>CM057456.1:1191117500-1192540000 GCA_016271365.2 Neoceratodus forsteri
CCATGTTGGGGTGCATCCCCCCATAAAAACAAAGATATTTGTCCGGTGTGCGTTATTTTTGTGCTGGTCGGCATGTTGTGCCAACGTTATTTTGCAGCACACTGATTTGCATGCAGCACTCTTGATGTGTATGGTTTTAGCCGCAACATTATGACCCCATGCTTTGTTGCAGTAGGGTGGGGAGCATGGGAGAGGATAGAGTGGGTTAGAACCCTGTGTGTACAACAGGTCATGGGTTTGTTAGGATTTTATGGGCAGACTGGATGGACCAATGGTCTTTTTCTAGCATCATTGTCTATGTTTCTAAGTAACCTGTAAATGATGGAGCCACCAAATCACATAGGAGAAATTACATTTTTGAAAAACATTATTAGAAAAGCAGGCATCCATTTTTCTAGTGGCCAAGTAGCAAAGCAACAGGGTGCCCACCTGCTAATGTGGTGACCCAAGCTCCAGAATAGGCTTGGGTTGCAGGGGGTCAGCCACTGAAAGGAGTGATGCATGTCCCACTGGACAGCCATCTTCCGTCAAGGAGGGGTGATCTGTTCTGTGCTGTTTGACTGCTGCCCAAGGGAGGCTATGCAGCAGCTAGTGAGGAGGCTGCCTAGGGATCAGGGACTGCTGTGGACACCAGTGCATGCTTGCACACAACTGTGCATGTGCATTTCATGTCATTGCATGCTAGCAGTCCTTTGGAAGAAAAATGATGGAACAAAAACCCACTGTAGCAGGATGGCAACTGACCTGTTGCAGGCTCTGCATTGACAACCAGGCACCCAACTCCTGGTCTGGATCCTGCTCCCACCTGGGAAAGTGCACTCCCTGGAGGGCCTTGCCATGGGGAGCAAGCCATGGGGGTACATGGAGTGGGGTAAGTACTGTTCCTGGAGAAGGCAGGTGATGGGGCTGGAGGGAGATCAGATGGGAGGGGATGTCCAGGAGTATGGAAGTAAAACAATAGACTGAAAAATAAAGTGGGTATTCATTTTTCCATAAAACAAAATTCTCAGGCCCCAAGCTACTTTCAAATGTATTTATTTTTGGATGTCTAAAGTTGTCTGTGGTGATCTGAAATAAGGATGAACAGATGCTGAATTGTACCGGGTGACTATGCCAAAATTTGGCAATTTTACCTTTGATTCAGCCCAATCAAACTCCTGGGGCACTTCAGATGATTTCGACCTTCGGGCAGATAATCAAAACATAACACGCTATTCCTTCTCAGGTTGTCAGAGCTAGTCCTGTGGCTACTGCTTTCCCCATACCAGTCACTTTCCACCCTTCTGCACCCTCCTCAGACATTTTTTTCTCAACATTTATCCCACTTCTGTTAGGGTGCCAGGTGTGGACTGAATTTTTTTTTAATCTGACTAGAGGAAGGGTGGAGGGTGGAAGAGGTTGGATTTGGCTAGAGTGGGCAAGGGTTGGTGAAGGGATGCCTCTTTCCCCTATTTTAGCCAGCGAGACCCTTATAACAAGGATCCATAGTGTATTTGGCTGAAGTGTTGAAAGTGAACCAAAGACAGGGGGTCTGAATGGAAGTCAACCTGAAGTTGCTAGTATTCATACTCACTCACTGTTAATCTGAAGATTAATCAAAATGAACAAACTAAACATGCCTTACTGCTAGCCTGTAGTGATGGGATGCCTACTTTGTCAGAAAATCTGGTGTCATCTCTAATGGCAACCTGAAGAAGGCATGACTAATGCTGATACGCATTAGTGCTGGTCCGTGAGTGCAGGCTTTTGTGCCTGGGATACAGCATTCTCATCTATTTAAGGCTCGTCATGGATTACATGTACATGTTAAGATATTTGTTTTTCATTCTGTCTGAGTGCCTTCTTTACAAATAACACCATGGAGAGTAGTTGGTGCTGTGTGGGCAGAAACGGTAAAAAGAAAATGAAAACAGAAAATAAAATGTATTCACATTGATGAAAAAGCTGTACTTCTAAAATGCATCACAGTGCACTAGTTAAAGGAACTGCAGAATTTTGCGGAGCTGCATGCTCCTGTGAACTCCTGGGAGATTTTATTTCCTGCACCGAAGATAGCAGTTTCTCCCAGGGATTACCCCCACTGCCTTCACAAGAACCAGGAGTTGCAATCACTTAATTTCCTGCAGTGGAGACTTGAGCCACAATGCAGACACACCTCCCCAGTACAAAAAGTGTGGGGGCTTAGTCCTTTAGATGTCAGGATGGACCCCTGACAAAATGCACATTATCCCCAGGCATTGCAGTTTTTTTTTTATCTTTTGTAACCAGGTAAGGCCTCTTTTTAGGGGTGATCCAGGAGCACTGGGGTGGTTAAGTGACTTGCTCATGGTCACACATTATGCAAGTGGAAGTTGTGGGAATCAAACCCAGGTCACACATTATGCAAGTAGAAGTTGTGATAATACAACCCAGGTCTACTAGATGTACCTAGATTATTCACTGCTTGTTACTCTAACCTCTAGGCTATACTGCTAGCCAATTTGACATAGTCACATAGTAACTGTAATTTGCTCTCTGTTTTGACAGGGGGAGATCGGCAGGCCAGGCAGAATGGTAAGACTGAATGTTCATGTTTGGTTTTGTGATGTGTTTTCCATAACATTACAGTTCCATTACTGTAGATTTGAGTTTATTCTGTTTCTCAACCTCCCCCCCAAACCAGTTGCCTTCCTAAATTCCATTGCCTGGCCCCATGGCTTCCTTTTCCCTTATCACCTTACCTCTTCTACAGGGATTTTACTCTTCTTGTGAGACTCACCTCCTCATGTCATTTTTGAGCCCCTGCAGCTTGCCAATCCCCCTCTGCAGGTTGTCACTTCCCAGGCAGTGGTTCCAGTAGACGACAGTATCCAAACCAGTCAGTCAGGGAGGTAGATTAGCATCCAGGTGTGATATCCACTATGGGACTGATCTAGGTCTGCCTATGAGGCCCATGTCAGTGCCCCACCAAACAACGAGAAGAGGTTCAGGAAGGTGGGCCACTGAGCATGACTCCCTCTCCTCTGTTCATCAGATGGCAGTCATGCAGTGGCAGGTGCCACTGACCTACCCAGGAGGCATTATCCATCCCCTGAGGAGTGTGTTTAGTCTCTACCACCCCCAACTGGGATCTTAGCTTGAGAATGTGATTACATGTCCTCTGCTTGGTGAACAAACACACTCCTATCAGGTCTGCCAGATATCTGATGTCTAAATCCTCAACAGGATACTGGGTAATGTCTTAGTAATTAATTGTACTGAGACCAAGTCTTCGAAAAGAGATAACTGACTTTGCTATGAGATGGGTGTGCTCGTAGTTATTTTTCAGTTCCAAGGGGGAGAGGTATCAGTAGTGCAGTACATTGTATGAAAATCCCATTTTCATATTTTTAAGAATAAAGAACCCAGGTTGGTAAATTCCTTTAATAGTTTTAGACAGCTGCAAATAAAAAAATGCAAGTGCGATTCTGAGTTCAGAAGGTATCCTGAAGAATGACAAGGCTTACTGCACCTAGTATGTTGCACCTGTCTTAAAAGAATAGAACAGAGAAGTAGACAGTAAGCAATAGATACCCTTATATGTTTATTATGATTATTAAGTTTGTGGAATGTCTGGTCTCTTCATGATAACTGACATTTATAGACGAAAGTCCTGAGAAGGTTCTGTTACTAAGTGATGTCTGAGTTCCTCTCTTAAAGTTCTTGTACTGTATGTGATATGTGTTAAGTAGCAAGATATTCTCAGGCTGGAGATATTTTATTGAAATTTACATGGTGCACGTTGTTTGTCGTGCACTGTTAAAAGCTGACTAAACAATTTTAAACAAAAAAGATTAGAACAGCATGGGATACAATTGTTTTTAGTTAATCAAAGCTGCAGCTAAGTTAGAACAAACTAACATAATAATAATACAATTATTAGACCTATAAAAAGTTGTAAACTAAAATAGGCGAGTTTCTGATTGACAATTCAATTTACAGAATTTTTAGAGAACCATCTTAGCAATACATGATAGGGGTCTTTAGCCAGGATTTAGGTTTGAGCAATATCCTTCATGTCCAATGTATTTGAAAGGGCATAACAGAATAATGGATTAAAATAGTGTTCCTGCTGCAAGGACAGTAGGCAGCCATTTGCCACCCATAAGTGCTTGGAATCCATATAAAGTGTGTTGTATAGATTGAGAGTGTTAGCTGGGACACCAAGTCTAGTCCACTACTATGACAAGTAATGTTGCTCAACTAGTATCCTAAAAGCTAGGATATCAACAGATACAGTACCACCCATGTGGCCAGATAGTTGCTGTGGTAGGATAGGAGTGCTGTCCGACCACAGATCCAACCCTCTAGGATCCAGTGCATGGATTCAACAAAGATTGTGGATCCTAGCAACAGATCCAGCTCGGACCCTAACTATCTGATCTAAGATCCCTAGATCTGACCTAGGATCCCTGGATCCAATCTAGGATCCATAGCTATCTGATCCTACATCCATCTTTGGTAGGATTTCTGGTAGGATCCTAGGTGGGATACCAGCACTATCTGACAGAGGGTGGTAAGATCCACAAAAGTATTATTTGAGCAACACTAATGACAAGTGACATTAATTTTTCTTCTTTTACCTGGGCATAGATGATGGGTAGACTAGGAAACTTGGTTTAGCATCTCATCAGGAAGGACTGTTCCGCAAACAGAGCAGTACCTGCCTCCCCTGTACTGTAGTGTATTTCAGAGTGCTGCATACCTATCAACTTTCCCTGATTTTCAGTGACGTTCCTGTGTTTGCCTCAGAAATGTCCTGAGTCCCTTAAGTTTGACATTTCTGTCACTAGAGTTGAGGCTTCAAGCTTTACATATTGTCAGACATTAGTGCTACAGTCTGGTTCTAGAGAACAAAAAAGCAATATTAAATGCACGCTGAAAATAGGAAACAGAGTTAGAGTAAATGTTTTGACCAAGGCTCTTCTTATGGAGTTGTCTATAAAGAGAAAAAAGCAAATTTAAACTTTGCTTTTTTCTCTTTCTAGATCAGTCCTGGAAAAAACCCTTGGTTGAAACATCGATTCTAACTTTATTTTCTATTTTCAGCATCCATTTAATATTACCTTTTTGGTTTGTTTTTTTCAGCCTACATGCTGATGCAGTGCCTTGTCTTTTTAGTTCTACAGAAAATGCTTTTCACCTCAAGCCCTACAACAGAGACGGCTTCTTGAGCTGATATTTCCATTTTGTAAGACATGTACCTAATTTTGGTCATTTGCGTCTGTCTCTGATTTTCAAGGCAGTAGGTTGAGAGGTATGCAGAGCAGGGTCAGTGTAGTGATTGAGTGCAGGTCCCAAGATTTCAACCCCTGACTTTCAGACCCAGAGGTGAGGGGCTACCACCTGAGGTCTAATGACACACTAAAACCAGAACATGCCCTCTTCATTTGTACTGCTTCATTTGCATGAAGAATGACATTCTGCCTCTGTGCCCAGGGATACCAGTAATATTTTGTTTCTTCTTGAAGGGTAGACCAGGTCCTCCCGGCCTCCCAGGAATGCCAGGGCCAATTGGCCTGCCAGGACCAATGGGGCCTAGGGTAAGTGTTTGACATCTATTGAACTAATAAGCCTGTAAATACTGCTCTTAAACTGAAAACGCAGTGACCGTTTGCCCTTGTGATTCTTACATTAGAGGTCAATTTTACCCTGTTTTAGGTTGCAAAAGAAATTAAAGTACATGCCATTCTTCATGCTATTTGCCTGTTGTCTATCCAGTTATGGTATTCATATGAAACAACATCTCAGCTAAATAGGCAATTAAAGACCTAGGAAATGCCAAGCAGTTCCTCAGCCTGGAAACTCTTCTGGCCAGCTACACACTTGGCTCTGAAGTTAGGGTTGAATAACATGAAAAGGAGACATAGTGCCAAGTGTTCCTGTCTGCAGAAAGAGGCTGATATAAAAGTTTGCAGTTTGTCATCACATCAGTACATTTTGCTAAATAAACAGTACCTTAGTTCACTGATGCACAATGTCGGATGTGTGATCAAGTAATATGCAACTCTTGCTTCCCACCTTGGGATTTACAGAGGTCTTGACATGGTGCAGAGGCAAAGCACTCTGCTTCCAAGAAGGGAGGGAGGACAGAGGCAGCCTGGTATGTGACTGGATCCTACTTTATGACCACAGAGTGTATGGCGTTGACTGTAAAGGAGGCTGTTCTCTTAGCTTGAGGACAAAGGGCAGCTACAAGGACTCACTATCAGGGTGTAGGGAGCGGGAGAAACCCAGGGGGAAAAGTAGGCATTAGGAGCACAGGCAAAACCTCATCCAACACTTTATTCTAAGGTACAAATGCTAGCAGCTCAAGTGTTTTGTTAATAGAGCTTCACAGCTCTCTTCCTGGCCTGACATTATATATTTAGCTGCCCAAGGATTAGCTAAGGGGGCTTGCTGTATGGAGACTGAGAGTCAGGAAGGAGCTTGGGACGTCAAAAGACCAGCCAGAGGAGGAGTATCAAGCATCCCATAGGACACTCTCCTCCTCAGAGGAGGGAGGGCTGCTACTTCTGCTATGCTACTGCCACTGGATTGACCGGAGGTGGCAGTTCAGCTGGAGCAGGCAGTGGGAGGGCAGCCACTGACTGGGACACATAGACATACAAGCACCGCCCTCCTGAGCCCTCGCTGTCTGTGTCCTGTGCAGACAGGGAGCAACTAGGAAACCCCCAATAAGTTATGCAAGATGCAGCAGAAACTTTTAGGACCTTAACAAACAGGACGTCTACTGTCTCCTGGAACTATGCTGCTCAGTAGGGAGCTATGGGCATGGCTTCCGTGGGATCCCACCTTGAAGGAGTAAGTCTGGGTTAGAAGAGGTGGGTAAGCTGTCAATGAAGGGAATGATGAGGATTGGAAAATCGTCTCGCTAAAGGGGCAACTGCAGTGAGAAAGGGAAATAAACAGACTGCTAAACAAAAGAGCTTTATATCGATCTATTTTCACTTTTTTTGACACAAATTAATTTTATAGCAGCAGTGATACACTCCAGGAATGTGATATTTCATGGGATGCACTTCTTTAGTAGTTGAAGGCACTTATCTGTACCTCAGGCCCCACAACACACTCCAGGTGCAATTGAATCACAAAATATATATCACACCCTGTTGTGTACCATTTCTTAAATATCCTTGTAATTAAACTGATTAAAAATAGGGGTTGCAAAAACCATAGAGGTTTCCATTTTGCCAAACCAACTCCTGGTTTCGATTTTGGATTCAAGTCCTATATGAGATAGGTACTCTCTACCACTCACTAGAGAATTTGCAGGTGAGCGAGACAATAGAGGTGTGCAAATACTCCAATATTTGGATTCTGCAAATGTTAGGATTCACAGGTTTGATACTTGCATATATGTATTTGGTTGCAAACTGCATTTTCTGGGACAATCAATAAAAGCCCCCAACCCATGGTCTCCCTCACCTTCCAATAGTGCATAGGTCACAATATGTGGTCTCCTACATGTTCCCCCCCCCACAGTGTCTTTACAAATAGCATCACCTCTTTAACTTTCTCCACCATCCCCCTACCTTTATGAGGCAAAAGCCCTCAGTCCAAGATCTCTACCTCCAGTAATATATGACATAATAGTTGGCCTCCTGCCAGTCCTCTCTCAAACATGCCTTTGTCTATAAATGGCCCACCCTCCCATTAAAGTCCCCTTCCTTCATCGGACAGAGCCTGCTTAAATGCAGCATAATGGCAGAAGAGTCACCCAGTAAAAAGGCATGACTGTACACTGCACTGATTGAGTAGCTAAGTGGCACATGGGGGAAGTAACTATATGCTGCGTTAGTATTCCTGAATAGAGATGCTGGCATAGTCAACAGTAAAACTATCAGATATGATAAAAGCAGGGGGCCTGTCACAGCATGTGGGAATAAACTTCAGACGTGGCAAATTTACAGGTTTAAAACACACCAAGGCATGGTATTTATTTTTCAAAAGTTTGAAAAACAATAAATGAAAGAAACAAAATTGCAAAGAAAATCACTACTTAACATCAGTAATTTCTCACATAATACAGTCCTGGATCTTAGAGCTCCTAAGACCCTTCTCATCTGCATTCAATAGCTTGTCTATAGTAACATCTGTCTCCTCTCTCATGGCTGAGCCCTACTGGACTGAACTGAACTCAGTGTAAGAGGTTTTATATCTTTTGGTGGGGTCACCTAACTGAGCCCTTTCTATTTACATGTCTGGACATGTTGCTTCAAAACCAAAGGTTTTTTTTTTCAGGGGACTTCCTGGTTCAGTTAAAGGTACAGTGTATATCTCCACAGATATTGAATCTCTGTATCTCTGATCCTGAGTGACTAAGCACTTTTATAAAGCGTACCACATCCTTTTGGTTAGCCTCATACATAAAACCTTATACAGTAACAGATTTATGTAGTAGTAGTAGTAGTAGTAGAAGATTTTTTTTTTCAGGAATGGATCTTGCTTCACATCATTAGGCCGAAACCTTTTTTTCAAGATGACCCTGACAATAGACCTTTAAAATTACAACAAATACAAAGACCTTTACAACAATCACTTTCAGTCACCACAGATTTTACACATACAATAAACATACTTGAATTCCAACACAATTCATACAACTAGCTTTACTACTTGGGATACAAATTTAAAATCTAAAATATTTCTTCACCTATTGCACATACATCTTACTTTCAATTCCTTTGTCAGATATTTAGTAACCAGTGATTGTTTGTAACCTGGTTTCTTTTTTATGAAATTTAATAACTGACAATTTGAGGCATATTCAGCCTTGAATGTCATTTGAGTGAAGTGATTTTTTACCTTAGGCTTGTGAGGGAACCCCCCACTGTATCTTAGCTTATAATCATGTTTAACACTTTTGTTCTCTATTTTATAATTTAAATATTTTGGTTCCCCTGTCTGTAACAATCTATATGTTTGTAAAACCCTTATTCATTTTCTCCTGTTTTCAAGAGTTAACCAGTGTAATGTTAAATACTTTTCACAATGATGAGTTTTATAGTCACACTGTAAGGTAAACCTAGTTAAGTTGTTATAGGTAACTTAAAGCTTTCTTAAACGAAGGTTAGAAGCCTTCCCATATAGGTGGCTGCCATAATCTATTGTAGGGATTAATAACTGATTTACAGTTGATTTCCACATTCTAATATCTGTACAAAACCTGTTTCTTCGAAACAACCCAAGTTTCCCATTTACTTTACTTACTAATTCTTCTATGTGGATATCAAATTTCAATCCCTGGTCTACCCGTACCTCTAGATACTTATAATGGGGAAGCTGTTCTAATATTTCCTCTTTTGATGTTTTTATATTCAATTCCTGTTTTAGGTTCTTTTTATCCTTCTGAGATGAAAAAAGAAGGGTTTTTGGTTTTTTACTATTTAATACTAATTTTGATTGGACTAACCAATTTTCTAACCCTGAAAAAATCTTCCTGAAGCACCTTTTCAATCTCGCTAGTGTTTACACCATATGCTAGCAAAACTGTATCATCGGCACATAATTTAATTTTGGTATAAGTAGCTATTTTTGCCAGATCATTTACATAATCCAAAAACAGGGTCAGGTCCAAAATGGACCCTTGAGGTACCTCTCTAATTACTTTAAGCTGTTTTGAAGTTACATTTTCAAGTTGAACCAGTTGTGATCTTTCTGATAAGCAAGAAGAAAACCATCCTAATGTCTCAGAGTCTAAATCCAAATTTTCCAGTCACTGAAGTAGAGCCCTGTGGTCCACAGTGTCAAAGGCTGTGGTCAGATCCACGAACACCACACCCACCTTCCCACCCTCCTCAAGCTGGGAGGAGACAAGATCTATTAGGTTAGTGCATGCGGTGTCCATGTAGTGTCCTTTTCACAATCCTGAAAGTAGATGGTGTTTTTGTACCAATTTTTCTATTACCTTCAACACCGTGGACAACAGGGCTATCAGCCTGTAATTTGAGGGGTCAGTTAGATCCTCCCCTTTAAAGACCAGTAGTTGTTTTTTTTCCAACTGGAAGGAAATCTTCTTTCCATTAAACTCCAGTTAAATATCTTAGTTAGTATAAGAACCAAAAAATCAGCAGCATCTTTTAAAAACCTGTTTTCAGTTCCATCTAGCCCACTGCTTTGTTTGTTTTTAGGTATTTTAATTCTTTCTTAACCTCATTACAGCTGATTTTCTTAAATCTAAATCTCTGAGTATTTGGGGTAGCAGTGGATGGGAGATAAATTTATAAAATATGCTTTCAAAATATTTGCAGAGTTTACTTTACCTTGGAGTATGCCATTTTGTTGAATCTGAACAGGAGGTTTGTTTATGACTGGTTTCTCCAAGGAATGAATCAAGGACCAATGTTTCCTTGGATCTACAGTTTCAGCAATTTTTGTTCTATAATATTGCTTTTTTATGTTTTTTATTTGTATACCCATTCTGTTTCAATGTGTTTTATACACTTCCCAATCACTTGTGCGTAAAGGTTTATTTCCCCTTCTTCATTAATCGATGTTTTATTCTGATTTCCTTTTTTAGTTTTTCTGTCATCCACGGGGACTGATTTTTCTTTGCTGTGATTGATTTAAAGGGGGCAACCCTATTATAAGCCTCAAGAAACATTTTGGAGAATTCCCTCACAGCTAGATCCAAGTCAGGGATCAGAAAAATCCTATACCACTTCATATTTGCCAAAGTTTGTATGAGTAACTCTTCACTATAATATTTAAAAAATCTCTTTCTTGGTTATATAGGAACTTCTGGTTTTATTCCTTGACTCTCAGCCTTTAATTTACATTTACATATAATTGAGCAATGATTGCCCAAAATTGGTTGATTAACCTGTACCGCTTGAATTTTTATACTTTCTGTTACAAAACACAAATCTAATATGTTTCCTTTACTATTCAAGAATAAAAATACCTTAAGGATTTCTTATATCTGTACTGATCATGAAATTATTATTGTTTTATATGGCTTCTTAATCATTTTTGTTTAAAAAGGATTTATTAACTGTATGTATTCCTATTTAAAATAGCCTTCATGCTTTTTTTTTTTTGTAAACAGAATGCACATATGCACTTTCCACAACACCTCTCCGGGTGTTTGGCATTATTCCAGGGACTGGATGGACAGAAATGGAAAAAGAATGAAAAGAGAGAATTAGTAGGGATAGAAAAGAGCTACACTAGGTGGTTAACCTAGAGTGGGGGGGGAGAAGAAAAGCAAAGAGAAAAGCGTTAACTGTTACATAACAGAAGTTCTGGTAGCTAGGAAATAAGGGGATAGAAAAGTGGTCCATCAGTTACAGCCACGGATGTAGTCTTACTCTGCCACAGGGCCCAATACACAATCACAATGGATGGTGGTGCAAGCAGGCTCCAAGCAGGCTCCATGCTGCTCCTCCACCCTTAGGCACTATACAAAGACAGTTGGCATAGTCACGGGGGGGGCCTCACTGCAAATATGTCACAATACACATGAGACAGCTAGATGTTAGCAGGTACTCCTGGAGTTTGCACCTGCTCAAGTGCTGGTGGACAACTCTGACAAAGTCATAGAATAGCATAATGTTAATTGAACAACACTATGATATGCTGTGAGCCCATGAAGACTGGCACTTCCACCAGATGTTTCCTCTCCCCCACCTGCCCCTTACCACAGGGCAAGGCTCCGGATCAGTGTCTTCTCTTTTTTGCTGCAAGTCCTGTGACTCTTTCTACTAGTTCAGTTTTCCCTTGCCTCCCTCCTTGAATATCTCTCTGGCATCCAGTTGAATCCTCTTCATACCCTGGTTTCCTTGCAATGGTTGTACTGTGTTTCACAATGGTTGTACTAAGTTTAAGTCCCATGCTAAATTCAGTCCCCCACTTGTTCTCTCCTAGTCTGTTGCAACTTAGCGACATGCCCACTGCCTGATTGTGACACTTCTACAGGCTGGGGGTGTCATAACAGTTAATGAATTGGCTAACAAGGGTTGCTGTGCTTTAAACAAGACCCTGTAGGCCAATTGCATGGTGATCCTGCTCCCTTTTCATATAGTCATAATGTGTTTTGTAACCTTGCAGGAAAGGGCTGCAATCCATTTGGTGCATGGCACGACAGGGTCAAAAGGACACAACCTGCAACCACTTAGTGACAGTCCCTAGTGACTGTAACTCGGGTGATCAGTGGGAGAGGAAACAGGCAGGATGTCAGGTACTACTTCTATGCACTATAGGTGTGGGAGGTGGCTCAGTGAATGGGAAGTGGTCAATGGGAAATGAAACTAGGTTCTGAATGACCTGTGCCTCCAGTACCTCTGTGAGCTTTGGAACCCCATATTCCTGAGACAGCAACATGATCCACAACACAGAGGCTTCTGTGGCTGCCTTTGTCATGCTTGAAGTCTACTGGAGATTGAGACTTCTTGGTTTACACCCTGTCCTGTGAAACACTCTTGTGTCAGACATCCACCTGTCCACCTCATTGGACTGTTTATATCAAGACTCAGAACATATCTGCTGAATCAAGCCTTCCCAGACTCTATAAAGGCATCTATGACAGTTTCTCAATTCTACTACAGTTAATAAGTTTTATACAAAATACATTTGTTAATTTTTTACTGCTGTAGATCTGTATTCTTTGCTTTCTGTATGTACTTTGTTTTGTTAGTGATGTGTCATCATCTTTTTTCATGTATTTTGTGTTTGTCCCTGTTCCTCTACAAAATTGTTATCTATCCAAGCACTCTGAATTCTGGAAGGTGCACTACAAAGAAAATACTGTAAACACTACTACTAAAAACAAAAAAGGAAGTCATTTCTAAGCTGAACCAGCCTTATATTCCCCCCTTCCCCAAAGTGTTAGTCCTGTGTGCCCCTACCCATTCTGCTTCCTGTCTAACTGGTTGACCTGGAGGGATGCAGACCTATACTGGTGCAATGGTCTGCATCTGTCCAGGAGGGGAACCAGGATCCTAGGTGATAGGTTTAAATGCTTCACTGGCAAGCAATTAAACTAGCCAAGGGGGGAGGCACTGAAAAGGAGCAGGGAAATCCCAGCCCCACCACACACAAAACAGGGTAGTTAGTAAGGTAAACACCAAGACAGAGAACCTGATAGGGAGAAGGGCAGGAGTAAATGGAGAAAAAGGCAAAGGCAGTAAGGACAGGGATGGGGATAAAAGGGGTAAGACCATAAAAAAATGGAGGGCAGTGAGTACCAACACCTGTAGTTTGGGTGACAAGCTTCCTGAACTAGTAGCCTTGATGGAAGAGGGACACCTGGATATTGTGGCAGTCACAGAAACATGGTACACAGAGTACCATGACTGGGATGTCAACATACCAGGGTAAATACTTTATAGGAGGGACAGGCAGGATAGAAGAGGAGGAGGAATAGCTCTCTATGTAAGGGAAGGGATCAAAGCAATGGAAATAAAGGGTAAAAAGGGAGGGGAGGAGAGGAAGCACTGTGGGTCACCCTGGAGACTGAAAATGGAACCACAATCCACATAGGGGTTGTATACAGACCCCTGTCTCAGGGGGAAGAAATGGACAAGGAAATGATAGAAGGCATCCTTAGAATGGCAGAAAAAGGGGGTGGAGAGAGGATCTCAGATTTAGAAGTGGGTAGCCATCTGGGAACAAGTGACCACCAAACAGTGTGGTTCACAGTAAACACAGCTGTAAAGTCAAGCCACACAAAAGTGAGTATACTGGACTTTAGGAGGGCTGACTATGGCAAAATGGGAGGGTGCCACAGGGTTCAGTACGGGGAACGGTCCTTTTTAATGTCTTTATAAGTGACATTGCGGAGGGTCTGGAAGGTATGCCTCTTTGCAGATGACACAAAAGATCTGCAACAGCGTTGATACATAAGGGTGTATGCGGAAAGGATGAGAAGGGACTTGGCAAGGTTGGAGGAATGGTCAAAAGTATGGCAGCTTAGATTCAATGCAAACAAGTGCAAAGTAATGCACCTGGGAAAGAAAACCCAGGGGAAGAGTACAGGGGAAGGTACTAACAACAGAAAAAATGGAAAAGGACCTGGGGGTAGTCATATCAGATGCCCTAAAGGTAAGCAAGCAATGTGAGAAGGCAGTAGGGAGGGCTGGGGGGATACTCGGATGTATAGGGACAGGCATCACCAGTAGAAAACAGGAAGCTGTTATCCCTCTGTACAGACAGTTGGTCAGACCCCATCTG
The DNA here is from genome assembly GCA_016271365.2 of Neoceratodus forsteri. Lineage (NCBI taxonomy): Eukaryota > Metazoa > Chordata > Ceratodontiformes > Ceratodontidae > Neoceratodus > Neoceratodus forsteri. The sequence goes on from CM057456.1 coordinate 1,191,131,691, forward strand.
GAGTAGTGCATGCAGTTCTGGAGACCCCATCTCTGCAAGGACATAGACAGGATGGAGGCAGTTCAGAGGAGGGCAACTAGAATGGTGCAGGGTCTGCACCAGAAGCCAATCGAAGAGAGGCTAAAAGAGCTTAATATGTATACCCTCGAGGAAAGGCGGGAGAGGAGGGACATGATAGAAACTTTCAAGTACCTCAAAGGAATCAACAAAGTTCAAGAGGGTAGTACCTTTCAGAAAAAGAGATGTGTAAGAACAAGGGGGCACAATTTGAAGATAGAGGGGGGATGGCTCATGGGCAACATGAGTAAGTATTTTTTCATGGAAAGGGTGGTGGATGCATGGAACAGCCTTCCTGAGGAAGTTGTGTGGTCAAAAATAGTGGTGGAATCCAAGAATTCATGGGACAGACATAAGGCAATTCTGGTGGAGGGTAGGAAGAAGTAGACTGTTGGTTAACTAGGATCTGCAGCTTATCCAATAGGTAGGAAAATGATCAGACTAGGTGGGCCAAGCGGTCCTTATCTGCCATCATAGTCTATGTTTCTATGTTAAGTACTGCAGTGAGTAAACAACATCGTTGTAGTAAAGAAGACAGGAAATTATTTTAATTGGCAGCTGTTTATAATGTTCCTATTTTCAGAAATTATATACATACTTCTAAATGTTCCCTATTTAACTGAACTTGAATAAAAAGTTTATGAAACACTATATTTTGTATTGTTTTGCTTTGATGGGCAGTATTCTGTTACAGTTCTCTTCATGGAACCAGTGATCTGGAGTTTTAACTATGTCACAGTTTGTGTACAGAACTCTCAACACGATTCTGATAGGTCAACAGCTCATGCTTAGCATTCTGTACACAAACAGTGACACAGTAAAAACACCAAATTACTGGTCCCATGAAGAGAACTGTGCAGAATGTTGTCCATAAAAAGAAAACTTATTGAAAACACATTTTTTACATCACTGATTATTCAGGTACAGTTAAATATGGACCATTTGGTTGTATGAATTTCGTTTCTGTAAATAGAAAGATTACCAACTGCTGCCAGTTAGTACACATTTTCTGTTCCCTTTAAGGTATCATTCTAGAGAGTTCTGCCACATCCGTTATACTCCTGGTCTGCTGTCTCCACAGGGAACAGTGAGTGTAAGAAATACAGTATAATACAGCTTATATTTGAAAGGCCAATTACTTACATTAACACTAACTAGGTAGAGGCCCACCAGTCACTGCTGAGATTGAGGAGGCCTAAGGTCAGCTCTGATTCAGGTCTTAAGGTGTGCCAGGTCTCGAAGGGTCTCAGATCTGGCAAAATAATTTTAAGAGATTTGAAGGGGGTCTCACGGGGTCTCAAAGCAGAACCCTTACTCCATGCTTGTTTCCTCTTACCATGACTACAAGAGGGCAGTATGACCCTTAGTTCCTTTGTCCCTAAATTTCCTACAGTATCTTCATGTTTTGTGCCTGCATTTTAACTTATTATTGAAAAACTGGATAATGATGAAAAGGCAAATTCCACAATATGAAGGAAAAAAAGGACTTCCGCAGGATCAGTCCCTGTGTCCCTTCATAATTATGATGCTTAGAGACCCAGCAGTTTTTTCTGCATACTTTATGCACTTCCTTTTTTTAAAACAAGGTTTTGTTTGCATTTAAATACATCACTGCTAACTATGTAACATATTCAAGGAAATAAATATATCGAAGTATTTTAAACAAAAGCAGTGGCTTCTAAAGGGTCAACATTTATCCAGAGAAAAATCTCCCTCTGCTCCTTCATCTCCAGTTTATAAAATGTACTGAAGTCTCAACGGTTTGACCAAGCCTTCCCAGAAACATAGGACTAAAGATGATGTTGGCAGAAAAAAGGCCATTGATCTATGCAGTCTGACCTGTTATACCCTATTCTACCCCCAAATCTGTTTTCTAGACAGGGTTTTTACCCTTGCCTCCCCCTTTGTTCCGTGCCTTACTGTAACTCCCTTAGTAACTACTAAGTCCTTAACTCTGTCCCAGCCATGCTTGAATCCATTAACGGGTTTTACATTCACCACTTCAGCCTGTAGGCTGTTTGACGGCTCAGCCACTCCTTCTGTACAGTAGAACTTTCTCACATTGCTCCTGAATCTCTATACCACCAGCTTTTACTCATGTCCCCTTGTTTTTGACTCACCATTCTTGCTGAATAGTTCCTTACAGTTTACCTTACTCATTCTTTCAGGTATTTGAAGGTCCCTGTCATGTCACCCCTCTCCCTTCTGGCCTCCAGTGAGTACGTGTTCAATACCCTAAGCCAACCCTCATAGGATCTGCCCTGTTGGCCCTGAATCATTTTGGTTACCCTATGCTGAATCATCTTCAGCCTGTCGTGGTCTTTCCTTAGGTGGAGACTTCAGAAGTGGGCACAGTAATCCAAATGGGGTCTCACCAGCAGTAGTGTAGCCAGAAATTTCTGTTTTGTACATCCAACTGCTGCCTCTGTTTAAAAAAAAATGTACACACTCCCTCCAACTGCTGCCACCCCCCCAATACAAAACAAAACAGATTATTCAATGTTTTGTTGAATAGAGTCTGAGGTTAGTAGTGCTTATGTAACTGTAGTTTACTTTTTGGCTTTTCTCTATTCCCACCCTTGGTAGGTAAACCGGGTAGTGAGCAGGCAATAGAAAGCCCAACACCAAGGGTGTGCAGAGTGCTGGAGAAGGAGGAGGCAGGGGTGGATGGTGGGTGTTTCACAATGTGCTTAGCGGGAAACTGCTAGGGGGAGGCTGGCCTTTAGTAGAGATGTCAGTGGAGCTATTCCCCCACATTGAACCATGGGCTTTAGCCCTCCCATTCAATGTTTTGGTGAATAGAGTATGGGGTTAGTAGTGCTTATGTAACTGTAGTTTACTTTTTGGCTTTTCTATATTCCCACCCTTGGTAGGTAAGCCGGGTAGTGAGTACAGAATAGAAAGCCCAAAAAGATTACCTCCTCCAACTCACGGACAGTATGATCAGCAGCATGCAGGAGAGGAAAAAAAAAACAGGTGGAGGAATCCTCTGAGGACCCATGGGTACTGACCCACCTGTCCTCAGGGCAAACTAAGAGGAGATGATCCTAGGTTCTTACAACCATATTCTAATTTCTGAGTAAGGTGAACTATTTGTAGAGATGATGTGCCATCTTCAGTCTATTGAATGATGCATTCTGGAAGGTCGATTCTGAGGCTGAAGAGGCAAGTCCATTCTGAAGGAGTGTCCAGATCCTGAATATAGATTAAGTCCAGCTGGAAAAGAGGTGAACATGGTTCAGGATTCCAGTGTGGTATTGGTTAATATTCAATGGGGTTACAAAGTCAATGAGAGCATGAAGAGTATGAGTTGATTAAATGAGCTACCAGACTCTAAACTGTGGAAAGTATGATGGGTTATGAAATTCTTAATGTAATCTATCAGATTTTGTAGAAGGTTTGACATCTGGATTAGGGTCTCAAGGCTTGGAGTTCAGCAATGTGCAATATGTCACTATATAGGCATCTATGGAGATGATGAAGGATTCAAACAGAAGCTTTAGGTACTTGGTAGGAGGGGTTAACATGAAAGATTTTTGACCAGTGAAGGAACGGTGGTATGTGCTGTAGAGATGGTAACTGGATATTGATGGGAACAATTGGAAAGTTCAGTACAATGAATTTGAGGGTTGAATAAAATTATTGTTGCTATGATAAGATTTAAATAGACTCATATTCAGGAAAGACTGCTAGTGGGAATTGGTGGATAAGGGTATTGCTGTGGCTTAATTGTCTGTGGCAGGAGCTTAAGTGGCCATGGCAGCTTTGCAGTGCTGGAGCATCCAATGTCTTAATGCTGAGGAGAGCCCGAGAATGGGTCTTCGAATAAGTTTATAAACTGATGTGGCAAAGGGAAGTTGAGAGCAGCGCAGAATGCAATGGAAGCTTAGCATGCTTAGTCAGATATAGGACTGTTGTGGGGCATGACAGATAGTGAGACAGCCAGGTCAGTTGCGGATGTGCAGATTGATGAATCAATGGAAGTCTGCTGTCAGTGATAGTATTTGCCGGAGGGAGTATGGGAGATCAATCCTGATGGCTCAGTTAGAAGGACCACTGGATGGGTAGCTGGCATGATTTAGGGTAACATGATGAAGAGATGTAGATAACTTTATGAGTTATGATGACGTCCAGGGGCCAGGGAATGGTGGCTTGCATAAAGTCATTTTTAGCAAGATAGCCAGGCACCAGATATCGAATGATACGTGTTCTGGGATAGTTACTGGAGAAGGTCTTAGTAACATCCAATGGCTGTTAAAGGAGTACAATATGAATAACATGATCAAACTGAGTCAGCGCTTTTAGCAGAAGTCTATGAGGAAAAGGTATAATGGATGTTGCCAGTAATGCTATGAGGTATCCTGCAGTTGTCGATATCCTTAAAGTGGTGGCTATGGAGTTGATACATCTCAGAGGGAATTAGGGTCATGTTTCCAGGTAAGAAGGCGGGAGTGAAGGAGGCTCCACTAAATCTTAGATCTTATGAAGACATGGGAAGTAAGGATGCTCATACTGCTTGAAGTAATGGAAGATGTAAGGAAGCATCCTGCAGAGTTGATTGAGAGATGAAATCTTCTATGCTCCAGTCAAATGGGAATCCAGAAATGGGTCATGGGGAGGTTATTGGGAAGTACTGATGATTTTATGGTAAGGTAAGAGTCGATAGGGCATGCTATTCAAGGGACGTTGCTGGAATAAGATTTCTTCAGGTGAGAAGAACAGGTACTCCATAGCGTTGGAAGGGAGCTGTTATGATGGCTGAGGTAGGAGTATGAGGAAGATGAATGGGTAGGAGTAGTTGATCAGGCAGTGATGCTGGATGTCAATAGATGTAGGACTGCCCAAAAAGAGACACGGTAAACGTGCAGGAGCCCTGAGCCACCAGGGTGGTGTGGAGGAAGGTAGAAGTCCAGGGATGGAGGGCAGAGGCCAAGTAGGAGCCTGATAAGCAGACAGTGAGGGCCAATCTGTACAGACATGGGCAGGAGCAAGTAAGGTACAGGACTGGGGGCAAGCGCCACAGCATACCAGAATAGAAATCAGGAAGCTATATCAGGCCTCAGGTGGTGGATCCATGTATGACCGAGAAGCGAATCCAGGGACCAGGTGCTGCGAAGTTGGGGCATGAGGTTCCCACCTCTGTAGGAGATGGTGAACGGAACATGCAAATAGCAAAAGGCGATGCAGTGGTGGTATATGAGGTTCCCACATCTGAAGGAAATGGCGAACACAAATTTCTGATAGCAAAGGCACAGTGGTGATGGAGAATGAGTTCTCACCTCCAAAGGAGATGGCAAACATGCATTGCTGACAGTAAAAAGGCAGCAGTGATGCAAATGTTCACACCTCCGAAGAGGATGGTGAACAGGGAATGCTGAAAGGGGACTGCATGGGAATTGCTGATGGAAGACCTCTGGGTGGGATGAGGGCAGCATAAGGGGAAAACTGCAGAAGGCCACAGGCACAGGTCCTTGAAGGGTGAGCAAATTGCATGTATCTAGCAGGAAGTCGGGGGTAATGCAGGCAGACATGTCTGTGAGGAAAGCAATAGGGAAACACAATTGTCCAGAGTAGCAATGAAGGGGGAGATGGCAGCTTGGATCTGAAGATCTGCAGATTGGAAGAGGTTGAGCAGGAAGGCAAGCCACAATGATGATGTACAGGAGCATGTGAGGAGGTGGAAGACAAGCAGCAGGGAAGTCCAGGAGTCAGATGGACTGAGTGGAGGTGGAGATTGAACAAGCTGGTGGGGTCCAACTCCAGAATATGAGGAGGCCAAGGCAAGGAAAAGTACATTGAGTCCATGGAAGTGCAGGTTGTAGTCCCGTGAGGTAGGATACTGAAGGCATATGGGGTATAATGGTCCCATTCCCGAAGAGAATGTGGCAACTGGGTATCAGGTATAGAATGCAGTTGGTTGAAACCATAGATAGAAGGCAAATGGGGTATAGTAACCCCGTCCCCAAAGGGCATGCAGCAGCCGGGTATCAGGTATAGAATACTTTTGGTTGAACCAGTAGATTAAGACACAGGCTCCCATCTCCAGTAGTCGGGGTGAGCTAACCTTTACTCGATGCCACACCAGGTAGAGTTTAGAGATGGAGACTGTGAAAAGTCAACTGGGAGTATAACTGGTCGAGACTGAAGGTAGAGGAAACAGGCTCTCATCCCCGGTAGACAGGGGATGCCTATCTGCACTGCTATGCCTCAGTAGGTAGAGTTAGGGAAGAGGCTATCGAACTGCTGGTATGGGCTGAGCAAGGAAAGAGCAGCTGACAGTTGCGTAATAAGAAGTAGGTAAACAAAAGAAGCAGGATGAAGGAGAAGGTAGTAAAGAAGAAGTTAGTGAATGGGAGGAGGAAGTTACCTTAAATGCCATTGAGGAAGAACTAGGGTAATCCAGTGAGAAGCAAGCAGAGCAGTAATGGAATGCAATGAATATCTGAATGTCAAGGAGGCTGCAAGGGTAATAAGTTATGCAAGGGAAGTGGAAGCCATGTAGACAAGAAGGCAGGGCAAAATATATAGCTTATGTAAAGCATGCTCCTGCTAATTGGAGCCATGATGCCCCACCATGACACCTCAGTCCCCCGCCATGGGAATAACAGGTGAGCCAGAAGCTGAGTATCATGAGCCCAAACAGCAACTGGAATGTTGGTAGAGTAGAAACTCAATAAAAGCTCCAGTACTGGCAAGGGTCTAGGGAAGGATAAGCCATAGGCATATTGGGGAATGGGAAGTAAATGAGGACAGAAGGAACACAACGAGGGGTGTGGAAGAGGGAGCATGCATGAGCGTTGCTGGTGATTGGCATGCTGGAAGGCTAGGAAGTACCAGGTGTAGGCACAGTAACATAGAAATAATAGGCTGAGCAGGGAATATGAATGCTGGGACTAATGAATGGTAAGGCATGAGTAGCATGGTGATGGACATAAACTGTCAGGGAAGGTAGAGCAGTAGGAGGCAGAGTGGTGAAGTACTGAGGAATTGCAGGCTTCAGGATAGGGTCAGAAGTGGAGAAGGACTGATGCGTTAGAAGGGCGTGGAGAATGAGCACAGGTGCGCGTGAGAGAGACCAAAAGAAAACAGAAGAACAAGGGACAGGGGCAAGAATGAGGGATTGGGGGGCAGGAAGATAAGGATGAGAGTTGGGGATGGAGGGAGGTCCAGAGAAACTGAAAGGGGGGGCCCCGAACCAGAAAAGGGAAATGCAGCAAAAGTAATACAATGGTTTATATATATATATATACACACATATATATATATATTTTATTTTTTTGGTAGTTTTTGTTGGTGTACAAAACCATTGTGGGACAGGGTACACATAGTGAGCCCCTGGTCCATGTATAGCTGGAGAAGGCCAAAAGGGACACAAAAGGCAGGCAACAGCCAGGGTAACAGAACAAAAGGAGAATGAAAACAAACAGGGGCAGGCAAGCACTCAGACAGAAACAGCAGACACAGAAGGTGCAGCCCTCACATGCAAAGGTGTCAGCACCACTCGATTGAAAGAACACCCATACCTGCCATCTGGCATGGAATGGCTTGTATCAGAGTTGGAAAGAAAACGGTACCAGTCCCATGCAGGAAAGTGAGAAAACAGCAAAGCAAAATCCAGAATCCATGGTGAAAGGAGGTGGAGCCAGGGAAGGCAAGGGCTGGAATGGCTACCCCGTGCATCGGAGCCCCCAGCCATCCAGGCCACGCGGAAAGGCTCCCAGAGTGCAATAGTGTGCTGGGGAAGGACTCAGCACATGCTGAATCCCCCACCAAACCCCTGCAAGTCAGTACAATCCCAGAGAACATGGCAGGGGAAAGCCAGCATCGGTCCAAGCAGAAAGCCCCACAGCACAGGGGAAGAACCCAGCCCAAACCCAGGAACGGAGAAGGTGCAGATGGTGACAACAGACACACCCAGAGGATGCAGGTCCATGAGATGTGCAGAGAGCATGGGAGCAGGAGAAAGAGATGGGCAAGGGAAAGAACGGACATTCAAAAGCGCTGATAGGGAAGGAGTGTGGGCCCCGAATGGAGGAAATGGGAAGAAAGTGAAATACACCGCCGACAGTAGAATTGGCGAACCTGGGAGCAGAGCCAGAACAAGGTATGGGGAAGGGGGAGGTAAACAGCAGGGAAGTGCAGAGAATGGGAGGAGGGAGACAAAGAGAATGGGAGATCAAACCAACATGGGCAAACATGGGGGAATGGAAGTGGGGCCTAGACTAGGAGAAGGGGAACACAGAAATGGAAAAGAGCAACAGGGGTCAAAAACAAGCAGGGAGCAGGAGAGAAAGGGAAAAAAGGAGGCTCAGCCACACGAGCCACACAGGAGCCCAGCACTTGCGAAGGGAGAATGGTTCACAACACTCTAAGTGGGGAACTGTCATGGGAGACTGGCCTTTATTGGGGATGTGGGAGGAGCTATTCCCCCACATTGAACCTCGGGCTTTAGCCCTCCCATTGTCATATGTCTCATCTAATTCCTTAACAGGTTGTGTACATATCTATGCCCTTAACAACATAGATTAAACAAATACAGAAATAATTCAGTGGTCTATACTAACTCAAATACTCCAGACAGGAATGACAATAGTTTTTTTGAAGTTAATATGTTTATTGAGTTTGTGAAACACAGAGAACTTACATTCATGCATTTGTGTGTAACCCCCCCTACAAATGGGGGTTCCTAAAAGCTTTCCCGGAGCTTGTTTAAGTGCTTCATGCCTGGCTGGTGTTCGGCGTTTAAGCCATTTAAATGTAGCTAGTGAGCGCTTTTAAAGCCTCCGTATACTGTCTCTTTAAGGGCTGCCTGTCTGCAGTCATAATTAATTGAAATGGGAGGGGGGCTGTGTGGTTCTATGCCCGAGTCCCGCCTGGGCTGCTGAGTAAGTGCTCCATTCTGCCATCGCTAGATGTGTCAAGGGAGTTCTCTGAAAGGATGTAACTATTTGCTGGGGATAGCTTAGAGTGGTAATGATAATGTAGTTGTTCTAACCTGCTTCCTTTGCAGCAAAGACTGTTTTTGATTATCTCCTCCATTTTGGTCCCGAACTGCCGACTTGGACCAATCAGTACCTCGGGACTCTCGTGGAGCCGTCTGACCAATAGAGGGACTGCTTGTAACTTTGGAAAAGGCATTATGGGCTATGGCGCTTTTTTGGGCCACTGAGGGCCAGAGTAATTGACTGGCAGGGGACACCAACCAATGGAATCGGGTAGCGCCCGAACTGTAAGGAGTGCCCCATGCTGCTAGGGGCAGATTCATTGTGGCTGTGAAGGAGAAGGGAGCTCTGAGCTTCTGTGCCGTTTTGAGTGTTCGCGTGGGAAGCGCGTGAAAGGCCTGAGGCAGCCGTTTTTGCCGTGTCAGTGCTTCGGATTAAATCCGACGGCGTGCAGTCGGAGGAGGCTGTGTAGGGACACAGCTACCTACCAGGCTTTGCCTGAAGGGGACTGGAGAATCTGCTGAATCACGCACGGTCCATTAGGACTTTTGGAGTGGCTGCTACCACCCGAAGTGGTCGTGAGTTAGTTCGGGTCCTGAAAGCCGCTGCCTGGTATGGTACCCCTCTGTGTTTGCCATATAAATGTGTGAGGAGGCTTGCGAAGCTCATGGTTCAGCCCTGCCAGTGGTGAAGGAAGGGTATCTGCTGGAGTCATGAGTATTGGATCAGGGTAGCTCCCTGTTAAGCTTACAAGCAGTGGTCAAGATCTTTTCATTATACTGCTGCCTGCATTAACTGAGCCTTCTGCTCATTCTGATCTGCTCGGGACAGTAAATGTTCATTTGTGTCAGGGCCCCAACCAGCTGCCACGAGGGACTAGCCATTAGGGCTTGGGTACCCAGGGACAGAAACTATTAGGTTTAGGCCTGTGCACAGAGCCCTAGGTAGATAAGTATAGTGATAAGCCAATCACCTTGATTTCCCCCTAGCCTTGTTATCCCCCCCTTAAATAAATCAGATTGTTTGTTTTGCAACTACACTCTGGCTGGATTGTGTTTTACTGAAGATATACTGTACAGTGAAAGTGTAATAATGGTACCTTACTTTTCAGGGGGTTCCCTGAGTGTGCTGAGAGATCTGAGCCGGGGGGTAGGTGTACCAGGGAAAAGTATTGTCATTACCTCTTGTGAACCACTAGTGGGACAAAAGGGGGGTTGCAGTAACCCAGAAGGCTGTGACCGAGTCAATCTTGACTGTCTTGCCCCTGACCTCTGGGTGGAGGCACCCGTCAATGGATCTAGGCCCCTCACCCTGTCACAGTCGAGGCAGGCAGGGGTAGTAGTCCTAAGGGTAGCGCCCCCTGGGGGTTATATGTGCATATATAATTACACAACAGATGAAGAAGAAAATCAATGTACATTATGTCTTTTCATGACAGGGTTTCCATAGTTGGCGTATATTTAAACAGTCAACTAAGAAATGATCTCAGTAAACATGCAAATTCTGTACATAGAATGGCACTAGTATTAACTATCAGTATGAGTCAGAGTATTTATGTACCATAGAGTTATATTGGGAAGCCTGCTATGGGTACTGTACAGTAGCACTATAATCCAGATAGTAACAAGTAGGGAGGGGAGCCGTTCTGAAGCAGAGTGATTCAAGGAGGGCGAAGGAGGTCCTTATTCCACCTGTTGCCTTTGGGGGAGGAATTTCCTTGTAGGAATTGGAAGAATGAATCCCAAACTGTTTGGAAGTTTTTTCCTTTTGTAGAAAAAAATGAGTCATCCTGGAGTAGGATAAGAGTGAGATCAATGCTGATTCCCATTCTTGAAATTGTGAAATGTCCGTGGATCTCCATCTTTGGAGCAAAAGGCGTATTGCTTCAGTGCAGGCAAGCATGAGCCATGTTCTTTGGGGAGCTGACAGCCTTGTGTGGGGGTCAGGAATGCCAAGCAACACCAAGCTGGGAGACACCGGGATATGGACTTGGAGGATTTTGGAGTAATGGCTCAGTATTTTCCCCCAGTAGTTATGGACTTGGTTACAAGACCAGAGGATATGAAATAAGTCCACCACCAGTCACTTGCACTTCCAGCAGTTGTCGTGAGACAGAAGGCCTAAGGAATGAAGCTGAGCCAGGGTTCTGTACCAGTAGTGCCTAACCTTGTTTAGGATTAGCATACTGTGAAGATTCATACAGGCTTGGTGAGTAAAATGCCATGAGCATGTCCAAGCCACCTCTGAGATGGGCATGTGTAATGCACGCTCCCATTTTATTTTAGGTTGTACTGAGGGGTTTGGTGTGGCATCTCTAAATGCCTGGTATATGATGCCTGCAATGCCTGACTTTGACTGGAGACAGGTCTGGCTGGGCAACAGGGGAGGAGCAGGTCCAGCATACCTAGTACAGGAGGAACATGCACATGACTGCTGCACCTGACTAGTGTGTAAACTACGTAGTTGGAAATACCTCCTAAGTTAAGATCTAGGGAGATTGTACCTGTGTTGCAGTGGCCAGAATGTGTCCATCTTGTTAGCATTTGGATGGAGACGGTCCCCCCCAAAAAGTATATGCTTTTCTTTCCAAGTGTGCCAGTTAATCGGCCATAGGTCTGTACTACAGAAGGTGGTGTTCCAGAGTGGTGTGTAAGACCCAATCCCCTTATTATATTTGGTTAGCATTGCCACTTTCCTCAAAGCCTGGTGCATCACTAAGATTGTGAGCCACTTGTAGTAGGATGGAGGCAATACTAGACTCAGGAAGCAGGAAGGGTGGGCAGAAGGGGTTGGGGGTGGGCAGGAGGGTGGGACCCTCCCATAATTTTGGTTTCTGTCCCAATCCAGGCTGGAGAATAATCTCCAGGGTGGGTGAACAGCTTGCTTGTTTCAGCTGTCAAAAAGGCATGATGATAATGTAAAAAATGGGGTTGCCACCACCTCCTTAGACCAATGAGCTTGAAGTTTGGCCTGGCTAAATGGGGCGGGGGGGGGGAGATCTCCCACAAGAAGTTCCCAATAAGCTTATCTATGTTTCGGAACCAAGATTGATTAATAGGGACCGGGAGGTGGGCGAGTATGTGCAGGATCCTGGGGGCAGCAATCATTTTGACAGCAATAATTTTCCCTACTATGGACAAGTTCAGATGTTTCCATCATAACAGTTCTGAACCGAGTCTGGTTATTACTGGTTGTAAGTTGACTGACACCAGACGTGATGGGTCTTGTAATATAAACACCTAAGTACTTGATATGGTTAGGTGCCCATATGAACCCCAACCCTGTAATCAGCTGGGGCATTGTATGAGTATTTAGGAGTAGGATCTCCAACTTGGAAATGTTTTATGTGAAGACCAGAGAGGGCTGTGAAAGATTTTAGTAGGGAGAGTAAAGCCGGGAGAGCTTTAGTAATGCTTTCGCATAGCACTAGGCAGTCATTTGCATACAGCTGTGTTTCGAACTCCCGGGGTCCCAATTTAATTCCCCCATGTCAGGATGAGAGTGAACAGTGACGGCTAAGGGTTCGATGAAATGGACAAACAGAAGTAGGGAAAGGAGGCATCCTTGTCTAGTTCCTCTATAGAGGGGAATGGGGCTGGACATTGTATTATTGCTGAGAATTTGGGCTGAGGGGCTATTATAAAGAGTCTGAACCTAGGAGGTGAAATAAGGACCAAAACTGAAAAGGCTTTAGGACAGCCACTAAGTAATTCCAATCCACCGAATCAAAAGCTTTTTCAAAGTCGATGGTGATAGCCGCTGCCAATGTAGAAAGGCCGGCTGCTATCCGGAGGAGGAAGACTAGGGCTCTTAAGTGGTCAGAACTTAGTCTACCTTTAACGAAACTCACTTGTTACGGATATACAATGTCTGGTAAAATATGCTCCAGGTGAAGGGCCAGGGTTTCGGTGATATTTTTTGCTTCAGAATTAATTAGGGAGATAGGACAGAAATTAGACTGGAGGGACAGACCTTTGCCCTCTTTGGGTAAAACAGTGATGACTGCATTCTTTTAGGTGTCTGAGAGAGTAGAGTTGTCATGGGAGTCAAGCGTCATGTGCAAGAATGGTAGTGAGACTTCTTCACCAATGATCTGATAGAAATCTACTGGTAGGTCATCTCCCCCAGGAGCTTCGTGAGGTGACATAACTTTAATAGCCCTGAGTATTTCTTCGGCAGTTACAGGAATCTCTAAACTCTCCTTTTGCGTGGTAGATAGTTTGGGCAGGGATTCATGCTGTGTAAAGCTGTCTAAGTCCTGAGCATTGAAATTTGTGTGCAATTGATATAGATTTTGGTAAAACTGTTTCGTAATGTCATTAATCTCTTTCTGAGATGACTGCAGGAAACCTGCCTGATCTTTAAGATGTAGAATAAACCTTTCTGCCTGCTGTTTCCTGAGACAATAGGACAATAACCTGCTCACTTTCTCTCTATTGCGTCCAATATCAATGTTTGGTCCTAATAATCTGCAGTTCTGCCTGTCTCGTGGCCAATGTGTTTAACAGAATCCTGAGAGAAGATGTTTCATAAAGCAGTGATTTATTACGTAAGGTCTGGGGATTCTTTTTGTAAAGGCCTTCTTTTTCTTCAAGGAGGGTTTCCAGCTTCTGAAATTCCTTATTGTGGGTTTTCTTCCTGCAGGAAGTGTTGTAGATAATTTTCCCTCTTATTGTCAGCTTAAAGGCCTCCCAGATTATGATAGGGGATGAGGAAACCTGGGGGTTATTGTGAAAATATAGTGGGGTCTCTTTTTTAAGCCATTGTTGGAATTCTTTGTCATGACACAGCAGGGGGTCTAAACGCCAGTTTAAGGATTTACTAGAAGTGGAGTCAGTCATGGTGGTCATGGTCACTGGAGCATGATCTGACAGGAATATCAGTTCTATGTTCATGGTTGAGACCCTGGATGCAAGACCAAGGGGAGGTGAGCCAGAAATCAAGTCTGCTGGTCATTTGGTGGGTTTCCGAAAAATACATGTAATCTCTCCCAGAAGGGTTGAGTAGTTTCCAGGAGTCCACTAGCTGGTCCAGTGACATTAAGTCCTGTAGGGTCCATAGGGCCATGGCATGTAGTTCAGGTTTGCTATTGGATCTGTCCAGACAGTAACCCAGAACCAAATTAAAGTGTCCACCCAACAGCACTTTGGGATTATCGAACGACAAGTCCATGGGTGCTTGAGAAACTTCATTGAAGAAATTGGGGTAATCTGTACTGGGGGCATAGAGATTTCCTAGGATAATTGGGCCCTTTGGGGTTTGCATTTTGGACAGTACCTACCTCCCATCTGAGTCTTTTGTTTGAGAGATGGTGTCCATTTCAACCCCTTGTGCAGCAGGATGGAGACCCCATGTTTAATAGATTTGGAAGTACTGTGTGTTTCCCACCTTACCCATTCCCATTTAAGTTTTTGTGCCTCTTTATTTTCTAGTTTTGTTTCCTGTAGAAATGCCACCTGTTTACACAGTTTTCTCAGGTGTATAAAGATCTTTTTCCATTTTATGAGCAAGATAAGCCCTCTGACATTCCAGGTGGTAAAGGTGGTGGTATCTGCTATGGTTAAGGATATAACAATAATTAAAATGTGTAAGGCACAACAAGAGAAACAAGAGGGTGGGTAGGTGAGACAGCCATGTGATGTTCTTCCTCATGTGCAGTAACAAAAGGTGATAGCTCTTATGTGGCTTCTGCCATGATCTAGCGCATGTCTTTGCCTGATATCAAAAGATACCATATAAAACAAACAAAAGCTTCACAAACCTTTTTTAACTGAGCCAGTACTGGCTGTTAGTATAAGTAACAGATGCAACAAACATATATATATAACTCGTAGAAACTTATAACAATGCTATAGAAACTGGGGACATGATATTCTAGTGAGTTTTCAGGAAGAAGTGGTGTAACAAATTGATTGGCACTAGTTCTGTGTCCCATTACATTCCTCCAGTAGGGAAACAGGCCATCCCTAATGATCTGAAGGTGCAGACAGAGTCCTTCAATGATCTGGGTTGGCCTTCCCATGGGGGGAGTGTCATCTTTATCATTTAGTAAGATGGCAGGTGTACCCTGGATTTCTTTATTGGGCAGTAGGATAAAAATGTGGGGACGACAGTATACCTTGAGGGAATTGCAGGAAGATGAACAAAAGGGCACAATTTTAACACAGCTGGAAGGTGTCTTTATCAGCCCTTAATAAGCTATACTCTGGGGTGGGGAGAGGATTCCAGCTTGGGTTAACTGTGCAGCATGACTGGAAGAAAGCTGCCTTTGAGATTTCATGGACAGTTATATTCCAGTCAGCTGGTATTAGTGTAGCAATGACTCCAGATCTGTTGTTTTTTTGTGTGCATAGGAGCTACTAAATGAGCAGAGCCACCATAGGAGGAGACCAGTAGGAGATGAGAGGGTCCACACCTTTCACTTTTGGCACCTCAAACATTGGAAAAATGGTCCTCTTTTTGTTCATTGGGGGGGGGCAGGGGCTTCCTGCAGCTAACCAGCTTGTGTTGTATGATCCACAGCCCTTATATCAAAGAGGGACATTGCCCCTTCATGGCTTCAGGAGCTCTTAAAGTCTGTGATTGAAGATGGTGCAGTGAACCATAGGAGGGAGAGGTGCATATAACTGAAAAGCCGTCAAAAATAAGGGGAGGGCTAGAGGACTAAATTACCTAGGTGCCCAAGCCCATACAAGTCTGAGGTAGCCCTTTATCAGTAGGCAAAAACTTATCCCAGCTGGGAACCTGGGACTGCACATCGGTGTTACTGTTTGTGCACTACCAGTGGAGAATTGTAAAGGATGCAGTAATGCTAGGACCCCCTCCTCGCACTTTGCCTTATGAACACCTGTGAGTGGGTGTGGAGGGTCAGGGCTTGTGTTGAGCAAGTGCATAAGCAAGCTCTATGGAGCTCCCAGTGTTAAGCCCTCATGTTTGATGGCCACTAAAACTGATGAGCAGCAGAGGGGAATCAAAATGCATGGGAAAAAACCTGGCTAAAGTTAGGGTATAGCTAGCAAGGCCAGTCTACCTCACTTCAGCAGATAAGCTCACGGGAATGCAGCCTGCACATCTGCATACAATTTGTAATTGAACACCTGACATGCAAAATGGTAACATTTAACATCTAGAAAATAAACAAACCACGTTTTGGCAGTTTCACTCCATTGGTAGTCTTACCCAAAATCTTTTTAAGGAGGGGCGTTAGTGGAGTGCTTGGAACCAACATGCTTCACAAGCTGAAAACATACAAGGGGGGAGGGGGTAACAGCACACAACCCCCACTCTCCAATTCATGGGTCCGGTGTCAAATCCTATCAGTCCAGATTACCAGAACCACCATGGAGACCTCCCTTTAATCTGACACAAACCTACAGGGTCTCATGGCCAGTCATCATGGAGTTGTTAAGCCTTACAAGGAACATCTAGGATTCTGAGATGGAGGACCTGGAGATATGGAGGACCTCTCCTGATCCATAAGACAGTCAGCCCAATCTGCTCAGATAGAAGACCAGTCTGTGGAAGGTATAAGAAGTGAGTTTGAGGAGGTATTGGGCTGTTGAGGGTCTGATTGCAGGACCAACAAAGAGGGAGTCATGGACCAGAGAGATTCATATCTGTTAGTTGTTTTTACCGTTGTGAGGTACAGGGAGCCATTGCTGGCATCTGAAGTGGCAGTACACCTCTGCCAACTTCTGGAGTGAGACCATGGGGGCAAAGGTTTAGGTCCCCAGTTGTTCTTGTTGCTTTTTTTCGGTCTCCCTTGGTGTACTAGCTGCTATTGTCCAGGGTACTGGGTGGCATTCAGTTAATGGCTGTTGTCAGAGGGTAATTCAGGTTGCTGTGTTGACAGGTCCATAGGAAGGGCTTCAGTACCATGAGTTTGGACGGTGGCGAGGTGAGGATCAGAATTGTCAGTGCCAGCTGTATGGATGTAGTGTTCAGCTTTGCTGGGCATTTGAAATGTAATATATACTCCATTTACCTGGATCCTTAACATAGCTGGGTAATGGAGGGATGTTGCAATGTTATGTTGGTAAAATCTCTGCCTGAGCCATGCATAAGCTCTTCTTCTTCTTCTTCTTCGAGACAACTCTGGAGAACAATCTTGAAAAAACTGTACAGAGTGCACGTTCTACTGTAGTTGTCCCCTTTCCAGGGCTATTCTCAATATGACCTCCTTCACTGGATAGCGAAGGAATTTATACAAAATTGGTCTGGGCTTTTCTCCAGGTTTAGGGCGAGGGGCAAGGGAGCCTTGTGCCTGTTCAGTGTGAGTGGGAGGATGGTCCAGGGTGAACAAGCCGATTGGTATAAGGGGGCAGAGGAAGGTTATTATGTCATTACCTTCTGATCCCTCTGGTATGCCCACAATTCTAACATTGCTTCTCTGGGCTCTGTTCTCCAAGTCATTGACTTTGTCCATTAAATATTGAATTTTGTGGTGGTGGTCCTGAAGAGTGTTTTGTTGAAAGGCTGTGGTCTCTTGCTGTGATAACAATTTCTTGGTGGCAGTGACCCAGGTAGCCAGTGCAGTCAGGTTTTTGTTGGTCTGCCGTGTGGTGGACTTCAGCTCTGTGGTGTCCTGAAGAATTTGGGTCAGCATTGCTGTGATGCTGAATAAGTCCATTGTTGTGTTTGCAGAAGAAATGCACATTCCTAGGTCCCTTTCCTCAGAAGTAATGCTCTGGTTATCCTCTCCCATACAGTATTCCATCCTGGGGTTCTTATTCTCTGTGTGCATACGTTGCACTTTTGGATGTTGACTATCAACTGCCAAACCTTGGACCACCTCTTAGACCTTTGCAGGTCCCTCTGCAGCTCCCTTACACCCTTCTTGCTGTCTACTCTGCCACAGAGCACAGTGTTATCTGCAGAGACACACGTATTGCCATGTATTCTTTCTCATCTGTTGTTGTTGAACATATTGAAAAGGGCTAGGCCCAGGACTGACCCCTGCAACACCCTACTCGTTTCCACACTGTCCCCTGATTTTACACCATTTACCATCACCCTCTGCTCTCTTCCACCCAACCAGTGTTCCACTCATCTAACTAGGTCTTTCACTGCTCCCAGATCTTCTAACTTCTTCAGCGACTTTCTGTGTGGCACCACATTGAATACCTTGCTGAAGCAGAGAGATATACTCCTTGTCCCTTATCCACTGCCGTAGTTACTCAGGCAAAGAATTGATCTGACAAGACCTCCCTGCTGCAAACCCATACTGCTTACTATCCTGGAGCTCATTGTTCTCCAAACAATCTACTAGGTCCACTTTGACTAATGTCTCCATCAGTTAACCCACAATGGAAGTAAGATTAATGGGCATGTAGTTACCTGGTTGCTCTTTGTCCTCTCCCTTGTGGAGCAGAACCACATCCACTGTTCTCCAATCTTTTGGAACCACTCCTGACTGTAGTAAACTATTCAACTGTAGTGAGCTATTCAATAGCCCTGTTCAGTGGTTCAGCTAGTTCTGATGCCAATTCCCTGAGCACCATCCGATGCATCCATCCTGCCCATGAGCCTTATCTATTTTCAGGGCTGCTTGCCTTTTTCTAACCCTTTATCCTGTAATTACCACCTGCCACATTTCTGGTATCCTCATGCAGCAGCCTGTATGCCTCTCTCTGGCAAAGGCCTGCTATCCTCCACTGTGGATACTGAGCAGTAGTCATTAAGAATGTTTGCCTTCTGCTCGTCCTTCTATATTACCCTTCCCCTCCATCAGCCTTACAATTCCCATTCTCATCTTTCTTTTTTCCCTACTGTATCTGGATAACTGTTTTCCCCCCTTCCTTGACCCCTTCTGTAATATACAGCTCTGTCCCTGCTTTTGCATCCTGACTGCCTTCTTGGTCTCCCTCACCTTTGCCTGGTATTCACTCCATTCCTCATCCCTCTTTTTCTCCTTTTATCTAATGAAGGCTATTTTTGGGTCATCACTGACTCGCTGACCTTCTTAGAGAACCAGATTGGTCTTTTGTGTGTGTTACATTTGGTAATCGTTCTCAGGGATGACTTTGTTACCTCAAAAAAGACCCCTTTAATTACTGCCCAGCTTTTCTCTTCCCCATGATTTTGTCCACTGCAACCAACTCACCTTGACTAATTTCTTCATCTGGTCAAAGTCTGCTCTTCTGAAATCCAAAACCTCAGTCTTTGATGAAAGTATACCGGTACCCAGGGCCAGTTTAAAACATATGGTGTTATTGTCACTGGACCCTGGTGGGCCCCCGCTAGTAATTTCTCTCATCCTGGAGTGGTCCCTCCCCACCACCCACTGCATTCTACCCCTAGATATTTTTAAAGGTGCTGCTAGTACCCAGGGCCAGCTTGGCTAGGAAAACTGGGATTCCTGAGTGCAACCAGTGACAGAGGGACTGGTGGAAAAAGGAGGACTTTGGTTGTGTGGGGAACTGGGTAAGAGCCTGGGATGAAAAATCCCTGTACTCACCAGATAGGCTACACCTCAGCAGGGGGGGGGGAGGGAACCAGGGTACTATGTGACAGGACGAGGGCGCACATTAGAGAGATTCCAAATTTAAACTGAGTGGGGGGACTACCTGGAGGCACAAAACTCAGGGTTGACAACAGGAGGAGGCAAAAAGGTCTTCCCCGGAGCAGAGGGAACAGTAACTAAAGGGTGGATGGGATGGGGAGGGGTACAGAGAACACAGTTGGGGAGCAGTAGGAGGGAATGGGAGAAATGAGAAAAGGAAAGGAGAAAGACTGTGTGGCAGCCAGAGGAAGGTGGGAGACTGGGAAGAGAGTGGGGGCAGGAAACATTGGATATAAAGAATGATATCCATGAATACCAAGAGTCTGGGAGAACAAAATGAACAATCTCCAGGCCATGATTATGGAAGACCGAGCAGATCTGGTGGCAACTAATGAGATCTGGGCAACCTGAACCATGACTGGGATCTTTCTGCTCCTGGATGCACCTCTATAGGAAGGACTGAGCAAAGGGAAGTAAAAGAGTGGTGGCAGTGTATGTTAGAGAAGGGATTAAGGCAACAAGGGAAGATATGGTGTGGGAAAGTACAAAGACAGTAATGGTACAGCTGCAGTTAGGAGTGGAGAAGAATTTTATGGTGGGGTTAATATACTGAGCACCAAGTCAAGACAAAATCACAGAAAGGGAGCTGGGGATGAGATAAGAAGGAAAGACTGTAGAGGAAGGGAAGTGGTAATGGGGGGGGACTTTAACATGCCTGATGTGGATTTGAGCATCCCACTGGCCAGCAGTAGCAGTAGCCAAGCGATCCTGGGTGCACTCCAGGATGGATTGTTAATGTGGGGTAATGGAATCAACAAGGGATTGAGCTATCCTGATGAACAGTGCTCCCAAAAAGTATCAGGGTCCATAAGTCTGTGTGGTTTCAGATGATCTGGGACATGAAGTGATCAGTATGAAAATGTGTTCTTTTATACTGGGGCTGAAGAACCCCACCAGCACCCTGGATATAGAAACAGTTCTGCTTTCACTAGTGCTGTTTCTAGATCCAGGGTGCTGGCTGGGCTTTTCAGCCCCTGCTCACCTCTCTGGCCAGTCACCATTTCTCTGCATGACTCACCTGCCTAGATTCCCCTGTTGTTTGCCCCCAAGGCTGGGACAGGAGAGGGACGGCTGTCCTCCACCTGTGATCTGGATCCAGTTCAGTGGCAGGGTCCTGGGACGAAGGTAGGTGAGTGAGGTTTTCTGATTGCACATCCCTTGATTTTCACTTTTTTCCCCTATCCTGGTGTCAGTGTGTGTGTGTGTGTGTGTGTGTGTGTGTGCACTGGTGTGAGCTTGTGGCATGAAGATGCTGCACACTGTTGCACACCTTCACCTCACCCCTTGAGACACAGCCACATGTTGTGCCACCCTGTCTCTGCTGGGTGGAAGTCAAGCAGCAGCACATGCTGCCCCCCCAATGAAGCAGAGCAGTCTATGGATCCTCCTTCCACTGGCCAGCCCCTGAGAGACCCTGGTCTGTTCCTGAATCTGAGTGGCCAGCGTGGCAGGAGGTAAGGTTCTGGAAACACATGTTCTTCACTTTAAAAAAGCATTTTATATACACATGGGGAACAACGCTAGGAGAAAGACCCAGTGAGCTCAGGGAAGATATGAGTGTGAAAAATAGGGGTCTCTAATTAGGGAGGGGGTCCAGGTAGTCACTGCAAAATGCTTTGCGCATAAGGAAAAAAAGAGAAAGAAGACAAAGCTGCTGTGGTTTATGGATGAGGAGAGCAGAGCAGTGAGAGAGAAAGCTTTATTCAGGAAATACAAGAAGACCCATAGGGAAGAGGACAGGGCTGAAAACCAGAGCAACTGAAATCATCTTACAGGGTGATAAGGCAGGCCATAGGTGCCAGAACCTATGGTTGGGGGGGACAGCAGCCCCACCTTTTGCATATGAACATTCAAAGTGCCCCTTTAATGCATTTAGTATCAGACGGTAAGCAATCATGGTGTCCTTTGCAATTTTTGTGTGCAGCCCAGTTTACAATTGAAATGAAAGCTCACAGCAGGTTGACACTTAAAATTACTTAAGACCTCCCCAAATTAAGGAACTAACACCTTCTCTATCAGCCACTCACCCATACTCTAGGAATAGAATTTTCAGAATAAAGAATGTGGTTTGCCCTCAGACCTGCATCTTCCGTACTCTGCAAGATTGTATAATCTGCAATGCCTGCATTCTGCTTGGCCACAGAGTTACTTTTTCAGTCGTATGCAATTTGGCTGGGCCATTATCTTCAAAAGTACAGTAAGTCAGCTAACTCAGAACAATAGTATCATTTACTGTTTCTGGAGGGAAGAGAAGTGGGAAGTACCTGTCTTCTGACCTGGGTGCCACACACTATATGTTAAGCAAATTATCCTTATTAAATTGCAAAGTTTTATAAATTCCTGACTTGATTTTGAAGGCAGATATCTAAAGGAATGCTTAACCAATTAATATAATCTTTATATGTATTCAAAGCTGCCATACCCAGCTTCAAAACAGTATAAAGATTTATTTCATAGAACAATATTGCCTCAGCCATCGCTTCTCAAAGTCACGTCAGGAGTTGAGAAAAAGATGCGGTTTACTTAGAATATTCAGTTCAGTTCAGTTTTATTAGTTAAAATATGTTTTAGTTTGATGGACAATTGCATATAAAATACACAGTAATAGCTGACAAAATACATAAACATTAGATAAACACGTCTTTTAAGAAAATGGCCAAAACTCTACCAAAAAGGAGAGAATACAAATCATGCATGACATTTCTTTAAGAATACACACCTAGCAGCTCACCTGAATTTACTCACATGTTTACAGTAGGATACATGGTGCTATCACAATCTGTTCTGTAAACACATCACATTCTTTTCAAAACCTACAGATTCCTGTTCAAGACTGGATTATATGCTGTGCTCACATTACCAATTATTATTTCAGACCACACTATGGTGATACTTTCTTTCATTCCATCTAGAGAAAGAAGTCAATCTGCACAATGCAGGTTTGATAACTCATTATTAACAGAACAAGAATTTATTACACAAATGAGTAATACTATCAAAGAATATTGGTATTTTAATTATAATGCACAGCATGTAATAAACTTATGGGATGCTTTCAAAGCTACTGTGAGGGGTTATATAATATCTTATCAAATTAGGAAGAATAAACAGAAAAAACAAAATATTAATGACTTAGAAAACAGTTATTAGTTACCAATAAAAGAATAGCAGCAGGTGAAAGTGACTTAATGCACCATGCCAACATACAAGAAACTATACAGGATATAATCAATAAAAAAACTGAGTCTGGCATGAAAACATTACAAACTTTTATTTTAATGGACATAAGTCTTGAAAATTATAAGCCCATATTTTGAAAAAACATACAGAAAGAAATAGTATGCCTAATATTAAAGATGAGAGGGATCAGATTGTTTTAGATGGTTTAACTGAAACATGTTTTATTATATTTAAAGATTCATTAGTACCATCTTTAGAATTAATAGTTTCAGAAATGTTTAATAATATTAGTATCTTTCATACTATGTTAGATGAACTGGTAATTTTGATTTACAAAGAAAATAAAGATCCTATGATGATGGATAATTATCACTAGATCTGCATGGATATCCAATCCAATAAATTGATCTGATTGGATTTCCCACTTTTTAACACTATCCAGCCCAGTCAGGTTTTTGGCTATTTAAGGGGGTCAGTTACTGCCTAATTTTCAGTGGTGTGGGGAGTTGCTGCGAGTTGCTGCTGGGAATGTTTTAATTATTTTTTACAATGGCACAAGAAAGTTTAGTCTGGAGTATTTTTTGCTAGAGTCAGAGACGGACACAAAAGCAAAGTGCATCCTGTGTCCTACCCTTTTATAAGTCGTGGTTGGTCTATAAAAAGTTATGGGACCTTCACCCTGTTAAATCAAATGTGAAATAAACACAAAGTCCAACACGCAGAGCTGCTGACTGAAAAAAGAAGTGAATATTGCACAAGAAGACTGCTACAAGCCTCCAGCAAAGAAAATTAAAAAAGAACACCAGACGCTGGAGGCTTGTATAGCCCATACTCTCCCTTTATCTAACGACCACCCATGTTCAAAACTTATCACTGAAAACATAGCAGAAATAATTGCTTTAGATGAGCAACCATTTTCAGTTGTTGATTATGTTGACTTTAAAAGACTACTGTCTGTCATTGAACCAAGGTACATAACACTATCAAGGAGGCATTTTTCAGATAATATAATTCCATCTATGTATGCCAGACTTCGGCAAAAGATGTTAAATGAACTTACTGATACATGGACAGCTGAATATTCAGTTGATTTCTGCCTACTAATCATGATTCATTGAATTGGTGAGAACTTCAAAAGGAGAGCCGATGTGCTAGAGCCGAGAAACCTTACACAATGACACACAGGTGAAAACCTCTGCAGAGAATTCATGCAGGTACTTGAAAGTTGGAGCTTACAAGCAAGTCAGAGGCATCCGGTGATTAGGGATAATGGCCCTAATATTAGCAAAGCAATGAAGCTAAGTGCCGTGCCGAATGAAGGCTGTTTAGCACACACTTTGCAGCTAATCATTCATGAGACTATAATGAAACAAATCCTTTGAAGACCTGCTTGCACTTGGGATAGTGATAGTAAGTCTTTTCAACCACTCCTCAAGTGCAACCGAAAAATTAACAGCTCTTCAGAAAAGCCTGCAAGTTTCTGTTCACAGGCTTATTCAAGATGTCCCTACACAATGGAATAGTAGCTATTATATGTTAGACTGCTAGAGCAGTGGCGTCTACTCACTGTGTATGCCTCCGAGACAAAGAACCACACTCTAAATTTTGCACAGTGGTCTCTTTCTGAAAGTGTTTGTTGCATTTTAAAACCCTTTGAAAGTGAGGCAAAAAGGCTGAGCCTTCATACAGCATGTGTATCAGACATTACACCAACATCCACTGTTTGTTATCATGCTATAGACAGCCTCAAAAGAAAAGTGCTTCTTTCTGCTATGGATTCCAGATTTAAGCCTTACAAGTTCTCCAAAGAATTAATAAATGTCACGTTCCTTGATGCCAGATATAAATTACACTTCTTCATAACAGACAGTGGAAAAACATTTGCTCATGCAGTGGTTAAAGGACTGGTTAACAAGCTTCAAGATGTACAACCCAGATGCACTAAAGCTGATGCTAAAACTGATGCCACATCCACCACTGAGCCAGACATGGAAGTGGAAGATCCATAAAACACATTCACACAAACCAATGCTGTACCTCAGAAAAGTATGTGTCATTGATTTTATCAATCCCTTCTTTCCCACCTCTCATTAATAAGTTTGTGCCTAACTGTGCCACAGCCTACCGAACCTTTTTTCCCACAGCGTCTGAAAGTGCAGAAGTTGCATCCAGGAACACAGAAATCAAAATTTATTTGTCAGAAAATCTGCTTCCTAAAAGAAAACACCACCAGACGCCATTCAGTACTGGGAAACAAACAGACAAAGATTCTCTACACTTGCAAAAATTGCAAAATGCTACTTATCTGCACCTCCAAGTAGTGTTCCTAGTGAGCGAATGATCAGTGTGGCTGGGGACATCATTATAGAATGTCGGTCCCATCTATCACCACAAAATGCCAATATGCTGCTTTTTTTTAAAACAGAATCTACTTCATCATAGTTGATATGACTGTTGATTTGAACTTTTTAACTTTTTAATGCTGCTCTAACTTTAGCTGATATTACTTTCGCTCCCCCCAAACTGATGTTAATGCTGCTCTAACTCTAGCTGCTCTATTTATATAGCATGTAGTGTGCTTTTAAAATTATTTTAAAATGCTAAGCTAACGCTGTTCAATAAATTAAAAGTATGTCACTTGATGTTGTAGCAAAATAATTTTTTACAGCAGACTGATAGCTGAACTGATGTTGAATCCGACCTGGTTGGATCAAAGTCTAAAAATATCTGGAGCCGATATCCGGAAAAAAAACACATATCCGCGCATCTCTAGTTATCACCAAATTTCCTTTCTAATTGTTACCTATAAAATTATGGTATAGCAAAGTTGGTAATGAGACATTTGGAAGGGAAAATTGATGAACTTATACACCCTAACCAGTCAGAATATGCAAAAGGCTGCAATATACATCAAGGTCTTAAACTAGTACAAATAGCATTAGAATTACAAAGTGAATTACAAGAAGAATCAGTAGCACTGGTGGTAGATGCCACAAAAGTATTTAATAATTCTTTAATGGCAATTCATGTTTTCAGCTTAATAGCATCTGGATTTCCTGTAATAATCTTAAACAATTGTAAAATTCTTTTACAGCTCACCTACTGCATGTTTCAAAATCCACTTTCATATAACTAAACCACCAGTTATATTTAATGGTGTTAAAGATGACTGCTTGATCTCCACAATATATTTGTTATTATTGCTTTAGAATCCTTACTATTTCATATAAAAATAATAATTACATTAAAGGTATAACACATGGACAGTCCAAGATTAAGATTAATGCCTTTGCTGATGATATTCTTATTTGCTAAATGCCCCCTTTATTTCATTTCACCCACTTATGGAAGAGTTTAGGACTTTCTCCCACCTGTCTCGAGATCAGCTTAATAAAAATAAATCCATCATATTACTAATAAATCCTGTTACAGAGAAGATACATGCAATAATGAATTAAATGGTATACTGTTAGCGCAGTGACTTTATTTTGGCACCACAATTAGGATGCTGCGACAAGGGTGACAGTGACAGGGATGATCTTGATCTTAGATCACCCCTCACTCATGCCATCCTTTGTGCCCACATAATTTCTGCCCCCTCCAGGGCATGCCCGCCCTGGAGGAGGTTATCTTTAGTTTTGGGGGTGCAAGGGGCAATGCCCCCCACAAAACAGGACCATTTCCCAGGACAGTGCTTTGGTGCTATATGTCCCAGGAGCCACAATGCCTGACATCATAATGCTGGGCATATTTTGCCTTCACCCATATCAGCATCAACAAAATGACTGTCACACTGATATGGGTGAAGCAAATTAAATATTTGGGCATTTTTCTGACTGACAGAAAAAAAATTATTAAGTTTAATATACCAGAAACATTAAAGAAAGTATCAAATCTGCTAGACAGATGGCAGAACCTCTCATTGTTCAATCTGGGGTAAATTGAAACACTTAAAATTATGGCATTGTCTCATCTTTTGTATCAGTCTCAGGCATTATTGGTAAGTATTCAATTGATTTCATTAAGAAATTTAGGGATATATTTAGTAATTTTCAGGGAGAGAGAGAGGTAGTCCTATAATAGTGAAGCAGATTGTACATATATCTAGAACTCATGGAGGATTGGGGTGTCCAGACCCATGTGCATATTATAAGGCTGTAAAAATGGCAACTATTCACGAATGGATAATAGAGCAAGGATAGTAAAGGTGCCATGAAATTTCCCTGTCAGGAACTTGTACTGTGAAGACAGCTATGTGTCAGAACTCGTTGCACTTACTGTTTCTCACATTTAAGTCCCTTTTCCTATATATTTACTATTCTAACACTACACTGCCAAGGATCACTACTCTAGTAAAATTTTGAGAAAAGAGAAGTGAGGGGAGCTTGTCCAGATTCAAACCCCCAAATACGTTGTATATGAGTCTGTAGACCTTTCCAGTATGCCACAAAGCTGGCACAGCAGTGAAGCTCAGCTGTTTAATTGTAGAAGTTAACACACTGCTGGGAGTGGGAATACACCAAATAGCAGTTCTTGATGTGACAATTTCCTGACCTGACAGGAACATTTCTTGGCAGGAAAGTCTCAAAGGAAAACAGGGAGTGGTGGTTCCTGGTAGGACAGTTTCATTTCTTGACAGGACTTTCCTAACAGGAAGGTCTCGTTCCTGACAAAAGAATTTCTTGACCTGACAGGAAAAGTTCCTGACAGGGAAATCTCAGGGAAAAACAGGGAGTGTTGATTCCTTATAGGACAATTTCATTTCCTGACAGGACTCTCCTAATGTGAAGGTCTCTTTCCTGACAAGATAATTTCCTGACAGGAAAATCTTGTGGTACCTGTACTATCCTAATGATAATGGAACAATACATGAGAAATGAAGCAGTTATTTCAATAAATACTTTACTGAAAAAGAAAAGAAAAGACTTAATTCAACATTAGAACATATTTTTTTCTTTCCCAGCCTTTACAAACATTTAAAATACAACAATATGAAAGACATTATACCCATGATTAAGGACATGCATGAATATAATAATCAGCTAGTGAAGTGGCTATCTATGAGTATCTCAGTTTGTGGCAAAGGCACAAGTTATTACCTGTCTTACATTAAAATATCTTACTGAAGCTCAGAACAGTAGGCATTACTACATGGCACCAACTAGTTACAGAAAAGGGATTAATCACATTGGACACTTAAAAAAAGTTCTGTTTATTAATTTTCAAAAAGAAAGAGTACATACAAACATTTGACATTATCACACAGCTGACAATGTTAAAAAAAGAACATTTCATGTTCACATGCGATCCCTATCTAAAATCACTGTACAGTATGTCAGATCAAAACATGTTTATCTTTGGTTAGAGCTGTGGACCTGGACAAACAATACTAATCAAACAGTATACTGTCTCAAAAGAGTGAGAGCAAAATCACAACAACAATAATAGCGCATGAACAAGAGCACCAACAAAAATAGTGATGAGGAATAACAGCGAGGAGTTAAAACTGCGAATCTCAGAGGAGAAAAATGAAATAAATCCTGCCACAAAATGCAACTGTTGCAAGGAGTAGAATGGCACATGGGGAGTCGAGATGGGGAACAGATTTAGTAAAATGATTCTGTAGGGAAATGCAACTGGAGAAGTGGGACAAGTCAGGAGGGGAGCAGATTAAATAGTCTTACTCTGGGGAGATGCAAATCAGGAAGGGGGATGAAGAGGGGAGCAGGGCAGATTAACTATTCTCACCCACGGGGGACCCAACTCAAGGATGGGGACAAAATCGGGAAGGGGGGACATTTCATATGACAATTCCAGGGAGGACTGAACTGGGAGGGGGGAGGCACGAAAGCGGGAGGAAAATAAAGAGGGAACCTTAAGTATCAAACCCAAGTCTGCTGGACATACCAAGCATTCACACAGGTGGTGACTCTAACAACTAGGCTACATTGGCAGCACAGGTTCTGGCATACACCAACCAACATATATCACTCAACTACATTACTGGCTACATCGCTAAAATAACCAAGTGCTGTAAGGACCATGTTGCTAAGATCACATTTGCTATTTTTCATTCACTGTAATTCATTTGCTCAAATTCACTCGCTCTTTTTTTATCATGGCATTTTTTCTCACTGCCTCCGTGGACAAATTCACTCACAGTTTTGATGGAACACCATCAAATGGTCATAATTTACAACAATATATTGGGCACTTTAAATGCAATTATTCAGATTTACTTATAAATTGGTCAGAGCACAATCTAATTGAAAAAAAAGTACCGTTTTATAAGTTTGTTCTACTTCTACCCAACAATAGATGTATAGACTGGAAATGTGAACTTCTTGTAGAAGAAGAAATATTAAAGTGATGTAATACTGTAATGCTAAGTAAATGTTATATAGATTTAAAGAGCACCTTTCATGATGGTCCAAGCAGTTACAGCTTGTAGTCATTACATGCAGTACTAGACCTGAAAGAGTGAGTGCATTTGTTATTTTTGGTCAAGGTTTACTCTGCCTTCCATAATTTGGATTTGTTTTGGAGCCCTGCTGCACTTGCCTTTGCTGTTCCATTGCTGGGCTTCTGGCTCCTGATGACATCACTATAGGGCAGATGAATGACTCACATTGTGCAGTTGCAACTCAGAGTACATACTGTGTTCCCCCTTCCCCCAAGGCACCCTGTTAGCAATGCATCATGCCAATATCCAAATGCCTTTTCAGTATGTTTTTTTTTTGTTTTTATTTTCTGAAATTGACTCTGCCCTATAGTGATGTCAGCAGTACAACCCTGGGCCCACAGCAACCCCAAGCTTGCTATAGAAGCTTTGGTACGTCCTGCAGTTTTTAGCAGCTCAGAATGCAAAAACTAACTGCAGCGGACAGTAATGCAATACAGTTCCAGAATCAATGCAAGAAACAGTAATTTATGCATGAAAGTCAAAAGGACCATGAAAGGTGCTCTTTAAGTGAAAAGCAAAAGGAAAAAATGGACAAGGAAGAAGTCAGAATTAAATTAAAATGGAAAAAAAGAAGCAGGAATTTCCATATTGGGTAGCAGTTGGTTATTGGTGTGGAAAGCAGCAAACAAAAGGTACTCGTATGCCAAGAATAAGTCAATACAATTTAAAATTGTATTAAGAGCTTATTATATTCCTAATATGGGTATAAAACAAGATCCTACATGCTGGCATGGGTGTGATCAAATTGGTACTTTATTTCATCAATGATAGCAATGCTCAATCATACAACATTGGTGGGAAAACGTATATCTGAGATAAAAAAACTACTGGTTGTCTCTATACCAAATAAAGTTAATATCCTGTTATTTAATGATTATAGTTCTTGAAGATTATCTAGTGAAGAAGAAACCATCTTATCTCTTGCTACCATGTGCACCATGTGTTTAATTTTAGAATATTGAGATACTCACAGTCTATCAGAATTCTCTATACAGAAGTGGCATGCAAATTTGTTAAAACATTTAAATCTAGAGACACTACATATAATTATAATGACTCTTATGACTCTATAAACACATCATAGAATAACATTCTACAGATACTACTTCCCTTGCTGGCACTGATTGATGAAGTGTATAAGTAAGTTGGACTCCTGAGGCCACATATTAAAAAGTTACTGCTGGTGCTAACATGGTTTGTGCTCACATTATCCGGGTTTGCATTTGTGGGTTTTTTTGTGTTTTTTTTGGGGGGGGGGGCTCTATATTCGGAGGCCCTGTAGCACTTACTAAACCTGTTCATACACAGGCACCAACATAACAGTGTGCCAGTGCAAATGAGGAGGTCTCCTCCTGCATATGAGTGCGGCAGCATTTTCAAAGATTTGAGATGGTGGTAAATAGCACCCAAACTAATGCTATTTACTGCCGCTGAAAACCTCACCTTAACTGGGTGCCAAGCTGGAATCCCCACTCCTCCAGTGGTGGGAAAGATGTACTGCAGCTACCTGCCCCCAATCACTAGCACACTTGTGAGGTTGCAGGCCCTGGTATCCAGTGGCACTCCCCCTACTACTGACCACCCATTCTGTATATGGTACACCACTCCTTGGTGTTTAGTGGCACCTCCCACCCCAATCACCTGTCTTGCATATTATACACAAATCCCTGTTGTCTAGTGGTATCCCCACCCCCTGATCATCCATCTCATATATTATGCACACATCACTGGTATCTAGTGGTACCCCACTGCCCCCCAGACTCCTGTACCATATATTATACACAAATCCCTTTGATCTAGTGGCACCCCTGCTCCCAATCACTTGTCCTGTATTGTACCACATATCCCTGATGCCTAGTGACACACCCCCCACTCCCTGATTACCCAGCCCATGTACCTTATAATACCCCTGGTGTTAGTGGTACCCCTGCCCCGAATGCTGGTCAACAAATAGACTGGCAAACAGTGGTGGTACAGTGGCACCCCACCTGCCCTGTACCCACCCAGAACACCACCCATACAACCCCCCCTTACTAGTGTGTCCGGGGATGTGCTTTGAATCCCAGTACAGTGACTGGCACAGCCCTCCTCTCATCGTCTCAGCTGGATGCCGGATGAGCTGTCAGTGAGTGTGCATACAGTCCTTCTGCAGTCCCACAAATCATGGCAGATTCTACAGGTGGCAATATTATTCTAAATACACCACCATTGCTTCTATTTATAATCACTTCTCTACCAGCTGCTAGTGATAACATTTCTTTGCAGCAATGACCAGAATTAAAAACTGATGTTTCTTTGTATTTTTGTCAGTTAATCTTGTTAACAGGAACCTGGCAAATGATTATCTGACAATTTGTTTACTTTATTTTTTTAATTACCAACATGTATTAAAAGTGTTTGTAGTACAACAATGAAATGTTTATTTCTGCTCCTAAAGTCTCCCTCATGTCTTCCTCTCACCCAGCACTCCCAGTATTTTCCCACTTGCAACTACACATCCAAACTTGAGTAAGTGGTTAGTTTTCTGCACATTAGAATCTCCTGAGGATTTTCCAAACTATATTTGATCATACTTTTTTACTATACCAGTAAAACAAAAAAGGCAGCTTTCCAAGCAACCACTCCCAGACTCCTCAGTTTGTGGGATAATGAACATGAGTTCAAATCTGTTTCCACTGTTAATCAGGAGGAAATGTTTTCTATTCTCTTTGTCATGTCTATTGGATAACTGTCCCTTTCAATCTGAATAACTGTGACCATCTTGCACAGTCTGGAGATTTGATGTCTTGTTTGTAGATTCCCCTTTTATCATTTCTATAACTAAGTTTACAGAATGATTTACATGGCTACTTTTATGTCCATTGTTGATGTATTAATAAATAACTCATCTTAAAATACAAACATACAATTGAAATGAAGCTTTTGTATGTCTTTCATGAAAAACTTACAAAACTGCAAATCATTTTTGGAGTCTTTGGTGATGTGGGTTCAATATAATAAATGGTCGTGCTCACAGCTATTTCAATGCAATAACTGGAGTGGCCTTTATGTGGTAAAAACTTGACCATTGGCTTCCATTTGAATTTATGGGACCAAGACCCCTGAAATGACTAATATTTGCCTTTGATGGTAAGTGTGATACAGTACCTCTTTTGTTTTGTATTAAACAAATGTGCTAATATAGTATTTCTGTGTATAAAAAACAGTGGCTTGGAGAAATTGCCCTTTTCACCCTGTGAACTTTTGAACTACAGCTGCCCCTACATACACTTTTTTTCCATGTTCTGGCACCCAAGAGGCAAGCCAGAGCTGAGAAAGAACTTAAAATAGTTGATGGGTCAAAGAGGGTGATAAGACTTTCTTCCAATACATCCAGGAGAAAAAACAAGTAGGACACTGTGAAGCTGAGAAGGAAAACAGGAAGAAGATGAAGTACTGAATATGTCTGCTCAATTTTCACAGAGGAGAAGGATGGGCCACTTCCACCAGGGAAAATAGGGATGGGGGTGTTGTAGATGAGGAAGGAAGCAACGACAGGGGACAGAGTCCTCAAGGAGCTCAAGGCCCTTAAGGTAGATAAGTCCCCAGGGCCAGATGGCATGCACCTGAGAGTGCTTGGAGAGCTAGCAGCAGTCTTTCCAGCACTCCTGGCTGGCCTATTCAACTGCTGTCTGGACATAGAGGTTGTTCCATGGGAGTGAAGGGTGGCTGATGTGTAGCCCTGCACAACAGTGGACCAAGAGATGGACAGGGGAAATATAGACCAGTCAGCTTGACATCAATTGTTGGCAAGCTAATTGTACTAAAGGAAAAGTTGATTGAGTTTCTTGGGGCAAACAGGCTTCAGGATAGCAGGCTGGATTAGTTTATGATGAACAAACACAAACACCGTACACACAGACCAGGATGGGAGGGTACTGGTTGAATAATTAGCTTGCCGCAAAGTATTGAAAAACACAGAAGAAGCTGCATTCCAGCAAAGAAGGCACATTCAAACCACAAAAGCAAATAAAAATATTTAATTTATTTCAGCAGTGCTGCACACACAATCTAGTGGCACTAAATCCCTGTGCTTTGGGTCCTCACATGACCCTTCATCCGGGGGGTATGGGGCCGGGTGTATTGGTCACTTATAAAACAAGTAATTAAAGACACAGTGCATAATAAAACACATTTATCAAATGACCCACTAAAGTACACACAGAATAAAATGTCATATCAAAGCAAAAATCCCAATGTGACAGTGTGAGGGGACCATTAGACATCAATAGTGCAGAGCTCTGTTATGCAGAAACCATCAAAAAAATCTAACAATATTTATTATAATAAAACTGTTTGATAAATAGTTAAATCACATAGATATTAGGTATAAAATGGGATGGGGAAGAAAGAAGGTAGAAAGAAAGCCCAGCAGAATTCGAGAGAGGAGGAAGGGGGAGGGGGAGAGACAAAATCAGAGGGGACGAATTGAGGAAAAAAACATTTAGTACCAGTTTAAATTTTTCAGTAGCTTCCAAATTCCTACAACGCTAAAAGAGTAAGCAGATAAATATTCAGTAATATTAATGTGAGAGCAATGTGTAAGATCCTTCTAATAGATGATGTTCAAAAACATAAAATTAGCAAAATACAGTTTTTTGCATTTTTTTAATAGTGGTATGAATTATAGAATCATAGAAGGGGGTTTCAAGTTCTGTAGACCAAAGTCCTTTAGTGAATTTGCCACCATAATGTTTAATGGTGGTAATAAAACTTTCTTTCTTTCATATGTTTATCTAATCTAATGTTAAATGTTTCAATATCTTTACTATCAATTACATATCTAGGAAGTGTATTCCATAACATAATTCGTTGACTATACTATTAATTCTTTTTTGTAGTTTTATTCACTTCTCCCTTTAATTTACACATGTGCGGCCTAGTATTTAAACTATTTTAACTATGCTTTTGTAACCCTAATGTATGTAAGAGAACCTCGTTCTGATACGCTTTAACTGCAAGACATAAATCACCTCTCGTCTTCCTATATTCCATAGAGTAGAGTTTTAATTCCTGTAATCTTATACTACATGATTTATTATTCATATTATTACCTTTTTTGGTTAGCCTCCTCTGTACTTTCTCAATTATCTTTTTACCTTCGATAGTATAGAGAGCACAAGACTGAGAGCAATACTCCAGGTGAGGTCTAATCAGAGAGGTGTATAACGGAACTATGACCTCTGAATCTCGGCTCTGTATATGTCTCATGATGCAGTGGTAGATTCCATAAAATGTTTTTGTTATCATATTTATGTGTTTATTGAACTTAAGATTAGACGTTATTTAAACTCCAAGGTCCCTTTCATCATTGGTTACACTTAATTGAACACCATTTAATTTGTATTCATAGCATGGGTTGTTTCTGCCTAGATGCATGATTTTGCATTTTGTCTCATTAAATATGAGCTTATGCTCTTTACCCAAATTGCTATTTGATCTAAATTATGTTGAAATAGAGTGGAAGAAGCCCGATCTGTAACAATGCCACCGATTTTACAGTCGTCGGTGTATTTATTCATCCAAGTCCCTGTTTTAGCCTGCATTAATGTAACTAGTATGTTGAACAAAATCGGTCCAAGCACAGAGCCCTGTGGCACACCACTAGTCACAGAACCCCATTCAGACATATACCCCCTTATTGCAACCCTTTGCTTTCTGCCTACCAGCCATGAATTTATCCAACTGATTATATTGGATTGCAATTCAAGTTTGATTAATTCTTCAATTATTATGTTAAGGGAGACTTTGTCAAAAGCCTTAGAAACATCTAAGTATGCCATGTCAACAGATATTCCCTTATCTAATGCCGCACTCACTGGCTCAAAGAAATGTATTAAATTGGTCACGTATGACCTTCCCTGAAAGAAGCCATGCTGTGCAGGACCCATATGTCTAATTTGATATTGGTGATCAATGATACATTTTTGGATTAACTTTTCAAGCATCCTTCCCAAGACAGAAGTCAAACTGATTGGCCTGTAATTCTTAATATCCTGTTTATCTCCACCCTTAAAAATAGGAATAACTGTGGACTTATTCCATTCTTGTATTATTTTACCCTCTGACAATGAGGTATTAAAGAGCCATGTAATCGGGCCAACCAGTTGTACTTCTAGTTCCTTTAAGAATAATGGGCTAAGACCATCAGGTCCAGGGGAACTCGAGATTTTGATATATTTAATCGCCTCAGACACTTCAGGAGCTGAAAAAATCACACAATCCACCACCCTTTGTTGTATTTTCAATGCTTTAGACTGCTCAGTACCATAAATACTTAAAAAGTATTGATTGAATATAGTTGGTATGTCCCTTTCATTTTGTATTTCTCCATCTTCTGTCAATATCAGGCCTACGTTATTAGTTATATTTCTTAATGAACCTATATAATTACAGAATTTTTTTTTTGTTATCTTTAACTTTGGTCGCTAACTTTTTTTCCATTCCCTGTTTAGCTTGCCTTATTAATTTTTTACAATTTTTAATGGCAGTTTTGTCTTTATAAAGATTTAACTCGGTGGATTTCCTTTTATATTTTTTATGAAACTTATTTTTGTTTCTAATATTCTTTTGTATTTTTAGGTTCCACCATATGGGTATCCTTTTATTATTGTTACATTTTTTCTATCTGGAACCCACCTCTGTATACAGGTCGGGATTTTGTAATTTAGTATTCTCCATGTATTTTCAAGATTTTGCCCTTTTCATTCTACTTTCCAGTCCCAGTCGTTTAGATATTTTCGTATGTTAGCGTAGTCTGCTTTATAATAATTTTTAAATGTAGTAACCCCATTGGACACTTAGATTTTATTTATTTGAATTACAAGCTGTAAAATTATGTGGTCACTTCCACCTAAAGGGGGAAGCACGTTAAGGCTATGTTTTCATATATCAAAGTTAGCAAAAATTAAAAAGTACGTTTTTCCTCTTGTTGTTGTATGTACTTTTTGTTCAAAATTATTCTGAAGATTTCAATAAATTGCTTTTCTATCATACTAGTTCCTATCCCATATTTCTGGTCAATATGGGGAAGTTATAGTCTCCCATCAGAATAGTGTCACCTAATAGATTCATATCTTCTATCTCTTTTAAAAATGTAATTGTTTCTTCTGTTTTTAGATGAGGGAATCTAAATCCTAACCCAATAGTCAAACTGGATGTCATAAGTGACACCTTGTTCCATATCAGTTTGTTTTCCTTATTCTGAATTCCTTCTGGGTGAATTTTGTATGGCTTCCAGCTTTCTTTAATGAATAATGCTACTCCACCACCCCTCTTGGAAGTTCAATGTTTAGTAAAGCACATGTAGCTGGGAATTGAACTACTCCATTCTTCTTCAGTAAACCACATTTTGGTGATGCCGCAGATATCTATATCATTCGTTATCATAATGCTGGTTAATTCTGCCATTTTGTTCCTTAAACTTTGAGCATTAGTTAAAAGTAGCTTAAGGTTGTTGCCCTTATTACCTTTAATTCCATTTTGTTTAATTTGCTGTTTTTTTGATGGATTTATTAACCTCTTACTTTTCTCTGTTTGTAAGTTCGGTCTTGGTTTTAGAAAGTTTGTAACATCCAAACTCTCCCCCCTATCGATTAGTTTAAATGTTGAGTAATGAAGTCATTTAGTTGTTTGCAAAGTTTGGCTGTACCTTTCCTGTTAAGATGGAGTCCATCCCAGCAGTAGGGCTCAGTTCTTTGACCAAAGTCCTCCCAGTAAGTAATGCACTTAATATTTAGTTTCAGGCACCAGTATCTTAGCCAATTATTAATTTTCCTTATTTTTGCTAAGTAGTATGGTGAGTATTTTGGTATTGGCAGTATCTCAGAGAAGGCTACTTGAAAACCTAGTTCCATGAGTTTGTTAGACAGAGCTACGTAGTCTTGTTTTATTCTGAGTACTGAATCCTGCAGGATATTATTTGCTCCAGCATGAACAATTATCAGAGCATCTTTTTTATTATTTTTAAGGAGACTTTCAGCCATTAATGTTATCTCTGATATTTTGCTTCCCCCGAGGCTGATCAGTGATCTGTTTATTTTGTCCTTGTTACAAACTGATTTATCTAGATATTTGATGATTGAATCTCCTACTACTACTACTTGTTTAGTATTTTTAACTTCTTTGATCTTTTCTATCCCAGTATTCACTGCAGCTTGGTCAGAGCATTCCATATTTATTTCAGTTTCTAGACCATCATTTGTTATACTTGTTTGTGTAGAGGGTTGTAGGCTTGTTTGTTCTTGTATTGGGTCAAACCTATTTTGTATCAGTAAGTTAAAGTATTCAGCTATCCTCCCTTTCTTTTTGCAGCTTTATTACTCTGTACTGTGTACACCAATCTTCATCAGCATTAAGAACTTGTTCTTCTCTAACTCTCTTCTTATGTGTGTATTCCAGTCTATTCAACATATTTCTATCAAACTCTGAAGGTATTAAAAGGTCTTTATCAAACCTGAAGTTCCCATTTAGTATTGCTGCTTCATTTTGAGTTTTTTCAACAGCTATTGCTTCATGCT
This sequence comes from Neoceratodus forsteri, assembly GCA_016271365.2. Classification (NCBI taxonomy): domain Eukaryota; kingdom Metazoa; phylum Chordata; order Ceratodontiformes; family Ceratodontidae; genus Neoceratodus; species Neoceratodus forsteri. The sequence goes on from CM057456.1 coordinate 1,191,169,452, forward strand.
GTGGTTGGGATTTTTCTTGTACTTGTTCTTTTAATATAGTTTGACTCTCTCTTTCCTTAAACCTTTTAAACATTTCTTTTTGACTGTCTTCTATATTCAGTAATCTATTCTTGAAATCATTCATCTCTTTTTCTAGGGAATGTATGTGCTTTCATTTCTTACACATGCAAACTTGGGGAAATATCTTCTCCTTAGTTATAGAATACATTCCACAGCTAGGACATTTTATCCCTATATCACCATCAATTGTCATAATACTGTCAGCCATAATTGTGCTGTATTGGGTAGTAAACTATATACAGTAATCACCTTTGCTCTATCTTCCTAGTGGTTAGTCAACTTAAAAGCCTTCCTCACCTTCATGCGCCAAACCGGCAAAACCTGCACGAGACGCGTGGGTCTTTGCATGTGGCAACCACGTGCTCCACTCACATGGAGTGCCTTCTTTATAGCCCCAAACCTGGAAGACTCAGCAGGTCATGTGACCACATGGAGTGAGTGTCCAATGTATATTTAAACTTGTTATAATTTAAAAATATAAGTCTGTGCCCTAGGTTCAGCTTTATATTGGCAGAACTCGCTATATGCAGCAAAGTGATAAAAGTGTACTTAATATACAGGTTGTACTCTGGACTAAAGTACCCCTCTAGTTCTCAGCATTCCTTCAGAACTTCACTACCCAGCACTCTCTCTTGTGGATTACACAAGCAGCCTATGAGGTATTTATTCAAACAGTTACAAAAGGAAAGCTCCAAATCAGAAATTATCCCTGCTAACACTGTCACACACCATATAGGTATCACACAGCCTGTAGTCAGAGAAAGATTTGCAGTTGTGCAAAGGAGCACCTCCTTTGTAGCTCTGAATCTGGAAGACTCAGTGGGTCAAGTGACCACATGGAGTGAGTGTCCAACATATATTTAAACTTGCTATATCTTTAAAATATAAGTCTCTGCCCTAGGTTCAGCTGTATAGTGGCAGAACTCACTATATGCAGCAAAGTGATAAAAGTATACTTAAAACACAAGTTGTACTCTGGACTAAAGCGCCCCTGTAGTTCTCAGCATTCCTTCAGAACTTCACTATCCAGCACTGTCTCTTGTGGATTACACAAGCAGCCTGTGAGGTATTCAGACACTTACAAAAGCAAAGCTCTAAATCACAAATTATCCCTGCTAACACTGTCACACACCGTATAGGTATCACACAGCCTGTAGTCAGAGAAAGATTGAATGTCATGAGTAGAACATGTACCATGCCTTAATAAGTATTTTAATATTAATATACTAGTTCATTTTGCCACTGTCAATCAAGTGATTAGAAGTTTAATTTCTAAAACAGACATAATGCCATAAAAGGCTAAGGGTCCTTCAACTAAGACCAGTGTAGACAATAGCAGACCGGAGAGAAAACCAGGGAAGCACAGAGAGACAAGGAAAGGGGAGGGCACTGGTGTAATGAAAAAGTACTTAAATGTCACAATTGAACACATTATCATATATCAAATTAGTAACAATATAAATAAGTGCATCACTAAAATGCAATGTATTTCACCACAATACTAAAACAAACTCTGGTCAGAGCCAATAGGGCTGTAGTCAAGGAATATGGGGTAAAAATATTGAAAATTTGTTTTTTAATATTTTTACACCAAATTTTCAACATAGCCTTGTTAAGATCCTGCCTGACGAAGAAAGGCAGAGAAAATATTCAACTCCTGGCCTAAAGGTGATTTTGCACAGGGACTACGAAATCAGCTTTCATGATGCAAAAACATATTTTGGGCAGGAGCTGAAAAATGACAACTGCCACATTCTTGGGGTGCTATAAAGAAATAGCTGTGTTGTAAATTTAGGGTAAAAAAAATTGAAAATTACTGGTTACGAGCCTGCATTTGCAAAATTTGATGCAGGCTCATAGCTTTGTTTTTTAATATTTTTACAGCAAATTTTCAACAAAGCCTTCTTGCTACCCCACCTCATACACAAGGGCAGAGAAAATTGTCTAATCCTGCCTGAAAGGTGATTTCATGCAGGAGCTGCAAAATCATCTTTCAGGATGTAAAAAAAACATTTTGGGCAGGAATTAAAAAATGACAGCTGTCACATTCGTGAGGTGCTGCAAAGATATGGCTATGTTGTGAATGTGGGGTAAAAATATTGAAAATTACCAAAGTTAGGAGCCTGCATTCGCAAAATTCAGTGTAGGCTCATAACTTTATTTTTTAATATTTTACTCAAATTTTCAACATAGCCTTCTTATGACCCCCACTTCCTGAACAAGGGCAGAGAAAATTTCCAACTCCTGCCCAAAAGGGGATTTTGTGCAGGGACCACAAAATTACCTGTTGTGAATTTGGGGAAAAATACAGAAAATTATCAATGGTATGAGCCTGCGTTCACAAAATTCAACGTAGGCTCATAACCTTATTGATTTTTAATATTGTTACACCAAACTTTCAACATAGCCTTCTTATGATCCCACCTCAAGAACAAGGAGAGAGAAATCTTTCAACTCCTGCCCGAAAGGTAATTTTGTGCAGGGACCACAAAATCATCTTTCAGGATGTAAAAAAACAATTTTAGCCAGGATTTGAAAAATGACAACTGTCACACTCATGAGGTGCTGTAAAGATATGCCTATGTTGTGAATTTTGGGGAAAAATATTGAAAATTACCAACATTATGAGCCCGTGTTCACAAAATTCAACGTAGGCTCATAACTTTGTTGTTTTTTAATATTTTTACACCAAACTTTCAACATAGCCTTCTTATGACCCCACCTCATGAACAAGGGCAGAGAAAAGTTTCAACTCCTGCCTGAAAGGAAGGTTCATGCAGGGACCACTAAATCACCTTTTGGGAAAGATCTGCCTCTTGACAGTTCAATTGTTCATGAGGTAGGGTCCCAAACAAGGCATGTTGAAAATTTGTGCCAAAAATATGCAAAAATGCCCAAGTTATACCACTAAGTTCAAAACCCCATTGAAATACATTGAACCTTATACCTGCTTCTTCAGTTCACAGTCTGGCTTTGAAGAGTGAAGATGTGTCTGCAGTCCAGAGAGAATTATTGTGTTGGATCCCCAATGGGTAAGCAAGGGCTTGGAGGGGTGTGGGGTGGTGGATGCTGAGTGGGAGGATTGGGTGAGGGAACGGTAACAGTGCAAAAGTCATCAATGGATGGTTTTCTTTTTACAGGTTTAAAAAGAAATGAGTGAGGATTCCTGCAGTGGAGGATTAGGCACCCCCCAGTGTAACTATTACATTTTTTGAGAGGGTGTGTGGGGTGGCGGGTACTGAGAGGGAGGGTTGGGTGGGGGGATATCTTTAATTTAAAACAAAAAAAAACAAGAATGGTGATCCTGGCACTGGGGGATTGGGCACCCCCAGTTTCACCATATGTTTCCTGACACTGTGGGTTTGGGCACCCTCAATGTCACTCGCATGTTTCTGAGGGGGTGCTGAGATGAAGGGTCAGGTGGGGGGGTATCTTTAATTTAAAAAAAATTGGGATGCCTGATCCTGACACTAGGGGATTGGGCACCCTTAGTGTCACTCGTATGTTTCCTGACACTGGGGATTGGGCACCCCAGTGTAACTCCTGTATTTCTGGGGGAGGTGTGGGGTGGTGGGTGCTGAGAGGAAGGGTCAGGTGGGGATGATATCTTTAATAAAAAAGAAAAACAGGATGCTGATCCTGACACTGTGGGTTTGGGCACCCCCAGTGTTACTCATATGTTTCTGGGTAGGTGGGTGCTGAGAGTGAGGGTTGGGTGTGGGGGATATCATTAATTTAAAAAAATGAGGATGCCTGATCCTGACACTGGGGGATTGGGCACCCCCAGTGTCACTCATATGTTTCTGGGGGAGGGTGGGGTGGTGGGTGCTGAGAGGGAGGGTCAGGTGGGGAGGATAGTTATAATTTAAAACTTTTTTTCATCATTAACAGCAGAACACGACATACTCCACAGTGACCAAAATGGTCACTGAGCACCACTGCACATGCGCTAGTAACCATGCATGAGCAATATGGTTTGGTGGCCATCTTGGACATGGCAGAGTATGCTGTGTTCTGCTGTGACTGCCGACACTGTAAAAACAGTGCAGTGCTCCTTCCATTGGAGACAACGAGCAGAGTGCTTGACGGATGCAGAGGCAACTGTGGCGTAACTCCCACATGTTGTTCGATCGGAAGGAATGCACTGAGTCCTTTTCTCATAGCAAGAGGACTGCAGGGCTATGCCCACTGCAGCCATAAAAACATGTACTTTATCTAGGCAGATATGGCAAAATGTTCAAAGTTTCATTGAGTCTACATGGTGCCAGTGATTTCAGAGAATAAATCCAGCGCATCTCCTTCTGTAGCAATATCAAGGTTCGAACCTCCCCACGAGGGTGCACTAACTGTCTCTCAATATGCATAAATCAAAATAAGGGCATATCACTATTGTGATATTGTGCAAAATGTAGTCTGACCAGTGTAATAGGCATACCTGATGTAATAGACTGACAATGTTTCTGGATACGTGTTTTTAAACACCTTACAGTGCTTTCTATGTAGACCATGTTACATGAACAGGTCAAAATGTAAACAGCAAAATCAGAGTCACATCTGATGAATTGCTTAATCTCCACATTTTTACCATCTACTGGATGGACAAAAAGGTAACCAGTAATGCCAAATCTGCAAATACTACGCCTGCCACACCTATGAAAACCAGTGGACAAAGGTGGTGGCCAATTTCTATGTAGTTTGGCTAGTTTAAACATTGAATTAGTAACTTTGACCCCTATTGTAGGTCCTCTACTTTATGCTATCCTGGGTCTGTCTCCTACCACTAGAAATAATTCACTGTCACCTCTCAAAACATGCCAGTATTTGTCAATTATGTTTGTGAAGTTAGGAGCCAAATTGTTGAACTCCGTGACAAATGTTAATGGATTGAAATCCTCCTTTTTTCTGGTCTTAATAAGGTAACTCAATCAATTTTCCATACTCTTTCGTGAGCTTTATCCAGAATTGAGGGTGTATGCCCCCGTTCTAGAAATTTCCTATACATCTCTGCTTATAGTTCAAATGAGTTTAAATTAGAGCAATTTCTTCGCAAATGAATAAGCTGTCAATATGGTACAGCTTGGGCAGTATGCACAGGATGTGCACTTATTGCCAATAGCAGTGTATTGCCACTTGTTGGTTTATTGTAAGAGCTAGTGTGGATTTTACCATCTTCATCAATTTTAATACTAAAATCTAAAAAGCCAATCTGTTTTATAGATGTTCTCTGTAAATTGCAAGTTGAAATTATTATTATCTAGATTCCTTACAAATTCTGTAGGTGAATTTTCAACTGCATCACATAAAACAATGATATCATCTATATATCTCTCCCAAAAAATTATCTGATGCAAATAGTGGTTCTTGCCATGGGCAAACACCACAGCATCCTCCTACCAGCCCCAAAAGAGGTTGGTGTCAGAGGGTGCCATGATGGTGCTCATGGCAGTACCACAGACCTGCAAGTAAAATTCTCTGTTAAACATGAAATAATTCATAGTTAAAATTAGTTCTACAGCTTTCAGCAGAAATTCATGGGGAAAATCATCAGTGACATTATTGTGGCCGAAGTGATAGTTGAACACTTCAAGACCCAAGTTGTGATTGATGGATGTGTATAAGGAACACGCATCCGTTGCCATTAGATAATATCTCTGGTTCCATGTTATATTTTCCAACTTGGATAGCAGATCCATAGTGTCCCTCATATACAATGGAACTGTTGGTACCAGTTCTTGTTGGAAGGGGTCCATTTTTCAGCATGGGTTTATGGCAGTAAGGTCACACCAAACAAATTTGATCAGCTTCTTCGACTGGTCACTCGAGCAATGCACAGGGACCAGGCAGTAGACATACTGTAGCTGGATTTCAGCTAAGCCTTTGACCCACTCCCTCACTAGAGGTTGAGAGAAATGTTGGCAAACATGGGGACAAGGAGAAATCAACCAGTTTGATAGTAAACTGGCTCAGGGGTAGAATGCAGTGGGTGGAGGTGGTGGGACTACTTGGGGATGAGAGAAGCTACTAGCAGGGTCCCACAGGGGTTAGTGCTTGGTCCAGTCCTCTTTAATGTTTTCATTAATGACACTGGGGCAGCATCAAAGGCAAGATATGTCTTTTTGTGGATGCTAGGAAACTCTGTATGACAGGGGGCACAAAGGGGGGCATAAGGGACCTGAGGGAAGACCTGGTGAGATAGGAGAAGTAGTCTGAAATCTGGGAACTGGGTTTCAATGCTAAAAATTGCAAGGTAATATACATAAGGAGAAAGAACCCCAGGGCCAAATACAGACTTGGGGGGGGGTGAAGATCACAGTCTTTGTGGAATAAAAGGACCTGGGCACAGCAATCACAAGTACCCTGAAGCCAGATGAAATGGCAGCAGAAAAGGTGAACAGTATGCAGGGCTGTGTATCAAGGAGGTTAACTAGCAGGAGAAAGGAGATCATTCTGTTCTTGTACAGGTCCATGGTGCATCTGCATCTGGAGCAGTGTGTGCCATGCTGGATCCCCTACCTCAAGAAGGACATAAGTCAGATAGAGGTGGTGCAAAGAACAGAGGCTAGTGAACCTGAACATATACTCACTGAAGGAGAGGAGAGGGAGGGATATGATCAAGACCTTCAAATACTTTAAAGGCATTAACAAGGTAGACATAGGCACATAGAAGACTATTACACAAACTGGGGAATATGGATGTGGGCAGGACAGTAGTGTGGTGGGTAGGTAACTGGCTGGGCGGCAGGACACAGAGGGTGGTGGTAAATGGCTGTCACTCCACAGAGGGAAGAGTGACCAGTGGGGTACCACAGGGAACAGTGCTGGGACAGGTCCTATTCAACATCTTCATCAGTGACATTGCGCAGGACCTAGAAGACAGAATTACACTGTTCACTGATGACACAAAGCTCTGTAACAGAGTAGACACACCAGAGGGTAGGACAGAATAAGAAGGACCTGCAGAAACTTGAAGAATGGTCAGGATTTGGCAATTGAAATTCAATGCAAAGAAGTGCAAGATAATGCATATGGGGCACAAAAACCCTGGCACAATATATCAGTTGGGGGGTGAGGATATAGCATGCACCAAGCAGGAAAGAGATCTTGGGGTTATCATCTCTGATGACCTCAAGGTAGGGAAACAGTGTGACAAGGCAGCAGGTAAAGCAAATAGGATGCTGGGATGCATAGGCAGGGGCATCACCAGCAGGAAAAGGGAGGTCATAATTCCACTATACAAGACACTAGTGAGGCCCCACCTGGAGTACAGTGTACAGTTCTGGAGACCTTACCTATGTAAGGACATAGACAGGGTAGAGAAGGTTCAGTTGAGGGCAACAAAGATGGTACATGGATTGCATCACAAGTCCTATGAGGACAGGTTGAAGGAACTGAATATGTACTACCTGGAGGAGAGGAGGCAGAGAGGGGATGTGATAGAGACATTCAAGTATCTTACAGGGAGGAACAGGGTGCAAAAATACACTATTTTTAAGCGAAAGAGATGTTCCAGGACTAGAGGGCATGGGATGAAGTTGGAAGGAGGACGATCCAGAGGAGACATGAGGAAGAATTTCTTCACAGAACGGGTGGTGGACAAGTGAACACCTGCCAGAGGAAGTGGTGGGGCTGAAACAATCACGGATTTAAGAATACATGGATAGACATAAAGGAATTCTGGAGGTCAGGGGTAAGGCAACAGACTTCTAGGAAAACATAAACTGAACTTACAAGCTCAAATGGGCAGACTGGGTGGGCCATAGGCCCTTATCTGCTGACACTGTCTATGTATCTAAGTATCTATGTAAATATTTTCTGCCGAAATGGGTAGGAAAACACCAAGGAGCATGACTACAAATTAGTGTGGGGGGGGGGGGCAGGTGTCTTTCTATGCTACGTTAACATTACTCAACAGTTAGCACTTCTGTTCATTCACTTGGATTTATTCCTCTTTATTACACGTCAGAACTGTACAATTGCTATTTTTATGCCATGTTATGCTCTTTGTAAATAATTTTTCCTTATTTGTATATCTGTGTTTTCCTTGAACCATGCATTGTCCATCAATACTTTGTCCTGTATTTTGTTGTATTGCATTGTCCTTGGCAGGACCTCCTTGTAAATGAGCTTGCTCAATGGAACCTTCCTGGTGAAATAAACTTGAACTTGAAATAAACTTGAAAGGAAGCCAGAAGTCCCTTCTTCACCGAGAGGGTGAAGGCAGAATGGAACACACTGCAGGGGGGTGGTAAATTATAGATAAGGTTGGGAGATTTAAAAGAAGGTGGAATAGATACAAGGGGAAGTAATGGTGACAGTGAAGAGGGCAGATCAACATGTAGCAAATACACATGAAAGTTGTAGCAAACAAACTTAATAGATCTTCAGGCCTTCTGCTGGCATTTCATATGTTTATATGTTTGTACAAAGTTACACTTTGTACTGCAAAGCTGCATGACTACACCTTCACAAATTGATATGTTGGGCAACTCCAGATAGGGTAACTTCTGGATCCAGTTACACAACTTGATCTGCTAGTTCTGCTAAAAGCTTATAGATGCCTGCATTGGCTTTCAGAGCCCATTTGAATCTGCGGACCTACTGCAGATGTCCCTTAGGCAGATGCCACATTTCTGCTCTGGGATACTCACATGATGGGACACTCATACAATGGGACACTTGGCCCTATGGGATATATAGGGGATATGACATAGCCTGACTGAAGATATCATATTTGTCTTCACAAGAGACCAATGATATCATGATATCTCATGAGTGGCGGCCACGAGTCAGATATCTTGATGTCATTGGTCTCGAGGAAGACAAATATGATATCTTCAGTCAGGCCATGTCATGTTCTGTTTATACAACATGTGTTTTGGGCCTCCTAACACTACCCGCATTTAACACAATCCCCATGTATCTGATTTATTAGGCAGCTGAATGACCTGCAGGCCCCCACCCCACCCAATGTTGCTCTGATATTTGGTTGATCCTTTGATAGCTGGCTAGAAATAGTCATTTAAAAAACAACTCATCTGCTCCACTTTTTAGTACAAGAGGCAGCTCCACCAGTGCAGCACCCCCCAAGCGGTTATGGTATGTGGCTGATCCTGCCACGTGGTTATGATATGTGGTTGTTATAGTCCCTGCCATAATTGAGTAAAGAAATACCTGTTTAAAAGAACATTATCTGCTTGATCTTGTTGCGGATTCAAAGAAAATATTTTATTGTGGCTTTATCTGTTATTTCGTTATTTTTGCGTTATTAGTTTCCGATGCAGGCTAGCGTGGCTGTTATCATTCATGCTGGATGTCCGATATTTAACAGCACTTTCGTTTGTAAAGAAAATGGCTTTTTTCACTATCCTCACGCTTGTTTAAATGAAGTTGCTGACAGAACACACAGGAGAATGAGTGAGTCTCAGCATGCAGAACAGTGAACGCAAGTGTCAGCGAGTGTTGCTATAGCAATGCTCGCTCGGGCTTGCGTTCACTGTTGTGAAGCTGATTACCCTCTCGTTTTCCTCTGTCTTCTGTCAGGAGCTTATTTTAAACAACATAAGGAAGAAAAAAGCCACATATTTCTAACTTTTTACAGTCAGACTGCCTTATTTTAAATCTGTGAGACATCCCTTTGTTACAGCATAGATAGTGCTCGGCCACGCTACAGGTTTACCGCATCGGAAAAGAAACTGCTTCTTCCCTAACACCCTGAGAAAATGGCAGGATTAACCAGATAAGTTTGTAAACTATTTCTAGTAAACTATTCTGGCAGGTCAGAGTCACATGGTGGGGGGGGGGGGATTCTACTGTTGGCAGGTTGTTTTTTAAACTTTAAAAAGCTACAGATTAAGAAGCACAGTGCGCCTTATTTAAAATATCTGGGATGTCCTCATGTTACAGTTTATATAGCGCTGGGTCACTCTACGTTACAGTATAAAAAGGTGAAACAGTTTCTTCCCTTGCCCATTTAAATTGGCAGGATCGACCAGATAAGTTTTTTTCTTTTAAAATAAATATTTCTTTTAACAGATATGGCAGGTCAGAGTCACATGGGGAGCTGCAGGTCATGGTCATCGAGTGATATCGACGCGAGGGAGCAGTGTTCCATCTCTAGCACTCGGATTGAAACTGAAACAGTTTCACTTAATAAGAATGATGTATAGGAACACTGAAGACATCACCGTGATGTATAGGAGTGTGAAGATATCAAAATGACATATAGGAACATGGAGATAACAATAACATCTTCACTGGCTAATTAAGATATCACTTTTTATTATTGTGTTTATCCCAAAACACATGTTGTATATATATATATATGTATATGTGTGTATATATATATATATATATATATATATTAGAAAACCCTATCCATTTGGACAAACATTCTAAATTCCACCCCCTCATACCACTCTCACTATTCCCTCCATTAAGATTCAAAAGTCTCTCTTCAATTAGCTGTGTGCTGCCTGCAGTCCCAGTTGCTTGAGCCAGTTTTGATTATTTAAATGCTGCTCCAGCTTGATACAGCCTGTAGTTTTTTTATTCAGTCTTTCTTATATAGTAATCCTTTATTCTCAGCTGTATTTTGTATTTTTATACTGCTATGGAAAATAGGGCATCTGCATGCGAGATACTCTTTACAGAATAAGAGCCAAGGAAAGGAGACTTCCAAGTGGTCAGAAACACCCCCTCAATCTATTAGAAATAAAACTAGATTGATTTTATAAATAACTGCTGTGTGTTAACTGTTTCAGGGTGAAAAAGGTGATCCAGGGTTAAGAGGCCTACCAGGGCCAAGAGGACCAATGGGCCCCAAGGTTTGTATGTTCATTTGCTCTAGTTTTATGCAGGAGGATATTTTGTTTCTTCACCACTTGTTTTTATCTCTGATAGCATTCCTGCTACTGGCATCTAGTACAGACCCTATTGGATTTTAAAACTGTTCCCAACTGATGATTCCAACCTTTAAACTCCCAAATGAGTATCTATAGATGTGATTGCTTGTGTGACTGTTTGCAAGACTTGTGGAATAATTTTGTCTCCAGAAGGAAGGAAAACCAAAGAAAAAGTCTTTCAGGGACATGGATTGTGTTCTGAAAATGTCTGATCTTTTTGGTTTTTCAATTTAAGTTTAAATTAAAGAAAGGTTAGGAATATTTATTTTTACACCAACTCTCCCTTGAGTGGTGTGATCCATGGCCCTATGGAGTTTGGAAAAGGAAATCTACTCTTCATTGAGTCTATAGAAAGACTTGCTCATGTACATAAACAAGTGTTATGTGTGTATGGAACTAATGTATTGCCCATGTCCGATGCCCCAGAAGACATCATGGCATCTGTGCCATAAATGTGGAACAAGTCCGAGAGGGCAACTCCATTCTGACCTAATTGCCCTGGAACAGCTAGTAACAATAGCTGGCAAGAGTGCACTAGCATGATAATAAGAGTGACAGAGACAGAGACAGAGAAGGGGGGAGAGAGAGAAAGAAAGAGACAGAAGAGAAAGAGTGACTCTAAGAAATTCATGTGTGTTGGAGTATTCATGTAGTCACCAGATTAGGGTTATTCATGTACAGTATATATTCAAATCACCACAGAATATTATAGTGGTTCAACTTTAAGGAGAAAGGCATGGTGCCATAAGGCCTCTCTTGCAAATGTCAGCAACAGTACACATGTCTGTTTTTGTTGGCACCCTTGCAAACTGTGTGAGAGGCCTTTCGCACCATGCATTTCTGCTTAAAGTTGAACCACTATAATATTCTGTGGTGATTTACATATGCTTTGCATGGTGGGGGCATGTGTGAATTTGTATTTCTTTGAAACTTGGCTTCGCAACCAAATGCCCTTTGGGGTAACCATTGCCTCAGTGCTTGCGCACAGAGGTTCTTTCTCCAGTATATATTGTTGTAAAATGAGTGAGGAAAAAAAATCAGTAAAAATGCAGTCTCCTGATTGGAGGAAACAGGCCACCTGATCATGCATCACCCCCCCCACAACAACCACATGCCTGCACTTCTTTCTATTTTTCACCCCCTTCAAAACAATTTCAGCCTTTTTATAAGACAGATAATCCATTACAGGGTATGCAGTTGTGCTCTGATATACACATGCCTACAGTGGTTGAACACATTCGGCCTGTGGCCTTGTGCCACGCAGCGTACACCAAAATGTGCGTATATCACAGCAAAACCACATGTCCTGTAGTGGATTATCTGTTACATATGTATTGCATAAAACTATGTTAATGCACTTATTAGGGTTGAAGCGCAAAACTTACAAAGTAGGGAAATGAAAAATGTGGATAAAAAGCCTCTGAACCCTCGTTAAATCTGTGGTGTGGTGTTCCCCGTGGTTTGAATGACCATGTGACCTTGATGTTACCCTAATATCGGCACCCTCTATGCAAACATTGCTGTGCCTCTATTTTACTTTTCTGACCCGACTGTGCCAATATTAGGGTATTGCAAACATTGCGTTGCATGATCATTCAAACCCTGAGGAACCTCATACCACAGATTCACCAAGTTTTTGTTCCCTTATTTTGTACACTATGTGCTTTAACTCTAATAGATGCATTAACATAACTGTTTTCAATTTATTTCCTTACTTTTTGAAAAACATATATAAAGCTGACATCTGTAGCCTTTGCCTTTCTTTACCTCATAATGAACACTGCATAGAGACACTCACTACATTAGACCTCTAGCTTGCTTTGTGAGTGACCCACGGCAACTGCATAGTGACATGCTCTGTGCCAGAAATGTCAGCTTGCCTGCTGAGTGGCTCTGTGAGCCAGTCATGAAGCAGCTGCATAATGGCACTCACTGCAGCAGAGTGGAAGCTTTTTTCACAAGCAACTGCATATGCAATGGACTTCAGCCACATGTCTACAGACATGGCCCTAGAAAGACATCTAGGTGTTTCTTATTTTGAAACCATCACAAACATGTTTTAGAATCTCACAAAAGTGGTTCTGTGAGTCACACAATAACGAGCTTAAAAAATTGTTCATTCAAAAATTGTGAAAGCAAGGCCTGCCCTTGTGTTACGTTTCAGCCTTATTTCATTGATATTTTAAAAACGTGCTTTTTTTTTTTTTTTTACCAATAAACGTGTAGGATCCATCTCACCCTACACTGTCAACCATACAAGTTTCATACTTAACTTCCAACAGATTTTCTTGTTTTTGATAAGCAAGTTTTTTTTTATTCTTTTCCCCAGTTTCATGACTGCTAAGCTTCACAAAATTTGGTTTGCATTTTGCAAGTTATAAAAACAACTTCACCAGTCACAAAATCAGGTCTGCTGTCATGACATGCAACAGCCTAATTCCACTTGTACAAAAAAAAAACTGTTTTTAAATAAAAATCTCCCTTGAAAAATCAACCATACACCGTACACTATCAATCCTATAATTTTTAGACTTACCTCCTAACTCATTTTCTTGTTCTTCACGTGCAAATGTTTCTCTTCTTTTCTCCACTTTCAGGACTGCTAAGGTTCACAAAAACAAGGGTCTTGTCTCATACGTACAAGTGGGTTTCTACTCATGAAAGTGACGTGCGTTATATTAGCAAAAATCCAGTTATGAGCAATTTGTGAAAAACACGGACTGCGCATGAGTGAAAATGACGTTATTTTTTTATGATCATTTCAAATAGACTCATTTCCCAGTAAATCTACCAACCAAAGACTCATCCTTTGGCCAAACTCTAACAGACTTGAACATTTTAAGTTTTAATTTGCAGCCATTTTTGTGCTATTGGTGAGCAAAACAAATTTAATAAAAGATGTATTTTTATGCATTTTTAGTCTTAAACTTCCTTATTACCCTGTTGACCATGAACACCAACAGGATCCAGAGATCCTGCGACTGACTATGGCCACGCTAAATTTCAGGTTACTCCATTCCGGGAGAGCCACATTATTAAGGTGCAAACATTGGGGTTTAACACAGAAATGCCTACTCAACTCTAGTAATAGGAGTGCTACTGTACTTTCATAATTCAGACGTGTTACTAAAACATCCAGGCTAGAGTACTTTAGACATACATATGGTTTTCATAGCTAGTCTCTCTCTCTCTCGCTCTCTCTCTGTCCCCTCTCTCCCTCTGATGGAATCCTTCCAGCACTCTCAATGACTGGCTGCTCTTCCTAGACATCTGCTGATAGTAGAAAAGGAGGTCAAAATAGGGGCAACCATAACACATTGTGCAGGTTGGCTGTGGAAGCTCTTAAAGAGCAGCTGTCACATTTGGAACAGGCAATGTACATCCTGCTACAGGGTCGTGGAAAAATAATAGCACAAAAAAAATATTTCTGGAATAGTGCATATTTACACTGCTCTGGAGTTCCCCACTGTAACCCTGTCCACAAACTGCCTTCTGGTGATGTATGATAGGGGACTTCATGCAAACAGTGCTGTTCCACTTTGCTTTTCTTCCTTTGTACAAGGGATATGACAAAATGCAAAGCATGTTTGAAACTCATCCACAAGTTTGAGTCAAAATATGGGGGCATGGGATTCTGGTCCAAGTTCTGCATATTTCAAGGTCTGTATCCAGAGCTCGGACTCCAAAGTGAAAGTCAGCTTTGCTTATTCCATATCTGAAGGACACAGACATGTCAAGGTTTTGTTTGTAATCCTCCCTCTGTTCTTGGAGGTCTGTCCTGTCTGTATCATAGAGAAGGGCTGCTCCCATTGCCTTACTCTCTGATGGAGACCTGCAGCCTGATTTCTGAGTGAGGTGGTACTGCAGCAGGCCTTCTCCCTTAGTTTCACATCCTTCAAAAGTTGGTACTCTAAAGTGCAGGTACTATCTACTGAAATAAAATATTTTTTTTTCTTATTCTCTCCCAAGTCTCAGGCCATGCCCTAATCTTGCTGACCTCCCCAGCTCTGTCACCAAGTTTCTCTCGCTTTTATTCTTACTCTACAATTCTCCCACGGTGGGGATGGTGTCGACCCCCAACTCTTGCTGCAGAATGAATCAGAGGAGGGCTGAGTCTCTAGTGTGAGGCATGTGAGAGGCCAGAAATCATCCTGCATTAGCTGGGGGTTTCTCACTCTTTCCGGATGCAGTGGCTAGGGTGTACATGCACATGCACCCAAGCGTACATGGTGCAGCACCAGCCAGCATCCCTCCCTCCTCCCCACTTAAACTGCTCCAGCTGCACTGCCACCTCTGGCCATTCAGGTCATGGGCATGTACAAGTGGTAGCCCTACTGTTGTACCGGTGGGCTGGCTAAAATATCTATTTTTAACCCCACCTTTTTCCTTTATGATTTCCTCTGTCCCCTTTCTTGACCATGGGGTCACCTCGACTGTGTCCTTCCTCCAGACAGGAGGGCAAGTGAGTGGCTACCTTCAAAGACAATGCCACTCTTTGGTCAGCTATCAGTGAATGCCAAGTGGCCTACACCCACCATCCCACCCTACACGGGCTGTCCCCTCCACCCCTCCTTCCTCACTATTCCCCTAAAATCTCCCTACACCCTCTCTACACCCTCCCTTCCTACCTAGCTACCTACACCATACCTATACCCTTCCTACACTCTCACCTCTCACCCTACACCCTCCATTCTTCCCTATGTCATCCATCTCTCCCTACACCTCCCTCCTCCTCCCTCCCTCTCTACAGCATCCATTTGTCCTTACATCTTCCCTCCCTTCTCTCTACACGCTCCCTCACTTCCCTTCCATAAGCCCTTCCTCAGCGTTTCCTCTGTCCCCTCCTACACCTTCCATCTCTACAACCACCCTCCTTACACCCTCCCTTCCTTCCTCTGTACATCCTCCATCCCAGAACTCTCCCTCCCTCCTTTCCTACACCCCCCTTCACCCTCCCTCTCATCCTCCCTACACCCTCTCTCCCTCCAACACTCTTCCTCCCTACACCCTCCTTCTCTACACTCGCTCACCCTGCCTACACCCTCTGTTCCAAAACCCTCTGTTCCTTTTGTTACACTCCCCATACCCTGTATCCTACCCTACAGCTTCCCTCACTCTCAACACCCTTCCTCCCTCACTTCTTCCCTACAGCCTTCCTCATTCCTTCCCTTCATGCTGACTCCCTCCCTCCCTACACCCTCCTACCCTCCTGCCTACCCCTGCCACCCCCTCTCCTAACACCCTCCCTCATTCCTTCCCTACAACCTATCTCCATCCTTACACCCTCCTTTCCTACTTACATTCTCCCCCCTCCCTACAATCTTCCTTCCTTCCTTCCTGACTACACCCTCTGCCATACACTCACCCCTGGACCATCCCTCCTCCCTCCCCACACCCTCCCTTACTTCCTTTCTACACCTACCTCCCTCCCTCTCTACACCTCCCACTCCTCTCTACACCCTGATTCCCCCACACCATCCCAACACCATCTCTCTCTCTCTCTCTCTCTATATATCTTAGAAACATAGAAACATAGAATTTGATGGCAGATAAGGACCGCTTGGCCCACCCAGTCTGCCCATTTCCCTACCTAATGGATAAGCTGCCGATCCTAGTTAACCAGCAGCCTACTTCTTCCTACCCCCAACCCCTAGAATCGCCTTATGGCTGTCCCATGCATGCTTGAATTCCACCACTGTTTTTGACTCCACAACCTCCTCCAGAAGGCTGTTCCATGCATCCACAACCCTCTCTATGAAAAATACTTCCTAAATTACCTCTGAGCCGCCCCTCATCTTAAAATTGTGCCCCTTGTTCTGCACACCTCTTTTTGAAAGATGCTACCTCTTGGACTTTGTTGATTCCCTTGAGGTACTTGAAAGTTTCTATCATGTCCCCCCTCCTCCTTTCCTCGAGGCTATACATATTAAGCTCCTTAAGTCTCTCTTCATATGTCTTCCACTGCAGACCCTGCACCATTTTAGTTGCTCCTCCTCTGACAGCTTCCATCCTGTCTATGTCTTTATGGAGATTGGGTCTCCAGAACTGCACGCAGTACTCCAGATGGGGTCTCACCAGCTGTCTGTACAGAGGGATAATAATTTCTGTTTTCTACTGGTGATGCCTCTCCCTATGCATCCCAGTATCCCACCAGCCCTCCTTGTTGCCCTCTCACATTGCTTGCCCACCTTTAGGTCATCTGATATGACTACCCCCAGGTCTCTTTCCATTGTTGTTGTTGTTAGTATCTCATCCCCCATTGTGTACTCTTCCCCTGGGTTTTTGTTTCCCACCTTGCACTTCTTAGCACTGAATCTAAGCTTCCCTCCCTACACCCTTCCTCCCTGAATGCTCCCTCTGTGCCTAGGCCCTTCCCACATCCCTACACCCTCCCTCTCTCTCTAAACACCTCTCTTCCCTCCCTACACCTACCCTTGCTTCCTTGCTACATCCTCCTTCCCTATATCCACTCTCATTCTCTTTCTACACCCTCCCTCTCTACACCTTCACTATCTTCCTTCCTTCCTATATCCTCCCTTCCTTTCTATACCCTCACTACATCCTCCCTCCTTACACCCTCCCTCCCTTCCTTCCTGTTTCCTCCCTCCCTACATCCTCACTCACTTCCTCCATACACCCTCTCAATACTCTCATTACACCCTCCATCCCTATGCCCTTTCTATCTATATCCAACCTCCCTTCCTTCCTTCCTTGCTTCCTTCCTTCTTTCCTCCATCCTCCCTACATCCTCCCTTATTTCCTCCATCCCTTCCTCCCTCTGTACACCCTCCCTTTCTCCCTGTACTCTCGCTCCCTGTCTACATATTCCTTCCGCCGTACACCCACATATCCTCCCTTCCTTCCTACACCCTCCCTTTCTCTGTACACCCCCGTCTACAACCTCCCTCCATCTCTCTCCCTCCTTACACCCTCCCTCTCTTCTTTCCTACACCCTTTCTCCTCAGGAACGAAGTGCCTCATCTCCATAATTCACTCTGTCTCCTGTTGGCCTTAGTGCTCTTTTTTAAATCAAATAATATTTTTTAAATCATTATGTTTATAGCAATTTCATTTTGTTTGATGTTTTTGGCTTAATCCCAGCAGTATAAGTCTTCTAAAGATTTCACATTACTGGGTAATGTATTTCAAAACCATCTGACTTCCCCACTTTCACCCACAATTGCTGTGTTTATGACATCACAGTCTGTTGCCATGGTAAACACTGCAATGTTATAATAGATGCATGGTGAAGTCAGAAAATCTAGAGGACAACGTTTTGTACAGACTTCATTGATACATTGACAGAAATGTGCTGCAAAACCTGGGAATGACAACTGATGTATAGAAGGGAGTAATCTAGTATTTGCTAATAGCTAAAATTAAGTCTGTTTGTGACATTATGTACTGAAGTGGCTACATGTTCTTTACTACTGTGTATGCCATGTTCCTGCTACTGCAGCTGGTGTTGTGGTGCTTTGAAGGAGCTCTGATAATTCAGTCCCTCTTGATTTCCCACACTGCTCTCAACATTTGCACACACTCACTGGAGGAAGCAGTGCTGGGGCACAATGTTACTGCAATCCAAGAGCAATACCAGTTCACTTTTGGGATGACAGTGTATCCCATCACCAGCATTACAAATACAGTTTGCATTAAACTTCATTTGTCCAGTGAATGAATCTGTGTTAAGTTAATACCATGAGTTGATTCTGCCTTGACAACCCACTGCCAGTCAAAAATGAATTTCATCCATCGTAGCAACTGGCTGACAGAAGTCAAACCGGCAAAGACGTGTAATGTGAACAGTGCACTGTATAAGTCATTCTGTGTTGTGAAACATGAACACAGCTTTTCTGGTAGGGAGGCTTTGCTGTTACAGACATATGCTTCTGCGATTACATTATCTGCTACTGCAGAGATATACAAAACAGCTGCTCATCTCCCTGGCCAGTAGCACGTAATCTAGATTCCCATCAACCCATTTTGCAAATGCTAGAAGTGCATGCACTGGAGAAACGTCAATGACAGGTTCAGGTAAAAGTCAAATTGCAGTGCTTGGCTTGTGATGCACTGAATTCTGCATGCTGTATAAACAAGGAAAATAGGAAGCAGCATGCCTCCAGCAGACAGGGTGTATTATTTGATTGGCAGTCTCTCATTTGAACTGCAATGGATTTGTTGGGCTTGGAGAGAAAATATTTGAATACATACAGTAGGAGTCATGCCATGCATGAAGGAGACATCATTAGTAGATAATGTGTCTTCTTCTTTTTCCTTTTTCCAGGGAGAATCTGGAAGTAAGGGAGACAAGGTCAGTGCTGACATTATTTTTTTATTCACTTTTATGAAGGTCATCTATGAGATAGCTTTTTCTGTCATTTGCTTTCTACCACATAATACTGATGGCTATCTGCCAAATATAAGGTCATCATCATAGCTGAGGCAAAATTGGCATTCTTTGTTCACTACAATAAATCATACTTGCTTCAGCTAGCACGGCACAATGAAAGCAGCCCAGATTCAGGCTAATTTACTAAATGCAATGCTTGTCACGCGAGAGATCTAGCTCTGTCAGAAAAAAGATGTCTACATTGTGCCCACATAACTAACTGTATTACAGGGTTCTAAATGCAACAGAATGCAACCTGTTTTTGGATCACTAAGGAACCTCAATAAAGGGGCCATTTGTTGAAAGAGTTGCCAACAGGTGTTTTTGTCAGATATCAACTTTTCTCATTAATGTCATTGGAGCCTATTCACTAATGGGGCAGAAGGTATGTGCCAAAGTCACATACCCCACCCACATAGCTCTGTGGCCCTGGACAGGCATAGGGTGTGCAGTATTCATGACCGCAGGCACCATGGGGCACCTGTCCATGACCCCACCCACCCAGTGTGCAGGATCGTGGGGGGTGGCCCGGTGCAGAGGGGCAGAGTTGAGCAGGCATCCAATTGGATGCCTGACCTGGGTCCCATAGTGGATCCCTTGCACCCTTGTGGCAGGTGAACATCAGAGAAGTGGATCTGCATACTGAGGATTACTGTATCAAATGTACTGGCACTCACCTGATCTGCTGCCCCAGCCCTCCCCAACAGCCTAGTGGGCTGGTGCTGCAAGGAAGGGTAATTTTCCAGTCCCACCATGACCGGCAATGTCCATGGGAGCATGCACTGGGTTACAGCAGGGTCTGGCTGCCATAACCTGTGCCCCCGCGTGCCTAGCCCTACATGCCTTGGTGAATGGCACATAGTGCAGACATGCCACTGACCACCCCCAGCACATTGCTGACCATGCATCTGCGGGATCCGGTGTGTAACTGCCTTGTGCACCATTCGCGAATGCTGCTGAGGGTGGGACTCCTGCTGTGTGGCATTGCATCCCTGGGTTGCCTACACACCTCAGATATGCAGCGTGTAGGCAACTTTTTCTTTGTGCATAGGGGCCATTGCTAGCAGTCATGTGGCAGCATACTTTTTTATTAAAACTTACTTACAGAGTATTTATCCACCATGGAAGTGGAACTAATTACATTACTGAGATGGCACAGCGGATGCTGGTTTCTATAAAGTACTGGGACCCTTGTCATCCCACTGGCACAGCAGTAGGACTACCACCAGCAGCACTGATGACCTGGGTTCGGGAGGGGAAATTGGGATGTGAGGGGGCCAGCTAGCATCAAACTGATTGGCCCTGCCTTTTGAGGGGGTTCTAAATGTTCCATGTTCCAAGAAAGTTGCTCATATTTATGGTTGGGTAATAGGTGGTGAATTGTGTACCAGCTTGTGATGCAAGGGTTAAAAAAAACACTTGCAACTTGATGCAATGCATGTGACTGCAGAATCTCCAGAGCACTTCCTATTATCCTAACTAAATGTCATTGCACATATCAATTTTTTTTTTGGGGGGGGGATAACTGATTAAGGGACTGTGGGGGTAAATGGGATAGGATGGCTCAGTGGCTTGATGGGTTAAATCAGTGATACATGTCAACCGTGAAAAATGTTGACCTATACCCTTTTTATTTTGCTTTACAGTGCCCTTGTTCTACTGTCTTACTAGATGCTCCTCCCACCAATTCCAGTCAGCTTTAGCAATTTGTTGACATTTCAAATAGTTAAAAGAAGAGCTTCTTTTAATATGGCTATCTGGCTATCTTCCATGTTTTCATTATTACTCTCAGCATTTTTGAACACCCAATGTTTAACATCACTTGTCTTGTGACTGATGTGAACTAGGATACAACAGACACTGCTTACTAATCTTATGAGACAATGAATGCTCAACAATAGCTGCAAATAATTATTCAAACCTGGGGGTATCAATGTAACCCCCCTACAGAATGGAGAAAACGCTGTACTGAGCTCCAGGACTGCATTTGTGCAGAGGAGACCAGTAGATACTGGGACCCCTGAAAATCACTGTATGTTTGACTAACTGCTTTGGACTCCAGGGGGCTGCCATCTTAAAACTTGTTGATCTCTGGAATAACCAATCAGAGGAGTTCCCAGATCAAAGCTCCCCTGTAGGCCTCTAGGAGAAGTTGGGACAGGGAACGGCCATTTTTTTCTGAACATATGGGCCGTCATGGACTGTGAATGACAGCTGATGGGTTAATGGGAGCTGTCCCTGAATTACTGGTATGTAAATTACACTGTGCTGGAGGATAGCAGATCTGTGAGTGATCACAAGGAGACTGAACCTGTCATCCAGTAAGAGGGAGCAAGGTGTACCATTCCCAACTTTTTTGTCCAGTAAACAAACTGTAAAAAGCACAGTTGAGACTGATGAGGAGAAGAAGCAGTATTTGCATGCTAGCCTACATGAGAAATGATGTTGAGGAGTTCAGCACAGAGCAAATCCATATCAGGCAATAAAACTAAGTGTTAGGCTGCTACCACCCTGAGAATTTATTGAAGCCTTGACATGTGGGTCAGTCTGGGATAGCTGTAGTTCCAGAAAGGAGAAGAGGTAGTTGAATTTCTGGGAGGAAATCATAAAGTTGAAGCCAGTTGATCTAGAGGTATAGCAAAGGGTCAGAGTGCCAGAGGCCTGTAGTGCATGAAGGAGCCACCCAAATTGGTAACTGTGAGTATGAAAGAGGCTTTCCATGCTTCAGGGGGGCAGCTGGGATACTGAGTGTGTTTGCAAGTTGGCCAACAGGCTGGATAACAAGCACGTCATCTCTAGAGGGTTCAAAACATTTTTGCAAGAGCATGGCATTTGGGAGGATATGTTAGTTTGAACATGTTGCTCAGGTTCAGCTCAAAGTGCACCAACACCAGCCAGCCCATGGCAACATCTGTGAGTCTGCAACGACTCAACACTGGGTACCTTGGGACTGCCATAAAGGGAGCTCCCACTAAGTTGAGGGGAAGTCCTGGTTCCAGGAGTTAAATAAAACTGTTATGTTGTTAAAGCCTGTTGTTGACTGCAACTTTACTGTACATGCCATTTCAGAATGAGCTGACGCTCTGTGTATGGAGTCAGCAGGAGGAGTGTTCACCATGGGGAGGTGTGAAGGTACAGCGTCACAGGGGGTTGTACTGATTAGTCATTTGGCCCATTTAAATCTTTCTCTGGGTAGAGGCACCATGCAATTCTATTTACTTTGTATACAGTACGAATCTCTTTCACTGTCAGTGAGAAAAGAAGCCTGAACCCACCCCAAATGTCTACAGTTGACTGCTGCCAGTGTATGGTTGTAGCCCCTTGCCCCCGAGTCATTTGGGAGGGACAACCACCCCAAAAGGGCCTTACAGCCATATTAAAAGGAGTGCACCTATTATTAATTCAAATTTAAAAAAAAAAGCCAAAGCAGACTTAAAATTAGTAAATATGCATCTTACAAGACAGGAGAACAGTGGCACTGTAAAATAGAATAAAAAAGAGTAGGTTAAAATGTTTAGCATAACATGCATTGCTGCTTTTTAAATGGGAACAGTCAGAACTAAAAGCTTTACACCCTGGTGTGGGTCTGGTCCTAATTTGTACCAGGATTCTGAGCATGCGTGGAACGGGATGGTCTGTGCATGTGCAGAATCCCAGTTTCACTTTTCAAACAAAAATTTCTCTGGGAATAGCGCTCGGTTTTCAAATCCACCTCTACAGTGCATATAGCACATCTGAACACATTGGGCCTGATTCTCAAAGCTCCCAGCTGGGTGCAAGGGGCTTACCCCACAAAGAAAGGCACAAAGCGCCCCTTGCACCAATAGATGCACTGGGAGCAATTTACAAAGGCAGCCCACAGTTGCCGCAGCCTGCCTGCCCCAAACTGTGCTTGAACCGCCCATGTGCCCCAAAAGAAGTTGCGGCAAGGTGCAAGGGGGCATAAGGCAGACGCAAGCTACCACGGCCCCAAACATCTGGTTCTCAAAGATCACCCAAAGGGAAATTTCTAAGTACCCTTAGACCAGCCAAGGTTGGTCTAAGAGTATTTAGACACAGCCCTCTGGGTGCTTGTGTTGCACTGTGTGGCAGTGTGCCGCTGCCCCCCCCCAGATGGCATTGTTACATGTAATAAATATCGTTCCCTTCCCTGGTGGGTGAGTGGCCCTCCCTTCCCAATCCCCGATGTTGCTCATGATAATATAATATATTAGAAAATGGGCAAAACAATCCTGGCTTTCTAATTGGCTAGGACACTGATCTCAGTGGGCAGGTATTTTTCAACAGAGCCCGCTGAAAACAAGTTCCCATTTAGGGTGCCCATTTTTTGGCATATTCTTGGGCCCCAAAGAATGTTCAAACCAACCAGCCACCATGTTTCTGTCTCACTAACCAGCGAGCGATGATGCCCATATGTAACAGAAGTCGCTGCCCGCACACCACGAGAAGTCAAACTATAACAAAAAACACCTTTTAAAAATAAAGTCACAGCCTTGTTGCCGGCCCGGTGGCGCTGAGGGTTGAGGCGCTGGTCGCTACACCTTGCGCCATGCTGGCGACCCGTGTTCGGGAACAAGCACAGGCTGTCGGGGGTCGGCGGGGAGGAGATGGATCGAGCGTCCGGAGGACTGCTCTCCATCTCCGGGTGGGGATTCGGCGGCCGGTGCTTGCCTGACCCTAGCAGAGGCTGAGGATCGACAGCACGCAGCTGCAGAACAGGGGTGGCAGGATGTGGCGGACGCTTGACCGGTGCATGCAGGTGTCTGCGCGCTCCAGTCACTGGCGCCATTGCACACCATGCCCGCTGGAGAAAAATTCAGGAAATAATGGGAGCTGGCAGCACGATGATACGTTCCCTCGCCGCCATTCCCGGAGGACGCCCTGGCATGGACCGTTCTGGTGGGTTGGTCGCTCCCCACCACCCTGCCATGAAGGGGTAAGTCACGAGGTGCTGAAGGGAGGGGTCTCATGTCTGGGGATGGCGGAACGGGCGGGTGTGGGGGGGGGCCGGAGCTCCTAAGAAATAACATCCTAAAAAAAAAAAAAAAGTCACAGCCTTGTACACAGTATCCTCAGGCACAGAGACAGTGGTGGCCCCCACACTCTGAAAAGCCAGCCGAGATAGTACTGAAACAAGCTGCAAGCAGCGTGCATATCTGAGGAGCCCAGCACAACCAAGTCCCACCTCCGCTCCTCACTCCCACTACATAAATACTGTCAGCAGAAAACTACTACCCTGGCAAGAACCCAGCTTACCTCTTCCTGCATGCTGATCTCATTTGTAGGACGGTTTCTCCTTTTTGTTACCATGCCCGACTTTACATCTCCCCATTGTCCATCACAGATTCCCCGCCCACTACAACAATTGCTCGTACCCAAATGTGGAGACTCCCCAAAATAAATCCTCAAATCAGACTGGGTCTGCGCCACGGTCTCAAATCTCTTCCCCGTCTCACACATTGGACTACAACTCCCATCAAACCACAGGGCAGCATACATGCTGTCCTAAACAAGAGTGCCCTCTACTAGCATGCATACCACAATGCAGAAACTACTTTACAAAAATGTATCTTATTCTTTTTTTTTTACATTAATTACAGTTTAAATTATTTCTTGTATTTTATTAAAAAAAATATTACTAAGGGCCCATTTTCTAAGTTCAATAATACCCTCCAGGGTGGGCGATATGGGCTATACCTGCCCTTCCAGGGGCTATAAGACCTTCCATTGCCTCCCTGGGCGGGCAGGTCTAGCCAAATACCACCCACCCTGTTGGGTATTATTGCTTGCTTATATATGTCCTTCCCATGTAATAATGCACCCCCAACCTGATCCCTGACGCCACCCAATTAGTGAAAGTAGAATAAGCCCCCCACTCCGATCCCCAATGCCACCCAATTAGTGAAAGTATAATAGTCCCACAACCCAGTGCCGCCACTGTTATAACAGAAGACTCCCATTCTCTGGTGTTCTAGTGGTCCCCCACCCCACCACCTCAGCAGGTAGTACCCACCCCCCCAGCTCCCCCATCCATCCTGTAACAGAGTTGGCACTGGCACAGCCCTCCTCCCACCTCCACAGCAGGCGCTGGATGAACTGTCATTGAGTACTGTACTGTATAGTGTATGCACATTATGTACACTGTACAGTATAGTACTCGATGACAGTTCAGTCACCACCAGCCACAGAGGTGAGAGCAGGGCTGTGCCAGTGCTGGCTCTCCTATGGGATGGGGGGGAGCTGTGGGGTGGGCACTACTTGCTGGGGAGGGAAGCAGGGGGCCACAAGATCACCAGGGAATGGGGGTCTTCAGTTATTACAATGGTGACATTGGGGATCGGGTTGGGGGGCTATTCTACTTTCACTAAATGGGTGGCATCAGGGAGCAGGGTGGGGGGCTTATTCTACTTTCACTAATCGGGCAGCATCAGGGATCGAGGTGAGGAGTGCATTATTATGTGGGAAGGGGATGTACATTTAATTATATTTACACAGGTGACTTCGGGGATGGGGGGAAGCTTGTGTTTAATGCATACAACCTGTGGCAGACCCTTCCCATGTGCCAGGTGTTTGCCGCATGGGAGGGGTTGCTGCAAGTGTGAGGACATAGGTGCTGGGACCTCTCCTGCACCAGAATCTGGTGCAGGGTCCCTGGCTCAAGGGGCTTTGGTGCAGGCTTCTGCCTGACGCAGCTTGCACCGATCTAAGCCCCTTTTGAGAATCAGGCCTATTGTTTCCATTATATGCTACCAAAATTAGTGTTCGGCATTCTGGGGTGCATTGCTGATGTCAGGGAGATGTGGGATGGAGCACAGAACAGAGGAACACAAAGGGATTTTTGATCAGGGTGACTGCCAAGCACTTTACTACATACGTACATAGAAGGCATTGGTATGGCATGGGTAAGGAGGCATTACTGCTTTCAAATGATCAGGGTATAAACATTAATCACACAGATGCATAAAGTGACTGCTGTCTCAGCTGACAGCAACTTGATCTTCTTTCACTCCCCATGCTTTGTTACAGAGGCAGAAGTAACTCAGTTTTATAAAAACACATACTGACAAGGCATTTGGATTTTGGCATAATGCATTAACAAGGTGTCTTGCGGAAGGGGGAACACAAAATGTACACCTAGAAATGGTACTTTCTCTTTGCAAAACTGATGCTATTGCACTGTACTGCACAGTGTGAGTCACTTCTTTGCCACATAGTGACATCAGCAGCACAGCCCTGGGTCCACAGCAACACCAGGCTTGCTGTAGAAACTCTGGTACACCCTGTAGCTTTTAGTAGCTCAGAATGCAAAAAGTAACTGCAGAGGATGTTAAAGAAATAAAATTCAAGAATCAATGGAAGAAGGGGTAATTTATGCATGAAGGTCAAAAGGACTGGGAAAGTTGCCCTTTACATAGGTCACTGGTGTGTTCATACATCCTTTAGAGCCACTCATTGTAATATAAGAATGGTTTCACTTGTGTTCACAGGAGTAAGAGAAGAGCAAAGTTGAACCTTAGTTTTCCATAATCTGGACCACTCTTTCAATTTTCCAGCTCTCTTTTATTTCTCTAACTCCCTCCTCACTGTGCACTCTGCTGCAGATCTTAATGTCATAAGCCGAGCCACACCTTTTTTCTGGATTCCATGCCCAACAGTTTATCCCAAATGAAGATATTGAAGAGCACCTGTCCCAGAACTGATCCCTCCCTATACTACCCATCTCATGACTCTTCTGGGCTCTTTTGCCCCCAACTGACAACTATCCTCTGTGTCTTGCCCCCCCCCCCCAGCCAGTTCCCTATCCAACAGGTCAGTTTGGCTGCTACCCTCAGGTTCCCTGGCTTTTTTATTAGCCTTTTGTTTGGAATAAAGTTGAAGGCCTTGAATAAGTCAAGGTACAACACATTTACTGCTTGGCCCCTGTCCACTGCTTCTGTGACACAATCACAGAAATCAATCAGGTTAGTTTGGCAAGAGCTCCCTTCTGCAAACCCTGTGCTGCCTCCTCTCCTGCAAACCATTTGACTCCAAGAATTCTGTTACATATTCATTACTGTTAGTTTCCAGCAGCCTGCCTACAATCAAGTTTAGAAAGACAGGTTTGTTATTTCCTGGGTAATCCCTGTCCCTCCTCTTGTGGTGTGGCACCACATTAGTCATCCTCCAATCTTCTGGAACCACCCCTAATCCAAGGAACAATTAGGCAGATTTTGCCAGTGGCACTGCCTGTGTCTGCCTCACCTCCTTCTGCACTCTGGGGTGCAACCCTTCAAGACAAGTTGATTTGTTCACCTTCAGCATTTTGAGGCCTTTGAGCACCCTTTCAGCTGAGACTGGTCTTAACTTCAGTCCTCTCACCCTACTCTCTATGGCTGGCACTCCACTTACTGGCAGTGGCCTCCTCCTCCTCCTCCACGCTGAATACTGAACAAATGTGATCATTCAGTATACCAGCCTTTATTCCATCCTCCTCAACATGTGTCCCTTCCTTCTTTAATCTGATATGACTCCCCAGTTTTCCTTTTCCCTTACTGTAACTACAGAAGGTTTTCTCTTCCCCTTGATCCCTTTCACTGTTCTCAGCTCTGACTTTACTTTTCTTACTATTATTCTGGCCTCGCTCAGCTTTTTCAGATAATCATCCTTGTTGACCATACTTTGATCCCCCTTGCATTTCCAGAATACTTTCCTTTTTTGCCTGTAATGCCACCCCCACTGCTCTGGACAACCAGAGCGGCTTTTTATGCTTTTTGTTCTTTCTGATCTGTCTCATGCATAAAACCACCATCAATGTTACACCCCTCTTTATGTCATCCAATGTGGCTTCTGCCTCTTCCACTCCATCTATCCCTACCAGTTTGTCTTTCAGCATTTCCCTTATTTTATCAAAATGCACCCTTCTGAAGTCCAGGATGACAGATTTTGAACTGGGGTGAGGTATTCCTGTAGATATGTTGAACCACTGTGTTGTGAATATTTCTCATATGTGGGACAACTGAGAGACAGATCTGTCATGTGGGACAGTTGAAAGATGTGACTCTCATATGTTGGAGAGTTGAGAGACATGTTTCATACATTATGTGAGACTGTTGAGAAACACTTCTTATGTGCCAGGCAGTTAAGAAACATATATGTCATGTGTGGGACTGTTCACAGACACATTTCATTTATGGGACATTGGAGAAGCATATCTCTCATGTTTTGGGACAGTTGGAAAAACCTGTCTCTCTCTAAGACACTGAACAGGTCAGAAACATATCTGTCATATGTGAAACAGTTGAGAGTCATATCTAATACGTGGAACATTTAAGAGACATTTCTCATATGTAGGACAGTTGAGAGACATCTGTCATATGTGAAAAAGCTGAGAGACATATCTCATTTGTTAGACAGTTGAGACATATCTCTCAGACATAGAACAGTTGAGAGACATATCTCTCATACACATGTGGGATGGTTAAGAAACATATCTTTCAAATGTTTTAGACCACTGCAATGATGTTCCCTGGATGGAGCCCCAGCTACAAAGTGACCAGTTCTGTGGTACAGCATTTTGAGCTTTTGCATTTAAGAGACCCAGAAAACTCTTAGGAGCGAGGCACCATATAATTGGACAGGGAGTCACATACAATTAGCAACTGCTAGCCTAGACTTTTTGTAAGGAAATTACTGAGGCAGTAAAGAAGCCCAATTCTTTGGAGCAGGGACTTTGTTAACTGTTCTACATGGAGTTTTAGGGTCAATTCTTAGTCCAGATGTGGGAGTTTCTAATGTTCAGGAAGTATGCAGTACAAGTACAGTAGATCTAGGATTTGAAACCAAACCAGGTTAGGTACTGTATTACTGTGCATTAGCATGCAGTTCAATTCTACCAAGAAAGGGAGCAAACAAAAATATCTAGCAAGATCAATGAATTTTAGAGAAGGTAAGCAATCATAAAATATGAGTTTTCACTGAGAAATAATATGCAAAAAGGGTTTGACAGTGTCCCTTTAATGGATAGCAAGTGCTGACAGGCCGAACCCACGTGCCTGGGGCCAAAGAGGATAGCCTTCATTTTTTTAGTATTTAGGTCCAATTTGTTAGGCATGAACCATGTTTCAAGCTCTCAGAAATTATCTGAAAGCTGACAGTTAATATGGTTTATGTCTATAGTTACCCGGTTCGACCCTAGGTTCACACTTGTGCAAGGGCACCACATTGATTGTCTTTCACTGTTGTGAAATCATTCCTGTGTCCAGCAAGCAGTTGAACAGACCAACCAAAGGCACTGCCAGGACTTCTGACTGCTCTCTCAGCACCTGTGGGTGCATGCCATCTGGCACTGGGGACTTGTCCATCATGAGGGCCTTGAGCCCTTTTCCTTCCTCATCCCCACTGCCTCCACATCCCTATTTCCCCTGTTGTAGTAGCCCATACTTCTTCCTAGTGAAGACTGAGCAGAAGTATTCATTCAGTACCTCTGCCTTCTCCATTTTCCCCCACCCACTCCGTCATCCTTCTCAGCCTCACTAGTTCCCCTTTTGTTGTTTTTGCTCCTGATTAGATCAGAAGAAGGTCTCATCACCCTGTTTGACCTCCTTAGCTGTGCTTACTTCTGTCACCACCTTGGCATGCCTTACCTCCCTGCAAGTTCCTGTCAGTTGCCCTGCATATTCTGCCTTGTCTTGTTCTTTCTCAGACTTCTTGTATTTCCTATAAGGAGCCCTTTTCTCCCTCACTGCTCTGCCCACCTCCTCAGTAAATCAAAGTGGCTTCCTCCTCTTACTCCCTTTCTCCTTGTGCTTAAGGTAGATTGTGGTGATTGCCTGGATATCCTTGCTGATTATGGCCCATCTAGCCTCCACATCCATGTCCTGCCTGAGTTCCTGCAGTCTTTCCCCTAGTATGATCCCTGTGCATACAAAATTCACCCTTTTGATGTCAAGAACATATGTTTTCATATTCAGCACTTCACATCCTATGGCCACCTGAAACCACACTGACTGGTGATGATCACTCCCTCCCTCCCTCCCAGGGGCTCAAAGGCCATGATGTTTTTGAAGTGATCACTAGTCATCAGAACAAGGTCCAGAATAGCCTGATCTTTTGTCAGTTTCATCCCCCCTGTGTCATAAAACCATCCTGGAATGTATCTATGATAGCCTGGCTCTTGTTGCTGCTGGCCTGTTTGATGTCCTGATCCACATTGAGCATGTTAAAATCTCCCACTATTACCACTTCTCCCCCCCTCCACAGCCTTTCTTATCTTATTCCCCAGCTCCCTGTCTATGGTTTCATCCTTACTTGGTGGTCAGTACACTACTCCTACCCTTATTTTCCTCCCCACCCCTGCCAACATAGAAACAGAATTTGTTGGCAGAAACAGACCACTTGGCCCACCTAGTCTACCCAGATGGTTCTACTTAGTCTGTCTTTGCATACCCTAGCTGGTCTCTGGTGACTGTCCCTCCTCCCTGCCTATTTACTAATATTCCCCAATGACTATCCCAATGCATGCTTGAAGCCCCCTACTGTTTAAGCCTCCACCACTTTCGCTGGCAGTTTCTTCCAGTCGTCCATCACTCTTTCAATGAAGTAGTACTTCCTCACATCCCTCTTAAACTCACTCCCTTCCAGCTTTTGGCATGCCCTCTAGTCCTGGTGCTCTTTCTCATTTGAAAGAGGCACATCTCCTGATCCCTGTTCACCCTCATGAGGTACAGTACAAGTCACATTAAACTGTTCCTGCAATGAGTTGCTGTAGGATATCTGGCTGAGTTGCATAAGTGTTGCTGAATCCAGCACAAAGCCCTGCACAAACTGTTTCTTCAAAGTTAAAACTCAGTTTTGCATTGCACTTATGGCTGGACTTCAGATGCATTCCAAATGAACTGCAAAAACATTTTTACAAACATTGCTCTTTAGCTGGTTAAGCATTGCAAAATAATGTGATATGAGTTGCCAAAGCATTGCCAGCTGTAAAAAACAATACTAAACCAACTCATCGGTGGAACAGGTTAATGCGACTTGTACTGTACTTGTAGCTCTCCATCGTGTTCCCTCTTGCTCTCCTCTCCTTTAGGGTGAACATGTTGAGATCCCTAAGTCTCTCCTCATAGGGCATTTTATGCAACCCTTGCACCATTTTTAGTTGCCCTTCTCAGGAGTGGATATGATAACCCCAAGGCACCTTTCCTGATAAGCGACTTTCAGTA
Organism: Neoceratodus forsteri; assembly: GCA_016271365.2. Lineage (NCBI taxonomy): Eukaryota > Metazoa > Chordata > Ceratodontiformes > Ceratodontidae > Neoceratodus > Neoceratodus forsteri. The sequence goes on from CM057456.1 coordinate 1,191,200,999, forward strand.
TCTCCCCTATCCTACACTAAGCTCCTGGGTTTCAATGCCCTAGGTGCATAATTTTGCACTTTTCACTTTTTTTCCCATATTGTTTTCCCCATAATTTTTCCCCATATTGCTTCGCTCCCTGGTTGACTTTGACAGGGCTATTCAGTTCTGTCCCACCCTACCCTCGACTGGCCAGCACCTCCCATGGTATTCACCTGGATTCAGTGACCCCCACTGCTTTCCCACTGTGGTGCGGAGGGCCATCCTCCCCATTACCTGGAGATTCATTATGCAGTCTGGATCAGTGGTCTGGGTGGCAGTGCAGGTTGGAGCAGGCAGACAGAACTTCATGGAGTGCAAGTTCACTTTTCTTTTCCATGTTCCCCCTGGGCCCCTGCTGTGGTGGCACATGAGCATGCGTGCATGGAGGAGCATGCATGCCATGGAACTGTGGCCCCTCCTTTCTTTTTTTTAAACAATCTTTATTGGTTTTAATATAGAACAAAAGAAGACAAGTCCTATACACTGTATCAGGAAATGGTACATGATACTCAGCAACAACAAAGAAAAAACTTATACTTAAAACTCTATACCCTAAACCCCTACCTTCCCTCCCTCCCCTCCCTACCCTGGAGTGTGCCTAGACAGTTATAGAGTTAAGATACCACTACTATGGTTGCAAACATGGGGGCCTATTGAACTGAAGCGAGATGTGACATTAGTGTAAATATAAAGCATATGGTTTGCCCCACTTTCTGTCAAAAGATAACAGCTTCTTACTAGAACAAGCAATTAAACGTTCAGTTCTAAAATTAACAGATAAATCATTCAGCCACTCAGAATATGTTATAACCAGCTGATCCATCCTGTGTTTGAGCACAAGTTTTTTCACCACTATTGAGATAATTGCCATGTGGAATCTACATTCTTTAACCACAATGCTGGAAAACATACCCAGAAGACATATCTCTGTTGTGAAAAGGTCTTCTAACCCCAGTAGTGGGTCTAATTTAGATTGTAATGTTTGCCAGAGGGGAGCCACCTTCTCACACTGCCAGAATATATGTACCAGATTTCCTTCTGTTTTACCACATCTGGTGCAAGTGGAATTAGGGAGCTTGCCCAATTTGGTGAGTATAACTGGGGTGTAGTACATATTATTGATGATATGATATTGAGTGAGTCTAAGTCTATCCTGGGTGTGATATTTATACAAGTCTTTCCAGATTTGAGCCCAGCTGGGGGAGACATCCGGTAGCAAGGATTTTCATATTTTGGATCCTTCGAGAGGTTCAGGGAAGGTATAGGATAGAAGAAAGTTATAGATTGTTGAGACACAGTGGGGTTTAGTTGCGTAATCTTGGAGCTGGACTACAATGGGTCTAGCTTGGGATGGTTTAGAAACATAACCAAAAGAAGTGCCAAGTAGATGTCTTTACTGGAAGATCTTAAAAATGGAACTCTGAGAGATATTGAATATAGCCAGAATTTCCGGAGATGAGAGAAGTGAATCTTGAGAGTAGAGGTTCTCCACTAATACCCCCTGTAGTTGAGGAAGCCAGTTGGGTGGTAGACATGTTCCGCTTATTTTAATGTTTGGATTATGAAAGAGGGATTGACCAGAGTCTTGTTTGAAGGAAATCTTGAGATAGGCCGAGCACTGAGACAGGACTCTAAGAGAAGTACTGATAACGGAGTTATGCAGTGGGGCTGGAAGTGTTGATTTTGATAAATAGAAGATGGTAGAGGGGTGCAAGTCCAAAGATCTTAGAAGTTGGTCCTCAAGTTGCAGCCAGATGGGGGCGTGTGTATAATCTATGACGGAGAACCATCTGCCCACTTTGGAGAGATGACTCACCCAAAAGTACAATAAGAAGTTAGGAAGACGAAGACCACCCAAGTCTTGAGGAGGCTAAGTTTAATAAATGATCTCCTGGGATGTTTACCCAGCCAGATGAAATTAGAGATAACAGTGTGTATGTGGTGAAAGAAAGATAGCGGAAGCCATATGTTCAGCATATTTAAGGGATAGAAGAGTCGAGGGAGAACATTCATTTTTATGATATTTTTAGACCCCATAAAGAAAGAGGGAGGGCGACCCATCTTTGAAGGTCCTGTTGAATTGTAGCCACCAAGTCATCAAGGTTCAGCTTTTTAAATAACATAGGGTTGTTGGTTAGGAATATACCCATGTATTTAATTGAGTGGGATGACCATTTCATTCCAAAGTGACTAAACTCTGCTTTATGGGTGAGGTTGTTTAAAGGGAAGATTTCTGTTTTTGAGAAGTTAAGTTTGTAGTTAGATAAACAGCCAAATTCTGTGATAATACTGAGAGCATGTTTAAGGGATGACACTGGTTGGTCCAGATGGAGCAGGATGTCATCAGCATAAACTGAGAGCGTTAGGGGTTGATGAAGAATTGGAATACCTTTGACTTGGGGTGAATTTTTGAGGTGATGAAGAAGAGGTTCCAAATAGAGGTTGAAAAGGAAAAGTGAAAGAGGACAACCTTGCCTAGTACCAATGTGGAGAGAGATTCTGGAGGAGAAGACACCATTCCAGAAGATTTTAGCTGAAGGTGAAGAGTAGACAGTTTGAATCCACTGTATAAAATGGGAAAGGAACCCATCTTTCTTAGTGTAGTCCAGAGAAATATCCAGTCTACCCTGTTGAAGGCCTTTTCGGCGTCTAACGAAATTAGAGCCATAGGGGACTGAGCTGATTGCGCTACCTGAAAAATATGGGAGAGTGTTCTGAGATGATCAGCTGCAGAGTGGCCTTGCACAAAACCGACTTGTTCTGCACTTAACAAGTAAGACCAGATGTTCTTAAGCTGAAGTGAGAGGATTTTTGTTAATATTTTAATATCACAATTTAAAAGCAATATTGGCCAATAACTGGCTGGATCCATATGGGGTTTGTCAGGTTTCATTAGGATAATTATTGTAGCTTCCAGTAATGTGGGATCTAGATTGTCTGCTTTAAACATATAGTTGTATAGATTAAGGAGAAGAGGAGCAAGTTCTGCAGAAAAGGTTTTATAAAAATTGGAAGGAAATCCATCAGGTCCTGGTGCCTTGTCCAAGGATAAACTATTAATTGCCTTCTCTATTTCCCCGAGCATGATTGGAGCTGACAGGATGGTCTGATATTGTGACAAAAGACAGGGAAGATCCAGGGAGTCTAGATAAGCTTCTGTCATTTGAGGTGAAGTTGAAGAGGGGCCTTTACCATAAAGTGAGCAATAGAAAGACTCAAAGACCTGAGTATATCCCGGGGTTTAGTTTTGGTGGAACCATCCACAGCAAGTATGGAAGGGATTAGTCTAGAGCTTTCTATTTTGCGTAATCGGAGGGCCAATAGTCTCCCTGCTTTTTCTCCTTGTTCTGCGTATCTGGATTTTGTTTTAAGAATAGTGAATTCAGCTTTTTCTCTTAATAAATCAGCATATTCATTTCTTAATGATAGTAATTTCTCCAGAGTGGCCGAGGGGGTGGCAGCTGACAAAGCATTCTCAGCTTCTCTAATTTGAGATAGAAGAGATATAGCCTTAGCTTCCCTTTGTCGTTTTCTTCTAGATGCTAACTTAATAAATTCACCACGGAGTCAGCACTTAAGAGTGCACCATATCAAATCTTCCCTTTGTGTGGAATTCTTATTGAGTTCTATCAAGGTGGGAATGAGTGTTTTTATATGAGAGGTAATATTACTTTCTTTAAGCAGCTGTGTATTCAATCTCCAGGATATGTCTTTTTTCAGATCTGGATCTGGGGATAACACCAGCCACTCCACTGCATGATCAGATCACTATAGGTTCAATACCAGTCTGGCAGAGGCCGTGCAAAAGAGGAAGACTGATCAGTATGTGGTCTATCCTAGACCAGGATTGGTGCACAATGGAGAAGAAAGAAAAGAGGCGATGAGAGGGATTGAGGAGCCGCCAAGGATCACATAATCCGAGAAGATCGGAGAAGTCAACTAAAGCTTTTTGGGATGAGGAAGGGGGCTTTAATGGTAAATACGATCGATCCAGGTCCTGAGTCGGTGGTGTGTTCCTGTCACCTCCCAGAATCAGAGGGGAGGGCAGGAGGGTAGCCACTTTATTGGCTAAGTCCATAAAAAAATGTTGGGTCTCCACCCACTGGGCCATATATGGATCCTAGAACTACTTTAGTGTTATTAAGAACCCCTTTGATTAGCACAAACCTTCCGTTAGGATCTATGATCTTTGTTTCTGCTTGGAATGACAGGTTTCTTTTAATTAAAATAGCCACTCCCCTACTTGAGGCTGACTCCCCTGCTGCAAATTTTGAGAAATACCTTGTCGTTGCAGCCAAATTGCTTCACTTGCTAACAAGTGTGTTTCCTGAAGTAGAATTATGTCAGCATTGAGCAGATCACAATGTTTGAGAACCTGATATCTCTTCGTTATTTCCCTAGCCCTTCTAATATTCCACGTAACAATTTTTAGTGGTTTATTAGCCATTGTCATCATAAGACAGGAATAACCATACAAAACTAATCTAAAAGCAATCACCTCCCAGTTGGCACACTCCAGTTCTCTCCCTCCCCCCTCCTCAAATATTCGAGTTAGTAACCAAAGGAGCTCTCACTCGAAAAATACCTATAGCAAAGCTTGGATCAAATAGTATTCTTGTTAACTGCGGCAGAATATAACCAATTGTAAAGCTTAACAATAGCAATGTATACCACTGTTTCAGAAGTTTCCCCCCTCCTCCCCCTCTTCCCTCTTTGTCCCCAACAACTATATACAACAGGCTTCTGCTCAATTTGGATTAGAAAATTGAACAATGTACTGAACAATACAGGAGACCAATCCCCACCGACTAGACTTTGCTCAATGAAATGATTACATAAGTGAAACATGGTATTTGCTGAAGTATTGCATCTTGAGCCTGGCAGTTGTGTTAACTGGTACCATATTTCCCCCAGAATCATAAGGAGTATAAATGCAAAGTCATCCCCCCCATGAACTAGTACACTATACAGACCTACCCCAAGCCATGATAATCTAGGAGCCCCCCCCCCGTACAGCACCAACCACTATAATATGCGCGGATGAGTAAAAGAAATAGGTAGGCTGAGGCCATGATCCTATAGGGAGATGAGTGGTTGGGTATTTTTAATGGCAAGAAGTGAAACTATTGGAATATCTGTGGAGCAAATCCACCCACGCATTGCCCCACTGCTATTTCGGTCATTCTCTGTAAATGAGCATCGGGTTCAAGTAACAAGGCCTCAGAGAGTAAGAAGTAATATCAAAGCATGGGACTCACCCCTGGACATCACAGGAATCCAGCCTTGTATCCGCTTTCATCTTCCTTGCCAGAAGTCCTCCTGAGTTAACCAACAGAAACAGGTCAATTCTTGCCACTATTATCTATTTAATTATCTCAGGGAAATACATTTAGAGCAGCTGCTTTCCAATGGTATCGTGAAGCAGGGGAAGTACTAGGGGGAGGAAAATTACTGCGGGACTGGAAGGTGTCCTACCATAAATGTGTAGCACTAGAACTGATGTGGAAACTATGGTTCCTACCCCTATTGTCCAAGAGGACTCGAGACAACTCGGAAAGCTAGCCTACTCGTAGCTATCGCGGCCTACCTAGGGAACCCCAGCACTAACATGGAAGATCAAAAAGAAAACCTCTACAAATGTAAGATATACAAGAAATACAATTTGTTACATGTTAACAGTCAGGAGATGAAACTCCCCGAACTTTTAATAACCAGTATTTATTTTTCGGATAGTCAACCAATTTTGAAAAGGTTAGGTAGTTTGGTGGTAAGGTTGGTTGTTGCTGCTTGAGCTAGGGTGTCAAAGGATACCCAGGATCCTGTGATGGAAACTTGTAATTTTGCTGGGTACAGCATTCGGAAGGGAATACCTGCTGCTATCAGCTTGCTGACTATTGGATGGAAGGCTGATCTTTTTTGTCGGGTCTCAAAAGGTAAATCTTGTGTAATTTCAGAGTTTAGAGTTGCCCCAGGTGATTGATTGAAGTTCTTTAACCTTGGAAAGGACGTGCTGTTTTTCCACAAAACTTAAGAACTTCATGATGATTGGTCTGGGGGGAGTTCCTGGCTGAGGTCGAGGTTTGAGTGATCTATGGGCTCGTTCTATTTGGTAGGATGAGCCAAGTGGAGAAGGGCCTACAATTTTCTGGAGGAACTTCTGTAGGAAGGTGGTAATGTCGGAACCCTCCTCCACCTCCAGTAAGCCAATAATTAGTAAGTTATTCCTCCTGCTTCTCCCCTCGAGGTCCTCAGTTTTGAGTTGTACTTTACTAATTTGTTGGCATAGTTGTGCGATTTCAGGCTCCATTTTCCCCCTCCAGGTCTCTAAAGATGCTGAACGGGCCTCCGAGTCTCTGACTCTTCTGGTGAGTGTAGTTAGGTCCTCTTTGATGGTTTTGAGCTCTGAGGATATGTCCGTCAGCATCTGTCTAAAGGGTATGATCTCCTGGAGAAATCTATCCTCTGTCAGAGGAATCGCAGCTGACGTAGAGGGGTTCTGTTTAGCCGTTGCCCATACCTGAGCCCTTTGCTTCTTAGGTAGTTTTTCTGAAGTAGTGGGTGGTGTGTGTCTGATTGGGGCCTGCCTCATTTCAGCATCCATCGCGGCTAGGGAGCCAAATACAATGCAAATTTAGACTAGTAGACGATTGCTGAAGGCAGAAAGGCTTAACAGTTCAGAATTTAAGAATTAAGTTCCCAGATGAATCAGTTTGAAATCCTTAACAGAGGGTGGAAAGTGGGAGCTTCAGACCGGTGCTGCTACTAGGTGCTCTGCATCACATGATCTCCTGATACCAAGTCTTTCCTAGGCCCCTCCTTTCTTGATGCTTAGGCACTGCGGCTACCCCCAGGCCTCCCCCTGAGGCAGCCAAGGGCTGAGATGGCAGACCTCCCCACCCCATAAGAGGGGAGCAGTCCTCTGGATGCTCGATCATCTCCCCCCAGCTGACCCCCAGTGGCCTGAAATTGTTCTAGAACTCAGGCTGCCAGTGCAGCAAGAGGTAAGGCCTGCAGCATCTCAGCCCTCCATGACACTAGGCCAGCTCTTATTTTGCACTTTTTGGCCTTGACCCCAATTGTCATGCTCTTGACCACTGCTTGGGTTTCCCAAGGTCCCTATTCATTCTCTCCACCCACTGCTGAGTGTCCTCCCTGTTGTAGATTTTGGTGGCATTTGCAAACAGGCATAACTTCCAATCCAGTTCTTCTTCAGTGTCACTCATGAAGACTTTGAAGAAGCCCAGTCCTAGTACTGAGCCCTTTCGGCACCATACTGGTCACTCTCCCTCCATTAGAGTGAGTGCTGTTAATCACCACCCTCTGTGGCTTATCCATTAACCAGTTCCTTATCCAATTCACTATTCTGAATCCCACTCCTAGTCCACTCAATTTTTGTATCAGTCTCCTGTGCTGCAAAGTGGTGAAGGCCTTGCTAAAGTGCAGATAAGTCACATCCACTGCCCTCCCCTGATCTATTTCCCTGGTCAACCTGTTGAAGAAATTAATTGATTTATCTGGCATGACCTCCTTCCTCCCATGAATCCATGCTGCCTTTGTCTTGTAGTCCACTGGATTCAAGATACTCTATCAACCTTTTCTTTAACAGGGTTTGTAACCCAGCCACCGTGTCCCAATGGGCCACTACCCCTGCCTGCTGTACACAATGCAGGTTGAGGGGCTTGGGTTCTGGTTTGGATGTTAAAAGGGGCTCACTACCAACAGTGGAAATATTTGTGTGGTGCCTCTACCCAGAGTAACTTTTAAGTGGGCCTGATGACAAGCTAGTACAACCCTCTGGGATGTTGTATCTACCCACTGCCCCAACCAGTGGTCCCACACATGGATTAACATACAACTCTTCACTTTGCATTCAATGGTGCAGTTATTGGTGAGTGCTAATTATATACTCACAGTGACCACACTTACCAACAGGGTTCTGGCTTCTGCAACACACCCTGAGCACCTGTGAAGAAGGGTTAGCAGAAATCACACTGCACGTTTTGGCTTCCCACAATAAACTGGCACCTGGTAATAATATGCTTATGGACAGTGTTACCCTTCAAACAACAAATCTTATTTATTAGGGGATTTTAACAAAGGGGAAAAGGTTGTAAATCAGAAATAGATTTAAAGGCACTCTTTTGGCTTGGTAAAACATTCAAATAACACATTAATTCACCCTGGACAGCCCAGTTAAATTCACTGGGTACCTAGAATTTAACAGATGCAGGCCTGGTGCATTGCACCTGGTTGACCTGCATTGGGGCCCTTAAACAAATAAAACAAACTTAAAATTTATTTTTTAACCTTTTTGGTGAAACCATAAGCAAACACTTTTAAACAACAAGCATTTGTAATTCCCAGGCCCGATGGCCTTCACAACAGTTAAACAGCAAGCAAGCAATTGAGGAACAAAACAAACTTGGCAAAGCATCTTTAGCTTTGTTTGCAGGGACAGGCCCGGATTTTTTTTCATGGTACCATGGCTTCTTGAGTTGGTAATAGTGTCAGGCTGATTTGTGATGGAGTGGGATTCAGTCCTCAGGCTCTCAGCTCCAGGCCGCAATCGTCTGTCTGTCTGTAAACAGGGCCAGCTTACAGGGACATGGGTTAACATGACTCACCCCCACATCAAGGCTTCCCTCCCAGAGATGGCCGCAACCCACACTGAATGTTGCAGTGGGAGCTGACTTCCCGATCTGGTCTTCAGGCTGTAGCAACTCAATTTTAACTTGCAGCAACAGTCTTTTGCTCTTTTTAGCATATAGGCTAGACATATCCAGTTCAGACTCTGATGCAGTTCAAATAGGCCACACAGCTTACTCACTTGGCAAATGGACATCTGAGGCAGTAAGCTTGCACAGTTATCTTGCAGTCTCTTCCTTTGGATATTAGGCAGGAGACAAACTCTGCAGCAACAGGCTTTAAATCCAAACAGCAGTCTCTAAGCCAGAATTCTTACTTTGCAATAGTTCAGCTTTTTAGTTTAGCTTTTCTTCTCATGGACAGACTGTGATGCAGTTTCAGACAGACTTGGCAGTTTTGGCAGAAATCACACCTTCCTATCAGGTTGGGAACCGAAAGAATCCAATCTGCAGTTTCAGCAGTTCAAAATAACCCACTTTGGGCTATTAGGTGGTGGGGAGGCAAGCAGGCCTCTCCACTTTCTCCTCAGAGCCAAACACAGAGCCTCCTTTCCTGTTGGAAGCCCTCTAGCAACTGTCCTGTTCAACTGTCCCTCACTAACTGAAGAAAACTGATTCCTGAAATCTGATTGGATGCTGAGGCTGTCAATCACAATCCCAGCATTCCAACTGGCTAAAATGGGAGCCAAGCACACAGTTCACTATTTCTCTCAGCAGCCATAGTAGAAGGACTCCTTTAGGACACCTTGAGTTCCCACTGGACAGAAAGCAGAGTCAAAGTACCAAACATGGCTGCTACAGTGCAGAATGTAAACAGTCCAAACTTTAAAGTTCATTTTTAATGCAACAGTTTAGGTTTAGAAATAAATATTTACAGCATTTGGAAGGTCTCCCTCTGCATTTTTAAGTGACTGTGGAGTGGAGTCTGAAGGAGCATTCCCTGGCCAGTTGTGAGCTTTGTTTCACTCAAACCCAGCACAGGCTATGCATAGTATATTCAGGGCTGAGCCTCTTAAAACTACAGTGCAATGGCATTCATTCACATATTTATGCAGGATCCATGAATACAGCAATACTTTACATTGGATTTACACTTTCTGCTGGATATTAGCCAAGTTCAACAGCAGAACTCAAGGCTGAAACATAGCCAGGTGGAGGGCAAACACAGTATTCAGGGAGACAACTTAAGGTAAGCCCCACCACCTCTGGGGGGGGTTACACTCTCCCCTGCCTAGGAAAACTTGGCATCCGCACCAAGTCCATAATAAACCGGCCATTACAATAATAGCATTTTACTATGTACAAAGTCTGCTATACACAGGTCTGTTATGTACAAAGTCTGGCTAGACACAAAATAACTATGTACAACATAGCATGCTGTAACATTAGTCTTACTTAGATGTTGGACGTCCTGCAATACCTTAAAGACATTATCATGACATTTTAAATTCACATGGCATACATCAAGTAATTTAGAATCACATTTTTAATTAAATCAGTTAACACAGTTTATGAGTGTTTCTCACATGATTCCCCCTTTTTCTACCTATACAGTCTCTTCTATCCTGGGTGAAAGTTTTGCTTTTTGTGGAGGCAGTGAACGCAGTTCTTGGCAAGGAATTTGGGATAACATATACTCCTTTGTGCACAACATTCATGGGCACATTAACTGGATTTCCTGGTGTGTCATATGTGAGCTTTAATACAGGTTTTAAATTTCTCTCAGAGTGATGTGGCAAGTCAGGCACTGGCACATTCACTTCTTCAGCATTCTCCCAGTTCATTGTCCACCATTGAAACAGCTTCTGTAGAAATGGACACCATTACACTCTCTTGGTTGTTACTGTCACTTTCAGGCTCTTGAAGCTCATTCTCATCTGTAAGAGGTGTATCCACAAACTCTGAATCATCTATTACATATCTATCAGTTTCAGGGACAGCAACACTCTCACTTGATTGAAAAAAAATATTCAATCCACCTAGCCCAATTGCACTTTTGGATTCACCGATGTGATCACTTGATTCACTTAACTCCACAAACTAATGAGAGTCACTGATTTCAGAACCTATGCTGTTTGCATAACTGTCTGGGAGTTCAAACACAACAGATAGATTAGAGTCATTTGAAACCACTGAGTTCTCGGGGCATTGAGCTATGGAGAAGAAGGGAATCCCTGAAACAATCTGGAAAGTTCAGGTGTGGGATAATTAACAGTATGGAACGCTCCATCATCACTTTCAGAATTAGTGTCATCAGAGTTAGTGGCAGCACTGACAGGATGGAGTAGGAGGTTGGATAGCAGAGGCTTGCTGACTTTGTTGCTTGCTGTTGGTAACAGACCTGGGCACTGGGCGTCTCAAAGCTTCAGACTCTTGGACTTCATTTAGTACTATCTGACCTACTGGTAGAAGGTGGTTTCTATGAATTGTTTTTATGACATGAGTATTCCCTTCTGGTAGCACTTTATAGACTAGTAGCTCATCCAGTTTGGCAATTACAACATAGTGGGTGTGGCCCCAATGATCTGCTATTTTATGCTTGCCTTGGAATCCAAGATTATGCATTAGCACACGGTTGTCTGGCTCGACCTCTTGTGCTTTAACTCGCTTATCATATCTAGCTTTATTTGCTTGATTTCTCTTTGCAGCCATTGTGTAGGCTAGCTGGTAAGTGTGATTTAACTGTTCTTTTAGCTTTTTGACATACTTCAAGTAACTTTCAGACCTGGTACCATCAGGAGAACACTAAAACAAACATCTGCAGGGAGGCAAGCTTCTCTTCCAAAAATGAGACTATATGGAGAGAAACCAGTGGCATAATTTTTTGTACAATTATAGGCGTGAACTAAAGCACTGATCTGTTGACTCCACTTGCTTTTGTCTCTGGATTGAATGTTCCCAGCATGTCAAGTAAGGTGTGGTTAAATCTCTCTGGTTGGGGATCACCTTGCAGATGGTATGGGGGTAGTTCTAGATTTTCTGATGCCCCAAAGAGATAACAGTTCTTTCATCAGTCTGCTTTCAAAATCTCTGCCATGGTCAGAGTGAATACACTTCAGAGCACCATAATGCACAAAACATTTCTACACCAAAACTTTTGCAACTGTGGATGCCTTTTGGTCCTTGGTAGGATAGGCTTGGCCATATCTTATAAAATGATCAGTGACCACCAATACATTTGAAATATTTTTTTAATCTGGCTCCAAGCTAAGAAAGTTTATGCAAACTAGTTCCATCAGAGCACTAGTTACTATGTTGACCAAAGGAGCTGTTCTTTGAGGCTGGGCCTTTCTCTGTATGCATCGTCTGCAAGCTTTGCAATATTGTTCAATATCTATGCCCATTCTAGGCCAATAAAAACATGATTGGGCCAAGTCCAGAGTTCTCTCACTCCCCAAATATCCCATATCATTGTGGAAGGCCTTTAGTACAACAGTTTTGAATTTGGCTGGCAGTATTAATTGTCTCTTAATAAGCTCTTCCTGATTATTAGTTACCGCTCGATACAGCAATTGTTTATACAGCTTAAATTTAGGCCATTCTCGCAATAGTAAGGCAGTAGTAGAGTCAGTGGACTGCAGTTTAGAGACATAATCTCCCTTCTTTAAAGCAGCAATGATTCTTCTTAGCACTGGATGACAACTTTGTTCTCTTTGTATGTCAGCTTTAGTCAGCTGAGGCAAATAACTTAGATCTAGAGCATCTAGGTTACAGTAAGCTATTGGCACACAGGTATCAGGTGGTCCAAGACAATCCACCAGGCATTCAACATTTTCAACAGAGGAAGGCTCATCCTCCTCAAACTTTTGGCACAAAGCTTTCTCTGATTGTTCAGAAATGTGCACCCATTTTGGATCGGAGGCAGGCCTATGAGAAAGGGAATATGCGTCAGTTTGGTTCAGACCTGGGTGATATTCTACTGCATAGTCATAAGTAGATAAGGCTGACAGCCACCTGTGTCCTGTGTCATCTAATCTGGCTGAAGTTTGGACATAAGTTAATGGTTTATTATCAGTTTTTATGATGATTTTTGCTCCATATAAATATTCATGGAATTGCTCTACTATGGCCCACTTGAGTGCTAGAAATTCCAGTTTGTGTACTGGGTAGTTCTTTTCTGAAACTGACAGACTTCTGCTGACAAAAGCAACTGGGCACAACCCCTCAGGGTATTCTTGATAAAGCACAGCTCCCAAGCCACTTAGGCTGGAATCTGTGTAAAGCACATATGGTTTGGAAGGATCAGCATAAGCCAACATAGGAGCATGGGTCAGCCAGTAGATAATTTCTTCAAAGGCAGCATCATGTTTGGCAGACCATGTGTGGCTGAAAGGTTTGTGAGATTTGAAGTAGGTTTTGCCAGTCTCTTTATCAATGCCTTTCTTATACTTCTTATAAGTGAGTGGGTACATTTGAGTCAGGTTTAGGAGAGGGTGCACTACTTTAGTATGGTCCTTAATAAATTTACGGTAGTAAGCGCAAAATCCCAGAAATCTCTGTAGTTCTTTAAGATTGTTGGGCTTTGGCCAGTCAAGTTAAGGCCTCTACTTTGCTAGGGTCAGTCTGGATGCCTTGTGAAGACACAATATGGGCCACATACTTTACTGAACTTTGAAAAAAATTTACATTTATCTATTGACAGCTTGAAGACAAATTCTTCCAGTCGGTCAAGTACTTTAAAGAGGCGAGTTTCATGCTCTGCTAGTGTTTTGCTGGAGACTATGATGTCATCAAGGTATACAAAGCATTCAAGGAGATTTATGTCTCCCACTACTCGTTCCATGAGTCTTTGTAATGTTGCAGGCACACCCAACATTCCTTGTGGCATTCTAAGAAACTCGTAAAATCCCAGTGAGCAAATAAAAACAGTTTTCTTCCTATCTTCAGTGGCTATTGGGATTTGATAGCATCCACTGTGTAAATCTAGAACAGAAAACCACTTGCTCCCATTCAAGCAGTCCAGAGCATCCTGTGTGCGTGGCACCATGTACTGGTCTGGGATGGTTCTTTTATTTAGTGTTCTGCAGTCCCCACACATTCTTACTGCTCCATTTTTCTTCCATGCCACTACAATTGAAGATGCATAAGGACTTTAAGACTCTTGAATTATCCCTGCAGCTAGCATCTCTTGCAGCTGGTGATGCCTCACATCATCTATGTCAGCAGGTGCTAGTCTTTGTGACCTCTCATGGAACTGGTGTTCATTGTGTAGTCAGATGTGATGCTCAGCACCAGTGACACATCCTACATCCCACTCTTTAAAGGGGAATAGTTCTTTGAGCCAGCTTCCTGCTGATCTGGACTCTCCAACCATCTGGACTGGGTGACTCTCTGAAATCAAACATATATGCAGATACTTCACTATCTTTCCATTTTTTTTCCCAGAAGGGAGTACAGCATTGTCAGCACAGTAGCCTTTGGCCAGGGTGCATCCCCTATGAACTTCTATGCTTATGCCAGTGACATTCTGTACTTGGACGACCACACACTGGGCATAAGCATAGGCTCATACAGAGAGTACACTAGACTTGACCAGTAACCCTTCAGGCAGTTTACCTTCATCAGGAGCATCCAGCATAAGTATCTGGTTAGTCACATCTTTTCTCAGCTGAACTTCTCCACTAATGCTACATTCAGCATTTGGAGGATACAATTTTTATATATTTTTTTTTTATTATTTTTATTTAGATCTAGGATTACAATTACCTTTGAGACAAGGCTCTTTTACAAAGGTTCCACGTCAGTTGAGGAATGGCACAGAAGATACAAGAGAAATAACAACATTGCAATAGAAATAACAGCATTCCGGGTGATTACAGTACAAATTGAAAACCATAGGAAATAATAGGAATAACAACATTGCAGGTAAATACAGAACAATTGGAACAGTTATTCTTTAAAAACACATTTAGAGAATAAATACCAATGTATGGCCTGGGCAGCAAACTACACTAGGAGGGGCACAGAGACAAAGGGGAGAGGCAGGAGTGGGGTGGACGTGAGTAGCAGCCAGAGGCATTTGTCAGGCAAATAGGGGAGAAGTGCAGGTATGGGGAGGGAAAGAGGAGAATGGGAAGAGTGGGAGGAAATAGGACTCGGGAGGTGGAGGAGATAGGCAGATAAGACATATGTCAGATATGGATGGGGCAGATAGGGGATGGGCACATAGGAGATAAGTGCTATGAAGGGGTACAGAAAGGCTATGGAGGTGGCTGGTGTGTCTGAAATTAGGAGTGGCAATCACAGGAGCTGGAGGCTGTGAGATGGAGATGGAGCCTGGTTTTAAACATACCAAGTGTTGGAGCAGAGGCGATGGTGGTGCTGAGACCATTCAGCCAAAGGGGAGCCCTATAAGTGAAAGAACATTGACCCTAGTGTGACAGCAGGGAATTTGCAGGAGCTGCAATTTGGAGCTCCTGGTGCTAAGCAGATTGGTATTATGGCAGATCAGGGCTTGGACACTGGGGGGTTGAGGCCAAGGTTAATTTTTTTTGCCATGGTACAGGTGACATACTTAATACGGCTGGAGAGTTGGAGCCATCCTGATTGAGCATAAAGGTCACAGGTATGGGTGAGACGGTCAGCCGACAAGCCTTGTTTAGGGCTGTTGATATACGTCTGAGGGTTGACACCGTGGCTGAGCCATAAATGATGAGACCATAGTCAATAATGGAGACCACGGAGCTCTGGATGGCAAACTTCAATGCTTCCGGGGTGAGATGTTGCCTGTGCTTGAACAGTAACCCAAGATGCATATTAGCCGCTTTTGCCACAGTCAACATGAGCCCCATAGGATCGGTTGGGGTCAAGCAGAATCCCTAGGTATTTGAAGGAAAGGACCTGTTCAAGGGTATTCCCCTGCACGGTGGAGATAGTCAATGAGTGTAGCTTCTGCTGATTATGAGAGCTGCAAAAAAGCATAGACTTAGTTTTCTTGAGGTTAAGGACAAGCTTATTATTAGAAAACCAGTTTTCAACAGTGCTGAAGCCATGCTGGAGATTGAGTTGTAGCGTCATGGGGTCTTTGTGAAAGGAGAAAACAATTGCGTCGTCAGCATACAGAATGATTTGTTCTGAGCAGGATTGCGGTAGGGAATTTAGAAAAAGGCTAAACAGAAGTGGGCCTAGTATGGGCCCCTGGGGGACACCAGAGCGAACTGGCAAAGAATCAGATAGAGCATTCGCAATTTTTACTCTTTGCAAGCGGTTTTCAAGGTAGCTTTTAACCCATAGTGTGGGATCAGGTGCAAGACTGGTGTTCAGTTGTTGGTCAATCAATACCTGATGGTGGACAGTGTCAAATGCCTTGGACAGGTAAATGAAGACTGCCCCAGTGAG
Source organism: Neoceratodus forsteri (assembly GCA_016271365.2). NCBI lineage: Eukaryota > Metazoa > Chordata > Ceratodontiformes > Ceratodontidae > Neoceratodus > Neoceratodus forsteri. Next base: position 1,191,217,003 of record CM057456.1, read on the forward strand.
GAGGCCATTGTCTAGTGAGCTGTGCACTGCACCAGTGAACTCTAGGAGGGCAGAAGTTGTGCTGTGTCCTTTTTTGAAGCCGTGTTGTTGTGCAGACAGAATATTATATTTGTCCAGATAGTCGGTGAGCTGGTCCGTGACGATGCGCTCGACAGCCTTGGAGAGCGGGGGCAGTATGGAGAACAGGCGATAGTTAGTGTGGTTGGTCTTGTCACCACTTTTGTAGACCGGGGTCACTGTTGCGGATTTCCATCTGTCCGGAAACTGATTGCGGCTGAGAGAGAGATTAAGAATTTTAGTTAATGGACGGAGTACTTCATCAAGGGTAAACGACAGTAGCTTAAGGTCCAGGCAGTCACCACTGGTTCTGGATTTGGAGATAGCGGAGGCAATGTAGCGGCGGGCATCATTCAACTTGACCTCTTTGAAGTAGAATTGGGGGAGATTTGACTGAGAGTGGGGGGGTATTGAAAGAGGTGTAATTTTCTTCAAAAAAGTCAGGAGGAAGAATAGTGCTGAGGTCAGTAAAAGCAGTATTAAAGGTGTTTGCAATGACCGTGGGATCAACGGTAGTGGACCCATCAACTTTTAGCATAGCCAGGGTGGATTTTGGTTGCTTCCCTGTAACTTCTTTAATGTTGTCCCAGAACGCTCGCTCATTGCCCCAGATGTTGGTGAGAGCATCCCTGTAATAGGAACTTTTCGTTAGCTGTCTGGATTTTGCACAGGTGTTTCGGGCATGTTTGTATTTCTGGATATCAGATTGCCTGCCTGTAGCTTTAGCCACTGCCCAAAAATGGTTCCTTGATTTCAGCTGTGACAGGAGCTTCGCAGTGAGCCATGGGTTGCAGAGGGCTTTAGCCTTATGTTTATAACAGGGCAAAGAGGTTGCAAGCCATGTTGAAGGTGGTGATGAAGTGGTCAAGAGCCATGTTAACATCCGTCGCCTTGTAAATAGGTAGCCAGTCTTGCAGATACAGGAAGTGCTTGAGGTGGGTGACTTGACTACAGGGGAGGACTGTGCTGGAGATGATTTTGGAGGGAGGCTTGAGAAATTTGTTAGACCATTCACAGATGACCGGGGAGTGGTCACTGAGAGAGTCCGGGAGGATGGTGGTAAGAGAGATCCTGGCAGGTTGGCTGGTAAGGACCCAGTCCAGGAGGATACTGGTGCCAGTTTTGTAGTTAGACCTGGTGGGGGTGGCAACCATCTGTGTAAGGTTAGCAGCTGCTATGGCATCCTTATGAGCACATGCATCCGATGCAAGCCAGTTTATGTTGAAATCGCCTAGCAGGATAAGTTCTGAGCCAGGAGGTTGGGTGTTGATAAAGTTGAGAATGTCCCTCAGGCCATGACCTTGTTCCTTAGGTGGAATGTACACAGAGACAATTGTGAGTGTTTTATGATTGAGCCCTAGGAGAATTTTGATATGTAGGATCTGGACCGAAGAGTCGGGCAGGAGAATTGTGATGGGGTACCCCATGAGAGTATTTTTAATATAGATGGCACAGCCACCTCCTCTTTTAGAGACTTGATCCATTTTGAAGACGTTGTAGCCCTGTAATGTAATTGCCAGATCGGGAACTTTTGGTGTCAGCCAGGTTTCAACAACTGCTAGGACGTCAGGGTTATGTTGGCTTGTGAAGGATTGAAGAGCATCAAACTTAGGCAGTAAGTTGCAGATTTTGAGGGTTGGGAGGATAAGAGCCCCTGTAGTTTTCGTATAACACGAGCTGATGGGGCCCAGGTTTGGATGGATGTTACCTGAAATCAGTAGGAGGAACAGGAGTTTCATAGAGCATAAGCGTAATTCCTTTAGAGATCGTTTGCATTGCTGTTTTTTTGTATGAACAGTTAGTAGGTTCCATGCTACAGCCCCAGTGTGATGCAATGTGAGACAGTAGGGATAAGCAGACCCATAGACCTGGTTCAGTAGTGTTTAGGAGCATCCCGGTATTAGCGTAAGAGGGTCCTTTGGGAGGACAGGCAAGTAATTGAGCGTTCCTGGGAATGACAGAGTTGTGACTAAGTGGATGGGGAAGTGTGTAGGGGTGGCAGACCAAGCTGAGAGAAGAAAGGGGAGGCAGAGCAAGGAGAAGAAATAGGGGCAGGGAGAAAAGAGCAGATTTAGCAGTCATAGTGATTTGCTAGGGAATCACAAGATAACAGGAGAAAAGGTATACCACTAGAGAGCTATCAAATCATGTGTTGGGAGGAAGAAAAAAAATGAGAGCAAGCGAGGATCAGGTTACCCTATCAGATTATTTAAGAAGGCAGGTTTGTAGTTGGCCAATAGGACAGGAGAGACGCCGAGGGGCGGGGACGAGTGAGTATTTAAAGGGCGCCTAGGAGGGAGTGGGGGGGCAGGAGAAAAAGACCCGCTAGGCTTTTATACTTTAGCTGAGCAGCTCCAAAGGCAGTGTAGCACTGCAAAGTCCATGTGAAAGGCGCACCAATCAGCTTGGGCCTTGGGAGCAGGGTGACCAATAGAACACAACCTCCCAGAGTGCCGCACCAATCAGAGGCTCTCAGCTCGAGCTGACTTCCCAAAGAAGTAGCGGTAGTACTGAGCAGACAGATCTGCATTCCAGGAACAGGATGGCAACCAGGATGGGTCAACTTTGGCAGCGGTAGTGGCCATAGGATCAACCGCACAATTTGGTCAGCACCACTCAGGTGCAGGTCCCTGGGGAAGAGAAAAAGAAACAGGGATTTAAGTACAGTTGTATTGGGGTGGCTGGCTGGCAGCACAAAGACGTCAGCGGGGGGGGTGAGACGAGGACTAACAAAGGCAATTCTACTTGTTAGAGAAATGACTGGGGTGGGGTCAGAAGAGACAAAGGCAGTGGGAGGGAGTGAGGGCAATGAGGTGCTAGGTAGAAGGGAGATGGGGGAAGGGGTTGCAGACTGAGGGAAAGTTAAGATAAGATGAGTAGAAAGGTGTGGTAGGAGAGAGCTACGGAGGGGGGACAGTGAGGAGCATGTCACAAGGTCCTTGGGAGGATTTAGAAAAAAGGAAAATTGGTAGGGCTCAGGAGAGAGAAAGATTACAGCAGGCAGTTTGGAGGCAAAGAGCAGGAGAGCAAAATCACTGTAAGCTTACAACAACAGCATGCAGAGTTGCTACTAGCAATAAACAGTGTAAGACAAGTCAAAACTAGGCACAGACTAATTAGCGTTGAATGAAATATCAGATTTTCACTTAACATTAAGCAGTATATAGTCAGGCAAATGGGTAGAGCTTGTAAAATGCAAAAAAAAAAAAGACCCGGTAGGCTTTTATACTTTAGCTGAGCAGCTCCAAAGGCTGTGTAGCACTGCAAAGTCTATGTGAAAGGCACACCAATCAGCTTGGGCCTTGGGAGCAGGGTGACCAATAGGACACAGCCTCCCAGAGCGCTGCATCAATCAGAGGCTCCCGGCTCAAGCTGGCTTCCCAGAGAAGTAGCAGTAGTACCTGGCAGTCAGATCTGCATTCCAGGACCAGGAGGTCAGCCAGGATGGGTCAACTCTGTGGCGAAGGACGAGGATTGACCAAGAGCACTTAGTCAGCATCAGGTGCAGGTCCCTGGGAAGGAAAAGAAATAGGGATTTAAGTACAGTTGTATTGGGGTGGCTGGCTGGTGGCTCAAAGATGTCAGCAGTGGGTGGGATGAGACGAGGGCTAACAAAGGCAGTTCTACTTTTAGAGAAATGGCTGGGCTGGGTCAGAAGAGACAAAGGCAGGTGGGAGGGAGGGAGGGCAACGAGGTGCTAGGTAGAAGGGAGATGAGGAAAGTGATTGCAGACTGAAGGAAAGTTAAGATAAGATGAGTAGAAAGGTGTGGTAGGAGGGAGCTATGGGGGGCAGAGAGGAGCAGGTCACAGGGTCCTTGGGAGGATTTAGAAAAAAAAAAGGAAAACTGGTAGGTCTCAGGAGATAGAAAGATTACAGCAGGCAGTTTGGAGGCAAAGAGCAGGACAGCAACATCACTGTAAGCTTTTAACAACAGCAGGCAGAGTACTCCGACAGGTTCATCCTTTTCTTCCTCTTTGAGTTGCATTTGCAGTTCATAGGCCTTCTTTGCCATGGCATGTATGTGCAGTGCTCTACCACTATTTTTATGCTGTTTCTCTTGACATAGCTGGCTAAATGACCAAACATGTGGGCATTGGTGGCAATAAATGCAGGTATGCCATCATACATTCCAGAGGGAGGACACACACTAGAGCAAGAGTCTGAAAAGAATCTCTTATGCCCTACCACAGAGGACGGAAAAGATATCTACACTTTGAAGTAACCAAGATACAGATAAGATCTGTCACTCAACCCCCACACATGTAGACCATCAAGGAGCTGCAGTGGATAGTTAGATACATGCTGATCATACCAATCTTTGAAAATTATGGTTACCTGTGAACCACTGTCTAGTACTGCTCTAGCAGGAATTTGTTCCACATGCACAGTAGTCTCCATGGTTGGGCCTACCAACTCTGCACAGTCCAGAGAGCTATTTTCAGGAACTTGAGCTGACAACCTGGCAATTGAAGACTTGTAGGAGGGCTTTGCAGCAAATTTTGCATTGTTTTGTTGAACTTGATTTAACATCTTAGTGGTTTCTTTTCTTAAATATTCGGGAGACTGACACCATTTCTTAGTATGACCATCTTCCACACAATGGTAGCAGAAAACACCAGGCCTAGGGTTTCGTGAATGAGCAGTTTCGTCAGTAGGTTTGGCACTATTGTACTGATAGGACTTAGGGTCACCTGGCTGTCTATAATTGCATTCATACCCACCAGACCTTCTCCAGGATGAGAATTGGTTAGAGGATTGAGCAAGGTCACTCACAAGGGATCTCAACTCTCTCATTTCTCTCAACATGTAATTTTAGGTTCCCCACTAGGGACTTGAGCATTGGTGCCCCTCACAGATGGGTGGACTTCACTGGGCACTTCAGCAGAACTTGCCTTTGGTGCTTGGCCTTTTACCATCTCCAAAGCATCTTGGGTGCTTACCTTTAGTTCTCTCAACTCTTTCAATAAATCTTTAAACTGCTAAAGGTCATTGACAGTCTCTTTCTCACTCACTTTCTCACTTGTCTGTGTTACTCGTGCAGCACCTGCACAAGGATCCCAAAGTTCCTCCTCATTTTCAGCTTCTCGTACTTCCTTTACCAACACATAGAAGGATGGGGATTAGCTCTTTGCTTGGGCAGCTGCAATTTAAGCAATATCTCACTAGAGTACTTGGCAGACTTGAGTATCTGATCCAATCTCACTCGGTTCAGCTCACTGGAGGACACGCCTCCTTTCATGAAGATTTTCTGTAATAATTTCTCTAATCTGGTTAAGTAAGCAGATAAGGGTTCTCCCTTCCCTTGTCCAGCAGCTTTAAACTTCCACATCAAGTCTTCAGCAGAGTTGGTACTCCCAAATACATACCCAGGGTGGATAAGTGCTCCTGTGCATAGGCATCTGGATTTGTGGCTCTCAATAAAATGGATAACATCTAAGGCAGGACCTCAGAGAATTCCTCCCAGGCGTGTTCTTTTTTCAGCCTCAGAGCACTACCAGTCCTGCACCAACGTAGCATCTGAATCCATACAAGTTTATAGGTCATCTTCCCCCCCATGGGGGTGAGCCTGACCCCAGAAAACATCCATAACCTTCTGTAGGAATTAAGACTAACAGAGCCAGGTGAATCCATTTTACTGGAGGGAAGATCAATATGGGGACTAAGGGCACTGACCATGCCAATAGGCAACCCCATGTGGGGCCCAACTGGTAAACAGGAGATCCCAGTGGTGCCTCCAAAGATGTACCCTGGGCACCATGTCCCAATGGGCTACTACCCCTGCCTGCTGTCCACAATGCAGGTTGAGGGGCTTGGGTTCTGGTTTGGATGTTAAAAGGGGCTTACTACCAACAGTAAAACTATTGCTTGGTGCCACTACCCAGAGTAACTTTTAAGTGGGCCTGATGACAAGCTAGTACAACCCTCTGGGATGTTGTACCTACCCACTGCCCCAACCAATGGTCTCACACATGGATTAACATAAAACTCTTTACTTTGCAGTCAATGGTGCAATTATTAGTGAGTGCTAATAGTATGCTCACAGTGACCACACTTACCAACAGGGTTCTGGCTTCTGTAACACACCCTGAGCACCTGTGAAAAAGGGTTAATAGCAATCACACTGCACCTTTTAGCTTCCCACAATAAACTGGCACCTGGTAATTATGTGCTCATGGGCAGTGTTAACATTCAAACAAGAAATCTTATTTATTTGGAGTTTTGAACAAAGGGGAAAGGGCTGTATATCAGAGACAGATTTATAGGCACTCTTTTGGCTTGGCAAATCATTCAAATAACACATTAAGTCCCCCTGGATAGTCTGGGTACCCAGAATTTAACAGTTGCAGGCCTGGTGCATTGCAGCAGGTTGGCTGGCATTGTACTTGATTGGCCGGCATCGGGGCCCCTAAACAAATAACAAAATAAACATTAAATTGATTTTTTAACCTTTTCAGTGAAACCATAAGCAAACACTTTTAAACAACAGTCATTTGTAATTCCCAGGCCTGATGGCTTGTGCAACAGTTAAACAGCAAACTGGCAATTGAGGAACAAAGCAAGTCTGGCAAAACATCTTTAACTTTGGTTGCAGGGACAGGCCCTGATTTTCACTCATGGTACTGTGGCTTATTGAGCTGGTAATGGTGTCAGGCTGATTTGTGCTGGAGCGGGATGCAATCCTCAGGCTCTCAGCTACAGACCATAGTATTCTGTCAGTCTGGAAACAGGACAAGCTTACAGGGACCAAGGCTAACATGACTCACCTCCCCGCATCAAGTCTTCCCTCCCAGAGATGGCAGCAACCCGCACTGAACATTGCAGTGGGAGCTGACTCCCCGATCTGGTCTTCAGGCTGTAGCAACTCAGTTTTAACTTGCAGCAACAGTCTTTTGCTCTTTTTAGCATATAGGCTAGACATATCCAGTTCAGTCTCTGATGCAGTTCAAATAGACCACACAGCTTACTCACTTGGCAAATGGAAGTTTGAGGCAGTACGCTGGCACAATTATCTTTCAGTCTCCTCTTTTGGATATTAGGCAGGAGACAAACTCTGCAGCTTTAAATCCAAACAGCAGTCTCTGAGGCAAAACTCTTACTTTGCAGTAGCTCAGCTTTTTAGTTTAGCTTTTCTTCTCGCAGGCAGGCTCTGATGCAGTTTCAGGCAGACTTGGCAGTTTTGGCAGAAGTCACAACTCCCTATCAGCTTGGGAACTGAAAGAATCCAATCTGCAGTTTTAGCAGTTCAAAACAACCCACTTTGGGCTATTAGGTGGTGGGGAGGCAAGCATGCCTCTCCACTTTCTCCTCAGAGTCAAACTCAGAGCCTCCTTCCCTATTGGAAAAGCCATCTAGCAACTGCCCAGTTTAACTGTCCCTCATTAACTGAACAAAACTGATTCCTGAAATTTGATTGGGTGCTGAGGTTCTCAATCACAATTCTAGCATTCCAATTGGCTAAAATGGTTGCCAAGCACACAGTTCACTATTCCTCTCAGCAACCATAGTAAAAGGACCCCTTTAGGACCCCTTGAGTCCCCACTGGCCAGAAAACAGGGTCTAAGTATCAATCATGGCTGCTACAGTGCAGAATGTAAACAGTTCAAACTTAAAAGTTCATTTTAAAGACTGCAGTTTAAGAAACATGAGTAACACAGAGAAGTGAGAAAATGAGTGAGAAAGAGACTGTCAATGACTCCCAGCAGTTGAAATTTTGGCCACTGTACCACTCCTGATCCACTTGTCTGCTCATAAAATATAAAACACTGAAACAAAATGGACTGTTATTATGCCATCCCTTGATGACTTTCACTTCTCTAACCTCCTCTCTCTCCATGAATGACCACAAGATTCGACACCTCTTTTAATAATTAAAGACATGATTTACCACACCATATCAGATCCTAAGAAATGCTTCCTCTGCCTCTTAATTCTCTTCCCTTTTACCCATCAGAAACTCTGGTACTTCCTGCTACTGGCCATCTTGCTCTCAGGTGACATTGAAATGAACTCTGGCCCTACTGGCCACCTATCCCACTCAGATGCACAGCTACACAATGCTAAAGGCCTCCTTATCATCCACCACAACATTAGGAGCCTAGAGCACAACTTCTCTGAACTAGAGGCCTGGATCTCCCTCTACAAGCCTGATATATTGTGCTTGACTGAAACTTGGCTAAAGTCCACGGACCCAGATACTCGGTGTTCTTTTCCGTCCTACGACCTACTCTGGAAAGATAGAACTTCCACTAAAAGAGGGGGTGGCATCGCTATTTATTCTAAGAGTCACCTGCATCTCACTGTCCTAAACTCTGATCCCCTGATGCAGTGCAAGTCACTTCACTCCCTCCTTACACTTGGGACAAAAAAGATGCACATCATATGTGCATACAACCCCCCCAAACAGTGGCCACTGTGGTCTAGATGTACTCCTAAACCAAACGGCCCTGCTCTCTGGCAAAACTGAAGTACTCTTACTAGGGGATATAAATATAAACTGGCCAGGGAAGTGCCTGGCCGCCTCACTTTCAAAAATACAGAGCTATAACTTGCATCAAATGATCATCGAACCTATGAGGGTTGCATCTAGCTCCAGCTCCAGCACCTTAATCGACTGGGTGCTAACAAACCACACTGAGCACATCCTCTGTGCTGGTACCCTCACTGGTGCGATCACGCACCATCATCCAATCTTTTGCTCCTGGAGGCCGGCTCCACCACCCCCACAAAAAACACGCTTCATCACCATTAGTAAATATGCAAATCTGAATCCTGAAAGCTTTCTTTGCGATGTGGCCAACATAGACTGGTCCAGTCTTTATATGACCTATGATGTACAGTCTGCTCTTAACATCTTCATTGCAAATTTTACAGCCATTCAGGATACCCACGTCCCTCAAATAACACGTTGAGTCAAAGGAAAACCTACCAGATGGCTAAAAAAATAGCTACTAAGCAAAATAAAAAAGCATGACAAATGCTGGAGCCATTTCAAGTCCTCTGGCCTGGAGGAAGACCATGACACCTATAGGATACTTAAGAATACTTGCAAAAAGGACATCGGGGCACCTAAAAACTCCTATTGCAAAAGGTTATTAACCAATGTATGAGGGGATCCCAAAACATTCTGGTCCCACATATAAACGTTCCTGGGATCCACCCATTCCCTTACCCTAATGACATGGTCCTTAACGGTGCCCACTGCAACAACCCTCAAACCATTGCTAACTTCTTTAATAACCAATTTTTAAACCTAACTAAATATACATCCACTTTCTCTGCCTTTCATCAACTAGGTCCTTCAACTCCCTCCCGCCAAGCAGCGATAGTCCACTCCTTTTGCTTTAAGGCTGTTACTCGAAGGGAGGTCACAAATCTCCTAAGCAAGATCTCAGACAGCACAGCCACTGGATCTGAGGGCATCAAGCCCAGGCTGATAAAAATTGCTGCACCTTTCATTGCCGTTCCTCTGGCCAGAATCTTTACACTCTCCTTGTGTCATAGCAGCGCCCCTGACATTTGGAAAACTGCGCGACTCACCCCATCTTTAAAAAAGGCAACCCTAAAGACCCCTTCAATTACAGACCCATAGCCATCCTGTCACTTCTAAGCAAAGTATTAGAGAAACTAGTCACCACATAAACCATTGAATTCCTCCTAAATAATGACTGACTAACAGCCGCACAACACGACTTTTGAAAGGTTACAGTACTTCAACTGGCCTGCTCAAATTCACTACAGACACCCTCACTGCAATGGACTCAGGACTTCTCATGGGAGCAGTTTTCATCGATATGACAAAAGCCTTTGACATGGTAGACCACTCACTTCTCCTCGACAACCTCCACTCTATGTGCTTTGCACCTAGTGTTGTCAACTGGTTCAACAGGTACCTGTCAAATAGGGCCCAAACCGTCAAGTTCAATTCTACCTGCTTTGACCTAAAGATGGTGAATATTGGAGTTCCCCCAAGGCTCAGTCCTTGGGCCACTTCTCTTCTCAATTTTTATCAACAGTATCACCTTAAATCTCCCCAACACCTTGTCTCTACTCTATATGTGGATGACATAGTGCTGTATACCAGTGCAAAAAATGTATCTGATATCAACCTAAAACTCACCTCTGACTTCAAATGCACACAAGCTTGGCTATGGGACCACAAACTTGTACTAAATGAGGCAAAAACACTGTCCATGCTATTCAGAACCCTCCCTAAACTCAGGACATACCAAGATAAGTTTAGGGTCTCCTGCTTAGATGGCTCACATATAACCCCATAACATCATTTAAATACATGGGGGTCACCCTTGGCTGGTCATTAAATTTTGAACTCCACATCAATAACACGTACAGATTAGTCAACTCCAAACTAAGCATGGCATATCGGACTAGCTACAGTACATAATAACTCCTACTGCTAGAGTGGCTATAGCTCGGGGCATACTCCTACCTACCCTGACCTATAGAGCTGTCACGTATGCTCCCTTACCAAAATCAAATCTTCATAGGTGAGATGTCACATATAACAATATTTGCTGGTTCACCTCAGCCTCCCACAGACTGAAACACCATTGTCTCCTATACTCAGATCTCAATTGGTTATCCCCCAACGATACCAGACTTTACTCCCTCGGCTCTACTATTGACTGTATCCTAAGGTCTCGTACCCACGCAGCTCTGGCCAAGCTGCTCACCTACCAGACCTCCAGTTATGACCTACGCTCAGCTGACAAATCCCTATTAGGAATCCCAAAATGCAAGATAACTAAAGGCTCTAGACCTTTTGCCCACCATGCCCCTCAGCTATGGAACTCTCTCTCCCACTGGACATCCGACTTGCTCCTACACACAATGCCTTTAAACAGGCGATCTGCCAGCATCTCAGCTCTACCAACCAATACTCCTGTTTCGAACCTACTTAGTCCCTGGCTCTCCTGCCTGTTCCAAAACACTTGCCGACTTTCCCAAAGTTTCCCTTTACGATATTGCGTATCCCTGCTTTCTCCCCTGATATTAGCCCCCTGCATCTAGTCCTCTCTCTCTTTACCAGCTCCTATCCTCTACCTGACCTTGTCTCCAATCCCTACCTTCTCTAACCCCTGCTGTCACAACTTCCCATCCCCTGCCTATTATCCCCCTGCACTTATTAGTTATAGACCACACTTTTAGTTCTATTTTTTTTTTAATTTTTACTTTTATTCTAACTGTCTTTTCAGGGCTATAACTGCAGTACTCTTGTTCTTGAATGTTTTGCTGTGCTATGCCTGTAATAACTCCAATGCTCCTAGTAAGAACACCCTGTATACTACCTGTGCTGCTTAGCTTATTGTTTAGTGTTTCACAGCACCTTTGCTTGTGTATCTTGCTGTAACCTACTGTTTGGTAAACCTGTAATGCCTACCCTGTAACCTCCCGAGTCATACTTGAAAATAGTCATCTCTATGGCTAGTGCACACACCCAGTAAACAAAAACAAATAAATAAATAAATAAAAAGAGTTGAGAGAACTAAAGACAAGTGCCCAAGATGCTTTGGAGATGGTAAAAGGCCAAGCACCATACACAAATCAATGCCTAGGTCAGAAAATAGGGATTGGGGAGCCCATATGGCGACTGGCACAGCTCTCCTCTTACCCCCTCGGCCAGCCCCCCGGATATAATGACAGGGAGCGTGCAACCTCTCGCCTCCCTGTCATTCAAATGGTGCCAGCCGAGAGTGGTGAGAGAAGGGCTGTGCCAGTTATGTGTATGGGTTCTGCAGTCCCATTTTCTGACCCAGGCAATGACTGACTATGTATGGAAGGAGGGTGGCAGGTTGTGTACCCAACCCAGTGTGGGCTGTGTGATGGAGGCCACTAGACACCAGTGAAATATTAATTATGGCCAGAGCAAGCAATCTGAGGGCGGGGGGTGCCACTAGACACCAGGAAAATATTAGTTATGGCTGCGGTGAGTGATCGGAGGGTTGGGGTGTCACTAGACACCAGGGAAATATTAATTATGGCTGTGGTGAGCAATCAGAAGAGGGTGCTACTAGACACCAGGGAAATATTAGTTATGGCTGGGGTGAGCGATCGGATGGTGGGGGGAGGGGGGTGCTGCTACACACCAGGGAAATATTAATCATGGCTGTGGCGAGTGATCAGAGGGTGGTGGTGCCACAAGACACCAGGGAAACAATATTTATGGCCAGGGTGAGTGATCAGGAGGTGAGGAGTGCCACCAAAGACCATGGAAATATTAGTTATGGCCAGGGCAAGTGATCGGAGGGTGGGGGGTTCCACTAGACACCAGGGGAAATATTAGTTAAGGCCGTGATAAGTGATCGGAGGCTGGGGGTGCTATGAGACACCAGGGAAATATTAATTATGGCAGGGACTAGTGATCAGAGGGTGGGGGGTGTCACTAGATACCAGGGAAACAATATTAATTAGGGCTGAGGTGAGTGATCATAAGGTGGGGAGATGCCACTTGACACCAGGGAAACAATAATTATGGAGTGACACCAGCAAGCAATCAGAAAGTGCGGAGTGCCATGGGACACCTTGTAAGTTATATTTTTCTTTTTCCTATGGGGACGGCACAGAAATGATCATTGAACTGAGAAATAATCATATGACTTTCAGATTATTGTATTAATTCCACAGTTCATGTGTTTTATTCTGCAGTTCAGTGAAAACATTTGCCAAACAGTTTTGGAAGATTTCCTGTTTTGCCAAAGGCAAAAGTTCGGAAAATTCCACAAAAGTTGCAAAATTTCATGAAATTCCACTAAAGCAGAATTTACAACTTTTCCCGAGCCCTAAGGATGACTGACCCACAGCACCTCCAGCCCTTCTTTTTCCTCCGGCTGCCCCAGTTCTTCTGTGGCCTTGATTCCCTCCCTCATATATAGTACAAGCCCTCCACCTGTCATCTTTTTCCTGTCTTTCCTGAACAGAGAGTAGGCTGGTATGGCTCTGTCCCAGTCATGGCTGTCAGTGCACTATGACTCTGTTATGGCCACCAAGTCCAGGCCACTTTCTGCCATATCGGGAATTTTGTTTCCCAGACTCCTTGCATTGGTAAACATTGCTCTCCATGCCTTACTCCCTTCCTGCCTACTTCTCCCCTCCAGCCTGTACTGTTCTGTGAAGCTCCCCTGACTCCCCACTACACTCCCCTTGTCATCTGCCTTTTCCCCATCCATATCTTCTTGCACCCCTGCCCAGGGGGAGCTTACTCCCTTCAGGCTTTCTCTCCCTGCTGTTCATCATTGGGGGGGGATTGTTGACTCCCTTGGTTTTACAGCCTCCCCCTAGCTAGTTTAAATGCACATCTAAGTAGCTTTTAAACCTCCCCCATAGATTGTGATCCACCTCCTGAAGAGATGCAGACTGCCTCTCCCGTAGAGACCTATATCCTCCCAGGTGGGCCCTGGTCCTAAATGTAGCCGAAGCCCTCTTCCATGCACTGTGCCTTCAACCAGTTGTTAAAAGTTCTGGTGCGGAGTGTCCTATCCTCTCTCCAGCCATATACAGGTAACACTTCAGCAAAAGCCACTGTGCATGCCACCTGCTTGAGGCCCCTCCCCAGCTCCCTGAAATTTCTCTGCAGTACCCCAACCCTGTATCTTGCCAGGTCATTTGTCCCCAGGTAGACAATAACATCTAGCTGCCTCCCATTTTGTTGCTATCCTAGGGATCCTCTGGATTCGCACTTAATCCCTCCAATCCACAGCACCTCTCAGACACTTCTTAGCCCTCTCCCTTTCTCCTCAACTCCCAAGTCTAGCCCCTAACAATACAGTCCCCACCAGCAGCTATTCCTCCTAGGCTAAGAGCCTCTTCCTCCCTCCTTGAGGCCTCCCCTTCTGAGGACCCCTACTTCCTCCATTCTCATTGCTATGGGTGCCTCTTCCTGGCTGCCCTATCCCACCAGTACAGTGAAGGAATTGTGTTGTGGTACAGGAGTGTGTACCCTTCTTGCATCTCTCACCCTCCCAGAGCCCACCAAACCAACTTCTGTGCCTCTGCCTAGGCATTCTCTGGGTGAGCGGTGGCTGACATGGTGGTTCCTGGGTTGAGCAGAAGGTTTTCTGCACCCTTGCCAGTTCAGCGTGGAGTCCAGCCACATCTGCCCTCAACCCAGAGAGGTGAATACAAATGGTGCAGCACCTCAGTCTCCAGTAGGTGCAGTTGAACTCATGGCAGCTCTGTACCTTTCCTCCCTATGTTCTCCCTTGTGCCGATTATCCCCTCCCTAACACAGTATTGCCACCCCATCCCTACACTTTGTTTTGTCCTTCCTATAGAAGGTGTATCTAGGAACAGACAGATCCCAGTCTTGGTTTGGGGTTTCCCAGGTCTCAGTGACTGCCACCAGATCTGTTTGGCCCTCCATCAACATAGCCTGGAGGTCATCCATTTTGTTCCTCAGACTCCTGGCATTTGTGGATATCATTCTCCACACCCCATGTTTCCTGCCCCCTCTCCCTTTCCGGTCCCTCCTCCTTCCTCTGGTTGCCCTAACAGTCCCCCCCCTTGCCTTTTTTCAATCTGCTTCTCTCCTATTCCTTCTCCACTGCATTCACCCTTCCTTTCACCACCTCTCTCTTTCCTTTTTTACTTATTGTGCCCTCTGCTTGTGGGGGAGGTCTTTCTTCCTCCAACTTTTGTGAACCGTGAGGTCTGTACACCCAGGAAGCCCTTTCTCCTACTCAGTTTAAATTCAGGCTGTCCTTGATGTACTCCCTTAACCTGTCTCATAGTACACTGAGTCCCCCTGCGGAGGTGTAGGCCACCTGGTGAGTACAGGAATTTATCATCCCAGATTCTTCTCTAGTATCCCACACAACTGAAGTCCTCCTCCTTGTACCAGTCCCTTAGCTACTTATTGAACTCGGAGATCTGGAGATTCTTAGCTGAGCTGGCCCTCGGTCCCAGTAGCACCTCTGAAATCAGTCATAAAAAATAAATCTATGGCAATTTTTAGGAACTTGTTGCATAAATTATTGATAGCTTGTTCTTGTTGTAATTGTGCCAATTAATTATCTGTTGCACGTTTTTGATGTTTTTGTACCATATTAACTGGTCACATCTGAAAACAGGCAGTCTCTTGCTCATTATGTTTTACCAGAACACTCTGTAAATGAAATGAAGTTTGTGTGCCCTGTTTACTTAAACTTCATGATACAAACAGAGATTTGATAATGCCTGGGCAGAGGACTGGACTACGGTGGGCTCGGAGAGGGGGAGGGGGAAGGGAGTCAGAGGCCCATCCTACATCCGGTCCAACTCAAAACCTCCTATGCTGTACTGAAGAAGTGGGCGAGCCCCACAAGGGAACCCAAGGTTGTGACCAGGGAGGATGAGCAGGTCCTCCAGGAGGGAGACCCAGGAGCAGGTGATAGATGACCCCAAAGGAAGAGGAAACTACTCCTGATGGGGGACTCAATAGTCTGGGGAATGGATCTGGGCACAGGTAGTGGGGTGGAAAGGGAGGTCATGTGCCTTCCAGGAGGCACAGCTCGGAGGGAAGGGAGGCAAATCCAGAGGATTGCTATGGCAGTAGCAAGGAAGGAGGGCTGGGGTCATTGTCCATCTGGGGACAAATGACCTCACTGGGGAAGATGTGAACATAGAAGAGGTACTGGGAGGTGTCAGGGAGTTGGGAAGGTGCCTTGGGGAGGTAGCAGAATCTGCTACCAGTCCATGGCAGGAGGAGGCTAGGAATCTCTGCATCAGACTGTTCAACATTTGGTTGAAGGGCTGGTGCGAAGAAGAGGGTTTGGGGTTCATTGGGGACTGGGGACTTACCTGGAGCGATGTGGGTCTGTACAGAGGGGATGGCCTGCATCCATCCATTCAGAGAGGGGACTGTGGTCCTCAATGAACAGTTTAAATGCTACCTTCACAAACATTTAAATTAGCCAAGGGGGGCAGTTGGGACCAGGGGAAACTCAAGTAGCCCACCCCCACAGGATAGAAAAGCAAGCAGGGAGGATAGAGAGAAAAAGAAGTTGACAAATATTCCTGATCTTGACCAAAGGAGTATGGAGGAGGTAGGGAGGCAGCACAAGAAATCAGCCAGATTTGGAAAGGGGACAGGAAGGCAATAGCAGAGTTAAAAGTGGGACAGGCAGTGAAACATGGACAGCCATGTCTACTAATGCTCGCAGTCTGGAAAATAAAATCCCAGACCTGACAACCATGATGGCAGAGGCAAACCTGGATGTGGTGGCAATAACAGAGACATGGTACACTGGAATCCATGATTGGGAGGTGAACGTACCAGGGTATGCTCTGTTCAGGAGAGATAGGAAGGGAAAAAAGGGGGTGTGGGTGGCTCTTTACATCAGGGAAGGCATTAAAGCAACAGCGGCTCAGGGTAAACAGAGGAGGCCGAGGCACTGTGGATCACCCTTGAGCCAGGCAATGGCACAGCAATTCACACAGGTGTGATCTACCAGCCTCCAGTGCAGGGGAGAAGATAGGGCATTAGTGGAGGAAACACACAGGATGGCAACTAAAGGGGAGGTACTACTACTGCTGGGTGATTTTAACATGCCAGACATGGACTGGACCATCCCGGCATCAGCTTCAGTCACAATCTGAGACATCATGGAAGCCTTGCAGGGGGCAGGACTCAGACAGTCGGTGCAGGAGCCCCCCAGAGACAAGGCAATTCTGGACCTTGTACTGACCAATGGAGACATGATTACAGAAGTCCGAGTGGATGGACACCTGGGGTCCAGTGACCACCATACAGTGTGGTTTAAGATAATTACAGCAACACAGGCGAGCCACACAAGGGCAAGGGTCCTGGATTTCAGGAGAGTGGATTTCACAAAGATGGGAAGCAGGATTAAAGAAGCCCTGACAAGAAAAGAGACAGGAGCGGGGGTTGAGGAGCAGTGGGCACAGCTAAATGGACCCATAATGGGGGTTACAAATCAGTGCATTAGGCTGAGAAGTAAGGGGGAAAGAAGGAGCAAACCACTATGATTCTCAAGGGAGGTGGCAGGGAAGGTTAGGGACAAAAAGATGACTTTCAGAAAATTCAAGGAGCCACAGAAGGAAGAGGATATGGCGGTGTAACAAGACAGGCAGAGGGAGGCAGAAAAGGCAGTAAGGAGTGCGAAGGTGAAAACAGAGGAAAGATTAGCATAGACAATAAAGGGGACAAGATGTTCTATAGGTACATTAGTGAGAAGAGGAAGGTTGGGGGCATTGCAAGACTCAGAAGGGAGGAGGAAGGGGTGTGTGTGGAGGTGGACCTAGAGAAAGCATCTATACTGAATGAATACTTTTGCTCAGTATTCACTGAGGAGGGGCAGGGACAGGGGCCACAATTGGACAACAGAAACATTGGGAACAAGGGGGTTAATATCAGTCCATTTACAGAAGACAGAGCCCTAGTGGAACTTGCAAAACTAAGGGTGGACAAAGTGATGAGACCAGATGGTATACACCCCAGGATACTGAAGGAACTTTGGAATGAGCTAGTAGCCCTGTTTAGTGAGTCACTCAAGACAAGGGAGGTTCCAGAAGACTTGAGGCAGGCACATGTAGTCTGTCTTCACAAGAGTGGAAGCCAAAAGGAAGCTGGTAACTATAGGATGGTCAGCCTCACCTCAGTGGTGGGCAAGCTCATGGAGGCGCAGCTTAAGTAAAGGATTGTGGAACACTTGGAATCCAGTGGAGCACAGGATCCAAGGCAGCATGGATTCACAGCAGGAAGGTCATGTCAAACAAACCGGATTGACTTTTTTGACTGGGTGATGAAGGAGGTGGATCAGGGGAAAGTGGTGGACATCGCCTACCTCGATTTCAGTAAGGCCTTCAACACTGTTCCACACAAAAGTCTGGTTAACAAGTTGTGTAGTCTGGGGATGGGCTACAAAGTGAAGAACTGGGTTAGAAACTGGTGGAGGGGCAGTAAACAAAGGGTGGTAATAAATGGGATTGAATCCGAAGAGACGGGGGGTCCAGTTGGGTGCCTCAAGGATCAGTCCTGGGGCCTGTCCTTTTCATTGTCTTCATTAGTGACATTCCGGAAGGACTGGAGGGGAAGGTTTGCCTATTTGCAGATGACGCCAAGATCTGTAACAGGGTAGACACTCCAGAGGGGGTAGAAAAAATGAGGAGGGACCTAGATAAGCTGGCAAGATGATCCAAAATGTGGCAGTTAAAATTCAACACAAAGAAGTGCAAAATCATGCACCTGGGGCACAGAAACCCTGCAGAGTTACAGGATGTGGGGGGGGGGGAGTTGGGGAGTTCAGGGAAGAAAAGGATTTGAGGATAACCATCTCAGATGACCTAAAGGTGGCCAAGCAGTGTACCAAGGCTGTGGTGAGGACCAGTGGCATGTTAAGATGCATAAGGAGGGGTATCACTAGCAGAAGAAGGGAGGTGGTGATGCCACTGTACAAAATGCTGGTGATGCCTCATCTGGAGTATGGAGTACAGTTCTGGAGGCCACATCTTCATAAGGACATACACAGGGTGGAGACAGTCCAGAAAAGGGCAACTAAGATGGTACAGGGCTTGCACCTGAAGACATATGAGGAGAGTCTGAGGGACCTCAATATGTATACACTGGAGGAAAGGGGGGAGTGGGGTGATATGATTGAAACCTTTAAGCATCTTAAGGGCTTGGACAAAATACAGGTACAGGACATTTTTCAGTATAGGAACTGTGTAAGGACCAGGGGTCATGATATGAGATTAGAGGGGGGAAGGATAAAGGGGAATCTGAGGAAGTTTTTCTTCACTGAAAAGGTGGTGGAAGCATGGAATAACCAACCCCAGGAGGTAATGGGAGCTAGCACAGTGGGGGAATTCAGATATGCATGGGACAGGCATAAGTGAACCCTAGTGGTGGGAAAGAGAAGCAAAAGCCAATAACCAAGCAGTGTCAGAGGCTGCTCATACAGGCAGGGAACATGGGCAGACTAGGTGGGCCAAGTGGTCCTTATCTGCCATCAATTACTATGTTGCTGTGTTACTGTGTTGCTATGTTACTAAGTACCACGCTGAAGAAAACAAGGTAGACTGGGAATTGTTTGTTTGATGAAGTTAAAGCCAGCCACTATAAGCTGTGGTTGCGCTGGAGATCCAACCGCCCTCCCAGTGGACAACTAGTACCAAGTACCAACATTCACTTTTACTATTTGCCAAGGGGTGGCACCTCTATGTGCACCTAGAAAGATGTTGCCTAGTGTGCAGGCACCACATGCCAGTTATTGAAATTTAAAGGGGAATTGATTACAAGCTGATTGATTCCCACTTCATGTAAACACACATAAACTGAGGCATTTGAATCTTTATTGTATTCCTTTTACATAGAAGCATAGACAATGACACATTAGTTACATAATGTTACAGTTTCAACAGGAAAAACAGCAGACTCAATTCCCAGTTGAGTTTGCACGCACAAAGTAACTGGGTTCAAAACAAGCAATGCACGTCCCCTCTCAGTCAACATTAGATAGGTAGAGATGGACATACTGGTTGGGCCACAGGGTCTCTTATTGCTGACAACTTCTTTGTTGCTGTTTCTGTTTTTCACTTGAACTGCTGCACTTCAGTCCAGCTCAAATTAAAAGTGGAACCCAACTCTGAGTGAGTCTGCACGAGCTTCCAATTGAGGATTGCTGCATGAATTCCATCAAACTTGGAGTGTGAATCTGATTTCAGTGTGTACAGTATGTTAGTTCTGCTCTGTGCTTCCAGTGTTTCAGCACACAGCCTTCCTTCCTTCCTCAGGGAACAGCCACAAATTACCATGCTGTCGTTCAATCAAAAATGTTAATTGATTAACTAGCAGGTTTTTCTTGCTCAGAAAGGGACATTGCAGATTATTGTATTTTGAGTATTCTTCTTTTTAATTTATATTTTTGTAGCGTCTTTTTCCATTTCCTCCCCGTAACCTGTCCCATACCTCAACGCACGTGCGCATGTGGAACCATGCACACGCCACATCTCCAGGTGCCCCTCCCACTATGTGTCACCCCTCCACCCACGCTGTGACTACCAGATCGCCACCCGGTGGCAGCGATTCACGGGGCACCACCTCGGGAGAGGAGAGCTGCCTCCTGGCTGCTCAGTCTTACACGACCCTTCCCCCATGCCTGCTGCCCGATGACCTGAGTCCATTCCCAAACCTGAGTCACCAGCATGGCAAAAGGTAAGGCATCCCGCACCTCTGCCCTCTGTGCCACTGTGCCAGCTTCATTTTGAATAATAAAAAAAAAAGATATTTTTTGATCACCAAATAAGAGGGGTTTACAAAATAAGTCTGAATGAAGAATAAGTCTAATTAAATATTCACAAGGCAAACCTGCGCCCTGATTGGCTGCTGTACTGGTTGTAATCCCTTAGAAATACCCTGTACAGCTCAGAGCGATGTGCGCATTTCTAAAATTAACTTTAAAAACTCAGTTTCCCCACTACTATTGCAATTAGACTTACAATCACAAAAAAGACCTCGAGCCTGTTGTTTCCTGTGGATGAATAACTGGCTGGAGGGGCTTGGCCCTTCCCCCAGCTGGTTGTTAAGCCCCCAAAAATGACTGATTATTCAGTCATTATTGCTTAAATCATGACGTGCATATAGATCCTTTTCAAAAAGCTCCATCAGGCTAGTGATATTACTGGTTATTGACTGATTTTTTTATTGTGATGATATACTGGGTCTGATTGTCCAAAATCCGAAATCAGTGTGTGGGAAAAACTGGGTCAACAACTTATCATAATTAGTCCATACACTTGTTGATTGTTGAGGCATTTTTTTTACCGTTCTTCTGTGGATGGGAAGATTTATGTACACAAAGTACAGGCATATTTCATATACACATTTCATGAATCTCCAGGAGAAACTCTTTTTATGAAAAACAGCTATCCAGATTAACATAGAGGTCTGATGCTAGTTGACCCCCCAAAGTGCTGCTTTGCATTTATCAAAAAACATAAAGTATTTTTCATGCTTCTTTATCAGAAAATGTTGCATTCTTATATATTTGCTAAGTGTACAAAATCTGATCTCACTCCGCATTGCTAACTGTACCTGTCACTCCAGTATGTTATATTGACATATGCATTAAAAGTTACCTAGCTAATGGCCTAATTAACTCTACATTCTGTTTTTTTTTCTCTTTTGTAGGGACCCAAGGGTGACAGGGGTGAACTAGGCCTTAAGGGAGAAAGGGTAAAGTACTAAACATCCTATTTTTTCTCTGTGTTATGTAATCTAATCCCCATTGAAAGCAGGGTTGTCATAGGCAGCCCTGTGAAATATAGTTTTCACACAAATATAATACAATTTGGATTTATTTCTTATTACAGCAGGATAACCTCATTTACAGTACTGTAGGTAGTTGGAATTTATTTAATGTCTTTCATATACACAATTTCTTAAACTCTTTTGTCAACCGATAGGCTGGATACTGGTAATGCAGTGACTCTAAGCAGAAACATGGAGCAGCCTTTATTGCAGTGGCCTGGTAGTACCACTATAGTTAGGGTTGAGAAGGTAATGCCATACAAAAGTCCAGTATTCATTGCTTACTACTCATCTGTCTTTAGATGTAATGACCTGAAAAGTGGCATGCCCTCTCTTTGGGGCAGTAGCTCAAGAGTTGCAAATTTTGGGGAAGTTTGGTTATATAGAAACATAAACAATGATGACAGAAAAAGACCAAAGATCCATCTGGTCTGCCTGGAGTTTCCTATCTGCCCCGGGGGCTGTTGTCCATATGGAGTTTTATCCCTCCTGGTCCACCCCACTGCCCCCCCCCAACTGCTACTTACCTGAGCAACCACCAAACCCTTCATTCTGTCCCAGCTATGCTTGAAACCATTTATGGTCTTGGCATCCACCACCTGACAGTCTGTTTATTGGCTCCACCACCCTTTCTGTAAAATAGAACTTCTTCACATTTGTCTTCAGCCTTCCCTCCTCCAGTTTCCACTCATGACTGCAAATTCTTGACTCTGAACTCTTGCAAAATAGTTCCCCACAGTTCACCTTCTTTATTCCCTTCAGGAGCTTGAAGATCTCTATCATATCTTCAGATGATCTTCATAAGATCTGCCATGTTGGCTTTGAATCATCTTGGCCACCCTGCTTTGCACCGTCTCCATTCTGTCCCTTTCCTTCATTATGTGAGTACTCCAGAACTGAGCACTGTCTTCTAGATGCGGCCTCACAACCAGTGGCTTGTATAGAGGTAGGAGTACCTCTTTTGTACTGCTATTAATACCCCTTCCAATACACCCCAACAGCCTATTAGCCTTATTATAGGCCTTGTTACACTGGTTGGATTGTTTGAGGGAGTCACTAATGATGACTCCCAGGTCCCTTTCCTTTGCCATAGTGCTCAGTTTAACCCCTCCCATCCATTACTCTGTCCTGTCTTTTTTCCCCAGTTACATAATGTTGCATTTTTTTGCCATTGGATTTCAACTACCAAACCTTAGACCACCTCTCTAGCCTTTATAGATCTCTCTTCATCTCCCCAATTCCTTCATCTCCATTTACCCTACCACAGAGTTCTGTCATTTGCAAAGAGAAACAGTTTGTCCTGGATGCCCTTTCCAATGTCGCTGATGAACAAATTGAAGAGGACATGACCTAAGACAGATCCCTGTGGCACCCTACTCTGACCTCCCTCTCTTCTGATCTGACCACATTTACAACCACCATCCACTGCCTCTCCTTCAATGACTTTCCTACCCATCTAACTATGTCCATGGTGATGCCCAGGTCCTTCAGCTTCTTCAGCAATCTTATGTGCAGCACCAAGTCGAAAGCCTTATTGAAACTGAAGTAGAGTAAATCTGCAGTGTGGTCCTTATCTACTACCTTTGTTGCCTAGCCAAGGAAAATGTTTAGGTTGGTCTGACAAGTTCTCCTTGCCACAGTCGCAAGCTGCTTACTGTTTTGTAGACCACTGCTGTCTAGGTAGTCCACAGTGTCCTCTTTGACCAGTTACTCCATCAAGTTATCCGTTATAGAGGTAAGGCTGACACGTCTGTAATTCCCTGGTTGCTGCTTTTCTCCCACTGGTGTAGCAGGACTGTGTCTGCAACCCTACAGTCTTTTGGAACTAAAGTACCCCTGACGTAACTGAGCTATTGAATAGCCCTACTGGGGTCTAGCCAATTCTACAGCTAGTTCTTTGAGCACCCTTGGGTCTATCCTATCTGGCACTAGGGTTTTATCTATCTTTAGGGCTACAAGCCCCTTCTGAACCCTTCTTATGGTAAATACTGGCTGCCTCATTTCAAGAATGTTCCTGACAGCTGCCTTGATGACACGTTCAGGCAGGGCTCATTGCCTTCCCTTATGAAGACAGAACAGAAATAATTAAGGATGGCTGCTTTTTCTTCATCTTCCTCTAGTACTCGGCCCCAGCTTGTAGTCTAGCAATACCCACTCCCTGCTTCCTTTTTTTGTACTATATCTGAAGATGTGTTTTTCCTCACCCTTGACCCCCTCTGCAATATGCAGCTCTGTGTCTGCCTTTGTCTCCCTGACCATTCTCTTTGCTTTCCTTGTTTTTTTATTTGGTACTCTCTCCATTCCTCCTTCCCCCACTTTTCCTTGTACCATGTTACGTATTTATTATGCTACAGGGCGGAATAATATATTGGAACAAAGAACAAGGGGGTGCACTCAGGTCAAAAGTCAGCCAGTGCAGTCCAAGGGGCAGCTTACCCTAAAATTGAGAGAACAAAGTAAATGCAACTGCACTCAAGAAACAATCATTGACACTTGATGCTTGAAAAGCTTTCCAAACGTTTTATTCTGATGTTACCAGTATATGGAGTCACACTGACTGGTATCCCCAGTACTTCAACCACTCAAGGTCTTCTTCAGGAGATGTGTCCCGGTAAGGGGCAGGTCCCCTCCTTATATACATGTCATTAGTCACATGTCATATAGATTACATCATTATTTCACAAGCTTTTCGTGAAACATACATAAATAATAATAAAAAATAAAGAACAGTATCTAGACCACATGTATTTAAATTTCAAAAAAGGAGGGTGCAGGTCCACGCTAAACTACATACATATCAGCATGCCTATATTTAAAGCATGTTAAACATAGCTCTCATTAGACACCTTTATTTAATTTATACTTCAAACATAAGTATATTTAATGTTAGTTAATATTTATAAACAGTTTTAGAGAAGCTATTATTGTGATGTAGTTAAGTGGAGGCACTAATCAAAATTGGTCTGATCTTAATAAAAATAGCATAAAAAAGCTTTCATAGAGAGGGCCAAAGATAATAATATAGTAATATCAAACCATTTCAGCCATTATAGTTTATTTCATGGCTATGTAGAAATATTTTTATACTATAAATTTAGAAAGACCTTACAGTAGTTAGGCCCAACATTAAGCATATTATAAATTGACCACATATTTAGAATAAGCTCAAAAATGGAGATTTAGAAGAAGAAAATGGATTTCTAATAAGGTAAGGATAATAAGTCTAGCAGTTTAACAGTAAGTGAGGCTAGGGAAGGTCAACAAATTATAAAGGACTGCATTAACAAAGTAGAGTGGGTCTCCGTTTTTTTAAAAAAGGGCACAGTCCAAGGATTCTGTGATGTTGTATTTGTTCTCTCTTTTTGCTCTCGCTGATGTACTGTTTTTTCTAAAGCAATACAGAGGGCATACTCTGTTTATAATCTTCACACAAGGGTCTTAACAGTGAATAAACTATCAAAGAAAGACAGGAAAGAGAGAAGCATAAGGGTCATAAGAGTTACGACATATTCAATGTAAGTACTTTTTTAACTTAAACAGAAATTCAGAGATTTACAATAGTATGATTCGGTCAGCCTTTAGATAAGGTTTAAGGTCTAATTCTTTGTTCATCCCCTCTGTTTTGAGATTTCCTAAGGTGCTGATCCACCTACTTTCCTTTTTCCTTAGAATATTCAGGTGATCCCCACCTAGTGGTAAATGGGGAATCTGTTCAAGGGTCACAAATTTTAAACTTGTGGGGTTTGATCTGTGTGCTACTACAAAGTGGGCCCCAATAGAATCAACAAGATTGTTATTTACAATTGCTCTTATATGTTCTTGTATCTCACCTTGACCATTCTAGCGGTCATACCCACATATTGCAGTCCACATGTACACCATACAATGTAAACACTGAACATGCTTCTGTACATCATAACTTGCTTAATAACCACTTTTGTATCATGTGCTAAGGGGTATAAGTATATATTCCCCTGTTTCTGCATACCTGCAGGCATTACTGAAACCACAACAGTGGAAACCAGGTGGTCTAAAAGGTAGCCAATTTTGATTTGATTCTACATTGGTGGGGGTTCTTTTAAAGTGACTACTGGTCAGATATCTCCCAGATTTTTATTTTTTCCGAAGGTCATTCTTGTTTTTTTCCCCCTATTAATGAAGCCAAATTTCTGTCTCTAAGTAGCAATGGTCAGTATTTTTGTATGGCTCATCCTAGTGCACCTGCCACAAGGCTGTAATCTGTGTTAAAAGTACAGGGTATTTCTGTCTCAGTTTTATTTTTTGATTTTAAAAGGTTTTCTCTATTTTGACCTCTTGCTTTTTCTAATGCTTCAAATAAAAGTCCCTCATTATAGCCCCTGTTCAAAAGCCTCTCAGTCAGTTCAGACATCTGCTGTTCAAATGTCACATTGTCAGAGCAATTCCTCTTGATTCTAAGGTACCGTGCATATGGAATGGAACTGACCAGTTTTCTTGGATGATAACTATGGTAGTGTAAGATACCATTTGCTGCATTGCTCTTTCTGTATGCTTTGCTGGTAATAGTAAAGTCTTTATTGCCTTGCAATGTTACATCTAAGAAGTTGATCTCATATTCTGAGAGGGAGTATGTAAACTGGAGATTGAAGTCATTTTGGTGCAAATATTCTATAAAATCCAAGAATTCCTTGTCAGTTCCATTCCATATACACAGCACATCATCAAGAAAATGTAACCAACAAATAATCTTCTCAAAGAATTTGTTCTCATTGATGTTATAAATGTACTGGTGTTCCCACTCTCCCATATAGATATTTCCATAGAAGGTGGGAAAAGCTGCCCCCATCGCTATGCCACAATGTTGTAGATAATATCCATTATCAAAGATAAAGAAGTTCTTATTTAAGGAAAATTCTAAATCCTTCAGAATAAAAGGGAGAGGTACAGGGCCTTGATTTTTAATTGAATTTTGAACTAAAGCAATGCCCTTGATGTGGGGTATGCATGTATACAGGCTGGTGATGTCAGTTGTCGCCCACGTATATCCAGGTTTCCACTCATAGCTCTGGAATTTGCCCAAGAGGTCCATGGTGTCGCGGATATAGAAGGGCAAATGAAATGTGCATGGTTGGAGAAAGTAATCCAGATAAAAATTCATGTTTTGAGTAAGTGATCCTACACCTGAGATGACAGGGCATCCTGGTGGATTGCTTGAATCTTTGTGGATCTGGGGCAAGATATAAAAGGTAGAAACCACTGGAAATTCTGTTTTAGGAAACGCTGCTTCTTCTACAGTGATAAAGTGTGTCTCTAGCCCATTATCCACAAGATCAAACAGTTCTTACTGAAACATTTTTACTGGATTTGCATTCAGTTTTTCATAACTTAAACTATCATTCAGTAAGTCTTACTTTCTTAATATGAAACTCTTCAGACATTAGGACAATATTCCCCCTTTGTCCGAGAGTTTAATAACCATATCTGGCTGTTCCTGCAGCTGCTTCAGGGCTTCCTGTTCTGCCTGGGACAGGTTGCTATTATATGTGCATCTACGTTGGCTGGTAATAATATCCAATTTACAATTAATAACCCTCTCAAAGTTGGCAATTGCAGAATTTTGTACATTTGGATAAAAAATAGACTTCGGTTTGAACTGAGTGGATGTTAAATTTAAATCCAGTCCTCCTTCTTGATGTACTTCCAGAAGTTCATCCAAGTTCACTTGGTCTATAAGATTCTGTCCCCAGTAAAACTCTTAATTAGGGTCAGTGACATCATATTCAAATTCAGTATTTTGATTGAATGATTCGAACGCATCATTATATGATGCTATTTCCACAACATAAGGAAAGCGCATGGAACTCTGTAAATCCATATTCATATCCATCTCTCTGTCTGTTATTCCAGTTTCCATTATGTTATGTGGGGCCACGGTGGTGTCCGCTTTACTTTTGAAAAAAGTCACAATTTCAGTTTATTTCTACACTTGTAAATGTCCACCTTTATTTTAAAGATGTCAGTGTTAGGAACTGGGACAAAGGACAATCCCTTAGTTAGTAAGTTGATTTGTCCCTCTGTTAGTTGGACATTAGTCAAGTTTACAATATTCATTTCCATCTGATGGGATACCATGATTGTGCTCCTTTTCTTCCCCCCCCCTCCCCACATCCCCTCCTTGTTTTTTTTCTAGTATTTATTGTAGCTTTGACCGTGTTTTTTGACTGATTAGTCTTTGAAGCTTTGTGCTTTTTAATTTGTTTTAGCATTTCTTGGTTTCGGGGGTGGGATGCTGGATCATTGTCATCTTCTGTTGTTTCACTGTCCTCTGACTCTTCCACAGAGTTAATAGTCAGTGCTTCTCTCTCTGGTTCAGGTTGAAAGTGCACACTTTGATTTCTATTAGTTTGCCGATTAGGTCTTCTCCGGCTGTTACTTCTTCCCCTATAATAGGTTTGGCTAAGGGGCGTGTTTTGCATTCCCAGAAGAAAACTTCCCCTCATTCAAAGTCCTTGGCATCTCGTGCTAATTTAGTTTTTTTTACACTGAAACAGTTCTTGTTCGTGTTTTTTAATTTTTATGGCCAAGGTTTTGTTAAGTTCGTTGAACTAGGGGTCATTTGCTTGTTCACTTAACTGACTTTGCAAATCCTCTATTTCCTTTGTTAATCTTTCCTCATACCTCTTGTCTCTTTTAATAAGGGCTTTAAGTAATCGTTCTGTGCACTCCATGAATGCTGATTCCCACTCTGCTTTAAACTCCAGTTCTTCCTCCAGAAAGCCACACGAAGTTCTTCTGCTTAACTTAAAAAAGAACTTAAAAAATAACTTACATAGAATATGTTGCAACTTTTATGACCCTTATGCTTCTCTTTCCTGTCTTTCTTTGACAGTTTATTTGCTGTTAAGACCCTTGTGTGAAGATTATAAACAGAGTATGCCCTCTATGTTGCTTCAGAAAAAAACAGCAAATCAGCGAGAGAAAAAAGGAAGAAAAAAAATACCACATGACAAAATTCTTGGACTGTGCCCTTCTTTAAAAAAAAAAAAAAAAGAAATGGAGACCCACTCTACTTTGTTAATGCAGTCCTTTATAATTTGTTGACCTTCCCAGCCTCACTTACTGTTAAACTGCTAGACTTCTTATCCTTACCTCATTGGAAATCCATTTACTTCTTCAAAATCTCCATGTCTGAGCTTATTCTAATTATGTGGTCAGTTTATAATATGCTTAATGTTGGGCCTAACTAATTAAGGTCTTTCTAAATGTATAGTTTAAAAATATTTCTATATAGCCATGAAATAAACTATAATGGCCCAAATGGTTTGGTATTACTATATTATTATTTTTGGCCCTCTCTATGAAAGCTTTTTTATGCTATTTTTATTAAGATCAGACCAATTTTGGTTAGTGCCTCCACCTTAACTACATTACCATAATAGTTTCTCTAAAATCTCTTATAGATGATAAATAGCATTAAATAAATTTTTGTTTGAAGTATAAATTAAATATAGGTGTCTAATGAGAGCTATGTTTAGCATACTTTAAATATAGATATGCTAATGTATGCTAATATGCTAATATGTATGTAGTTTAGCGTGACCCTGCACCCTCCTTTTTGAAATTTAAATATATGTGGTATAGATGCTGTTCTTTATTTGTTTATTATTTGTTATTATTTAAGGATGTTTCACAGAAGGCTCATGAAATAATGATGTAATTTACATGACATGTGACTAATGACATGTATATAAGGAGTGTCTTACCCTTACAGGGACACACCCCCTGAGGAAGACCTTGAGTGGTCGAGGAGCTGGGGATATCAGTCAGTGTGCCTCCATGTACTGGTAACATTGGAATAATAAGTTTGGAAAGCTTTCCAAGCATCAAGCATTTGTGATTGTTCTTTGAGTGCAGTTGCATTTACAGTACTTTGCCATAATATGTTGAATGATGAAAAAAAGTCAGACTGTTAGCAATGTGGCAGGACTACAGCTCACAATGCGGGCAGCCTGGGTTTGGAAATGAATCAGGATGCCAGGGGCTGGTGAGGGGAAGGAGAATTGAGTGTCCCAGCTGATACTCTCCTTCTCTGGGGAATGAAGGCAGTGCACTTCACAAAGCTACCACCACCTTGGGGTTTCCTCAGGTGGCAGTGCAACAAGAGTCACTCACACTTTAACTACCTCACTGAAAACATCCCAGGGAAAGAGATGATGAACACTGCCCCCCAGGCCCCATACCACTGACCATACACCCTTCTTCACTAAATCTGCAACTCAAGAAGGGGCAACCTTAAAGGCTGGCAGTGGGAGGCAAGCCACTGGAGACTGTAGAATAGGGTAACTGCCTGGAGAACATGGGTGCTAGGGCTGGAAGGACTAGCCAGAACAACGCATGTCAGTGTGGGAAAAGGATAAACATAGAATAAAAAAAAAATGAACGGGGACTTGGCCAGCAGCCATATTGTGAGGATGTGTTCAGCTAGAGCGCCCTCCTTGCAATTTGAATCCAAGCACATCTAACTGCAATTGATGCTTCTTTAGCATCAAAAAGAACTATATTCATTGCAGAATGCCTGACATTTTCTTCTGGGTGACTTTGGAGAAGATCGGTACAGTGGGTAATCCCCAAAAAGCAGTGGGAAGTGGAGGTCGATGGGGATAACAAGCAGGGCCTAGTGGCACCACCCAGGTGGTCAGGCAGTCAGAGAGTGAAGTTGAAGAGCCAGCTAATTAAGATTTGCTGAAAGTGATCCAAGCATTGGATAAACATGTACTAGTGCTTGATCGCAAGATAGAAGACCTTAATGCAAGGTTGGCTGTGTGTGAAATGCAGTCTACTACTGTCCTAACAGAGGCAAAAGATGCAGCCACCTCTGCCTTAAAAGTGGTTACAGCTTCATCTACCTAATGAAAGAAAATAAAACCTTATGCTACGGATTAGAGGCAATTGAAAATCTGGCAAGAGCTGCAGATCTCAAGGTTCTGGGCTTACCCAAAATGGGTGAAGGTGAAAATCCTTTCAAGCTTCGCAGGGTCTTAGCTGGGTGGGTTTCTCCATGTGGCTTAGAGACTAAGGCCACATTCCACAGAAACAGGTGAAAGAATACCACTGTATCCTGTTTGAAGTTTTGTAACACAGGAAAGACTTAAAGTCTTTGGCGGCACAAGAACACTACTCAGATCCTTTGGAGTATTGCATAACCTGCAATACCCTGCAAAGCTTAAGGTTGTTTATACCGGGAAACAGTATCTTTTTAGTGACCCAAAGGACACGGGTACACTAGTCCAGAAAATAAAACTGGACTTTGGCACTCAGAGCCCAGTTGCTGTGCGTGAAGAATATGTTCTAAAGGAAATGTACACCTGCCAACAATAGCTGCTCCAATGTCACAGATGGCAACCCTATGCATTTGGCTCATATACCCTACCGTTAGCACTCCCTGTTGTTCTTCTCTCCCCTCTCTCTCTCTTGCTACCCTCACTCCCGCTGCATCTACCAAGACAGACAGAGATTGTAGCCAGGTCATACTCTGTAACACTGGATCAAATAGCCCTCTTGGGTCCCCTTTGAGACATCACGCTGCTGCCTAGTATGGAGTCATATTTGTACAATGTGTGTACAGTGCACTGGGATGTTCTGCAGGATTTCTTCTCCAATCTTTTGGTAAAATTGTTGTACTGTGTAGCCTCACTGTGCTTCACTTACCGAAAAATGTTGTTTCATTTTGTAGTTGCACAGTGTCATATCCCAAATTTTACCCTATACTCTGATATACTGTATGTGTATAACTTGATGTAGGTGGCAAGTATGTTATCCACTGAATTTTCTTATGCATTTGTATATGTCATATCCCCAATTCTGCCCTATACTCTTATATACAGTATGTGCACAACTTATGTAGGTGAAAAGTATGTTATCCACTGTATTTTCGTATGTATTTGTATATGTCATATCCCCAATTCTACCCTATACTCATATATGTGTATAACTTATGTAGGTGAAAATATGCTTCCCACTGTATTATCTTATGTATTTGTATGACTGTTCTCCCAGGACCATCTTGTAAATGAGCTTGCTCAATGATGTACAGCCTGGTTAAATAAAAATTGAATTGAATTGAATAAACACTATACCAAGTTGCATAGGCCCATTGAATTGGAAGGCTATGCCTGTGATTCAATAGGTAGGAGCTACTAACCATGCCCCCACTCAAGGCATAAAAGGCCGCTACTCCTAACTGCTTCTACAATCATTTCCTCATTGCCCCACCATCCTCCCCTCCTCCTTCAGTGACTCATCTCTCTCTCTCTCTCCCATGGACTCTTTCCTAAGGTACCTTTAGCCAAGGGAATCATTTCTGCAGAACCTCTGGGGTGGAATCCTCCTCTAGGGTACTTTGCATTCGTACTCCTACAGGGTGGTATATCCCATGATAGAGAGGTAAACAGCCTAAAGATTATTTAAGTTACACAAGCATAAACACTACACCAAGTTGCATTGGCCCATTGAAACTTTAAACTCCCAAAGCAAGTTGCTTCAGTGGTTTTCTTTCATTACCCCTAGACTTTGTGGGTTGGGGGCTTCCCATTCCCTCAGTGATATTAATTGTTCTCCCACTTGTTGTTGTAGTTGACATATTACACACAAACTGAACCTTTGATTATAGGCAAGATTCAGTAGGTATAACAAACGGTTAAAAAAGTAAAAAAATGAGTTAAAAGAACCCAGGCAAATAAGTAATAAAAGAACCCAGACAAATAAGTAATAGGGTCAAGTACACTATGACTGCAAACCCTTTTGAACCTGACTGCTATTATCAATTAGAGAGTTATGTCTGATAAGTAATAAATGAGTAAACCAGATGTTTTTTTTAATCTACTATAAACCACAATAAAAAATAATAATAAAAATACTTGAAATACTGCAATAAAAGTATCAAGGCTACTGCCTGCAGTGGGAAGAACTGGAGTTGGAGTGAAAAGCATCTAAATGCCTACACTTGCACACTTCACAGGGTCAGTGTGGGTTTTTGTCCCGTAGCATGTCATGTGACTCTTGGCGCAAAATATAAACTTATAAGCTTTTCTTTTTTCCTTTCAAAAGTTATTGACACTTTTAGTTTAAAACCATTGCATGTACAATTTAAAACGCAAGCTGCAGCTTTTATTTAAAATTGTGTAAGTGCCCAAAGGTTAAATGCTATCTTCCAACTTAAACCCCATAATTCAGTCAAATTAGTAAAATCAGTCAAACCGTCAAATTTGGATTAAGTAATAAAATAAATAAATATGACATAAGCAAAGGATTATTAAGGGGGATTATGACAGTATAAGGTGCCCACGTGAAAGTCTTTTTGAGCTCCAGGGAACTTATGGACCACAAAAAGAGCTTATTGATCTCCATGCACAGAGCAGAAAGTTTAAATTAACTAAAAATAAGTCTTATAACACATAAATCACTTAAAAGCAAGCATAAAGAGTCACTGCATAGATTATTGTGGATTTAGTAGCAATGAATTTGCCGCACAATTTTGGGCTCGCTTATACTTTACTTTCTGCAATTTTCGTTGGTTTCCCATTCTCCAGTTCTGGCACTATTTCTCCAACATTCCAGTTCAGTCCCTTAAAGATCCTCTTTTCTAGCTCCAGTCCATCTCAGTTATCAGCTATCAGCTTATTCCAGTTTTGGTTTTCTTATAGCCTCCGTATAATCTCTGTCCTCCATTTTCCGGGTTCCAAGTTCTCATTCCAGGCAGATGCTAATTCTGTGCTAGCATGTAGGTCTTGTGATGTGTTGCACTGGGCTATAGCACCCCCCCCCAAGTCTCTCCATTCTGTCTCTGGACCAATCATTACCCCCACCTTCTGGTTGTTGTCCTCCTAATGAAAAAGAACAGAAATGCCAGGCAGAACAGCACAACAAGATGGACAGCATGAGTTAATCTGGAAAGGCGTGCATTCAATTATAGGCAACAGTGGCATACCAGCAAAAAATGAGGAAAAATGCAGAACACAGCCCTGCTCCTGTTGCTCCTCCTCAGCAAACATAGCACGCAGCAACCATCGTGGATCAATCCAGTTATAATATAAAAAATAAATACCACACCAAAAGACTTCATGTGATAAAGAAATGTTTAGGGAATGGTTCATTTACTTTTGAATTATTAAAAGTTCCCTGCGCCAAAATGTAATACAACTTGCCCCAGGTTGCGTGTAAAGCTGCCTCCAAACTGGTGCCATACAAGCTTTCCAACAGCAGGATTTCCTAGGGGACTGACTGCTGATTTCCTTCTGGTGTTGTTACATACAATGGACTGTGAAGGGAGGAGTATGAGAAAAATCTTTCAAAACGGTCCTGGGTGGATCTAGGGAGGAACTATCCCTGGATGATTACTTGTGTTTGTTTTCTACATATGTAATAAAGAAAATTACCTCTTTAAGGTGTGACAGTATCTGATTACATTTAACACTGTTTTCCTTTTTGTGAAAAGCACTATTGCCTGCTTACATAAAGAAATGGAAGCATTACACTTTGTGGCCCACTTCCCGGAATATGGACCCTTTTACGTGTCCTGTAGATTCTGTTCTGGAATACTTGCTTTCCTCATCTGATTCTGGCTTAGAGTATTCCTCTATTAAGGTGCATTTGGTTCCTATAGCAGCATTCCATGCCCTTATTGAAGCCGTATGATTGCTCAACTAGAAGTGTCCCATACTTTTCTAAGAGGTACAGCATTTTACAAATGAATCCTCCTATCTGCAATCCAGTCCTGCCTTGGGACTTGAATTTCATACTTGAGAAATTGACATTGACTCCTTTTGAGCCTTCCATGACTTATGGCTTATGTTTGCTGTCATGGAAAATGTTATTTTTAGTTGCCATGTCTTCTGCTCATAGAATTTCGGAACTTCCGGCTTTATTGTGTGAGTCTCCTCATTTGTTTCTTTCACAGAGTCTCTTTAGATATGAATCCTAAGTTTTTACCAAAGGTGGTGTCTGAATGATACACCTTCCTGTTTGTTACCCTAAGTATGCCAACCAGGATGAGGCATTGCTCCATATTCTTGATCTACATAGAGCACTGAGAAACTATGTTACTTGCACTAAGAGTTGTAGAATGTCTTCTCAGGTTTTTGTTTCATTTGCGTTTGGGGAAGGGGTCCATGTCATTTTAGCGAATCAATATGAGCGAGATCAAAAACGGCAAATCAATAATAGCGACCGTAATATCAGCGAGCACAAATAACAGCAAGGCACAATACAGCTAACAAAATGCAGTGGGGAGGTATACTCTTGTACTTGAATTCTGTTAGTCTGCAATAAAGAAACAACAAATTGGAGGGCATTTCTATGGCAGCGGCAGCACAATTCCATATTTAGCTGGTCACTATTCTGTTTTTCTATATGTGCTGCTGCTGCTCTGACAAGACTCATCCACATTACATCACTCTGTTACTGCGGGGATACCACCACCTGCATGCACCCCCTCCTGTTTCTAGGATTCCAACTCCACATTGCACTTTGTTAGGGGGAGTGTTTAGCATAACCATGGTCGCCGTTAATGCTTTATAGTTGTGTTGGGCTAGTTGCAAGTGTTGCCGTTGCTCTTATTCAGTTGACCAAATGTGCTCGCTGTAATAACTTCACTGTTATTATGTGATACCCTGGGGAAGAGGGTGCTTTTGTGTCAGAACAATGCGTGTCCAAATGGCTGGTTAATTGTACTTTGTTTTATTACAGGAAGTACAGTAAGGAACTTCCTGGTACTGATCATGGTCACTCTGCAAGGCATATGGGCACTTCCTTGGCTTATTTCAGAATGTCCCTGCTGCTGACATATGTGCTGCTGCCACATGGGGTGCTGTTAGCACTTTCACTAAAAATTACAGTCTGGACATCGTCTCTCATAGAAGAGCTGGCTGTAGGCTTGCTGTACTGCAAGTCTTACATTATCAGATGGTGCCATCCTCCCAGGCTGCTTTGTGCTACTTGGGAATTGTTCCAAAGTTGTGACCAAATGGAGCATATATCCTCAATGTAGATAGAACAGTTATAGTATGTAAGAACTTACCGTATCAGTAGATCTTTAAGAGAATCTCCTCCATTAGGTCATGCTGTACCCTCCATCCTTTCCCCTTTTTCTGTCAGCTGAGGATTATATCAGATACTGTGCCTAAAGACTTATTACATGCATCCTGCTTCCAGTCCAGTGCCTCTCCTTGTTTGCCTGATAGTTGTTTAGTCTCCTGGTCCCTCACTATCTGTGGGGAGATACAGTACCTAAGGGCTGAGAGGCTGCTGTTTGTAGGACTCCCAAATACACCAGCTAGAAGAAACACAACTACTATGGTAATAGTTTCATCTGACTCATTTATTTAATTGCTGGAAAGTAAGCTACACTGCTATTTATCCAACAGATGTATCATTTTGAAAGAAAAATAAATGTTTTATTTACCCAGCAGTGTAGTCTAAAATGACAGCAAAGCAAATAGTTCATCCTCCAAGTTCCATGATTTAGCCTCACAGTTCCATTTCTTTTCTCAGCTAATCAGCCTCCTATTGGATAAATTAAACATGTAATGGGAACTAGCCTAAATTAATGATTTATCCAGATTTGTTGGGTTCACCCTTTGTGGTTTAACTTATGACTTCTCTTCACTCTGCCACTCGTGCAGTCACAGAGGTCAAACACTGCTCATCATGATAAATCAGTTAATTAAACAAGCCTCATTGATTATGTCCTATTTTATTTATTTATTTATTCATTTATTTATTTAATTGTTCACTTGGTTGGTGCGCTGGTCCCAAGGATCATTTTCAGCCATGATCTGGGCTAAAGATTGTCAAGTACAGATACGGTTGTAAAACCAGGTTGCTTTGTTTGTGCTTTGTGCTACCCAACAACTCTGAAAGCTTACACAATTTTAAAAAGGTAATGTACTGCCTGAAATTGGTATTAACTTTTAAAAGTAGTGAACTGTTCTTTTTTGTTTCTAATGAAGATTTGCTTTTCACTTTAGCTAATTAGAAGATTTGTTACCTGACAGTACTAGGTGTGTTGTACAGAACATTATTCTATCTGGAGGCTGACATAGTAACATAGACATTGTCGGCAGATAAGGACCACTGGGTCCATCCAGTCTGCCCATAAGCCCCACCCTTTTTTGCAGCCTCTGATCCTACTTGATCAATGGCTTGCTCCTCTCCTTCCCACTTCTAGGGTTCCCTTATGCCTGTCCCATGCATGTTTAAATCCCTCCACTGTGCTCACTTCCACCTCCTCCTGTGGCAGACTATTCCATGTGTCTACCACCTTTTCCATGAAGAAAAACATCCTCACATTTCCACTTATTCTGCCACTTTCCAGTTTCATTTCATGCACCCTCGTTCTTGTACTCCTCCTGTTTTGGAAGACGCCACCCCCCTGCACCTTGTTTATGCCTTTAAGATGCTTGAAGGTTTCTATCATGTCCCCCGCTCCCTGCCATGTCTTGTTCTATTCCTCTTTATACCTCATCAGAACTGTGACCCCTGTGACATTACAACTGTCCTAGAAGAGCCACTCACCTTCTCCCAAATTAGTCACCAGCAATGGCACTGTGACTGAGGACACAGTGTTAACAAGGTATGAAGTGGATAGCACTAGACATGTCAGCTTCCATTCAGATTGCTGTTTATTTAGCACACATAATACTGTTAGGCAGAAAATCTAATGAGGCAAAGGAAAAAGACAAATACTTCAGAAATAAAAAGTAATAACTGTCTACTTTTAAAAATGAGTGTTATTTTCTGTCTGCTGCTTTTGGTGCTCCACATTCTTTAAGGTTTTGTATCTGAGCTCAAAAAGGGGACACCTGGTTGCCAATTACGGAATATTTTAGGGATGGTAAAAACTCCAAAATGAATAAAAACAATTTTATGTTACCATGTTTAACTCAGGCTTAACCATTTTAAACTTGGTTCCTTTCTTCATGTTTTATTTATTTATGGGTGCTAGTAGGATTGTGACCATAATTAAATTCAAATGCAGATTACTACACACCATGAAGTATACTTCTAAAAGGGCATGAATAGTATTTCAAACTTTTTTAAATCTTCTTATCCTGATTTACAGTAGGAGTTTTGGGGTTCAATGTTTTAAGCTGAAACTGTCTACCAATGTCAAAGTAATTCCTATGAGCAAAATCCCTATTCTGAGTCATTCATTTAAATGATTAAAAGTGAGATGAAATGGGGGGAAGAATTCCGAGTACCCGATCAAGCTGACATGTTGACACCATTCTGTGCCAGTCTTGCATTTTTTTTCTTTCGTTACCTGATAGAAGTAGTTTTTTTGGCCTCCTGATTTTTTGGGCCACCCTTGCAAAGGTTCTAAAAAAGCACCAGAGGTGAGGATAATAGATCATGTGCTGCAACATCCCTAATGCCCAGAACAAAGCATGCACCAACACCATGGGAGTATATTGTGTTCCATAGTATTTGTCATTTCCTGCCCACAGTTCCATCCTGAGAAAGTTGCAAAGTCAAAGGTTCCGGGTGTAATAACCCATCGTCACACTGTAACCAGTATAGAGAATCAGAAAAAGAGAAGGGCAGAAAAAGACCTCACCATTAAACCAAGTCTGTCCCAAGATTCCCTATCTTGGAATATTTTTAGCATCCTTGTTTCCCTGCCAGCATCTTCTTCCCCTTCAACTTTTCCCTGTTTCTTACTTTACTGACCAAATTCCAGATCAGCAAGCAAGGAAATCTCCATTGAGCTGCTGTAGATGTCTTTACAGAGATGCTTTCAAGTACAGAGTCAAGGTAAAGCAGCAGTGGATTGAATTGCAGAGTTACAGCAGATGAGGCCACATACAGAATGTTCAGTGGGCTCGCCATTGTATAAATTGAATGCACAATGGCTTGACTCAAAGTGCACAATTTATCACCAATTGTGAGGGGGCAGAATTTTCCTAACTCACAAATGGCTTCACTCATTTCTTACGGTCCTCCCCTTCACTCATAAGAATAAACTGCATATTTTGAGTCATGCCATTGTACATATATATATAAAGTGAGAGAACGGACATGGGCTGACTTAAGATATTTTTATCTTTATGAAAGGGTATTGGTCTGTTGATAGCTCATGAGTGGCAAAGTCATGTGTGATGGCAACAGACCAATTGTCTCAATTGGGGATAAGAATTATATCTTAAGTCAGCTCATGTCATAATCTATTCATACAAAAGTTATTAAGGTGGTTTTGTGACAGAAATGATAAGAACTTGAAGTTACAAAAGGAGCAAAAGTACAAAATGCAAACTGTGTTGTCTGTTGAATCGCTTAGCATAAGAACAACTAACAATACTAACATTGAGACAATGAAGATTCATCAAAACATAAAAGACACTTCACATGTTAGAACACATTTTTGAACTTGCTCAGTGTGGCCTAAATGATCGAAATAAATTTCTGAGCATTCTCAGTCACCAACTTATAGATACATTTTCATTTTGAGTTTTATTTATATTTCAACATGATAGGGTACTAGGCACAAGTCTGTTTTCAGGACTGTCCTGTATACAAGCAAATACAGTTACAGTAGAAAAAATATAATTACATGCACAATAAAACAAGAAATACAACAAATGTTCAGGTACAATTACATGTAAATGTAAACCACTTTCAAGAGCTAGAGGACAGGAAATGATTTCTAATCTGCAGCTGTTTATAATGTTCTCATTTGTAGAAATGATATCCATAAGCTTAAAAGATTCATATGTAACTGTATCTGAATAAGAAGTGATGTGAAAAATGACATTTTGCATTGTTTTGGTTTTATGGGCAGCATTCTGTTACAGTTCTCTTCATGGAACAAATGATCTGGAATTTAAACTATGTCATGGTTTGAGCACAGAACTCTAAGAACAGTTCTGATAGGACAATAGGTTCTGTTTAACCTTCTGTACTCAAACCACAACATAGTAAAAACTCTGAATTACTGGTTCCACGAAGGGGAACTGAGCAGACTGTTGTCTATAAAAAGAAAACAACTGAAAACAGAGTTTTTCACATCAGTGTTTATTCAGGTACAGTTCAATATGGCTCATTTGGAGGCAGGTCTTTCAGTTCTGGTAGTAATAAAATTACTAACAGCTGCTAATTAGTACAGCTTTTCTGTCCCATTTAAAACTATTGTAGGTTGGTAAATTTCGTAGTTTTGGAAGCAGTGAATTCTATGCTGTTGTAGCAATAAAATGAACACTGTACCAAATCTTGATCTTGTTTTTTAGGACATGTAGGCCCCTTCCAATCACTTTATGGAGGGAGTATTTTGAAGAAACTGGGGGTTAGTTTATCTAATAAATAGGATGCAACCTAACATGATATACATTGCCATAGAAAATGTAGCAAATGCCTTTCAGAGGTTTCAGAGGTGTCCTTCGCTTAATCTCTCCTTCTGCCACTATTTTCTATGTTTCTATAGGGGGCATTAGAACAGGGAAGGGTAATAATCCATGGGGGGGGGGTTAGGACCCAGGACCCCAAATAGGTCTTGGAAACTCATGGGCAGACCTGATAGACCCTTGGTCTCCTTCTGCTGTCATTTTCTACATTTCTATGTCCAGTTTGCTTCCAGAAGTAATGTACAATGATGCATCATTGCCAGAGGACCTGTGAGACATAAAACAAATCTTGCAATGTGTTAGTGCAGTCTATCCAACATTTGAAGGCTCCCCTTACCGACCATTGTAATGACTGCACTACCCTAGTCCAACATGGGTAGTATGAGCAATGAAACTATTTTTTCTCATTTCTATTGTCATACAAAACTTGTGTCTCCTGAAGGCACCTAACCTTTGTGACACTTCAACATGCAGTTTGCTTATATGATCATTAAACTTTAACTCAGAGTCAAACCAAAGGTCTAGGTCCTTATATGAATTGAATTGTCCAATTTTTACACTATCCAAAGAATATATATACAAATCACTTGACATGGTCTCTCTTTTCACAGTCCCAGATTTGAATAACATTACATTTGTTTTTTTACTATTCAAAATGAACTTTCCAATTTGTTAACTTTCAGTTGCAGTATTTTTCAGATTTCACTTTGTTCACAGGCTGGGAAAAGAAAGACTGTATCATCAGTGTGCATTTCAATGGTTACATTTGAAAACAATTTTGATAGCTGTATAAAAAGGACAAATAGTAGTGGACCCAAAATTGATCCCTGTGGGACTCCCATCTCTACTGTTCTAATCAAGGATCAGGTATCACCTGTAGCTACCACTTTGGAGCTGGCTTTTCAATTACATCCTAGCCATTTGGGTATACCCTTGAGGCAAGGAGGGAGAGGGGGACATGATAGAAATGTGTAAGTACCTCAGTGGAATCAGCAAAGTCCAAGAGGGTAGCATCTTTCAGAAAAAGAGATGTGCAAGAACAAGGGGACACAATTTGAAGATAGAGGGGGGGTGGGTCAGGGACAATGAAAGGAAGTATTTTTTCACAGAGAGGGTGGTGGACTGATGGAACAACCTTCCTGAGGAGGTTGTGGGGTCTAAAACTGTGGGAGAATTCAAGAATGCATGGGACAGACATAAGGCAATTCTTGTGGGGGTTAGGAAGAAATAGGCTGTTGGTTAACTAGG
Source organism: Neoceratodus forsteri (assembly GCA_016271365.2). Lineage (NCBI taxonomy): Eukaryota > Metazoa > Chordata > Ceratodontiformes > Ceratodontidae > Neoceratodus > Neoceratodus forsteri. Next base: position 1,191,257,943 of record CM057456.1, read on the forward strand.
ATCTGCAACTTATCCTGTAGGTGGGGAAATGGGCAGACTAGGTGGGCCAAGCGGTCCTTTTCTGCTGTCATAGTCTATGTTTCTATGTTTCATTTCAGCAGCAAGTGGATCACATTCAGCATTGACTTCTGCTATAGGTTGACTGGTTAGGAGTTGCCAAAGGGGCTAAGTGCTCATTAAACCAGACATACCACTGCCGCTGTGGCTGACTCCAGGGATTTCCTCTTTGAGGAGCTATGCAAGGCTACAGCCTGAGCAAAAGCACACAAATTCATCTCCCACTATAGCATCAATGTGTTGCATGCTCATTACGCTACTTTTGGGGCCTCAGTCCTCCAGTCTCTGTTTACCAAATAGGGGAGCATGCCTTGCCCCCTTCTCTGGGGGGACTGCTAGGAGTCTGCCAGAGTGTGGGTAGTGAGCTGTATCTATGACATTAGAAATGTAGGTTTCTCATCTGTCTCCTTAATTCTACTCATGATATACAATTCACATCCACATAGCCCACCCAACCTCCCCTGGCAAGTGATGTATGGATCCCTGCTTCCAGCATGCAGGATCTGACATTGATGGTGCATAGCCAGAGAATGCCACTATGGGTTGTTTAAGCAGCTTAGCTTAAAGTTGTTGAGTGACTCAGTTGTATCCAGCAGAACTGCCACAGTGCGGATGTGAACTTTATACCACTAGTAGAACTATGGTTACAGGTGAGCAACCTATATTTTCAGATTGATGAGTCAAAATCCTGTAAGATTTTTTTTTTAAACTTACTTTATTAAGCATATTGAAAGACACCATATGATGCATTACATGCTCTCATTGACCAAATACAGTACAAGGGGAGTTTCAATCAGCATCTTCACATTTGATCAGCAGAATATAAACAGTGTAATGCCAGCACACTTCTCACTTTGCCATACTGGGGCTGTCTGGGTCTCAGTTATCCACACCTCTTGAGGGTGTCAGCCTGGGTTCACTAAAGTGTGTGCTACACTGGAGTAAAATGGTGTGGTGCCTCCACCTGGGGTAGTGACATAGGTACCACATGACTGAAGCACAAAGTTACTGCCCCTGCCCCAGGAAAATACAATAACTGCCCACACAGTCCCTTCCCCAAAGCAGATGACTCCACAAACAATGACCATCCACACAACATAAAATACAATTTAAACAATAGTTCATATAGAGGGAGGAGAAGGAATGAACAAGGGGTATCAAGAGAAATGGCAGCATGTGGTAGTACTCTAAAGCAATAACAACTCTTCAACACAAGCAGATATCTTTTACCCCTAAAACATTCTGCCCAGCCCCTAGGCTAGGGGTGTCCAACCTTTTCTTGGATGTGAGCCACTTTTAAATTTTTGATTAAGATGTGAGCCACAACAACACAAGGCCCATTCAATACCCTACCATACCCATATTTAGGAGTTAAAATAATAACATAATCAATAGTCAGTAGTTGTATTCATTAATTTATTGTATTTTTTTAAAAATAGGTGTATTTTTAAAATAGTTATTTAAAGTCGCGCATGCACATGAGTTACTTACTGGTGATATCAGGTGCACGGGAGGAGGGATGATTGGGATAAGTGTATCACACAGGACAAAAGAAATGTGTTTTTTGCTTGTCAGACAGGCTACTGTAGCTCCTCACACAGCACAAAAAAACATATGCATTGAGTTGCTACCCATGACCTTATAAGTACCATAATAAAACTGCAGCAGGACCTGCTGTGGCAATGATATAAGCTGCATCTGCTGGCGACAAACATTTTTCATATGCCCTAGCTACAACTGAGGCAGCTGAGAAGGAGAATCTGGCTGGGATGGGAGAAGGGTTCAGCAGAAACGTTGAGAAAACTGTGGGGCAAAAAAAAATTTGCTGAATGCATTCAGCATTTCAACACACAAAAAACAGGTGGGCGCAGGGGGAGCTTGTTTAAGCAAGCAACACAGAAATGTAATAACTTTGATAGGCACCATGAACCTCAAATGCGCCACTGAACGATCATCAAATGTGCCACTGGACAAACATCAAATGCGCCACCAAACGATCATCAAATGCGCCACCGGACAAACATCAAATGTGCCACCGGACAAACATCAAATGCACTGGTGGAGACTGTGACGCGTAACTGACAAGTAATTGACAAGTTACTAGTTTGGCCTGTGTCTTCAGTTGGCTCTCGCAAGCCACATCAAACTGCTTCTTGAGCAACACCTGACTCAAAAGCTACAGGTTGGACAGCCATCCTCTAGGCAGTCCTTGAACCCCAGTGCAGGTGAACCCGACTTAATTCCCCCCAAAGGCCACGGGTGAGAGGTCTCTCTGACGTTGCAGTGGGTACCACACCGGGGATGCAGTTGCTGCCAGCAGGGTGGAACGCAGTGGCACGCTTAAACAGTTGAACCAAAATCAATTTCAAAACCAATTTGCAGAACCACCAAACTCTAAACTGGTGAACAGAAAAGGGGGGCCCTATTTGTATTCCAAATGGGATTTGTTGGTACACAGTCCTTAAAGGATCTTCTGCCCATGCCCTTAGCAGAGGCACAGTCCTGCCCAAGACTCCACCTTCACAATTAGCACAGTATTGTGTTTTGTTACACTTGCAGGGTTGAACCCTGGAGTTTACCCCTGGTTTGATACCTCACACAATACCTCTGGAGATGCAGGATGTCGAATGCGTTACTTCCAGCTCTGCTCTCTCAAGGCAACCAGCGGGCTGGCTGGATGTTGGTCTTTCTGAATCTCATCTCTTTGAGGTTAAGAACCTTGACACAGACAGTTGCTGCTTCCAGGATTTGAGATTGGATGGGACCTGATTCTCCAAGGAGGAATAGGAAAAAAATGTGGGGTTTAATAACCCAACTCTGAGTTGCCTTTGAAACTTTAGTTTAGGTGAAAACTGCTTCTTTAGCTTCTTTTTCTTCACAGATACTCTTTTCTGGGATCCTAAATCTTCTTGCCTGCCAGGCTGCAGCCCTGGTCAGAGAGGACAAAATGGCTCACACATAGTCAGTTGAAAACTCAGTTATGACTGACTTACTACACATCATGACTGATTTTTTCAACTAGTTTGAAATTTCTGAATTCAACTAACCGAAGAAAATCCAACCAAGTTTTTCAACTTTCACCATCATTAAATTTTATTATGTAATAGTTTGTCATACTTTATTAACTTCATATCTTTTTTTTAATTAAAATTTCGACTATTAAAGTTAATAAAATGTATGAAAAGTCACCCCCCTTCCCCTTTGAAATCAATGGGGCATGAGCACACACAGTCTTCACCTTCAGACATCATAAAACGGGGCTGTTGGTGGGTTAAGGTCAGGAAGCAGCTCTGTTTTTAGCATTTGGGATTTAGCAGGAACATTAGCTCAAGCTGTGGACCCTGCAATACTTGATAGACCAAATGGCCGCCTTCTGCTGGCTTCTTTGTATGCTCGTATAAATGGGCAGAAATTAAAGGAATTATTTATGCCCCTCAACTCTGGGACAGGTGAGGTCTTGCATATGTTGGAGGGAGCAGCAACTAGTCAGCAGCAGCTTAGAAGCTGGCTGCTCTTTAAAATGCAAATACAAAGTGCAGTGAAACAAATCTACATACAGTAGGGACCCACTAAAGCACAATAACCAGTCAAAACAACAACAAAATATATTAAGTCCCTGAAAGTAACAAGTTGAAGCAAGGCAGTTAAACAGTATATGGTATAGAAAAATAAGCAGCAGTAATACTAGTTACTTAGAAAAAGAACTGAGTCTAAGGCCTTGGACACACTAGAGAGCTTAAAACGGTTTAACTGCCTTAAACCGTTTTAAGCTCCTGGAACACGGTTTGCGTCCACACTATAACACGATTAAAACCATGTTACAACCGTGTTCTAAAACCGTGCTAAAACCCTGCTAGAGAGGTAGTCTTTAGCGTGGTTTTAGATGAACACAGTTGCCTTAATCTGTGTTAACAGCAGTGTGTATGCAAACCGTGCTGTAACATGGGTTGAGGCAACCCCATCTATAGGAAAAGTATTTTTTTTAGCAACAGGATTTAAAAAGAAAAGCGGTACCGGTATTGCCTAGTAGTCCTTGAAACACTGGTTCCGAGGATGTACTTTTTTCTCCGATTGCTTTCGGTTCCCGTTCACGGGTATCCCATCATGCACTGCGGCACACTGCGTCACCCATAATGCTTAGACTTGGTGCCACAGTCATGCCTGGGAACCTGCTTCACCTAGCATGGTTGTTGGAGTGCAATGTGGACGCTCTGACAACCGTGCTAGGGATCAATTTATAAACAATTTTAATAACATTTCATAATTGGTTGCTTGTGTGTACAGGTCCTAAAATACAGTATAGGTAGGGCCTCTTAAAGAGACCTACCAAGCTAAACAAAATAGCCCCTGCTTCTAATATATAGGCACTGTACCTCATGGGGCTGCTTCTAATGTACAGCTTGCTAAAAATAATAACTTTAATAAAAAATTATAACGCTCATAAAATGAGAAATACCGGGTCCCAAGGACTTCTCAGTTTATTTTTAGCATACTGTACTTTAGAAGCAGCTCTATGAGGTATAGCACCTATATATCACATGCAGGGGCTGAGGTTGATAAGTGTCTTTAACCACCCCACAGAAGCTAGAAGGTACCCTTTTGCAAACAGAGCTAACCATCAATATACGTTAGTTTACTAGTAGTCATAGAATCTGTGAGACTACAAACAGTTTAAGGGAGGACCCCTAGAAATACAGTACCTCCTGTATGGTATACCAGAATTGAGATGTATCCATAGTTTAGATTTAAAGCTAAAAAAGACTCATGCATTTTCTGACACAGTTTCTGAACTTGTTTTGGCTTTCAGCATGTACACTAATGTGTTTTGTAAAATTGTATTTGTCTTGTTGTGAGGACTTTAATATTTAATTTATCCAGTTCCTACAGTGGCAAACAAACATTTTGTCCATTGGACCTGACTGACCATGCTCTTCGCTCTGGCCTACTATGGGTCCAGGAACTCACCAACTGACTACCTACACCTGGCCTGCTCCTTGATCTCGTGGGGAGTCTGACTTACTCACAATGCCACCACAGTCAGAGACAGCCCACACAGTAGATCAATGATGATCGATTGCCTTGGCTTTTCAATTCAGCCCCCCAGGGCCCCACAACCCCCAAGCCCTCAACCAGCCAGATAAGCCAGCCAGGCATGCAGCAGACACACAGACGACTGAGCAGTCTGTGAGAGACCATCCTCCTCCCTACTTCCCACTGCCCAGCCCTGGTGGGCTTTACATACACATCCCATACAGTACCTTGCTCACTGTTGTAGCCTGTTGGCAGTTCAGTCAGGAATCGGTGATGATTCAGTCATCGTTGGGTGGCTCCACGACTCGGGCTGCCACTGCTGCTCTACTCGGTGGTGGTGCTGGCGTTTTTTTTGGCGCTGTGTGCTCCATCCTCCCAACCCATGCAGTCGGTCTCCAACCCAGACCCACGTCCCCACTCCGGTACTACGCACAGTAGAACTAGTGCACCTACCACTCCCCCTCCTCACCGACTCTGAAGATCTGATCGAGACTGAGTGAGAGCCAGCCGATGGGGTCACGGGCTGATCCCGGCCACAACCAGACCACTGACTTGATGTCTTCACACAATTGCTGCCTGGCTTTGCTGGAGGACTTACTGGGACCTGCACAGCCATACACTAGTCTCTCTCCAGGCACCAGACACATCAGGACAGTGGACACAGTTAACATATTTTTAAATTAAAGGCCAAACTGCCAAACTTTGTCCCTACAGAAAAATGCTACTCGCTCCATTGCCCACACACCAAAACAGATGCCTCCTCTTCTGACAGTCTCCTCTCCTACCTGGACATGCTCTCCCAGCTACCTCGTGCAGCCAGTCACAGACACTCTCAAGCTCCTGGCTCCTCCTTCTATCTCTCCAAATTGGTGGATACTTCATGTCCATGAGCCAGGGGTGCATTTTATTGGCTGTAAAGCTCGGTGCCGGCGGTTGAGGACTGTTATATATTTGCAGCCCCCTGACCCCCTCCTCTCCCCTCAGGAAAGAAAAAAGAGAAAACACACTGCAGTGCACCACAAAAACAAACCCAGATGGGTCATGGAATCGTCAACTACATGGAATTTCAGCTCTGCTATTTTATGACTGCAATCCAATGCAATTGCAACTAATTGCAACTGCATTGAATTGCAACTGACTATTTCAATTCACAACTATTGCTCTGGGGTCTACTCACACACAGTCACTCACTATTCTTTCTTCAGAATCTCTTTTCAACTACCTCTGGTTCAAAAACATTCTTTTTCTTCACAGGCTGAAACTTGAAGCCTGACTGGCCACTAAGATTCCACTTAAAATATCACTGCAGGTGCTGCTTCTTATATGGCTTAACATTCCATGCACTCAAAGGGTCTGATTCATGACCCATTCCCAGAAGTCTCTGTGGCTGTGCTTTCTATGGGAGATGCCATGTTAATTTACATTTCCCCTTCTCATTTTGGCAGGCTGCTGCCATTTTGCTGAAAGTCCCACAATGTTTATTTTAACCTGTTCTGGCCCTGATTGCAGTCCAGGGGCCAGAACTGTGTTTTTCAGGGCACACAGCCCATTGCCAAGTCGGGAGTTTATTTGGTGGGAAGCGGACTTCTGTGCCACCCTCCCACTGTTGTGCACATGCACACCATGGTCTTCTTAGTTCTCAACTCCCTTTGCAGTTCTGGGGCTGGGAAACCCTTTTTCCTGCACCCAGTGGTTCTATTCTTTCTCGGTTCCAGCTCCATTTACTATCTAGGATCTGGAATGGTACCTTGATTTGGGCACACCACCCGGTTCTGGCTTTGGAACTCTGCCCCATTTGGGTGCTTAGAGTACATGTGTGGCAGCCAACTTTGCTGCCAAGCTTCCCCATGTCCATCCTCTGGCCCATCTTCAGCTCCTGCGGTCAAGGAAAATAAACAGCTGCATCTTCCTCTTCTCTGCCATCTACCTCAGCCCTCCCCCCCATAAACATTGGGGAGGGCCAGAGGGTTCCAGGTGGCAATAGCCACAACTTTTTTTTTACAGTGGAGCCCTGGTTTGAATCCTGCCAGGGCTCCTGATGAGACGTTACTGCTGCCCTGCCAGTCCCAAAGCTGCAGTCCCAGAACTAGGGAGTGAAGAGTTGGGTCAGGAGACGTGAAAGCACACTTCATGTAAGCCTCTGATTTGGGAGGGCTTACAGCAGTTTTACACAGTAAATTTCTTTCAGATACTTGCTTGCACTATGTGACCTAATTGAGGATGTCCCATGTACTCAAAAGTTCATTCCACATTTGAGCATGGGGTTTCTGCTCCTCGTGTGACAATGTATGTATGGCAGTAACCTTTCCACTTCCCTGAGGATTTCTATTCTTTAGATCAAAATTGTTATGATTATCTTCCAATCCCCATTTGGCCATATAATGAGTCATTAAGATTCACATCCGGCTTAATGGTGAGAGAAGTAGGCCAGAGCCATCTTCAGATCAACTTTGACTTGGGGTCTGAAAAATTGGTTCGGCTCTGTTAAATCAACTGAACTACTGCACTTCCCAATGCTGTAACTGGTATAGTGTAAAATAGCCTACAAATGAGGAGGGGGGGGTGAGCATTGACATCAGCAGTGAATATTATTGTGGATTACCTGAATCAGGTTGTGTTTGCATGTCACTGCTGGGAACTGGTGTGTTTGTGGCACTGTGACACAGTCCACAGTGAGTATGACTGCTGAATCCCAGTTCTGAGCTATAGTAATTGTTAATATTTATTGCTGAGCTCAGGACTTACCCTCTGTTTTACCTCTGTACCACTGTGCCTTCTGACTGGCCCCTGGACCCCAACTGCGCCTGCTGTCATGCCATTATGTGGGGAACTCTCAGCTCTGTCTGCCGTTCCCCCCAGTATAGAGGCCAGTGGGGATCCACACAGTGTTGGACCCAAGAGTACCAGAGGCTCAGGAGACATGGATGTTTTCTGGTTTTCTCCCTGTTCCGCTTTAAGCCCTCCCACCTCCCTGATGCTGGGCGGTGCCCTGTCAAGCCTCACACTCAAGCAGTGATGGCCCTGCAGAGGGGCAAGCTCCTTAGCCCACTTCCCACATTGCTGGGATGGTGGAACTACAGCGCCATCCCTCACCAACTAGGAGCACTAATGTACAGAAACATAATCCCCCTTTCCTGCTGCCCACCCCACCTCTTGATTGCAACTGGGTTGCTGGCATGAGATCACAATGTGCTATCCCCTGAGGCATCAGAAGGTCCATTTTACATTTATTTTAAAGTTATTTATTTTTGATCAGGAAAGACACATTAGGCTGTGATAGCTTGTTTCCAGGTGTGTCCTGAGGGTGGGTTACATAGACCTGGTTTATTACCTACTCTTGGCAGGGGTGACTGTTGCCTCACTTCCAGAATGGAAGAGACTGCTGCAGTAAAGGAGGATGGTGCACTGCTGCAGGCTGTGGAGTCACCCTCCCTTCCAGCCCATTGGTCTGAGGAGGACACAGCTTCTAGAGAAAATATGGGTGTTGATTTACATGTACCTATTGTTGATAAAAATGATATCCAAGCTGCAGAAGATCAGTTGGAATCTGAACTTACAGTATGTAATAACGACAATTCCTGCTAAACCTAATGGTGCAGGATGAAGAGCGGTATAACTACAGGGAGGAATCATTGAAGAAACTCCCTGGAAATGTTTTGATAAGTTCTCAGAAGTTCCCTTCATTAAAGCTGGTGACTGAAGCTGACAAACGGCTGAGTAGAGGAGATCAAAGTGACACTGACTGTGTTGTCAGTGTCAGAAGACTTCTTGGTATCTGGCTTTAAACTGTGGCAGGCAGATTCCACTATTTCAGCCTTAATGCTGGACGAAGCACTGGTATCCTGTTTGGGACAGTCAGAACTCAGCTGGAACCTTCAAAATGGTGCTGGTAGTCTTGTCTCTGGCATCTGCCTCTGCTTTTTTACTGACTGTTCAGAGTGCTGCACAAACTGGAGAACCGACTCTGCCATGGAACTACCTACTGCATGGACACAACACCGCCCAGCATGGATTCACAGGATGCAGGTACAAATACATAGAAACATAGAAACATAGACTTTGACGGCAGATACGGACCGCTAAGCCCATCTAGTCTGCCCATTTCCCTACCTACAGGATAGGCCGCAGATCCTAGTTAACCAACAGCCTATATCTTCCTGCCCCCCACAAGAATTGCCTTATGTCTGTCCCATGCATTCTTGAATTCACCCACAGTTTTAAACCCCACAACTTCCTCAGGAAGGCTGTTCCATGCATCCACTACCCTCTCTGTGAAATAATACTTCCTCACATTGCCCCTAGACACGCCCTCCTTCTATCTTTAAATTGTGTCCCTTGTTCTTGCAAGTCTCTTTTCTGAAAGATGCTACCCTCTTGGACTTTGTTGATTCCCTTGAGGTACTTGAAAGTTTCTATCATGTCCCTCTCTCCCTTCTTTCCTCAAGGGTATACATATTAAGCTCCTTTAGTCTCTCCTCATCGACTTCTCTTGCAGACCCTGCACCATTTTAGTTGCCCTCCTCTGGACTGCCTCTATCCTGTCTATGTCCTTGCAGAGATGGGGTCTCAGAACTGGACACAGTATTCAGATGGGGTCTCACCAACTGTCTGTACAGAGGGATAACAACTTCCTGTTTTCTGCTGCTGATGCCTCTCCTATAAATCCCAGTATACCCAGCCCTCCCTACTGCCTTCTCACATTGCTTGCTAACCTTAAGGTCATCTGATATAGGTTACCCCAGGTCCCTTTCCTGTTTTGTTGTTGTTACTACCTCCCCACCCATTGTGTATTCTTCCCTGGGTTCTTGTTTCCCAGGTGCATTATTTGCATTTTTGCATTGAATCCTAGCTGCCATACGTCTGACCATTCCTCCAACCTTGCCAAGTCCCTTTTCATCCTTTCCACTCCTTGTGTATCAACCCTGTTGCAGATCTTTGTGTCATCTGCAGAAAGGCATACTTTTCCTTCCAGTCCCTCTGCAATGTCACTGATGAAGACATTAAAAGGACTGGACCCAATACTGAACCCCCGCGGTACCCCACTAGTAATCACTTTCTTCAGAGTGGACTCCATTTACAATTACCTTCTGTGTCCTGTTGTCCAGCCAATGTTTTACCCAGGCTACCACCCTGGGACCCACTCCCAGGCTGGTTAATTTGACTAATAATCTTTTGTGTGGGACTGTGTCAAATGCCTTGCTAAAGTCTAGGTAGGCCATGTCCACAGCCCCTCCCTGGTCTACTACTTTGGTCACCCAGTCAAATAAATCTATTAGATTCGTCTAACATGACCTTCCCACTGTGAACCCATGCTGCCTTGGATCCTGTCCTCCACTGACCTCTAGGTACTCAACTATTCTTTCCTTCAGAAGTGACTCCATCACTTTCCCTACCACAGAGGTCAGACTGACAGGTCTGTAGTTTCCTGCCTCTGTCTTGGTCCCACTTTGTGAAGGGAATCACATCCACCTTCCTCCAGTCCTCGGGTACCACACCATCCTCCCATGATTTATTAAAAGAGTAGCCAGTGGTTTCACTAGTTCCTTCCTTAATTCTTTTAGAATTCTGGGGTGAATTCCATCAGGACCCATTGCTTTGTCCACCTTCAGTTTTAGGAGTTCTTGCAGAACCCTTTCTTCTGTGAAAGGACTGGGATCGACCCCCCTATCAAGAGTGCTTCTGTTAATTGGATTAGGCACTTCCCCCTCTTTTGTGAATACTGAGCAGAAATATTCGTTCAGTATTCCTGCTTTTTCACTGTCCCCCTCTGCCCACCCACCGTTCATTCTATTCAGCCTCACTATCCCTCCCTTTGTCTTTCTACGCTCGCTGATGTACCTATAAAAGGTTTTATCCCCCTTCTTAACTGAGTTGGCTATCTTTTCCTCAGTTTGGGCCTTTGCTATTCTGACTTCCCTCCCTGCTTCTTTCTGCCTTAACTGGTACAGCTCTCTGTCCTGCTCCTTCTGTGTTTCCTTATACTTCCGGAATGCTATCTTTTTCTTCCTGACTTTCACAGCCACCTCTCTTGAGAACGATAGTGGTGTTTTCTTTCGTTTTGATTTGTTTATTTGCTTCACACAAAGGCTTGTTGCCTCTGTGATGGCAGTTTTTGATAATTCCCCATTGTTGCTCCACACCTCCTTCTAGCCTGTTTGCAAGTGCTTTTCTGAGGCACTCTCCCATCTTGCCAAAGTCAGCCCTCCTAAAGTCCAGTACCCTCACTTTTGTATGGCTTGACTCTGTAGCTGAGTTTAATGTGAACCACACTGTTTGATGGTCACTTGTCCCCAGATGGCAACCCACTTCTACATCTGAGATCCTCTCACTGCCCCCGTTTGAGAGTACGAGGTCTAAGATTGCTCCCTAAGATGCTGGAGAAACTACTGTATCTGTTTCTAAACATTTTGTAAAGACTGTTTTAACTAAAAAAAATGGGGTCCTGGACTGATAGAACTATAAGGGATCATGAAGCCACAGGAAAATTTGCCTACATGGTGGGGGTGGGGGGGAACATAAGGACCAGGGACCTTACCAAAGCATTAATTTTGGACCCGCTACTTATGGTAACTCACAGCAGTAGACTCTAGAGAAGCAACTTGCTCCAAGCTTGCCCGCACCTGTGATTCTTGAACCAATAACTGTAGCTGGTCAGCATACAGAGTGGAATTAGGCAAAGACAGGTCAGTCAAGCACAAATTCACCTGATTACCCAAGCACTAAACTCGGCCCATCAACTGTTCAGATGCCCTACTTCAGGGCCGAGGCATGCAGATGTTTTCTCTCAACACAGGGCAGAATCTGTACCCAGAAGAATGTGGCTCATTTTGTTACCAAGGAGGTCTCCCAGAGTACCCAGCCCGCATATATATATATATATATATATATATATATATAACCTGACTGGGAACTGTCGTTGCTAAGCAACTGACACTAGCATTTTGACAAACCATGGTCAGAGCTGACTCAACATTTATTGCTGTAGTAGATCAAAGGTTTCCAAACATGAAAAGGATCACAAACTCCTCAATATCCATTCTTTTTAAGTTATAATTCATTGAAACTTTGGGAACAAGTTAGCACCAGCAATGAAAACCCACTGTAGGTTTGTAAATATTACGTAAAATGGACCAAAATCAAGATCTGTGTATTAAGAGAGTTTTACTAGCCACTCCTGCCCAATTTTCACCACAATCCACTACACCTACATGATATAATTTCAAGGATTTGCAGGTTAGTGACCATAAAAACAGTTTCCACAATGCAGTTTGTGGTTGCTAGGCAACCGAATCGTGCCATACATACCACTGTATTCAGTGTCTATCTCAGTATTAAATAACCTGTTCCAAAGTCTCCCTCTATTAATCAAAGTGTGTGCCATTTCAAAGATTTGCAATTTAGTGACCGTGAAACCAGTTTCCATGCTGCAGCTTGTTGCTAGGCAATCAAATTGTGCTATACCAAGCACTGTATTCAGTTACCCCGTTTACATGCAGGGTTAGATCGATTGCAAAGCAATCAATTGCTTTGTAACTGATCCTAACCATGCATGTAAATGGCCCTATCGATGACATTTGGCTAGATCACAGAATTGATCCAAGTGCACTGATTACCATGGCATTGGTTGTGTCTTGGCATGTAGACAGGATCAGTGCTGGAAATGATCTCGTGCATGCTCAGGTAGCATGTACCCTGTTTACATGCAGGGTAAAATCAATTACACAGTAATCAGTTATCTTGTAATGGAATATTACACTGCATGTAAATCTGTTCTCTTCTTTGTGCAATAAATCCTGCACTTTATGTAAACTTTAACGGAGTTGGTGATCGATTACCTAGAATCAAAGACAAGGAAATCCATCAGCAACTCATGTAAACCTAATAAGTGACTCTCAGTAATAAAAAAAACCTGTTCCAAAGACTCCCTCTATTAAACAAAGTGTGTATCTTTCCTTTACAGCAACCAAACTGACCCTCTGTTACAGAAATACAAGAACAATCTCAGCACAATCTCCCTATTGTGGCAGCCAGAGCAGCCATGCAGCTCACGGATTTAAACATTTCTTGCCAACATGTTGCCACAGGAAAAACTCCACTTCAGTTCTGTATGCCAGCAGGACTGCTAAAGACTGTCTGCAGCATTTTGATGCATGCTTAACCCACAGCTTGACCTGCTGTTCAGCTCACAAATTTATATATCTCACCAGTTATTAACAACCGACCACAAAGGGAGGATCCCCCTAGTAATTTTAGTGCTATAATGTCAGTGTTGGTAAATGGAAAAAGTCTGCTAGTTGCTTGGTTACTGTCTACACTTTTTAAAGCATGTTAGACCTGTTGGTCTGGGGCTCCAGGTTATACCAAAATGTAGATCCCACCCCCTGCATGGCACCTTTTAAGTTTCAATGCGTTTGAGAAAATCAATACCACTCTTACTATTATACCAGGGTAGGCAACCAGCAATTTATGTGGAAACCAATTAATGGTCTAAAATATCGCTATCAAAAGGATATTTATGTTATAGTATTGGTGTGTAGAATAAGGTTACTTAGATCCTAGCCTAGAAATATTAAATCACAAGCTTCGTAAAAACTTAAAAAGAAACATAAAAATTAAACATAAAAGCCAAAAGGCACTTAATAGCCCTATATTTAGGAAGCCACATTATAACCACCTCTTATTTCAAAATTATTAACCATGAAAAAAATCATTCTATGCCTTCTTAAATCCCTTAGTTATAATATTTAATTGGCTAATTGCCATCTATCTCCTGAGTGCATAAAAGAATCATGAAATTAACTCTATTCTACATATAAACATGAGATACTAGGGAAAGAGTGGCTCACTGCTGTCAGAGCAGCCCACAGCACGAGCTCCGGCTGTGCTGCAGAATTCAAAAAAGTCCTGCTGTTCTCATACAGAGAACTTGGGTGAATGGCTCCTCTCACTAAACTGGGGACCCTTGATTTTGGGTGCCCAGAAAACATATTTCTGGCAAGTTTTAAAAAAAAACCCATCAGAATCTAGCTAAACAGGACCTGTTTAGCTAGGTTCAGGTGTTCGTCTTTTTTAAAATAGAGTATTTTTATGTACTTTAAATGTTTGTAAGTTTAAACAGTGAAAAGAAAATGGTGGTCATTAGAAAAAGGATTTTTCCCTCACAAAAAAGGATTGGCCCTATACAAAAAATGATTCTTTCTTTGTTTCATACAGCTATCTTGAAGTGCTTACTGAGCATGCTCAGAACCAACATTTTTAAAATTAGTAACTCGGAACAGATTCATATCTTTTCACCAAACCAGAGAAAGGCACAACTGTGGGCCAAGTCCTTTCTACCCTGTAAATTTCAGACCAAAATTCCAAACCATCTGGGTGCAAGGCAATGAAAAAAAAAAAAAATCCAGCAAAAAACAGCAGTGTTTTATGTTATTTTGCTGTCTGTGTCTCGGAACCTGCACATCTGACTTGAACAAAACTTGGCACATCATGAGATCTACCCCATGAGACTATGCATGCAAACTTTTGTGCACAACCATTGAATGGTTTGCAAAGTTATTTAAGTGCAAAAATTGGAGTTTAACATTAAAGACCCTACTCAACCCTAATCACAGGGACACTACCGCACCACTAGAAGAGATAGATAGCTAGATAGATAGATAGATAGATAGATAGATAGATAGATAGATAGGGGAAGCACCAATGGAGGTCGACAGTGAAAATATCGACCTCCCACACAGCGACAGCACAATACCGACGCAGGTATTGTGCAGCATGAAGGACAAGTGTTTTCTATGGGGGGCTGCACCCCCCACATCTTCCATGCAGGGGACTCTGCCCCCTGCACCCCCTGGACTTTAAGATTATCAACTCCAGGTCAGAGTTGGTCCAGAAAGGGGGCAGAACATTGGGGGATGGTTATATTTGAAAATGGACCATTACAGTGACTGTCACTGTACTGATCTTTTTTCAAATGTAGCTGTCGGGGTGTCGAACTGGAGGGGGGGCACCGTGTAGGTAGGTAGGTAGATAGACAGATAGATAGATAGATAGACAGATAGATAGATAGATAACAAAACAGAAACTGCAGAAAGTATCACTGCCATTTTTCTTTTTCAGGATTTGTGCTTTAATTCATGCTTCTGTTGGGGACAATTTTGATGTCAGCTTTAAGACACAGCAGTGTTTCGAGAGGTTCTTACTTACATTAGTCAAGTAAAAACATCCCCATTTTGGATCCTCTTTATAGGTATTACACTTAACAAAACCCACCATCAAGAAAGTCACTATTATTTTCAGATCCAGAAGCAAATGATTTGATATCTTTTATTGGACCAACATAGATGTAACAAAAAGAACAAAGTGCTTTAGCTTTTGGACCAACAAGTCCTTCATTAGAAGCGTAATGACAGTTATTTAGAAAAGCCAATATTTTTAACACCCAGATCATGCAGAAGAAAAGCAGAAAATATCCCCATTGGTTCAAAATACTCATTTAAAAAAGCAAAAGATGATGTCAGAGAAGCTTAACAGTACCATTTCACCTTCAGCTGAGAGGGTCTAAGGGTCAGAGGTCCTTAGTGCAGAAGACATACAAAGAATTCCACTGCATACAAATTAAATTGACTTATAAGATAACAACTACTTGAGCAGATGGCTCTTAAATCAAATTATGAGTGTCACAATGTGTATAAGAATGCAGTTACTGAAAAGCACCCCCCAACCGGATTAAAGACATACTAAAATTGTAAGTTAAAAACAAGCACCACAAGAGAGGGCTACAAGAAGCATTTATGTATAACATACAAAGAGTAACCAGTAAAGTTTTCCTAAAAAGATCAATAGTTACACACTGTATGAAATGTAAAACATAGCTGGACCTATTACCCAACTGTACTCTCCAGATAGATATTATGTCCCATAAACTTCAAAAGCCTATAGTGTAGTAACAGGAGTTTATAAATGATAATATAAATATAAATTGTCAGTATAAGTGTCAAACAAAAAACTACTTGTCAAGTACCACCAAGAAATTAAGACCATGTAGCCTGATATGTACAGATGTCAATAAATTCTCAGTGTATAATATAACAACTTGATGTACCAAAAATGTCTAAGGAATCTAAATAAGAAATCATAGGAATTAAATTCTCCCCATCCCCCACACACACAACACACCCCACCCCGTACCCCCATATCTGAGGGGGGAGATAACTAGTTTTAAGGAGATATATACAGATAACCACACACACATGCGCAAACATGCAAACACACACACAAACACACTCTTAATGCGCCATCATTCACATCAATCACTGCAATTGTTACCCAAAGGAATTCAACTTGTCATAAAATTCCAAGTAAAAGGGATCATGTATCCTAATATATATACAGAGCAAAAATGTGACACTATGTAATCATACTACTGTCTGCTTAGTAACAGTCCAAGGATTCTGAATAGAACCAAAATGAAATAAAACTTCACCCTCCCCAGGGTAAGGTAACTAGAAGTAAATGTACAGTATGTATGTAAGACAAGAGTCCTAACATACCTACATTTCCACAAATCACTACAATATTAGCCTAATATAATTAGATCTGTCAAGGACCCCCATGCAAATGAGATTTCGCACCCCAATATGTTCAGAGTTCAAAAATGTGACAGTATATAATACTACTGTATGTATAGTAACAGGCTAGGGAATCTGAATATGACCCAATGGAATCAACCCCACTCCTGGGGGAGGTAAATAGTAAGAAGGAATTAATATTCATTATGTGTGTGAACTAAGAGTAATAACACACTGTAACTCCATGTATCTGAATAGAAGCCTACCTCAATGTGACAGCAAACCCCACACCTGCCATATTCACATACCCCCCTCAAAACACACACATACACACACATATTAACTTACAATTTGAGTATGTCTTTAATCTGGGTGTGGGTTGCTTTTCAGTAACTGCATTCCTATACACATTGTGACACTCACAATTTGATTTAAGAGCCATCTGCTCAAGTAGTTGTTATCTTATAAGTCAATTTAATTTATATGCAGTAGAATTCTTTGTATGTCTTCTGCACTAAACACCTCTGACCCTTAGAACCTCTCAGCTGAAAGTGAAATGGTACTGTTAAGCTTCTTTGACATCATCTTTTGCTTTTTTAAATAAGTATTTTGAACCAATGGAGATATTTTCTGCTTTTTTCTGCATGATCTGGATGCTACAAAGTATTGGCTTTTCTAAATAACTGTCATGACGCTTCTGACAAAGGGCTTGTTGGTCCGAAAGCTAAAGCATTTTGTTCTTTTTGTTATATCTATGTTGGTCCAATAAAAGGTATCAAATCATTTGCTTCTGGATCTGGTCTTACAAGGACCAATACAGCAAATACTAAATCTATTATTTTCAGAAATTAGGAGGTGAACCTCAATGACATTTGTTATTGGTTCAGAGGTGTGAGGTTCTGGGGCAGCCTGAGGCACTAATGGACACAGAACAGATCTCTGTTGGAGAATGGTGGTTCAAACAGCCCAAGGCCTGCTACAAATGTAGAACACATACACACCTAAGCAGTGTGTATGCTCAGTTCTGGTGCAGGCTCTGTGTAGAATTCAGCCATGTAAGTATCACTTGCCGCAGCATGTTACATAGTAATTTATGTGAGGAGAAGGAACACTTTCCAACAGTGCCCCTGTGCAGCACACAACAGAGAGGATGACCTAAATCAAGATCACCTGTTAATCAAAGCACAACAGACTGGTGCTGCCAACATATCTAGCAACATATCCTCATGACAGCACCCCAAAGAGGTCTGGCCCTTTCCCAGCTAAACGTAGCATCAGTCTCCCTCATCTAATGTGTCTGTTCTTCACATCCCCACTTTGTGTTCTACTACTACTGCCACTGAGCTTCAACCACAGAACTTCGCAGTCTTTGTTCCCTTCACTCATTCATCTATTGCTCGTGCGACAATGTAGAGATTTTACCCCCTCACCCAGATTCATTAGAGTTCCACAACCAAAGAGTGAAACAGTACCTCCTCCCCCTAAGCATGGTTAAATACCTCAGGACCAGCTTCCTCTACCTATAACAAATAAGTTTGCACTTCTTTAGGAACATAAGAACTCCGGGAATGCAAACATTGGTAATCTGGATTATGATGCTTCATCTTCCAAATTATCCCAGGTAGCTTTCTCTTCCAAAATCAAGGAAGACAGTGGAAGACATTCAAGACTAACCAGAAAAAGGAAGAATAAGTCTTCTCCATGGACAAGAGGGGGTATAACATTGTTACATGACCTTAGGGTTGTTTTTCTTCTTTTTTTGATATCCTGACCTGTGGGTCCATTAAATATCTAAACATCTGCAGCCTCAAGAGTCCTGAAAGAAGGAGTGCTAGCCTTTCTTTATTACATAATTTATACTGTCACATCTTTTTTGTACAAGAAATTAGAATCTCTTCTCTTTTTTATGTATTCCAGGCAAAGAAGAAATGGGTTTGGGGTCCCTCCTTTTGGGCACTGGGGGAGGATAGAGAGGATGAGGTGGGAATTTTACTTTGGGGCCCAGAGTTTAAAGTGGATTGGCTGGTTGATATCTGTCCAAGGAGAGCACTGCTTCTAAATTTTTTTTACCATGGTGAGGCATTTTGTCTTATTAATATCTACCTCCCCCCCCCCAAGCTAAATTTGCCAGGGTCTGATTATTTGAGACTATCCAGTTGTATTTGCATTCCTCTTGGAAGATTATTCTGTGAGGAGATTTCAACTATTAGATGGACATCAGATAGACAAAGCATTTTAAAAAAGATATATTGTGCAAAGTTTTTTACAGCAAATGATCTCAACTGTTGGCTTAATTGCTGTGTATAAGTCTACACACACTTCCAGGAGATCAGCTTATTTGAGGTGATATTTATCAACTAGGATTGACTATTCTTTATCGTCTCCTTCTAATATTATTAATAATGTTGCTAGGCAGTAGTTTATTCCTTTCTGACTCCCTACCAGCACAACAGAGGTGGACATTGAATGCTCCCTCTTAGATTCAGAAGAGATTAAGGCTGCAGTAAAATCTGTCCTGGTAGCTAAGCAGTTGGTGTTCTGCTGTTATGATGATCTATTACGCTGGTGGGAGGATACCAGATCTGAAGGACTTTTCCAAAAATACTATATGGGTAGAGGAAAGCAATAAATGACTATCTTCATTACTTAATCCTCACGGACCTGCTACACTGGGTCTTATCCAAGCCAGCAAATGGAATAGAGAACTATATGGACCAAATTCAGTCCTTGAAACAAAGAATGAGCATTTACCAATATAATCAGGCAGCATCGGTTGCAGCAGAACAAAAAATTTGGCATACAGAAATACCCCTGTGCAGATCCTTTCTCCACTTGTAAAGATGTTAAGGGAGGGAATAATATTGTCTTTTCGGTCCCTTAAATCTTTTAAACCCAAATTTCTGATTCATGAACAGTAGCTTCTAGCATATCAGATATGGTACATGTGGTTATCACTTATATAGGGGTCACCTTTGGATATGATTCTGATAGGGGTACTATGGCTTAACATTTCCTGTCAGCTATTACAGTATCTCCCCTCTGCTAGTGCAGTTAAATGTAGCCTCCCCCGCTCATCCAAAGAATAAGTCTTTAGTCTTATTTTTAGCTTAAAGCATTATGCTTCCCCCAAGGGGATGGGTTACCTAATGAATTTTACATATTAGCCCTCTCAAAACACCAACCTATAGCATGTCCAGGAGATTGAAGTCCCCCAGGATCACTGCTGCATCAGATTTGGCTGTTTCTCACAATATCCCCCACTTAGCTGGATATCATATTCCATTAAGCTGCTTGAGGCCTGCTACAGTCCAAAGGTTTCTGTTTTGCTTCTCTTTTCCCATATCTCAATTCAGATGGATGCTATTGCATTATTTTGCCCCCTTATGTCATGCTTATCCTCCACAGTGATTCCCCACTCTTAAGAAGAGAGCCACTGCATCCCCTTTCTGTCAGGCCTATCCCTTTTGATTAGGTTGTATCCCTCTCTCCTGATGTACCACTTATTTTCTCCCCTACTGTCTTTCTCTGAGTGTCATTAAGTCCTGACCTTTGAAATGCATCAGGCACTTGAATGCACCCAGTTTTTTGGGTGTGCATCTCATACTGACCTGCATGCAAGTGAGTGCAGTTGTCCCTTTATGCTCCCTTCCCTTCCTCCGTGGAGTTCTCCTCTTCTGGCACTCCTCTGATCTACTGTCCTTCCTTCTGTGATCCCCTGCATCTTCTTGCTGCCCTTGTTGATCCTCTATACCAGCCACCCATCATCTAGCTCAGTCTGAAATGATGGCTCTGTCCACCCTGCAGGCCAGTTCTCCTCCACCCCCCCGACACAGGTGCAGCCCATTCTGAACATACTGGTGTCCCTTTCCAAGAAAGTCCTCTAGTTGGCCATAAAAATAAAGTCCTCCCTCCTGCATAATACCCTTAGCCAAGCATTAGTGTTCCTGATACTCCACTGCAGCATCTCACTCATGCCAAGGACTAGTAGGATATCAGAAAGGATCCCTGTTGATAGCGTTCCCTTCAGGAGCATCCATAGTTCTATGAAGAGCCTCCTTATGTCTTCAGGACTTGTGCTACCTTGGTTCTTTATGCCAACATGGATGATGACAGGCTTCTCCTCCCCAGCTGTGTTGCTCGGCCCTGGATAACACTTGTTTAATCCATTCTGCAGGCAGGCAAACCACCTTGCCTGAGCTACCATCCTGGTCCAGTAATGCCCTGTGCTGCTCATACACTGCCCTCACTATAGTCTCCAGTGACTGCAGTGTTCCTCAGCCCAACCTTTTCCATTATCATCCTCCATGGCAGGGCTAGTGTCCTTGGACCTAGGCTGCCCTCACCAACCCCAACTGCCCATTGACTCACCCCCCCCAAAGACATGGCTAACCAGAGCTAAGGCTTCAGTTTATTTCATTGCTGAACAAACATTGTGCTTTTTAACCTCTTAAAACAGTGTTTAGTAGTAGTCAGTAGGGGGAATTATATATTTGGCTTAATTTCCAATGACCTTCATATGAAGTCCAAACCATCCATTTCTTACCTGAGACAAAATGGCCACTCAAGACAGAATAAGTTAACTGAAAGGAGGGAGATTATGCACTTTATAAAATGCAGGTCTGACCACATATGGAACACTTTGTGCAGTTAAGGGCAATACACTAAAAAAGGATATAGAGTCATTGGAGGGGTACAACACAAGGCAAAAAAAGTTGATCAGACTTCAAACGGTGAAGGGAGGCTGTAGAAGTATAAGGGGTGATTCGTTAATGAACAGCTGACAGCTTTTTGAGATATTGCTTATGGTGAGCTAGCAAAGTTTTGTAAACTGACCCCCAAATTCCAGTCTTTCTCTGTCTCTCTCCAGTGATAACACTGCAGCCCCCTTCCCCACTTATCATCAGAATACTGGAGTGGAGAGTGGAGCTACAGGTACAATTTCCACTCTGGAACAGAGTGAGAGTACAACTACATGAGTGTCCCCTAATAAGTTTAAATAATAACAAAGGAAGTTTATTTAGACCCTTAGACAGGCGGCTGCTTGATGTGAGTTGCCTGCCCTGTTCGTGTCAGCTGCTCTTTAAAGCTTAGGGAAGGAGAATGTTGGAGAAGGATGGGAGGAAACATTTTCTTTGAGAGAATTATATAGGTTTGGCATAGGCTACCAGAGGAAATGCAACCATATGTGCAGATGCTGTAGCGTGCTTTGCTTTAAGTCTAGAAAGTATGAAATCTTGGGGGGACAACAATATTTTAGTGGTCTTTCTACAGCTCACTCCATCTGTATACGGTATTTATTTACTTATCAGGCCTTTGTTCCACTTACATATTTACAAATGAATGAAGGCTGCAGCAGATTACTGTATTTTGTAACCAGTTTTTAACAAATACTGTAGTGTATGAACACTGAATATTCTACTGCACTGAAGCACACTTAGGATAACCTACATGAGGTAAAAAGGAAATGTCACTAGATTATCTAAATGGCTTCTCTTATCTTTTTCAGGGGGACATGGGCCTTCCTGGAATGCTGGGACAAAAAGTAAGTACTCAGGAATGTTGGCACTTTACCAGTGACTGCAATTGTAGGACTATGGAGAGTACTAGGGTCATAGGAAACAGTATGGGGTGGACATCTATGTAGAAAAATGTGGACTCCAGACCTATGGTCCAGCAGTTATGTAGTCTGAGGTAAGGCAAGGCAATTGTATGTATATGGCACCCTTTCCCAAAGGTTTAGGGTACCTTACAAGGTGATAATTGCAGTTAAATACATAATACAACATACATAAAAATTTGAATTAATATACCATAAATGCATTAAACAACACTGTACCCCTGCACAAATAGGTAACATTTTACAGTAGGCCTCACATAAAGGCCTCCACCGATCTAGAGCCTGACAAAACAATACTGATATTCAGAACATTTCCTCAAGCGATTTGGTTGCTTCTGCAAATTATAAAACATGGGGGGGGCAGGAACTATCCAGCTACTATTTTCAGGGACATCACCAATATTTAACACTTCTAGTGATGTTTCCGAGAAATTCTGTGCAGCATTTTTTCTGTTTCCCAATAAAGTGTTTTAAAAATTTCCATGATCATCCAAAAATATGTTCATTCTCTGACATTGAAGACAAGCTGATGACAAGTTCTTGGTTTAAAGTGGTGCTCAGAGTTGCAAGGCACATGGGCACATGATGGTCCATTTGTGGTGGTAACCTTGGTTCAAGTGAAAACTCCAGTTAATGGAGTTGGGCAGTCAGGCAGAAAGTAAGTGATTCCTATGACTGTGTATCTCGATTGGCACTATCATACATTGCCTTATTTCCCTCTTTCCTGGATCTGCCCCTAAACAGGATCCATTTTAGATCCATATGTATGTTAAAGTTTAAACAGTTGGGGAATGTGAAATGTTCAAAAAGTTTTGTTTTGTTTGGTTTATGGACTGTAAAAGAAAACACTACAGCAATGTCAGCATTCAGTTTATAAAACTGCAAAGCAAAACCTGGAATGTTCATGGACTGAAACATGTCATATGACCATACATTGATTTTGCTTACTGCATGGTCATCCTGGCATTTAGCCTGTTAACATATCCCTGTGCTAGGCAGCTTTGGTTTGGCCCCTCTATCTGTTTCCTCAGTAACCAGTCTGTAATGATCACACATGGTTGCCACAGACCAGTTAGGGTCTATGGTGGCAGGCTAGGAAGGGACCATCAGAGCAAACTGAGTAGGCCAAGCGGTCATTTTCTGTCAACAAATTCTATATTTCTATATTTCACGAACCACAGTCTGTGATGATCAGTGTTCATTCTGTTAACAAGTAACCTCATCTCTCAGCAGTAGCAAAGCAAGTATATCATCTGAAAACATAGTTCATTATTTGTTATTGAAGCTAACGTGAACATTTTTCCCCTGTGAAAGACACAAGCACGATCGTGCTTTCACTTTCTTTAGGGCTACTGACATCACTTTTCTCCTGATACGCTTATAGTTTTGTTTCTAAGTATAAAAAACTCTAGCCTGCTAAAAGTTAACTGTTTTTCTTCTCTTTATGCTTTATAACTGAAGAAGGAGCTTTTTTTTTTGGGGGGGGAGGGGGGCTGTTATGTAAAGCAACAAACTTCTGATACTACAAGTATGGGAGCCGCATTAGGACAAAAGTCCTAATGCAAAGCTGGATCACACTTTGTTTTACGTGCCGGTTTCAATGCAACTACAGGGTAGGTAATCATTAATTATGTTCAGCAGGGTAGTTACACTGTAGTTGCATGTTTGTTGCATGAATGTATATTGCAGATGCAGTGCAGTTACAGTGTAGTTATACTGTAACTACAGTGTAATTAAGGAAAGCTGAAAATCCCATGTAGTTCAGTAGGTACAGGGACAGTTTAATGAATAATTCATGCACACCTTTTACACTTTTGTATATTTTAATATAATGATTTTAATTGTTATACATGTAATTTAAAAAGCCATCTTATAAGCACAATAACACACTCCATGGTATGCATCAGGCTTTATCAACGCACTTCCCAGCTGGTTGAAGGCACTCTGCCTGCAGCATTATGCCTCATAACGCACTCGTAGCATACATCAATATAGCCTGATGTACACCTTTTCGTGTGTTATTGTTTACTTAGTTCATATGTGTGTGTATTAGTTCTGATCAATAACAGTGCACAAATAAGGCAGTGCAGAAGTAAATACTGTATTTACCTCAATTTCATTGCAGGGTGAAATGGGTCCAAAAGGAGAACCTGGGGTACCAGGGCACAGAGGACCTACTGGCAGACCTGGAAAACGAGGAAAAATGGTAAGATTTTCTTTTTACATATAGAGTTCCAAGGTATCTGTGCCTGCTTTTTGGCATTGTACTGTGGCCTGTTCTAATGTAATTGTTATAAACATCATGATTTGATAGTACTAATTCTTCACTGTTGATATTTTGTGCTTATTGATTCGTGTTGGGGTTGGGATTTCATTCTGTTAAAAGAGGAAGGTTACAGTCGATATTTTTTCTAGAACCTTTCTCAAAATGCATTTTTGAGCTAGATGGCTTCAGACATGAGCTGTTTTACTACAAGGGACCTGGCTTCACATCTTGATACAGCTGCATTCAAGTGGAAAGAGCTTGGTAGTTTGATTCGCAACTTCAGAGAACAGTAGACCACCACAAAACCACTGCACACAACTCAGCATGATTCTGCACCAAACTGACAGCCTGTGCTTATAGCAGGCCCCGGACTGAAAGAGCATGTAGACTGCAATACTCTCTACTTTCATTTGTTATTCTGTGGGGTCAGATGCTTTACACATTCTGTTTGGCTGTTGTTCGATTGTTGTACCACTGTATCACTATTTTAATTTCTGTGTTAATAGCCCGACACCAGCAGAAACAAACTTTGCAGAAAGCAAGAAAGAAGGAAAGAGAGAAAAATGGAAAGAAAGAAAGAAAGAAAGAAAGAAAGAAAGAAAGAAAGAAAGAAAGAAAGAAAGAAAGAAAGAAACATTTTTGTCACTAAAGCTGGGCTGTGCTGCACCACCAAAATTTGAATGAGATGATCGTACTCAGTAATCTCCAAGAAATCACCAAGTCCTGCCTGAAATGTGGTCCACTGAATGAGTGAGTGAGTGAGTGAGTGAGTGAGTGAGTGAGTGCACTGAAATTTAGTTAGGAAATTCACAGTGATGCATATCAAGAGACGAATCATGTCAGATAATAATTTTTGAAATGCAACACAAATGAGAAAATTGAAAGAGGAGAGGGACCTTGAAGTTACTGTTACCAGGGACCTAAACTATAGAGATCAATCTGATACAGTTTCAAAAAAAGAGGACTCCAATATTGGGGCATAACAATAGAAACTGAGAAGATCAAGAGATGTAATATCGCCACTCTATAAGTCAGCCTGGTGGTGCTGAGGGTTGAGGCACTGGACGCCACACCTCTCACCATGCCAACAACCCGGGTTCGGGAACAAGCCCAAGTTGCTGGGGGTCAGCAGTGGGGAGAGCGAGGAGCAGGACTGAGCTGCCATGAGGCAGCTCTCCGCTCCCAGGAAGGGATGAGGGGTTTCCACCAGGGCTCTACGATGCCGGTTCAGCAAAAATTTTGTCGAGCGATGTTACAGCAGTGGATTTATGTTGACTACAAATTGCGGTTGGCATAAATCCATCTGGAAACCTGTCTGTGTTTTTCAGGGGACTTTGCCCCCCGAACCACTCATGCAGGGCGATCTGCCCCTCGCACCTCCAGGACTTAGGGATTATCAACTCTGAGTCAGAGTCGATTCAGGGAGGGGATGCAGGACCAGGGGAAGAGTGCTGGGGTCCCAGTCAGACTTTACAGTGATCTGCTGATGTTGTCTGCATCGATGCGATCACTGTAAAGGTTTCACTGTGGGATCGACATATGTTTCTCCTGCCCTTGGCTCCAACCTGGTGGAGGATGGATGGCAGTTCAGGCTACAAGGGAGCTCAGCGATTTCCAGGGTGGGGTGGAATGGGCTGAGCTGGTGCCAGGAGTGCGTATGCACCTCCACGTGCACGCACTGTCGTGTCTCACGGGGTTCTGGGAATTAAGGGGAGAAAAAAAGGGAAAAACTGCAAAAACTGCATATAGAAAAAATATTGCCACTCTATAGATCACTGACGAGATTGCATTTAGAGTACTGTTAGAAACATACTGTAGAAACATAGACTTTGACAGCAAATAAGGATCACTTGGGCCACCCAGTCTGCTCATTTTCCTACCTATTGGATAAGCTCCAGATCCTAGTTAACCAACAGCCTACTTCCTCCTAACCCCCACTAGAATTGCATTATGTCTGATCAATGCATTCTTGAATTCCCCCACTACTTTTAACCCCACAACCTCCTCAGGAAGGCCGTTCCATTCATTCACCACCCTCTTCTTGAAAAATACTTCCTCACATTGCCCCTGAGCTGTCCAACCCTCTATCTTCAAATTGTGCCCATTGTCCTTGCACATCTCTTTTCTAAAGATGCTACCCTCTTGGACTTTGTTGATTCCTTAAGGTACTTGAAGTTTCTATCATGGCCCCAGGGTATACATATTAAGCTCCTTTTGTCTTTCTTCATATGGCTTCTGGTGCAAACCCTGCACCATTTTAGCTGCCCTCCTCTGGACTACCTCCATCCTGTCTATGTCCTTGCAGAGATGGGGTCTCCAGAACTGCATGCAGTATTCCAGATGGGGTCTCACCAACTATCTGTACAGAGAGATAGCTTTCTGTTTTCTACTAGTGATACCTCTCCCTATGCATCACAGTATCCTTCCAGCCCTCCTTTTGCTTGCCTACCTTTAGGTCATCTGATGTGACTACCCCCAGGTCCCTTTCCTTTTTTGTTGTTGTTAGTACCTCCCCGCCATTGTGTACTCTTACCCTGGGTTTTTGTTTCCCAGGTGCATTACTTTGCACTTCTTTGCATTGAATCTAAGCTGCCATACTTTTCACCATTCCTCCAACCTTGCCAAGTCCCTTTTCATCCTTTCCACCCCCAACCCCTTGTGTATCAACCCTGTTGCAGATCTTTGTGTTGTCTGCAAAGAGGCACAACTGCTTTTGGTTCCATGCTGCTGTTGGAATATAGTAAGAGTAGAGAGGGGGCCAAGGAGAATGATTAAAATGATATAGGGAATAGATTAACAGAATGTGCAGAGACTGAAAGATTTGGAAATGTTTAGTCTGGGGAAAAATGAAGCTAAGAGGTGATTCAGTACAGGAACAGAAAGTATTAGAGGATTCCATTCTTAAACTTAAACCTAAACTTACAGACAAAAGGCAGGGCAAGGCAAGGCAATTTTATTTACAAGGCACCCAATCCCAGAGGCTCTGGGTGCCAAACATAAATAATCAACATACAGCAGTAATTAAAACAAGAAATAAAACCTCATTAAAACCATGTCAAAATTATTATACAGCAGCATTAAAAGGTTTCCAGAGGTCAGTCTTCAAGGGACTGGCCAAAACTTAAGATGGCATCAGCAGTCAAAAGCCAGGCTGAAGAGGCGGGCCTTCAGCCTCCTCTTAAAGACCTCAATTGAGGGAGCCTCCCGGATTGCAGATGGAAGTGAGTTCCACAGAATTGTCCCAGAAACAGTGAAGGTACGATCTTCCAAAGTCCTGAGCTGAACCCTGGGAATGTCCAGGAGTCTCCTCGAGGAGGAGCAGAGGGAATGAGCAGAGGATACTGGTGACAGGAGCTTGGACAGGTAGCCAGGACCCAGCCTGTAAAGGGCCTTAAAGGTGAGAAGACCCACTTTGAAAAGGACCCTCCACCTGACCAGCAGCCAGTGCAGGGCATGCAGGACTGGAGTCACATTACTGGACCTCGAAAGGCCCATCAGGAACCTGGCTATGTGTTCTGCACCAGCTACAGTTTGAGAAGGGTTCCTCCCTTGACCCCAAAGTACAGAGCATTGCAGTATTGAGCCTAGAAGTCACAAAGACATGCACCACTGTTGGCAGGTCCTTGGCCAGAATGAGGGACTTAATCTGGGCAATGTTCCACAAGTGATAAAACCTACTGCTGATTACAGATGACACCTGATCTTCAAAGGTCAATCTGCTATCAAGGATCATGCCCAGATTTCACACCCTTGGAGAAGCCATCGGTGGAGCAAACCCCAGAAAAAGTCCAGAGTCAGCCCCTGGTGGCAACTCATCACACCTGCAGCCAGGCTTGATTACCAGCACCTTCATCTTAGCCGGGTTAAGTCTCAACCAGCTGGAAGCCATCCAGTCATTGATTTTAGCCAGACAGTTGTTAAGCATGTCAACAGCTCCTGATATTCTGGGTACAAAAGACAAATACAGCTGGGTGTCATCTGCATAGCAGTGAAGCTCCACACTGTATTGTCAAATGATCTCGCCCAGGGGCAGCATATACACCGCGAACAGCATCGGTGACAAGAGCAAGCCCTGTGGTACTCCACAAGACAGAGGCATTGGGGAGGAGGAGAAATTTCCCATCGCCACTTGCTGCACCCTGATCGAGAGATAGGACTCAAACCATTTGATGACAGTGCTGGTGAGTCCACAAAACTCACAGAGTCAATCAAGAAGCGTGACGTGCTCCACAGTATCGAAAGCTGAGGAGAGGTCGGGGAGCACAAGAACTGACCTGTCTCCTCTTTCTCTAGCCCTAAGCAGGTCATTATGCACTCTCACTAGAGCAGTTTCAGTGCTATGTCTGGCCTGAAAACCTGACTGGAAAGGCTCATAGCTGTCCAAGGACACCAGATGATTCTTGAGCTTTTGTGCCACTAATTTCTCAACAACCTTGCTCAAAAAAGGCAGATTGGAGATATTACGGTAATTCACCAGGATGTCTGGGTTGAGAAAAGATTTCTTTAGGAGGGGCTTCACCAGTGCTTCTTTCAGAGAAACTGGGAAGGCCCCCTCTGCACCTGGCAATCCTGGCAAACACTGTGCCGACAGCATCAACACATCCCATTAAGAAACGCGTTGGTGCCGGGTCCAGTTCACAAAAGGTGTGCTTCAGCTCTAAGATCACCTTAGTCACTTCAGACACCTCCAATGTCCAAAACTCTTCCTCAGCAGACTGAGTGCCTCTGAAACTCCCAACCCAATCACTGCGAGGCAAGGGCCTCCCTGGTGGAATCTCCAACTGAATGGCTGGCACTCTGTCGGAGAAAAACAGAGGAAACTCTTCACATAAAGTGGTTGAAAAAGCTTTTTTCGGCCAAAGATAGGCAGGATCTAAAAACCTGTCTATGGTCTGAAACAGCTGAGATGGTCTGTTTTTCCCCCAGCATTTTCCCTGGACAGGAATTCTGCCTTCTTACAGGAAACACCAAAGAACTAGGGGCCACAGTAAACAGTGAGAAGGTCAATTCAGAGGAAAACTGAGAATCAATTTTCTTTACAGAGAAAGCAGTGGACATATGGAAAAGATTACCAGGTACAGCAGTGGACTCTAATCATGGCATACCTTTAAGATGAATTTAGACACAATTATGAGTGACATTAACATTAAATGTTACAACTACTGAACTAGTAGAAAACGGACCCAATAGGTTGTAAGGGCTACCTTCATCTTAAATCCCTCTGTTCATTTTTTAACTTTTTAATTATTAAGTTTCCACACAATAAAATGAAACCAGTACATACTAGTACCTCAGTTAGTCAGTAGTATATAAATACATAGGTACTTGTAGTTATCTGAAAATAGAATTAATTACTGCTACAAAATAGATGTCAACATATGCATATAGTTAATACATCATTAACTATCTGCTGGCTAAAATCATTAGAATAAAGCCCATTTAGTTGTGAAATGTTCCTAATGTAAGGTATAACTAAACAAGATTGCAAAACTACAACAATAACACTCTGCAAAAAGCAATGTTCATTAGATCTTCGAAATGTAGATGCTTAAAAAGTAACCAAGAGTACAAAGCCAACAAGCGGGGAAAAGGAAAACATTATGGCCCGGATATTCAAACTGCGCCATTCTGAGGCGCAAGCCCTTGTGCCGCTCAAAATAGTTGCAAGAGGGTAGGCTGGCGATATTCAAGGAGTTGCCATTGAGCAACCCTTTCAATATCACCCCAGCCACAGCCACTGTGCATGGGAGTAGACTTACGCCACCGCAAGGTGTCAGAGAGAGCATTAAACCTGCGTATGCGTCAGTACCATCATGCTACGCGCAAATTTCCCATATTCAAAAGGTGACATGCAAATGGGCCATAATTCATCACAAGGCGCAGGGAGGGCCATTTGCATGTGATTATAGCCCCATTTGCATGCCGATAAACATGTAAGGTGCACCAATCCCGAGGACTTGCGCCTGGCCGCCCTGCCAGGCAGCAGCCGTCGAGGACTGGCGCACCCTGCAGCCTGATCGTGGGCACAGCGTGAAAACAACCCCCTGCCCACACATCTCCCAATGCCCGATCGCGGGCAGAAAGTATCATGAAACCCCCACATCTCCCAATGCCCGATCGCGGGCAGAAAGTATCATGAAACCCCCTGCCACATCTCCCAATGCCAGTCGCGGGCAGAAAGTATCATGAAACCCCCGCCCAAACAGCTCCCAATGCCCGATCGCGGGGCAGAATGTAAAAACAACCCCCAACCCGAATATCTCCTGGTGGTCAGTGGACGTAATGCCCAATCATGGGCAGAATGTCCAGTGACAACCCCCAAACATCTCCCTGGTGTCTAGTGTCCCCACCCACCCACCCACGAAGCCCCACCACCCGCTCCCCGGCGGCGCGGCGGCAGCATCCACCGCCTGCCGCCCGCCGCCCACTGACTGACTGTCCGGTAGGGATGCCGCCCACTGGTGCAGCTAGAGCCAATGGGCGTGCAGCCCATACCGTACATGACAGTCCAGATTTGTGAATGAACCCATTCACAAATCTGGACTGTCATGTCTGTACAGGCTGCACCTGTACCGCTCTGAGCTCTGCCCATGCAGCCGGACCAACAGTCGGCAGGCGGCAGGCGGGTGGGATGCTGCCTGCCAGCTGCCGGGGGCGGTGGTGGTGCGTGGGTGGGGTGGGGGACACTAGACACCAGGGAGATGTTTGGGGGTTGTCACTGGACATTCTGCCCATGATCGGGCATTATGGTCCACTGACCACCAGGGAGATATTCGGGTTGGGGGTTGTTTTTACCTTCTGCCCGCGACCGGGCATTGGGAGCTGTTTGGGCGGGGTTCATGATACTTTCTGCCCGCGATCGGGCATTGGGAGATGTGGCTGGGGGTTTCATGATACTTTCTGCCCGCGATCGGGCATTGGGAGATGTGTGGGGGGGTTGTTTTTACGTTCTGCCCACGATCGGGCTGGTGAGGGGGCACAGGGACTGAGTTGGGGGCCAGCCACGGGTGGCAGCTGCTGTGTTGCGCCCTGCAATACAGCAGCTCACCTGTGGGTGGCCCTCAACTTGATCCTTTTTTTTTTGGCTCAAAGTTGTGCAGGTGCAGGTTGGGGGTTGCGCATGCACAACTCTGCACAACCCGACTGAATATCGGGTTGCGCAGTTTATGCATGGTTCCTCCCCCTCCTGTTGAGCATGCATTCATTTGCATTGTGCTGTTGCTCAACCTGTTTTCAGTGGTGCAACTGTCTCCTGCTGAATATTGCAGAATGGCGCAATCTAGGACTTGCGCATGAGCAACCCTGTTGCGCATGGCGCAACCCTTTTGAATATCTGGGCCTATAAGTTTTAGAAAATAATGGTAAAAGTGATCATGTACCATGGCTGTCAAAGTTTGAAAACTCATTACAAGTTCTTTTAAATGAGGTCTTGGGCTCACCTGTAGCTGGAAGCAGTCACGAGAACTAGATGGCTGAGTCCACTGAATATTGATGCTATGTTGCCACTGTTTTATAGCACATTGTGATGTCATGGAGGAACAAGTTCCTAACTACATGTAGTCAAACACAGCTTGTTCCCATAGAGATTCTATGCATAAAGGCTAGAGGGGACATCACGTAGAGTACTAGAGGCTTTCATGACGCCATATGCAAGTGGCCTATACTGTGTCTATGGCGATAATGTGCAAATGAGTGGTGCAGTCATGTGATGACCCCTCTAGTTTTTATTTATATGATCTCTGGATTTGTTCGTCCATGACATCACAAGGTTCCATAAAGTGGTGGCAATATATAGTAGGGTCAAAAATTAAACCAACTTGATCAGGGGTATCTCTGGACTGCTGCCAGCTACAGGTAAGCTCAGTGCCTCGTTTGAAAGAGCATTTCATAAGCTTTCAGTCTGTGATGGACACTGTGTATGAATGTTCCCCGTTCAAGCTCTTCAGATTCTATACAAATGTAGCTTAAAAGGGTTTTATAAAGTCTTTTCACAATACCAATGCCGCAGTTCAAACAAAGGTTTCAAACACAGGCCAAAGTACATAATTATCAGGATGGAAAGGTAATACCAGGCATAAACTACTACATAAACTACATTTTTTTTTTTTAACTTTCTTTCTTTTTTTATCCCTCCTTACTACCTCCGGAGCCCCCTCCTTCCGTCCGCTCATGTCTCCCCTTGCCTACCTTGGGGATCTGCCCCTAGAGTGCCCATCCTCCTCTCCTTGCACAGTGGGGTCTGTCCTGCAGGTGGTCTGGGTGGACTTAGGGCGGCCTTCATCTAGGGCTGCCGGAGGGGATTTTCGTTTTCTCCCTTACATCCCCTACCCCTAGGGCGTGAGCAGCAGGACGTCGTCCCGGTGATAGCATGCTAGGGCCTAGAGCCCTCATGCGTCAGCAGCGTCCCCCCTCCCGACTCCATTAGGCGGAGCCGCCTCCATCCCCTCTGTGCGGTGCTTCCACCGGCTACGGATGATGTAGAAGCGATGGAAGCGTTCATGGTTCCCACCCGAGGAGGAGGCATCCGTTGGGGCGCTTCGATCCTCCCTCTCCCCTGCCGACCCCCGGCCACCCGAGTCCGTTCCCGAACCCGGGTCGCTGGCGTAGGGCGAGGTGTGGCGTCCAGCGCCTCAACCCTCAGCGCCACCAGGACAGCTAATAAACTACATTTTTAATTAGCTCTTAGATTAATTTGAAGTCTCAGTAAAGGAATCATTGATAGTTAAACAAAAAACATAACAGTGATTCAGAATGGAGCACTATTGATGGTATGACTGTATGATTCCAAAAAGTCACTCATTTTTACTCATTTCATTAAAAAGATCATATCAATATTAATGTTTGTCCATTGTTTTGAGTAATGAGGAGTGATTTTTTTTGCAATCACTCTGTCATACTGTTGATTAATTGTATATACAACATGGGTTAAGGAACCCCTGTGTCCTGATTGGCTGAGACTTGGTTCTAGCCATGGCTTTGACAGCGCACAGCCTGTGACTTAAAACAAATCCTGGCAACCTGGATGTAAACTATTCCATATCCATGGCAGCAAATGCAGTTTGTGCAGCAACAGGAAACATGACACTTGCTCAGTAGGTTGGTTAGTAACCGAGTTGTCATGTGCTACACCAGCTGCAGGCACCGTACATACTGTACCTCCTTTGACTCCGAGGTCCAGAGCATTGCAGTAGTCAAGACAAGACTTCATAATTGCATGAACTAGTGTTGCCAGTTCTCCGGGGGGGGGGGGGGTAAGGAACCTAATCCTCAGATGGTAAAAGCCACTCCAGACTACTGCTGAAAGCATGAGATGGGATGACTAAATGAGGACACAGGAAATGGAGCCAAAGTGTTTGGTGATGAGATCTGGGAATGGGGTAAAACTGAAAACCAGGTGGGGACAAAGTTGAAAAGGTGACATAGAGCTGGAAAAGAAGGTGGGGGTAGAGTTGGAGGGGAATGGTATGAGCTAGAACTGATAGAAGGTAACAGCTGGAAACAAGCAGATAAGAGACAGAAACAAAGGATGAGGAGAACTGTATAAAGTATCAACATTAAATAGCCTTCAAAATTTTTCTGCCCTGCCAGCTTTTTTGCTTGTTTCCCCACCTTCTTGATGGGGAAAATGCATACCTGGACTACAGGTCACCCTTCTGGAGTCCTTATTTAAGACAGAATATCGATATGTATTGGAGAGAGTTAAATGTAGGGCAACCAAATTAATCCCTCAATTAAGGAACTTGATTTACACAGACAGATTACAAAAAATAGGATTGGTTACACTAGAGGACAAAAGGAAGAGGGGACTCTTTCTCCAGCGGTACAAAATATTGCAAAACTCAGATTTAACTGCACAGTGCGGTTTTGAGTTCGCTACATGAAAAATCAATTTGAGGTCCCATGATAGAGAACTAATCATTCCCAAAGTAAATACATGCAAACGGGACAATTATTTTACAATTAGAGCAACACGAACCTGGAACCAACTGCCACAGGATCTGGTTGACTCAACTACATTTACTGGTTTCAAATCTGGGTTTGATAAGCACTTAAAATGGACTATAAGCAGGGATTAATTTACCCACCAAGGAGTGGGAGACAATGTAGATGGGCAGTTGCCAACTTTTGTCTAAACATACCAAGTAATACCAAGTAATTATTTTGCACCATTTCTACAAAACGTGGGCCTCCCCCTTTTAATTAGAAAACTTAACATGCTCTCCCTCCCAACCAGTACATATTTTGCTGTTTTCCTGCAGTCCACTCATAAATTCTGCCACATGGCAGCCAATAGGGGGTTATTCTGTGCGGAACCTCATAGTTCTGCATGCATATGGCCATGACAGCCGGTACTACAGACCACTGGTGAGAGAGTGCAGAGGTATGGGCACCAGGCCAAATGTCCCCCACGTAAGGGACTATGTGGCATACAGCTGGGTCCCCATCCATGAAAGGTTCTGTACAATTGGCAGTTGACAAGGGCAAGAGGAGAGTGGGTTGAGAAGGTGAACATCAGAAAAAAGTAAAATAAAGACAACTACAAAAATATTTCTTCTACTGATGTACCCCTGGTGGTTATGCCTATGTGGAGCATTTGCCAAGTATCATCAACAATGCAGATTGCTTGGTACCCCTTCCACCTATTCACATGCGAAGCACACTTAGTCAGGGTTAAGGAAGAAGGATGACTTGGCTAGTCAGGAATTTTGACTACAGGCCCTCAAAACATGAATTGAGTTAAAGGAGCAAACTATCACACTATTACCAAATGAAAATTTGGAGACTGGAGGGATTGAGCTAGAGAGGTGGATGGGTTGAAAAGATATAGTAACTTCTGGCAGAGCTCCAGGAAAGTGTCACCCTTTTTTAACACAAAAGATGTGTGTGGGAGAAAATGGGTGGGGGGAGATGTCTGGTGGAAGGGTGGCTATCGGACTAGCCCTGCCCATCTTTGGAGGGCTAGATTCTGTTATTTATTTATTTTTTAATTTTTTGTGTTCATCAAGCATGTGACAAATAGCCACAAATGTTCAAACAGCCTCACAACTCTGTCCCAATTGAGCAGTACCCTATCACTCATAGTATTTGGGCATTAATGCTCAGGTCATGAAAACGCCTATTAGTCTGTGACAATGTTTGCAGTATGGAAAGCAACAGAAAACACATATGCGAACCAGATCTCAGAGATCACAGTCTACAATGGAGACTGAGAGGCTTGATTTGGAGACAGACAGGCTGAAAACAGCTACAAAAATCAATCAACCCCCAGGAAATAATGCATGAAGGATGTTAGGATTACATTATTAAACTTAAAGAAATTAGTGGGAGAGGTAGAAGAAAGAGTTGGAAATATAAAAGATTTCTCCAAGAACTCAATTAAGTATTGATTGAAAAAGATCTAGAAGATGAAACTTGAGACTATCAATTAGCAAAAAGAATATGAGAGGGGCAGAGGTGTGTACAGAGTCTATACACAAGGAGGACAACTTACAGAATGGATAGAATCTTCAGTGCTAGGAGGGTTCTGGGGCATGCTCCACCAGGAACATTTTTATAAAAATATTCACTGGTCCAGCAGACAACTATGTATGGAGTAGATAGTGCTGCTGATTGCTCGGAATGTTGTGCTTGTGCAACATATGGATTGCAAGCCTGAGTAGCTTGTGGTGTACATGGCTTTTTGCACTCTCTGTTCCTAGGGAACTGCCACCCTTTTGGGGTACCAGGCACAGAAATTCTCTTGAGGAGGGTTCCACCCCTAGAAGGGCAATGGAATGCAATCTTTTGGCTAATGGTACCTTTGGGAAGAAGTCCAGAAGGAAAGGGGCCTGCCAGCTGAGGGGGAAGGGATGGTGGGGGCAAGCAAAAGGGCATCAGGAGGATGTCTGGGGCATATGTGCTTAAGAAGCGCTCAGTGGGGGCATAGGGGTGTCATCCACTACCCAACCAAAACCTGTGCATTTCCTGCCAATTCACTGATAAAGCGGGCAACTATATATAGAGTAGATAGTGCAGTTAGTCATTGGAGTGTTGTGCTTTTGCAACATATAGACTGCAAGCCTGTGTATCTTGTGGCATACATGGCCTTTCACACTCTCTGTTCCTGGTGAACTACCATGCTTTTGAGGTACCAGAGCTACAGGCACCCTCTTAAGGAGGGTTCCACTCCTAGAGGTGCTGCAAGACTCAGTCCTTTGGCTAAAGTTACCTTAGGGAAGAAGCCAAAAAGTAGAGCCAAAGACACATAATAGAACTGTCAGAACATCATCTTCTGCTAAGGAAAGAGGGGAGGCCATGAAGCAAAGCAACCAGTGAAGGAGTCGAGCCACCATCCAGGTCCCAACTCATCTGGTGGGAAAAAACCTAACTACGCCCTAGGACCCTAACTACTTTTATGACCATCAGCATGCAGCAGAGGAACAGTTCCTCTGGAGGAAACCTCTGGGGAATCAAGGCTTCAAGTCACCATTTCTCCAGGCATCAAATGAACTTTTATCATCCTAGGCATCAGGCAGGCCTGCATGACTACTACCATCTGAGGAAGATGTAAGCTTTTTCTTCCAACAGAAGGTCTTCCTCCACAGAGGAGCCAAAGGCTTGCCATCTGGGGGCATGGCTGTAGCCATGCCAATGAATGTTGGGGTTTGAATGCCTCAAAGAAAAGAAGATGATCAGAACAAGCTTTATGCTTGGCAGCCCATAATTGCTCCTGGTGGGGCTTGTTGATATAGGAAGCCGATCCCTTGAGGGCATCAGGTGGTGCAGCATTAAGCCACCAAAGGTGAAAGCATACCGATTGTTGCAGCATGGAACAATAAAGGGCAAAAGTGTACTGGGCTCTTGAGGGGCTGAGAGAGTGCGTATGCCCAGTTATTGGTAGATATGTGCCTCTTGATAGTTAATGAGGTGTTTACGTGAAAGTAGGCAGCAGAGTAGGAATGGTAGGTGGTAAGGGTAAAAGTGAGTCCCATGGAGAGGACAGAACAGCTGCCTGGGCAGGCTCACTGCCTGGGCAGGCTGGTGGAGTTATGGAGCAGCACAGGATGAGTTCAAGTAATGCCTAGAGGGAGCCAGGTCACCAGCAGAGTACAGAGCACATTAGGGCAAGGCAAGGTGAACATCCAAGCCAAAGGGCAGCAGGAAGCCCAAAACCAAAAAAACAGTAGACAGGGAGGGCAGGAGCAAGCACCCTACCCAGACAGTAGGAGAGAGGGTGAGAAGGAAGCAAACAGGGAGAGAAGCCAGCTCCAGCCAGAAACTACAGACCAAGCAGGAGGGGGCAGCAGGCAAAGCAGCAGCCATGCCTGCTTGCTGGCACAGTGGCAAGGCATCTGTCTGCGGTGCCAACATCCTGGGTTTGGGGATGGACTCAGGAGTCAGAGGGCTGGCTGGGGGCAGAAGGATTGAGCATCCCAGGGACTGCTCTCCTTCTCCGGGGGGAGGGGGAAGAGTGTGAGGTGCTATGCGGACCTCTGGCAGAGGCCGAGGGTACCGCCATGGCCGGTGCCACACAATAGAGGGGTAGGGCAGACACTGGCGTCATTGTATGTCCCTGCTCCCAGGGGAAAAAATCAGCAAAAATTAATGCCAGCTGCTAATAATGGTCCCCGCCTCCGCTCCTGCAGCAGACAAAGGTCCACCGAGGGGTCCCACTCCTGGGACCCCACCCTGGGGGTCAAGCCAGGGTTCATGACCGTGTTTCCTAGGGAGGGGTCGGCTCCACCCAGGGGGTGGTGAGCTGGAGCAGGGACCAGAAACTCCAGTAGTAGGGGGATACAAGCTGGCAAAATAAAAAAGGGGGGATACAAGCCGGCAAATAAAAAAGCAGCAGCCACTAGAGCAGCTGTCCAGCAGGGCCAGGCAGGGGAGAAAACAACACCCCCCCAGGAAGAGGGAAAAGAGTAGAATGAAACAACAGCAGCAGCCGTGGGAAGCAACAGGCAAATAGAGTGGACCTGGGAGGTACCAGGACCCCAGGATCACCAGCCGAGAGGAACAGCTGCAAATTAAGGAAGCCAGGGAGGTTGCCAGGCAGCTGGTGCACAGCAAACACCACTTGGCCAGAGTTGATGACTAGATGAAGCAGCAACAGCACACAATGGAATGGGAGGAAAAGATGGCCCAAGCAGTGGTCACATGGTGAGATAAGGAGGATGAGGAAAGCAGGCAGGAAGCCACCAGCTATGTGGCTGATATGGGCATCTGGAGGATGCTTGGGGCATGTTCACTAAAGAAGCACTTGGTAGGGCATGGTGTGTCGCCTGCTGCCCCATGGAACCCCAGACATTACCTGCCAGTTGTAAATGGTGCATTTTCATGCATTTTCTTTTTTTAGTTAGTACTTCTCCTGCCTGCCAACCTGTCCTCTTCTAGATCCCTCCCTCCTCCCAGCTCTATCACCTGACATCCATGGGGCCTACCTTAATCCAATTTCCTGCCCTAGGATCCATCTTGTCGGAGATGCCCAGTTGCCAGTGCAAGGCCTGTGAGAGACTGGGCTGCCATCTGGATGCAGATTGAGTTTTTCTTCCATATTCTTTCCCATGGGGCCATGGGCATGCAATGATATGATGTGAATGCAGTGGCTCCACAGAGAAGTCCCTGCTTCCAAGTGTGGGATCCCTCTCCCAGTCTGCTGTCTCACTGTGCTGCAACCCAGATTCCTCCAGTCACAGAGAGGACAGCCACATAAAGGATTCTCAGTTCTCCCTCTCTAGCCACCCCTCCACCCCGTGACCCAAGTCTGTACCCGAACCCAGGTCACTGGTGTGCCAAGCAGTAGCACTACAGCTGTGTTACCAGGCAGGCCTTATGCATTTTAGAGCTCCAGTATTGTCACCAGCTCCTCCTTTCAAAAAAGATGATTTTAAAATTTTTAACACTCAAGAAAGCCCATTTACTGTACTTTAAATCCCTTCTGACAGTGATATTTGTAAAAAGGATAAATTGTCTATCCTGCTCACACCAAAAGAATTGCCACACAGAGCAAGTGGAGCAGTCAGGTTGCTCAGCTCTGCATCCCTTTCACACTGCCAGCAAACTAATCACTGCAGCTTGCCAAGTACTAGAAGAGGTGCTAATTGGGTGATGATGGAACCCTTCAGAAATCTGATCTAGGACTGGCTTCACATTTGCAGCACTGCTGCCCGGATACCTACCCCGTCTACCTTGTCTGATCACATGAATATAACTGTGTGCAAATCACTTTGTATTGTGTTTTACCAGGAAAGGCGAACTGGGCCTTAATATCCCATTTTCAGCCACTCCACCGGTGTCTGTCTGCATGTGATAGAGATTCTTGATTCTTATAGACTACAAATAGTATCAAAGTGTACTGTAAGCACAACAGTAACATCAGTTCTGCCCATAACCCAGAAGTGAGTTGTTCTGTCTGCCTCTAATTGCAGTCACTGACACCACAGTGAACACAGCAGCAGCCTGCCAACCCATTTACTGGACATCAGACACTGATGGGGGGCCATGATCAGGGTTTGTCACCCCCTGGCCACACCTGCTGGAATGGGAATGCATGACCAGTTATGCAAACCCTTCTGAAGCAGGTTCTACTCCTCCCAGAGAGACGAATGGAAGAATGGGGCACAGAGCATTGGGCATAAAGCAAAGTACTGGAAAAAACCACCCAGGGCAGCAATATTTCTGGGCTTTCGGTAGCACAGGAAGCATTGGTTGCAGACTGGAATAATAAAGTTACGTCATTTGAAAACCAAAACTTGGGGTTCTGACTTAGAACAGGATACATTTCAGGCCTCTGCATTCTACTAAGTTGATGGTATTGTGGGACTTGGGACAGAAGATATACTTAGGTCAATTGTTTCAGAGCCATAAGAGAAAAGAAAGTAAACTGATTTGTAGAAGAAGAGTCCTTAGAGGTTAAATTTATGAAGAACACTTGGCAATTGCCCACTCTGGAGGGAACAAGTAAAAGATTGGAGGAAAATGGAAGCATGGTCTGGAACTGAATCACAACAGCTATTCAAGAAAATGGCACCCAGAAAGACTGAAAAAAACATTTATTTATTTATTTACTCTTTCTGTGCTGGAGAGGTGACCCCTAGCTGGTCAAACACCACATCTTCCAGGAATTACTCACCCCTCATGATCCCCTTAACTTGCCACAAGGGCAGGAAATCTCTGTGCAGCTCCAAGAAGAGACAAAACCCACTTGTGGTGGAAGGGCCCAGATAGTGGGTAGTAGCAATTACACTGAAATCCTCCTTGTTTTGGCGTGTTTGTTTAAGGCTTCAGAAGAGTCATCATGGCTGAACAAATCACTAAAAGCACTGATGCTGTGCACTCCCAGCACCCCACCCACCAGTACATCAGTCGGCCCTGGTGGTGCCCTGTTACTGTGCAACAGGTGCTGATACACACATTACAAGTGTTCTTTTGCCTGCCATAGGGGTCACAGCATGAGTAGGGTGACAGTGCCTCCCTCCTGAAGACAGTAAGTACTGCTCTTGGTAGTCTTGCTGTCTTTGGGCACCCTGCATGTAGATGGGGGTCTGTGGCTTGCTCCTGCACCCGGGGAGCACTATATGGCACTGTGGAATGCTACTGATGGGATTTTGGGGTCCCCAACACTTAATAAACATAAAGAGAAAGTCCCCTCAGCCTATTTTCTGTACACCTATGTAGTCTGTATGCATGAACAGTGATTCCCTCTCTTGAATTCCCCTAATGTGATCCTAATTTAAATATAAATGAGGCTGCTTCACTCTGTTTTGCCCTAGTGTGAAAGCCAGTTTGTCTCCATTACAAAGGTCATGACCCACTCATGTAAGGCATCGTGGGAGTTGATGATGCATACATGCACAAGCCAGCAGAAGTTATACTCTTATTCAGTTCTGTTATATGTCTTGTGAAGTCCCTGTAACCTTTAAAAGCATTTTTTCTAACTCAGATGCACGTTAAACTACAGAAAACAGCAGGGCACTTACCATGTCTTGAAATGTTTCACGACCACCAGCATAAGACAAGAACATAGGGACCACAAAGAACAGCAACAATACTGACTAATACAGTGTAACTACTGCAGGCTTTAGCACCAAAACGTCATAAAATTCCAGGATGCCTTACATGAGTCAGGTTATGACCTTTGTAATGGTGTCAAGCAGATTTTCACACCAGACTTAGCTACCTTCATTTACATTTAAATCCTGATAAAATTAGGAGGATGCAGTAGAGTCAATCATTGTGTATGCCTACAAACTACACATGGAAACAGAATAAAAGGCTGAGGGGGCTTTCCCTATAAAGCATGAACTTCAGACGAGTCTAAATACAGAGGATAATAATTGAGTAACAGTGGTTAACCATGACGTAATCACCACAAGCAGTTGCCTGGACAACCAAGTAAACCTCGAAAGTGCAGCTCAAGAGGTTTACAGTTGTCATGGCAACTGCAAGAGGTGATTACGTCCATGGTTGACCACCATTACTCAGACATTGTATTTTATAGTGCATAGAAAAACTAGCCGGGAAAACTAGCCACTGTGGGGGAAAAAATACATTTTTTTCAATGTGCATTTGTTCTCCTGCTCGGCTATGAATGCCTCCTGGTTTGAACGCTGAGCAACTGAAGTGCTGAAATTAGTCATTGAGATCTATACCGCAGCAGGTCTGTAACTGTCTGAATGGAATGTGTGCATTTTAAATGAAAGTCCAAGCAGCAGAACATCTTTCCTTTCCAAGAATTTCGACAGGTGGTGACATTCTGTCCTGTAATCCCATCTTGACAATGTTAAGCAAGGTTTACAGCATACTGATGTTATAACAATGGGATTATCGATTATAAACTGATTGCAAACACTCTCCATACATTATAAATGGTTATATGAAACCATTATAGCATTTGCAAGTTGGCTAGAGGATATAATGAAAGCACATTTTTGCATTATGGCATCATAATCAACAAACATTTGTCAATGCTGAATGTTGTCTTGCTGGCATTGGCATTGGTAGTGCAGGAGTTAGAGAGATGCATAATAGGAATGGCAGTGAAGTACGGAACTGATGCCAACTCCACCCCACCCTGCAGAGACTGACAGGCATTGAGGTGTGCCTTTGGGTCGTCGGCCGTAACGCTCATGCCATTTCACCTCACTCTACCCTGCAGACTCCAACAAGTGTTGTGGTGTGCCTTGGTGTCATTGGGCCTCACACTTACCCCATTCCATAAGGAAATTCATTGAGATGGGTGCAGTATAGGACAATGGGGTGAACTTTGGGGCCGAAGAGTCCAAGGGACACCTTGATGCCTGTCACTGGCTGCAGAGTGGGGATGGGGGTGGAATGGCGTGAATATTACAGCTGACAATCCAAAGTTACAACCCTGATGCCTGTCAGTCTCTACAGGGTGGGACATTACAGTTAGAAACCCTAATGCCCCAGGTATTTGTTGGTATTTGCACTCCAAATCTTCAACACGGGCTTTTTGTGACCCCACCTCATGAAAGCATTTGGGACCTCTGCTCATGAACAGTGGCACTGTGATTTTGTTAATCTGTCCCGACCAAAGATTTTCCACAGCAGCCACACCATTCTGCACCAGATGTGCGAAAACACATTTTGGGCAGGATGTGGAAAATGACAGGTATGCTATTCATAAGGAAGTGTGAAGAAATGGCAATGTTGAAAATCTGTACTGAAAATATAAAAAATTCTTAAAGGGAGGGGCAGTTACATCAGATATCGATGGATGGTTTCATTTTGACAGACTCTTGCTGCCAAAAGCTGTTCAGCCGTTTGCTGACCAGCTTTATGTAAATCAAAGGATTGAAGCCATCTCTGATTAAAGCGTCTCGGTCCTTTGAAGTACACAAAGTTTCCACCCACCAAACAGTGAGTGGTGTCACAAACCTCACTGCTGATCATTGATGTAGACTGCCCAGCCCCCTTGCTATTTTGAACTGCAATGGGCTCGGCAGTGCCACACACCCTGGTTTGATGTGTCCAGGTATTCCCTAGGTGAGGAAGTGGAACAAAGCAGTTGTTGATCTGCGTGAGGGCATAAAAATCAGGTGGTATCCAGGATCTGTTTCCACTTGTGTGGCTAGCAGAGGGAACTGGGGTTGCCCAGGACTGTACCTCTTGTCATAGAAAGCCTTGTACCAAGGGGGTGAATTGATTGCCTAATGGACATTTGCTTGCTGACTGCATCATGAACACTTGTATTCAGGACTCAGCCTAGGTAAAATGAACTAGTCAGCTCATTTTCTGAATCTCGACACCCATTAATGAACTGTCTGTTATCTTAACTGCTTTTTTTGTTCTTCGCTGTTTGCCATGTGCCGACTCACCTAGCTCTGTAGTTTCCCCAGTGCATTGTTCCCCGTAGCGGAGCTTTTTCATTTTCTCCCTTGTCCCCAGCCATGGCACCACGTAAACATGTGCTCATGGAAGCACACATACACACTACAACCATGACTCCTCCCTTCCACATCGTTCGTACTCCGGTGCTGCCACCCAGCCTTCAGCAGGTGGCAGACAAGGAGAAAGACAGTGGATCACCCCTCCCTGGGAGAGGAGAGCAGTCCATTGGATGCTCAGTCCTCTCCCCTCCCCCCTGGCTGACCCCAGGCAACCCAAGCTCATTTCCCAAACCGTGGTCACTGGCATGGGAAAAGGTAAGGCGCACTGGGTGCCTAAGCCCTCTTCACCACTGGGCTGGCTCCTTGGACACAATTTCAAGCACAGAGTGCCCCTCCATTCCAGG
Source organism: Neoceratodus forsteri (assembly GCA_016271365.2). Classification (NCBI taxonomy): domain Eukaryota; kingdom Metazoa; phylum Chordata; order Ceratodontiformes; family Ceratodontidae; genus Neoceratodus; species Neoceratodus forsteri. Next base: position 1,191,302,216 of record CM057456.1, read on the forward strand.
TTTGACCTGAAGCCACCTAAATGCACAGCCCCACTTTTTGAAACCATTCTACAGGTTTGTTTTTTCTCTCTGTCAGTGCATCAGCTTTGGTGGCCGCAGGAATGTAGGTGAGAACTACTGTGCCATTACACACCACCAGGAACATGGAGTGGTATGGGACAATAAAGTTATGATATACACTGGAAGACCCCCTGACATCTTAATCCTCCCCTTATTTTCCCTGAGGTAGCAACAATTATAACAACCCTGGTCAGCTACCCTCATTCTATGGGGAACCACTCCACCCAGAAAGCATGCGTATAAAATGGCACCCAAACAGTGACCTAAGGCCTGAAGATGGAGGGCATCATTGGGGGCTGTTTTGTTTGAGTCTTGCAATGTTTGCTAATGAAATTGTGCCATCAGGACCCCATGACATGAGACACTATGTTGAGACAACACAAGCCTGGCCTGAAGCTGTGCAGTGTACATATTGCACAAAGAGACTGCATGCCTATGGATGGGGCAGGGTGTTGTAGCAGCTGTGATTGGTTTCCTGTTGTGGTTAACAACTTTCACATGGCCCAGAGAGAGTCTGAGACACATGGCCCCAACAGCATGTCACAAGAGATTTAATGTGTTTTTTTGTTTACAGTTTATATTCTCAGGATAGACCAGCTGAAATGCAACATCTAATTCCCAGTGGGAGTCTTTCTCAGTGATGGATTAATGCAGGGGCTTTAGCGTCTGCAGCCTGGGGCCCTGGATTTAGAGAGGCCCCCAAAAATCAGTGGCTTCATGCCATTGTGGCCCAAGGGGCATGGGCCCCCCAAATGTTCCCCCAATCATTTTTATTTTACTTCTCTGTTCAGCTCTGCTGTCCACCTGGTGCCACTGACCACTCAAAGCTCACGTTGCAGCTTGGACTACAACTTCCGACATGCTCCTCAGGGGATGAAAGCAATGCATGGCCACATCTGCAGGAGGGCTGCAGTCAGTGAATTTTCACCCCATTCTCAATTTGTCCCCTGGGAGATGGCTGTAACAGTTGCCTGGAAAATCAAGGTAGGATGTACAGAGGGCTCTGGTAGCACCAGCCGGGAGGAAGCCATGTCACTTTTGCGGGATCTGCTGTGTGAACCGTGGGCAGCACAATGTTGCTGTCTTACGATGTCACCAGGCTAGTGCTGGGTATGTAGACAGGTGTGCAAAGTGATCAAAGGGGCACCACCAGCTCTCCATGGAGTAATTCCCCATCCCCTCGGACCAGTGGACCTTTCTTTCTTTTTTTTTGTTTTACGTTAGTATTTTATCCCTCCTACTGCCCTCTCTCACCACTCACTCAGACGTTCTCTATTGAGCAGTCCATCATCCCACTGGAGTCTGCCCCTAGAGCACCTTGGTCCATGTACCTCCATGATACTGGATTACCCCCTGGTAGGGGTGGAGGGAGCCACCATCCCCCCCCAACCATTGATTCGTGGACACTTGTGCAGCAGAGTCTGCCTCGAAGATCTGATGGCTCGCAGTGAGGAGTCATCACCTAGATGAGGAGAGAGTGTTTTTCCTTGGTTTCTTCCCTTCCCCAGTGCCAGCGTGCAATGAGGGCCAGTGAGCAAGGAGGCGCAGTGAGACGCACCTCCTGCTCTGCCCCTCTGCTGATGTCTGTCCCAGTAACCCACGCTGCTACCTTCCTCTACCGCACCTACCTCCCAAGCTCACCCAGGAGGCGGTATAGTGGCAAGAGCTTGCAGACTGACCCCCCAGAGAATGAGAGCAGCCGTTGGGCACTCGATCCTTCTCTTCCCCGGCTGACCTACAGTGGCCCGTGCTCATTCCCGAACATGGGTGGCCAGCGTGGTGTGGGGTAAGGCATCCAGGGCCTCAGCCCTCAGCACCACTGGGCCAGCTAGTGGACCTTTCTGAACAGAGTTGTGTATCAGAGTAATGTGGACAGTGGTGGGATATGGACACATTGCGGGAAGTGACTGCAGATTGTGTTTACTTTATATGATGAAGGTGCAAACTTTTCAAGCACAGATTCTCGCAAGATGAGTGAGTTTTGCCACAGTTGTGTGCAATCTGTAGGTCTACAACCATCCAATTAATACTTGACAGGCTGCCTTTTCAGTTTTATACATCAATATGTCCTTCAGTATTCAGGATGAATGTTTTTTATACATATTAGATTTAGACTGTTTGGCAAAGCCAGCCACTGGGTGATAATTCAGTAAAGGGAAGGAACTGAATATGCAGAGGGTGGTCTCCAAATTATAGCAGCTCTGGGCCCCCATCAAACTTAATCCAGCACAGGTCCTTCTTCTAGGCATTTCAACAGCTGGGCGGACTGGAGCACTGAGAGACTAAACGACTTGTTCAGGGTCACACAGTAAGTATTTTTCTCTAGTGAGGTTTTGAACCTACACTCTCCCAGTTCCCAAGCCAATGTTCTATGCACTAGGCAATACTGTCTTTAGACCACCCTCTCTAAAACTCCAAAAAGAGTTTTGCAAAAAAGTTTAATGGCAAAGATTTATCATGTCAGAATGCAGGCCTTAGTGGACAAATGATTCCTGTGCCCTAGGAAGTAATCTGACTGCTGGAGAGGGGCCATGAATATAAGAGGAGGATAATCTGCATGGCCAGTGGGGGTAGTAGAAATCAGCTCCTGACCATCAAAGGATGTCTCACCTGCAGGTTATCATACCTGAGGAATAAAGGATTCAAGACAGGCCCAATCAGTCTGTGAGCTCATATCAGGCCTGCTTTGGCAGTCTGGAGGGTACAAACAATGAACAAGATGAACGACACAAAGACTGAGATCTGAATGAAGATGGACCAGCTGGATGTGATCATCATGAAGTGTGATGACCTCTGAAATAGGGCCTCATCATTGTTCTTTGAGGCTAGAATGGGACCTTTTTTCATCCCAGCTGGGTAAAGCCTTGCCTGTGTGGGATAGATGAGTTGCTATGATAGGTCTCCCCTGAGTGATGTGTGGAATAGGAAGCCTCTATGCCCAGGAACCCCACGGCCATTAGGGCTGCCCTGAGAAGTTGGCAAAGACACCTTCCAGGTTGCCATGAGGTACTGGAGAGGAATACATTTTGGATGCCACTGGAGTTTGTGCTGTACCAAACTACTGCTCTTGCAGAACTAGTGTAACATAAGAGGCTTGCTAGCCAACAAGTGGGGTAGTAGATAGTCCAGCCAACCCTGGAGTACTCTGCCAGAGTTTGCCCTGAGGTCTCCTCTATGTCTGAAGTAGATTTGGTTATGGAGAAGGAAGAGACTGACAATGAACAGCCTGAGGACTTGGGGGTTGTACTGCCTTGAGCTGCCATGGACATAAGGGAAGGGGAGGTTTCTGAACAGACCATGACAGACTAAGTGGAGGCAGCTTCCCAGGGCCTGAAAGGCCATGATAACAAGCCTGAAAGGTCTGGGGCTTTGCAAGCCCAGGAGGATGAAAAGGAATCGGGAGAGGATTCAGAGACAAAGAATTGGGTGCTACCAAGATACCTGTATAAGAAGGACATTAGCAAGGCTAGCATGGAGGACCACAGAGTTGTCAAGGTTGTAGCAAGATGGCTGGTGGCAGTAGCAGTCTGGTGTGAACGCTCTGTAATGACCTATGGGAGAAAACAGTGTTGTGGAGGTGTTCAGACATAGAGGAGACCTCGGGGCAAACTCTGGCAGAGTACTCCAGTGTTGTGGAGGTGTTTTTCCATTTCCTACTTGCTCACCCCCCTTAGCTAGCAGTGGAGCCAGTGAACCAGAGGAGTGGCTATCTCTGCAAAGCAGTGTGCAAAAGATGGAGATTAGTGCCCAAGAGGTGGATAAGCAGAAAAGGGGCAAAATTCAGCAGAAGGGCAGACAGCAAGGAGAACCAGGGATAAAGGACAACCAAGGAAGGGGCTGGAGTAGAACAGTGAAACAGTCTAGGGAGGTCAAATCATGGAAGCCATGTGTGCAAATGCCAGGAGCCTTAGCAACAAGATGGAAGATCTGGAGGCTGTCATGGTGCAGTCAGACCTGGACATTGTGGCCATCACTGAAACCTGGTGTAATGATAACCCACGACTGGGAGCTGGCCATACCTGGCTCATATATTTAGAAGAGACAGAGCAGGCAGGAAGGGAGGAGGATGGCACTGTATGTGAAAAATGACATAAGGGCCACAGAGATCCAGGAGGAACAAAATGGGGGAGAGATACTGTGGGTTAAGCTGGAAAGGAAAATGGGAACAGCCATCTGCACAGGTGTGGTCTATAGACCACCAGCCCAGGAGGAAGAAACAGATAGGGAGCTGATGCTAGCCATCCAAAGGATGGCAGACAAGAGTTAGGTAGTACTGGTTGGAGACTTGAATATTCTGGATGTGGATTGGAGCATCCCAGCAGCAGCATCAACTAGGAGCAGATTTATCCTGGACTCCCTTCAGGGTGCCTTCCTCAAGCAACTGGTCATGGAACCAACTCGGCAGAAGGCAATACTGGACCTTGTGCTCACAAACAGGGACAGTGTGATGGGGTAACAGTGGGGGAGCACCTGGGGAACAGTGACTACCAGTCATTGTGGTTTGAAATCACAGAAAGAGCAGAACCAAACCACACAAAAACAAGTATCCTGGATTTTAGGGGGGCAGACTTTGAGAAAATGGGGAGATACTTGAAAGAGGCATTAAGGGAGATGGGACAGGAATCAGGGGTTGAGGAACAGTGGGCAGTTTTTAAAATGGGGTTTACAAGAGCAACAGAATTATGCATTAAGCAGGTTAGCAAGAGGAAAAGGAAGAGGAGACCATTATGGTTTTCCAAAGAGGTAGCAAAGAAAGTGAAAGCCAAAAGATTGCATTCAGGCAATACAAAAAGACACAGGCAGAAGGGGATAGGGAGAAGTATCAGAAGAAGCAAAGGGAGGCAGGGAGGTCAGTAAGGGAAGCCAAAGCTCAGACAGAAGAACACATTGCAAAATCAGTGGGTAGAGGGGACAAAACCTTTTACAGGTACATAAGTGAAAAAAGAAAGACAAAGGGAGGGATAGTGAGACTAAAGGGGGAGCATGGGGGCCACGTGGAGGATGACAGCAGTAAAGCTGACATATTGAACGGATATTTCTGCTCAGTCTTTACTGAGGAAGAGGAGGGTAATGGGTCTGAAGGGTGTACAAGGGGTGAGAATGGTGCAGAAATGGACACAAGTCCCTTTACACGAGAAAGGGTCCTGAAGGAACTGGAAGTAATAAGAGTTGATAAAGCAATGGGGCCAGATGGGGTGCACCCCAGGGTCCTTCAAGAACTAAGAGAGGTGGTGGCTGAACCTCTGGCTATCCTGTTTAGCCGATCACTGGAAACAGGAGGTACCCAAAGACTGGAGGACAGCAGATGTAGTCCCCTTATACAAAAGCGGGAACAAAGAGGAAGCAGGGAACTACAGACCAGTCAGCCTCACCTCAGTAGTGGGAAGATCATGGAAGCACTACTGAAGGAGAGATTTGTGGAGCGTCTGGTTGTCAATGGACTACAGGACCCAAGGCAGCATGGTTTCACCAGGGAGGTCATGTCAGACCAACCTTGTTGAATTTTTGACTGGGTGACTAGGAGGTGGATCGGGAGGGCAGTGGACATGGCCTATCTGGACTTCAGCAAGGCCTTTGACACTGTGCCACATAGAAGACTGTTACACAAACTGGGGAATATGGGTGTGGGCAGGACAGTAGTGTGGTGGGTAGGTAACTGGCTGGGTGGCAGGACACAGAAGGTGGTGGTGAATGGCTGTCACTCCACAGAGGGAAGAGTGACCAGTGGGGTACCACAGGGATCAGTGCTGGGACCAGTCCTATTCAACATCTTCATCAGTGACATTTCACAGGACCTAGAAGGCAGAATTTCACTGTTCGCTGATGACACGAAGCTCTGTAACAGAGTAGACACACCGGAGGGTGTAGACAGAATGAGAAGGGACCTGCAGAAACTTGAAGAATGGTCAGGGGTTGGCAGTTGAAATTCAATGCAAGAAGTGCAAGATAATGCATAAGGCACAAAAACCCTGGCACAATATATATCAGTTGGGGGTGAGGATATAGCATGCACCAAGCAGGAAAGGGATCTTGGGGTTATCATCTCTGATGACCTCAAGGTAAGGCTCAGTGTGACAAGGCAGCAGGTAAAGCAAATGGGATGCTGGGATGTATAGGCAGGGGCATCACCAGCAGGAAAGGGAGGTCATAATTCACATATACAAGACACTAGTGAGGCCCACCTGGAGTACTGTGTACAGTTCTGGAGACCATACCTACATGGACATAGACAGGGTAGAGAAGGTTCAGAGGAGGGCAACAAAGATGGTGCATGAATTGCATCACAAGTCCTATGAAGACAGGTTGAAGGAACTGAACATGTACTCCCTGGAGGAGAGGAGGGAGAGAGGGGATATGATAGAGACATACAAGTATCTCACAGGGAGGAACAGGGTGCAGGAATACACTAATTTTAAGTGAAAAAGATGTTCCAGGACTAGAGGGCATGGGATGAAGTTGGAGGGAGGACGATTCAGAGGAAACATGAGGAAGAATTTCTTCACAGAACGGGTGGTGGACAAGTGGAACACCCTGCCAGAGGAAGTGGTGGGGGCTGAAACAATCACGGGATTTAAGAATGCATGGGATAGACATAAAGGAATTCTGGAGGTCAGGGGTAAGGGGCAACAGACTTCTAGGAAAACATAAACTGAACTTACAAGCTCAAATGGGCAGACTGGGTGGGCCATAGGCCCTTATCTGCCGACACTGTCTATGTATCTATGTATCTATGTATCTATGTATGTGTTAGATTCTGACTACTCCTTGCTGTATTTCTTCAGTCTCAAGTAACTACATGCTTTGATGGATTCACGGGGGAGCAAGGGAAGGTCAAAGTCAGAGTTTATTTCCCCGAGGTTGGGCCCACTGGAGCAGCGGGTTCTTCCAGCTAAATCCAGCCTGGAGAGTGATGGTGGAGCCATAACCAGCTTGCTGACCACCCTGCAGGCTACTGAAACGATGTATTCCACTACCCCACAAAAAGTGTCCATGGAGGCAGTTGAGTTGCAGAAGCCGCAGAATTTTCATGCAAATTATTACCAGAGACAGAGTGAGATTCCTCTACAATCATCTCCTATTGAGGCAGGCGGATATATGCTTGAAAGGTTAGGAACAACACTAGATAAAATATTAGCAGGGACAGAACGAAGTGATCGCTGGTACGAGGCAATACTAAAGAAAACTGAATTTTTACAAGTTGACGTAAATACAGTTAAAACTATGTCGGAGGGAATGAAGAAACTTGTGCTACAGAATTCAGCTGAAATTGAGAAACATGCTGCAAAGATGGTGTCAGTGGAGGCAAACTGTGCGAGCCTCATCAAGGAAAATTATCACATAAACAGAAAACTGGAAAACACATAAAATTTATTACGGTATAGGAATATTCACATCTTAGGGGTTCCAGACCAATTAGACATTAATTTTGATTCCACAAGAGATTTGGTAAAGGATATCTTGATAAAACGTTCGATTTGCCTGTGGAGAACCCACCCCTAATTGCAAAGGCTTTTCGTGTGGTTAAACATAAGAGAAACACTTCAGCTACATTAAAATCTACAATCATTGCCACCTTTGGCTTTAACTCCAATCAAGACTATATCTTTAAGTTGGCCAGGCTTAGAGGAGCTCTAGAATATAATGGTTTAAAATACTATATATACCCTGAATTTTGTTATGCTACATAACAGTGAAGAAGAAGATTTTTGACATATCGGCAGGAGATTTTGGAATCCGGTGCACAATTTTCTCTGTTACCACCAGCGAAGGTGAAAATTGTTAAAGATGTTAAGAAATACATATTCTTTGATGTGTATCAACTCACTTCATACCTTCGGGCACAGTACTCTTCTCAGGGACAGCGGAGTCCCCTATCTCATCGGAGCATGACATTTTGGAGAATCTGGAAAATATGGACTTGTAGCTGTAACCCCTGCCTGCTTGGCTAGTTGCAGGTTAAGGGGCCTGGGTACTGAAATGGGTGCCTCCACCTGGAGGACAGGGTTGTAAGTAACAAGGCTCACCTGGGTACAGCCCTCCGGAACACTGTAACCTCCATTTTGTTCCCTCTAGTGGCCTAACAATATGCAACAAACACTTTCACAGTAGCCCCTATTCAGCATACAATTCCCCACACTGTTTGCACTTACCACCAGGGCTGGTTCCACCAGTTCGACCCTGGAGACCCCCTGTAAAACAAAGTTAGTCATAGCAAATAACAACAGTACAGTGCTTTTGGTACAAACTGGAACCACAGTCAGATTAAATACAAAAAGAGTTAGATCTGATTTTTTCAGGGAAATTGAACAATGGAGGGACATAATCAGGTTGATTGATTCGAAAACTGATCTAGTCAGGCAATTATGCATGCACTTTTAGTCCCTACACAGTCACACACTCTTTGGTACTCAGCTGGATATAAGGTGGGCTAGCATGGAACATTGCCCAAGATAGGCTGGCATTGCAGCTGCTTGGGGCCCCGTGATGAAAAGAAAAGGCATGCACAACCACCCACAATTTGTAATCTAGAACCTGAAGGCTAAGATCGTGAAAGGAAAAACAACAATGCAATCAGATGACAACATTTGAGATTTAGCTGTTGCAGGTAGCTACCCTGATTTTCACTCATGCTACCCAATGCAAGACACAGGAGGGAAGAGATGGAGACTGCAGGTTGAGAACTGGTATGCCAGGAGAAGCAGGGCCCACACGAATCACCGAGGTGTCATTCCTGTTCGAGAAGTTGAGCAGTGGGCTGATCCCCGCGTAAGTCTCTCATCGATGATGATCTCTGCGCCTGAAGTATCTGGCTGGGCCAGTGTGGCAGGACCCAGGCAGGGTAAAACAGTTTGGAAATCAGTCCGGGAAGGCTGGATGCAGCTTCCAGCAAGCATGGTCACAATTAAACAGTGGGGAACCAAATTGTGACCCACTAACAGTACACAACACATTTATGGTAAAGCAATCACCATACCACAAAATGGATAGCAGTCCAGCAGCAATATCAGTGTCTCTGAGCAAAACTGAGAGTTTTGTGGTGAATGGATGTCCTGACAGGCCGATCACATACAGCAAATCTTCGGTCTTCTTCAGGTTTAAGCCTGGTCACATTTCAGTGACTTTTCTCTCACTCCGTTCAGATACAGTCTGGAGTATTAAGCCTTTCAAAGGATTCCCTCTCGAGAGACTGCAGGCAGACAGGCCAGACTCAGCCTTTCTACCAACCTCCCGCACGATCTACGCAGAAGCTGCTGCTTGAATCACTCAAGCTGTTTATTCTGCAAACTCTAACTCCAGACTGACTGACTGCAGCAGACAGCTTGGGAATTTCCCTTCTGTCCAAAGGGTTCTGATTGGTTGATCCATCTGTCTGTCAAAGCAAGGACTCCCCCTCCAGGTCTGTTTTGGTGCCAAAATGTAAAAACTACAATTCCTACAGAAATTTGCTGCCACAAGACCCCTGGGGACAGGCTCCATTTTAGAGTCCCCAAAGGTACTGATTGGGGCTGACTGGCAGTCCAAAACCAAAATGGTGGTGCAATACATAAAGTCCATGCTGCAAAGAAGGCAGGTTAAACAAACTACAATACTATTACCATGTTAGTAGACAATCAGCACACAAGTACAGCTTCTAACAGAGCTCCCTCTGTGCAAATAGTGATGGCAAAACAGAGCGATTATCTGACAGCCCGGGTGGGACTCAAGCATAAAAACACTCAGTCCCCTCCCAGATTAAATAAGCACCACGTTATTGGCAGCTCTTAAAGAGACAGAGCACAGGGGCATTAAGGCAGTCTCACACAAACACTTTTAAAGCGCTAAGACCCAGGATACCAGCCTGGCAGTGGCCATTTAGGCACACCCAAGGAAGACTTTCGGGAACCCCCATTTGTAGGAGGGTTACATAACTACTCTTTATGGGACTGATGGATTGATCTGTCGGATGTTTTGCTTTGTTTTGCTTTTGTTAGTTTAAAACATGGATTCATAATTATTTTTGATTACTACTTGATGAAACTGATCTGTTGGATGTTTGGTTTTGTTTAGTTTTGAAGATATAAAGGAGGGTGTAGATGGGAATGCATTGGATATTATGGGAAACTTATTAAGGAAAGTTAAGATGTAATATAGCTATTGTCGCTTGGTTTAGCTGTGTATTTTAGTTTTAAATTATATCTTACCCTTTCTTCCCCCACTCTGGATTGAATTGGCCTAGATCTATCTTTTATGTTTAAACATATGCACTAAGAATATATTGCTTTCTGTTACGTAAAAACACATAAATGTTGAGTGTGCATATTACTGTAACATAATCTTTGAAAATAATAAATTTTATATGATTAAAAAAACAAAAGGTTGTAGCCCTGACCTGGGGAAGGATTTACCCTTACTTCCTGAATGACTGATGAAAGTCATCAAGGAGAATTAGGGGAGGTGAATCCATCGTAGAGAAAAGGAGGTCATGACTTTCTCTGCTTCAGAACTGAGGTCAGTTCCCTTCAGGAGAAAGTGTGCTGTAGTTGCTCAGCCATGGAAATGTGGCAGGACTGCACTAAACCATGCTGTCAAAATCCAAGGGCAGCCACAAAGTGCGCAGTCTACAGGTGCTGCTACTGTACCTGGTGGGAGAGACATGAGCAAATCTGATCCTCTCATTAATATTAGAAGTGGTTTGATTGTTGGGGTTCTGGTTGAATAAGAAATATAGAATAATGGATAGGTGAGTGTGTCTTATGGATTTTTTTCACACACCCGAGGTGTGTGAAAAAAATCCATGAACACACATTCCACTTTTAATTTTTACAATTGCTGGTTCATGTACAGCATGGAGCAAAGGGCAAGTGACTTTCAATTTCTCCGAATACGTAGCAGGACCAAGTGGTGTTCACTCTCGTACACACTATGCCCAAATAATTACTGAAAACAGTAATCGCTACCTCTAAAATATGCTAGCAGCATTTCTTAATCTTACTTTTTCTTCTCTGTTTAAAAAGAAGCCACCAAGTGTTAAGCGCGAGAGCGAGTGACTCAATGGCTTCAGATGACTGCATGCAAGCATCTGCACTGACACTTGCGTGCAGTCTTCTGAAGCCGTCGAGTCACTCACTCTCATTCTTAACACTCGGCAATTCCTTTTTGAACAGAGAAGGAAAAGTAACACTGAGAAATGCTGCTAGCATATTTTACAGGTAGAGATTGTTTTTCAGCAATTTTCTGGGCATAATGTGCACAAGACCGAACACTGCTCAGTCACGCTACCTTTTCGGGGGAAGTGAAAGTTGGTTGTAGAGCGCCGTAATAACCAGATTTTGGGTTATTACAGCATCAAACACTGTAATAGCCAGATTTGGGGTTATTACGGTGTTTGAGAGCAACCATAATCAGGTTGATAAATGTGGTCACCAGTAATTATAATAAAATATTAACCATATGCATTATGCACCCAGTTCACCTGAATACAAAAACAACTGCAAAGTGGATTTGATTAGTTGTTAGGAAAAAAGAAGAAACAAATTTTTTATTGACAAATGTATGTTCCTGTTGTAAATGTGTATAGCTGTTTCATTTTACTGTGCTTTAGCAATGACATGGGCACATGCAGGGTTTCAGGATGGGCCCACAGTACGGGGACAATTATTGTTAACGTTAACGAAAACAATGGTGGAAATGTTTAATACTTGTGAGTGTTGGAACTGGGCCCTGCAGAGACAGGGACCATGCTGCCAGCTGGGGAAAGGTTATGCAGCTGCTGGGTCCAGGGACAGGTGCCAGCTGGCTCCACACTGTGGCCCAGAATGACTGACAGGTGGAGAAGCCATCTTGCTAAATATCTGTGGTGGGACAGTACCTGAAATCACCAAAAGGGAAATGGGGAAGAAGTTCCTAGTTGTGTGGTTCATGGATTCCAGCGTGCTTAGAAAAATAAAATCAGAACACATTATTGGGTGGGGGGAAAAGTTGGCTTGTTCAGGAAAGGAATAGATTCTGAATGGTAACTCTGTTTATCTTTGTGCACAGGTGTATATATGTTCTGCAAAAAAAAGGTAAACCTGCAGTATTCCATATGTGTATATAACATCATAGTTTTCCCACTAGAGTGACTGACAGCTACCTCGGGGTCTGTTGCATTAGCTGTAGCTCCTGCAGGGTTCCTGTGAGTGTGCCTTCATTTATCTCCATCTAGGCACATGGAGCCTGATGAAGGAGCTGAGTGTTTCGAGGGGGAGTGTTACCCAGCAGCCATATTTGGGGAATTTGTCTTAGATGTGCCCATGAAAAGTGATGCAAAGGAGTGGTATGCTTTGAGTGACAGCATTAAAATTACAGGGCACCCAAGAGGTAGGGAAGTGCTGAGAGTACAAGGATGGAGTTAGACTTGGCTATGACAAAGTGTGACCAAGAAGGGGGGGGGGTCAGAACTAGAGCCTAGGATTTGGGCCACATGGGTCTGGATTGATCAGATGGCATTCCTATCATGAACCATTGTCTGGGCCCCCCAGCCTTAAGCAAGTAGTTCTAAGAGCCGGTAGCTCCTATTAAAAAAGCAGGTACCAACATGCCAGGACTAATCCAGGATGCCTAAGCAAGCATGTTCAACAGCTGTCCTAGCGGGGAATATGCTACGGAGACCCGACAAGGGCCCAGTTACAGTAACACCACCCACTTTTATTTACTGTATTCATGGGTTTGGACTGGTCTTTTGATACAATAGCATTGCTGCTGTTTGCCATGCTGGTAACCCAGGTTTGCATTCTGAGCATAGGCTGCAGCTTTCGGCCAGCAGAAGCTGGAGGTGGCATCCCAGCAGATGTTTTCCATCTCCTCCTCATTGCCAAGATGGACAAGAGATGCTGTATCGCTGTAGTTTTTGAGAGTGAGAGGAAGGCACTGATGGGAACATAGGAACATGCACTGTAGAATGATCAGACAGAAGTAGTCAGATGCCCAACTAGTTAGTCTGTCGCTCTCTCAGGGATTATACCCATTGGTACCCTAAGTTTTCATAAAGTGATCTAATTACTATTTAAAAACTCTAAGGACCAGATATTCAAAGGGTTTCACATGGCGCAACAGGGTTGCGCCATACGCAACCCCCCAGTGCTCCCCGGCATGATATTCAAAGGGGCAGGTTGCACGGCGCAACTCCTGATGCGCTGGGATGCATTGGTAATGTATGTGGCACAGATGCAGAGGGCATGCCCATGCATATGCAGCACATCCCGATATTCATCCCGGGATGTGCAGCGCATATGCTGGCACAACCCCTATATGTGCCGCACACTGGTGCTCAAAGTTGAGCCGAAAATTAAAAGCACAAATGCTGGCCACCCACAGGGGGCGGCTGTATTGCAAGGCACAACACAACAGTCACCAGACTTGAGTGGCCACCTGCCCGGCAGAAACACTGTCCACAAGCACCCAGACCCTCCCTGGTAGTCTAATGAACCCCCCCTCTGTCCTCATATGCCCAACCGTGGGATTTTGTAATATTAGATATGAACCTGGTGGTCTAGTGGATCCTGTCCTGTATGCCTGATCGCGGGCTGCTGTAATTGTAAGGATTAACCTGGTGGTCAAGTGGTTCCCTCCCCGTATGGCCAGTCACAGGCTGTTGTAATATTAACCTGGTGGTCTAGTGGTACCCCCTCACCCACCCACAGAGGGCCCCAGCCACCCAGTACCCCCTAAGTCATCGGCGCATGGCAGCACCCACCCACATGCATGGGCCACCCACCAAATGACAGCGTACAGTATGATCGGTACACCTACTGGTCCACAGTGTAGACCAATGGGCTTGCAGACCATACTGTACTACACAGACCAGATATGTGAATGAATGTGTTCATTTCACATATCTGGCCTGTGTAGTACAGTATGATCTACAACCCATTAGTCCACACTATGGACCAATAGATGTACAGATCATATTAATACACTGTCATTGTGGATGGCCGGGTGGTATCTGGGCAGTGAGCTGCTACCTGCTGATAATGGGGGTGCTGGGTGGCCTGAGGCCTCCGTGGGTGGGTGAGGGGGGTACCACTGGACCACCAGGTTAATATTACAACAGCCCACAATCGGACATATCAGGGTGGGATCCACTAGACACCAGGTTCATATCTAATACAAAGCCCATGATCGGGCATATGGGGCGGGATCCACTAGACTACCAGGTTCATATCTAATATTACAAAAGCCCATGATCCAGCATACGGGGAGGGAACCATTAGACCACCAGGTTAATCTTTCCAATTACAACAGCCCACGATCTGGCATATGGGGCAGGATCCACTAGACCACCGGGTTAATATTTCCTATTACAGAAACCCGGCATTGGGCACATGGGAGGAGAGGGGGTTACAATAGCCCACCATGGACTCAACTCCCGACAACAGCAGCTAGACAAGGCACCAGGCACATTTCACTGGGATGCCCTGCACAACGCATGCAAATGGGGCCATAATGACATGCAAATGGCCCCATTTGCACCATGCATATATTATGGCCCCATTTGCTTAACCACTTCTGAATATCGAGGGTGATGCACCCAGCACAACTACAGGTGTGCTGGAGCAGTTCCGGTCCTCCCTGTCTGGGGAATGTGCCGGAGCATTGTACTTGCGCCATGTGCTTTCTGTGCCATATTCAACGGTGATGCACCATGGTGCATCACCTTTGAATATCTCCCTGTCTTTGCCCCGACACATCTCAGATGTGCTGCTCCCTCACTTGTGCCAGTGCCTGGCGCAGTCTGAATATCTGGACCTAAATGTCTTACTATCTGCTACCTTGTGTGGAAGTGCATTTCAAACTACCATCACCCTCTGTGTGAACCAGTTCCCCTTTTTTTCTGTTCTGAAGTGTTCCCCTCTCAGCTGACACTACTTTTACTCTTTGTGCATAGGCTTGAACAGCCCACTAGCCCTGGTCCTGTAATGCCTTGTCCAGTACAACAATATTACTGTAGGTCTCCTCATCCTTCTCCTCTCTAATTTGTGAAGTCCCAGTTCACTTAATATCATGGCCAATTCCTTCTCCTGCAACCCTTAAATTGTCTTAGTTGCAATCATTTGCACTCCCTACAGTCCTGCCACTTCATCCCTATTTTGAGGGGGTCAGAGCTGCATGCAGTTATCCACGTGAAACTCTACTAATGAGCTATACAGGGGCATGATCACACTGCTGTCCCTGCAGACAAAGTATTTCCTAGTTCAGCTAAAATGTGGTTACATTTCCTGACAAGCACTTCACACTTAGGTCCATGTTTTAATGACCTAGTGACTATAACCCAAGGCCACACTCTTCTACAGATTTATGCAGTGTTGTACCATTTAAAGTATAACTCGTTTCCACACTTTTATGTACAATTATATCCCTATTTAAGCCCATATTACCCTATTTGAGTGTTAACCCTTTACGCAGAACAGTATCAAAGGACATGCTATAATTCCGGTAGAGCACATCAACCATTCTTCCTTCCTCAAGTGCCTTACTCACAGGCCACTCACTCACATAGGGCCACTCCAGGAAATGTAGGTGCTCACAGTAAATGTTCCCACAGTACTTCTACAGAGAGAACTGAACACTTGAACATGGACAAACACAGTTCCATATATAAGATACTATCAAAAATACAGTTTTATTCTGCACAAAACTACACAGTGCAAACTTAGAAAGACTGCTGACTGTGAAAACACCAGTTGGCGGCATTAGTAAGTTTCCACTTTGTGTTTTTGCACAGAATAAAACTGTGCTTACTCATGGATTCAAAAGTGGTGATCAGATTTGTCAAACATGACCTACTTCTAGTAAATCCATGCTGTGTTGTGTCAGTTTTACTTTTTTCCTGACCAAAATTGTAAATTTCATCTCTCATAATACTTTCTAGTGCCTTGCCAATCACAGAGGCAAACTGACTGGTCTATCATTGGCATGGTCACCTCTTGTACCCATTGTACAGATCAGGGCCACTATTGTGTCCCTCATGTTCTTTTGGATTACTTCCCTCATCAAAGCATGTATTAGATAATGCTGTTATCAGCTCTACTAATTCAGTTGCTGGCTGTTTAAGATCTCCTGGATAAAATTCATCCGGCTGTGTGAATTGTTTGGGTTCAGAATATACAAACTTTTTTTTTTTTACGCCTTTCAGGTACTGTAGGTCTGTGCTCTCCCTCAGGACTGCCCTGCCCCCAGCCCCATCACCCAGCCTCTCATAGACTTACTGGCTTCCTCCGCTGCCCCCCCCCCCCCATGGTGGTGGTGTGCGGCAGGGCCCCAACTACTGCTAGTCCAGGATCTGGTTTGGAGGAGGTCTACTACATCACAAATATGGGGCCTTCAAGGGGTTGGTCCATCATTGTGCCCCGGGTCTACTGCATTTCCTTTCTTTTCTCCCTCTCTTTGAGACACCAGCCTGTGGTGTGACACAAGCATGCATGCAAGTGTGGTGCATATCATACACCAGTGTCTCTCCACCCGCTGAGTTGCTCCTGAGTACACTGCCACCTGTGGTTACCCAGGTGGCTGTCACATCCCTGAGGAGGGTGTCCTTTGGAATGCTTGATCCTCCTCCCCCTTGCCAGCCCCCGGCAACTTGGACTCACTTCTGAACCCAGGTCACCAGCGTAGTGCTATCACTGTGCCGATGCACAGGCTGCAAGCTTTTTATTACATTAACGGCACCCACAGTAATGTGTTCCCCATTTGTCTCAGACTCACTGAGATCTCATATTTTGGATTTATTAAACACTGAGGAAAAGAACTTGTTCAAGGATTTTGCAATGGTCTGCTAATGTTTTATCAATATGTCCCTCTCCATTATATGACCCACAGTTTTCATAAGTGATTTTTTTTAACCTATTATACTTTTAAGTCTTTATAGATATTTTTGTGTCCTCAGCTATTTTCTTGTCCATTTTGGGTTTGGCTAGTTTTATCTCTAACATGCATTGCTATTTGATTATGTTAAAATTATTCCAGCATAAGCCTGATCCCTCAGATTTGACAAATCTGTATTATCTTTTCTTTTGGATGAGTTTAATTATCTTACTTAACCATACTGGGATTCGAAATCTGTTATATGTGTTAGTTTTGGGGGTGCATTTATGACCTAAGTCCCTAATTATCATTTTAAAGAGTGTCCAAATATGTTCTGTAGCCTTGTGTTTAGAGTCTTTCCTCCAGTCCCAGTTTGCCAGTTCTTTTTCGATTTTTTTTTAAGTCAGACTACTGAAAGTTTTTGTATTTTATAATATTCTTTTCCTTCATCCCTTTCCTTTTCAATTTAAACTGAACCATATTGTGATCACTATTACCTAACCATTCTCTAATGCAATCTTCAGTTGCCTTTGAGAGATTTCTGATTGACATTTAGATGTTTTTGGTGCAGTATTAGCCACTGCTAAGCAATATAGATCACAAATTGTAGTTAGAAAGAAATAATGTGACCTACTAGTAACTGAACCTAGGCCCCCTGGAATAAAGTCCTGGTGCACGCACATGGTCGGACCTGAGGTTCTCAAACACACTTCCTTTTTCTAGTATTGCATATCCTGCAACCAGGTATAATCTAGGTCACAATTAGATGTTTTGATGCAGTACAAGTCACTGCTGAGCAATTTTAACTACACAATTTTAGTGAGAATGAACTAATGGGCCCTACTGGGATTTGAACCCAAGTTCCCATAATACCAATCTGATGCTCTAACCACTAAGTTACAGGTTCACATGGTTGGATCTGGGGCTCCTGGACACTCTTTCTCTGGTATTGCATATCTTGCAAGTAGGAATAATCAAGATGACAATTTGATGTTTTGTGGTCCAGTATTTGCCACTCTTACTAACATAGAAAGGTAGTCAAATCAATTGATTCAGTAAGCCAAAACCCTACTCTTGCACCAAGTTCAAATATCTAATAGCTTTCAAATAGCTTTCTCTTCTGCCAATAATCTGATCTAAGTCTCGGCCCCCCTGCCCCCAACGGGACCAAGGCAAACTTTCTCAGTACCTTTGACACTGGTCTGACGCTTTCATAAATCAACATTTTTTAAGTGTCGCACAATTTTATATGTAGCGTCCCCTTTCTGGATGGCCCCGACATGCTTGCTGACTCTTGTTTTAAACTGGTCAATAGTTCACCCTACATAGTATGCCCCACAAAAGCATGTCAACAAGAAGACTACACCATAATATAATAATAAATGAAATGGTAAATTGTCAACTTTTTCCATTTTTAGGATTCACAAAAACTCTGGTCTGTTTGATATATGAGCAATATAAGCCATATACTATTGTATGGGTACCACCACCATCACCTATTGGCACATTGATGCGGTAGATGCTTATATTGCCCATATATCAAACGTGATGAGTGCAGGAGGATATTTCTGTCTGTTATTTTTCAAAACAGATCTGTAACAATAAGCCCCCCATGTGACTTGTGGATATATATATCCACAAAATAAATAGTTGTGTGGTGGTAAACCACATAAAACCACAAATGGGGATTGGACTGTTCAAGGTAATCCACAAACTGGAGGAGTTCTTCCACTCCTCCATTCAACAACATCAGAACATCATCAATGTAATGATGCCATAGGTCTACAAAACTAAAAAGGGGATTAAGTTCTTGATCATAGCCTACTCTTTCCCCCCAGCTGCCAAGATATAAACATGTGTAGTTGGGGGCAAAAGTCACCTCCGTTCTTGTTCCCTTCTCATTCATGATATGCTGGTCCTGAAAAAGAAAAGTATTTCACGTCAGCACAAATTATGATTTGTCTACCAAACATTTTTTGAACCTAGTGCTATGGTCAGTATTTATATCCAGTGCCTCACTGAATGCTTGTAACCTGCCATCATGCAGCACATTCATATATAAAGGCTTAGTATTTGATGTAATTAACAACTAGTGGGGCTTCATCTTTAAATCCCCCAGAACATCCAAAATTTGAGTGGTACCACAGATATAGGACGGAAGTTTCATGGCAATATCACAGATACGACCATCCACAAATTGTGATGGGAGCTAAGTAAGAAACAAGATACCAGACGCAATTGGATGCCCCGAGGGATTTTCCATATTTTTATGGACTTCTGATAAAACATAGATTGTGGGTCTTATAGGATAAGGTACAGTAAAAAATCAAATGTCTGTCCTGAAGTGCAGTTAACAAATGTCTGTCCTGAAGTGCAGTTAATAAATACACATCAATTTGTTTTTTGAATACCAGTGTCATATCAGATTTAAGTGTTATATAGAATAAAATATTGGCTAGTTGTCTACACATTTCTTAGGTATAGTTAATTGTTTCCTTAAGACAGCTGAGCCACCTTCATCCACTGCCATGATTGTCAACAGTGGATTGTTCTCAAGTTCCTTTAGAACAATACTCTCTTCTTTGGGAATGTTCACAAAAGATTGATTATACTGAGTTTCTAAAAGTTCTTTAAAGTTCTAGGCACAGGCTTTCCCAAAAATTGCTACTGCAGGTGAATAGGGTAGAAGAAAGGTGGAAGAAAGCTTAAATATACAGATGTGTCGAGCCAGGATGACGCACAAAAATGCTGCAGAATATCACAGAACAGTGCAATTTACTGCAGGAGCCATTGTAAGTCAATGGCAATTAAGCCTTTTTGTCATGCAGGATTTTGTGACATGACATTACTGCAAGTTACGGCGCTTCATCGTGGCTGACACATCTGTAGGTGTGTTGTGTACTACATTCACTTCCGGTGCCACAGTCTGGGTGACCTGATTAGTTCTGGTATTGTTGTTATTGAGACCCATGATTTCAAGTTTAACTTCCTGGTAAACATTTTGAGATCAATAAACAAATCAAACTGCTTTGCATTGCAAGTCGGGACAAAACATAGTCCTTTATTTTGTATACTCAACTGTGAATCAGTTAGTTCAAAGGAGGATAGGTTAATAACATTCACTTCTTGCCTGACTTGTATGTCCTGTCTCTTGGCAGAATTGTTTGTTGGTAGGGGTGCTGTTTTTCTACATCTTTTTCTTGCCCCCCTCCTGGTGCATTTATGTTTTGCTGGAGCTGTACTATTCTGTCGCTGCTCTGTGGCGTAGTCAGTATGGATGATGAGGCTGTCTCTAAAGCATCATCAGCTGAGTCTGCACCCAACTCACTAGTAGAAGTAAAATGATGCGACTGGAATTTATTAGGATCAAGTTAGGTAATGGGGTTTTATTGTTTGGATGTTGTCAATGCCTCCAAATTTGCGCATTTCTCTTCCAGGTACAAATCCAGTCTTGCAGAGAGTCCTGTCGATCCCTTTCAAATTTTTAAAGCTTTTGCTCTTTACTTTTAGAACCTTTGTGCAGCAATAGTTTGTTTTAATTTTTGTTCAAAAGCAGGAAATTCTGGGTGTTCTTTAAATGACCAGCAATTGTTTATTTTTCCATTAGGTCAGCTTGTAACTCATCCTGTTGTGGTATATAGTCCTTAATAATACATGATTGCCTTTCCTTCCCCTTCTCCCACTCCCCTGTCCTCTCCCCGTACACCCATATCTATTTTATCACACTATTCTGGACTTTTAGAACATGCGCTTTATATATTTACACTATGCACTTTACTTCTACTCATGCACTCATATAATTGCATTTTGGCAGGGTTATATGGTTCACTTAGATGTACTCTGATCAGGCCTTTTGAGCTGGGAATCGAGCATGTGGATCCCAATGTCACACCCACCTAATGAATATATATGACTGAGTATACTTAGGCAGGTCAGTTGGCTGTGTTGTCAACTCTGATGAAGGCATAGCCAAACCATTAGCATTCTGTAAGTGCATGGGTGTGTGCACACAATCCCTGCTGTCATAGAATCAGGGATTGCTACACCATGGAGTGCTGAGAATGTGGCTTTGTAAAGACTAGTAATATAGCATAGATAATCTCACTAGTGATTGTTGTAGACTGAAGAATTTATGAAAGAAGTCTACTTTGGAACACTGTAGGCCACAATAAATTTTATTTATCCTACTGTCAGTGGAGGTGTGCTACTTATTTGACCCTACTTGGCTCGGTACTTCCAAGTTGCTTTCTTTGATGTCCCTAACCATCCACCCACAGATGTCTCCGTAACTGATTTTGTACAGTGGTGTAGTGCTAAATTAAGAAGTATCGGATCTCTACAAACCATTTTGACCTCAAAGCCCCCATAGGCCAGGAATCTGGGGGCTGCCTAGGCCCCCAAAAGCTATGAGGTTTAAGATGCACTCTGGTGCATTTTGATGCTATCTGGCTGTTTTTAAAGCCTGCTCTGACTTGTTACAAACAACCAATATCAGTATCATAATAATTTCCTTTTTATTTTCTTTAAAAAAAATTGTCAAAATTGAAGCTGGAAATTCCACTCCAGTCACCCTTCAAGCACCCGACTATATACTACTTCTCAAGCACAGTCATCTATCACTGCAGCGGGTATTACACTTGTGCTATTTGACCATAGTGTAACTGAACATTGGATCAGCACAGTCTATGAACACCTCTGCTCTGTTTTTCAATGCTCCATTGAGCACCAGAACTCTGCTGCAGTGGAAATTTCTTTCTGTCCTTTCCCCAGAGAA
Source organism: Neoceratodus forsteri (assembly GCA_016271365.2). Classification (NCBI taxonomy): domain Eukaryota; kingdom Metazoa; phylum Chordata; order Ceratodontiformes; family Ceratodontidae; genus Neoceratodus; species Neoceratodus forsteri. The sequence continues at coordinate 1,191,323,871 of CM057456.1, forward strand.
GCAGAGCATTAGTTTGACTGGCCAATCTTTTTTCAGATGACAAGTGAAGATCAGGAGATGCTACAGAGGCAGTTGGTGCTCCGCGGTAAAAGACAAATCTGGTAAAATAAAACAAAAAGGCACTCAGACTTAGAGCTTTCTGAATAGAGTCTTATGCTGACTCAAAATGATGATAATCTAAACTTTTTATTAAAAGATAAAAAAAAAAATATACAAAATGCATCCACAGGTATGCCCGTCCCAGTATTTGTTGGTATGCCAGCCCCCAATCTGAGTGTTTTTTTTTTCTGGTGACCCACAGCAATATTCCTGGCTTGGGATGCAAACTTCCATTTCTAGCTTAGCCAGTGGCTCCCCAGTCATACTGATACAGAGCCAGGCTGTGCATAAATAAGTACTGTATAAAGAAGTTATTCTGAGCTCATATTGCTTCTGTATCACAGGGCATTGTTCTATGACATTAGACTATGATGTTAGACATGAGTCATGTAAGGTCAATTGGTGCTCAAATGTTTCTGAACCACAGGTTAATAACTACTTTATATGTTTACGTGAAATACTTAAAAGCATAATAAAGAGACAAAACCAAAAATGTGGAACGCATTGCAGGAAACTATACTGTAAATAGTGTGTTTTGTGACTCCTTAGGTTACTAGATACTTGCTCTTTAGGTGCCAAAAATAATTATATGGCTATATTCTCTGTAGCAAGGCCCTTTGATAAGCAAGGTTTTTGAAGTTGGGAGGTAAGGAAGGAGTGGATATCAGACTGGTGCAGGAAATAGGTAGCAGGATAGTACAGAAGTCAGGTATCAGGAGTGCAAAACCAAAATTTAGAAATGCAAGTGAAACAATATGCAATGTACCTACCCTCAAGGGAAGGTCAGGATATTAGGAAATACATTGTGCAGTAATGAGTCTGAGGGGGACAATTCAAAGAAAAATGTCAGAAAGCATGTAAGAGGGAGTCCAGTCTGGCTAGGGTGGATTTGGAGCAGGCACTGTTACCACATCACAATATTTAAGTGTGGGAGGATCATTTCACAGGTGTGCTTCCAAAGGTATTAAGGAGAATACAGGGTTTGGTATAGAACAGAATACAATATCAAGCAGGTCACCGTGCTAGCCACAGAAGTTGAATTTCTATTTTTACCCATGACTCAGCCATTCAGTATGATCCAAACTCTTCTTAGTGGGCAGTTTCTGACATGGTATGAGACCATCGGACCACACACTAAGTCAGTATGTGTGGTCTGATGGTCTCACACCATATTAGAAGCAATGCTCCTCACTGACACATCCCCTGTATAGTACTGTATTGTAATTGTAAACATTTATCTCCATCACTTTGACCTCAGTCAGTATATCTTAACACATTTACCTTACCATCCTCACTCCTCCTTCATAGGCAGCTGGTTATTAATGTTCAGAAGGTATTCTGTGGAAGATGAACTGAACTGAGCTGACTGCTCACTCATTAACGACCGATCATCTCCCTGCTGTCCTAACAAAGTCCCACTGTACTCCCGGGTTCTTTGTGATTGCAACTGTAGTGTTTGTGAATTTTAAATTTAAAAAAATCCTCACAGACACAGGCTGCAGTGTTCACAGGCATGAATCCTTTTCAGCCATGCTGCACACCGGAAAGAAAATGGGCCACTGATCCAAAATAAAATCCACCTCATGAAACCCAGAACAGAGCCCCTCCTCAGCCCAATGACAGTCTTTCACATAAACACGGTAAAGATAGGACTCCTAAAAAAGCAACTTTCTCTTCCTCGAACCCTTCTCGTGACAATCCAAATAAGGGAAAGCCTGAATGGCTACTTTTTAAACAATGCCAGCCACACTGCCGTGAAGAAGCCTCGATGCCTCAATGTCTCACAGACTGGTGAATGGAAGGCATGCACACTGTGCTTGAGATGCCACCATGCATGCACACAGCGCAGGATGTCCAGTCAAAAAATGAAGCCCTCAAGATCAGCGCTGTGTAGCCTGGAAGACTCGGAGTTGACGTTAATGCACATGCGCCAACTCCGAAAAATATATGTGGCATCCAAAAAACAAAAAAACTGCACTTTTAAAAAGTGTGGGAGCAGTGCTCCCTCTCAATAAAAAGTAAGGGGTCAGCACTCCCACATGACCCCACTGCACTACACCCCTGATTTTGTACAAATTATCGCTGCATGTAATGAAATATCCTCTATGTGTCTGCTTCCCATACATCAGACTAGAGTGGAAGGGGTGCAAGTTCGGGGCTGGTGCTACCATAATCTGGGTACAGACATGTCACAGTGGCTATGGACACAACATATGTTTTTTTATGAAAATATTTGAACTAATATTAGAATTCAAAATTGCTCAGTTTAAAATACTTCATAATTTATATTACAATCCAAGTAAACTGAGGCACATGAAGTTAATCCATCACAGTACTTATGTGCAGGGACCTTTTTGGGTAGCCATCACATTTGATGTGGTCATGCCCTAAAAGCGTGTTTTGGAGGATTTAGTTAAATCTCAACTTTACTCCTGACTAAGACTGGAATATTATTTTACAGCCCTCCTATGTGTGGTGAGTAGTATCTTTGATGATTCCACAGCAGCAGGCAGTAGTTGCCTTGCCTCAGTGGTTGTTGCCCTGGTGGCCAAGAAATTGATCCTAAAGTTATGTTATGATCCCTGGCCATCATAATATAATGAACCATGAAACACCTCACTTGAGATGCTCAGACTTGAGAAGGCACTGTTCCACAGTCAGGGGCCACATTTGTGTCTTTCAGAGGAAGTGGGCACCCTTTATACTTGAGCAGCATCATAACGTAACGTATCAGTGTTCGCTTTTCTTTGGTGTGTTCTTCTGGTATGAGATGATTAGTAATGTTATGAAATGTATGTCACTGTTATCCTTTTAAAATATGTGTTACTATATATTCCATGTAATACACTTTGGCCCAGATATTCAGATGGCTCCAAAGAGTGGCGCAAGCCTGGGCGCAGTGCAACTGAGATGTGCCGGGGCCAGGACCAGGTGATATACAACGGTGATGTGCCATGGTGCAGCACCATTGAATATAGCATGGACTGCTCACAGTGCAGTGGCACTGTGCCAGGTGCAAGCCACAGATAGGGAGCACGGGGATGTGCCAGTGCAACTGCAGTTGCGCTCGGCGCATCACCCGTGATATTCAGCACAGGCCATGCAAATGAGGCCATAATATATGCAAGGTGCAAGTGGGGCCATTTGTATGTCATTATGGCCCCATTTGCATGCCTAGCACAGGGCAGCCCGGCAACTTGTGCCTGGCACCCTGCACAGCATGATGTGTGCACAGTGGTGGTCCTGGGGCATTCCCACCCTGCATCTGCGATCACAGTAAACCTCTGAAACATACATCCCTGGTAGTCTAGTGGTACCCCCCCTCTCATCTGAATCCATGAGAAATGTATATTAACTCATTGCCTGGTAGTCTAGTGGATCCCCCTACCTCCTGATTCCCTGATTGCCGGTATATGTATATGTAGATACTCCCTGGTAGTCTAGTGGACCCCCCTCCTGCCTGAATCCCTGATTGTGGTAAATCACCGTAACATATGTCCTTGGTGATCCAGTGGCATCCCAATCCCTCCCACCCACACAGGCCCCTTGCCCACCCCTCTCCCCCATCATCGGCAGGTGGCTGCGATCAGGGAATTGGGAGGGAGGGGAGTACCACTGGACTACCAGGGTACTATGTGTGATTGTGGACGGTGTTCTGGGTGGGTGGGTGGATGGCCACCCACAGCTGGCGGCTGCTGTGTTACACCCTGCAATACAGCAGCCCATCTGTGGGTGGCCAGGAGTTGTTCCCACTCTTCATGGGCTCAACTTTGAGCCCCCCTATGTGGTGCAATGCAGGGTTGTGCCAGCATATGTGCCGCACATTCTGGGCTGAATATCGGGATGTGCCGCATATGCATGGGCATGCCCCCTGCATCTGCACCGCATGCATTATCATTGTGCCCTGGTACATTGGGATTTGCATTGCACCAGGCAGTCTTTTCAATATCTCACCGGGGCGTAATGTGGGGTTGCGCTGGTGCAACTCTGTTTTGTGCTAAAAACAAAGGGGTCACAAGGTTTTCTCTGCAGTGATGCAATGGTCTCTGTGATAGCACAGAAAGAGAGGGGGGAAATAGTAACTTAATGAGGGTTCCTGTATGTAATGAAATGCAGTACCATGCACAGTGACTCTCCAGCACCTTACCACCGGATGCAAGGAGTACCAACCCCAGCAACAAAAGAGATACTGTACTACGGGCAGGTCTTCATTTGTAACATGTAACTTATATTCCCTAAGGTTATGGCTTAGACAGCTCCCAGTGTTGCTCATATGTGCATATGATGGCACCAGGGGGTTCATGGGACACCAGGGAGAGAACAAATTGACAGGGCTTTTTCTGAGCCACTTGCTCACAACAGAAGACCACATGGGAGGTCATAAAATAGATGATAGAAGACTACAGGATGGATCCTGGGTACAGAGCAAGGGTGTGGGGGAAAGTGCATGGTGGCAGTGCATGAACTGTGGCATGGCACCATGTGACTGGTGCTCTGCCATGATCTGACCAGTGTGGTTGTCGTAATCAACCCGTGTGCGACCACTAACATCGGGCTGTCTCATTAGCATAATGAGGCTGTACAGCACCGTCACGGGGAAAATCTAGTCCCAGCAGACAGCGCTGTTCTTTTGTGCATCTCAGGCGTTGGGAATGGCATTGGGGGGCACTGTACACCCCTAAAGTCCACCACCCCCAACTGTAACTGTATATAGGGCCCCTGATATCTCAGTTTAATTCTGTAGTATGTCTTCTTATGGTGTGTATTGTGTTCAATATATGCAGCAAATGTTAAGTTTAAAATAAAGATCCAAATGCTTCTTTGAAAGACTACCAGAAATAGTCTCATGCTAGGGAGGTATCACTTAATTCAGGAGGTTGGTGTAGGGGTGTGGTGTAAAATTCCATTCCCAAAGAGAAGACGCTGAGCCCAGACTTGTACACCAGAGCATTATTTTAGCACAGATGGAAAATATTTTTTGGAGCAAGGTCAGAGATGAAGTGGGGGGTTTCAAACCACCCTGTGTATACACACACACACACACACACACACACACACACACATAGAGATATATTTATAGATATATGTGATGTGTGTGTATGTGTGTGTATGTGTATATATATATATATATATATAATATATAATAAAATAGTTAGGTGTCAGAGTGTTTTTTCTAGACATGTATTTCCAACATGACTTGTTTACCTGTACTAAATATAAAATGACTGCATTTATACAAATGCTAAAAGGCACCAGCAGACCAAGATGTCAGAGCAGACGAGACTATTATGCAATTGAGTAAATGTTTCGTGTGCTGTAGAAGATCAGGGTTACTACTTTGGTGAAATTACATCTCTATTTACTAAATAGACGGGAACGTAATCTTGAGTAAAGGCATGTTATATATAGTTGTGACTGTGAGTTACTGAGTTGGGTTGCATGCTCTCCCTCTCTTTCCCAGTAGAAATTCAATAAAGAACAAGAAGGCGTGCTTAAAAAAAAAAAAAAAAAGGAGTTTTGGCTTCCATACCCCTAGTTCACAAATTAAAGTGTTAGAAATTCAGCTTTTTGGGGGGGATCCTGCTCTAGGATTCTACCAGGGATCCCCTTCCAATAACAAAGCTGGAGGATTCCTCCAGCGTGTTTTTCTTTCCATTTCCAACTCCAGACATGCCTGAAATGGTTCCAGCTCTCAGTTTCACTGAAGGCTATTCCTCCCCGCTCCACTGACATCAGCATTGCCAACATACTTTGCCATACTAATTTAGAACTCATAAATAGTGTATTGCAGAAGCATTGGTTGTGAGTAACATCTTTGTAGGCATACATTTGTGGATGCCTTTGTGTTCCTAATAAACAGAGATTTTAGCCATATTGGTCCTTGGAAAACAGGAGTTGCTGGATAGTTTGATGCTTTTATTGGACCAACATATGTCTTGCAAAAGATGATATGGCACAAAAGGTTTTGAGGCCTCACAGGTCCCTTCTTCTGGTGTTATAAAAAACTAAACAAAAGAAGCTGACATTATATACACTACTGTGCATTGTTTCAAAATAATTTTTAACAGGATAGTAGAAAGATTTTAAAGGATTTAAAAGGAAGGGTGAGAAGGACTTAAAAGTAAGGGTGGATGGGCAATGAATAGGAACAGATATATAGTTCTGAGAGGATGTTTAGCAAGACGTGCTAAGATACTTGTAAGACAGGTTGAATGGCTGTTTTGAATTCTTAATTTGGAAGGTGTCCCTACAGGAACACAGCACAGTACTGACCTGAGATACAGAAAGTATAGAGGGTCACAGACAGGGAAAAGACATATTTGTACAAAGTAACATAGAGTGTTCCATGACGTGTCATAAATCAGGTGTCCCAACTGAGACCATTACAGTTAGAGTTAAATTGTCTGATATATTTTAATTCCCATGTCCTTCTGTCCTGCGTGTTTTCGAAGTTGCCTCTTAATTTGAGGACAAAGAGGTCTGAGAGGGAATGGTCTGGCTGGAAAAAATGTACTGGTGTGCTGATAATCTGGTTTAATATTGAGTCAGTGGTAGTTCATCCTGATCTGCAGTGGTTGCCTTGTTGCCCGGGAAAGACACACTGAGCCAAAGCTCATTTCCAGGTGAGACTCGGGTACATAAACACAGATCACAGATGGGGGGGGGGGGGTGTACAAGCAGTATCATATACAATTAACATACTGTATAAAAGTACAAATACAGTATAGTGCAGTACAGTAACACTAATGATTGCAATCACAACAATGCAAACAAACACTGAAAAGTACAATCAAGACAGAGTCAGTTACAGTGATAAGGCAAAAATATACAGTGGAGAATACAGGAGCACTAAAATTAAAAAAAGATAAGTAAAATGCTATACAAGACATATGGAGGGGGGTTCCATTTCTTCACTTTTTGCACTGAATTAGGTAAACCACATTGCTTGACTGATGTGTAGGATCCATTTATTTTTATTGTGCCATTTTTTTCCTGCTTTAATGGTGGTCTGTGTGCATATGTGGGTGCAGATCTTACATCTTGTATTATTGCATGGTGGTGTTTCTCTCATTTCACAGTTATTTTGATCTGCTGGGAGCTTACCATGAATTAGCATGTTGTTCCTGTTCGTTCCAAGAAGATCCCATTGGGAATGAAAGCCTGCATTACCTAAGTGCTGCATGGATTATACAGTGGGGTAGAATTCTGTATTTTTTTTTTTATTGCTGCATCATGTTTTAAACATTGTTACTGCTTTTGGGGGCTATGTGGGGGAACGGGAGGAGGAAGGAAGGTACCAGCGGGTAGGTTGGTTGAGGGTGGGTTGAGGGAGGGAGGTTGGTGCACAAATTCTGGCACCATTTGCAGTCATAGCAGACCATGTGACTATAGCCAGCCAATAGGGCAGATGTCCGTTTTTTTCCCTCTCTCCCCTCCCCCACTTTCCTTCTTTTTCCTCCCCCTAGGATTGACCTTTATACATTAGTAGCAAGCTTACAACTTGTAATTGTATTAATATGAATTTGTAAGTGTTGCTTTTTTGTGATTTCTTTGTATATGTAATGTTTTATACTATACCTTTTTTCTATATTATGATGCACAATAAGTGACATAGAGTCATTCACTGTTTTGGGATTTGAGAAAGAATTTTTTCTGTGATTGCTTACTTGAATCACATGATTATAACATAATAAATTTCAAATTACATCATGCAGTTAATGGTATTTAAATGTAATGTTTGTGCTTTGACTCCAAGCCCTGACGAAGAAGGATCATTCCCTCGAAGTACCAGGGTATGTTTCAGATGTGGAAGTTAGAATGAATTGATGAGTATTTCATGACCCTTGTGTGCAGTGCTGTTTTCTGTGTTCTTGTCCACATAACTACAGCCAACCAATAGGGACTGTAGTTCCTATTTAATACCCACAATTCCAAGCAACCCCTCATATGAGCAACGCTGAAGTGTGAGTTCCACAAAGCAGGAGTGTGGCATCTACCTTGGCTAGGCATTCGCAGGGGTGACCGCAGACCGCAGACCACATTGATTAATGGAAGGGAAGGAGGTAAGGTCTACTAAGGGGTGAAGGCAGTTCTGGTAAGTGGTCCAAAATCTATTAAATCCAGTTGGCATACTGTCTAGCTGGCAATCACACAAACACCGGCATCAGGCCACCAAAGTATTGCACTAAAAACTTTTTATTTAGCACGAAGTGCAGGTATAGTAGTGCAAAAAAGTTAGCTCATAAAAGCAGCCAAAGAACACATGCATTCCTGCAACAGAGTCCATCTGGTTTCACTATAGTAGCTTCTTCATTAAGCCTTGTATGTAGCATCACTAGACCTTATTACAGTCCAGCTGCTCCATATTTCATACATTCAAAGTGGAATACTGTTTAAGGAAAACAGTACAAATAAGGCTACATAAAAATCTTTAAAAACGCTTAAAACTACAGGAGAATACAGGAATAAACATTGTAATAGCTTAGTCCATTACCATTCCACAGCACTACTACTACCACAATTCCATTTCAGTTTTCAAGAACTGCATACTTACTGTAGCATGTAATGTACAGGAAAGCAATGTAAATTATGTATACACAGTTTATGTGACCTGCATTCCTTGGTGTGACAGGGTTGAATAAAACCCTGTCCCATTTGTTGTGCAGAAAGAGTTAAATGCAAAGATCTGTTCTATCCTCTCCTTTTCTGTCTTTAGTCTGTCTGATTGCACAATCACATTTTCTTGTAAGACCTAGGAACTGATCACTCTGATGATCTCACGACCCACCCACTCCCATCTCACTGCCTTCACGTGCTGTTTCTTGCTGTTCCTACTGTATGTTTTCTTCCCCATGTGTATCTGCAGCTTCAGTTATAAAAATATATGTGAATTTTGTTTGAAACTGGGGTCCCTTGGTTTGAAAACGTACATAGTTATATTGTCGAAATGATTGCAAATTACTATTTGGAACTCTGGGAGTTAACACTGAAATGCATTTTGACTTCCACAAACTCTTTTGCGGATTTGTCAACAGGCGATAAGTTCTGGGACACCTTGTTCTACAGTATTTTGCTGCACCTGCAAGGAAAGAAATTGACAAAGTTCTGATACATTTTGTGAGAAACAGGATGTATGTTAACGAGCCCATGATGCAGAAATTAATTATCAGGCAAAGACTTCTTATAAAATGTGCAGCAATGTTTATGAGAGAGAGAGAGAGAGAGAGAGAGTGAAATTTAGAATTAGAGATACTCTCAGATGTAGGACTTTTTTTCTCTTTGTACTGCCTTTATAAATAGTTATTCTGAACAATTTTATTTTGTTATTCCCGACCAATCGGAGCGCTCTTTTCTCTTGCACATGAGACACTCTTATTCTGTGAAAAGTATCTCAAGTGCAGATGCCCTGTAAATGGGCACCCTTGGGGAGAGTTTAAAAAAAGAAAAATAAATAACATTGATCGCTCTTTATAATTTCCTCATTGACACTTGTTGCAGAATAAGAGTGGTTTCATTTGCGTTCTGCTTGAGTCAGAATAGCTCAGCTTTGCTTCGCTCCGCTGTTTTCTCACAGGCAGAATGCATGTGAAACCACTCATACCACAACAAGTGGCTCCATGGGACATATTAATATATAATAAAATACTACTTGCAAATGTTGTAACTGTTCCTGGTTTTCCTATGCTTCCTGACCTGTGCCTTGATGACACTTTGTTCCTGATACCATCTATGAAAAAAGAGAGAATAATTAATAAAACATAAAACAGACAGAATTAATTGCTGTATCCTCAATTATGTACATAAATATACATACATATTACTTTGACCAATCTCAGCACATGTGTGACAACAAATCAAACCTTTCATTTAATCCTGGTGGGTATAATGCCCTCAACTAGACCATCCACATATTTTCACACTTCAAGATAAGGGTCACTAAATTACCACCTCTCCTGCTCAGTTTGACTCATTCTAGCCCAGAAAATAAATAAAAAATATGGCATTTTCAGATTTTCAGTTTTGCATGTATATGTTGCAACAATGCATTTGCAAGATCTCTTTTAGCAGTGGCTCTGAGGTGTTCAAAAATTCTAACTGAAATTTCTTGAACTTCTGCCTACATAAAAATCACCACAGCCACAGGCTGCAAAATAGACCACACTCATAGTATCACAGTTAATAATGTGTGTCATGTCAATAGTGAAGCAGCAAAATTTAATTTAACCAGTGAAATTCCAGCAAAATTTGGACTGTCACCCCATGAAATATTTTGTGAAATTTGAGCATTTCACGGAATATTTTGTGGGTGCGAAATGTAGGATTTAGATTATACATTATTTAAAAAAAATAAAATAAGAAAGTGTTTTTCCCCTCCTGTCCAGGCCAACATTAACATACATGTTGATCCCCACCATCCCTGGTGTCTAGTGGTCCCAACCCCCTAGCTGGCTGCCATCCCAATAAGAAGAATCCCCCCCCCCCACCGAGATTCACCCCATCCCCCATCCAGAATTAAAGAAAACAAAAATAAAGGTAAATGTCCCTAGTGTCTAGTGGTCCCATCCCCTGGTCGATTGCAGGCCCAATGAAGAATGACCCTCCCCCTGAGATTTACCCGTCCCCCCCATTGTCCATTAGTGCTGCTGCCAGTCCCACCAGCCACCAACCTTAGTCATTTAATTAAAAAAAAGAAAAAACCTTTCTCTGGTGTCTAGTGAACCCCCACCCTGTCGGTACCCACCCCACCCCACACCCCCATCTATGCGGGACTCAGTGGCCACGGCACAGCCCTCCACTCACCTCCATGGCTGGCAGCTCAACTGAGTGCTTTTACCACTGAGCCTGACTGAGCCCTTTCAATGAATGAACACATGCCATGCAGGCACATGCAGGAAGTACTAGACACCAGGGACATTTATCTTTATTTTAATTTTTTTTATTCTGGATGGGGGACGAGGGTGAATCTTGGGGGGAGAGAATTCTTCATATTGGGCTGGCAGTCAGCCAGGGGGGTGGGACCAAATAGACACTAGAGATCATGGTGGAGATCAACATTTATTGTAATGTTAGCCTGGACAGGAGGGGGAAAAACACTTTTGTTTAATATTATCATCCCCTGGCTTTCAAAGCGGTATTTTGCCCATGGGTAGTGAAATTCTGCATCTCATTGGCAAAATTCTGCATTTCACCGAGGGAATTTTACATTTCACACCCGCTAAATATTTCATGAAATGCACTAATTATGCAAAATATTTTGCGGAGCAAAATGTTTGCATTTCGCACACCACTACACGTCAAAGATCTTTTTGGCACAAACTGTGGTGACATTTTTAGCTTTCAAGATGTTATGCCAGGAAACAACTATGTTTATTATATAAAGTCACCCTATCTAACATAGATTTGCCTGTTCATCCCCCAAGAATTGTGTAAAGGGCCCCAAATCAGGAGGACACTAGTACACAGCCTACAGCCCATGGATAAAAAAACGGGAAAGCACATGACTCCAGAGCCTTCCACATGGTATATAGATACATACATATACAGTCTATATATGTATTTATGGAAGATGTGAGTTTTACCTTAACATTTTGAAAGCTAAAACTTCACCAGTCCAGTTGGGCACATTATACCTGCCAGGACTAAATGAAAAGTTTGATTTGCTGCCACATATGTGCCGAGATTGGTCAGATTAATATGTATACCTATTTCTGTACATTATTGAGGATATAACAATTAATTATGTCTGTGTTATGTTTTATTAGTTATTCTGTTTTTCATAGATGATACCAGGAATTAAGGAGTGCAGTTCACTTAAACTGAGTATATATAATTTACTTTGCTTTTCAGAACATAATATGCTAAGTGTGCAGTTCTTGAAAACTGAAATGGAATTACGGTAGTATCACTATGCAATGGTACTGGTTAAATTATTGCAATGTTTATTCCTGTATTCTCCTGTAGCTTTAATTGAAAAGCTATGTCTGTAGTTCAGTGAGGTGAGCAACCAGCCACGCCCCCTTCCTAAGCTACATAAGCAGTTCCTCACAGCCTCCTTCTGAAGCATTTTGTCTTTGCTGGCTGGAGGCTCTGTCCGTCTGTCTTGTCCATTGAGCCTGCTGTGGCTTCCTGCCCCCCATCCCACCCCAGTGTTGCTTGTGCTTTGGGCTCTGCGTGGTCGTGTTGGCTCTGTTCATTGTGTGTCTCCTGCTTTGGTTACTATTTGCTACCTCCAGCTGTTGCATGATTCTTTGTGTTGCTTGTTTTCTGTTATCCTGGTTTGTGTTTTTCATTCTGTGTTTTCCTTTAGGGATTTCTAGTTTTCCTTTTATCCTGTTGCTCCTTGTTTGTATTGCACTAATCCTGTGCTGTCAGGCTCTCATTTACCCACCTGATTGTGTAAACCCTCAGTTCACTGCATCGTTATCTGTATGCTTCAGCTCAGCCTGCTGCTTCCCTGCCTAGCAATCCTCAGTTTTCCTGCAATTGTTATCTAATGCTTCAGCTCCCATTGCTGTTTCTCTGCTGTCTTGTGCTTCCAGCCTAATTGTTTGCACCTGGTCCAGGCTCATACTGCTCTGCTAGCTGCCACTCTCTGTTCTATAGCTCTGCTCTTATTTCACTCAGTGCTGGCTCCCTTTAGAAAAATGCTGCATTGCTCTACTGAATCTTTCAGCTATTACATTAGCTGCTTGTTTGCCACTCTTTGCTGTGCTCTGTTTGTCTCAGCAGCTCTGCTCAACTCACTCACTGTTAGCTCAGACAGGTGGCTACTACCTCTAGCTTTTAAAGGAAAATATTCATCAAGAATCGGGCCATGCCTGGGTGTAAGGCATGGCCCAATTAACTGTTTCATAAAAGTAATTTTTTTTTATATTGGAAGTCATGAAATAGCTTCCTCATATCTGGTTGATTCTGCTTCCCTCCCATCGGCATTTAGTGATCCCGCGGTGCACCCACAAGCACCCGCAGCTGTCTTAGTATGATGTTTCATACTGGTAGCAGCTGAGGGTGTGCCATATACTTTTTATGGATACGTGGCTATTAAAAGCTCTGGTTTTAAAACAACATGCCCAGCAGTATACCAAGACCATATACCTAGTCTCGGTATACCACAGGGACATGTAGTTTTAAAACTGGAGCTTTTAATAGCCGCATATCCATAGACAATATATGGCACACCCCTGGCTGCTCCCCATATGAAACCTCATACTGAGACAGCTACGGGTGGTTGTGGGTGCGCCATGGGATCACTAAATGTCAACAGGAGGAAGGCAGGATCAAACAGATACAAGTGAGCTATTTCATGACTTCTAAGGTAAAAAAACACTTTTACTTTTATGAAACAGCTGATCAGGCCATGCCTTATATCCAGGCATGGCCCGATTCATGATGGACATTTCCCTTTAATTCCTCTGCTTGCCTTTCTGCAGTATTGTGTGGCTCTGCTGCAGTTTATTGTTGTTGTACTACCTCAGCGGCTTGCTATCATTTGGCTGTGTCATTACTAGGACCTTGCCAGTAAAAGCATCTATATTTTTGGTGTTCCTACCCCATTAACATTACAGTGCTGTTTGGGCTCATGGTACTTAGCGAGTGGCTTCCTGTTATTCCCATGGTGGGAGACTATGATGTCACAGTGAGGCATTGTGGCTCCGAGTAGCAGGAGCATACATTATGTAAGCTGTATGATTTAGCCCTGTTTTCTTGCCTACATGACTTTCCGTTGTCCATGCAAAAATCTTTAACCTCACAGCCTACATGTTCATTGCATTCCATTACCGTGCTGTATGCTGCTTACTAGAATAACCTATCTCTGCCTTAATGGCATTTAAGGTATTCATGCCAATCATATCAAGTCGCTATTCATGCAATCATATCAATTCACTATTCATGCTGAAACCATAGCCCCAAATGCTTTTATGTAAACTGTGATTTGTTCATTTATCAAATTGGTTGGTCAAGCATATATGTAATTCAGCTTACCTTATATGCAATGCATCATGCTTGCCTTCCCATTTTATTGTTGTTGCAAATGCTGTTGCAAATCTTGCTATATATGTCCTATCTGCTAAACCTCATTGATTAATTTAAGTTTATGCTAAATATAATCACTGGCATCCCGCCTTCACTACCCAAACACCTAACCTCTATGTCACCATTAAACTGGCTTCTGTAATGGATTTGGTTGGCTTGTTTTTTGCTGGTTGCTACTACTATCAAACCTCTGAGCGTTGACTTACACTGCAGCCTCCTACCTCACTGAAGCCTTTTGGTGTAATGTGCCTCTACCACAGTTTTGTTTTTTCTCATTCTACAACCTTCATCAGCAGAGTTTGCTCAGCCAATCTCGAAGTTGTCCTAGGATTTGTTTTAGCTGCAGTCCATGGACCGTGTCTGTTTAGCAACTCAGTTAGTGCTTTACTAACAATCATGTCAGTATAACTCATGAATTGATAAGATGACAAGCCAGCTGACAACCCTTGATCCTACTGCTGCGCCATCTCCTGAACTGCTCCCTGCAGAGCTTGACCTGCATTGTTTTCTACTTCATAAGCATCCTGCCACTCAGGATTCCTGGACTTCACTATATCATTAGCAGCATTATGATTATATGCTTTGTGGACTTTCCAACACATTCACTACGATTTGCTCATTGTACTACTATGTGCCACAGCCTCTAGACTGCCAGCAGGCCCAACTTGCTTGCCTTTGGCAACAATATTCAAATGGTTCAAACCAGTTTGAATAAATGTTATGCACAAATTCTGCTCTGTAGAGGGCACTGATCCTGCTGTTAACAATCTTGGAAATATGATTAACATGAAGGGCAAAAGAAAGAGAGCTATCCAGCATAACACCTAGATATTTTAAGTCATGCACCATTTCCAGGGGTTGATTTATGTTATTACAATTGTTAAGGTGTGCTGATTTGTATTTGTTATGGGTACTTGCAAAGAGCATTGTTTTTATTTTTTTGTAATTCATTAACAGTTTATGGTTGGTAAACCAGGATTTAACCTTTGAGAAGTTGAGTTACAGATTGCTGGTGAGTGGGAGTAGGTCTGAGTGGCTGAAGAAAAGTATTGCATTATCCATATAAAGAACAAGGTTGCAGTCACAGGCATCGGGTAGAATATTTGGGTACAAGTTGAACAGTAGGGGCCCAAGGATGGATCCTTGAGTGACCCCAGAGCAGACTGGCAGACAGCTCAATAGCAAGTCATTAATTTTAACCTGTTGTGTTCTGGAACCAGCGTAGCTCTTGAACCAGTCTGCTATAGAAAGGAAGAGGCCCAGGGAGGGGAAGGGAGGGAGTTGATGAGGAGGGAGTGATTCACAGCATGAAAAGCCTTGTTCAGGTCAATGTACATGGACCCAACAATGTGACCTCAGTCCAAGGCTTTGTAAATATAAATCAGTATATTTGAACAAGGTTGTGGTGGTACTATGTGCCAGTCAGAAACCATGCTACTGTGGGCATTTGATATTATATTTGCTGAAAAATACAGTAAGTTGGTCAGCCACCACTCTTTCTAGGACTTTGGATAGAGGTGGGAGAATCGAGATAGGATAGTAGTTAGAAATTAGTGATCTGTTGCCACATTTGTGCACAGGTGTGACAATCGAAGCCTTCCATTGTTTGTGGAAATGCCTAAGGGACAGGGAAAAGTTCAAAATGGTAGTGAGGGGTTTCAGCATGACATCTAGTGATAGTTGAAGCAATTTCATGTCAAGAGTGTCACTACTGTACCTGGATTTACCTAGTACACTGAAGAGATATTTTCTGGCCTCAGCAAGTGAGATTCTTCTGAAGTAGAAAGGGGGGGAGGGCAGGATGGACAGCATCAACCGGAGTGGCACTAGTGCTGGACATGTCAAAGAAGTTGGATGGAAGGACATGGCTGAGATCTGTGAAGGATGTGTTGGAAGCTTTAGCTACGGAGATTGAGTCCTGCACTTGGGTGTCATTAATAACTGCCATTGATGGTGCAGCATTATTTGGCTTACCAGTGAGGTCTTTGATTTTCTGCCAGAAATTCCAACTATTTCCCAATGAGTTTGTAAGCTCCTTTTGATAGTAGGTTCTCTGCCCTGTGGATTTCTTAGGTGCAAGCATTTCTGGCTGCTCTATAATGCTGCTTGTCAGCAGGATTGCCTGTGGCCTGTGCCAGGTGCCATAAGTTATCTCTAGCTTTCATCTTGTGCAGTAGGTCTGCAGTGATCCAAGGGTCAGTAACCCCCCTGGTCCTTGGATTTATGAGCAGGGGCAAAGATATCACAAACTTTGTTAAAGTGTGTGATGAGGAAGCTAAGAGCAAACTGAACTATTCCTGCCCTTGAATTGAGTTTCTAAATTGCTGCAGCAGAGCCATCACTAAATAAACTATCCCTAGCCTGGAGGGAAGGTGACGTAGGTTTTGGATCCCCAGAGGTTTCCTCCTTTAAAAGGGTTTTTTCCTCTCCTCTGTGCCAAAGGTCAAAATATGTAGTTAGTTAATAGTCTATTCCCTAGTTTCCTTAGGCATGTTTCTGCTGTTACATGGAGAGGGATGGTGGTCCTACTTGCTGTTCCCTCTTTCCTTAGGAAGCCCCCTGATATCAGTGCAATCCATTTTATCAGTGCTATCCTGACAACTTGTGCATCTCATTTGTGTTTCATCATGCTGCCTCATTGCTGTCAATCTGCTTCTCTACCTCGTAATCAATGTTTACTGCTTAATGTTCTTTTTGGGGCTCCTTCCTAAGGTACCTTTAGCCAAGGAAATCTACCCACAACACCTCTATAGGTGGAACCCTCTTTGAGGGTTCCTTTCCTTTGGTACCCCTACAGGGTGGTAATTTCCCATAGAATGCAGAGTGCGAACGGCCAAACAGTTATCACAGTTGCACAAGCATAATACTACTCTGGTTGTGTAGGCCCATTGAAATGAAAGGCTATGTCTGTAGTCCAATGGGGTGAGCAACCAGCCATGCCCCCTTCCTGAGCTATATAAGTAGTTCCTCACAGTTTCCTTCCAAAGCATTTTTTTCTTTGCCCCGCCATCCTCCCCTCCATCTCCAGCAGCATGCCTCTCTCTCTCCTTGTGGGGGGCTCCTTCCTAAGGTGCCTCTAGTCAAGGGGATCTTCTCATGGCACCTCTAGGGATGGAACTCTCTTTGCGGGTCCCTTGCCTTTCATACCCCCTACATGGTAGTAATTCCCTGTGGAACAGAGAGTGTAAACGGCCAAACAATTATTACAGTTGCACAAGCATAACACTACTGTAGTTGCAAAAGCCCACTGAAGTGATTTTAAAGTTTTTTATGTAACACCTTGTCTGCGCTGTTGTCCATACACAGTATTGCACTTTGAATGTACTGTATGAAATATGCATTGTCACTTTAATAACAGATGCACAATAAGAAGGTCTAGTGCTGCTACATCTGAGCCTTCCTGAAGAAACTACTATAGTGAAATCCATTGTGCTCTGTTGCTGGGACATCAGTATTCCTCAGCTACTTTTGTTAGTAAGCTTTTTTGCACTTATGCACCTGCACTTTGTGTTAAATAAAACATGTTTTTAGTGTAATACTTTGGAGGCCTGGTGCCGGTTTTTGTGTGGTTTGTGACTTGTTTTGTTTACTGAGCACTGACTGCTCTGGTGGAGTTACTTTCTGGGTCCTACAGACTGTCTCACCAACCTACCTTCCTTGCTGGCATAACACCACTAGCTGATAGTCTAGCCTCTGCAAATACCCAAATTGTACCTTCACTGATGTTCCAGCAACTTTGCTGTCCCAGCTAACTTCCTGCCCATACACTTCCTTTGTGTCTCAGTTTTCTGTTTCCTCCTGTGAGCATCTTGTTGCCCCTCCCAATGAGAAGCTTGCTTTTTCCCTGTTTTGTGAAACAGGCATTCTCCATGAATTGTGATCTATTGACTGTGAACAAAGTATTAGGTCAGTGAATGACAGTACCACTCACTTCCTCTGCAGTAACTGGGGTAATCTGGGAATTATTTCCTGGAATATTGCTGGATTAAAAACAATTTGTGGATCCTAAATTTATTTCCTTCCTTAATAAAATGGGAATGCTTATATTCCAAGAAACTTGGCACGGGGAAGAACATGTTGATAACATACAGATTAATGGTTTTACATTGATTCAGTCTCCTGTCCAAAAGGTTAGTAAAAGGAGAAGAAACATTGGTGGCTTAGCAGTCCTTGTTAAAATAACTGACTATTTAAAAATAATCAAAAATATAGTGAAACAGAATTACAGTATATACTTGTTTCACTGAGCATTTGTAATGAAATAATAATTTTGGACAATGTTTATAGTTCACCTGTTAACTCAGCATTCTATAATAAAACTCTAACCAAATCAATTATTGATGATGTAAAAAATATAGCATTAGGAATTACTTATAATGACATCTTATTAACAGGAGACTTTAACATTAGATACATAAAAGAACAAAAATGGTTGGAAATAACTCAATCATACAAGTGTTGAACATTCCTGATTGGATGACAAAAGACAAAAAGAATACTGATAAGCACAAACAAGTGGAATTATTACTGGATACATTGCAACTTATAATATTAAATGGGAGAATTCCCTCAGATACAGAAGGGAAAACAACATTTATTAATGCAAAAGGTTCTTCAACTATTGACTATTTTATTGACAATATATGATTTTTGTAAGTATTTAGATTTAAAAATTATTCAAAGAACTGAGCATGATCACCAACCTTTGATCCTCTATAGAAAAACAAAAAACATAGTATCACCCTTTGAGGATAAAACCATAAATATTATAAATAAAAAAAATGAAATGGGCTAATATACCAAGCAATCTTACAACTCAGTTAAGTGATAAATATATTAATGAAGTAGCATCAAAAATTTAGAATGAGTTAGATCCAGAAGTAACATATAATCATTTGATTATGCATTATCACTTATGTGAGGAAAAATAGTGATTAAAAAGAAAAATGGTATTAAGTCGAGTTGTGATAATTGGTTTTATAAAAAATTGTAGGAAGGAAAAGAAAAAATTAACTAGTCATATTAGGCTGGTAAAAAAAAAAAAAAACCCCAACCAAATTAAACTTAAAAAATCTGAATACTTGCAGGAAACAATACAGAGAGTATGTTAATTACCATTATTCAATACATGAGGAGGAACTATGGGAAGTTGTGCTACAGGCCATTAAAGAAAAAAATGATAAGAAACATTGGTAGCTATGGGCACAAACACATACAAATGCCAATATGACATATTCATAGAACCAGATGTATGGATAAAATACTATACTGCAATATTTTTTGACAGCTCAGTTAATGAAATAGTAGAAAACATAGAGATAAATGAACACTTTAGCTGGTTCACAGTCAGTGAAGTCAAGGCTGCAATAGAAAGCTTTAAAATAAATACATCACTGGGCCCAGATAATATATCAATAGTATAATTTATACAAACAAACTCCGGTGGGCAACTGTACTTACTACTTTCTTCAAAAAGTGAGTAATGTATGCATATATCCTTACTTCATGGCAGGGAAGCTATGTTATTCCAATCCATAAAAAAGGGTCTCACTCAGAACCAGTAAATTATAGACCCATCAGTCTCTTGGATACTATGTCTAAAATTTTTTCTAAAGTACTATTGAATCGGCTTTTATTATGGTTAGACCAATTCAACATTTCAGAATTGCAAACTGGTTTTAAAAAGAATATGAGCACCTTGACAAACATCTTTTTACATAATCATGTAATTGAAAACTACTGCAGAAAAAAAAAACCAGACATTATTTGTTGCTTTTCTAGACTTTTCCTCAGCATTCGATACAATACTTAAATCATTTTTATGGGAAAAGATGGGCCAATTAGGGATAGATCAGAATTTGCTAATTTTAATTAAAAGGCTGCATACTAATACTTGAGCAAAAATCAAATGCACCAAATCTGGTCAATTGACAAATAAAATTGATACTAACACAGGTATAGACAGAGATGTGTGTTAGCCCCCACTTTATTCAATATTAATAGTAATGATATTATTGCTCTTGACATCCTTCTTATCACATGCTGAAAATATATAATCAGCAAATACCAGATTTAGACTATGCTGATGATCTGGCCATCATTTCTACTATTGGGTTTGGATTGCAGAGATCACTCAATAAACTAGACTTACTTTGCATAAGACATAACCTTAAACCAAACACAAAGAAAACAAAAATTATTGTATTTGGAAACACAAAAAATATAGAAAGCTAACTTTGATGGGGAATAAGCTAGAATTTGTTTGAGAATTTTCATATTTAGGTGTCCTGTTCTCCGGTAATGGAAAACGGAATAAACATATAAGCTGGACCGCAAAAAAAGTGCAAAACTCTGTCAAAGCTTTGAAAAGATTTAACATCATTTATGGAGGAAAAACTGTTGTTCCAATACTTAAAGCAATCAGTGCAAAAATAATAAGTCAAGTAGCTTATGCGGTTGAAGTGTGGGGTACTGATAATACTAATAAAATTGACATAGTTCTCAATCAGACCTATAACAACTTCTGAAAAAATTCCGTCCAATTCCCCTAGTATGTTAGTCAGATCTCAACTTGGTCAGATTAGGTTTGGATACTTAGCCCAAGGATGAATGATTAATTATTGGGTGAAGCTTTTATCTAAGGAAAATGATTCTATGCTGGCTAGGTGTCTGAGGAGAAAGTTAAATTACTTCCTTATAATTAGGATGGCTGGCTAAACATAGTTTTCAAATTGTTGGAAGTTAATGACTTGTATTATCTAAAACAATGGTATGATCAAATGAGACAGATAAATCTAGCATATGCAAAATCTGTAACAAAAAAATACAGCTCAAAGCAAAATAAGTCAATTTAAATGACATTAAAAATCTTAAAGGCCCAGATATTCAAAAGGGTTGTGCCATGCGCAACAGGGTTGCGCATGCGAAAGTCCAAATGCGCCATTTTGCGATATTCAGAAAGGAGGCAGATGCGCCACGAGAAACATGCTAAACAACAGCGCAATGAAAATGAAGGCATGCGCGGCGAAGGGTGGATCCATGCATAAAAGCGCCAATGCGATATTCAAAGACTTATGCGATGCACAATAGTAGGCACAACCGAAATTGAGCACTAGCGGAAATGAGCCAAAATAAAAAGGCTCAAGGAAGCGGCGCAAGAACGCTACAAGGCTGCCAAGTGGGGGAGAGAGAGACAGACAGACAGACAGAGACAAGCTAGGGCAGGCAAGGCAAGCATGGGCCATAGGCTGTAGAGGCCAGCGAGGTGCCGGTGCAGTGGAAGTAGCAGTGAGTTAGCGGGGTAACACAGCAACACCAGCCGGGGCAGAAGCAGGGAGATGGACAGTGGCAGCTTCACATGGAAGCTGTAATGAGGGGGATGAGAATGCATGCTGCAGGGGGACATGGCCGTGGAAGGCCCGTCGGCAGTATGCCCCAACAGGCAGTACCGTGCTGCATCAGCTTTGAGCTGTACACAGATGTAGAGATCGTGGGCCGGTACTGCCTGAACAGGGCAATACTGAGATGGCTCTGTGAGCTGTGCAGTGATGTGATGCAGGCACCCTCACGACGGAGTCGCGCTCTGTCGGTGGAGACCAAGGTGACAGCCTGCATGTGCCTGCTCACCACGTGCACCTTCCAGAGGCCGACAGGGGACACCACAGGCATCACACAGTTGGCCACGTCATGCATCCTCACCCAATTCCTCAGCGCACTGCTGCCACATGCTGCAGAGTACATCCATTTCCCCAGCACCACGGCAGAGCGTACAGCAAACATGCAGGAGTTCCACAGGGTAGCACGTATGCCTGGCATGCTAGGGGTCATAGACTGCACCCATGTGGCCATTCGCATGCCACCTGGCCCTGATGGGGTCACATATAGGAACAGAAAGGGCTTCTCCAGTGTCAACTGCCAGGTGGTGTGTGATGCCACTGGGCGCATAATCAATGTCTGTGCCACACACCCTGGCAGAGCACATGATGCCTTCATATGGTATCAGTCCGCACTGTGCCATCGATTCGAGAGTGGGGACATCCCCACAGGACATCTAGTGGGTGAGTACACATGTATGGAATGCAAACTCGGGGCAAGGGTGGGAATGCCATAGGTGCCATGGTAGTGGCACACAGGGATATGGGTAATATGGACCTGAACATGAGACTGATCTCCACTATCTCCACACAGGTGATAGGGGATACCCTCCTTCCCTGGCTGCTCACACTGTACGGCCCCGGACCCCATCGCAGCAACGCTTATAATGAAACGCGTTCCACACGCAACATCATAGGCGGGTGTTTGGGATGCTCAAGGCACGCTCCAATGCCTAGACACCTCGGCAGTGCCTACAGTACAGCCCCAAAAGGCCTGTGGGATATTCCTGACCTGTTGCATCCTGCACAACATGGCCAAAGACTATGGGATAGCCATACAGGTTGAAGAGGGACAACGATGGGGACACCAGTGGCGCGGTGTTGATGGTGATGAGCAGCCCCAGGACGGCGGGACCCCCGACTGATCCGGCAGGCCCAGCTGCACCGGGACACCATCACAGAGGAGCACTATGCAGAACACAGGAAGTCAAGGGGACATGTGCAACCAACACTGTCCATGCGCAAACCACAGGCACACAGGGTAACACGCCAGGGGTGCATGACGGCTAGGGGAGTGGAAGGGTCCAGGCATACAAACACACCTTCAGGGAGGGGTGAGCACTCATATGGACACACACACACCAGGCGGAGCGTACATGGGCACATGCACAGCACAGCAGAACTGACATTGCTAACACACAGCACCACGACCACCCCACCATGTACTGTCCAAGTACATGTGTCAGATACTAGGCACCCTTGCACCTTGGTGTACAGTACAATGCAGGCATCATCATGCACACGCACCCGTGGACAGCAGTTGGGAGGTGTGCAGGTGGTCGGTGTCGGCGTGGTGAGCAGAGCACAGCAGTGCACTGCCCACCATGACACACATTGCACACATGGCAGCGCCAGACAGGGCCCGCACTGGGGAGACAGCTCAGTCATGTAGCACTGTCCCACGGCCACCGCAGATGTGTGGGCGGCCCGCGCATGACCCGACGGCACTGGCAGGCTGAGCAGGGCCACATCGGGTGGCACTGTTGCACCACCAGGGGTCCCACTGCGCGAACGCGACCTTGCCCGCACAGGGGTCTGCAGCATGCCGAACAAACCTGCACCAGGGGTGCTCGGGATGGCCACAGCAGAACCCGGCATTGGCAGGCCTGGTGTCGCATGATGCCAGGAATGGGGAGTGGAGAGTGAACTGTGTGGGGTGTGCAGTACAGGGGCACCTGACTGTGTGCCCAGTGCGTCCACGACAGAGACCACTGCCTGGGTCAGCCCTGTCAATGGCGGCGGTCACATCCGTCGCATGTCGCCGCTCTGCTGCGGTCCAGAGCACACTTCCTGCTGTGCCACTCCACAGCCACAGACAGTGCCTCCATGGACATTGCAACCGCCTCTGCAGCTGTACTGATTCCCGCAGCAGGTGGGTGGGCTGCCAATGGGTACTGTGCCCAACGGCATCCTGTCCCCAGGGTGTGGAAGGTCCTGATGCACAACACCCCTTGAGGGTGGGCGCTGTTCACCAGGACCAGGAATGGGTGGATCAAAGGGCGGCGGACATGTGCCACCGCTTGACACTGTACCCCCCAGACCTGGTGGGTGACTGCTGCTGCTGCCCCGCCAACTGCTGTGCCCCAGGGTCCACTCGTTCCACTGCTGTGCTAGGAACAGTGCCAGACACCTGCACAGCCACTGGTGCTGACAGGCACAGCCTGGGACTGTGCCAGCATGCTGGTACACAAGTTGGGACCAGAAAGGCCCTGGGGCACGTGCTGGCCTGCTGTGTGTCCGTCATGGGACACACACCTATCACTTCCCATTGCAGTCCTTGCATCATCAATGGTGCAGGTACGTGCTACAGCCATAGTCACAGCGTGCTGGCATGCTTGCATGCCAGACTGCTGAGACACAGGCTGTGCACCCCCCACACCCGAATCACAGACACCAGAGTTGGCGGCCCAGCGTGCATGCTGTTGCAGTGCCTTCTGGCTGGTGATAGAGGTGGATGGACCCTCCTCCATATCCAGCAGGTCATCATCACTGCCTGGACCCACCACCACCGTCTCCTGAAGACGAACAGGATCTGTAACAGAAAGAGAGTACATGTGAGTGCATGTGAACAACCTTCCCCCCAACCCCCCCAACACCACCACCATGTCATATCGTGCAGTGATGGGCTTCCACCTGTCTGGAATCCACCTCCTGGTATGCCCTCAATAGCGCTCTGCTGCATTGATGCAACCAGTGTCTCCTCAGCCGGGGTCAGCTCCAACACCACTGGCGGGCCCCCACCAGTGCCAGCACGCGCCGCCCTGAAGGCTGCCACCTTCTCCTTCAACCACCTGCGGTCTGTCCCCATCTTCTTCTTGCATTCCTGCACGGAGTGCTGGTGGCTTCTGTGCAGGTTCATGGCCCGAGCTACCCCCTCCCATGCAGCTGCACGGGACTGAGGGGTGCCCCTCCATCCACTCAGTACTGGCTCCTCATCCAGGTAGGCCTGGAAGAGGGCCTCTGTCTCTGCTGGGGTAAAGTTGAGCCTCCTCCTATGCCCACCGTCCTCACCCTCACCTTGGCTCTGCTCGGTCATGGCAATCTGTATGGGGGCAAGTGGACACCTGTCACTGTGCAGTCTACAGCATTTTCCCATGATCATTGTCCAGAACATCACACAGCATGCAACTCACCTCTCACCTGCAGTAACAGATCTGGCCAGCGGCCCAGTATCCACATTTATAGCGCAATGCATGCAAATTAGAGTTGGAGCAACTATAATGACATGCAAATCGCGCACTGCGCCTTTGAATGGCTGATCAGATGATTTGTATGTGTCGGCTGAATATCGCGAATTTGCGCTTTCGCATTGTCTGGTTGAGTCGGCTGAGCCAATGGTGCAGATCTGTGACTGTGTGGTACACTGCATTGCGCATGCCCAGATAGCTACGCGGGCATCTGCCGCACTGCTGACATGCTGTGCGCGATCGGCAATTCAGGCCATGGCCACCATTGTGCCAGTGGTGCTACAGCACTGGGCACTATATGGCGCTAATGGCACTACTGTGCAATAGTCACTGTGGCACTGGTACGCCCCAGCTGGTCAGTCGGCGCGGGATGCGTATATGTCAGATGGCGCTGTGGGTGCCTTAGCGTCATTGCCCATGACCTTGTGTCCGACCTTTGCCCCCTGGCCTGTTAGGCTGCCATGTGTATGGCCCTATTAAGCTGTCTGGTGACAGCGCTATGTGAAGTGACGGCGCTGTTCGAACAGCGCGATTGGAACCTGTGGTGGTCTATTGCGCAACATCTTCACGTGGGGTTATGGCGCAGCAGGGTGCCATACTGCCTGCTGTAAAGTTGGTACCATGGCTCACAGAAGAGCAGTTCAGTGGAGCCCAGTCGAACTGGCCAACTTGGTGGCCCTAGTGGAGCCCCACTATGGGGCACTTTATGGTGAGGCACCCCTCACCATTGCCAGGATGCAGGTGTGGCAGCAAGTGGCCACTGACCTGGTGGGGGTCACTGGACAGTGCCGGTCAGCTGAGCAGTGCCGGCACCGGTATGGTGACCTCTGCGGAGGATCTGGATCTTCTTGATTGGCTGCGGTCCGTGCCAGGTGGGGTGTGGTGCCTAGGCCAGGTGGGTGTACCATCTATGCACCTGTATTCTCTGTGGGGTGTGAGTGTGTTTTGGTGGCTGTGCATGGTGATGGCTCTGCCATGGTTGGCTGTGTCAGTGTGTGCAGGTGTGAGATGCATGGGTCTGGCTGTGTGGGCAGGCACTCTCACTGGGGCAGGGGGCAGTCTGCTTTGGAGTCACACTGATGTTTGTCTCAACATATGTCTCCCACAGGCCGGGATGTGAGGATGCAGGCATGGGGTGAGGAGGGCCGTGCCAGGGCCCCGGTGCCGGTGGGTGTTGCACCCCAGCAGCAGCAGAAGCAGCATCAGCGCCAGACCCAGCTGCTTGAGGAGTGTGAGTATCATTACTTCATGGATGCTATTGCATGCTGGGGGGGGGGGGCAAGACCACCAGCCATGCACAACACAACCATGCAGGAAAGGGGAGGTCATAATTCCACTATACAAGACACTAGTGAGGCCCCACCTGGAGTACAGTGTACAGTTCTGGAGACCATACCTACGTAAGGACATAGACTGGGTAGAAGGTTCAGAGGAGAGCAACAAAGATGGTGCATGGATTGCATCACAAGTCCGATGAAGACAGGTTGAAGGAACTGAACATGTACTCCTGGAGAAGAAGAGGAGTGAGGGGATATGATAGAGACATACAAATATCTTACAGGGAGGAACAGGGTGCAGGAAAACACTATTTTTAAGTGAAAAGATGTTCCAGGACTAGAGGGCATGGGATGAAGTTGGAGGAGGACGATTCAGAGGAAACATGAGAAGAATTTCTTCACAGAATGGGTGGTGGACAAGTGGAACACCCTGCCAGAGGAAGTGGTGGGGACTGGAAACAATCACGGATTTAAGAATGCATGGGATAGACAAAGGAATTCTGGAGGTCAGGGGTTAGGTGCAACAGACTTATAGGAAAACAAAGTGAACTTACAAGCTCAAATGGCCAGACTGGGTGGGCCATAGGCCCTTTTCTGCCGACACTGTCTATGTATCTATGTATGTATGCACGACACAGGTGACATGCATCACTGTCCAGTATCACAGCACGTCTGTGTATGAGTCACTGGTGGTCCATGCATACACTGGGCACATAGCTGTGTAACTGGCATCGCACCACGTTGCCACGTCATTTGACAGCCTTGTTTGTGCTGTGATGGACATGGGCAGTGTGTGTGTGTGCAGTGGTGCACATAGCTGGTGCCGGCTGTTTGTGATGGCCATGTGCATGTTCACTGTGGGTGGGTGCATGCCATCACAGGTGCGGGACATTGGGCTATATGGCTTGCAGGTTGGGTGGTGTTCAGGGTTGTGGTCAGTCACAGCCATTGACTGTGTTCCCATTTTCCTAGGCCTCGAAGTTCTCCAGAGGATACATAGGGACATACGGGGCCTGACACAGGTGTCTCTGGATAACCAGGCCATCCTGGAGTCCATTAGAAGACATGGCCTGCGGACGAGGCATAGCAGGGGACAGCAGAACCAGGCACAGGATGACCAGCCAGCTGGGCCTTAGGCCACAATACCCTTCCCACTTCTCCCATCCCTACCACCCTGCCTTCCCTCTCCAAGTTGTTCATCCCTACTCCTTGAACACCCCTACCTTGCACCCTTCCCCCCTTGTAAATAGTTCTTGTTTATTGTTTTGTTATTTACTATTTGAAATTTTGAAAATAAATATTTATATTTTGATATGAATACTGTGTTGGTCTCTGATTTGCAGCTGGCTATGGTGTGCTCAGTTGCAGTGGTGTACATGCCATCTAGGGTGGCATGGTCCTGGGGTGGGGTGTGTGTGTGTGTGTGTGTGTGTGTGTGTGTGTGTGTGTGTGTGTGCATGGGGAGGTATCTCCGGCATGGCAGTGACTTTGTTGGTCTTGCCGTCTGCTGCCACCCACTGCTGGGTGCACAGGGTATGTCTGGCTTGTATGCTTCTGTGCTGCACAGGGTTGACGTGTGCTGGGGGGATGCATGGTTTCCTGCAGTGCCAGTCACTGCACATGGGTGGTGTCTTGGGGTCACGGTGCAGGGTGTGCTGTACGTACGAGGCTGATGTGCACTGTGGTTGTCAACCCCTGTGTGTGGCACTCAGCCTGCCAGTGGTTGTGCTGGAGTGTCATGGCTCTGCTGTGCTTTGTTGGCTTGTCCCCATGGGCCAGTAGATCATCCGTCCACACCCCAGTGATGCTGTGCTGGGGTGTGCACGTGTCTTGTTGGTTCTGCAGTGTGTTCCTGTGCCCATGTGTGGCATGGCTGGCGGTGGGCCCCAGCCTGCCTCCTTGGATGTGCAGTTCCATTGCTCTGGGGGCTCTGCTGGCTATGGCACCTCTGGACTGCTCCAGCCGGGCTGCCCTGGTTGCGCTATAGTGCAACATTTCTGCTCAGCTTCTCCTTCCTGGTTGCGCTATGGCGCAGTTAGTGTGATACTCAGACGTTGGCTGCTTGCGCAATTTGTTCTGCTCCATGTTTGAATATCGCACCTGTTGTGCATATGCGCAATTGGTTTGTGCTTGCTCCTGCTGTTGCGCACATTTTGGGTGCAGTTTGAATATCCGAGCCCAAGTCTCCAGATGGCTGGTAAACAATACAAAAGAGCATATCTTAAAATATTATTTGAGTGTAGTGCAAATTCCACAATATAGATATATACTGACACAATGTAGGTCTGAAACGTTTCCAAGTAATATATTTGAAGTCAGATACAAGAAAAATTTAAACTCATTAGTAGACTGTTATTGTTCTCTCAGGGAGGCTGAGGACTTGGAACATATTAATCTGAGATGCCCATGCTACGGGAAACCTAGAGATAAATATCTAAGTGATTTTATAGGATCTGTATATATGTCATCTAGATTTCTGCTTGACTTACTATCTAACTCAAAAAATATAGATATCCTTAATAAACGTTCACTTTATTTAATTGAGATAGGGAAGATAAGGAAAAAAACTAGCACAGAAATATAAAAGTGATTGAGCTTTACTACAGGGAAAACACAGTAATGTATAGAAACTTGACTATAGAGCCATTCTTTCATTCTGTATTCAAAACTTTGGAAACAGACATTGCCTTATAAATTGAAAATACGCCTGAAAAATTATCAAAGTAACTGCTGGCTTGAATGGAGTCCATAAATTATTATAGTAATTTGCACAGGCTACTATGATGCTCTACACAGATTGAATATAACTACTGGACAAAGCATTGTGAAACAGCTGTATTTTATTGTATATTTTATTTATATGTGTATGTACAGTATGTAACACTGTTTTCTACTATATATATATATATATATATATATATATACATATACACACACACACATATACACACACACACACACACTGTATATATATATATATATATATATATATATATATATATATATAAACACATCTGTTTGTAATAGCATTTTGCTGAACAATAAACTAAAACTTGAAACTTGAATTGCGATCGATTGATCCTAATCCTAGCACTGGCCTTGATGACGTTTCACCTAAATTTTTATTCCTAGGTGCTGCTATTTCATTGCAGATAACTCCTATACTAAACTGCTCTCTACTTTCTGGTGCATTCCCCAGAGCATGGACGCAAGCAATTGTTGTGCCTTTGCATAAGCGAGGTACCTTGGATAAACTGAACAACTATCATTCAGGTTCCCTACAGCCTGTTAGTAAAATCTTTGAAAGACTGGTATTCAACCAACTCTTAGCCTTTTATAATTTGAATGATTTTTCACCATATATCAATCAGGTTTCCATGCTAACCACTGCACCACTACTTTTTTCCTCGGAGTCACCGATCATATTGTTGCTAATTTGGACTCCTATCTGAGTTCTGGTGCTGTATTTATAGACTTTGTGAAAGCGTTTGATACTGTAAACAACTACATTCTATTCCTTAAGTTAGAGGCCTCGAGCGTTGCTGGTATCTCTCTTAGCTAATTCAGGTCTTACATCTGTAATCAAACCCAGTCTGCAATGCTAGACAAGGAGATCTCTGCCTCCTTTCAGGTTAAGTGAGTTCCTCATAGATTTGTGCTTAGGACTCTCATTTTCTTCATCTTTATGAAGGATTTTCCCTCTAGTGTAAATTCCTGTGGCAGTCATGTGTGTGCAGATGACATTGTTTTATATATTGCTGGTTCGAGTTCAATTGTTGTTCAGCAGACTTTGCACAGAGACTTTTCAAATATCCCAAACTGGTATATCTCAAACCAGTTCATGCTATACCAGAAGAAAACAGTTGTGATGCCTTGTGACTCTAAACACTGGCTTAGTTTCTCAGCCCTATTACTTATGAAAACTTGCCATGATGTAGTGTTAGAAAATGTGTCTCATTTCAACTATCTGGGCCTCGTGCTTGACCAGGAGCACTGACTCTCTGAGCATATTAATTCACTTGTTAAAAAAAATGCTTTTTTAAACTGGGTGCATTGTATAGATTACAAAGTAGCCTTTCATGGAATACTAGGAAATACATATTTAATCAAATGTTATTAACATCTCTGGACTAGGGGGATGTCATCTACCACACTGCCCCTAAATTGTCAGTCTCCAAAATGATTGTTTGTAAAATGCACTTTTTAGATTCATTTTGAAATGTGTTCCTGTACGCACCACTATACTATGTATGATAACCTTCTGAGTTCCAAACCAGACCAGTCAAGGTTAAGTCAAATGGCCCTATTACAGTAGGTGGAACATCTCTAGGTTGGCAAGCTTCTAGAATACCTCTGTAGACTTGTTAATCCTGCCTGTAATCCTTTTATCTGCTAAAATCCCAATTTGACAACAGATTGCAGATGCCCCCAGTTAAAAAAGCAATCAGGGCATGCGTGATCAGCTTTAGGCTGCCCAACATCTGGACTAGTTTGCCATCAGAAAGAACCTGTGCCTCCAGATTAAACATATCCAAATTAAAATTGAAGCATCACTTTTTCTCTTCCTGCACTTGACTAAATTGAAATGTACTACTACCGATGTTTAGCTTGTTATATAATGTCTGTAGGAGGGAAAGCTGCCCAGAGTATGGTGGAACAGCTATACCACAGGAAAAGAAATGTGGTTACCTGCACCAGACTATCAAGGAATACTTAGAAGGAGGTTACCACTTGAGCACCAAGTACAGTACAATCCCTATTAACCAAACCCCAGTTAACTGGACATCCCCCTTAACCGAACTCTGATCGTGTCGCCCAACATTTTGTAAAGTTTTACCATTTTTGGTGGATCATGATGCCCGCCAATAAAAACCACGTCTCTCTTCTTTCTGTGTTACTAGTTACTGATGCTTCAGTTTGCAGGTTTAGGCTACGTTACCACCGTAGGTTTGCTGTATTGTACTTGGGCCATGTGTCTTTTTTTTTTGTCATGGCAGCTTGCAATTGGAGGAGAAAATCAGCTGTCTACAGCTGGAAAGATAAAAAAAATCAGCCGTTTCTGAGCAGATAACAAGACTGTAGCCATCGTGTGCTTGTGTCCTTACCTGTCTGTGCGAATTTGAGAAATGAGTTCTGTCAAAAGTAAGAGAACAGTGCTATCTGTGCAGCAAAAGCTGCAAATCCTGAAACAGCTGGAGAAGGATAAGCGAGCAGTTGCGCTTACTGCAGAGTTTGGTGCTGGGAAATCGACCATCAGCAATATGAAAGAGGCAAAAGATAAATTAAGAGACTTTGCCATGTCCATGGAGGGGTTATTTGGCCTAGAGAAAAGAAAAACTATATGTTCATGTAAAGATGGCAAATGCAAGAACGCAGTATACCTCTGGTTCTGTCAAGAAAGGGAGAAAGGTATACCTAACTCTGGGCCACTGCTGAAAGAAAAGGCAGTCCAGCTGCATAACAGGCTTGGTGGAGATTGTGGTAGCTTTGCAGCTAGTGATGGGTGGTTAGACATATTTGAAAAAAGTCATGGCATCAGACAGCTTAGGCTTTGCGGGGAAAGGCTAAGTCCTGCTGAAGAGGGAGTTGCTCCTTTTGTGCAGCAGCTTCAATAACTTATTAAAGCCGAGTCCCTAACAGAGCTCCAGATTTACAAACATTGACAAGATGGGGTTGTATTGGAGATGTCTGCCAGATAAAACCTTTGCCCATAGTGCTGAGAGAGATGCCCCTGGTTTCAAAAAATAGAAAGACAGGGTCACAGTGCTAGCATGTGTTAGTGCAAGTGATTCACACAAACTGCCACCATTTCTCTTCAGAAAATCACCTGAGCCCAGGTGCTTGCCTTACCCAAGATTTATGGTGTAATACAAGGTGGGGGAGAGACTGTCTTGTTTTCTGCCACTGACAAGAGACCCATTGGCATGGGAAAAGAACATTTGCTTTGGCATCCCTCGAGCTGAGAATTGCAAATTATCAGGCAAACATGAAAAAGTATCAGAACTGCCTGTGGAAGTCTACAATCACTATGGCTGAGAAGCTACCTGAAGGCCATAACAAAATTATAGCTCAACAAACAGTTGCTAATGGCTTGGAAGTCTGAAAGTACCTGTTAACATCTGCATATGTTGCCTCAGATGCTGCTGCTCATCAATTGGTCTGCGGCATCTGCCTGCACCATCACTCCTGGCTGCATGTCACAGTCTTTGCCTCTATTCCAACAGTCAATCCACAATGCCCCCTTCATAGGGAAACAGCTTTTTGGCTCCGACATGGAGAATACTTTGCAGAACCTTCAGACATTCAAAATGACCCTGAGGTCACTTCACACTTTGAACCCAAAGCCCTAGGGGTTTCTTTGTACCTATGCCCATGCAGCCAGGGGTTACTCTAGAGATCCCAGATGCAGCTCCCAGTGACCTCAGGTCTTCCTGATGCAAGCAAATCTGCCTTCCGGTGCCCACACCCAGCTCCACAAAAGATACAGTTATCAGCAGCACCCCTGCTGCCCCCGTCACCTTCTGACAACCCCTCCTCTTCCTTCAGCATCACTGCTTCAGGACGTCCTAGCCAGAGGCAGAATGTCACTCTTTCTACCAACGTGGAGGGAGATCACTACTGATGCTTTGGTCCTGGACGTAGTTCATAAGGGACACACCCTAAAGCTTCTTTCTGTCTCTCTGGTACACTCACCTTTAACTAATTAATGCCCTCCAGGACATCTCTCCCTCTTTTTGGAGGAGATTCAAACCTTCTTGAGCAGAAAGGATATAGAGCTCATCCCAGCTGCCAAATGAAATCTGGGCCTTTATTCCAGGTACTTACTGGTACCCAAATAGACCAGGGATTTAACACCTGTCCTTGACCTTTGAGGCCTCAATCTGTTTATAGAATACAAAACGTTTTGAACGGTCTCTCTGAAAGGGGATTGGATGGTTGCTCGGGATATGAAGGATCAACACCTCCATATCAAGCTCCACAAGTCTCACAGAAAGTACCAGCAATTCATGCTCCAGGGCTTACACTATCAGTTGTGTGCCTTGCCCTTTGGTTTATCCTCTGCACCATGTGTCTTTACCAAGTGTTTTTTCAGCAGTTGCAGCTGCCCTCCATTTGGGGAAGGGGGGTCTGTATGTCTTCCCATATATCAATGACTGACTTTTGAAGGCCCCATCAAGGGATGCCATAGTCTGCACACTGTTCTGAACCAGACAATTGTTTGATGAGGTGGGTATTCTGGGAAATGAGCAAAGTCAGTTCTTTCTCCATGCCAATGTCTCCAATATATAGGAGCTGTTCTGGACACGGGTCTGGGACTGGTGCCTTTCCTGTCTTCAGACCGTGCTACAGCACTGGTGCCTTTCCTACCCGCAGACCATGCTACAGCATTGGTACCTTTCCTGCCCTCAGACCGTGCTACAGCGCTGGTGCCTTTCCTGCCCTCAGATCATGCTACAACACTGGTGCTTTTCCTGCCTTCAGACCGTGCTATAGCACTGGTGCCTTTCCTGCCCTCAGACCATGCTACAGCACTGGTGCCTTTCCTGCTCTCAGACCATGCTACAGCAATGGTCTCTTTCCTGCCTTCAGACCGTGCTACAGCACTGGTACCTTTCCTGCCCTAAAACTGTGCTACAACACTGGTGCCTTTCCTGCCCTCAGACCATGCTACAGCACTGGTGCTTTTCCTGCCCTCAGACCATGCTACAGTACTGGTGGCCCAGGCTCAGCTTGTCTTTTCCAGTGATTATGTCTCTGCCACATGCCTCTCATGGCTGCTGCCATCTTAACTTTCCTGCTGGTATGTCTGCACATGAGGATTCCACAGTGGTTCCTCTATGCCCAGTGGTCTCAGCATTCCAATGAGTTGGACTGTCTCATAGCAGGGACCCTTCTGCTCTGTTGTGCCCTTGTCTGGTGCTTGGACCACTCCAACCTAGAGATGGGATCCCCCTTTCTCCATCCATCCCCTCTCCTGATGATGACAACAGACACCTCCAGTTTGGGTTGGGGTGCTAATATGGGCCCCTTCTGTACTCAGGACCAATTGTTCCCCTCAGATATGGTTCTGCACAGCAGTACTCAGGAGATGAGGACTGTTCTGCTTGGCCTACAGGCCTTCTCCACCCTCTTTAGAGGACATTAACTGCTGATCCATACAGATAATATTTCAGTTATGTACTACCTAAACTGTCAAGGTGGAGTCCACTCATATCCTTTCTACAGAGAGGTGATAAGAGTCTGGCACTGGGCCATAGAAAAGGACGTGTACCTCTCAGCCGTTTTTTTCCCCAGCACCCTCAATACCCTTTCAAATCATTTCAGGCAGTCCTGGACATTCTACCATGAATGGGAGCTCTTGAACACCATTGTGGATGACATCTTCATAAAAATGGGGTCATCCAGACATAGTCCTTTTTGCACCTCCATACAATGCAAAACTGCTGCATTTCTGCTCGCTCACTCCTGGGCTTGGAGTTTTTTGGCAAGAAGCATTGTCACACACCTAGTTAATTTACATACTAATCCTCATTTGCTTCTGAAGGTCATGTCTAAGAGAACACAAAATCAAACCATTGACCTTCCCGTTTATTTCTCAATCCCATCGACAGTGGTAAACACCGCTTGCATATGCTGGAAGTTCACAGGTCGCTGCATTGGTACATGGATCACACTAAGGATTGCAGAAAATAATTTCAACTGTTTGTGGCTCTCCCCCCAACTGCTAGCTCCCCATTATGAAGCAGGGCATTTCTAAATGGTTGTCCAGCTGTATTTCTTTCTGTTTCTTTCTGTTTTCAGAAGTGCAGTTAGCAGGTTCCTGATCCTGTCATGTTCACTCCTCCCATGAGATGGCTACCTCCTTGACTTGGTTTCACAATGTGTCCACTGCCAATATCTGTGCTGCTGTAGCTGGCCCAGTGGCGTGGAGGGCTGAGGCATCCATGCCTTACCTCCTGCCACACCGGTGACCTATGTTTGCAGTGTAAGTGGGCTTCTGGGGGTCGGCCGGGGAGGAAGAGGATTGAGCATCCGGAGAACAGCTCTCCTCTTCTGGGGAGGGTTGGGGATGGAGTCTGCTGTTTGCCTGTCCCCTAGCGGTGGCTGGGGATGACACAATGGACCCATACAAACGGGGTGGATGTGAGACAGACACCTGGCATGCCACATGCAGAAGTGTACGTAGCTCGGCCATTGGCGTCATTGCACGCCTTTGCACTACACCCAGGGGATGGGAAAAACAAGAAAAATATCCCAACTGGCGAGATGATGCCAGTCCCTCATAGGTGCCGCACCTGGCTAACTGGCACCTCATTAGAGATCCAGAGGTGAGTCCAGTGGACGCTGGGGTGATGGGGCTGGGGTGGGCCCAGTGGAAGGCCAGTCGGGAAGGGGAAGAGAAAAAAAACATTGGTGCTGCTATAACTTGGAGTACAGGAGGTACAGATATGGCACACTGATGAGTCCAAATGAGGACAAAACACATGTAGCCATATGAAGAGAGACTAAAGGAGCTTAATATGTATAACCTTGAGGAAAGAAGGGAGAAGGGGGACATGGCAGAAACTTTCAAGCACCTCAAGGGAATCAACGTCCAAAAGGGTAGTATCTTTCAGGAAAAGAGAAGTGCAGAACAAAGTGACACAATTTGAAGATGGGGGGGCAGCTCAGGGGCACTGTGAGGAAGTATTTTTTCCACAGAGAGGGTGGTGGATGCATGGAGCGGCCTTCCTGAGGAGGTCATGGGGTCAAAAACAGTGGAAGAATTCAAGAATTCATGGGACCGACCTAAGGCAGTTCTAGTGGGGGGTAGGAAGAAGTAGGCTGTTGGTTAACTAGGATCTGCAGCTTATCCAATAGGTAGGGAAATGGGCAGACTAGGTGGGCCAAGTGGGCCTTATCTGCCATCAAAGTCTATGTTTCTATGTTTCTATGAGTACTGTTCATACATTTACTAAACATTACAGTCTGGACATCGTCCCTCGCAGACATGTCAGCTTTGGCCTTACTGTCTTGCAAGGCCTCCTTACTCAGGGTCCTTAGATCCTGCCTTCCTCCCTCAGTGCTTTGGTACTACTTGAGAATTGTTCCATGATGTGTCTCAATGGAAGGAGATATCCTCGAAGAACATAGAATACTTACTTAATAGTAGATCTTCAAGAGAATCTTCTCTCCACTGAACCACAGCTGTCCCTCCCTCTTACCCCCTTGTCGGAGGACGTGATTATCCTGCCTGCTCTAGAATGCCAGTTCTCTTCTTGTGCCTGATTCAACATGTTTACTCAGGTTGCCATATCCTCTCCTGTGTGCCTGGTTCTGTCCTGGTTTCTTTGGTTCCTAACAGTCTAGTGATCTTCTGAGCTTGTCTCCTGTGGGAAACTGAGGCATGATGTGTACTCCCACATTATATAAGTGACAATGACACATGTCAACATGGGTGGCCTCAGACAGCAAAAAAGTTCCAGGTGGTCCTGATGCCAATGGCTTACAGATCCATGATGTGGCTCAATGGAGTAGATTCTCTCGAGGATCTAACATTGCGGTAACCATTCTTTATCTACACAGCAACAGATTGTGATATCACAAACAGAATTATGATCCCTGTTTTCCAACAACACGGTAGTTACATTTAGGCACCTTCGGGGCAATATACCTTACCCAGGGAGGATTTTTCACTGGCACCGCCAAATAAGACATTACTTGCACTCTGAGCAGATGGCATACAAGATTAAGCTAACACCCTTAGAGAATTTCCTGTACTGGGCTGCGAGACTGAGGGGGAAGGGGCAGACTCTAGCAGAAGCCTACAAGGTCCTTCAGGGGGAGCAAGAACAAGTGCTGGAGTTACTCCAGGCCATCTGGGAGGCAGAATCTGTGCACCCAGTACCCCAATAGCAGTGAATCCTCTCATGGGCTAGGGGATGAAGAACAACAGCTTCCCCAGGATGGCAGGAATTTAGGTGGAAGTGTTCATCAAGGTTCTTTCATACCCCTACCATAACAAGACACTTCCAGAGGGTGAATTTAGGGCTTTGTTGGAAAGGGTGTGGACCTCTGGGCTCTCACCACCCCATATTCTGAAGCTGCCCCAAGATTACCGATTTTTGAACCCAGGTATATAGGCACTTAAAGGGGCTCAGGGATGTGGGAGTTCCATTTGAGTTTAATTACATGATCTTGGAGTTACCGATAAGGGTAGTGGGAAGCCATAGGCAACAGTCACTCTTGCGGACTTTATGCCTAGCAGCCCAAAAGGGAAACACCATCTAACTGGTTGCAGACATCCCCCTCTCCTTTAATTCATGGATTTCAAGGGTAGTCAATATTGAACAGATGGAGGGGATGACAGTCAAATTGTGGCTAATAGCAGAAAAACATCTGGAGCTATGGGGTAAATGGTTGAACCAGGTCTCCCCTATATTGGCCAGCAAATGATAGAGTAGAGAGAGTGGAGTGTAGGCAAGGGAAGGAGGCCAGGTTACCTGCAGCTATCTTCCAGACATGCTCAGAACTATAAGAGGCTTTGGGGAGATAAGCCTTTCAAGAGTAGCACCTTAAAAACTACAGCCCCATATAATAAAAGAACATGCTTAATACCACTTTTAGTTTAATGAACAGATAAGTGAGAAATAAATAAAGCACCCAGGTGGGGAAAGTTAAAAGTTAGTCCTTTGGGACTGAACTCCAGTTGAGTTCACAGTTATGCCCTATGGGGTAGATGTTATTAGCATGATATTTAATAGGGTGCTTCTACTTAATGGCAGGTTGGAGTGAGGCAAAAAAACTCAACATAAAACTAAAAGGAGTTGAAGAGAAGACACTAATTATAGGCAAATGCGGAGTCATACCAATACACTGCTAATGCTAAGGGAAACAAGGCAGTAATGAATGTAACCAACATATTGGAAAATGTAACATTACTGCTTATGGGTTATGGGTCTCAGTCTGTGACTTGGCCCAGTACATATTTTGACTTAGTATGTTTGTTATTGCTGAAATAAAATAAGTTAAAGAAAAATAAACAGAATTATGTCAGGTGGTGACAAGTAGCCAAAGCAGATAAGGCTGATCATTTATTTTTATGCAAATGTACTTAGCAATAAAGAAATAAGTGAGAATTACCATAAAAAAGAAATATAAGCTGAACTGTGTCTTAATATCACATTTTTTCAAAGTTGTCCCAACATGATATGGGGTCTTTAAAATGAACAAGTAAAGTATCAACCATGCTGGGAGCGTTGCATCTTGTGTCACCTGTGCATTGGCTTTGGCCATTGCAGTCTATTTTAATTTTGTTCAGAGTTCACAGTGTGCTGTGTGAGGTACATTAACTGCAAAAGCAAAACTCTCCCTTGAGCTTTCAATAATTTCAGCCTCCCCCCTTCCAGGAGGAGTGGCCACTGATAACTAACCGGACCATTCTTTCATTGAAATATAAAAAAGGAGGATGACATATGTCTACTTCCTGTCTCCACGTCCATCTGATATCCAGAACTACAGCCACAGTGCACCAGCTAAATAGGGAAAGTGTAACTTCCACTTCCATTTTATGACCCCCCCCTTTAATTTATGTCTTAAATCATTTACTCGCATTTTTTCCTGCTGATGTTTTTAGAGCTCCATGATGTAGGTAACCTTAGCTAAACCTTCCCCAAACAGGAAGAAAACCACCTTTTTTTACTGGGAATTAGCGAAAAACATCAAGCTCCTCAACGGCACTGTGATCCTGGTGTTGACAAGACAGAATCTTGCACGTCACAGTCATGATGAGATACTGTTACTTGGAAACATGCCTTTTCTAGACCCTGGTTCCCTGCTGTTTACAGCTCATATTTCATCTGTAGGAAGGATCTGCACATGTAGCATTGTGGGAATGGAAGCATTTCTGCTGTAATGCATGGTCAGTGCCTACTGAACCAGATGGACAGGAGCTATTAGCTCACCCAACTTATTTTTGTATCTTAAAATGAATTTGCATCAGCTGCCAGCCATGATTTGTGAGAGAGTGAGAGAGTGAGAGAGTGAGTGAGAGAGTGAGAGAGTGAGGGTGTGTGTGTGTGTGTAACGTCTTGCTAACTATTGGTTTCAGTGTGTGGAATAGTCATAGTTCAGTTAGTTACAGTACCTTGTGCCTGTTCTTCCTTCTGTTTTACATTTCCTGGGTGTTTCAAGCAGCATAGACTTACCTCAGTTTAGATTAAATATGTTTCCTCCTTAGGTTTAAAGAAATCCTAAAAATTTTGGAAAGGTGCAGCTCTTTCTCAGATACAGTAGTGCATTTCAAGCCCATTGGAGGTTCATATTTCAGTAGAGTTTGTTTCTAGTTTAATTACGGTATTTGCACAGTCTCATTCTCTTTGTTAGAGTAGGTGCCTTACTATGCCATGTGGAAGTGCACTCCACAAAGGGAAGGAAAAAAGTAGGAAGTGACAAGTTTATTGTTACCAACTCAATGAACCAGCACTGATATTGAGGCTCTGGGATAGTCATTTTATCTCCTCTTGCAGAATGTCATTGACAGGGCCCTGTGTTTACTGCGGCAAAGTGGGCCTACATTCTGCGGCAGGACCTCATACTTTCTGCGGCAGAACAACTGCTGATTCCGCAGCCATCCTGCGGCAGATAAATTGTGGCTAAACAGCATACCTTCAAAGGGATTAAGTCTTAGTTGACCCTTTGATTGCCTTCATGCAACCACTCTGCTACACTGAAAGTGGAACAGCAGGCCATTTAACAGTATGTAATCTTCTTACCACAAATATGAAACTGCAGTAACCCAAACCTGGGACAGCCATGGGCATCAGTGTTCTCTTTTAATTAATTTTCCCTCCCACCCTGAATTTGAAGGCTCATCTGTTCTTCTGGAAATTGGTGGCCTTTGCTGTTCTCCAAGGTTATAATCAGAGTAGGACATACACACAGTTAAAACTGCACAAAAGGCAAAACCTGCTTGATTTCTTCTGGTTTATATTTGCAGTTAGCAGATATAAAGAAAGACACCAACTTGAAAGCCATTTTTTTTATGATTTTGATCAATGTCCTTTTAGATTATTATTTTTTTAAACTAGGAATACCCCAACTGTCTTGCAACAAACATGTTGAGTGCAGTGTGCAAATCTGTATGTTTGGGGGAGGGACTGTCTTCCTATAGCAGTGAAGGAGGGTGTAACTTGCAGTGTCTGTAGGATTTCTTGGGGGACACACTAAAAAAATGCAAGCAACTCATTCTTAGCAAGCTGGAGTAACCTAGGTTAGCATGTTCTCATCTCGCAACTCAGGGGGATATGGTGTTCTTCAGGCAGTGACCCTCATTTTACTTATGTACAGTATAGCAGCAATCAAACTCTCCATTCCAATTTTTTTTCCATACCTGCTTGTTCCAGTTCTAGTATACCCTGCTCCCCAATTCTGCTACAGCTGGGCAACATGACCCTCCTTAAGAATTGAGCTTGATGCCACCACTTAGGCTGCAGGTTCAAATCTGCCAAGAAATTACTCTGACACTTGCAGGTGTAGAACTGCATCCCACAAATCAAAACTGTGCTCAATGTCCACCAGTGGGGACTAAGTCCTCAGTCTGGTGCCAGCCTTGTGTTTCTGCAATCAGCTCCTCCGATTATACCTGTCACCACACTGTGATAGATTCCTCTTCCACAGGCACCACTGAATCTTCTCACGTCTTGACTACAGCTCACCTTCCAGTTCTTCCTTCCAAATTCATCTTCCAAAGATTCAGCATGCATCATGAGCAACCTCACAATCAAAAATGAACATGGCTAAGCTACTAACACCTACACAGCAGCAAATCATAACTGCCATGGACCTAATCAAGCTTTGCCACTCTTGCGTCAGTCCCACAACCCCCACCCCCACAATACTGGCTGGACGGAGTTATGCAACAAGAGCCAGCACGGGTCAAGGTGCCATGCAGCCACTAGTTTTCAGCTTTATAATGAATGGCATCAGTTTGCTGCCCCTTCTAATAAGCATGTATGTCATGGCATACTTAACATATCAATAGCTATGCCCTTGCCTTGTGTGAATGCATAGCATAGCTAGCATTTCTAGGTCTGTGTGAGTGGTTTTCCCCAATTTCTGCAGCAAGCACTGATTTCTGCAGTCAGCCCTGATTTCTGTGACCACTGCTGCAACCACAGAATCGCAGAAACACGGGGTCCTGGTCATGGATAAACAGAACAGTGTGATTCGTCGACAGCCATCACATGACAAGCACCAACTTCACTCAAAGCACACATTGAAGCTTATTGACTTTTTTCATTTAAAATAGTATTTTGTGGGCAATGTACTAAGTGCAGCGCTATGCCTTGTGCCTCAGAGCACTGTACATTGACTGAGCTCAGCACACACCCTGTTATGTGTCAGTGCTTGTGTCTTTACCCCAGCTCGGGGTTTGGAAGAAGAATAAAATAAGGAAAATTAGTAGAATGCATTTAGGAATCAACTATTGGTCCTTCTGGGTCCACTATCTTGCAGTTTTTGTCCTAGACTACTTTCAATTAATTGTCACTAATCATATGGACTAGTGCAAACTGGGGAATTACAAGGACCAGAATCTGACTTTTGATCAACAGAAAAACTAGTTGTGCAAGTGCTGAGAGATTATTTTTGTACATTTTCGACCGCAAATACGTGACATAAAAACAAAGCATTTTACAAAATACCAAGGAACTGTATGTGGTTACTTTACCAGTTCTGTTTAATTCTGTCATAATGCCTGGATTCTTAAACTTTTTAAGTGTTTTTCCAGTATCCTAGAAAATGTTAAAAAATATAATAGACACATTTTAACTTATATTGTATCACTTTTCTATATTTTTAGCAATGAAAGTATAATTATAATGCTATATAAATAGCAGCATCTCAGCCCCGAGGTGTTGCCCTGAAAAGTATGTGTTTTTCTAGTACTGAGAGTGTATTTATGATGTTCTACAAACAGCAGCATCTCAGCCCTGGGGTGTCTATGCTAGAGACAGAACTCTAGATGTTAAAGTTCACACTCTGCAGTGTGGTCATGCTCCGCCTCGATTGGGGTGTTCAAAGAGAGGCTAAAGGCCCACCTCTTCCACCTGACCTATATGGAATAATTCTCCCCATCAGATCGTATGAGTCAATTCAGTTCAGTTCAGTTTTATTTAACCAGGCAAAACATCGTTGAGCAAGCTCATTTGCTAGATGGTCCTGGGAGGAACGAATACACATTGAGCAGGGACTACAACTGAACATACATTTGTAGTGAATACACATTAAGCAGGGAATATAATTGAACATGCATTTGTAACTCAAGGAAATACATAGTAGGGAAGTGTATGCACAGCACAAGGAGTTACACATAAAAAACAAGTGCATAAAAGACACTAATTATTTTTTGTAACATAGGAGGTAGATTAGGGAATTGTGTAAGAGCAGGGTAGGATAGAGATTAGGAACCAGGAAGGGGAGCTAGGGGCTAGTCTAGGGCAGGGAGGGAGGAGGTGGGGATGGAAGGTTGACATGATAGATAGCACAGCTGGAGGGGTAGAAGTAAGACAAAGGGAGGCAGGAGTGTGTGAGAGGAGCAAGCTGGGCCAGGACAGGAAGAGCAATGGTACAAGGAATAGCATAGTTGAAGTGGCAAACATTAACAGAAGCATGCTTCCTTCAACACAATAGTCAAGGTGGCTAGCGGTAACAGGAACATGTTTCCTTTAACACTTGGTTTAGCATGGATTTAAGGAAGAATGTCCCAGGAATATGGGTAAGTCTTAACAATTTCTGGATGTTGTTCCATAATAAGGGAAGGGCAGAATTAATGGCAGCAGCACCATGGTATATCCTAACCTTAGGGACTTCACACATAATGAGGGAGTAATGCCTCAGGCTATAGGACCTTTGTGAGCACAAGAACAGCTCAGAGATGCACTGAGGGAATTTGTTAGAGATTGCTCTGGAGAACCAGAGCAATACGTTTCTCATCCTTCTGGAAGTGAGTGAGCACCAGTTTAACA
The DNA here is from genome assembly GCA_016271365.2 of Neoceratodus forsteri. NCBI lineage: Eukaryota > Metazoa > Chordata > Ceratodontiformes > Ceratodontidae > Neoceratodus > Neoceratodus forsteri. The sequence goes on from CM057456.1 coordinate 1,191,367,127, forward strand.
TTTCGTAGAGCGAGCAGTGATGTGTATTAGCAGTCATCTCTGATGAGAAAGCTGTGATATAAATTTTAACCATTATTTCTTTTTTGCTTTTATTATTTGTATTGTCTTATTGTGAGGTGCCCAGAGCCTCTGGGAATGGGTGCCATATCAATAAAATGTGCCTTGCCTTGCCCCCGACATTTCAACAGCAGATTTAATTCCCCGCTGATGAGAAAAGTCTCCTCAGAGTCATGCTCCAGACCCCGTGACTAAATGTTCTTAGTTTTGACTGCTGTTTTATTATTTTCTAACATTTTTGAATTTTGCAATATTCTGCCTTAGTTTATCTTAGTTTTTATTCTCCCAGTCCCCTTGCAGGGTTCCTCACATGCAGAAGAGGTCTCCAGGGACATAACTCTTCCCCCTCCCCCACCTCACCCTTTCCTCTCCTTTTCCTCCCTTCTTTTTCACATAAGCACTTGTTTACTTATTAACCCGGCACTTATTATTGTCCACACTTAATACATATTATGCGCAACACTGTTTTAACACTGTTTGTAACACCTGCCTTACAACTGTATGTTAATGTTGATCTTGTAACTTAAATGTAACTTCAACTCTACTCTTCGCCCTCTCCCCACCTCACCCCTCCCTCACCTTCCCCCATTTCTTTCACTTAAGCACTTGTTTACTTATTAACCTGGCACCTATTATTGTTCACTCTTCTACCTATTATGCGCAACACTGTTGTAACACTGCTTGTAACACCTGCCTTACAATACTATGTTAATGTTGATCTTGTAACTTGAATGTTTAATGCTTCACTCCTATTGTACCCCTTCCCCCCAGGTCACACCGGGAGACAGGCGACTTGTCGCTTAGTGGGCCTTCCTGGTGAAACATTTCAATAAATAAATAAATTTAAATTTATTTATTGGCTCCTGGTTGAACAGGTTCAAGAGACCATTATGGTTCTTGGCAAGGGTCAGAGAAGTGGTAAGGGCCAAGAAAAAGGCCTTCAACAAATTTGAAGAAAAATGGAGGGAGGAAGAATGGAAAGAATATTAGCTGAAAAATAGGGAGACAAAGAGGGTAGTTTGGAAAGCAAAGGCACACACAGAGCTGCATATTGCTGAGGGGTCAAGAGTGGAGAAAATCAGTTCTTCAGGTTTATTAGTGAACAAAAGGAAGAAAGGAGGGTAATTGTGAGGCTAACAGAGGTGGATAGGGTGATTGAAGCAAATGGGCAAAAGGCAGCCATCCTTAATGATTGCTTCAATTCAGTTGATTTTTTACAGACAAGCTGTCAATCATTAGATCAGTTATCTCACTGGATGGCCCAGCCTGAGCCAGCAATAGTTGTACCTTGTGTGATGTAGATCTGCCTGCCTGGGATGAGTTTCAACTGGTCTTGGAGGCTGAGGCACTCCAGGTAGTCTCCAGCTTGTGCCCTACCAACTGTATTCTGGACCCGAATCCTATATGATTGACTCTTGGCTGTGTTGAATTCCCGGATCCAGTGTTCACTGAGATCATTAATGGGTCCCTTAGGGAGGGCATCTTCGACAGCAACCTTAAAAAAGGTAGTGGTCAGACCCCTTCTGAAGAAACCATCACTGGACCCTGATGTTCTTGTGAATTACAGACCTATCTCTAACCTCCCCTTTTTGGGTAAGGTTATTGAGAAGGCGGTGGCAGAGCAGCTGACAGATCACCTGGAATCTATCTTTGTCTTTGAAACTCTCCAGTCTGACTTTTGGTCCCAACATAGTACTGAGATTGCTCTCATTAGGGTAACTCATGATCTCCTTCTAGCAAGGGATCAAGGGCAACATTCCATTCTGGTAGTCTTTGACCCATCTTCAGCTTTTGACACAGTTTGGATCACCTGCAGGACTATGTGGGTCTCTGTGGTGCAGTTTTGTGCTTGTTTGAATCCTACTTAGTTGGGAGGACACAGCAGGTCGCCCTAGGGGAATTTTACCTTGGGAGCCTATGTGCTCCCCTGTGTAGTCCCACAAGGCTCAATCCTGGCCACAGTGTTGTTCTTTGTGTACTTGCTGCTGCTGGGGGATATCAGATGACAGAGTTGGGTTTCACTATTATGCAGATGGCACCCAACTATTCATGTCTTGTTTCCCTGACAATGATATGGTGTACTCGGTGCTAAGTCAATGTTTGGCTGAGATTAAACATAGAAACATAGAATTTGATGGCAGATAAGGACCGCTTGGCCCACCTAGTCTGCCCATTTCCCTACCTAACGGATAAGCTGCAGATCCTAGTTAACCAACAGCCTACTTCCTCCTACCCCTGCTAGAATTGCCTTATGTCTGTCCCATGCATTCTTGAATTCCCCCACTGTTTTTGACTCTGTGACCTCCTCAGGAAGGCTGTTTCATGCATCTACAACCCTCTCTGTGTGTAACAAATGGATGGCCCTGAATTGGTTGTGTCTTAACCCGGGCAAAATGGAGGTCATGGTGATTGAGCAGGGTCATCGAGGCATAGCTGCCAGGATTGTATGGCTCTCCCATTGTTGAGAAGTTGACCTCTCTCAGCAATTGATATATTAAAGAACCTGGGTGTCATTTTGGACAGCAGATTGATACTTGAACAGCAGGTGTCTTCTGTTGTCCAATCTGGCTTTTATCATCTTTGCAATGTTGCCAAGATCAAGCATTTTTTTGTCCTCAACAACCTAGTGATGATCGTCCATGCTTTTGTCACGTCAAGGTTAGATTATTGTAACACTCTGTACCTAAGGCTATCTGGGGGTCTGAAGCAATGCCTGTAGTTCAGAATGCTGCAGCCTGGATGATTGTGAGCTCTTCATGGAACAAGCATATCACACCAGTTCTGCATACACTGTGCTGGCTGCTGGTGCAATGGTGCATTACCTTCGATGGAGTAACTGGTCAAAGAGGTCTTGTGGGCTACTTGGAGAGCAATGGTCTCCAGGATAATAAGCAGCACATGTTTGTGGCAGAGACATCTTGTCAGACTAACCTGATAGTTTTCTTTGACTGGGTGATGAGGAAATTGGATGGGGCCACGCTGTGGATTTGTTCTACTTTGACTTTAGCAAGGCTTTCGACTTGGTACCCGAGAGCTGCTTGCTGAAGAAGAAGATGGAGGAAGATGGAGCATCTGGGTGTGGCTAAGGCCATAGTAAATTGTGCCGATAACTGGCTGGGAATCTAGAGGCAGGCTATGTCTCTCTGCAGATGACACTAAGCTGTGTGGGAGGGTGGATAGTGATGAGGGAATAAAGGAGATACAGAGAGACTTGCAAATGCTGGATGGGTGGTCAAGGGTTTGGCAGTTGAAATTCAATGCCAAAAAGTGCAAGGTGATGCACTTAGGGAACAAGAAGCCCAGGACAGAGTGCTAGATGGAAGGGGTGAGACTCAGTACCACAACTGAGGAATGAAATCTTGGAGTTATCATCAGCAAGTCCCTACAGCAACTGAGTCAGTGTAACAAGGCTTATAGCAAGACAAATAGGATGCATGGATGTATCAGGAGGGGTACTGATAGCAGAAAAAGAGGTAATACTGTATAGAAGGTTATATTCACATTCCATTTAGTTTCACTTTTTTTTCTATTGAAAAAAATCAGTGAAAATGACCAGAGCACAAATAAAATCATACATTTACTAGTGGTGAATGCCCAGTCCAGCCACTGATGTCCACTCTCTTGCTTGACCTAGCAGTTTCACAGCATTATTGGGAAAAGTACAGTACATTTCTCATTTGGATTATTAATGTTTGTATTGCCAAGATGCAGAAATCTGTTTACACATCACAGGTTGGGGCCCCTTTCTCCATCACTGCTGAGTGATGCCTCCCTCTGGTCAGGTATGCTGTTACCTGTTTGAAGACACACTGCACCCTATGGCCGAAACAGAGAGGAAAGCAGAAGCAGTTTCCTGTTTATTTAGATATCTGGTCAGAGAGTTGAGAGCAAACTTGTTTACCTGCTCATGGTGTAAAAATCACCAGTGAAGACTAAGCCGCAAGAACGGCAGTGCAGGGTTGGTGCTAACACACAAAAAATGGCATCCAGCCCTTGGTACATGTAACAAAACCAGCAAAGTGTAGCACTCTAGACCTTACAGGGTATACAAAAATCACTCAGAGGACTGCTGTCTCTTTTCAGCTGGGGTAGTGTTGCTGTCTTCTATACCATTGAGATCTGTTACACATTAAAGCACTTTGCGTCTAAAATGAGATGGCAATCTTTTGAGTGATTTATGTATACCCTCTAAGGTCTAGAGTGCCATGTTTTCCTGGTTGTGTAACATCACCGACTATAACACAGGTACGTCTTGTCAATGGTAGAAATGTCACATGCAGGGACTAAAAGGAGTAAAACCACATTTACCGGTAAGCTCGGTGCGCTAATTTTACCAGACATGGAGATGTGCTGCAGGTTGAATCATACAAAATATACCACTTGCAAATTCAACCTGCTGTACAGTACTTCCCCTCTACAGGTCCTTGGTGAGGTCACACCTGGAGTTCTGCACCCAGTTCTGGGGTCCTCACCTCAGGAAGGATAGAGATAAGCTCAAGATGGCGCAGTACAGGGAAACAAAAATGATTCAGGGCCAGCAGGGCATAACCTGTGAGGAGCACCTCAAGGCACTGAATGTGTACTCCCTGGAGACCAGAAGGAAGAAAAGCGATATGATAAAGACCTTCAAATTCCTAAAAGGAATTAACAGAGTGAACGGCGGGAAATATTTATCTTGATTACCAGCTCACCATCACGTGGTCATGAGTGGAAGCTAACAAGAGGGAGGCTTGGGAGGGACATGAGGAAATATTATTTTACAGAAGAGGTGGTGGAACCATAGAAGAGGCTGCTAGCTGAGGTGGTGGGTGCAAAAACTGTTAGTGGTTTTATGCATGGCTGGGACAGAATGAAGAGTATAGTGGTTGCTCAGGCATCAGAATCAGAGGGGTGAATGAGGGGGTGGGGAGGGCAAGGACTCTGGAGGAACAGTAGGCCCCAGGGCTAAATAGGGAACATGGACAGACTGGATGGACCTGTGGTCTTTCTCTGCCATCATTGTCTCTGCTTCTATGTTTCATTGCGGTCTCTGGAACTGGGAAAACCATGTTTTTTACTGGATCTCTGTTCAGGTGACGAGTCCTAATATTTTTGACTTCATTTTTAAGCCCTCCCTCTCCTAGTAGTTAATAAAACCCCAAAAATGTTTTTTTTTTCATTTACGTCCAGTTGAATTGGCAAACTAGAAAACCTAAAAAGAAAACAAGGCCTACAGGATCTAAATGGTTGGCAAAAGCACATGGCCATAGCCTTTGCTTTGATTGCTTAGGCTCATAGCATGATACAGAAAGTTTTCTGCCCTAAAAAATAAATCTGGATTTGTCTGGTGTGAGCAAGGCTGGATTTACCTTTTTATGTTATCTTTGTTTATTTCGTAGCTGGCCCTACTATCTCACCAGTCTTTTATAATTGTAGTTCAATGAGGACCACATCCAATGTCAGTTTTGCAGATTTCTTGTATGCAGTGCACACATGGAAGGGCTTTGTCACAGTAGCACTGCTTTTCAGTTATGCTCCCTGCATTGTACACAGTGGTTCAATTCCACCCAACACCAGGCAATTTGTTTCATCCTCCCCAGCAACAAGCACTCTCATAGCCTTCCTCCATATTACCATTTTTTATGGCTATATGAGTGGAACTCTGCAGATGTTTTGCAATTACTTTGTAAGGGCACTGTGGAAGGAAGCACATGACCAGACAGTGCTTCGACATGCTGCCACAGTGCAGGGGCACAGTTCCACTGCATTGTGTTTCTATGGTGCTTCCCCTCCGCGGGGCATAGAAACACCCCCCCCATCATGGGGCACTACTTTATCTTCTGCAACTGCAGAAGTGATGGGCACCATGCACAACATGGCCAACAAGAGCAAACTGCGTATGTACAAGGATTGCGCAAGTGCAGTTCTGCCACAGCGGTCATGTGCACGGTAGTAAACTACACATGCGTGATCCTCAGTTTGTCCTCTGGAGATCTTCCATACGGCTGACTCTTGTGCAGCGAGAGCTCCGATTGCTCTTTTGCTTGCTCTCACCACACTGAGCAGCAATACCAGCTCTGGCCACTTCTCTGATGGTCCTGGTTGGACACTGGGCCCATCAGATAGTTGGTGGGAGAAGACCAGATTATTTTTTATTCCTTAATGGGTCAGGTAGGGCACTGACCCTGTCAGGTTGTTGCGGGACAGGGCCATATATTCTTTATTCATTGATAGGCCAGGGTGGGCTTCAGAGCCTCTCAGGTAGTTTGGGTGAGGGACACAGATTTTTTCATTCCCTGACAGGCCGTGTTGGGCTTGGGATTTATCAGGTTGTTCAGGGCAGGGGAGCAGATTTTTTTATTCTCTAACAGATCCTGTTGGGCACCTGACCCATAAGATAGTTGCAGGAGGGGGACAGATTTTTTTTGTTCCCTGTGGGCCAGGCTGGGCACTGGGCCACTCTGCTGTGCAGCAGGATGGTTTGGAACTTGCACAGTATGGCAGTGTGATCCCTATGTGCATGTTGAGAAGAGTGCAGAGCTGGGATTGATTACTGAGGTAAGGAAACAGCGAGGTAGAGTGGAGCGATGGAGCCGGGATCACAGCCACCTGGGGTTACATCCTTAAAAGTGTATACCATCAGTCTCCCTTGGTCCAGTCTCCCATGCTAGTGCACAGCAGGCCAGAAGAGGTGGAGATGCCAAAACAGGCTGGTAGTAGCAGTAGTGCAGCAGCATCGGCAGCCCTATGCCTCCTGTGCAGTGTTTGAGCTCCTCACTGTGGTCTGAGTGGATGGGCATGGGAAGAGATGTTTTACTGCTCCACCTCTTTCTCCTTTCACTCACCACTTTCTTCTTGCTCATGATTATCTCTGTTTGGCCTAATACATTGACTGGGTTGGTTGGGCACTGGGCCTGTCAGGTTGTAGGGGAGAAGGTCAGATTGTTTTTCTATTCCCTAACATACTGGGCTGAACACCAGACCTGTAAGGTTTTTGGGAGAGGGGAACAGTTTTATTTATTCCCTGAAGGACCATGTTGGGATGTGGACTTGTTAGGCAGTTTGGGGTAGGGGCAGATTTTTTTATTCCTTGACAGGCTGCATTAAGCACTGGACGTGTCAGGTTGTTTGAGGGGAACCCTTTTTAATTTCCTGACAGGCTGGAATGCATACCAGACCCCTTTGGTGGTTAGTAGAGGGGACGAGTTTTTTTTTTTAAATTCCCTGATGGGCTGGGCTGGTCAGCGGACCCATCAGGTAGTTGTGGGGGGGAGCAGATTTTTTTTAATTCCCTGTCAGGCCATGTTGAGCACCAGAAATTATTTTCCATTCTACATTCGCTCTGTGCACAGTATGCAATTTCTGTGCCTTGTAAAACACTTTGGGATACAGTGTGTATGAAAGTCACTAATAAAACCAAATTCTATTATATTCTACAGCCCCTGCACTACTGGATTCTAACTCCTGCACATTGTAAAGCACTGAACCTTTCCATAGTTGGGAGGAGAGAGAGAGAGAGAGAGAGAGATTTTATTTTCCTTGACAGGCTCTATTGGGCACCAAATCCATAAGGCAGTGAGGGAGAGAGGAACAGATTTTTTTTTATTCCCTAATGGGCCAGGCATGTCACTTGACTAATCATGTTGTTTAGAGAGGGGGCCAGATTTCTTTTGTATTCCCTGTTGGGCCATCTATTCTATTCTACATTCCCTACACTACCAGTATGGAACTCATGTGTCTTGTAAAATGCTTTGGGACACAGAGTGTCTGAAACTTATTATATAAAACCAAATTCTATCATCTCATACAGTCCCTGCACTACCAGAATCTAACCACAGTGCTCAGTAAAGCACCAGACCTGTCATAGTTGGAGGTAAAGGGACAGATTTTTTTCCCTGAAAAGCAGGGTTGGGCACTAAAGTCATCAAACAGTTGTGGGGGGGGGGCCACATTTTTTTTTCCCTGGGAGAGAAGGATGATAATTGATGATGCCTACACCTGACATTTGTTTCAAAAGACTTTCCCTTTCGATGGGTGCTGTCAGCCAGTGGTAGTGTCTCAGGAGCAGGTGCTCAGCATACTAGATTAGTGCATGCAAGGCAGCATGAATCCTACGTGTGTGTCAGGGAGAGTGCAGAGCTGAGACTGAGTACCAGAGAAAGGAAGATAGTGATAGAGGGAGAGTCCTGTGGCACTGGGATCATGTGCATTTGGGATTACAGTCTTGGAAGTACAAACTATTAGCCTTCCACGGTCCAGTCTAGCATGCCAGTGCAATGCAGGAGTGACAGTGAGGCCCAGTCTCACTGGTAGCAATAGTAGCGTGGCAGCAGGAGGGGACATATGTTTTTATTCCCTGACAGGCTGCATAGAAAACTGGATCTGTCAAGTAGTTTGGGTGAAGAGGGCCAGATTTCTTTTATTCCCTGATGGGTCAGGCATGGGATCCATCAGGTTGTTGGGGAGGGGAGGGAACAGTTTTTTTTCATTTCTTGATGGACTGGGTTGGTCCCCGGAATCCTTGGGTAGTTGGAGGAAAGAGAGGGAACAGATATATTTATTCCCTGACGGGGCAGCTTGGACACTGGACTCAAACAGTTAGTGGAGGGGGCCAGATTTACTTTCATTCCCTGTTGGGCCAGGTTGGACAACTGAAATGTTATTCCATTATACAACTGTGCAACCAGTATGTAACTCGTGTGCCTTGTAAAATACTTTATGGTGCTGTGAGTATGAAAGTCATGATTTAAAACTAAACTCTGTTGTATTCTGTTGTCCATTCACTACCAGAATCTAACTTCTGTGCTTTAGGTAGTTGGGGGAGAAGGACAGATTTTACCTGTTCCTTGATGGGCTGGGTTGGGCATCACATCATCTTGCATTGGCAATTTTCAATATAACAGTAGTAAGAGCACGCATTGCATCCAATAGGCTGGAAATACTATCTATTTGTAAGTAAACATGATAAAAGATTAAAACAGTTTTTATAGTATATAGTTAGGGCTTATTGTGCACAGAATTCAAGTAGCTTCCCCCATCTCTCACATTAGTCTTCTACCAGCACTAATCCACAGATAATCAAAAATAAAAGAAAACTTTTTTTTTTGCTCTGTGATACTGCTCAGTCCCACTCACACGTGCCACAAGATCATGCTATCTGGCTCTCTCACCCAGCTTGCACGCTTGTTCTAAAGCATACTTTTGAATTACAAAGAGCTTATAAAACAAATAACATTCATTTTCAGCTTACAGTTTTCACAACTATGCTATATAAACACTATATAGTTTCATTACTTTCACTGCTTTATATAGAAGCCACTGTATATCAACTTCACAACTTCTCTACTTTATTTTTTACTAAACCAATACACCACAGAAAATAAACTATGGGCAACCATACACAACTAACCTTATGTTTCCATCTCGGGCTGAGATAACAGCATGGGCCTCAAGAGCTTTGCTCTTGTGGTCTATACACTGTTTTCTCAACCCCTCAATGGAAACATAGGCTCATTGTGTATGGTCACCCGTACATTATTTTTTATATGTTGGCAGTGTTGTTTTCCAAATTGCCTCTCCCTGCCCCTGTCTTGCTCCAGCAACTGACCCCTCCCCCCCGTTTTTTCATTATTTTGAGAGACTAGAAGAGATAATTCCTAGCTCCTACAAGCATCAAATGGTACCACAGCTCTGCTATTATTCATCCTTTTGCATTGCAATTATTAAGTAGCATGAAACTTTCAGTTTTATATACACAATTTCGTATTTTTTTTTTTCAGAAAAAAAAATAAAGGTTAGCTTTCTAGTCATGAAGTTGTATATACATAGTTTATTAGTACTTCCTCTCTGAGCTCATTCATTGTCATTCTTGTCTTCACAGTGTGGGTGGGGTGGTGGTGGCTAGGCTAAACAACCTCAGAACTTCTTCAGTGTATAACCTAGGTCAGCTGAACATGCAGGAGAGATTCCCCACTTGCTAGACAGGTTCTCATGCATTCTCCTCCTTACAGTGGATAGAACATTAGCAAAGCATTACAGACCACTGCAATCAGCAATCACAAGGCACACTGCTCACTCACTGACAACCATAAAAAAGTCATGTTTCATCCCCCAGTACATATCAGTGAGACAGCTACCCAACACTTACTGAATTGATCCCAATAGGAACTGGTCTGCTGTGCAGACAAGCCCTAAAAGGGGCAGCCAAAAGTCAGTCTTCGTCTGCACCAGCTTTCATGACAGTGTACTCCCATAAGAAAATCTGTGTACCAAAATATGTGTAAAAGTACCACTAAAGGTAACAAGTGTGCTTCAGGTGGCTTTTCTTCTCTGCAGTATTCTCTAGCATCAAAGGGGACTTAAAAAAGCGGTAAACTATGATGCCTCTATAAAAGAGCAGTCATCTCTGTCAGCCAAGTAGATTTGAAAGTCTGCTAAGTCATCTTCAAGTAAAGAGCACAGGGTTCCCAGCCAAGAACACTCAGATGGCTCCGATAAGCACACAAAGCACTTTCTGAATAGTAGCCAAAAATAGCAGCTGACAAAAAGCAAAAGGAACACACCTTGAAATTCCTCTGCCTGAAAAGCAAATAAGAGGAATGAGTGCCAGAGAAAAACATGCCCTCCTTGAAGGACAATAAAGAAATTGTTCAATTTTTCAAAACAATGCAGAGCTTTAAAAACCCTGCCTCCAATATCCCTCTTAGTCTCCCTCCAGAGGAGGTATTTGAGAAAGAAGAGGAAGAAAAAGGGCAGGAGGAACCAATTTCTCCAGAGGATACTGCCGAGGAGGATTTTGGTTCCCAAGCTGAACAAGGACTGTTCATCCTACACTGCATTTTTGAGGCAGCTGGCTGACATGATTAATTTATTTGCCACAGAACCGCACGAGAACATAGAGAAGGCAGAATTTGTGGGCCTGACCTGTGAAAAGAGTGTCCATACATAAATATACATTTTTTTTTTTTAAATATCACTAAAATATTTTTTGTAATGTCTTCCACTTGTATGACAGTAAGCAAGAGAACTGAGAAAAGATATGTGCTACTCAGTGAGGGCTCTGAGTTCATTTATAGTAACCATGGCCCTAGGGGGGAGGGTTCTTTAGGTAGCTGCTTAGGAGACCGAAAAGGGTTAATTTCTCAAAAGTATCTTCTGATAAAGGTTCCAGAAAATAGACCTAATGACTAAACTACCTCAGCCATCTTGCTGAGGTATTCAGCTTACCTGAGCTAATATTCTACACATTGACAGCAGACTCTGGAATACAGTCCTGCTACTATGTGGGAACTTGCCTTCCAAGAGAAACATAACCTAGCTTAAACAGTTCAGGCTACTCTGAAACCTGCTAAATACCAATTTCAAATAGCTGTTGATGTAAATGTCATTACATCTAGGTACTGTCCACACCATACAACTGTTCTGGAAAACCATTTTAAAAAACAGTTTAGTTAAACCAATTCAGTGTATCCACACTATACAGTACTCATTCTTGATAACATTTAGTGTGTCCAAATTGATGATGATGTTGAATCTGTTCTCCCTGTAACCGCGTCCTATTAATTCCAATACACAGAAATGTGCATTCCTCTCCACATTGCAGTAGAACTGAATTAGTTAAACTAGCATATTAAAGTTTAAACCATTTTTGAGACCAGAGTCTGAGGTGCTCTGAAAAACGGTTTTCAAACACTGTTCTGCTAATGCAACAGTGCAGACAAACCATTATAAGCACTGTTAAACCAGTTTAACTTAGCAAAGCAGTTTAGAAAGTGTCTGACAAGAAATTTGTATGGCTTACAACAACTGGTTTGTCACAGGGCATGTAACACAAGGTAACAGAAACAAAGAAACATAGAAAATGTCACAGAAGGGGACCTGTGGTCCATCGAGTCTGCCCAAGCATGGTATCCTGGGACCTATTGTACATCAGTGCTCTGTCCCCCAAGATGCCCAGTCTAGCATTGATCCCTAGCCTTGTCCCACATGTGTTTAAAACTAGGTACTGTCTTAGCTGCCACCACCTCAGATGGCAGTCTGTTCCAAGGGTCCACCCTCTCTCAGAGATATAATACTTTCTGATGTCCCTCCTGATCCTTCCCCCTTTCAATTTCCACTCATGGCCCCTTGTTGTTGAATTGGCAGTCCTGTTAAAAAGTGCCAGTTGTGGTACTTTGTTAATACCTCTAAGGAACTTGAAAGTTTCTATCATATCCCCCTTTCCCTCCTAGTCTTCAGCGAGTACATGTTCAAAGCCCTAAGCCTGTCCTTATAGATGATTCAATGAAGGCCCTGAATCATTTTTGTTGCCCTCCTCCGGACCACATCTAATCTGTGAATGTCCTTTCTAAGGTGAGGTCTCCAGAACTGGACACAGTACTCCAAGTGTGGCCTCACCAATGACTGGTAGCGCAGCAGTATCACTTCCCTGTTCCTACTATCAATCCCCTACTAATAAATCCCAGTACCCTGCTGGCCCTGCTGTAAGCCTTATTGCACTTACTCAGCTGCTTGAGGTTGTCTCTAATAATGACCCCCAGATCTCGTTCTTCAGTGGAGGAGCTAAATTTGACCCCGTTTAGTCAGTACTCTGTCTTAGGGTTGGCCCTACCCAGGTGCATCACTTTGCAGTTCTTAGCATTGAATTTCAACTGCTATATGGGTGTCCATTGTTCCATCTTCTTAAAGTCCTCCTGTAGCTCTCTGACTCCATTGTGTCCACTCTTCAGCTGAGTTTCGTGTCATCGGCATACAGGGCAATGTTGCCATTTATAGTCTCGCTGATGTCACTAATGAATATGTTGAAAATGACCGGCCCCAGAACTGACCCCTGAGGCACCCCACTAATAACATATTCAGTAGATCTTACCCCATTTACTACCACCCATTGTTTCCTGTCCTTCAGCCAATTTTGTACCCACTTTACTATTTGCTCTGCTACCCTGAGTTCTACTAACTTTTTAAAGAGGCGTTTGATTTCAGTAAAGCTTTTGACATTGTCCTGCACAAAGTAAAGCAGGTCCACTGCATGGCCCTTATCCAAATCCCTGGTCACATGATCGAAGAAAGTAATAAGGCTTGTCTGAGCCAATTTCCCCTTTGTAAGTACCTCTGTACTTGGTGACAAAACCAAGGCATACATGGAAAACATTGCTGAGCAAATGGTAGCTTTGAAGAACTGTACAGAAAAAAAGAGGTCCACATTGCCATGCAGGCCTTATTGAAAGGGAGGTATGGAAAGGGCTTACTACAGGACTTCCAGTTTAGCCATCAGCATCAATGGAAACCTGATCTGGCAGCTCCACCTCTCTCCATTAACAATCCACAGGAATCGACCCTAACCCTGAGCACAAACTGTCTGCAAAGGTGAAGATCACAGACTACTGGATGCCAGCAAGACATCAGAACAAGGATTGTCTGCCAGGTATAGCTGGAAAAAGCACAAAGAACCAGCAAGATGAGGGGCCTATGAGAGAGGCCTGCAAGGATACCTCGCATCAACCCCCGGTAGAACTACCCGCTCAAACAACAGATAAAGAATGCACAATTACTTCTTCCCAGTTGTGCGAAACTCTAAAACAGATGAATACCTCCCTGCAAAGACTGGAGGCAAGGGCTTCAGAAGATAGAACAGCATTTGAGACATTAAACCATAAAACTGAGGAAATAGAGAGAAACCTGTCAGAATATAATACCTTAACTGACACACATAATACAGCACTCCTGAAATTACATAAACGGTTGCTCTGTCTTGAACAAAAAAATGGAGGAATTGGAGAACAGAAATCACAGAAACAATATTAGAATTCATGGAGTGCCAGAGGAGACAGAAACGGGCAGCATGCTGGTATTCATTGATTCCTTTTTAAAAGAAATCCTAAATCTGCCTAAAGAAAAATACTTGAATATAATCAGGGCACACAGATCTCTAATATCTAAACCAAGAGACCCGAAAGCCTGCCCGAGATCCATTGTTATTGCGTTTCTAGACTTCAGAACTAAAGAAGAGATCCTGAGCCTGGCTTGGTCCAGAAAGATTATCACTTTTGGAGATGTTAGACTTTACTTCGATCAGGACTACACTCCACAATTGCTGAATTGCAGACGACAGGTACTTTCAGTAATTTGGCAACTCCAGCAAAAGGGAATGAAAGCGTTCCTGGAATATCCTGCAAGGATCCGAATAGTGACTGAGAAAGAACCTCGGAGATTTCAAGACTTGGAGGATGCTGAGGAAATGTTAAAATCGATGGCCATTAATTTGCAGAAAGATGCAGTGGCAAAGAGGCAGATGGAACTTAAAAACTGATCCTGAGTTTCGGTAGGACCCAAAAAAAAGAGGGTTCAACAGAGACAGGAAACTTTCTGGTATGTGGCACAGGCTTCAGGAGAATCACTGAGAGAGCAATGGATCTGAAATTAGCCCAGTCAGAGATGAGAGAGAAAAGGCAGCGAGAGCGGGAGCAACTAATGGATTTACAGTCAGAAAACGAGAACACTTGACAGGTAGGAGAGAATTGACAATTGAAATAACTTTGTGTGAGTCCTGGAGAGACTGGGGAAAGGAGGGAGAAAGGTCGGGGGGGATTCCAATGGAAGGCCTGACATGAAGTGGGCAATAAGAGTAGGCACATCTGGGATAAGGGAATAAAGATAAACTACTCTATGAAAATAAAGGCTGCTGATGTAAAATATACCTGGAAGGTGTTTTAAATGGGATGGGGGAGAGCTGGGTGGCTGGAGAGGGCTCCTATCGGATGGCTGACTAGCCTGAAGGTGGCCTGTAGTCCTGGGGGAGAGAAAATGGAGGGTGGGGTGGGCATATGTGACCCAGTTGGCATGAAAATGGAAATTCGCAGTGGCCCACTGTGGGGGGGGGGGGAATCTTCCACTAGGCTCAATCAGCCACAAAAGACCAGACAGCCTAGGAGAGAGGTGGACACAAGTAGTTGCACTGGGAGGTAAGTAGCCACTCGGAACCTAAGGGTCAAGCCTTTAATGTCTCTGTAGGGCTTCTGGGGAAACAAAATGTACAATACAAAGTACAAGTATATAGCAAGCTTTTTAACTACATGGCTGAGCCTTAAGGTTGGCGGGGACAACCTCTAGCAGTGGTGGCGCACAGCGGCAACTGGCAGACCAGACTAATGGAAATAAAAATATGGAGATTTGGAAGTATATGCCTGCTGTGACTCTGTGGCCTGTCCTCGCATGTGAAACTCCCAGGGCCTCGGGAGACCTGGGGCAGGTCTGGGGGTTGTAGATGGGGGGTCACCGACCGGGCTATATCAGGGTAATCCTCTTGTTCTGGCACAGGATGAGTGGTAGAGTAGTACAAGAAGATGCTGAATCATCAAAAAGTGGAGCGGGGGGGGTCAGCTCAGGTACAATACAGTAACAACTACTGACTGACTAATAACACACTTTTTGGAAAATAGGGGGTGGATATCACCTTTTACCTCCAGAGGAACCAGACGAGAAGAACACTGGTCAAAGAGAGGAGTCTGTTACAGAAGGGACAGCCTGTGTATCCTCTCTTTTCCCTTCCAAACAGCTTCTAAAAAAGGAAGGGAGTAGGAATCCTGAGAATTGGACTTCCTACCTTGGAAGCCAAAAATAATTGTTTTAGTGTTGCAGGTCATGTTGACTTTCAAGTTCCAGCTGTTGTTATGGTTAAATAATTTTTTGGTTAAGATGTTCACTGGTCACACAATCTGTAACAGATGCGCAAGGAGGTTTCTGAAAAAAAGGGTCAGGGAGAGGAGGTGGTTGTGAGGACCCTATAATACAAATAATTTATAGTAATACATAATGGCTAGTCAAGATTTATGTGTTTGTTCATATAATGTCAGAGGTCTTACAAATCCAGTCAAAAGGAGTAAAATAATTTCTTTTACGAAGAGATCAAAAATGGTTGTAGCGCTTCTTCAGGAGACTCATCTGTCTAAAGCAGAACACGATAAGCTTGGTAAGTTTGGGTTTCTGGAGGTTGCAGCCACATCATATAATAAAGGTTGTAGGAGGGTAGTTGCCATATTGATGCCCAATAGAGTACAATTCAAACAAGAGGGGATATTAAAGAATAAGGAGGGTACGTACGTGATGGTAAAGGGACAGTTGATGGGCACTAAGGTAACAGTAGCATCTGTGTATTTCCCTCCGGGCTCTAGGTATGAGGATTACAGAGTATTCTTAATCAGACTACAGGATTGGGGAGAGGGGCTGCTTCTAGGGGGAAGGGACATAAACCTAACTCTAAATCCACAAGTAGATACTACATCTAAGATCGCTAGGAAGGAACATAAGGAAGCCAGGAGGGTAGCTAAACTATTGAAGGAATTAGGTATGCTTGACGTCTGTCGAGCCATGAATGGGAATAGGAAGGATTACACATACCACTCTGCCCAGTACCAGATGTACTCTGTACTAGATTACTTAATACTCCCCAAGGAGGACATAAATAGGATCCAAGACAGTTGGATAGGAGATTTTGTCCTTTCCGATCGTGCTCCTCTATTCATGAAACTGAGGTTTAGTAGCATCAGGAAAAATACCTTTTGGAGACTCAATGTCTCACTCCTTATGACTTGGAGGTAAAGGATATCATTACAGATACCTATAAGCAATGTGTATTGGAAAATACTACCAATGCGATATCCCCAGCCATCTTCTGGGACACGGCAAAGGCAGTGTTGAGAGGTAGATTCGTGGAAATATCTTCCCAAAAAAGAGGGAAAGAGGGGCCAGAAGGGAGCAGCTAACAGAACAAATAAGGGCATTAGAAGATCAGCAAAAAGAGAAAATAAGCATGGAAAGAACAAAGGAGCTAAGGAAACTTAAAAAAGAATTAGAAAATGTCCTAGACTATCAGGTAGAGCAACCGCTATTATTTCTGAGACAGAAATATTATGAGGGGGGAACCAGGGCCTTAAGGCTATTGGCTGGAAGCCTCCGGGGGCAATGAGTTCGGGCATGCATAAATTGTATTCAACACCCCAATATGGCTAAATTTGAAACCCAAATCCCAGAAATAGCGGAAGCTTTTAGAGAATTCTATGCTAAACTACATAGCCCAGGCCTAGAACCAGACAAAGAAAAGGTGTCAGAATTCCTAAATAATCTCACTCTCCTGAAAATAAATAGAGAACAAGGGGGAAAAATTGCTAGCACCCATAGGAGAGGTAGAGATGAAGGAGGCAATTGGTAAACTCAAAACAGGGAAGTGCCCCGGGACGGATGGGCTACCCCCAGAATTTTACAAAACTTTCTGGGAGTTAGTACAACCCCCTACTACTGAAGGTCTTTAAGGGGGTCATAGGAGAAGAAGGCTAGACCACACCCTCCTGGACAAGGGCGGTCATATCTGTGTTGCCCAAGCCAGGAAAGGATCCAACTAGATCCGCCTCTTACCGTCCAATTTCACTATTAAACAATGACTACAAAATCCTAACAGCCATTTGGGCTCAAAGGATGCAACAGATCCTCCCAGGACTTATACAACTTGATCAGACTGGGTTCGTTCCAGGGTGACAGGTGCAGGACAACCTTAGAAGAACAACCCACATAATTGATCATATCATTAAAACAAAAACACCCTCATTACTGCTGAGTCTTGACGCAGAAAAAGCGTTTGACAAGGTGTCATGTAGTTTTATGGGGGCGGTTTTTTCCCGGCTTGGACTACCTGAGGGATTCCCAAGGGGGATCTTCAGGTTATATGAGGGAGCTAATGCTTATATTAGAGCTAATGGTCACATCTCATCCAATTTTAAACTTGGGAGAGGGACCAGACAGGGATGTCCTCAATCCCCACTACTATTTGCCTTGTATATTGAGCCATTGGCCCAGGCTATAAGACAAAATAAAGAAGTAACAGGCATTAGGGTGGGAAGAGTAGAACACAAATTAGCTTTGTATGCGGATGACATACTTCTATATGTATCTAACCCAGATACAACCATGGAAAAGGTGTTTAATATAATTGAACTTTATTCTACCCTGTCTGGCTTTACATTGAATAAAACAAACACTGAAGTGGTTAGCTTTAACTATACTAGCTCGGCAAGCATCAGAGGAAAATATCCAATGAATTGGGATATGAACTCCATTAAATATCTAGGTATAAAGTTGGTAACATCGAACACGCAGCTATTTGACCTGAACTATCCCCCATTGGTGGCCCAGCTGAAAGGGGACCTTGGGAGATGGGCCCTATTAGCCCTCTCACTCCAAGCAAAGGTACAGTCACTGAAAATTAACGCATTGCCTCACCTACTGTATATATTCCAAAGTGTCCCATGTTCAGTCCCAGGGGGAGAACTTGATAAATGGCAAAAGATGTTCACAGATTTTATTTGGGGTGGGGGGGGCACCCAGGATTAGGAGAAATCTCTTGTATCTACCAAAGGTCAATGGGGGATTGGCACTTCCAAATCTCCATGGATATTGGTGTGCTGCACAGATGAGGGTGGATCTGTTGAGGGGTAAATCCCAATATGACGCACTCTGGAAAAGGATTGATATGTCTGAACAAATAGACCCACCACTGGGTGCTGTCTTGTTCATGGGGGGGGGATAGACACTTAAGAGTGGATTATACTGGTACACGGGCAGTGCTGGAGGGATGGAGAAGAGGAACTAAGAAGGGAAACACATCGAAGCAGATGTGGAGATACTTATTTTTTTTTATTTTAGTCTTTGGTAACTGGGTAAGGCCCACTAGGCACAAGTGCCTGTTTTCAGGGGCGACCTGGGAGCACTGGGCAGTTAAGTGACTTGCTCAGAGTCACACAGTATGCAAGTGGTAGTTGTGAGAATCAAACTCAGGTCTGGTCTGCTGGATGTATCAAGCTTGTTCACACCTCATTCCTCTAACCTCTAGGCTATACTGCCAGCCCATTATTATATATTATATAGATGGCTGGTGTATGACACTCAGTTCACACCAGCAAAACATGACTGCTGGTAGATAAGACAGGTACAAAGGGGTATGGTCTCTCCAGGGCAGTTATTCACAGAGTCTACCATGCTGTCCTTTGAGGCACCTAAATAAAAATTTGGATGGGAGGAGAGGGACCACCTAATATTCTATCAAATTAGGGATTATATACAGGACACAAGGAGGAAGCTGGGTCAGAAAGGATTACAGATGGGGGAGGATACACCATTTCGGGAGATCTGGGCATCACCGAATGGTGACAGGGCTATTTCAATTCTCTACATAAGTTATATAACTGACCTTCAACTTTCCTCAGAATACATTAATGTCAAATAGGAAGATGACTTAGGGGTGGTCCTAAGAAACAAATAGTGGGATATAGTCTAGGAAAATACCTGGCATACATCAGTCTCTCCCACGTGGAGGGAATTCGGATGGAAGATCCGAACCAGATATTTTTTAGTCCCTACACAGGCAGTGTACAAGGACCAGGGAAGCTCAAAGACTTGTTGGAGGGGTTGTGGGGAAACACAGGCCACACAGGCTCATATTTTTTGGAGGTGCCCAGAACTTAGGGAGTTTTGGAGGGACGTGAGCGTGCATCTAACAAAAGTATTTGCAATACCAACACCACCAAACCTGGAACACTAAGTAATGGGAATACACCCACTGGGGATGAAGGGGAAAGATGAGAAAAACTTATGAGCCATCCACTATTGCAGCGCTGAAGGCAGTGACACGGAAGTGGATGAGAGGAGAACCACTATCCATAGTAGAATGGAGGGGAATATTCTCTGAAATCCAGAGAATGGAGAAAGTGACTCTGGACCTTAGGCGACAGACACATACATTTCAAAACCAATGGACAAGGTGGGTATTGTATGAGGAACAGATGGATTCCCCATAGCTGGGTAATTTGATATCAGGGGTGCAAGGGGAAGGTGTGGTACCCTGAGGAAGGAGAGGAACTAATAATCAATAAGTAGAGGGAGGCAGTATAGCGCAGTGGTTTAAGGCTCTGAGCTGCAAATCTGGAGACCTGGGTTTGAATCCCACAGCCCCCACCTGCATACTGTGTGACCCTGAGCAAGTCATTTAACTTCCCTGTGCTCCCAGGTTGCACCTGTAAACAAGCTTTCAGCTTAGTGTGTCTCACCTGGTTAAACAATTGGTAAAAAAAAAGTAAGATAAACTAATACTGGATAATTCTCTTGAGACTAAAACAGACCAGAGAGTGGAACAAATTAAAACTCAGAGACCAATTGCATCATAGACAGATACTTTTTATTTAGTGACCTGTTTTATGGTGAATAAGATATCAGTACTTTTACTTTTATTGTTTATGTAATGTTTATAAATGACTAATAATTTAACAAGAGAACATATACTATCGATGTTGATAATTATATGTATTAGGAAGTTATAGTTGAACATGATTTATAATAACAGTACATATAATATCAGGTATGGCGGTGAATACAATGAATCTGGTTTAAATTGTAAATCATTATCTGATGTTAATATGAAAAAACGTGAATTAAATAAAAGAAGTATAAAAAAAAAAGAAAGGGCTTACTACAGCGAACCCTATTTGCACTATTAATACACAGTTCAGATTCACGTAGGGAGAAGAAGAAGGGGAGCAATTTTGAAATCTGAATTGGCTCCCCCAGCCTAGGTAAAGCCAAACTCTGGCAAATCTGTCCATGTCACCATAGACTCATCACCAGTGAGAGGGGACATTTCTTATTGCCTTAAAGAGTGTTACCACAGACGAGGGGGTTTTGGAGTTAATAAGAGAGGGCTTAATGTTACAATTCATAACATTTCCAAAGTTGGGCACATTCAGAGTGTTTTCAGCTCAGTCACCAGAGCAAAAACTCCAACTGCAATTGAAGGTGTGAAAGTTGTTAGAGTTAAATTCTGTGGCAAGGATTCCCAATTCCCAGCTAGGAAGGGGCTTCTTCTCCAGGTACTGTCTCACACTGAAGAAAAATGGCAACCCATTCTAAACCTGAAGCTCCTAAATGGGCACTTAAAAAAGGAGATTTTCCAAATGGTAACACTACAGTGATTCCCTGCCTGCAACAAGGGGATTGGCTGGGGTCACTTTTCTTAAGAGATGCATACTTCCACATTCCAATAAGACTCTGCCACAGACAGTATTTGACTTTCAGAGAAGGGCATGCTCAATTTCTGTTTAAAGCAATACTTTTCAGTCTGACCACAGCACCCAGAGTGTTCACAAAGTGCTGGTCAGTAGTGGAAGCCCACCTGTGCAGGCTGGGTGTTGTGGTGTTTCTTTACAGTGTCCCATCAAAACAGTGAAAACAAAATGGCACAGGCAAAAAAAGCACTGTTAGTTTATCTAATCTAACTTTTTCTACTGCTCACACAATGCTCTTTTTTGCCTGAGCCATTTTGCTTTCGTTGTTTTCACATGGAACCTTTCTGTACCTAGATGACTGGCTATCGTGTGTAGAAAAGCAAAAGAGGAAGCAGAGTGCTCAGTTCAAACAGTGAGGAAAGCACCCTGCAAGGTTAGGTTTCCTACTTAACTTAGAAGAGTCACACAGAGCCTAGACAGATCCTAGAGTTTATAGGTACAGAGCTGAACACAGAAAATGGCAAGGCTTTCCTGCCTCTACAAAAGACAGATGCCCTGATTTAGTGTGCATACCCAGTTCAGGCAGGTCAAACAAGAACTGCACAGGAATTCTTGAAACGTCTGGGCCACATTGCTTCCACCACAGCAGTAGTACCATGAGCTAGATTGCAAATGAGAGACCTCCAGTACCACCTCAGAATGCACTGGCATTAAAGATGTGCACCACTGCAACAGCATGCGTCAATATCAAGCAGGTTGATACATGCACTGGAGTGGTGGAATAAAGTTGGCAAACTCAGAGAGGGTATTCCCTTCCTTCAGTCTCTGCCTACAAGGATTCTGACCAGAGATACATCCTACTAGGATGAGGAGGACATCTGGAGGGGAGAGCAGTAGATGGAATTTGTGCCACTCTGCCTATTGCAGGACCAAGCAGTCCTGGTAAATACATACACTACAACTATGTATTACATACACAAACAGGGAAGCAGCAGGTCCTCAAGACTGCACAGAATCAAAGAGGATCTGGAACTTGCATAAACTCTCTGCAACACACCTAACACAAACGTGGCACTCCTACTTGCTGGCCCAGGCCATTGCTGATATCTTGCACAATCCCTCCTACTCTCAACTATCCCTTCTTATCCAACCTAGAACCTACTGCTGCAATCAACATCAGTCTTCCCACCTCCAACTAGAACATCCTAAGATAACCATGAGTATATGCCTAAGACCCTTCTCCGCAGCCGGGCCCTTACTATGGAGCAACTTCTCTGCC
The DNA here is from genome assembly GCA_016271365.2 of Neoceratodus forsteri. Classification (NCBI taxonomy): domain Eukaryota; kingdom Metazoa; phylum Chordata; order Ceratodontiformes; family Ceratodontidae; genus Neoceratodus; species Neoceratodus forsteri. Next base: position 1,191,389,486 of record CM057456.1, read on the forward strand.
TGTCTACATTCCCCTGACCACCCTCTAAATCTAAATTTCCTATTAAGAATGCACTTTCTGTCCTCCACAAGTTGTGTCTGCCCACAGGCTGGTAGCACGGCTGCACCTCCCTTGCAGCCCACCTTTACCCCCTCCCCCCTCTAGTGCTCCGCTTTCCTCTCCCACCCTGAATACTATTTTTATTCCTATTGTTGAATAATGGAGCAACCTTACCCTGTTTACCTAAATGTTATATACCTTGGTATGCTCAATTGTTGATGTATCTGGTTCTGTTTACCTTATATTTTCTCCGTTAGCTTGACCTACACTGGATTCCCTGTTATGTTCCCTATATGATCCACACTGTTTTCTCACTGTATTTTATGCTGGCTGTGCCAGTTTCTGGCCCGGAGCATGCCTGAAAAAGGTCTTAGGATCAGTGCACCAACACGGTTACCAAGTGAATAAATAAATAACAGGAATGGAGAATGTACTAGCAGAGTGACTCAGCAGAAGGAGGAATGTACCTTCTGAGTGGTATCTGACCCAAGGGGATTCCTAAATCAGTGTTTCAAAGATGGGGAATGCCAGAGATAGATCTGTTTGCCTTATGAAAAAAAAAAAACCGAAAGCTACAATTGCAGCATTAGCTATTTCCAGATATTTCACAATATTTCTAAAGACAGTCTCTCTGGTGGCCCTACGGTGGTACAGTGGACAGACGGAATTTTTCTACAGATATCACAGAAATTTCAGGAAATATATGGAAATGTGAATTGCTGCAACTGTATCCCAATTCTGTTGCAGGCCACCCTTAGTGGAGACAGTTCCATTGGGTGCACTGGCACTTCCTTTGAGAAACATGTTCCAGTATGCATTCTCTCCATTTCTACTTATTTACAAAGTATTGTTGAAATTAAAAGGGGAGACTCGAACAATGATTCTGATAGCATCAGACTTGGCAAGGTGGTCTTTATACTCATTGAAGCTGATAATGTTGCAGGTAATACCAATAGACCTTCCACTGTGACAAGGTCTGCTGACTCTGTGCTAGTAAAGGGACTTTCACCCAGACCTCCCAATTCCTCCATTTGAGAGCATGGTTCTTCAGGAGTTATAATATTCTAACTTGAACATCTAAAACCAGGTCCTGGGTTTTTGGACATTTTCTAGAAAGCCAGCAACTAGGAAAACCTGGACTTCAAAATGCATAAGATTCAGTATTTCATGTGACTCTGATCCTGTCGCTACAAAAACTGGGGTTACAGTGGTTTTGGACTACTTTGTACACTTTAATGTGCAAGTTCTAAAACCATCCAGCCTTAATGTGCACCTGGTAACTATTTGTGCTTTTAGGTAGGGAAAAAAAATCCTGTGCAGCTCAGCCAGTATTTAGGAGATTTTTTTCAAATGTCTAAATCATAGAAACATAGAAACATAGACTTTGATGGCAGATAATGACCACTTGGCCCACCTAGTCTGCCCATTTCCCTGCCTACTGGATAAGCTGCCGATCCTAGTTAACCAACACCCTATTTCTTCTGTATCCCCCAGCTCCACCCCATTGTGAGGGAACCAGTCCCACCATGTGATTTAAACCTGGTTCATTCACAATTGATGAAGCCTCCATTTTTGCCTATGTTTTCATCAGAGCTCAAATATTTAACCTGGAAAACTGTTTTAGTGGACATTACTTCTGCAGGGTCAGTGACCTGCAAGCCCTTTATATAGTCTCTAATGTCATGGTGTTTCACAGAGATAAAGTGGTGCTAAGAACAAATGTGATATTTGTACCTAAAGTGTTTTTGTCATTTCATATGCATCAACCTGTATTATTGCCTGTGTTCCTTCCAAAACCTCACTGTAATGTGGGGAAGGAGAAATTTCACAGTCGGAGTGTCAGGAGGGCTTTAAGTTTCTACATGCATGAGACTAACTAGTCCAGAACTGAAAATATGCAGCTGTTTGTCACTTATAGCAGGGTTGGAGAAGGTAAGCTTGCTGCTAAGAAAGACAATCTAACATTGGCTTGTCTCTCGAATTAAATTATACTCTGCTAAGGCTGGTAAAGATCTACAAAAGGGTTTAAGGGCACATCCCACCATCCTACAGTACATCTGCCTCCTTACTATTAAGGTGTGCAAGGCAAGGTCTGCAACACACACCTTAATTTCTCATAACTGTTTGGTTATCTAGAAGGCATGCCAGGGTAAGTCATTTTTTTCTCCTGTCCTCTCATTCTTTATTATTGAAGATATTTGCACGGACACATTATCTTTGTCCCCCAGATGATGATCCATATATTCTATTATATTTTAAAATGTTTCCTGGATACTGGAAAAATGTTATCTATCGGGATGAGCTATGGGTTGTACTTCCAGGACCCATAAATCTTTTCAGATACTAATCCCGGACAAGTTGATGAATAAGTGAAATGTTCCATTTCTGCACAACATAATAAAAAGCATTTTTAATGTATTGCTTTCGAATATCACAGCTCATTCAGTGGATATGCATAATGTTGGTGCATGGCAAACAGAGAAAATATCAGACCCAAAGTAATACAGGTTCTTGTTAATGAGACAAGGTATACATTCTAAGTGTATATGTGTTGCATTGTATTACATAGCTCTGTGCAGATCAAGCCTGAACATAGGCTTTCTAGCTAGTGCTTGTACCTAATTACCAAAAACTTTAAATAAAATAAATGTATTCTCTTTACAGACTTAGTTTTTCATAATTGATTCCTTTAAAGGGCTATACTGAACATACACAGTATTAGCACAGTGGGAGGACAGTGGAAATACTGAATATTCATTTAATAAGTCTTCTTTAAATAGATCTGAACACCACGTTATTCCTTTCTTTGAGTACCAGTTTTTAATATACAGTATATGTCAGCTGACTATATTTATTTATGCTGTTATTGTTACTGTTTTATTTATATTAATTGAATTATTGTACTGATAGTGTGTTTTTACTGTATGGCGCCCAGAGCCTCCGGAATTGGGCACCTAAAAAACAAAATGTGCCTCGCCTTGTCATCATTCCATGTATACTGTAGCTGTTTTATTCCATCAACCGGTCTGTTCCTTTATCAGTTATTTGTCTAACTGGGATGTACATCTTGTGTTTTTGTAAACTAGGGACAAAAGGGTGAATCCGGTGCCACTGGGATTTTGGGCCCTCCCGGGCCACCTGGACCTACTGGTCGTGCTGGCCCACCCGGACCTCCAGGATCAGGTAGGAGTATTTGCAGAAATAACTTAATTTAGGATGTGCATTTAATATAGGAATATTTACTGATAATTTTCATCATCCAGCACAGGTGTAGCCACGAGGGGGGATCCTGGGGGCCCAGAAACTACCTCCCATCTTGCTTCCATTAAGTTTTTGTAAAATATTTTTCTGTAAACCCAGACTAAATAATAGGATTTCTTTGATGGACCCACCCCCGTTCCCAGATAATGGCTACGCCCCTGTCCAGAAAACTATGTACTGAATATACTGGAAAATTTAGCTGTTTTCAGGCTGGGAGCCCTTGCAAAAGTGGACTTCATTTGCTTTGAAGTTGTACAACTGATATACTTCCTTGAAATCTGTTTTCCAGATTAAAAAAATGTTTTTCCACAAAAGTCCTGCTAACACTTTACATTATAATGGAAGTACCAGTTTGGGGGAAAAAAAAGAGTTGCTTGATTTTGTTCATCTTGGGCTGTTTTGGAGATGATTCATACAGATTTAGAAAGGTACTATACTAAAAGAATCATGCCAGCTAACCATTCAATCCATGAGCTGACTTTGGCTTTTTGATAGAAGGCCTGTTCACATTTTTCTGTCCACCACATGTTGAAGGTTTGCTCTTTTGAGTCTTTGTAGATTGTGTGGCCCCTTGCAGTGCTGCTTTGAAATGAAGTTGTCATTTTTGGGGTAACTTTGAAAAACATACCATGACACAGCTCTGCTTTGTTTTATGCTCTATAGTGTCTGTATTTCTCTTCTTTTTGTTAATCATTATTGGATTTATTTACATACAGTAGGAACAGGATTATTGTCCCTCAGAGTTGGTCAGTTTATTAAGCATTAAGGCAAGAGTGCAACCCCAAGAGCCGAATGAAGCCTAGAGGTATAGCAGCCAAGGGCTTCATGCACATAAGGATTATATTATCTACTGGCAAACCAACACCTGGGAGCTCCTTAATGCTAGAACCAAAATGGGTATCAGTATAGATGTTTGTTTTTTTATTAATTTTTTACCATTTGGAATCTTACAAATTTATAGAATTATCCTCACAGAAATACACACACACGACAACTGCTGTAACATAAAAAAGTCAGCTTATATAATTAATTATACTAGTGAGTTTGTAATTTTAAACATTTACATATATTTAGTTAGTTAGTTAGATAGTTATAAATTAGTGGCTGGGAAAGACACACTGAGTCAAAGCTCATTTCCAGGTATGACCCGGGGGAAGGGGTACATGGGAATATACATCATACAGGCAAAAACAAATTAATAGTTTAAATACAGTGCAAATAAATACAAGTTAGTACAAGTGGAAAACAGTATGGACCTAAAGGGTGAACAATAACAATGGTCCCATGCTATGTAATGATAAGTTGCAGGATAGACTAAATAAATACATTAAATAAATAATAATAAAATAAGATGTCAGGTGATCACTAAGATGGTGCTCCCAGTGTTTGACTACTCAGATATTGTTTATGGCACCATCCCATCCTCCTCCTCCTGTGCCACACAGGATACCCTCTGCACTGCCTTTTGCTATTTTGCTGCTAATGCTCCTCCTTGTATTCATCACTGTACCCTTTGCACTTCCCTTTCAATCCCTTCCCTTCCCTCCCATCGTCTCATGCACTGTGACCCTAGTTTCTAAGTATTGCTTTGACTCTCTGCCCTCCTACTTTCCTCTCTTCTCTTCCTTATTCCCTCTTTCTCTTATTCTCTTCATTCTCATGACTCTTGTACTTTCTCCATTCCACACTTCAGCTCTGCTGTTGGGAAGTCTGTTTTTTCCTCACATCTTCCCTCCATCCGGAACATTCTCCCTCACACTTTCCACTTCTCCACCTCCTTTCATTTCCTCAAATGCCAGCTCAAGACTCTTGTGGCCCCTCCTGCTCCTGCCCTGGCCATAGTTAATTCTGCCATGCTACTCTCATGTACTAAGCCATATAGTGCTCCTGAACCAGTGTTTTAGTTCCAGTACACTAGCCTGTACACAGTTTACTGTATTGTACTTTTTGCTAAATTTTGCATGTTTGCTGCACCTTGTATTTTTCTACCATGTATGTGTTATATGTTTTGCTTCTGTGTTGTATACTTTGTCTCTCCATTTCCCTCCCCCTGGGTCACACTCGAAAACAAGTCTTGTTCAGGCCTTTTTCCAGTTACAGGTTTTCAATAAATAAATAAATCAGCATTGGCCAAATGCTAAATGTTCATTTGCTTGTATTTGCTGTGTAGTTGTTAGGTGTAAATAGTGCTGCAGTTACAATGAACAAAATAATAATGTGAGTTACAAAAGTGACATTTTCATGATTGAGAAGTGAAGAGGTTCACTCATGACACTGTGATTGGGCAAGGACTTCAAAAGGAAAAAGAGGAGAAAGGCAGAGCATGGACAAAATTGGGGAGGAACATAAGTATTCTGATGCTGTGATAGGTGAAGAAGGGGCACATCCCCAAAAGCCCTCTCACGGTTTAGATTAATACCAAATATTTACAATGCATGTATTAAATGCTAGAAACATGTATTTCATACCAGTGTAACAATGATAATTTTGCTTTCTACAAGTGTAACATCTATGTCTACCACTTGTGTCAGGAGAAAACTGGCTGTGAGTCAATGCTATTTTTTATATAAAATGGTAATAAGTTAAATGACAGGTAAGCAGAGTAACATATCTCCTTACCTAAACTGATCAATGAGTGTAGGAACATGTTAGGACATCTATTTTACTACACAGTATGAGAACATTATTTCCTTGGGTTGCAAGCACTACATCATGGGTACACAAATAATGTGGTTGTGAAACACCTCTGTCATTCCCTGAGTAACAAAGCACTCAACAGCAGCACATTTGAAAGCAATAAACAGTAGCACATATGTGGAACAGAAAGCAGAAGTAAGGCTTCAAGCAGGAATTAGGCGTTGCACAAGAAAACCATCCTCCTTGCATTGTTCAGTCTTGTTGAGCATAGAAAGCACAACAGTTAAAATGAACAAATTAATAACATGAGTTATAACAGTAAACTTGTCATGATTGGGAAATGAACAGGTTCACTCATAACATTGTGACTGGATAAGGACTTCAAAGGGAAAGAGAAGAGCAAAGCAAAGAGTGAGCAAAAGTAGGGAGGAAATTCAGTATCCTGATGCTGTGACCGGTGAAGAAGGGGCACACCCCAAATGCCCTCTCACCATTCAGACTGATACCATTTCACTTATATGCTTTGTAAGCCAACATAATCAGCTTGATTTCAGGGATAGAAGTATTTGTGCTAAGCTTTTTATCTTTATTTTATAATGACCCAAATGCTTTAATTTTAGTGTTTAAAACGCAGATAAGAAGAGTAACACAGCTCCTTACACCTTTTCGGCCTGGCTTTTAATGAATTCTGAATTGTAATATATTCTCTGGTTCCTATTTATGATATTTTATTAGTATTTAGTGTTTCATATTTTAGTTATTTTATACCGTACTGATTTATTTTGATATTTATGATTCTGTGTTTATTTTACTTTACTATGAGGTGCCCAGAGCCTCTGGGAATGTGCGCCATACAAATAAAACTTGCCTTGCCTTGCCTGAACTGATCAGTGAGTGTAGAAACATGTTAGAATATCTGTTTTACTTACTTTTCACTACAGTTAATTGTATGAGTTGCAAGCATTGTATCATGGGTGTGCAAAATGATACAGGTTGTGCAACATCTCTGCCATTCCTCGAGAAACAAAGCACTAGGCAGCAGCACATATGAGAGAAGTAAACAGTAGCATATATCTGGAATGAAAAACAGGAACAATGTTTCAAATAAGCAGTAGGAGTTGCACAAAAAAACACTCTACCTTGTATTTCCCAGTCTTTCTGATTGAACAAGGACTTCACAGGGAAAAGGAGAAGAAAGTTGGAGAGTGGGTAGAATTAGGGAGGAGAGTCAGTATACTGAAGCTTTGATAAATGGAGGATAGCCATGCTCCAAAGCCCTCTCACAGTTCAGATTGATACCAGTATGTTCGTATACTTTGCAAGTGAACATATAAAAGGTGCAAAATCACTAGAAACATAGAAAAAGAGAAATCTTCCTAGAAGACAGACCAAAGTCCATCTAGTCTGATCTGTTCCTACCTAACTCACACCCCACCAACCTAACAATCTACATGCATTGCTGTTCCCACTAGTGGTAGCTCAGTACCCCTCCCCAGAGTTCTCCCAGGTGCTTAGCCCCTGATATCTGTCCCATCCTGTCTTGAAGCCCTCCACAGTTTCTATTTCCACCACTTCCCTAGGCACCCCATTCCACCTGTCCACCAGTCTCTCAGTGAAGAAATTCTTCTTCATGTCTTTTCTGACCCCAAATCAGCTTGAACCTTTGCCCTATTGTGGTAGACCCCTTGCAACACTTGGAAAGTTGCTGACTATCCACCTTGTTCATTCCCCTAAGAAACATAAAGGTTTCTATCATGTGCCCCCCTGCCCCCCTTCTGGACTCCAGTAAGTACAAGTTTAGGCTACTCAGGCACTCTTCATAAGATTTCCCCTGCTGCCACTTAATCAACTTTGTTGCTTTTCACTGCGCAGTCTCAAGCCCCTCCCTGTTTTTGTTTCAGCTGAGGGTTCCAGAACTGTGTTTAGTATCCCAGGTACGCCTGCACAAGAGACCTATAAAGGGGCAGGATCACCTTCTTATTCCTACTGGAGAATCTTCTCCCAATGAAATCCATCATTCTGATCACTCTCCCATATGCCTTGTGACACCAAACTGTGACTCTTAATCTGCTGTGATAACACTCAGGTCCCTTTTCTCTGTCATCTGGCCTAGTCTAACAACATCAAGCCAATATTCGGTTTTAGAATTCTTTCTACTGACATGCATGACTTTGCATTTTTTGACATTGAATTTGAGATGTCAGTCCCCTTACTACTGATCCAGCCTGCCCAGATCTCTTTTCATACCATTGACAACCTCCTCACTGTTGATCTTCCCCCAATTTTATGTAATCTGCAGACAGACTGATCTTGCAATGTATTCCTTAACCTGTGTCACAGATAAACTGTTAAATAGAATTGGACCCAAGACTGACCCCCTGGAGTACTCCTGATGACTTCCCTTTTCCCTAAATGCTCCCCATTAATGATAACACTCTGGGTCCTCCCTCAAACCAGTTCCCCAACTTCTTTACCAGCCTGTGTGGTGCCGAGTCAAAGGCTTTGCTGAAATCCAGGATTTCAACAGCTTGACCTTTGTAAGTTGTCTTCATCACCACACTGAAGAAGTCAATGAGGTTCATCTGATATGACCTCCCATAAATGAAACCATGCTGCCTCAACTCTTGCAGGGCATTTCCCTCCTGGCTTAGGCAAAAAACATAAGTCTTGGACAAGCCAAATATTGAGTGGCCAGAGAGAAGTATGCAAACAAGCAGCCCCTACAAAGTGTGCTGGGTGACCAAAGAGGAACTGGTACCAGGAACAGAGAAGGGAATAAAGTGAGCTGTTAGAAACTGTTTGAATGAATGGTAAGAGGAGGAGTGGTGGAGCTTTGTAATCTCAGTAAGCACAGCTCCCAGTTTACTGTCAGCTGAACAAGGCAGTAGTACATATTCACTCTGTAACATTTGCTGTGTGATCCTGGCTATGTTACATTTAGTTTGGGGGATCAGCTTCAAAACAACTGTGATTAATAAACAGATGTTATGGGCTGGCCCAGTGACAAGGCGGGCAGAGGAATCCATGCCTCACCTGCCACCATGCCAGTGACCCAGGTTTGGGGATAAACACGGGTTGCTCGGGGGTCAGTCAGGGGGTGGACGATCAAACATCCCAGTGGATGCTGTCCTCCTCTGGGGAGAGAGGGCAGACTGCCTCATTTCAGTGCCACTACCTAGGTGACCATAGGTGGTGGTGCAAATTGGAGCACCAGTTCCAGATGGGGGACACTCCCTGATGGAAGATGTCAGCATGTCCTCTGATGTGCACATAGCCAGATGTGGCCTACATGGAGTGTCCATGGGTCAGGGGAATCAGCAACATGGAAAAGCAGCACCAGTGGTAGGCTGCTGCCCCATGGAGCCAGACAGACCTTGCACTACCTACTGGGCAAAGGACCAACAGACTAAGCGTGGTAATGGAAGGGGGGTTGGGGGGTTTCCCCGATGGCCCTACCACAGAGGGCAGTCTATTGAGCACTCAGTGACACCAAAGTAAGTCCCAGAAATGGTGTATGACAGGATTGGAAGAACCACCAAGATCAAAGAGGGCTCGCCAGTGGAGTGGGAGAAAAAAAAAGGATTTTGGCTCTTCATAGTTACAGTGAAGCTCACCAGGATGAAACCCAATTCTGCAGCATTTTGCAGCACTCTGCATCATGCTGCAGCAGAGTTACTGTGGAAAACAATGTAATTTTAATGGCAATTATTCCCTTTTGTCATGCAGGAAACTTTAACATTCACTTCATCCGGGCAGTGTCACATTTTCCTGCATGACAAAAGGGATTAATTCCCATTGAAATTATATTGTTTACTGCAGTAACTCTGCTGCAGCAAACTGCAGAATGCTGTAGAAGTGGGTTTCACCCTGGCGAGCTTCACTGTATGTTATGGCAAATAGCTCCCACCACCAGCATCACCCTCAGTGTGGATTCTATGAAATGGATAAAATGTATACACACTTTGATCTTCCCCACCCACAACTCCATTCAGAAACCCAACACCAGTTTTGAGGGACATTGCCAACTCCCTTAGGCCTCAAAGTGTCTCTAGTTTTGAAAGTGCATTTAATGATTGGTCAAAGCCTGTAGAGGTTGCTGGTAGTTTGATTCTGATGCTTTTTTTAAGTGAAAAATGGACTGCCAACCACGTTGGTGTTACCATACAATGTTTACATTCGTTTATCAACTCCAGTTGCATTTTTTCTGGACTTTGAAACACCCATAGTACAGTATATCCAATTATGATGTAGTGGAAGAAGAGGAGACTACTGCATCATGAATATCTGCACTGTTTGGAGGTGTTCCTAATGTTCAGTAAGTATGCAATAAGAGTAGATCAAGAATGAAACACAGCAAAGTCAGGTATAATATAGAGAATAATATATGGGATGGTGAGCATTACAAAAATTTAATACACACCCAAGGTGTGTGATACTACATAAACCCTAAGAGCGAAGTTCGAGGGGTTTATTCAAGTATCACACTCCGAGGGTGTGTATTAAATTTGAGTAATCTCACCATCCCATATTTTATTTAATATAATTACTGGTCATCCATCCCCCCCCACCCCCCAAAAAGTCTTGGCTTTTCTTGATCACCGCAATACAGATAGTGCTGTGCTCGAGCCACAGAGAGTAAGGCAGTCTCAAGCAGAACTGTGTTTTAGGCACTACCTTCCTTATTTCAGGTTAGTTTTAGTTTTATTTAAGCAGAGTTGGCTTAATTAGTCTGTTTTGCTATCTCATTTCACTTTTAAAAGGGAAACTGTTGCGATCGCTGAATGGACTGCTTCACTTGAGACATAGTGGCACAGCGAGTCTCAAGCGCAGCTGCTGTGTTAAAAGGTGCATGTTTGCCGTAATAACCAGCCAGTTATTACAGCAAATGTCAATTGGCTTGGCCCATTAACAAAATTGATGGGCAGTTATTATTACACCATTAGCATACATTTCAGATCTACTAAGAAAGGAAGCAGCTAAAACAATCAACAACATCAATGAATTTTAGAGAAGGTAAGCAATCATACAATGTGGGTTTTCCACTAGAAATAACACAAAGCAAAAAGGTTGCAAGTGTCCCTTTAAATGATTCCTTTATAAATTGTTAAAAGAAGTTGTACAAGCTCATTTTAATCGCTGCTTGTATAAGCATAAACATCTAGTCAAAGTGATATCACAGTCCGTCTTTACACTGTGCCATTTACTTTGTGCTCTCAACTTTGTTAAATCATTTTAAATCTAATTTCAAAACATACAGTTATTAATCTTATAGATTTTATCTCTTTTTACCAAATCACTGATTTTTGTTTGTGGGTATGTTGTTGTTTTTTTTTTGTGTGTGTGTGGGGGGGGGGAAGGGGGATTTCTGTCACTTGCATTTGGATGACAGCTTGAAAAAGATGTTAATCTAGCATTCAGCTGACAGGAAACCAGAGAATCCAATCCAAACAGAAAATGAATAAGAAAAAGTACACACAAAAATCAGTCATTTGACAAAAAAGAAACGTTACTCATCATAAGTCCAGATCTTCAAGACTCTCTTTTCCGTAAGGTGCAACTCTTTGATCTTAAGCCAGTGGAGGTAGTACCCCGTGGGAGTAAAACTTATTTGTCAGGCCACTGGCAATGGTGTTAGTGTCAGTGCATGCATGACACTGCCTGCTATATCTAATATTACCATTGCCGACACCCCAGCAACCTCAGTTTTGTTAGTAAAGTGAGTGAAAGCATGTCAGGCAAGCATATGCTTGCAGTAAGAGAAAGAAAAGAAAGGATATAGACAGTGAAAAATCGACGGCTTAATATAAATGACTACCAATCTAATAAAAGAGAGGGAGTTGCTTCTCTTCCTAGTAGGTGTCCCCTGAGGAGGACAAGACAAAGCATATATAAAATATTGTTACAGAAAATCAGAGCCAGAGGTATGGTTGGCAAGCCTTGGTGGAGGGACCAGACACCCCTGAAAAAAAAAATAGGGGCATAGACTCCAGGCATCTGACCTCTGAGTGTTGTCAAGCAATGTACTCTGCACCCTGGTGCAAGGCACTGGTCCAAGCATGTCAGCACCAAGCTATATGCATGCCCAATGCTAAGGCAGACTTAGTGGAGAAATATTTGTCTGGGAAGAGTGGTAGTCTGAAGGTTGGAGAGCGAAGTAATAAATCCAACTACAAATTTCAACAATAACTACAAGGGAATGTAGAGAAGACTCAGTCTCTCTATCCTTGCAACAGGGACTACCACCCTTTTGGGGCACCAAGATGACACAGAAAGCCTCTGGGGCTAGTTCCACCATTAGCGGTGCCTCAGGGATGAAATCTGCTTAGACCAAATGTATGGTAAGAAACAAGGCCCAAAAGAAGTAATGAATAGAACATACAAAACATTTACTGCTCATGCAGAGAAAACCGGTACTGTACAGCCATAAAGTATGCCATTACCGATGAGAATTCGGTACCACCACTACAACCACCAAGACCCAGCTCATGGCAGAACTATGAACTGTTTAGTTATTAATACATTATAGCAGTGGTACTCAGTCATACGAGGCTTGGGAGCCACATGTGCTACTTCACTTTGCTCAGGTGCCACAACCCAGATACACAGCATTCGGCAGTGCCGAAATAAAACTTGCACACAAAATGTACTAAGTTCAAAACATTTTATTGTTATTAATTCAAAATATATTCAATTAAATAAACATTAAATCATAAATAGCACTGTTACACATATTAAACAGAATTTAATAGCAGTCAGTTGGATACATGGCACTCCTTCTTTGAAACAAGTGCAGTGAAATCTGGCTCTAAGCATATGGCATGTAATCCCCACCCCATCCCCAGCAAACACCACACTACCGCACCAGTGACTCCCCCAGAACCAGCACACAGTGGACAAGAACAAGAGCCATGTAATGTAACACCAAACTTATAAAATTCAATTATATCCCTCATAACATCACAAAGTTATAAAACAGTAAAACCTAAGCACCACACAAGTGACCCCCCAAAATCCACACCAAGTGAACAAGGAACAGAATCTAAGTATTGGTGCCCCAAATTTATAAATTTTATACAAAATATAAAACACTACAGAACCTCGTCAGTAACCCCCCCCCCCCCCAAAAAAAAAACAGGTTCTGACAGTATCTGCTGCTGAAGTGTTGTAAGGGAAACTGCAGAGAGAAAAATAGTTTCAATAAGATACTTTTATCAGCCCCAGATCTTAATTAAAAATATTATGCTTCAATTTAAAGAAGAAAAAAACATTCTGTACCTGCACAGAGCCTGCAGCACTGGGCACTCCACCATGAAGGACTGAACAATGAGATTTCAGTGAGCTTCGAGGGCACAAAACTGAAGCGAGATCATGAACCTACGGAAGCAGCAAATAAATGTACGGTAAGCTCCTTAATGCAATATTTATTCTACCCCACGGCCAAAGCCACAGCTTTAGCTGAGTAATTTAATTAATTAAAAAGCACATTCCGCACACTTCATCGTGCTAACACTGCTCTACCACACAGTCACAGCAGTTGTTCAGTACCTGAATTATTTATTTCTGATTCCGCGCATTCAGTCATAGATCCTGGTTATGCTGGTTATGTTACGATGCACCCCATCCACAAACACTGCTCTACCCCACAGCAGTTGCTCATTACCTTATTTATTATATCAGATTCAGCACGTAGGATCGTGGATGCTGTTAATAATGCCCCACATGGTCCAATTTACACCTCATCAGTAATACAATGAAAATACAATGAAATTAACAGCACCGATTTAGTGCTACTATGCTGACATTGATAGTGCTAAGCGGTTTGCTGTTAATGTCATTAAATTGCAAGTAGAAGCGAAATTCCACAGCTAAAAGGACTGCAGCTAAAAGTAAACCATGAAACCTTCAGTTTTTTATAAAACAATCAGCACTATCGATCAGGCAGCATGTAAAGAGCTACATATACGTGTCAGTATAATGTCGTTGAGGGAGCCGCTAGAGAAGCGTAAAAGAGCAGCATGTGGCTCATGAGCCACGGTGTGGGTACCACGGCATTATAGCCTTCATCATGGAGGAGAGAAACACCCCAGGTGGAGGAAACCTCTAGGGACCCAAGGCCTAGGTCACCTTTACTCCAGGCTTTGGAATATTTTACTTATATTGGACCTCAGGTGCACTGCTTTGATTAAAGTATGATGTGATCTAATCCTTCTCGCTCAGATAAGCGGTATGAATACAATGCACTGTTTCACATTAGAAGGAACAGTCCATCCGAACAAGTGTGTATCTAAATTTGTCTTGCATAAGACATCCACAATCATGAAGGTCCCATGGGCCACTGCCCTGCAACAAAGAAGTCCACACTATTAGTAGGAGTAGTAGTAGTAAATCTTTTTTATTCGTTAGAATAAGGGAAAATGTTCAACTGAGCATAGCTCATTTTCAATGAAGTCCCAGTTGTTAGAACAGCAAGCATCAGTTACAATATAAAAAAGAATACTCAGACAAACAGCAAATACAATGTGAAAAGGTATACAGTCATACATTATAAATCAGACAAGTATCTATGTACACAAATAGGTTATGATATAGATAAAGGTTCTACGTCAAAACTGTTCTATTTGAAAAAGCGTGATCAAAAATTGTGCCATCATAAATGTACTACCTAGCACACTTCCTTTACCTTACTATCAAAATATATACTTAGCATGCCATAAGTCCACTGCATATATTTCAATAATAAACTAAAGGAAGTGTGCTAGTTTGTATAGCGGCACTTTCACTGTTTCTTCATGCATGATTATCATGGTGCATTTTTTCACCATGCTTTTTTGGATCGGTGGTCTTGACTGAATACCCTTGAGAAATATCCCCAGGAGGTGCACAGGTGCTAGCCTATATACACAGTGGAGCCAGCCAGGATGCAATGAAGTACTCTGCAGTAAACTACATGTCCCAAAATTTTACATGACAAAAGGGCTTAATTGCTATTGAATTACACTGTTCCCTGCAGCATATTGCAACTTTTTGCAGTAAATCCTAGCTACTTAAGGACTTCTTCAGCTTCATATCATATGGTTCCACCCTTACTAAGGGACTGAAGAACACAGTCCTATGACAAGAAGTCCATGCTAACGAGGGCTACTCCCTCTTAGAGATGCCCGTGGGACTACCTGAATGCTAAAGGAACTACGTTATTTTTAATTTTCACCCTTGGTCTACAGTAGCATTTTTCTGACTACCATTCATCCCCTTGAAGCACTGAACGTGGTTGTTAAAAATTGGGGATGAGTTGCAGCTGAGGGAATAGCAGATAAAACAAGTTTAAATACCTTGTTTGTTTCTGACCCCATTTTGAACCAGTTTGTGGATATGCAGACTATGGGTAAAAGATGCTGGCCATTTGCAAATTCAGTTCAGCTTCGATTCAGGCCCCATGAATTCAGTTTGGCTTTGATAAGTCAGCTGAACCACTTCTGGTCCCAGTGCAGTAACTGGCATGGAGTAAGGCAGACACAAATAGGGTGGCAAAAGCCTTGAAGTATGCAGTAACTGTTTATTGCTCTAGCCTCCTTGTGACAGATGGTGTTGGCCTGCCATATTGCTGAGGATTGCTGTGTTTGTTGTGGTGTGATGAAGTCTGCAACCAATAAGTCCACAGAGGCACAACCCACTATGCTAGAGTAATAAATATTCCTTGCTAATCTCAAGGCTTATACCCTCCCTTTGTAGTCTATGCTTTACCTCTCATGCCTGCACTGCCATCCCCCTCCCCTTCTACTTATAACCTTTACCTATTTCTCTTAAAGACTGTGTCCCCTGGATAAGTCATCAAATCATTAAAGTTCCTTCCCATTGTTGGCAGCACAGGCCCTGATGGGATTTTATCTAGACTTCTGTGTCATGATGCACCCATCCTTGCCTCACCCATATCATATATTTGTATCTTATGCTTTGCCTTGGGGATAGTTCCCAATGACTAGAAATTGCCCAAATCACAGCAGTGTACAAAAGCTGCTTCATGATAACAGGCCAGCTGCATTACTCCCAATCCTAGGCAAGTTGCTTGAAAAGGTTGCTGTCTTCCAACTAACTATTCCTTCAGAACTGCAGTCACCTTGCCCCGATCAACAATGGATTTTGCAAGGAACACAGTACCACCACCACTCTTACTTGGCTGTGAACAACATCAGCTCCACCATGGATAAAGGCTCTGTCACTGGGGCCATCTTTCTCTAAAGCCTTTAGCTTTGTCAACCACTTCCTTTTCCGCATCAAGCTGACTTTAATTGGCTTCTACAACCATAGTGCCTCCTGGTTTTTAAATTACCTTATGGATAGACAGCAGTATATAAAGTTCAGTAACACTGTCATCAAACATGGTGCTCCACAGGGCTCTATACTTAGCCACTACTCTTCTCCACCATTGTCAATGACCTTCCTTCCACTCCCTTTCTTATGGCTCTTCAAGCATGCATGCCAATGACACTGTGCTATACCTTAGCTCTCCCTCCAGCTCCTAAATCAGCACACAGATAAATCCGGATTTTCCAGAGGTTCTGGCATGGCTTTTATTAAAAATAATCTTGTTTTCAACCCCTCAAGACCCAAGTCATGGTGTTTGTACCCCAGGCTAAACTCAAATCCTGTGCTGGTCCCTTATATATTCAGTGCTGGACAGGTCTGACCTCTGCACGGTGGATGATTTCAAATACCTAGGCTTCACCCTAGATCCCTTTCTAGATTCCTCTCTCAATATCTGGCATTTAAAACAGTAAACTCCAGACTAGGGCTTGTGTACCAAGCAAGATTTTTTTTATTTTATGAATGTATTTATTTATGTATTTGGTAAGCAGGTAAGTACACTGGTCCAAGACACCATTTACAGGCATGACCTGGGCCCTATAGATGGCACAAACAACAAAGGTTCCATCATCATACAGAAACAAAAATGGTTTGCAGTAGTGTCAATGATATTGTGTTACAATAGATTAGAAAGCTTGGAAAAACAGGCAGGGTCATTAAGATAGTAATAACAAATACTTCACAGAGACACAAAGTACAGTCAACAATTGGCCCTTTATAAGGACCTGACTGAACACAGAGATAATGCTTCAAGAATACTATCCCAACTAGTGTTCTTGCTAGCAGATGCTTCCTCATTCCCAAGGTTAGGCTTGCAGTCACTCAGGGTGTCCTCCCTTTTGGATTGCGAGTAAAATATTTTAAGTTGGAATGATGTCCATCTTGTTTATTTTCATGGGCAAAAAAATGAAAATACATAAAATGAGTTATTTAAAAAATATATGTATTTTGCTGAATGGGGCCCATTAAGCTTGATCTTGATTTTTTTTAATGGTCCAGAAATACCTTTTTTGGACTATTTTAAGTTCTTTGACTGTCAGCTTACTGAAATGGCTAAGTCTTGTGTCGTGAGCCGCAAATTCTTGGTTCGCATATTTAAGTGCTACTCAAGCATTTCTCATGTGCACCAAAAATGGAATTCTTGAGTCACACTTAAATGTGCAGGTTCATCTTAACCCCACAAAAGTAGGGAAATGTGGCATTAGGGTTTCCAATCGTAACTCCCTACCCCCCTCAAGCAACAAAAGGACAAGACCACACAAGCAAACACAGACAGCCATTATCAGGCAAGACAAATAACATATAACTGTTTCCAGATGACACAAAAGCAGTAGCACTGATGTGCTACCTTCATGGATTTGTTATCAGTGCTTCTGCAGTCAGAAATCTGTGTATGTCTTACAGTGTGCATGAATATCTGTGGTTGCAGAAGTGCTGGCCCCATAGAGACCCGCACTTCTGCAGAGAAATGTAGTGCTGTATTTTGAGTATCATGGATTTCTACATGTGGCTGCAGAAGTGCAGGCCTCTCACAGAGAGTGAGTAAGCAGCTGCCTTTGTGGTGGATTCCAATGCTTCTTTGTGAACAACCAGAA
The DNA here is from genome assembly GCA_016271365.2 of Neoceratodus forsteri. Classification (NCBI taxonomy): domain Eukaryota; kingdom Metazoa; phylum Chordata; order Ceratodontiformes; family Ceratodontidae; genus Neoceratodus; species Neoceratodus forsteri. The sequence goes on from CM057456.1 coordinate 1,191,407,380, forward strand.
GATGCTATAGGATTGCCAGGTGGCCTGCATCTACCCTGTTTGGGAGCTGAGCATTTCATGGCAACACATTGGGCCACTTAGCCTGGTACCACATGAAACTGCAGGGTTTACACATGCACAACTGGGCCAGTAAACATCTGTTTCTTCTGTCCATCTCTGGTCATTGTCGAGGTGAAAGTTTTAGATATAATGATATGTTTGCAAAGCACATAGGGGAGTACCTCTGTGTCCAGGCCAGCATTCTCTCTCACAATAAAAGCAATTTGTTTTAATACAGTCATCCATGATTGTGGGGAAGGGTGCTGATGAACACACAATGCCTTCTCCATTCACCTACATACTGTACATACAGTCACTTCCTAAGAACATAGGAAGTGCTACGGTCCATCGTGTTTATGTCCTGCTATCCAGGTAGTTGCTGCATACATTAGTTTGAAATTTGACTGTAGTCAATGTTTAAAGCGAAGTGTTTCCAGTAGATTAATTTGGATCACGGCACTGAAGAGCTATTTGTATACTTCACTAGCACTATACATAGATGTATAGACATTGCCAGCAGAAAAATTCTCAATGGCCCATTCAGTCTTCCCACTCTGCCTACTTACTCTACAGTGGTCCTAGTGGCCATCCCCCAATTCCTTTCTGCTTTTTCTTACTAAGTCCATGTGCATACCCCATCCCTGATTGAAATTCCCTACTGATCAGGCCATTACCACTTCTTAAAGCAGCTTATTCCACTTGCCCACCACTCTTTCTGTGAAAAAGTGATTGCAGATGTCTTCCTTGAATCTCTCCACTTCTGGTTTCAGTAAGTTCCCCTGGTCCCTGTATTTGAGATCAAGTATAAGAGTTCCTTATCCTCCACTGTGTTTATCCAAGCAAGTACTGGTATGTTTCTCTCATGTCACCCCTTTCCCTTCTCTTCTCAGTGGTGTATATACCTAAGTCGTAAAGCCTATCCTCGTAAGACTTGCCCCTGGACTATCTTGGTTGCCCTGCGCCATACTACTTCCACTTTATCACGGTCTCTTCTCAGATGTGGACTCCAGTACCTTGCTCTGTACCCCATATATGGTTTAACCAATGACCAGTACAGAGCAAGGGTCACCTCCTAACTTCTGCTGCTTATCCCCCTCCCTAAACTTCTCAACATTTTAATTGCTTTTCCCATGGCTCTACAAAATCATGACTCAAAGATCCTTTTTATCCATGGTGCTTTTCAATACCCACCACTCCCCCCCATTTCATACTACATTCTTGGGTTCCTTTTCCCAATGTGCATCACCTTACATTTCTTTGCATTAAAGGACAGCTGCCAGATTTTTGACCAGCTCACCAACCTGCCCAGATCCTCACTGAGTTCCCTTACCCCTTCCTCCATGTCAGCACTTGTGTAGATCTTTGTGTCAAAAGTGAAGAGGCAGATCTTGCCCTTAATTTCTTCCCCTGTCACAAATGAACACATTGAAAAGGACAGGACAGAGCACTGATCCCTCCAGTACACCACTTGTAACTTCCTTAACTTCTGAGAACTTCCCATTTACTTTAACTCTGGATCCTCACCCTCAGCCAGTTTTCAACCCAACATGCACATTTTTCCTTCACCCTATGTTCTTTAGCCTCCTGTGGGGTACTAAGTAAAAGGCCTTAATGAAATCGAAGTATACTGTATCTACTGCCTACCCCTTAGCACGCTCAGTGACCTTTAGTGACATACTGCCTGTCTACAATGGGGGGAAGTATAGGGTACTCCATACCAGGAGCTTCAATCAATGGTTGAAGAAGTGGTGCAGAGGGGAGGGTTTTGGCTACATTGGGGACTGGGGTCCCACCTGGAGGGAAAAGGCCTATATAGGGGGATGGCCTGCATCCATCCAGGATGGGGAACCCGGGTCCTCAGTGAGTGGTTTAAATGTTTCATTGGCAAGCATTTAAACTAGCTGAGGAGGGTGGTGGTAGGAGGAAGGGAGACATAAGCTGGCCACCCCTTACAAGTTGAAGTAGTCAGTAAGTAGAACCTGAAGGGAGACAAATCCCCAAGGGTACCTGATAAGAAAAACAAACTACCAGAAATGAAGAGAGATGTAAATGAGGGCAGAGGAGGTACAGATGGAAGGCAAAAGGGAAAGGAGGAACTGACAAGTAGGGTGGTAGCAAAATCTGGAAGGCCATGTGTGCAAACGCTCGAAATCTGGAAAATAAAATCCTGGGCCTAGTTGCCATTATGGGAGAGGCTGACCTGGACATTGTTGCCATCACCAAATCATGGTGCAATGAGAACCATGATTGGGACATAGCTATATCAGACAATACTTTGCTCAGGAAGGACATGATAGGTAAGAAAGGGGGATGAGTGCTCTTTAAGTGAGACAGAGATACAGGGAACAAGGGGCAGAGGTACTGTGGTTCACCTTAGAGACAGGGAATGGAGCGGCTAATCACACTGGCATGATCTACAGACCACCTGCATGGTGGGGGGGTGGATAAGAAACTGATGGAAGTCATCCAAAAGATGACAAATATGGAGGAGGTGTCTCGGAGGGGGGGACTTCTATCTGCCAGATGTAGATTGAAGCATCTCAGCTGCAGCTTCAGCAAGGAGCAGGAACTTCCTAGGCTCCCAGCAGAGGGCATTCCTCAGGCAACTAGTAAAGGACCGCACTCATGGGGAAGCAATACTAGACCTTGTACTCACTAATGGGGACAGTGTTGCACACGTCATGGTGGGTGGTCACCAGGGACCCAGTGATAACTATACAGTATGGTTCAATATAAGAATTGTGGCAGAAGAGAACCACACAAAGGTAAGGGTCCTGGACTTTAGGAGGGCCAATTTACAAATATGAGGGAATGCCTCCCAGATGCCCTGGTAAGAAGTGAGGACTTAGATGGATTGGAGGAACAGTGGGCCAAACTAACAGTGGGGGTAGTGAGGGCAATAAACCTCTGCATCAAGCAAGTAAGCAAAACCAGGAGGAAAAAGAGACTACTATGGTTCTCAAAAAGGTTGGCTGGGAAGGTAAGGGCAAAAAAGTTAGCATTCAGGAAGTGTAAGGAGACACAGAGGGCAGAGGATAGGAAGATGTATCAGGAGAAGCAGAAGGAGGCAGTGGAAGTAGTCAGGAGTGCAAATGTGCAAATGGAGGAGAAAATAGCTCAGGCAGTATAGAAAGGGGACAAGATATTTTTCAGGTATGTAAGTGGAAAGCGAGAGGACAGGGTAGGGATTGTATGACTAATGAGAGAAGGGGGAGTGTGTGGAAGGAGGCAAAAAAAAGGCAGACTTCCTGAATGAATACTTTTGTTCAGTATTCATGGAGGAAAGGGAAGGAGAAGGGCCATATATAAGTGTCAAGGGCATCAAAGGAAGGGAGGGGGACACTAGTCTCTTTACAGAGGAGAGAGTCCTGCAGGCACTCGCAAATCTGAAAGTGGAAAAGGCAATAGGGCCTGACGAGATACACCCAAGGATATTGAGGGAGCTCAGAGAGGTGCTGGCTGCACATCTGACAGTCCTATTCAACCTCTCACTGGACACTGGAGTGGTCCTAGAGGACTGAAGGAGGACAGATGTAGTTCCGCTGCACAAAGGTGGGTGCAGGTAGGAGGCTGGCAATTACAGGCCAGTCGGCCTGTTGTTGGTGGTGGGAAAATTAATGGAATCACTACTGAAGAAAATGATACTGGATTATCTTGAATCCGGTGACTGACAAGATCTGAGGCAACATGGATTCACTGGCAGGAGGTCATATCAAACAAAGCTAATAGATTTTTTTGACTGTGTGACCAGGGAATTAGATCAGGGTGGAGCAGTCAACGTGGTCCACCTAGATTTCAGTAAGGCCTTCGAAAACGTTCCACATAGGAGACTTGTGAACAAGCTGGGCAGCTTGGGAGTGGGTCCAAAGGTGGTAAAATTGGTAAGAAATTGGTTGAGCAGTAGGAGACAGAGGGTGGTGGTAAACAGAGTTCACTCCAAGGCAGAAAGGGTGGCCAGCAGGGTGTCTTAAGGATCAGTACTAGGACTGGTCCTCTTTAATGTCTTTATTAGCGATATTGTGGAGGGACTACAATGGAAGGTATGCCTTTTTACAGATGACACTGAGATCTGCAATAGGGTAGACACTCCAGTGGGGGTGGAAAAAATGATTAGGGATCTAAGAAAGCTTGGAGAGTTGCCAAAAGTGTGTCAACTAAGTTTCAATGCGAAGAAGTGCAAGAGCATGCACTTGGGGCACAGAAATCTAGGGGCAGAGTACAAAACTGGGGCAGTGGTACTGGTGAACACCAAGCAGGAAAAAGATATGGGGGTAATCACATCTGATGACGTAAAGGTGGCCAAAGAGTGTGACAAGGCAGTGGGGAGAGTCAGTGGGATACTAGGGTGCATAGGGAGGGGTATCACCAGCAGGAAGAGGGAAGTGGTGATTCCACTGTATAAATCACTGGTGAGACTGCACTTAGAGTACTGTGTCCAGTCCGGCCTGGTGGCGCTGAGGGTTGAGGCACTGGATGCCACACCTTGTGCCATGCCGGCAACCCGGGTTCGGGAATGGACTCGGGCCACCGGGGGCTGGCAGAGAGAGGGAGGATTGAGCATCCGATGACTGCTCTCCTCTCTCTGGGGTGGGTAGTTGGGCTTCCATTGCCCTGTAGCGGCAACTGGCAGAGGCCAGCCGCACTACAGTGGCATGCAAAAAAGTGGGGGAGAGCACGGCAGGCGTCAACACTATGTGCTCGGACGCCATTGTATGTCCGGCTCTCCATAAGGGAGAAAAATGTAGAAAATGCAGAGGGCAATCTTTGCAGCTGATGGCCGTGCCTTGCACCCCTGGAGAGACCTGAGAGGGGCGCATACCCAGTGGGTGCGAGAGCGATGAAAGGCCAGCCCACTGGGGGAGCGGGTGTGTGTGGCCCGCACGCATGATCGGGTCCGGGGGTGCAGGGCCGGCAGCCGGAGATCGTGGGGGCCACTCTGCCGTGGAGGTAGAAACAAGAGTATGATAAAAAAAAGGAGTACTGTGTCCAGTTCTGGAGACCACATCTCTGGAAGGACATAGACAGAGTAGAGGCGATCCAGAGGAGGGCATCTAAAATGGTGCAGGGTCTGCATCAAAAGCCCTATGAGGAGAGAGACCGAAGGACCTTAATATGTACACCCTGGAGGAAAGAAGGGAAAAGGGGATATGATAGAGGCTTTCAAATACTGTACCTCATGGGTATAAATAAGGCTCAAGAGGGAAGTCTTTTTCAGAGGAAAAGATGTTCAAGAACAAGAGGTCATGCTATGAGGTGGAGGGGGGTAGGCTCATAGAAACATAGAAACATAGAATTTGACGGCAGATAAGGACCGCTTGGCCCACCCAGTCTGCCCATTTCCCTACCTACTGGATAAGCTGCAGATCCTAGTTAACCAGCAGCCTACTTCTTCCTACCCCCAACCCCCAGAACTGCCTTATGACTATCCCATGCATGCTTGAATTCCACCACTGATTTTGACTCCACAACCTCCTCCGGAAGGCCGCTCCATGCATCCACAACCTCTCTGTAAAAAATACTTCCTTAAATTACCTCTGAGCCGCCTCTATCTTCAAATTGTGCCCTCTTGTTCTTGCACACCTTTTTTGAAAGATGCTACCCTCTTGGACTTTGTTGATTCCTTGAGGTACTTGAACGTTTCTATCATGTCCCCTCTCCCTTCTTTCTCGAGGCTATACATATTTAAGCTCCTTAAGTCTCTCTTCATATGTCTTCCCGGTGCAGACCCTGCACCATTTTAGTGCCTCCTCTGGACAGCTTCCATCCTGTCTATGTCTTTATGGAGATTGGGTCTCCAGAACTGTACACAGTACTCCAGATGGGGTCTCACCAGCTGTCTGTACAGAGGATAATAACTTCCTGTTTTCTACTGGTGATGCCTCCCTATGCATCCCAGTATCCCCAGCCCTCCTTGCTGCCCTCTCACATTGCTTGCCTGTCTTTAGGTCATCTGATATGACTACCCCAGGTCCCTTTCCATTTTGTTGTTGTTAGTATCTCACCCCCATTGTGTACTCTTCCCTGGGTTTTTGTTTCCAGGTGCATTACCTTGCACTTCTTAGCATTGAATCTAAGCTGCCATACATTTGACCATTCCTCTAACCTTGCCAAATCCCTTCTCATCCTTTCCACCCCACCCTGTGCATCAACTCTGTTGTAGATCTTAGTGTCATCTGCAAAGAGACATACTTTTCCTTCCAGTCCTTCTGCAATGTCGCTTATAAAGACATTGAAGAGGACCGGTCCTAATACTGAACCCTGCGGTACCCCACTAGTAACCCCCCTTTCTTCTGAGTGGACTCCATTTACTATTACTCTCTGTGTCCTATTCTCCAGCCAGTTCTTTACCCAGGCTGTCATCTTGGGACCCACTCCCAGGCTGGCTAACTTGTATATTAATCTTTGTGTGGGACTGTGTCAAATGCCTTGCTAAAGTCTAGGTAGGCCATGTCCACAGCCCCTCCTGATCTACTACTTTGGTCACCCAGTCAAAGAAATCTATCAGATTCGCCTGGCATGACCTTCCGGCTGTGAATCCATGCTGCTCAGGGTCCTGTGCCCTCTGCCCTAGATACCGACAATTCTTTCCTTTAGAAGTGATTCCATCATTTTCCCATCACTGAGGTTAAACTAACAGGTCTATAGTTTCCTGCTTCTGCCTTGCTCCCACTTTTGTGAAAGGAATCACATCTGCCCTCCTCCAGTCCTCGGTACCACCCCATCCTCCCATGATTTGTTAAAAGGGTAGTCAGTGGTGTCACTAGTTCTACCCTTAGTTCTTTTTAGAATTCTGGGATGAATCCCATCAGGCCCCATTGCTTTGTCCACCTTCAGTTTTAAGAGTTCTTTCAGAACCCTTTGTTCTGTAAATAGGCGGTATCAACTTCTGTATCCAGAGTGTTACTACTGTTTGTTTTATACCTCCCCTCTTCCTTTGTAAATACTGAGCAAAAATATTTGTTTAGTATCTCTGCCTTTTCACAGTCTCCTCTGCCCACCTCCCTCCCTTTATTAAGCCTCACTATCCCTCCCTTGGTCTTCCTTCGCCCCTGATGTACCTATAAAAGGTTTATCCCCTTCTTAACTGAGTTGGCTATCTCTTTCCTCGGTTTGGGCCTTTGCTGTTCTGACTGCCTTCCCAGCCTCCTTTTGCTTTAACTGATACAGTTCTCTGTCCTGCTCCTTCTACGATTCCTTGTACTTCCTGAATGCTTTCTTTTTCTCTTGAACCTTCACTGCCACTTCCTTTGAGAACCATAGTGGTTTCTTACATCGTCTTGTTTTGTTTATTTGCTTCACACAAAGGCTCAGTGAACATGTAAGGAAATATGTCTTCACAGAAAGAGTGGTGGATGCATTGGAACAACCACACAGCAGAGGTGGTGGGGGCAAAAACTGTAGTAGGATTCAAGAAGGCATGGGATAGCCGTGAGGGAACCTTAGTGGTAAGGTACTGTAAGGGGGGAGCCGGAGATCAAGTAGGGTCTGTGGTGTTACAGCAGGTAGGGAAAATGGGCAGACTGAGTGGCCCAAGTGGTCCTTATCTGACATCAGTTTCTATGTTTCTATATTTATTGCTTGCCTTTTTCCCTTGACACAGGGCCCAAAGGACCGTGCATTTCTGCATTTGTTCATGCAGGTGCCTTTGGAACCTGAGTGACTGAGGATACACTTCTACTGCTGTCTCAAAATGGAAGGAAATTCTTTGCAAAAAAACTGCATTAATGCACTAGTTAGGGTTCAAGTTAACATTGCAAAAATAGGGAATTGTGGTATTAGGGTTTCAAATTCTAACCTCCCAGCAGCAAAAGGACAATACAACACAAGCAACCACAGACAGCCATCATCAGGTAAGACAAAAAACATACAACTATTTCCAGATGATAGAAATGCAGTAGCACTGTTGTGCAACCTTCATGAATTTGTATCTGTGGCTGCATAAGCACAGGCCCCTTATGCAGCCACACCTGTGTGTGTATGTTGTACACCATGCATGAGTACCCGGGGCTGCAGAAGCATATTGACAGACAGACATATTGGCACAATGTGGGTATCATGGTTTCATCAGCCAATGTAAAACTTTTTCAGGGTGGTGGCAGTTTTGTTGCAGTGTACCACTTTCTCCAAAAAAGGAAAAGGTTACCTTCAAAAGCTTAGATTAGGTCAAAACAGCTACCTTTTGCTGGTCTAAGGGGGTAACGTGTGGTACCTTGTTACTTCACTGGATCCACTAGTGCATGATTTTCTATATGCAGCTACATAACTGCAGGTTCCACAAGGGACTATCTTGTTGCCAGAGGTCAGTGTGTACAGTATGTCTTACCCCTCTGGTTGTGGAGGTGTAGGCCTCGTGGTTGCCCTGGTCACCCAGTTGAAGAAGTCAGCTAGATTTGTCTGGCAAGAACTACCCCTTGTAAGGCCGTGCTGCCTGGGGTCCTATAGGCTATTTCTCTCTAGGAAGTCCACCAGTTCCTTCCTCAGCATAGACTACATTATCTTTCCCACAATAGACATCAGGCTGATTGGTCCATAGTTCCCTGGCTTATCTTTCTTTCCATTCTTGTGCAGAGGGACCCCAACTGCTGCCCTCCAGTGTCCAGCGAGCAGCTGACTATGTCTGCAAGTGTCTCTGCTGTCACATCCGCAACCTTGATGAGCATCCTAGGGTGCAAACCATCAGGTCCCATAGATTTATTTACTTTCAAGCCTTTAAGCTTTTCCAACACCTATTCCACCATTATTATGTCCGTGTTGCTAGCACACCAATGCCTCTCTCTTTGCCTCTTCACCCCAAATTCCAGCAGTGGACCATTCTTCTCTCTAGTAAATACCAAACAAAAATATTTGCTCAGCATCTCTGCTTTTCCCTTGTCCCCTACTCCCATCCTTCCAGTCATAAGCCTCACTATCCCCCCCTTTGACATGTCACGTCTGCCCTATTTACCTGAAGAATGCCTTTTCCCCTTGTTTCACCCCCCAGCCCGCTAGATGAAGGTCTGGCTCTGCTTTAGTCTCCCTGACCTTCTTAATAGCTACTTTTGCTGCCCCAGGGTACACATCCCAATCCTTCCCATTTTGGCTTCCTTTATATTTTGTGAATGCCTTACTGTTGTTTCTTACCAACTTATTTACCGCTGTTTAAACCCCATTGGTTCTTCAGATCATTTTCTTTTTGATACCCACTCAACTGTTCTTTCTGCTGCCTCTAGCATTCTTTTATTAAATGCTTTCCACTTTGTCTCTACCCCTTTTAACTGTCCTATTCTTGCCATGCTTTTTCCAAACAGCCCCCGTTCCTTTCAAGATCTACCTTCTTGAAATCCTATCCCTTTGCTGTATTTGCCCCTATGTGGTCCCTGTTTGGACCTCCAACCTTGCTCTCTTTTGGCCACCAGATCCTAACAGATGCTGGATTACCACATTTTGGATCCTCTCAATGTTGGTGAGCACCAGATCCAACAGAGCCCCTTCATTTGTCAGGCCCTTGACTAGTTGTACTAGAAATGCCTCCTGACATGCATCTATCAGGAACTGGTTCCTAGTACGTGCCAGGACTGATTGTTTTCAGTCCACAACTGGAACACTGAAGTCCCCTACTATTATTGTCTTCCCTAGACTGGCCGCCTTCCTTAGAATCACGCTCAGTTCTTTATACCATGGTCCTGTACTGGTAATCTGAAGACCACAAAAATCCTAATTTGCCTCCTATTCTCTGTTGCTGCCAGTACCCAGAGGGTTTCTAACTTTTTCTAATCCCCAGTATGTCTATTTCCATTGGTTCTGCCCCCCCTTTATGTATACTGCTACTACCCCTCCCCTTCTGTTTGTTCTATCCTTTCTAAACAGTGAGTATCCTGGTATGGTCAGGTCCCATTGATGGTCTGAGGTTACTGCACCTCAGTGACAGCCACTAGGTTGAGAATTCCTTCTGTGACTAATGACTGCAGTTCTAGCATTTTGTTTTCTTGTGTTGGTGCAACTCATCCTCCAACAATGGGCCCCACCCCACTTTTTCCCTTAACCTGTACATGGTTGAGTCTGTTTCATTGCTTGGTGGCAGGAGGCTAGAGAGGTCCCCTGATTTATGACAGTTGTGTACCTTTCCACACAGATACCACCCATCTAGTTTAAATTAGCTATGTGTTGCACCCATCTTTCTCACAGCATCCTCCTACCCTCTTTGTTGGGATGCAAGCCATCCTATTACAACATCTTCCAATCATTCCAGGTTGGACCCCAATACCTAAAGAACTGAAATCCCTCCTTCCTGTACCATATCTTTAGTCATACATTGAACTGGAACACATGGAACTGCTTCCTGTCATTCAGGCATGCATGTGGCAGCATCTCAAAGAGAGTTACCAGTCTGCTGTCTCCTTCGTTACCTTCCCCACAGCACGGAATCTTGACTTCAGCTTCCTTGCTCTATTCACTCAGATAATTCATTCCCACATGCACAGTTAGATACGGTCCTCCCTTCCCCTCTCCCATGAGTTCAACCACCCTGGCTAAAAGTCTTTCTGTTCTTGCTCTAGGGATGCGGTAGACCACCTCTTTACTATCGGGCATGAGACCCAGTTCCCCACTGGTTCCCCTGGCAGTTGAATTCCTCACTTACATGTACCTTTCTCTTGCATCCTTTGAGACTTGGGCCGCTTCCTGGCATGCTCTCTGGCAGTGCCTGCCTGATAGGTGCTCTGGACCATTCTGAGCATTAGTGTCTGCAGGTCGGGCACTGACAGGTACAATGAAAAAAAAAGTGGAAAAAGGAGTAAAAAAATTGAAAAGGGGGAAGAAAGGAGAATATAAATCGAATTGGTACACATGTTTAAATATGGGATGCCAGGGTATACCCCCACAACCTCTTGGGGCAGGCTGTTCTACTGGTCCACCGCTCTTTCTGTGAAGAAAAACTTCCTGGTGTTGGTAGAGAACCTCCCTCCTTGCAGCCTGAGATCATGTCTCCTGGTCCTGGAGCTCTTCTTGAAGCGAAAAAGTTCCTGTGCCTGCACCTTGTTAATGCCTTTTATGTACTGGAATGTTTCAATCATATCCCCTCTCTCTCTTCTCTGCTCCAGGGAGTACGTATTCAGTTCCCTAAGTCTTTCCTCATAGGACATGTACTGCAGACCCTGAATCATTTGTGTTGCCTTTCTCTGTACTGTTTCCACCCTTTCAATGTCCTTCCTGAGGTGAGGCCTCCAGAAATGGACTCTGTATTCCAGGTGAGGCCTGACCAGTGATCTATACAGTGGCAGTACCACCTCACTCCTTCTGCTCATGATTCCCCTCCCAATGCAGCCCAACATTCTGTTGTCCTTCAATGTTGCCTTCTCACACTGCTTACTAACCTTCAAGTCATCTGAGATTATGATTAACAGATCTCATTCTTGGTTTGAGGCTCAGTCTTTCACCTCCTAGGTAATACTCCTTTCTTGGATTTTTCTTCCCTATGTGCATGACCTTGCACTTTTTGTCGTTAAATCTCAGCTGCCACACTCCAGACCATTCTTCTAGTTTCTTGAGGTCAGCTTCCATTTTCTGCTGACAGAACTGTGTGTATGTCTTACAGTACGGATGACTACCATTGAGGCCGGTGCTTCCGCAGACAAAAGAACTCTTGTAATTTGGGGATCATTGATTTGTATCTGTGGCTGCAGAGGCATCTGCTTCTGCACACAGAAGCAGAGTTGTGATTTTGCTATTGTGGATTTCTATCTGCAGCCAGAAGTGACTGTGTATGCCTTGCAGTGTGCATACCTCAGATACAAACCCACTTGTTGTGCTGCCCCATGGCTTTCTCACCAAGGAGGGTCCTTCAGACCTCTTCCAGAGACCGAATCCAGTTTGGGTCCACCAATGGCATGGGGCCCAAGTGTACCCTAGACATAAACCTGCTAAGCTAGGGTTTCTGTGTTTCTCCTCTCCTCCCACTCACCATAGGACACTGACAGCAAGGCCTCCAGTGTGCACATACACAGATGTGTGTGATTGAAGACCCAGCTGGGTGCCCTTCCTCCCCCTTCTTCACTGCTCTACCTGTATCATTGCCTGTGGTCACACAGGTGGCAGTAGCATGACAGAAATGGAAGAAGAGAGTGCCCTCTGGGATGCTTAATCCTTCCTCTGCCAGTTCTCTGGGCATGAATCCAAGTCATGGACATTGGAATCAGCAATCCTGCTACTTGGCTAAAATGGGACTGCATTTGTATGGTGATGCTGTGCTGTTACCAACAGTTTATTTATTTATTAGCTTTCCATGACCAGGTAAGTTAATTAGGCAATATCCCTGCCTATTTTCAAGCACGACCCGTGGGAGTACAAGATATAGTCATACAAACAAAACTCAGAAAGGATACATACAGTCCTTGAATACATACTGTACAACAAATATCCACACTGGGATAGTCAGGTAATTATACATACAGCAGAAACCATCCTTGCAGGGATGAAAAGGACAGGTGAAGACAGGTAATAATACATACAGTAGAAAAACATCCTCAGAGGGATGAAAAGTACAGGCAAAGATGGGCCAGGCGGTACACTCGAAGTTCTGAAAACCAGTGTTTCTAGCCAGGATAGAGCAGAAATAGAGGGTCAAGTGAGGTTAGGTACAGTTACAAGTATCAAGTGCCTAAAGATAGGAAAAAAAATGCAGTCTTAAAGGAGGAGTGAGGTAAGGAGCACTTCAAACTAGGAGGAAGGCAGTTCCAGAATTTGGGTGCGAAATGAGAGAATGCTTGCGCCCCCAATTTTGTTGAGTAGTGCAGAACTGAGAACAGTGGAGAGGTAAAAGATCACAGAGGGCAGGAGTGGACCACAGGGGTAAGCATATCCCCAAGACAGTCAGGGCAGGGGTTTCTGGTCATGGAGTCGATAAAACAACCCAGGGAGTAGGAGTGAAGTGATTTTGGAGGCAGCCAGTGTAGGGTGGAGTAGAGGAGGCAATGGTGAGTAAGGCTAGGGGCCGATAAGGCAAATCTACAGATGTTGTTGTAAGTGGTGTCTCATTTACAAAGAATACCAGCACTGGTGTGGGAAAGGACAGGGAAGGTGTACTGTAGCCTAGGGAGTAAGACACCTCCAGCCACAGAGATCCTGGCAGCAGAGGTTAGGGAGTGCCACATGCAGTAGGTGGCTCCAATCTTAGTGTTAACAGATCTGCATACCTCATTTATGTGAGTGGAGAAATCCAGTATGGGATCCAGCATCACACCAAGATATTTGAATGAATTAGTGGACAAAACTGCTGACCCATCACAGCAAAGCAAACAGAGTTTGCTGGACTCGGCTTGGACTTTTCTAGAGGACCCGAAGAGCATAGCCTGTGTCTTTGGTAGATTGAGGATTACTAAGGTTGAGGAGAGCCAGGATTGAATCAGTTGGAACTCAGACAATAGATGAGCATTAAGGTCAGGGATAGAGAGGCTGCGTAGAGCACTAAGTCGTCTGCATACATGATGGAGCGACAGTGGAGAGAGGAAGTAGGAATATTGTTAACAAAGATGGAGAAGAGCAGTGGTCCAAGAATGGACCCTTGTGGGATGCCACAGGAGATAGGAGCCAGAGATGAAAGAACCTTACAAAAGGAGATGGATTGTGTTCGGTTATCGAGGTAGCTGCTGATCCAGGATATTGTGGATCCAGAGGCACCAAGTGAGATCAGTTTTTTCAAGAGCAGTGGGTGATTAAACAAATCAAAATCTTTGGTGAGGTCAATGAACACAGCACCAGTAAGAAGGCCTTTATCCATGTTGGACTTGACCTCACTAGTGAATAGGGTGAGAGCAGTAGAGGTGCTATGACCGGCCCTGAAACCATGTTGAACAGGGGTCTGAAGTCTGAAACTGAGTAAATGAGCAGAGATCTGGTGGTAAACAAGTGTCTCCAATAGCTTGCCGAGGGTAAGCAGTAATGCAGTGGAATGATAGACAGGATTTTAGGGTCACCCTTCTTGAAAACCGGAATAATCCTGGCAGATTTGCAGACTGAAGGCACCGTGAAGGTGCTGATGGACAGGTTAAAAAGCTGAGTAATGGGTGTAGCTAGGAGCGGGGCAGTATGTGTAAGGATCCTAAGTTCAAGACCATCAGGCCCAGCGCTCCCATGAGAGGGAATGTTTTGTAGAAACCTAAGAAACCTTAGAACCTCCTGACATGTGATAGGGGAAAGCAACAAGGCAAGAGGAGCTGGAGGAGGAGGAGACTGTGGGCTGCAAGATGCAGGAGAGGAGATATTAGGAACCTTGATGAAGAGGGAGTTAAAGGCGTTGGCAATAGTGTGGGAGTTATTGAAAAGGGTATCATTAATTAGCATGTCCTTGGGAGTCTGCAGCTTGGTATTTCCCAGGATTTCATTAATCTGAGTGCAGTATTTCTTTGGGTCTGAGGCAGAGGAATGAAGGAGCTCTCGGAAGTACAGTTGCCGCCACTTATTGCGCCCACGCTTACTACGGGCGTCCGTTTTTAACGGGCAGAAACCAAAATCCAATTGCCATTTCAAGGGACCGCAATTCAAAAACAAAGGTATAGTATGGACATTGCCCGCCTGATATTTCATCCAGTTCAGTCGGAAAGTCAGTGTCTGCAGCCTTCAAAGGAGTCAAATTTTGAGAGCAGTTAGGTGGAGGCGGAAATCTGATGAAGTGGAGCAACCTATTTTTAGCTATAATTGGAGTCAGGATATCTGAGAGCCTTGCAATTATGCTTCCTGGCTGTGACTGGTGACTGGCACTGAAGCAGAGGGGTCTTTCTTGTACACTGGCAATTCAGGCACTTGCAGCATTGGGATAGGAAGCAACCAGACAGCTGATATGAGAGCGGCAGAGGTAGTGCTATGAGAAACTTTTTTATTCCTTGTATTTTATTTCTAAAACTTCATATCTATTGCTGCCACCTGATTCCCTTGCTCCCCAATAACCCATGTCAACAGGCCACTGTATAAAGGTTAAGTGGAGGTGGGAGGGAGCTGTTATATGGACAGGAAGAGCTTGAGAACAATACAGACACAGTTTGCATGAGTTTGTTTATTTAGAAACTGGGTCCCAAAACTCCAAACGAACGTTTTGGTTAGAGTGACCAATCTGTATAATGGGTGGAATGTCAGATCACAAATGCGCCTGTTATAAGCGGCTTTAACTGTAGTTGCTGTTTGCAGCCTGGACCTCCTTCTTGCAGGTATTGCACAAGGCATGATACACGTCAAGGTCATCCTGAACAGAGGAGGATTTCCATTTTAACCACTGCTTGTCACACTGCTTGAGCAGTTGCAAGACGGTCCGCTTCAGCCACTTGGTCACCTTCCCTTTGACCCTACATGTAGAGAATGGAATGTGCTTGTGCTGTAAGGCAAGCAAAGTGGTGTTGAAATAGTCGGTAGCCAGGTTTATGTCATTGGTAGTGAATAGGGGAGACCAGTCAGCATGTTTTAGATCATATAGGAACATAGCTGGGTCAAGATTGGAAAAGTTAGCAAAGGATAAAACTTTTGGAGGATATAAGGAAGGGGAAGCACCCCCACATAGTAGACTGGGCAGTGATCACTGATTAAGTCAGGTAAAACTCCAGCAGGGGAGTAACAGTCCTTACGGTTTGTGAGGATCCAGTCTATCAGAGTACGGCTATGACTATTCTAAGAGATCCAAGTATGAGATGAGATGAGTTGAAAAAGGTTGGCCTTGCTGATGGTAGAAGCAAGGGAAGAGGAGTTAGGACCAATACAGCTGAGGTTAAAGTCACCCAGACAGATCACCTCATTATTCTTGGCTAAGGCAGGAATCAGTTCAGTAAGCTCCTCAAGACCAAGCTTGCTATTTCGGGGTGGTAAATATACATCGAAGATGTGTAGTTTCTTGGCCCCGCCAAGGAGTAGGAGTGAGTGTAATACTTCACTTTTATTTAGAGGGAGGGAGGGCAGAAGAGAGACTTTCAGGTGAGACTTATAGTACAATGCCAATTCTCCTCCCTTTTGGAGGATGGTCTGTCCACTCGGTACATGTTATAGCCTGGTAGTGCACAGTTAAGGTCAGAGGTAGTGGGTTTCAACCAGGTTTCAGATAGAACAAGGATATCAGGATTATTGTCCTGAACCCAGGCCTCCAGTTCATGGAGATTGGCTATAAGACTTTGTATATTTTGATGGGCAAATGTCAAGCCCGAGGCCTGGGGCAATAGATGGCTACTGCAGGAATAAGTTTGGTTGGGTAGACCAAAGGGCCAGGGTTAGGTTCAATGTCACCAGCAAGGGTAAGAGATAATGTAATAATCCATAGAATAGCAAGCGCAATGGCATGAGAGACATTCTCAGAGGATGTAATTCTCCTGTGCACAAAGTGCCTGAGAAGTGATCCTATGAATTTGTAGCTAAGGTACACTGGAGGAATTGGCAAGGAGGAACTTTCGGCTAGCATATTAGAGTATGTGAAATTACAGGGGGATGCCTCAGATAGGTGTATAGGGGTCACAGTAAAAAGGAATAGGGCGTTGAGGGCGAGTAGGGAGATGAAAGTGGAAGGAAGATAACATATAGTAAATCTAGTCATCCTATCAGGAGAGTCCAAGCAAGGGGAGGTCGAAATAATTAATGAGTTATTAGAACAGGAGGAAAAGGTAAAACAGAAAGTGGGAGGAGGGTCAGAAGGAGGAGAAGGGTTAGAACAAGAATAGGTCACCAGAACAGGTAGTACTTGAGATCAGGGCAGGATAAGCAACCAGAGCCCAGGAGAAGGCAGAATCCAGTAAAGAACAGGAGGTCAGGAATCACCACTGGAGACTGAAGCTGAGCTCAAAAAGAATACGAGCTATGCAGCTTGATATGCTGGTGACATCTACAGGAGAAATAGAATAACCTGCAGGTGAGAAAATAGGCAGATAGAAAAAAACACTATGTATCCCTCCCAAACACGTGATAGCTTATACCTATTTAAGGCAAGCCAGCTAAGGGTGGGAGGGTATTGGGGCAGGCGAGAAACAACCATGTAGTGGCTGTGGGGAAGGGCTCTGAAGAGAGCTGCAGCTCAGCAAGGCTCTGATACCAAGTTAAATCACAGTAAGGAGCCCAGAATCAGATTAAAATGGGCATTGAGAAAGATCGGAAATTAATTAAGTTTTAAACCAAAATTTCTCAGCCCCAAGCAGCTATATTGGTAACATTTAAATGATGCTCTGAAGAGACTAGATCGGGGTGAGAGCAGCTCTAAAAAATTCACACAGCTCCAACAGAGTAAATTAATTCCCATTACAGGCGAGGTTCGCTAAGAATAGTTTTAAATAGCCCAGCAGCACATAGGTATGAGTAAATGATAATTTTGCCCTGCTGTACAGAAGTAAAGAAAACAGTCGCAGTCAAAAAATTACAACTAAAGCACAGCTTAAAGGGCAAACAGAAATGGCACCAAATTTGAATCCTGAGCAGAAGCCGGGCGTTTTCTCCTGCAGTGCTTTGTTCCGTACCTTGTTGCACGGCGGGAGGCCCCCAAGCAGCTCCGTGGTCAAAGTGCCCCAAGGAATGTCAGTGAGCTGTGAAGGGATAAATAGGGAGGTGAAAGAAGGATTATGACTTCAGTGGGAAGTAACAGTGGAGGGAACAGGGTTATAAAAACATCGGGTTACAAGAGGAGGAGGAAGAAGGAGTGACTGGTCACAGAAGGAAGAAAATGCAGCAAGGAGGGTCGAGCAATCAGCTAGATGGAAAAGGAGAAACAGCCAGGGGAGCCGAAAGGAGTTAGTGGCAGAGACTGAGGAGCCACCAGGACAGGGCAGAAGGAGGAGAAGGTGGAAAAATAGAAGGAATAGGGAATAGGGAGGAGGTTAAGAGTATCAGAGAATCACAGTGAGCAAGAGTAAATGCTTGTAAAACAGAAGCTCAAGCAAACATAGGCTACTCCAGCAGTATGGCTAACATTAGCACAGAAATAGCTTCTGCTTACACAGAGCTGCAGTAAATAATTTTTTAAACAACAAGTGGGAGAGAAGTAAATGACTACCTTCTCAATAAGCAACAGTGTTAGTAGAGTATGATTTTCATTTTCATTTCTGATACGAGCTCAAAATTGTACTTCTTTGCTTACAGGGCTAGGGAAATTAATCCAGAGGCTCTGAAGAGAGGAGCTGCTGGGAAAGGCTCTGATTCCAAGTTAATTTGGAGTAAGGAGCCCAGAATCAGATTAAAATGGTGGGCACTGAGAAAGATTGGAAATGAATTAAGTTTTAAACCAAAATTTCGCAGCCCCGAGCAGCTATGTTGGTAAAATTTAAATGATGCTCCGAAGAGACTAGATCAGGGTAAGAGCAGCTCAAAAGAATCAAGCAGCCCCAACAGAGTAAATTAATTCCAATTACAGGCAAGGTTCCCTAAGAATAATTTTAAATAGCCCAGCAGCACATAGGTATGAGTAAACGGAAATTTTGCCCCGCTGCACAGAAGTAAACAGTCGCAGTCAAAAAATTACAACTAAAGCACAGCTTAAAGGGCAAACAGAAATGGCACCAAATTTGAATCCTGAGCAGAAGCCGGGTGTTTTCTCCTGCAGTGCTTTGTTCTGTACCTTGTTTCACGGTGGGAGGCCCCCAAGCAGCTCCGTGGGCAGAGTGCCCCGAGGAATTTCAGTGAGCTACTGAAACCATGGTTTCATAATTCTGCACCATCACTTCCCTGTGAAGCTCTCTCTCTTGTTTGCTTAACTCATTACATCTTCCACTCCTCATCTGAAAAATTGACAGCAACCTCTTCAAAGCTTTCTGGTGTCTCCAGCTTCATGACCCTCTGTTTCAGTTTCCAACACCATCTCCTCACAATATGAAACCACACTGTTTAGAAGTGTGAGCAGATGTAGTGCTCCAGTGTTTGGAACTGCAAAATAAAGTATTCCAGATGCAGTTCTCAAGCCTTTGGACTTTGATAATACAGTAATTTCTTTTCACAGATAACAAGTTCCCTTTGCAGTTTTCTTTGTGCTCAGCTCTGTTCTCCTCTCTCTGGCTGCTCTCAGAAACTAAACTGCATTTCCTGTGTAAAACTGAGTGTGAAAATGTTAGTCATTTTAAATTTCTGACCATGATTAGGTCATGTATAGGGAGGCAAATATATTGTGGAGGGGGTCAAGAACAGAAAAAAAAAACAGTTATTCTGATATATTTTAGCGAAAAAAGGAAGAAAGAAGGGGGAATAATAAGGTTAGCAGAGGAGGGTAGGGTGATAAATGATGACGGACAAATGGCCACTGTCCTTTAAAGATTACGTTAGCTCAGTTTCACTAAAGAGAATGATGAATCCTTTCCAGACAGTGGCATCAAAGCAGACACTAAGGGGGTCCCGGAGTTGAGACAGTCAATATTTACAAGTGAAAGGATCCAGCAAGGGCTAGCAGCAATAAAAATAGAAAAGACCATGGGACAAGATGGGTTGCATATGAGGTTACTCAGGGAGCTGGCAGCAGAACTGTCTGAACTCCTCTTAGGTCTGTTCAACAGCTCTCTAAAGACGGGGGTAGTTCCAAAGGATTGGAGGGTGGAGGATATAGTTCCGCTCCATAAGGAGGGAGACAAGACACATTGGGGAACTACAGACCTGTCCGTCTTACCTCCATTGTATTTACCTAGAATAGTAGTTCACAGTAATGTGGACACGAGTGGAAACTGACAGAAGGGAGGCTCAGAAGGGACAGAAGGAAGTATTATTTTACAGAAGGGGTGGTAGAACCATGGAACAGTCTGCCTGCTGAAGGGGTGGGTGCTAAAACTGTTGGTGGGTTCAAGCATGGTTGAGATCGGACATTTGATGATGTCAGCAACCTAATGGCTGCAGTAAACGCACAGCTCCACCTGCCCCTCAATTTAAATCAAGAACTATCTGCTTGCCAAACTATGGATTTACCAGCTAAGCACACAAGATCCAAATCTCTCCCCCCATGAATCTGGGGACACTGGCACAAAAGTTAAAGGAGCTCCTAATTCAAGAAAAGCTCCACTCAAATCCTGAGGCTGTAGATTCCGAGGGCTGCATGGCCACCACTCAGTCAACCGAGGAAGAAAGTATAGATTTAATCTCATCAATCCTACAGACTGCAATAGCAGTAACCAAGATAGATCAAACTCTTACAGGCTTATGCTCCAACACTGGGAAATCTAAGCACTGGACCAAGCAAGTGGAGCTATGCCTCGCCAAAGTCTCAGAGCAGGCCAATAGACATGACCACCTGCTAGTGTATCCGCTGGCCTGGGACCAGGAGCTCACGTATCACCTAGATGACCTAGAGGGCCATAGCCACAGACAGAATATTTGGATTTATGGTGTTCCAGAGTGGGCAGAGGCCACTAGTGTAATTTCTTTCTTGCAAGCACTACTAAAGGAAGCACTTCACCTCCTGGAGGACTTCGATTTGGCAATGGATTGGGCCCACCACTCCTTGGGCCTGAAACCTAGCAATGCCGGAGCATGGTCCCAGTCGTTTGTAGTTAAACTATCTTCTTACATAACTAAAGAAGAGCTACTGAGGAGGGCTTGGCAACATAGGGACATCCAGTACAAAAATAATAGGATTTCCCTTGACAGCAACTACACCACTGCTGTGTAAAAGAGCCAACGGACCCTCTGGTCAATAATAAAACAGCTGAAGGCAAGAAATCTACAAGCCAAAATCCTATTTCCAGCCAGATTGCAGGTAGAAACTAAAAAGGAGACCCATACCTTTGCCGATCTATTAGAAACCTCACACTATCCTGAAGAACTGGAGATTATTGTACATCTCTTGCTAAAGAGTGTCTTGAAAAATAACTTTTACAGTCGGCTTGGTCAGTGGCCCACAGAGGGTATTCACACAAAGGAGGCACACAGGGAACTAGATCAGTCAACCTGTGAGCTGAAATTGGAGCCATGCTGCAGACCTTCAGAGCCACACTGCAGATTGGCATGTAATTAAAAGAACAATAGAATATAGTGCTAAACCAGGAATCACCCCCCAAATCCTCTGGGACACCGTCAAAATGATGGTTAGGGGGAAACTTATTTTGATAGCTGCACACAAGAAAAAAGAAAGACAAAAACAGGTAGATGACTTGTTAGATCAGTTGTGATCAACAGAGACTAAACAGGAACAGAGATGGACAAAACAAAACGAAGAAAAGTTAAAGCATCTGAAAACCAGAATCCAAAATATACAAAAAACTGAAACTGAAAAACCCTTTGGTATTTAAAACAAAAGTACTATGATGGGGGGGCCAGAGCGATCAAGTTTCTGGCCTTTCACCTCAAACCGCAGGCAGCTAAAGCTACCATCATTAAAATCAAGCACCCCACTACTGGCTAGATGACCCACAGAGGGGATCAGATTGCTGATGCCTTTGTATCATATTACCAGAAACTATACCAGCCGCAATGTGAGTCTTCACTACTGAACAAGAGACAATTCCTACAGGCACTGAATTTACCATCATTGACCCCAGAACAAGGCAAATCCCTTATTGTCCCAATATCCCAGGTGGAACTTTCGGCCACTATTACAAATGTTAAACCAGGTAAATGCCTTGGCTCTGTCGGCATTGGAGGAGAATTTTACAAAGTGTTCTTATGGGACATTGTACCACTATTAAAAGAAGTTTACAATGATATCTGGGAGGAGGGAAGATTTCTACCTCCATCATTGCATTATGCCACTATAACAGTTCTTCATAAAGCCGGTAAAGATCCCACTGAGTGCGGTTCTTACCGCACAATATCCTTCCTCAACATGGACTATAAGATATTTACCTCTGTCATAGTAAGCTACCTCAATATACTGCTCCCCCAACTTATTCATTTAAACCAGACGGGTTTTGTTATGGGTAGGCAAGCCCCTGATAATGTCCGCCATACAATCAACATCATAAACACAACACAATGCACTCGTACGCCAGCCTGTATTATGAGTTTAGATGTAAAGAAAGCCTATGACAAGGTATCCTGGAGCTTTCTCTTCCATGTCTTAGAACATCTGGGTTTCTTGCAATCTTTCATAGACGGGGTCAGAGCATTGCACACTGCCCCACAGGCTTATGTGAGGGTCAGTGGAGGCATTTCAGATAGGTTCAGTCTGGGCAGGGGCATCTGCCAAGGCTATCCCCTCTCACCTATTCTTTCCACCTTATATATTGAACCCTTGGCAAAGGCTATAAAGGGCAACCCATGTATTGAGGGAATAGAGCTGGGGGGGCGCCACTCAAACAATTTCACTATATGCAGATGACATCCTACTATACCTTTCCCACCCAGAAACCTCCATCCCAAGGGTCTGGACACTTCTTGAGGAGTTCAGCCACCATGCTAGATATGCCCTTAACAAGGCAAAGACAGAGGTGTTCCAATTTCATTATAAACCATCACCAGCTATACTTCAGTTATTGCCTCTCAATTGGAATGCCGCCCAAATCAAATACCTGGGAGCACAAATACCTAAACACTTGGATAAATTATTCACTGTAAACTTTGAACTGTTAACTATCCAGCTCTAGCAAGATATAACTAAGTGGTACCTCCTTAATCTCCTTATGTACTCTCGCATGCAATCTGTGGTTATAAATGTTCTACCCAAGTTCCTATATTTTTTTCAGTGCCTGCCCCTTAACATCCCTAAAACACAGTTCCAGACCTGGCAGAAGATTATAACCAAGTACACATGGAACTTGAAGAGACCCCAACTTAAATATTTAATCATGCAAACAGACAAAACTTATGGAAGTAGCGCACCCCCTGATTTAGAGGACTACCAGTTGGCAGCACACTTAAGAGTGGCCCTTCTCTGGTCTATACCAGAATACCAAGCCAATTGGAAACTAATAGAGCTAAGGGAGGAGGAGGGTCTGCCTCTGTGGGCAAGAGTCATGGACCCTATGCTTAAAACTAAGAATGATGACATTTCCCTTATGGCAGTCTGAAATACATTGCAGACCACCTATAGAACTTGGGAAAAATACAAACGTATTACCCTCATTGCGGTCCCTCCAATGGTTCACCTGGAGTGATTCCTTTCTGCCGTCAAGGATGGACCATACCTTTCGAAGGTAGGTGAGGTTCAGACTGTGTTATCCAGGTCAATTGGTATCTGGCGGGGTGCTCCGGGATTTTCATACAGCTAAAGAGTCCTTCCAATTAAATAACTCAGACCACTTTTGTTTTCTGCAGCTAAGAACATACATCACAAGTCTTCAAGAGGCCGGTCAGTACTCTTCCCAATCTACTCTTTTGGTCAAGATGGTTAAAGCCATTTTAAACCAGACACTTATAAAGGGTGAAATGTCGGCTTTGTATAAGGCCCTCAGGAGCCTATACAAAGATTGTACTGCCCCCATAAAACTTAAGTGGGAACAGAAAGGTGATGTCCACTTAGTTGAAGGAGATTGGGATAGAATTCTTAAAACAGCCTGTAAAATGACTCACTCCCCCCATGGCAGGAGTTTGCATGGAAGGTCAAACTTTTACATGCCGGTCATACAAAGCAAGTGGAGCCCTGACCATTTACAGGCCTGCTGGAGAAAATGCTCAGAGACTAAGGTCCACCATTCTCACATTTTTTGGCAGTGTCCGGTCCTGCAGCCTTAATGGCAGCAGATACTGGCTGCGGTCCAGGATCTGTTTGCAATTGCTTCCCCTCTGGATATGTCTCATATGATCATAGGCCAACCACCCCTTGAGATATGTGAGCCTGAACAAATATATTTATGGAATATCCTCCTTGCATCCTCCCACAAGGCTATTACCCATAAATGGCTTGGGGAGGAACCCCATCTCCTTAAACATTGGTTGAACATAGTTCAGGACATTCAGTCAGTGGAGGAGCTGACCTATAAGGTCAACTTGAAATTACATATATTTGTCCAAAGGTGGGCTCGATGAACTCTTTGGAGGGAAGCACTCCCTACTGACCCTAATTATTCAGGCAAATTTTATATTTTGTCAGAAATCCCCTCCTCCACCCACCCGGCACATGTCCCGGCCTGCCTCATGGTCAGCTGCTTGCGATTTTATTAATGATAAGTGAATTCCAACATGTGGTTAATAGCTGATAGCAGTCTGCTCACTGCATATGAGAAAAACTAAAATGTCATTGAACCAGTTTATCTATAATACCATTGCTATAAGATAAATTGATTGTGATATCCTTGGTTGCTATACTCCCTGAATGTATCACATGCCTCATTGTCTCTGCTGTACCCAAGTTTTTTAATAAACTTGAATTAAAAAAAAAGCAAAGCTGAGGTAGAATGAAGGGTATAGTCTTTGCTCAGGGAGGCAGAAAAGCTGGGAGGGAAAGGAGGGGAAGGAAGGTAAGGGCTAAGATCCTGGAGGAACAGTAGGTCCCAGGGCTAAATAGGGAACTCAGTCAGACTGGCTAGACTATTGGTCTTTTTCTGCCATCTTTGTCTATGATGGAAGGGGGTCTGACCAAGTCTGCCCAGTCACTGGTCATCACATAGGGGCTGTTTTATCCTGTGGATAACTCCCTGATTGAGTCAGTATAACCATTACAGGTCATAAAAGTCACAGTATAACCATTTTAGGTGACAATATAAACATTCCCGGTCACAGTATTGATTGCTTGATTGGTTGATTAATTGATTTAAACCATATTTTAATGCATATGCAAACAGAGTCCATGGAGACCTCATTTCCTGTGTGACCTGGAAAAAAGTTGAATACAGTGGAATCTGCATGAAAAATAGCAGGGCAGAGCACATTGCAAGCCACCAAATTACAGCAGTTACCTAAGAAGTTTTAGGCACTGGCAGTAATGCAAGTGTGGCAGTAGCAATAGGCTGTAGTTACATGAATTTACACTAGTGCATCAGACGATCAGAGTAGTCAGCATCCAGTGTAGGAGTAGGACAACTAAGGACAGTTGTTTGAGGGACAGAGGGACAATACAATGTGCCTTACTCCATGCTTTGATGGATCAGTAGCTCAGAGTAGTAGCTAGGGTGTATAGCTACTCCTGGTAGAAAAGGTCCCCATGCAAATGAAACACAACCCCATGACAAACCTCATGTGACCCCCCCCCCCAACACACACACACACTCAACAGGAAAATTAAAAATACAACCAACAAAGAAAGTACACAGCAAGCCCATGGAAAAAAAGCACTTCACCATCTGAAAGATTGCAAACTTTCGTAACACAGCCAGAACAGCCTAAAATGGAAAGGCATGTAACTACCCCGCCCCCGAAAGACAAGAAGAAACCTAAAAAGCATTTTGCAAAACTATGTTGAAGGAGGACAACAGAAGTAACAAGAGAAAGAAAACACAGAACACATTGCATTTTGCAAACAATTGGAAACTACACTAGACAGCAAAAACCTGCTTTCTCCCTTATTTCATTTTACTGCCTCACAGATTACACTAAAACACTAAGCACATAGATCCACAAAAGACACAGAAACCATTCCAATGCACTGAATACTGTAGGGATCTAGAATCTTCTTACAGTCAGTCTTCCCCTTAATCAATCTCACGCTTTTTAAAATTAGGAATCTGTGGGAGTTAGAACTTTCGGGGAAGACTGCACTAGCTTTCAGCACTGGTGCATGACGCTGCACATGCTGGCACACTATAAACACCACCACCAATCTTAACTGCCTTATTTCCTAAATTTTTCCCTGCCATAGCAGCACACATCACCTCAGTGGGAGTGTGTGCTTCTGGCTCTACATGCATAAACCTTGTTAGGTTTTTCTTTTCTGTTGGATTCTTTCTTTTTGATGTCTGCCTGTTCCATTTCTGCCAGTGCTGGATCAAGATTGCAGTTACTGCCAGTTGACCTCTTTGTTTCAAGTGACTAGGCCCAGACCACAATGTCCAGTCATTGTAAGTACTGTTGTCTCCCAATGCTTTGTACCCCATAAAACAGGGCACACTTATGGGGCACAGAATCCCAATTACTATGGCACGTGTCACGGAAAAAGTCTTGTTTGGCACCAGCCATTGCCAACTCCCTATCACTGTGGTTTCATCCCTTGAAAATGGTGTTCTAGATTCCATTGTGGAGTCTGTATGTGCCTCGGACTTAGAGTGCCCTTCCTTTTGTCTTCAAGGGTCAGTGATAGAGTAGAATCCTTTGGCTTTTTCAACGATGAACCCAACCTGCTTTAGCAGTAGCTTTCTTCAATCCAAGCCATACTGTGGGTAAGACTTGTACCACAAACCCTGTCTCAGTCCATTACTGCAGCTGAGCATGTCTCTGCCTTTTCCACAGGTAATCGTGGTCTTCAATAAGTTGTTGTCCACACCCTTCTCAGTACCCAAAAACTGTCACACTATGGTGTCAGCATCAGTTCCCTTGCCAGTACCAATGTTCAACTTATCCTCAGCACTGGCCATGGAGCAGGCCACAGTACTGCTGTCTTTAATAATGGTACCAATTTTAAGGCTGCCAACAACAGCCTCTGTACTATCATCAGTGCTGACAATGGTTCTGACATGTCTAGCAGTGTCAACACTGGTGCCATCTCCGAGCAAGAAGACTCTACCATTGCTCTCTGCATCTACTCCTTTTCTGGTTCCTCTGGACAGTTACTCATAGCTAGGTATACCACAGATGGCATTGTTGCATGCTTCCCTTCTAGTTTTCAGGAAGCAGAGTTAAACCTGGGATATACAGTAGTTCCTCATCCCTGGTGCACAATTTGGATTTCAGATTGTGTACTCATAGCCCAGGTAGCTGTCACCTGTTCCCCCTTCAGTGTTCTCCTCCAGAGTCACAC
Source organism: Neoceratodus forsteri (assembly GCA_016271365.2). Classification (NCBI taxonomy): domain Eukaryota; kingdom Metazoa; phylum Chordata; order Ceratodontiformes; family Ceratodontidae; genus Neoceratodus; species Neoceratodus forsteri. The sequence continues at coordinate 1,191,434,147 of CM057456.1, forward strand.
CTCCTGCTTTGATTTGTTGGCTAACAGAATATCTTGAGCCATCAGGAATGATGCCTGAGCAATAATTTCCCATATGGCTGTCCACTCTTAGAGCCGGGTTTGGGGACACTGACCGCTATACCTTTAGGGCATCTATCAGTCCTCCTCCAGTCACAGAGCAGCGGATCAGGCATCCCTATCCTGTCCTCCTTGAAGGATAATAATACATCTGTCTATAGTAACCATTTGACAGCAGTAGATATTGTATTCCAGCATTTTGTTGTGGATATGCAGTGTGTATTAGACTGGCCTAAAACCTTCACTGCCAACCTCTGGCAGTCAGACTTCCGTCTTCTTAATTTACACTGTCCAAAGCTCATTATATTACCACCTGTTTCCACCTCCCTGATACTGACATCACCTATTCTAGCAGTCTGGCACTGTTCATTTACTACGGCAGCTGTCCACTTTGGAGTCATGGCCAGATGCGTGATGGCACCGGGAACTCCGGGTCAACTGTCTCAGCAATTATCAGCATACAAAATCTGCACACCACAGCAAGTGTGTACAGTGTCCCTAAAGTGTCTTCCCTTCCTCCTACCCTGGTGTCCAAGAGACATGATGCCTTAGGCAGGAAAAATGTTGCCTCTGCTGCAGCTAGTCTTTGAATTACATCTTATGAAATGCACATAACCAGCTACTAGTTGGTCTGCCAGCTTCATTTATGGGATCAGGTCCATACCAGGCTGCTCCTTATGCCCCATACTGAGAACCAGCAGTTTCTCCTTGAGGTGGCTACCAAAGATATTGGAGTTAGCAGACATCTTATGTGAGTAGCATGTGATGCCTCAGAAGTTGCTTCTAGAACTGCAGCCACAACCCTCAATATCCCTAGCATCAGTTAACTTGGTTTCATTCCCTTTCTAGATTTGTTCAAGGGCCCTCTGTTGTTCAGCCCTAGGGCTGCTACCTATCTGGCTATGGACCCTTTTTCACAGAAGGGTACAAAAAAGGGTTTCTCCTGTGAAGTGTTCAGACTCATCCTGCACTAAGTCATGCTGTTAGTCATTTTTGCCCACTAAGGAACAATCCAGACCTTGTGCTGTCAAGGATCCTGAGAGTTGATCTACCCAGGGTGGGCTCTTTTACCCGAATTTAACTGGGGCTGCCTAATCAGGTGCCCTTATGGCATGTCAAGGAGGTCTACTTAGACTGTACCTGTTAGAGGAGATCTGGCTCTGCATGCACAGGCTGTACCTGATCCTCCCTTGGTCAGCGCCTATCATGGCAGGCTTCCAGGCTTTCAATTTTAGCCATGCTTGGGCCTTGATCCCAGGCTTCTTGGGTACCGATTCAGTTCCGTGACTAGCCCATTATTTGTAATAGTCTGGAAAATTTTAAATTATTTAATTCAGTGCACAACCCTACTACTCATTGACTAAAACATTCTGATTCATTTATTATTTAAACCATTTCATACATGAATATTCCAGGCAGGAATTATGCTTCATAATAACATTCCCTCTTATTTTTTTATAACATAATTTTCTGTTTCTCAGGGGTTAATCCTCATATAACTACACACCCCAATGTAAACAGTACAGTGATTTCTAAGCAGGGAGGTGCAATTACGTGGTGGCAACACACAACCTATTAGAGTGTAATGCTGTTATTTTAAGCTAGCTCTTAAAGAGCTGTTGATGCCTCCATGATAACTTTAAAAAACATAACAATTAGGTAGAATTTAGTCTGCATTCCATATATATTCTACAGATATCTCCTCCCATTTATTTATCACTGAGGAAATTTGCATGAATACATGATTTTTATCCCTTAGAGTTCATCTGCTTCTATAGCTTACTCCCTACTTGAAGTCACAATCCTCTATTGTTACATCACAATCTGTTACCATGGGAGTAACTGTGATGTCACAAGCAGTGCATTATGACCTCAGGTAGGGAGAAAGCAATTGGAATAGATGAAACATTTAGGAGCAATGCTTCTGTTTTCATGTAAATGTCCTCAATAATAAATAATGGGGAAGAGACATACAGAACTAATGTGAAATACAAGCTGAACCATGTCTAAACATTATGTTTTGTAAAAGTTCTGTTGAAGGTGTTGTCTGCTCTTTAAAATAAATAAATAGGGGCTGTCTGAACAGCCCCACACTAGCTGGCTGTGCTACCCTGCAGAGGTACCCAGTTTGGTAGTGTGCCCAGGCTCCACACCATCTAGTAACCAATGGTCAGGGAGGCTGCTGGTGTCTGCACTCCATGGCCAGGGATTAAAGTAACATCCTTCCGGTCCCACAGTGACCCCTATGGTGGGCCAGGGAGGTCATGAGGGTACAACTGCCTCCTCCACTGGGTCACTGCAGAAAACATGGGTGAGCTACGGCACCAGCAGAAGGAGGGAGGGTGAGGAGAAAATGTACAAACTCCAACCACAGCCACCAGCATGACAGCCTCTGGTACCCTTGGACCGGCACCACTAAAAGAGCTGTGGTGTTGTGATGTCTGGGCTGTGAGATCAGCAGTAGCAGGGCTGAATGGGGATGACTGTGGGGATACAGTGCTGTAGAAAATGAATCAATAAATAAATGATTTTACTCCATTTAGAAAGTTACCCACTACACTCTGCTGCAGCACCACCAGTCCCTCCCATAAGAAAACAGTGAATTAGGCTACTCATGCAGTTAAATCCTAGCAGCTCACAACAACTAGAATAGTCAATCAGATCACATTATTGGCAATCTGAAGTTCCATGAGTCTTAGAATGTCCTATAGAAATTGGTCTAAGATCTAACAAACTCATTTCTTTTGTGGCCTCAACTGAGATTTGTGCCCAGGTCCACAGCACTTAAAAGCTAGCTCTCTAGCCACTAAATCACACTGTCATCCTTGAACCTGCCTATGCTTTTCATGGTGTTCATGATTATCTCTCACTTTTAATCAACAAATGGTCCCTGCTGGAATTCAGTCAATGGACAGCTGCCAGCTCTAATGAATTGTAAAGATTTACGCCAGAGATACTGCACAAGATAAACGGGAAAGTAATCAGTGGAAAGTAGCTAAAAGCATCCAGCCCCAAAATAGCAAGAATACTGCAGCCAGGCTCAGAGGATTGAGTTTTCTTGCTAATGTATAACCTCTTTTATGGCCAGGCACTTAAAGAGCCACCGAAGCCTCAAGAAGAACTTTGAAAAACAATATTTGGACACAAAGCAGCTTATATTTCTCATTAGCTCTGTATTTCTCATCCCCATTATTTATTACAGAAGACCATTTGCATGAAAATAATTTATTTATTTATTTAAACAGCAGTTTGGAAAACCTTTGAGCCATAGGCTCATTTACAAAGGTACCTTGTCACAGTAAGACAAACCAAAATACACAGTATAGCAGTACAACACATAAGTATAACAGTAAAATTAAGACATAGATACAAACAAGCTGGTACAGGTAGGATGGATGCAAACAATACCAGAGTTATGTCGTCCTTAGCAGCTTAGTAATAAGCTTTGTCATAAGTATTGAGTACGGCTTTGACTAGGTGGCAGTTACAGCATCGGGTGTTAATAAGGTGGTTACAAGAAGTTTTGAAGCACGATATAGTTGGAGCTCGGAGATGGAGGGGGCAGTGTGTTGAACCAGGAGGGGCCCTAAAGCTGAAGGCTCTTTGGCCGTGAGAGGTCCTAGCTCTAGGATAACAAGAGAGGTTTTCCAGAGGTCCGAGTATGAACTAGTGGGACAGAACGGCGATGGTGGTGGTCTGTCCTGGTGGGGAAAGCCCAAGGAGGGTCTTTTGTAAGGGTACAGGTAAGATATTTGAGGCACTCATCGAGATCAAGTACCAGCGCTTAGCATACAGTAGACAGTGTGTGTCATCCTAGGTGCGCCAGTAATTAACCTGCAGGCCTTATTCAGAGAAAGCTACTTTATGGAGGCGGTCTGATCAGCAGCACCATACACTGCAGTCCATAGTCCACTAGGGACAGGATAGAGGAGGTGACTGCGAATAAGAGCCCGGGAGGCAGTGTTTATACTGCATGTAAGATGCCCAATCGGATATTAGTGGCAGTGGCTAGGGCAGCGATGTGTCCATGGAAGGAGAGGGAGGGGTCAAAATGGATCCCTAGGTATTTATAGGAGCAAACTTGTTCGAGTGGGAATGAGGACCCAGAGTGAATGAGGAGTTTGAAGTTGCAGGACTTGTTTTGGGGATGAGTGAAGAACATGGTTTTTGTTTTTTTAAGATTTATCACCAATCTATGTTCCTTGAACCAGCCCTCGGCTTCAGTGAAGGACTTCTGCAGCGAGTCCTGAGGCAGTAGGGTTACGACTTGAGGCAAAGATGACTGCATCATCAGCATACAATAGAATGTTCCCCGAGCAAGAGCGTGGAAGGGTGTTAAGGTAAAGGGAGAATAGTAAGGGGCCCAGAATGGAGCCCTGGGGAACCCCAGAAAAGATGGGACAGATGTCTGAGTAGGTCCCATTAATTTTTACACGCTGTGAGCGGTCAGACAGATAACTGGTGCACCAGGAGATAGGCCCAGCAGCAAAACCAGAGAGACTAAGGGCATCAAGAAGGAGGGTGGGAGACAGTGTCGAAAGCTTTCGAGAGGTCAATGAAGACAGCACCAGCCAGAGAACCAGTGTCTAAGGAGGAGTGGAGAAAGTTGGAGAACTCTAGGAGGGCTGTGTTGGTACTGTGGCCCGCTCGGAAGCCATACTGCTCAGGACAAAGGACATTGTAGGTGGAGAGGTAGTCAGAGATTTGAGAGGCCACCACTTTTTCCAAGGCCTTGGAGAGAGGAGAGAGAATGGACCTTTATGAAAATAGGGGAGTTGTTCCTTGAGAGTTCATCAGCTTCTATTGCTTCTTCCCAACCTGATGTCATAATAATCTGCTTGTGACATCACAGTTATTCCCATGGCAACAGACTGTGATGTCATAACAGATCATTATGATTTCAAGTAGTGAACAAGCTTTAGAGGCAGATAAACTCTAAAGGACTAAGATCTTGTTCTGGCGGAAATTTCTTGAGTGATAAATAATGGAGAGGAGAACTCTATAGAGGATACAGGAAATACAAGCTAAACTGTGTATAACTAGTATGTTTTCCAAAGTTTTCCTAAAGGTGTCAGCTGCTCTTTAACTATTTCTTCTATATTTATTCTATATTCTCTACCATTTTACCTCTGGTTATTAGCTTCACCCTTCTGAGCATCATCTGGTCCAGATTCTGGCCTACCACATCACCTCATTTCAGTGCCATTTATTCTCCTTTATATGGTTACCATAATATGAAATTTACTGCCTACATACGAATATACAAAGAAGCCAGCAGAAGAAGGCCATTTGGTCTATCAAGTCTGTTTGTGTTGCAGGGTCAACAGCTTGAGCTACTGTCCCTGCCCCCCTCTCCCCACTCTTCCCATCCTCCTTAGCCATGACCCTTACCCTCCCCCTATACCTGTCCCAGCCTCTCTTAAAGATCCCACTGTTTTCAATGAGATTACCTCTTTTGGCAGTGCATTCCAAGTGTCCACCACCCTCTCTGTGAAGAAGTGCTTCCTGACCCCCCTCCTAAACCTCCCACACTCCAGCTGAAGACTGTGCCCCCCTCATGTTATGGTTGCCACTCAACTTAAAGAGACTCTCCTTATCAACCTTATTTATCCCTTTCAAGTACTTAAAGGTCCCAATCATGTCCCCCCACCTCTCTCTCCTGTCTTCCAGGGGAGTATATGTTCAGTGCCCTCAACCTCTCCTTGTATGCCTTACCCTGCTGACCAGCTATCATCTTTGTAGCCCTCCTCTGGACCTTCTCCAGCAGGTTAATGTCCTTTTTGAGGTGTGGGCACCAGTACTGAACTCCATACTCTAGATGCAACTTTACCAGTGACCTGTACAAGGGCAGTATAACCTCCTCTCTCCTACTACTGATCCCCTTAGATATGCATCCCAGCATCTTGTTTGCCTTTGCTGCTGTTTTCTTGCGTGCCTGACAGAGTAGCTACTGCACATTTTTTTATTTACTTTTTATCCCACCTTAGCACCTTATATCCAAGACCACTCCATATTCCTGCTCCTGCCTCCTAGTTTATACATGTCTGCTGCTGTGTTCTCCATGGCCTATCCCCAAACACACACATATAGTACATACATGAAGGATAGACCAGATCAGATGGGATGGCAGGGGAAGCTCCAGAATCCCATAAGGTTGTAGTGTGTGAGTGGGGTATGTCACCTTCATTGGTGCTCAGCAAGGCATTTATATTTCTAATTTGTTTTGACCCTTACACCTCCCTGCTCTGTGGGCATCACATCACAGTGAGCCTGGTGGGAGCAAGCCAAACACACACTGTAAATGGTCACTTACATACACCAGCAATGCTATGCCACCTAGTACCTTAAGGTACAGTACCTGCTGTAGGGTCTGACTCAGAATATGTGATTACTGCCTGCCTATAATGCACCCCCATTTTGTTGTGATTGTTCTTCTAAGGACATAAAAGAATGCAAGGAAAAGATGACAAGGTTGTATATAGGGAAAAGCTAAGGGTAACAGGGTAGATAATCAGGAGGGTGAAGGCAGTTACGGAGGAGAAGATAGTAAAAGAGGCCAGAAGAGGAGACAAAATGTTCTTCAGATACATAAGTGAGAGAAGGAAAGCAAGCAGGGTATAATGAGGCTTAAAGGGGAGGGGGGGAGATCTCATAGAGAGGGACTCAGAAAAACAGACTTGCTAAACAGATATTTCTGCTCAGTGTTTACTGTTGAAAGGGAAGGACATAGACCGGTATTGAAGGGGATAGGCAATGAGGGTAGGGAGGTTGACAATAGCCCGATACAGGAGAGCAGGGTATTGGAGGAATTGGGGAAATTGAGGGTGGGCAAGGCAATGGGTCTGGATGCCCTGCATCCCAGGGTGCTTCGAGAGCTTAGGGAAGAGCTGGCAGTACCTCTGGTGAGGCTGTTTAACCTATCTTTGGATACAAGGAGTGTGCCAGGGGACTGGAGAAAGGCAGATGTGGTACCACTACACAAAAGCAGAGTACAGGAAGAGCTGACTAACTATCGTCCAGTCAGTCTTACATCAGTGGTAGGAAAGATTATGGAAGCACTCCTAAAGGAAAGGATAGTGGAATATCTTGTAGAAAATGGGCTGCAGGATGACAGACAGCACAGGTTCATGGAGAGAGGGTCATGTCAGATGAACCACATAGAATTTTTCAACTGGGTGACTAGGGAATGCAATCAGGTAGGGGCAGTGGATGTGGCCTATCTGGACTTCAGTAAGGCCTTTGACACCGTCCCTCACAGGAGGCTAGTGAGCAAGACTGGCAGTTCAGGGGTAGGGGAGAAAATAACAAATTGGGTGAAAAACTGGCTTGGTGACAGGGGTCAAATAGTGGTTGTAAGTGGGGTTCATTCAAAGAAGGAAAAAGTGACAAGTGGAGTACCACAGGGGTCAGTACTGGGTCTGATACTATTTAATATTTACACTGGAGATATTGCGGCGGGTCTGAATGGTAAGATGTGTCTGTTTGCAGACGATACGAAAATCTGCAATAGAGTGGATACTCTGGGGGTGGAGAGCATAAGAGAGGACCTTCTAAAGCTAGAGAGGTAGTCAGAGAGTTGGCAACTGAGATTTAATGCCCAAAAATGTAGAATAATTCATATGGGCAATAAGAACCCAATGGCCACATACACACTAGGAGGTGAGGAGGTTGAAGTAACGGAGCAGGAGAGGGATCTGGAGATTGTTATTTTGAACAAACTAAAGGTGGCAAACCAGTGCCACAAAGCAATTGGGAAGGAAAGTGGTATGTTGGCATGCACAGGGACAGGTATCACAAGCAAGAGATGGGAGGTGATACTGCCCCTATACAAGTCAATGATCCATCCCCACCTAGAGTATGGGGTACAGTTCTGGAGACCTTACCTTCAGAGAGATATTGATAGGGTTGAGAGGTCCAGAGGAGGATGTCCAAAATGGTGCATGGTATGCATCAGAGGACATATGAGGAGAGGATGGAAGAGCTTGATCTGTATCCACTGGAAATCAGGAGAGAGAGAGGGGGGATATGATCGAAACTTTTAAATACCTGAAAGAAATTAACAGGGTGAGGAAAGGGAGTATCTTAAAGATGAAGGGCAATCCAAGAACAAGAGGGCACAGCTTGAAGCTGGAGGACAGTCAATTCAGAGGTAATAAGAGAGAGAGCACTATTTCACGGAGAGAGTGGTATGACCCTGGAATGGGCTACCAGAGTGGGTGGTTGAGGCACCAAAAATTTGGGGATTCAAGAGGGCATGGGATAACTACATGGGTTTAAACAAGAGAGGGAGGGATATATACCGGATGGAAAAAGAGGCCTGGAACCTACGGGGGGGGGGGGGACACAGTAGTGGGGTGTAGGGTGTTAGAGTCAGTGCTATCTATAGGGAGGAACAGGGGCAGACTAGATGGGCCAATGGGGGGGGTCCTTTTCTGCTGACAAATTTCTATGATTTTATGACATCTGACTCTGCATTGTTCTTCTTTTGTTCATTATCTACATGCTAATTGTGTAACTCTGGGGTTTATCCACATCTGCTGCTGCCTTGGGACCCCTATGGAAATGGGATGTCATGTCATATCTCATAGGACTGTTACAGTGGGCAGAACTTGAGATGAATAAATAATACAGTCCCACCCAGTAGGCTCAGATGGAGCATCATCAGGCTTCTGCCTGCACATCTGACATTAGCCCCACCCTAACATCTTGGGTGACCAGGGAAGAAAAGGAGGAAAACACCCAGAAGCGAGTGGGATTACACTGCTGGCACTCTCACACCCCAACACGCCGACTGCCCACCTGCCTCACAGAACTGAGTTGTTTGCCAAGGAGTCTGGCCAGCTCTCCACTGACCCACCCCAGCGGAGGAAGTCCAGGGTATGAAAAGGTAGGATGTGACAGAGAAGGTGTGGATGGTACAGTGGGGTCACAGAGCAAGCAGATGAGGGTCACTGTGGTTTGAGGAGGAGAAACAGAATGCACAAAAAAAATACTGCAAAAGGTTTGAACCTGCATTTAACTTCAACCATGGGTGGTGCATTTTTAGGGCTGGTCTTCCTTGTAGTTTGATTTTTATCACATATACAGGCAGACGCAAACACACTAGCAGCTGCTCACCAAATCCTGATGTTCAGTACTCCAAGGAAAATCACAAGGTGAAACTACAAACCTGCATGGTAGCAGGTAAATGGGTCTGCACTGCAAACTTAGATAGGTAAAAGGAGCTTTCCAACTCTTTTCGCTCAAATGTTAACTACCTTTAAAATCTGCCTGTTTTTATGTTTGCTTGCACGCATGTGCAAGAAACATAGTGCCATCATCGGAGAGTTCGGAGGTGTGTCACCTCCTCCTCCAATTCAGTCAGTGTGCTGGCAGGCACGGCCCCTGTAAGCTAATGCATTTTGGAGCTGTCTATGACACGCTCCAAAATGCAGTGGCATACAGTTGAAAGGAGGAGCTACGCTGGAGTGAGCAGCAATAAGATATCGCCTGCCGCGCGCAGCCCCCCCACACACACACACATACGCTGCGCCCCACGCACTGGCATAGCCAACGGGTTGCCCAACCTCGCCGGCTGTGCTGCGCTCCCCAGCCCCTCCCAAAGGCTTGTAAATGCCACGCTGGTGTCCACCCCAGCATGGCAAGGTAATCATATAGCCGACGGTGCCCAACCTCGCCGGCTGCACTGGCCCCCAGTAGTGAGTGCCACGCTTGGCAGCCCACCCCAGCGTGGCAATGTATTCCTAGGCCAACGGGGTGCCTAACTTCCGTCAGCTGAACGGCCCCCAACATCCTTGTGCCACGCTGGGAGCCCACCCTAGTATGGCAAATGCCCCACATCGTGTTTTTGTTTTTCTACCTGTAAAGAAAACGGTCCCACGGCTAGTCTCCCCACCCTCCCACAACCCGCACCCACCCACTGCGCACCCCAGCTCCCCACACCCCCCACCCCATACTTACCTCCGGATCTCGGCGCGACGATCTTCGGTGGACCAGGAACACGTCTGCACTCTTCAAAGCCGACCGTGAACTGAGGAAAAGCCGGTAAGCTGTATAAGGGGCTAGATAGGAGTTCAACTTTGTTGCATATCTCAGGCATTTTTAGGAATTTTTGCACCAAAATTTCAACATGGGGTTTTTGGGACCCCTTCTCATGAGTGATGTCACTGTCATGGCGTTATTCAGGCCCGAAGGGTGATTTCGAGCAGTGACTGCACAGTGACTGCGAAATCACCCTTCAGGCCCGAATAACACCACGACAGTGACATCAATTATGAGAAGGGGTCTCAAAACCCATGTTGAAAATTTGTGCCAAAATTCCCAAAATGATTGTTTTATTTATGCTATGCTATAGTTCCTACGCAGGCTCAGAAGTTCGCGAATTTTCAATATTTTCACCCAGATTTTCAACATTGCCATTTTACCACACCTTCTTATGGAAGTAGTACGGCTATTTTTCACATCTCACCCAAAACGTGTTTCGCTTCCATGTAGCGCGCAATGGCGCGGTTGGTGTATCTGAGATCAATATGCAGGACAAATTAATAAAATCACAGTGGCACTGTTCATGAGGTGAGGTGTTAAATGATATGTTGAAAATTTGGTGAAAAATTCCCTAAAATGATTGTTTTACGAGCGATGCGTTGACAGTTCCTACACGCTGTTAGTTCGGGAATTTTCACATATTTACCCAGATTTTCAACATTGCCATTGTACCACACCTTCTTATGAGTAGTACAGCTGTCATTTTCACATCTCACCCAAAACGTGTTTCCGCCCATGAAGCGCATAATGTATGCAGAAAGGAAAAGCAAATCAATGCACAGGACAATTAAGAAAATCACAGTGACACTGTTCATGAGCAGAGGTCTTTAAATGGCTATGTTGAAAATCTGGTGAACAAATTCTAACAATGACTTTTACGAGCATGCGTTGCACAGTTCCTATGCATGCTCGTAAGTTTGCAAATTTAATATTTTCACTCCAGATTTTCAACATGTCCATTTTATTAAACTTCCTTGTGAACAGTACAGCTGCAATTTTTCATATGTCGCCTGCTAATGTGTTTTCAGACATGTAGCGACAATGGTGCAGTTGGTGCAAAGCAATGTTTAGGACAGATTAAGAAAATCACAGTTACACTGTTCATGAGCAGAGGTCTTAAAATGGCTATGTTGAAAATTTGGTGACAAAAGTCCATAAAATGACTGTGTTATGAGTGAGCATTGCGCAGTTTCCACGCACCCTCGTTAGTTCATGACTTTGTAATATTTTCAGTCCAGATTTTCACCAGTGTCATTTTTCCACACTTCTTTATGAACAGTACAGCTGCCATTTTTCACAACATGGCTGAAGTGTGTTTTCACACTTTCAGTGCAGAGATGCGTGGTCACTGTGGGAAATCATTGTTCGGCACAGATAAAGAAAATCACAGTGACACTGTTCATGATCGGAGGCACCAAAATGCCCGAGTTGACAATCTGCTGTAAGAAATCCCCAACCTAATTATATTACGGGTGTGCGTTGCACAGTTTCTATGTATGCTCATGACTTCACCATTTGTTTTAATATTTTTACTACACATTTGCAACATAGCCATTTTTTACACCTCCCCATGAAAGAGTACAGCTGTCATTTTTTACATCCTGTTCAGAATATTTTTGCACCTGTGGTGCTAAATGCCGTAGTCACTGTGCATAAGCAGCTTTCGGCTAACAAACTGATATTCCCCCTGTTCATGAGGTGGGGTCACAAAACAAACATGTTGAAAATTTGGAGTGAAAATACCAACGAATGCCTAAGGTATTAGGCTTTTCAACTATAACACCCAACCCTATAGAGAATGACAGGCATCAGGGTGTGACTTGGGATTCTTGCCTGTGATGTTCTTACCATTCCACACCCTGCAGTCACTGAGAGGCATCGGTATGCCTTGACTCTTCGGACCCAAAGTTCACCCCATTCTCTATATCGCACCCATCTCACCATATTTCCTAATGAAATGGGGCGCGATAAGGGCCAAAGACCACAAGGAACACCGCGGCACTTGTCAGTGTCTGCAGGGTGGGGTGTGGTGAAATGGCGGGCCGTTATGCCTGACGACCCAAACGCACACCCCAATGCCTGTCACTCTCTGCAGGGTGGTGGTGGGGTTGGATTCAGTTCAGTACTTCACTGCCATTGCTATTACGCAGCTCTGTAACTTCTACACTACCACTGCCAATGCCAGCAAGCAAACAATCGGCATTGACAAATGCTTGTTTTATCTGTACTGTATACCCAAATTTGAATAGACTTTCTCCTAGTGCAGATCTTGATAGCACCTCTCTAAGGAACTTTGTGTGCTGTTTTCTCCCAGTGCTCCTAAAGGAACTTGAGTTGTAATAAAGGAAATGTCTTCCATGATTAAAAACTGCACTGGTTACAAAACAGATTGATAAGCTCCTTTTTTCTATCTAAGCTTGAGAGTAGTGCCGACTCATTTAACTGCCACTGTGAAGGTTTGTAGGTTCACAAATGTAGGCTTTTGTTCAAAAGTATTTAGGTTTCATACCCTGTTTGGGGGGCATTTTTGTAATAAGCTCTCTCCTCTCTCTCCCTCTCCCTCTCCCTCTCTCTCTCTACCCCTGTGAGTTGGTGAGCGGTGCACACATGTAAATGGAGTAAAGGATAGTCAAAGGCGGTAGGTAAAGGGGACAAGGCCTTTTTCAGATACACGTGAAAAGAGGAAGACAAGGGAAGGGATTGTAAGATTAAGAAGAGTAAGGGGGGAGATTGTGCAGAGGATGATCAGGAAAAATCAGATATCCAAAACAGATACAGCACTTCTGCTCAGTCTTACAGCAGTGGGAGAGGGGGGTGAACCACATGGAAGCAGCAGGAACACTGGAGGAAGATAGGTGGACAAAAGTCCATTCACAGAGGTAAGAGTGCTGAGAGGACTTGCAAATCTGAAAGAGGATAAGGCTATGGGGCTGGAAGGGGTACATCCAAGGGTGTTGATGGAGTTCACGGAGGTACTGGCTGCACCTCTGATAGCCCTATTCAACAACTCACTGGAAACAGTAGTGGTTCCAAAGGACTGGAAGAGGGCAGATGTAATGCTGCTTCATAAAAGTTACAGCAGGGAGGAGGCTGGCAACCATGGTCCAGTCAGTTTAATGTCAGTGGTGGGGAAGTTATTGAAAGCACTATTGAAAGAAAGGCTAGTAGAGTATTTTAAGTCCAGCAGGTTGCAAGACCCAAAGCAGCATGGATTCATTGGGTGGGTGGGGGTGGGGTAGTCAAACTAACCTGACTGATTTCTTCGACTGAGTGACCAGGGAAATAGAACAGGATGGGGCAGTGGATACAGCCTACTTACACTTTAGTACGGCCTTCGACTCCATACCACATAGAAGGCTTGTAAGGAAACTGGGCATTTTGGGGATGGGACCAAAGGTGGTAGAGTGGTTAAGGAACTGGTTGATGGACAGGCAACAAAAGGTGATGGTAAGCAGCACTCACTCTAGGTGCAAAATCACACACCTAGGGCTCAGAAACCCAGGGGCAGTGTATAAAATGGAGGAAGAGGTATTGACAGTCACAAAGTAGGAAAGAGACCTTGGGGTTATTATATCTAAACACCTCGAAGTGGCAGGGCAGTGTGACAAGGCAGTAGGCAGGGCCAGTGGGATGCCGGGGTTGCACAGGGAGTGGAATTACCAGCAGAAGGAGAGAGGTAGTGTTACCACTGTATCGATCATTGGTGAGACCCCACCTGGAATACTGTGTCCAGTTCTGGAGACCACATCTCAGGAAGAACATAGACAGGGCAGAGGCTGCCAGAGGAGGGCAACAAAAATGGTGCAGTGGTTGCGTCATAAGCCCTATGAGAGGAGACTGAGGAATCTCAATATGTATACCCTGGAAGAGAGGAGGATGAGACAGGACATGATAGAGTCCTATTAAGTACTGCACCTCACAGGGGTGAACAAGGTGCAGGTGGGGAGTATTTTTCAGAAGAGAAGGTGCCCCAGGACATGAGGGCATGCAATGAAGCTTTTATGGGGGAAATTTAGGAGGGATGTGAGGAAGTACTTCTTCAGTGAAAGAGTGGTGGACACCTGGAACAGTCTTCCAGTGGAGGTGGTGGGAATGAAAACAATGGAAGGCTTCTAGCATACATGTGATAGGCACAAAAGAATCTTAGTAGGAAGGCAGTGGGGGGAGGAAGTAGATAGAGATCAGGTAGGGTCTGCAGTGACAGTATAGGCAGGGACAAACTCAACAGACTGGTTGGGCCAAGCAGTCCTTTTCTGCTGACAAATCCTGTTTCTATGTTTTTTTCTCTGTCTCTCTTCTCTTTCACTCTCTAGCTCTGTCCAGCTGCTGTGATAAACATATATGTTGAAACACAGAAACAGTATCAAGAGCTAGGAAACCACAAATATCAGAACCATACCACCAAGAGGAAGTAGACAGTAGTCTACAAAATGTTGGAGGTTTCGACAGACTGTTTATTGGTTTACAATAGCAAACACATTTGAAGATACAGTTTGGTGAGCAAGTCAGTTCTTCCAGTCTCTGCATAACTATTTGGCCTCAACTGAAACAAACTTCTCCTGAGCTTCTCTATCTATACAGGGTCCAAGGGACACACTTGATTTACACCTTTTAAATAACTTTGCCATTGTAATGTGGCCACTAGTCAGGAGTGACTTTGCAGCATTTGTAATCTTGTGTGCCATATACTAATCTAGTAGACCAGTGTGATCGTGTCCATTTGGTTCAGTACTGTACGTGTTCAAAATGATGCTACCAAGCAATGTAGCTGCACTGCATGTTCTACCCTCGAAAGCTTTTAGAAGGATCTCAGCATCCCTTGAAATGTACTTGTCTTTACCTCAATGTACACATATATCTCATTGGCAGGGCATTACAAAATCGGACCAAAGGGGGATAAAGGCTATCCGGGGCCTCCAGGAAGATGTTACTGTAACACTCCACAGACTGTGAATAACCCGCCTTATGAGGACTCGATATTTGAAGTCAACTTCCCAAAAGTTCCTGTGGTAAGACCAGCTGATGTGTTATATGTCCCAGCATGCTTTACTTGTCAATCTGGCCCTGTTGCTTTTCGCTGTTGCAATCACTATTCTCCAGTTAAATAGGTCAGGAGCCCACGGGAACTCAGTTCCACCACCTTAACTCAAGATTAGGGATGGGCAGCTGGCCAGGATGAAGATTCTGGTCAGGATCTCTGCCCTCCTTTAACTACCTCCCACTCTGGCACAGCCAATCAAAAGGATAAGTGACATGTGGGAGGGGGACAAGCGTAAGTAAGTGAACTGCATAGCAGTTGGAGCTGAAGCAGCAAAGAGAAGGCTGTACTGCTGCAAGTTCTTCTTAGTTTAAGAAATTGATTTACTAAGAGCTGAACCTAAGTCAAAAGAAGTCCTTTAAAGTCTAATGGTAAGATGAGTACCTCAAAAACCAAGCCTTTAATGGATAATTTATGGAAAAAGCCAGATCCAGTATTAACAGCCTATTACCAGGTAGAACTGGATCAAATCCAATATTCAACAGCCTTTTTCAGGGCATGGTTGTGGCAGGACTGGATCAAAATCAACAATCCTTTCTGGGCTAACTTTTGGGAAACCTGATCTAATATTTACAGCCTTTCAGGGCTGCATTTTGGGAGTTTCAGGCCCAATTCAACACCCCATTCATGGCTTATTATTGGAGAACCAGAGCCAATATTTGTTATTTAATAGTCTTTCAGGACTTATTTTTGGGAGCACCGGCTCCAGTATTTAGTCTTTAACACAACAATCCTTTCAGGGCTAATTTCTGGGAGGATAGCCTCAACTTGTCCCTTCAGTCCCAGTATGTGGTGTTGTGCCTTGCCCTGCTGACTACAATGGCTAGTTGTCCCGAGGGCTAGTTGCTGTCAAAGCACTTGAGCATTTTTTTCATTATCATTAGATATATATACAGACAGACAGTAAATAGTTGGGCCCCTCTCAGCCTGCCAGTTATTCTGCCACTTCAGTTGGCAGTCATGATTAGAAATGCAATGAATTCAGTCTGGCCTGGTGGCGCTGAGAGTTGAGACGTTGGACGCCACACCTCGTGCCACACCAGCGACCCGTGTTGGGAAACGAGCATGAGCTGCCAGGGGTCGGCATGGGAGGGAGAGGATTGAGCATCTGGAGGACAGCTTTCCTCTTCTGGGGAGGGAGGGAGGACTGGCACTCCCGCTGAATGACTACCACCAGGTGGAGGCCGGAGGGTAGTGTGGGTCAGAGGGGCCAAAAGAAGGGAGGGTGCTGCGGGACTTCTGCGTATGCATGGATGCCTCTATGTGCACACGTCGTGGGTGTGCGCCCCAGCAAGGGAAGGGAGAAAATGGAGGAAAAACACCTCTGGGTGCAGATGACAACTGACCTCTCACAGATTCCGCACCTGGCGACCAGGCAGGGGTAAGTCCCGGTGATACACACTGACCCCACTGTCAGTGTGTAGCTATGGTCCGGCAGGTAAACTGCCCAACTCACTCCACTTGGCTATATCCCAAATATCCATGCTGTCGGCTATTTTTGAAATTATATTCCTGATGTAGAAGTGCAGTATCTAGACATTTGCGGTTGTGTTACATGCTGTTGTGTTATATTCTGTGTTGTCTCCCCTGCTCTCATACCTGACTGTATCTATCAGAATTTCTTTTGACAATGTAATAGACTGTCTGTATCTATTCTCTGACTGTATTTCTGTACATAATGGGTTTTGTACTCATGCATTACTGATGTATTATATTCTGTGTTGACTCCCTTGCTCCCCACACCCCAGGTCACGTCTGGAATCGAGCGGTAGTCTGCTCAGTACACCTTCCTGGTAAAACTTTTAAATAAATAAATAAAATACTGGGGTGATGGGGCTGGGGAGGTCGGTCAGAAGGGGGCAGCCATGCCGGCCCATCGGCGCAGCGGCTGGATTTCTGCTTGCGACGCCGGCGACCCGGGTTTGGGAATGGAACCGGGTCACTGGAGGGTTGGCCAAGGAGGAGAAGGTTCAAGTGTCCAATGACTGCTCGCCTTCTCCTGGGGGGAGGGAGGGGATGTGGCTCACTGTGTGTTGCCTCCTGATGGAGGCCAGGAGTGTGACAGCTCGGCGAGCCCCATTGAATGCAAGTGGCATGGTGGACGTTGGTATGTGCCTTGAGGTTTGTGGCACACCACACCCCCCCAGGGAGTAATCTGGAAAATCAGCTCCTTGGCCAGCCAGATGATGGCTTGCAGCTCCTGCGCCACGAGTGCCCTGAAGCCCTGGAAGCCACCTCAGCAGCTCCCATTGACCGAATAGATAGTGCACTGGTTGCCCTCCCTGGTACCTTCCCCTTGGGGGAAAGGGACCCATCCAGTGAAGGGATACACCGGGCTACCCCTGGGATGGTTGCAATGTGAGGTAAGGTGGAAGGGGTTAGGGTGAGGGTGTTAGTGGGGTCCATGGCTGGCCAGAAGGAGATGTGGGCCAGGGAGCATGGAAAGGAGCAAAAAATAAATGAAAAGAAGGGGTGCAGCTGGGGACAGACACAAGGAGTATAAAATATCTATAAAAAAAAAAAAGAAATGCAGCAAATTTAAACTTCACCTGCAAAGTTACAAAAGTCTGACTTCACGAAGTTCCTATTGGTATCACCAGCTTTGTGAAGTTTTTCACATGACGTTGCTCTTTTTCTGCAAAGTCTTGGCAAAGTTTTGTCACTTCACATAGAAAAAGGGCAAATTCACCCGGCAAAAACGTTGCAAAATAAAACAAACTGAGTGATCATGCTCAAGTAGAGGGGTGCAGGATCGGGGATGGTTAACCCCCACATGTAAGTCAAAAACAACCAACTGGAGCTGCACTCCAGTGGCAAAACTTTGGTGAGAAATTACAGTAATGCTCCAAATAGGCTGCTGCATTTTAATAATCAGAACAAACACAACTGTCTCTCCAAGTAAGGCCAGTCACCTGGGAAGTGCTGGCCCAGCACTTCACCAGTCAAGACTTCATCAGGGGGCAAGGTTCTAGACACTGCCATGCACATAAATCCAGATCAAGTGATGACATAATTAATTGAATCATAATGTATTAAAACCATTGTTGAAAACCAAGTATAACAAACAATGAATAGAGCATTACATACTGTATATCAGTATAGACCATGGAGAACTGAATTCTATTAATACTTAATAGTCTGCAAGTAAGCAAGAGTTAAGAAAGGGGTCCCTTTCAGGATTCAACGAAAGCTATTACCCATATTTCATTTCTTGCTGCAGTAGCTCAGGGGATCCATGTTCGTGTCATACCACCAAAGAGGAACCAACTTCTGAGTAGTCCCTATCCCTAGGCCTGGTGTCGGAGGCAGCAGCAGCTCAGGGTTAGAGGATAGCCAGAAGGTGGAGTTGTTTTCGGTCCCATGTGCCATGCCCACCACCAGTGAGGCCCGGAGCTGCCCCTAGGGGGATTGTATGGCTCCACTCTCCTCACCTGGGAAAACTCCCCCATGGACACTGACTTGGTCATTCCTGTTCTGCAGGTTGACCTGGCTCGGGCAGTCCAGCCAGGTCCTCCCCTTGGGTGAGGTCTCTAATCATCCCACAGCTCAGGTTTGGGCACTGTAGCCCCTGGCTCCCATTTCCCTCTTGGGCCTTTGCCACCTCTACCAGAACTACAGGGGATCATGAGCACTCTGTGGTAGATCACTTGGAGTCAGCATAGAAGGCTGGATGGTGCCATCTACCAGCCGACAGGGTTAAATTTCATTTCAGCCCACAGGCACCGCCCCTTCCATGCCCAGTGCCTCCTCTCCGCAAATGTCCTCCTCTGAGCAGGAATCATCCCTACACATGTCCCTGACCTCTGAGTACTCCCTGTACCAGAAATTCCTAGCAGACATGTTACTGGCACTAGATGTAGGCACTATTTCTAGCCTCTGTACCATGTCCTTGCAGGTGGGACTCCTAGGATTTCTTAGTGATGCAAACTCTGTCACCTCTCCTTTCCCTAGAGCCTTTGAGGAGTGTTTAAGGGCAGTCTGGGGATGTTCATTCACATGCTGTCCATCCCAGCCATGGTACTTGCACCCACCTGCAGGGCAGTGCTTCACCTCACCGTGGAGATTGAGGTTATGCAGACACCAACAGGGCCTGAACAGGGCCTCAATGCCCGGTGCGGGGCTGACCTCCTGTAGCTGACTCTGCTCAGGAAGATGCTCTAGGAAGGAAGGAAGATATTTTCCTTGGCTTGCACCATGATGTGCATTGCTGCACATGAGGCACACCAAGCCCTTACAGTAAGCACCTGTGGGCGCAGTTAGGTCAGCTCCTAGCTGCCATGCCACACACAGAGTTAGTCAGGTAAGACATCTGCCTTTCTGCCCTGGACCTGGAGTTAGTGAGGCACCAGTCAGGGGCATTATATGATGGCAATGAGGTAGCCTCCAGGCTGGTGGGAACTGCAGTCTGCATTTGGCGGATGGTGTGGCTTTGCCTTTCATGACTGGCATCTACTGCCTGGTGAAAGATGCTTAACTCACAGTTCCAGGGAACTTACATCTTCTCCTGCAGGATCAGGTGAGAGTTACCTGGGTATCCCCCCACTCATCCACCTGATTCCAACCAGTCTCGGGTCTCGCCAGACCCATGAGGAGCCTCTGCCCTCAAGTGTTCTCCCCCACACACAGAGGGATGAGAGTAATTCTACCTTCAGGGTGGGCCAGCTCCTCCCTATTTTGGGAAAGCTTGGTACTCAGACCCATCAATGGGAATTAATGGAAGACTGCTTCTTGGAAGATACTGAAATGATGTACTTACTGTAATTGCTGATTGCTGAGAACTTCCTGGATGTGAAGGGGGAGGGGTGGGGCAGTTGCAATCTAGGGATGCTAGCTGCAATCTCAAGCAGACTTGATAGACCATGAGGCCTGTTTCTGCTGGCAGCTTCATATGTTCATATGTATGTTCATATGTTGCTCTTCAGAATATCTTCATCATTGACTCATACACACACCCACCATCCTCGCTCAGGTAAGAATCAGGGCCTCTGGCAGTTCACCCTGTGGGTTCTGGCAGCACTTTCCTTGTGTGACTGTCAGTCTCCTGTGCCATGGCCCTTATGTGTATCTATTTTGCTGTTCTCACAAAAATTAAAAGGGTTGAGCACCTTGGTGCCAACCCTCAACAACAAAAAAAAAATTAAAGAGGAGTGAGGAGTTACATGTAGCCCCCACCACCACCAATGAAAAAAATATATATATATTTTCATGTGGAGTGGGTAGGTAGCTCCTTACCTCCATTTATCTTTGACCTCTTTCTCCCTACCTGGGGTATATCCTCTCTAGTGCATATCCCCATTAGTTGTTAAATGCAATATGCTCCCTGGGCACTATCCAATCTAACTCCACTGAGCAGATGCTCTGTGTGTGGAAAGGTACAAAGCACTTTATTTTGGAGAAATACAGTAGTTTTCATCACACAGGGTACACCCCTTTGCATGCAGGTCTTCTCTAACTATGTTAGATTATTTGATTGGTATACTCTTGTTTTCTCTCCCTGTGTGGGGCCACTGGACCACTCCCATTGGGAAATACCAGAGGAGATGACCTATTACGACACCCTGAGACTGTCAGTCCTGTAACTCCGGTACTCTTAGTCCCTCCTTTGCCTACTATAGGTAAAGAAGGCAAGAGAATTCATTCACGTAATTCTTATCTGGTAGCATAGAGTTGCTCTTTGTAGGGAGCCCACATGTTATTTCTTCCTATTTGGCACTTTTTGCCATCTTAGTTGCAAGGGGTCCCAGTTTAGACTTCCCCTTTTCTTGCTCCTTACAGACTCATATGTTCAGGCCTTCTGCCTTGTTTTTTTCTTATCACTATCCCCCTCCTGTCTGGCTAGTGATATCAGACTCTGGCTCTCCTAACCCAGCTACCATTGTGCCACCTAGTAGGCCCAGCCCTTAGGTCCTATGTTGGTAGTCGGGTTTTATTGTGTTATTTTATTTCTTATATTCTTTTCTTATTGCTTTGGGCTAGAAAGTTCTAGTCCTCTCTATTTCTCTCCACATTGTTTTTCTCTGGGCTAATAGTACTGAGGTGCTTGAGGGAACTGATGACAGTTATTGGCTGGCTTGTGTGGAACCACATGAAGTGTACAGGCACCATCAGTAGCCAGCGTCGGCTCCCTCCATGAAAAAAGTTTGTTTCCACGGGATCCTAGTGACTCTGGCCCCAGACCCATCAGTTTGAATCAATGGTGAAGATGTTCTGGAAGAACAATTATGGTAAATACATAATTTTAATTTTTTACAATGAATTATAGTGGTGCGGTAGCGCCACTATACTTAGGGTAGTGCAGGGGTTTCTATGTTAAACCCCAAACTTTGCCCTTTAATAACTTTGCAGCCATTCAACAGATTTGCACAAATGTTTGCATGCGTAGTCTCAGGGGCAAGGTCTCTTGAGCTGCCAAGTTTTTTTCTGTTTGGATTTGTGGATTCTGAGATCTGAGTAGTAAAAAAAGTGAAGAAATCAGTTTTTTTATGTGCTTTTTTTGTCATCACCTAGTGCCCAGGTGGTTTGGAATTTTGCTCTGAAATTTTCAGAGTACACAGGGCTTGGCCCAGAGTGGAGCCTTTCACTGGTTTGGTGAAGAAATATTACTCCATTCCAAAGTTATAAAGATTTTAAATTTTGCTTCTGAGCATGCTATTTGGAACAAAAAACTATTTGGCCCATATGAAGAAAGATTCTGTTTTGTAAGGGGCTATTCTTTTTTGGTGAGAACAAATTCTATTTTCATGTGGCTGCCATCTTGTTTTTGTTTTTTTTTTCAATTTTTTTTTCAAAACTCATTTAAACAGTATCATACAAAGACACCAATACAAGATTCTGTAGCTATGTTTTGGAAAAATGACCCAGAATTGTGTTTTTAACACATTTTAAAATGTTTTTTTCATGGCTCGATTTTCTTTTTTAGAATGGTCATATGAAAAAATTGTCAACCATATGAAGCAAGACTGGCTTCATACAAAGAAAGAATTTGGTCTCAGCTTTTTCCCCTGATTCTTTTTTTGTGTGAAGCATTCTTTTTTCATGAGTATGACACAATCTCATGAAAAAAGAATTCTTCATACAAAAAAGAATTTGAAAAAATATCTAAGTCCAAATTCTTTTTTCTTATGAAGCAATCTTTTTTTGTAAGTATGACCCAGTCTCATGAAAAAAGATGCAGTCATATGAAAAAAGAATTTAGACTTAGTTTTTTTCAATTCTTTTTTCATATGAAAGATTCTTTTTTCATGACATTTCATTCTCATGAAAAAAGAATCCTTCAAATGAAAAAATAATTTACCTTACCTCCTCTTCTTGCACACTCCCATCCTAAACCTGTTAATCAGACTCCATTCCCTACCCTTCAGGCTCCTACCTTCATCCTTGCAATCACCCCTTCCTCTCCCCTAGAACTCTGGTCTCATTCTCCTATCCTCCCCCAGGCTTACCTAATCCCCCCATCTGCTAATCTTGCCTTAATCCACCTCATGTTCTCCTTCTGCACCCCCCACCCTCCTGGTCCAAATGATACTTCCCCATCCTCTCCTAAGAGTCCCAATTGCCCAAAACTGCACTTTCTAATTATTACTCTGCTCTTGTTATCCTCAGGGAATGTACACCCTAACCAAGGCCCAATTGTCCCTTCTTTTCAAGCCCCTCCCTGTCACTGCCTCCCCTTCCTCTGCCCCCACTGATCTCCCAAAAGGTTTTAAGCTCCTTCACTTAAATGTCTGTAGCTACTGTTAAAAATTGACCTCCTACAAATTATGGTGATTAATCTGAAGCCTGATCTAATAATAATCACAAAAACCTGGCTAAAGGCCTCAATCTCTGACCACGCGGTCTCTATCCAAGGCTACTTTGTCTTAAGGCAAGACCGGGCTGGAAGGGGTGGAGGCATGGCTATGTATATTCTCTCCATGCTACAATTTACTACATTATACTCTTCCTCCAATCCATTGACACATGACGCGCTAGCCATCCAAGTGATCCTACCTCACACCATCCCTATCTTCATATCCGGTGTCTACTGCCACCCAAACATCCAGCCAAACATAGCACTAGATTTGATCACCTCAATCTCTGCCCTATCCCACTGTGGTGAATTATACATCCTGGGGGACTTCAACCTAAACTGGCTGTCTCCAAAATCTGCCATGACACGAAATCATGTAGGTGCCCTAAACTTCACCCAGCTCATCACAGAACCTACACGCCCCAACCATCTGACTTTAAACCACTCCCTGATTGACTGAGCAATCACCTCCCACCTACACAGAGTAATCAAATCTGGTATCCTTCCTGACGCTGTCAGTGACCATAATCCAATCTTTATAGTCAGAAAAATCCACAGACCTAAAGCTCCGTACAAAACTTTGCAATTACCCTCCTTCAACTCTCTGAACCTTGAACCCCTACTGCGTAACCTCGCCTTCACTAACTGGTCACCCCTAGCTTCTGCTTCGTTGGTGGATCAGGCCATTTCCTATTTCAAAGGCATATTCCTTAATACTTGGGATACTTTCTCTCCTCTTAAAACTTCCAGAGTTAGGGGAAATCATCATCCTTGGATTACCCCTGAACTCCTGACCTGCCACAGGGCTAGAAATCATGCTTGGAAGACCCATAAATCAACACAGACCCTTAGTGACTTCGCAGCTTATTGGAGACTCAGAAACGTCTGCACCAAGGCTACTAGGTTAGCCAAGTCAGAATACCTCAAATCAGCCTTCCTCACAAAACATAAATACCCCTTCAAAATTCTGGAAGGTAGTTCATGCTCTCTTCACTCCCTCATCCCATCCTTCTCCCCTGGTCCTGAAGTTAAATAACACCCCTGTGGCAGATCCAAACATTGTGGCAGAGGCATTTAACTCCTACTACTCTACATGTGCAGCTGAACTCCTAAAGTCCCTCCCTTCCTACCCATCATCATCTCCCTCCTCCCACACCATCTATCCATCCCTCATCTTCCTCCCCCTCCTTCTCCTTTTCTACCATCAATGTCAATGATGCGCTAAATGCCCTGCTCACCATCAACCCTTCAAAAGGTTCCTCCCCTGATGACCTCGACCCCAAGCTCCTCTATCTCTCAGCCACTGCCATTGCCTACCCCCTCTCCCTCATTCTAAACCTCTCCTTTGCCACAAGCTCTGTCCCCTCCTCTTGGAGGCATGCTGTGGTCCTCCCCTTGCCTAAAGGTGGGGACCCCGCTTCCCCTTGCAACTATCGCCGCATCTCCCTCCTCCCTACTCTTGCTAAACTCCAAGAACATCTGGTTCTCACTCAACTAAACACCTTCCTGTCAGATGCCTCCTTTTTTACCCCTTTCCAATCTGGCTTCAGGAAAAATCACTCCACCACCACCTCTCTGCTCAGGCTCACTGACTCCATCCTAACTAGGATATACAATGGGCTTATCACCTCAGCCATTTTTGTTGACCTAGCAAAAGCGTTCGACACAATCTCCCACTCCCTCCTCCTGGACTCACCCTCATCAGCAGGCCTATCTTCTACTGCCACTAACTGGTTCAGGGCATACCTCACTGGTAGAACTCAATCTGTTAGGGTGTCTGGAATCACCTTCCTCCCCACCCCCGATTACCATAGGAGTCCCCCATGGCTAGATACTCGGACCCTTGCATTTCTCAATCTTCTTAAATGACCTGCCTTCAGTCTGCTCTCCCTCTACCTCCATCTACATGTATGCAAATTATACTGTCTTGTATGCTTCTGGCCCTAGTCCTGCTGAGGTTACAACCAACTTGCAGCATGATTTCAGTAAAATTCAACTCTGGTTTGCTAACCACCACCTCTTCCTTAATGCCAAGAAGACTATCTCCATGACCTTCAGCACTAGGCAGAGAGTCTTTAAGCTCCACAACTTACCCTTCTTCCACATCCTGGATGGGACCATATTAGAGGACACTTCCTCCTTCAGATATCTTGGGGCCTGGCTTGACCAGCACCTCAACTTCTCTGGACATATTGATGCCATCCTGAAGAAACTGCACCCCAAGCTTGGTGCCCTCTACAGGAACCATAGTTGTATCCCTCCTGCGGCTAGGTGCGAACTTGTCCAAAACATGATCCTTCCCATTTTTGACTACTGTGACGTAGTCTATGGTGCTGCTCCCAAATCCTCCCTGGTCAGATTGGACACCTTATTCCACTCTTTCTGCTGCTTTGCCCTTGATGCCCCTGCTCGCACTCATCACTGCGATTTATACCATGCATTGTCCTTCCCCTCCCTCACAAATAGATGCCTTTCCCACTGTGCAAAATTCACCTCCAAACATCAGCTGGGCAAAATCCCTACATACCTCTCCTCCTCCTTCATCACTCCTCCCCCTCCCTCTCACTCCCAGAGATCCACTGACACTCGTACCTTGCTGATCTCTTGGCACTCCACCCTCATTGGTCAATCAGGCTTCTCTTACCACTTCCCCAAAATTTGGAATTTCCTCCCTCCCCAAGTTCGTCACTCCTCCTCTATCCACTTCATCAGCTCAGCCCTTCACAATCACTTGTCATTCAGCTGCTCTTGCCACGACCCACCCTAAACCATGATACCGTATCTAGCTATATCTGCTCCTTACCTACCTCAACTCCCTTATAGCTTGTAGTCTCCCAGGTCCTCCTTGTAGGGTTCCCAGCATCCTGGAGTGGTCCCCAGGGGCTCTTTTTCTTTTTTTTTCAATTCTGTATTTTGGCCCCTGCTTCCATTACTGCCAGGACCATCTGCCTGGTCATGGACTCTGGCTGCAGCTACTCATATTAGCCATCCTCCCTAGACCCCCAGCTTACCCCCCAAGGTGGGTTTGTAGCACTCCGGGCCAAGGGCACCATGAATGTGGGAGAGGCAGGAGTCAGCCTGAGAGCCAATGCAGCTGGAGTGGGCGTCATTAAAGCAGTGGAAGCAGGGTGTTTTCTTCCCCCTTTTTTGTCCCCCTCCAGGAGGCAGGGACGTGCAATGACATCTTGCGTCTGCCCCACCCCCTGAAATCTGTTAAGCACCGGTAGCTGCAGAGCCCCCAGCCTCTGCCAGGGGTCCGTCAAGTGCTGGACGGTATCCCCACACTCCCCCCCTGAGAAGGAGAGCAGTCTGTGGGACGCTCCATCCTTCTCCCCCGGCCGGACCTCCAATGACCCGAGTCCATTCCTGAACCCAGGTTGCCTACACCACAAGCAGAAATCCAGCAGGCCTGCCTACCCCCTTTTTCTTATTCTTGGCACTTATCACATACCAGTCCCTCTCTCTCTACCCCTTTGGCAGTTACGAATCTTCAAGCAAACATGCTTGCCTCACCACAATCTTCTCTATGCTGTATATATTCAATTGTTCACTTACTACTAGTTGTTATCCTCTGTTTAGAGCTCAACTGTGCCACTTCTTGTTTTCCCCACCCTCCTACTCTATATTGCCATCAGCATATTGCCGACTGTTTTACTTACTGTATGTAACTGTTTATCTCATATCTTATTGTAAATTGCCCAAAGTTGTTTATTCGCTGGTTGTAACTGCTGTCTCATGTACCTTGACTATAAAACTGTTTATCCAGTCTGTACCTACCCCAGGTCACACCAGGAGACAAGCAACTTGTTGCTCAGCATGCCTTCCTGATGAAATATTTCAATAAATAAATAATAATTTGGATTTAGTTTTTTTCTACATTTCAACTTTAATAAGCCATAACTCCCTGAATATTTGCAGTTAAGGGATGATCTATACAGTATATCAAAACAAAGGTTTTAATGAGTACTACAAGACTAACATATCATAATTCTGGGGGGGGTTGGGCTTGCCAAGCAAGATGGTGGCAGTGTAACTGAACCAGGAGGGACCCAAGCAGACTCATTGATGCCCATCCAGAAACTCAGAATACAGCAATTATCTCAAACAGGGCAGATTCATGTTTGTTAAAGTCGGAGCTTTCAAATGGTACCTTTTCGGGACTGGCATAACCCACTGGCTAAAACAACAACATCAAGTGAAGCAGCATTGAATTCCCGCCTCGTGTGCTGATCGAACACCTGGGCCAGCATCCTCGGATCTGAAGTTTGCCTCCGCTGGCAGGAAACAAGGCACATGGCAGATTAATTAATTAGCTAGTTCTTTTTATTGTATGGCAACCAACATTGTCATTACAAAACATACATATTAAAAACTATTATTTTCTTGTAAAAATGTATAAACAAAAAAAATTACTCAAACATAGTCTAAAATATGTCACTATCCTAATCTACTGTATTTTATACAAACCAGTGTTGTTATAAAAGTCTGAATTACTTAGCATATTTCATATTGCACAGTTGTTCAAAAACATCAAATATAGATCTTATTACTACATTGCACATTCCCTCCAGCACCTTCATATTATATAGAAATTACTTTTCTTTCTCCATTTTTGCACAATTATCCATAACCATCAGTTATCAATCATATTTCCAGATTACACCTTTACTCAAAGACCTTCACATCGCACTGATTATTTTCAGCCAATACCCTCTTTAACTTTTACAATGTGTATGTTTTTCTTTTCAGTAGTTAGAAGAAATTGTGCTAAATTAACCAGGTAGTCATCCCTAGTTGATTTCAATAGACTATTCATCTGGTGTGTAGGTTCCATGTCCAAGTTAGCCAATATGTTCCCCAAATATAAACTGCATTCATAATTATTCAAGGGGCACATTATCAACAAATGGAGGAGATTATCCATCCCCAGTTTACAACTACATGTCTGTTCCTCTTGCTTGGCATATATTCCTCTAAGATTTTGTGAATCAAAGTATTGAAAGCAAAAACTTGTAACAATTTTCCTTGTTTTTGGATCTTTCAGGATATTTAAATATGGCTTCATTGCCAAATTTCTTTTTTATTATGTGCCAGCCAAATTGCTTATTTTTACATTACTACTTGCCTCCATTTCAGTTTTAATATGATTGTCCTGGATTTTATTTTTTATATTAGTTTATATATCCTCTAAAGGTTTGATAAAACTTTCTGCCAAGCTATCCAGAAGGCCATATGGTTTTAGTATTTTTTCCAAAGTATATACACTGGGGCATGTATATCCATTTTGCATGTACATTATAGTTACTTCTAAACATAATCAAGGTAGTCTTGATTCTTTCATTCCATAAACTTTTAACAAATAAACAGCTAACCTTTGTTCTATAGAACACCTTACTGGGAGCTGTCCTAGCTCCAGTCTGGTTAAAGAAGAAGATGCCCCTATAATTAGACCAATGAGTTTTTTATAACATTTGTTCATTATAACCTCTAGTGAATCTGTTTTACTCATGCCCCATATTTCAGCCCTATATAATATTTGACTTTTTAAACTTTGCATTTAAAGCCCTTATACAACTAACAACAACAAAAATGGAAAGGGACCTGGGGGTAGTCATATCAGATGACCTAAAGGTGGGCAAGCAATGTGAGAGGGCAGTAAGGAGGGCTGGGGGGATACTGGGGTACATAGGGAGAGGCATCACCCGTAGAAAACAGGAAGTTGTTATCCCTCTGTACAGACAGCTGGTGAGACCCCATCTGGAGTACTGTGTGCAGTTCTGGAGACCCAATCTCCGCAAAGACATAAACAGGATGGAGGCAGTCCAGAAGAGGGCAACTAAAATGATGCTGGGTATGCACCGGAAGACATATGAAGAGGGACTTAAGGAGCTTAATATGTATAGCCTAGAGGAAAGGAGGGAGAGGGAGGACATGATAGAAACTTTCAAGTACCTCAAGGGAATCAACAAAGTCCAAGAGGTAGCATCTTTCAGAAAAATAGGTGTGCATGAACAAGGCAGCACAATCTGAAGATAGAGGGTGGGCAGCTCAGAGGTATTGTAAGGAAGTACTTTTTCACAGAGAGGGTTGTGGATGCATGGAATGGCCTTCTGGAGGAGGTTGTGGAGTCTAAAGCAGAGATGGAATTCAAGCATGCATGGGACAGTCATAAGGCAATTCTACGGGGTGGGGGTAGGAAGAAGTAGGCTGTTGGTTAACTAGGATCTGCAGTTTATCCATTAGGTAGGGAAATGGGCAGACTGGGTGGGCCAAGCGGTCCTTATCTGCTGTCAAATTCTATGTTTCTATACATCCTCTTATAGACTGACCACCAAACTTGCATGAGAATCTCTCTACTGTTGGAATAAACCTTTTAACCATATTAATTATATATTTTCTGTGATTATTCCATTTCAAATCATATGAGAAAAAAATTACCTAAATAACAAAAGTTTTGAACACTTTCAGTATTATTACCATTGCACCTTAGCTTCAGGTGTTTTCCCTTTGTCATTCTTGTTCTATTACGGACCATGTATTTTGCTTTTTCATAATTTATTTCAAGAACTGCTTCATAGCAACCTACCTGGAATTTTTGAGTACTTCTCCTTATTCCAATATAACTAGTGGAAATTAATACCACATCGTCAGCAAAAGCCAAGTATGGGCAATGCCTTCCACCTGTTTTTGGCATGTGGAGCTCT
This sequence comes from Neoceratodus forsteri, assembly GCA_016271365.2. Taxonomy (NCBI): domain Eukaryota; kingdom Metazoa; phylum Chordata; order Ceratodontiformes; family Ceratodontidae; genus Neoceratodus; species Neoceratodus forsteri. The sequence continues at coordinate 1,191,463,779 of CM057456.1, forward strand.
GGATCATATAGCCCTACTAAAATCCTGTTTGAGTAAAGGTTAAATAAAATAGGGGATGATGCACATCCCTGCCTGAGACCTGTACTGGTAACACATTTTGCAGTTTTATCTCCCTACCTATTATACAGTATCTTACACTGGTAGTATTTGCAGTGTACAGGGTTATCATCATATTAATAAGAGTTTTCTCTAACCCATACCCTTCTAAGATTTGCCACAATTTATCTCTTCTTCCTCTATCAAACGCAGCCCTCAGGTCAACAAACATGCAATATAGTTTTTGCACATGGGAGGTCAGGCAGTGTGGATCCACAAAGCACAGTGGCTCATGCAGTGATGCCCTCGGTGGTGATGGTGAACAAACTAGCCTGCATAACTGAAAAACTAAATACATTTTAGGGGACACAGCAGAACTAAAAGAGACTACCAATAAAACAAGACTGGAATTGCAAAACCTCACAGCAAGGGTTTTGGTCACGGAAATGAAAGTACAGCACCAGGATAAAATACTGCACTCCCGATCTGGGCAACTTAGGGAGCATCATGGACAAATACAATATCCTTTACAAAAGGTGGACAATCTCAAAAATAGGACTCAGTGCAAGAATTTATGGATCATAGGGATACTGGAAGGGGCAGAAGGCAAAGACATGATTTTATTCCTCAGAACTACCCTGCCGGTAATCCTTAAACTTAATAATTTACCATCACCTGAACTGGAAAGGGCTCATAGATCACTAGCCCCAAAGCCCAAACCTGGCGAGTGACCACATCCAATCTTCTGCAAATTTCTGCATTATTGCACTAAGGAGCTATATTGTAGCTGAGATTTGCACAAGAAAGATGGGCTGTGATCTGCGAGGGCCACTGGGTACGAATCTACCAAGACTATTCCCAGGACCTATCTAAACACCGAAGAGCTTATGCAGGGGTCAAGCAAGCCTTTTATAAACTGAACATTCAAGCCTCTCTCAGGTATCCAGCTCTTGTAAGGGTGCAATACTATGGGGAATTTCTCCCTTTTAACTCCCCTGCTGAAATGGAGTTGTTTTTGCAAGAGATTCATGAGGAAAGAAATCAAAGATGTCAGCCTCATGTAATGCCACAAAGCACCAACTGTCAAAACATGGAGGTGACCCCAGCTGAACCAAGTGATTTCCCTGTGCCCGGGCTGGAGGACCCTACCCCAAGTGAAGCCTGACAACTGGTGCAAAGAGGCAGGCAAAAGAGGAAAAATAAAACAAATGGGCACCCAAAGCCCTCCCCACAGAGAGCCAAATCTAGGAGCACACAAAGACATCATCGAGGCTCTGAAACAAGCAGCAATTCACCGGGGGACACTCTAGTCAAATTCAGCAACAGATACGAGCCACTGCATGAACTGAACCCCGCTGCACTTGATCTATTGGGCAGTAAAGGGGCCAAAGGTGATCAGAAGCAAGAAATGGATCCGATGTGTGCAGATTGGGCCTCTATATGCCAGGAGTGGGCAAACTGCATAGTGGACTCAGTGATGGACTGGTCCCAGCAGGAGAAAACAAGGCAGCAAGACCTACAAGGCAATGACACCCTTGAAGACTCAATGCTCAGCCATGGAATGTGAGTACAATATGAATATTAACAGTTTGCTGGTTATGCTCTGAAATTAGTAGCCTATGGTGGCTTAATATTGCTTGGGAACTGCAACATGAGCGCTGCTGCACTTTTACTCAGAACTATTTTTTTGGCAGGAGGGCAGTTGTGCTTTGGCCTGGGAATGAAGGAATTTTGGGCTAATACCATGATACAAGCACTTGCCCGTTCTGAAAATGGTTTCCTCATTTTCTTGCACAAACATTTGCTATACTATTAATTCCTTTCTCTGCCAAAACTGCCACTGATGCTGCAGAATGCTGCCTTGTACTGATAGAGGGCAGCGATGCTTAGGGACAGCACGCCTTGAAATAGAAGTTTTTCTGGTTTTGACCACTGATGGTGGGGCCAGTGTTAAAAGTCCCCTCATACAACCTACAAGGGCAAACAACCTGTCCAGGTCTCACAGTGGGTTTTCTTGAGACCTAGGAGTTACGAATAACTAAACTCCTGGAGAAATGGCCAAAGCTTTGCATTGGCCACATTGGCTGTTAGTGGCTCACTTAAGGCAATGTGCAGCTATGGTATGATCAATGCCAATATAACAAAGAAAAAAATGCTGTTTGTGATGTTGCTAAGTAGTTATAATGGTTTACTGCTTTATGTTTCTCTTGTTACAGGGTGGGAAAAGCTATTACTGCCAGATGTTTAAATACTGTGTTTGAGGAACCCCTGCCCGGCATGTATGAATCTCGTTCAGGCAGTTACTGGGTTATAAGAGGTGGGAACTAGCACTTTTGCTCCCCCACCCCTTCTGTTTACCTTTCTTTTCCCCTCTTCCCCTCCTCACAGGGCAATGCCACAACAGCAGAGGAACCGAGGACTTACTGAGTTTAAAGCGAGGGGTAAGGAAAATAAAGCCTCATACAACCGGTTTGTTTTTACAGGGGTGATTCACTGGAACAGCGAGGAGCAGACTTTTCTTAAGCAGCTGAATAATTTTTTGAACCTCCTTGCATGGTACCAGTGTCATGTTCTCTGTAGAAGCACTCCCACCCCCCGCGTAGGTGAATGCAGACCAGGGGCTAGTATAGGGTCATATAAAATTGGGGTGATGGACTATATTTACCTTACTCCCCTATGGGAGGGAATCATAACTCAGATTAATGCCCTTCTCCTGTCTAATCCCAGGTACCCTCGAGCTCTTCCTTATTAACTAAGTGGGAACTGATTTTTGGATTTTAAGAATAAGGCTGTGCTAAACTGGGCCTGGACTCCTGGGGCCCTAGATTTGCCCCCAGTCCTTTTTTGATGAATCAGGGCTGTTTACAGAGAGTCTACTATGTCACTAAGGTGACACACCTAATAGTTGATCCCCCCAGTGGTACCTTCTGAGAATTTTGAGTGCCTAGACAAGGGTGCCCCAATCTGCACAGAAGGCTCTCTGCATTTTCTCTTGAGAAGGTCAAAGTTTGGTTTTAGATATTGTATATTCTACCTTTTTGCATAAGGTAACCCGTTTGTTAGTCATTCCATGTGCTGGGCCCCTGTAATACATCTACTGTTATTTTGTTGGTGGTCAGTCTTATCAAGGGGTGAAAACAGCTCAAACTTCTTTTTTGTTATCAACATATAAAATAAGAGATATCTGGGAACAATGGTGGAAACAGCAAGCACACATCACTTTAAGCAAATAATACATATTAAGCAAGGCTAACTGTACGGGCAACAAAGTTCAGATCATAAAGGAGGCCCTTTCCTTGCTCTGATGTGGGATTATCAGCATGGATAGTACCTTTTTAAGATGCAACCAAATACAAACAAAGGATTATGGCTAACTTGGATGAGGTAGTGGCCACCTCATGGAATGTGAGGGGCCTCAATTCTCCCATCAAGAGGAAACAGGTACTATCCAGACGGAAACAGCTAAACACTCAAGTGGCTTTCCTTTAGGAAACTAAACTGACAGATAAAGAAGCTCAAAGGCTTAAAAGGGAGTGGGTGAGATGGGAAGCTCATAGTGTATCTGGTGGTGCAAAAAAAGGGGTGTCCGTCATTTGCAACAAGAACTTGAAATGGCAGCCCATCCAAATACTTGCTGATGACAAAGGAAGGTGAGTTATTGCTAAGATCGTCACCCGCAAAGGCTCTCTGCTCCTAGCCACTATCTATACACCCAAGGAGGACTATCCAGAGCTTTTTAATGTAGTATCTCAAAAACTCATGGACCTGGCTTTCGATAATCCCAACATTATTTGGGGGGGCCGCCTCAATCTGACCGTGGATCACTTTTTAGATTGATCAAATTCCAGACCAGAACCACATGTTGAGTTGCCGTGCACACTAAGGGATCTCTTGGCATTACATAAAATGACAGATGTGTGGAGAATACTTAATCCCACAGCCAGGGACCATACCTATTTTTCAACAGCCAAGGCTATGACCAGCAGGCTAGACTACTGGTTTACATCACTCAGAATATCACCTCTGGTAGTCAGTGTTAAAACTACCCCTCTTCACCTCTCTGATCATGCCCTGGTTATACCAGAGATTCCCTATAGCCCTCTTTTCCTGACATCACTGAACTGGAGGCTAGACCACCTTCTGCTGCAAGACAAAGAATTTTGTCAGTTGGTGGGCACCTAAACTGATAATGTTTTTAGGGATAACCCACCTGGATTGGCTGCACCAGCAATGATTTAGGAAGCCTTCAAAGCCACAATAAGGGGGAAGATTATTAGCTTTGCCAAACAACGTAGATGTAAGAGGGACAGGGAAGCAGCAGAGTTAGGAGCCAAACTGGTATAGAAGGAGGCCATTTACAAAAAAAAAAAACAAGCAATTGAAAAATCCTGATCTGATTTATGAGATTACATCTCTGCACATCCAACTTAATCTACACAAGCAGAGCGGAGTTGCAAATGCAGAGACTAAAACACAGGTATTGGGCCAGTGGAGAAAAGGGCAGCAAGCTGCCGGATTTCAGGTTAAGAAAGCAGAAAGCTGATAGACTTATCTCTCAGCTTAAGGATAAGGCAGGGTAAAGTCTTTTTTTTTTTGAAACAGCTTTATTAACACATTCAGATAGTGAAATACATTGACAGTTACACTTCACATAGTAGTAAATTTAAGGTCTAAAACATAGAAATCATTTGGTTGACAAAAGCAACTGATTATCACACTCCTCACAGAGGGATATATCGTTCTTAATTTTAGAATACAAGTATGTGTAACAGTACTCTCTATGATTCATTAAAACTAGTCATAATGATCGAAGAGCTTATGCAAGCTATGTTCTTTCAACCTTGTGTTAACAAGAGGAACATTAATAGAAATAAACAAAAAACAAGTTAACTTGTCCCCTTTATTTTGGGCCTCTCCAACATGTCAGGCTACACTGCTACCTCTCCCCCCAACAGTATCCTCTGTTCAAAGACTGCTTGTATTGGTCAGTTGTTCCCACCTTGGCCCCTTTCTGATTTAGGAGTCTGCCCCATGCAGTTTTTTCCTCTTGTTTCCTTTTCTTTCAAATTTTCTTCCGCACCACCCCATCTCTCTCCCATCCTACCGTGAGTCGGTTTGGCTCTCTAGCCATGTCTCCCAGCCCCTCCATCTGTTAATATGTTTCTCCCAGCTGAGTCTTAATTTAGCAGTAATGGATTCCATTAGGACCACCTCTTTCACCCTCCTAACCCATTCACTTAATGTAGGTGGCTTACATGTCAGCCAGTTCCCTGTAATGCATTTCAGGGCTACTGTAATCAGGATCAATATAACTTTTCTTGTTTCCCCCTTCAGGTGCATTGCAGTGGGAATACCCAAAACCCAGTTCTCCCCAGTCAGGGGAATGTCTACACCCAAGATGTGGAACACAGCCTCCCGAATTTCTCCCCAGAATTTTTCCAGTTTTGGGCATTCCCAAAAATGTGCCAATGATTCCCTGTTTGCCCACATCGTCTCCAGCAAACATCTCTGGATCAAACCGAGTAGTGCTTAATCACCATGGGGGTATGGAAAAAATGGACAAGGACTTTCCAGAAAAACTCTCTCCACACCGGGGAGGAGGTCACCTTCCAGCCCCACTTCAGTCTATGTTCCCAGTTTGTCACTGATATGGAGATGCCCACCTCCCTCTTCCATGTCATTCTGCAAGTCTCTAGGGGGTCTCTAGGCTGCTGGATAACAATTTATATACAGCAGAGACCCTGCAATAGATACTGTGCCATAAAAGAAATCTTCCCAGCTGAAATAGGAATGTGCCAGCCTGAGGATATGATCCTCAGAGTTAATAAAGTGTGACACCTGCATGTAGCGAAAAAACTCCTCATTTATCCAGTTGAATTTCTCTCTAGCTCTCTGAAAAGAGATACCCCCCAGAAACTGTGTAAACCTTGTACAGTGGAGCCCGCTTAAGTGAACACCCTTGGGATATGACTTTTTTGTGTACTTAAGTGGGCTGTGTACTTATCCGAACAAAATGATTTTCCACTCTTATCATAGGTTCTGTACTGCGGTAAGCAATTTGTTAACCAGGAGTGGTCACATAAAAGCAGTGCAGTACTTAATCTTCTCATTATGTGCATTAAGCACAGTAGGATTGCATCACAGTACTTACAAGCAATCAACAATTACTGGGAAAAAATCAGTAATTTTTCTTGTTTGGTTGACGTGGTGACTAGCTCATCATCCAGACCTTTTCCTCCTCGTCCTCCTGGTCGGCAGTGGATTTCCTGCTCATTCCGAGTTCCCTCAGTTTGTAGTGCCGCATCTATGCCCACGTATTTAAAAAACTCACGGACAGACATACTGGGTGGCAGATCAGTTTCAGACACTGTTTCGTCAGGCTCTACTTCGGCTAATTTGAGTGTTTAAATTCTGGAGCCAATGAGTAAAAATCTTGCCTGTCATCCACGAGTTTAAATTTGCCTCGTAAACCACTGCAGGGCATTAACTGAGTTTTTTGCCCATTCGCTTTCTCTTTTGCTCAGGCTTCTCACCACTTTCCCACTCTGCTAGAAGTCTTTCTCAATTGGCATAAATGATTTTCTCCTATAGAGTCAGGGTATTTTTCTTGATTATCTCCATGCTGCACTACTGAACCATGCCTTGTTCCTTGAAATGTGCACTTATCCTGATTTTTATCCTAAAAATGGTCAATTTTTAACCTTAAAATAGTGCACTTATCCAGATCATTTAACACTGCACGGATAGGGGAAAAAAAACAAGATATTAAATTTCTGTGCACTAAACCGGGATGTGCACTTATGCGATATGCACTTAAGTGGGCTCCACTGTAATTCCCTTGGTAGCCCAGCAGGCATACCCAGAATCCAGACTACCTTTGCTTAGCACAGGTCATTAGCCCTGCCCCCTGGGCCGCCAAGTAATAAAGTGGTAGGTTCGGCACGGCCAAGTCACCTGCCTCTTTTGGCAGATATAACAGTTATTTGGCTATCCTGGATTTCTTATAATTCCAAATAAACTGTGATACATCCTTATTAATCCTGGCCCACAAATTATTTGGGATTTGAATTGGCAGACACTGAAATATGAACAATAGGCAGGGCAAAATGTTCATTTTTACTTCTTCTATGCAGACCACCAGTGACAGAGGGAGGAGGTGCCACCTTGCTATGTCCTGCAAAACCACCTGCCAAAGTCTCTCATAATTAGATGTGAAGAACCTTGAAAGATATATCGGGATATGTATACCAAGATATCTGATTTGGTTATTTGGGGCTCACATAAATGGGAATGTGTCATTGAAAGAACTGGAGGGGGGAGCCACTCAGCCCAAGGCCTCAAACTTTGATGAATTGATCTTGCAACTTGAGATTTTACCAAAAGACTGTAATATTTCCATGAGGGGGGCAGGGAAACCTCTGGGGAGGATAAATAGAAAATAGAATCATCTGCATACTAAGATAGTTTTTGTTCGCACCCTCCCAACGTGATGCCCCTGACGGCCAGGGTCTGACAAACCCTGGCCGCCAGTGGTTCCAGACTAATCGCAAAAAGCAGAGATGACAAGGGGCATCCCTGTCTAGTTCCTCTGGAGATGGCAAAGGGGGCTGAGCTAATACCCAGGGCCCCTGGTGTTCTGCGGCAGAATTTTCTGATTTCTGCGGCAGGGCTCCTTGACTTCTGCGGCAGCATTTTCTGATTTCTGCGGCATGATTTATTCATTTCTCTGGCAGAATGCAGTCCTGTCATTGGCTAACTGTGATGTGATGTCATCGATGACATCATATGCTGAGCATAGAGGAGGAGCTTCAGGATAAACGAGGTGGGAAAGAAATCCTGGCACTATGGAAAAACAGTATATTTATATGAAAATTCACCAAAAACAATGAATTCTGCAGCACTATATATATTCTGCGGCATGATGCAAATTCTGCGGCAAATTCCACAACCACAGAACCGCAGAATTCCAGGGGCCTTGCTAATACCATTAATCCTTACTAGAGCTTCTGGATGGGTATATAGTTGGGTGATTGTAAGAATTTGGCACCGAAATTCATCTTTTCCATGAACAGTTTTAGAAATTGTCAATTAAAGCCTTTTCAGCATCCATGGAAATGGCTATTTAAAATTATTTTTTTTCTGTGTTTTCTGGAATGAAATCATGTTTAACAATTTCTGAATATTGTCTGAAAGGTATCTTTTGGAGATAAAATTTGTCTGGTCCTCATGGACTATCTGGGAGAGCTCAGTTTGAGAATGTTTAGCTAATAAGACCGTGAACAATTTCAGGTCTACATTGAGCAGAGATATTGTTCTATAAGACCCACATCTCAGGGGTCCTTCCCTTCTTTGTGTAAGACAGAAATAAGAGCTGTCTGCCATGACATGCGGGGTGTCTTCCCCTCCATAACCTCCCTATGTACCTCCAGTAGGGTTGGAAGCAGCAGGTCCCCAAATTCTTTATAGAATTCTGATGTGAACCTACAGTATCTAAGCTCGGGGACTTATTATTTTTAAACAGTTTAACTTGTTCTTTAAGCTCTGCTAATGTTATTTCAGAGTTGAGGCGGTCTTTAGAGCTCTGAGGGAGGGATCTGAGTGTAGTATGTTGGAAAAAGTTTTCAGACATCACCTCAAAACTCAGAATCTGTTCCTGCGTGTATAAGTTTCTATAATAATCCGAAAAAACCTTTGTGATTTTTTCTGGGTTGCAGTGTTCTGCATTGTCCCTGGTAGGGTCCTCTATTTTGAGAATTAGTCTACTTGCCTGTTGGGAGTGCAAAGAGGCCACCAAGAGCTTCCCTGCATGGTTACCCCCCTCAAAGTATTGCTGGTGGATCCGCCTGTATGCCCCCTCCAGCTGTAGTGTCAGTATTTTTTCTAATTTCTGCCTACTCTCCTCCAACTGTTTCTTAGTGTCTGGGTTCAATGTGATTTTGTGTTGAAAATCTAAGTCCGCAATCTCAGCCTCAAGTTCTCTTGTTTTAAGATTGTTTCTTTTTTCCCCAAGATGCAAACTTGATAATTATTCCCCTTAGTACCGCTTTCAGAGCATCCCACCTAACTGAGTGAGCCACCTCTTCCTCTGAGTTAGTTTCCAGATATTAATTCAAAATATGATTCCACAGCACTTCACAGAAACAAGGGGGTGCAAAGGACAAGATACGGCACTCCTTCACTTTAAATCACAAACATTCAGAGTCCAGTACTCCAGAGGTGTAATGAATCCTCAAATTAAACTTCAGACCACAGCATTAAATTTAAATTCAAATAACCATTGTTTTATTTGCTTACAAGTATCCAGGTGCAAGTACATATACTGGGAGCCTATACCCAGCAGCCTCGGCGCTTCGCTCAAATCAGCTTCATCAGGAGGCTATCTGCTGGGATACCACAATCCATTTATACTGCTAGCAATTAACAATGTGTATTTAATTACCTAGGTAACAAATGCCCATCTTTACTCTTTTTAATTTAAAGTTATATGCTGCAGTATAACATAAACTATAAACTAATGACTTCTTAAGAAGTAAATTGAACTACTTAGAAAACAAAAATACTGATAATTAAATCTATAAAAGACTACTAAACACAAAATAAAAGAAAATAGATGTATATCCTATGACAGTATTCCTTAATGGAAAAAGGAAAGTTCCTTTTATGGAAATGTTATTAGAAAAAAATAAGATGATTATATGAATCATGGATTCTCTTTTTCTTTCAGTCTGATATTTGATGAGTGAAATACTGCTCCACACTGTGGAACTGAAGAAGCAGCTCTTATCTGTTTCTGTTTTGGTTGTTGTTCCTAAGCAAAATAAATATAACATTTATTTATGAATCATTATTAAGAAAATAATCTTTTTGTATAATAATTATGGCATTATGTAATAATCATTATTGAGTTATAATATGTAAGTCATTTTGAATGAACTACAGGATAGGGAAACAGTACAAATGAGAAATAAATACTGTATATAATAAGTATAGTTTATAAATACATGTAAGTTTATTTAACAGTCAAAAAGCAATTGTAGTAAAAAAAATGTTTTCCCATCCTTCCTTTTTTCCGTTTGTAGAAATGCGATGTGTGTGTTTAATTTGCCCAATTCCTGCAGAATTCTCAACCTCTTGATCAGGTGGTTAATGCCCCATACATTATAAGACACTATATTTAAGCCCTCCATTGTGCAGGCATCCAGAAAGACCAATCTGAGGATCGGGGCACCCAAAGTGTGCATTGATCCTAACAAGGAGGGAGAGTGTGCAGCCTGAGCAGTGTAACAACAATAACAACATTTATAACCATAGAACTCCAGGACACCTGGTTCCCAACCAGGGATCTCAGCATCATCTCATCTCTTCACCCAATGTCCTTCCAAGGTGCCACATGAAGCTCACCACTTTTAAGCTCTCCATTAGTGGTGAGGGGTACTGAGACAGGCTCAGCACCTAGTTGCATATACCAGAGGTTCCTGGGTGTGAGCAGCCATAGTGGGTTCCACCTTTCCAACATAGACTGTCATTCTCCTCCTCCCTCCCTCCGTCGACTCTCAGTCAGAAACATGACCATAGGGGCCGGAGGGCTCTCCATTCACCCATTCTCCATCCCCTTAACAGTATTCATTACACACTCCATGTTAAAGCCTTTATTTTGCAGTTCCCCACTAATGTTCATGCGAAGTTGAACCTTAGTGGACCTCTAAGTGCCAGATTTAACAGAGATGACTTGGAATATATATTAGCAGTCACGGATGTTAGAGTTAAAAAATCATTAGTGATGCATCCAGAAAAGGCCGTCTTAGCTTCCCCCCGATGCACCACATCTCCACAATACCTTCCCAAAGTCTCACACAATTGAGGTCTTCAATGGTTCTTCAGGAGCCTGAAATCGAGGGTCTCTCCTCATCTTGTGCTTGGTTCAGCTGGGATTTTGCATGATCTAGCAGTTTACTCCATGCGCTGGGGCTTCCATGTCTGGTGTCTAAGCTTGACCCTAGGCTTCTTCCCACATTTCCACCAGTCATTAGCCATTGTCATTTCTCTATTTCTTTTAATGCAGTCGGATTTAACAGGTCATCTACTGGGATCTCCAACGAGGTTAGGTATTTCCTTGCATCTGGTACCGAGTCAAAAATCTTTGTACCTGTATCTGAAGTGACTCAGAAGCGGGCCATAAAATCAACTCTAGCTTTTAGGCCTTTTCCCCATAGGGCCTTAATGATGGGAAACCAGAGCCTTCAGTGAGCCATAGTGGCCAGGGCATAGTCAGGCTCAAACAGCAGCTTTGAATCTCCAAAAACAATTTCTCTTTTAGCCCAGGCTTTCCACAGTACCATTTCTCTGGTTCTAAAGTCAAGGAAAGCTATAATCATAGAGCAGGGTCTGGCTTTGGGATCTTTCGGGGGGGCTATCAGAGCTCTGTGTGCCCAGATTATATTTAATGGTACCTCCTTATTAATATCCAGTAATTCTTTGATCAGCTCCTCCACATATTCCAGTACATTGCGTGATTTGGTGCGTTCGGGCAGGCCATGTATGCACAAATTCACCCGGCATGATCAGTTCTTGAGATCTTCTATTTTGCCCATTAGGAGCTGTGAGCGGTCATGGAGTTGCAAAATAGCTCCATTGTGCAGGTCAGTGGTCCCAGAGCAGTTTGTTAGATGCTCTTCAATTTGTTGAAGTTTTTTGCCTTGTCGGGTGATATTCAATTTATTTTCTTTAATATCTGCTTTGATGGAGTCTAAGGTATTGCTCAATTGCTGCTGCTCCCGGCAGAGTTGGCATGATTTTATAGTGAAGTCCTTTCCCTCCTTCTCAGAGTCACTTTCCCAGGCCGGGTCTACTGCCTCCGCAGGCTTAGAGGCCTCAGTGCTGCTTGCTGGTGTCTTGGGAGGTAGATTTAATTTCTGTTGCTTAAGACTTCCTCCATGGGCTGCCTTCGGTTTATTTCTGGTCACCATTGTGTCGCATCCAAGTTCTGGATAATCTGGACTGCAAAGCTGGTGGAGTGAAGTAAATTTATTGCTTTTTGTCAGGGGATTTGGCAGGAGATATCGCCCGTGTGTCTACATGAATCAGTGACGTCACCAAAAGTCTCTGGCAGGTAAAGTCTTTACAGACCCTAAGGCTATTAATGAAATAATGCTAGAGTTCTGCAGAGATCTATACCTTTCCCATATAAAATGGGATAAGGAAACCTTTGAAACATTCATGGCCAGGTTTTCTCTGCCAAGAATATCTGACACACAGAAAGAGGAGTTGGATGCCCCCTTTACAGAAGCCAAACTTCAGCGAGCCATTTAGAACATGGCTCCTCACAAACCCCCTGAGGGAGATGGCTTCCCAGCTGACTTCTGTGAGAGAAGGTTTCCAACCCTCTGCTGAGCATGTTGATAGAAGCTCATGACAGAAAAGAACTGCCTGGTACCCTTAAGAAAGCCATTATCATTTGCTTCCAAAAGAGGGGAAGGATCTCTCCCTACCAGTGAGCTACAGATCCAATTACTTCATAAACGCAGACGCCAAAATTCTAGCCAAAGCTTTAGCAACCAGATTGAATATCCTCCCCAGCATAATTCATCTGGCAGAAGTGTGTTTTGTGAAGGGGGAGAGCCAGTGCGGATCATTTAAGGGCCCTCATTACTCTGATGCAGACTGTGGCAGATCTTCCCACTCCAGTTTCAGCAGTGGCAGTAGACTTTGAAAAAGCTTTTGATTCTGTGGAGTGAGAGTATCTGCATGTGGTTTTAGACCACAGCAGTTTGGGCCTGAATTGTAGGAACTGGGTCCACACTCTATACCAAGGCCCAACAGTTAGACTCCTCACCAATACTATACTGTCTTACCCCTTTACTTTGCAAAGAGGGACAAGGCAGGGATACTCTTTAACCCCTTTGCTCTTTGTTCTAGCAATTAAACCTATGGCGGCCGCCTTAAGACATCAACTGCAGGTTACAGGGATTAGAGTGGGGGACCATAAATACCACACAAAGCTATACGCTGATGACTGTCTTATCCCTACAAGTAACCTAGACAGTAGCATTCCCATATCCTGAAGACACTGGGAGACTTTGCAAAGCTCTCATATTTGCATATCAACAGCAACAAATCCAAAATTCTGCCACTTAACAAAGTAACTACCCCTAGAATAGGGAAAACATTGGGCATGGCATGGGCTCCCAATTAACTAAAATATTTGTGGGTGTGAATAGCCCAAGACATACAAAAGCTAGCAGCACAGAACATGTGCCCATTCATAGCAAGCTTACAGACAGCGATGGAAAGGTGGAAACACCTGAACTTATCTTTGGTGAGAAAAATATCAGTTATAAAGATGATGGTGGCTCCCGGAGTCTTTTATCTTTTGGCACATTTCTCAACTGACATACCAATGCCTTGGTTCCAGAAACTTAACACCTCAGTAAGGGACTTTTTTAGGGTGAACCAAACCTCCCAGGTATAGCGGGGCCAAACTGAGAGCCTCACGGTCAAAAGGGGGGGGTGGTCCCTACCTCACTTTCAGCATTATGCCTATGCTTTTCTTATAGTCAACACCTGTAGAATGTTTAAGGAGCATACACTAGGTCCCCCAGCATAGATTGAAATAGAGAAAGCAGTGCTGAAGGGTGTGCATCCTGCGGGATCTTTGGGGCACCCACTACCAAAGTTCGTATAGAAGTGGCTTTCTGTAAGGGCAGCTCATGCTGTTTGGCAAAAAGTGGGAAGGTTAGCAAATAGGTGACAAAACTTAGGAATGTTCACTCCGTTGTGGAATAACCTACACATGTGCATTGACAAAAAACCTATCCACTGGCATGAGTGGCAAGTCAAAAACATACATACGTTCAGGGACATACTGGAAAGCTATGGTAGAACAGTGGCTACCTTTCAAGATATTCCAAAGAGGCATGGTCTCCCTAAGAAAGACTTCTGGAGCTACCTCCAACTATGGAGTCTGTCTTTCATGGGTAAGGGAACATTGCACCTGCTTTACATGTAGGAAGATGCCCATAAAGAAGCTTATTAGACTCCCTCTCCAGGACTAGGTTAGAAAGCAGAAGGGCCTAGCTGGCCACATACGAAAGTTGATTGGAGATGAGGGGAAAGATCCATCACTTCCAGCCAAACTGAAATGGCAAGACAGGCTGGGTATAGATCTCACTGCAAAGAATGGAAAAATACTGGTTGCTAGCTCACACAGCTTGCAAAGACCAGTAAAGTTTTTTAATTCAAAATAAAATCCTGCACCAATGGTATCACACACCTAAGGTACTGAAGTCAGCAGATCTACTTTCACATGATAGCTGTTGGAGGTGAGATGCCACAGGAGCAGGTTTACTCCATGTTCTCTGGGAATGTATAGTTATATGCCCTTTCTGGTCCAGAATTATACTTTGCTATTCGGACATTCTGAAAGTAAAAATCACTTTATCCCCAGCATTGATAGCATTAGGAATACCGGTACCTAACAAGAATGCCTCTTTGACCTATTCCCAGCAGCAGTGGCTGTTGTTCGCCACAATAGAAGCCAAAAGATTGTTGCTCAGGGAAATGGAGATCTCTCATGGCTCCAATATTTAGGGAGTGATATAGGGCAATGGTAGGCCTGGCCATGAATTTTAGACTGCTACACCCAACTTCCAAAGCAACCCAAACATTTCTGATACTTTGTGACCCATATCTGCAGTTCATAGACAGTAAAAAGAATCAGACCATGTCTTTACATACTAAAGAACTGCTTAAACCTCCCTGAAGGCACCTACTTTACTTCAAGTGAAGAGTACTATAGATATTGCTAATCTAGGTCAGGATAGTTCCCCCCGAGCCACACACTACTGTCTCACACTAGTTGTAAAGTATATGTTGTCTCTCTGCTTGTCTGTACTCAAGTATAAATTGTATGATAACGCTTGCTGAAGTATTAAGGGATAATTAAACCTGCCCAATGAATGGTAATTTTATAAGGTGTTTGCCTATAACCTGTATGACTGGAATACGTATCATGTTTAAACCACAGTCACACTTGCATGTCTCAATCCTGTATATGCAATGTTGTTTGCTGTAATGTATTAAGTTGTTCACAACCTATATAGTCTCAATAAAAAGATTAACTGCAAAAAAAAAAACATATAACTCCCAAAATATTTAGGGACCATATACAAAAACCCTAAAAATTAAAACAATGAAAATTCCCATAGGATAACATTGGAAGTTTAACAAGCCATACAACCAAGCAAATAAATTGCTTTTTTTTGGACAAATGGACCAACATGGATGTATGGATCTATGGAGGGATGGAAGCGCAGGGCCCTCTGCACTCTGCGCTTCCATAGACACATGCATATGTTCCTGCACATCCCAAAGGGACCTGCATGAATGAGGATATTTTATTTATTTTATTTTTTTTATTTATTTATTGTTTCGGAATTACCAACCTTTGAGTCAAGGACTAATTTACAAAGGCTCCTTGTCATACACAGGATAGAGTGGATGTACCATACAGTGAGTGGAAATAACAGACAACAGTGCATGTACATACATTATTTGCATTATATACAAAGAGTGTACTAATAGCAGCATGAAAGAGAGAGAAAAAAAAAGCAATGCAAAAACAGACTCCTTTTTCATGTAACAGGCCTATACATGGTTGTAGCTAAGCAGGAGAGAGTAACCCAGAGATACACATATTATGTGGGCTAAAGGACGTCACTGGATGTGGCAGGGGCCCACAGGGGTATCATTAGGAGCACCTGCAGCTACCAGAGTTGAGCAGGTGGTTACGGAGCGCAGCTTTAACTGGCCCAATTCTGTGTTTGGATGTGATATTAGGAGGGAAGGTGTTAAACCAGGTGGGGGCGCTATGCTGGAAGGACCTCTGAGCAAGGGACATCCTGACCCTGGGAACTAATAGAGTGGCTTGGGAAGAGCTTTGGGTGGAGACAGTGGGTGGGGCAATGCTGAGTAACATGGTCAGACTGGGGGGGACAAATCTGAGCAAATTTTTTGGGTGAGTAAACAGGTTTGGTAGAGTAGTCGCTCATCAAAGGAGAAGAGGTTCAACAAGGAGTATAGTGTACAGGTGTGGGTGAGCCTGTCAGCCTCAGTGAGTATCCGACAGGCTTTGTTGATAGAAAGCTTGATTTTGCCCAGAGCAGTGTTGTCTGCTGCACCGTATATCAAAAGTTCATAATCCACTAGGGATAGGACTGACGAGTCTATAGTGAATCTTAGTGCCTCTGGGGGGAGACAGGCTTTGTGCTGATATAGTAGGCCTAGGCGCATGTTTATTGCTGAGCAGAGGGTGTGGATGTGATCATGAAAGATGAGGGAAGAGTCAAAGACAATACCAAGGTATTTGTATGTGGTGACCTGCTCAAGAGGGTAGTGGGAGAGGGACTGGATGGACAGAACAGATCCCTTGAGTTTGTTCTGGTTATGGGTGAAGAGCAATGTTTTTGTTTTCTTTACGTTAATTATGAGCATGTGGTCAAGGAACCACTGCGCAGTCAGTGCAAAGAAGGATTGTAGTGCAAGCTGAAGTTGGACTGAGTCCTGGTGGGATGCGAAGAGGACCATGTCATCTGTGTAAAGGAGTATGTTTTAGTGGAGGAGTTGGACAGAGAATTTAGCTATAAGTTAAAAAGTAATGGCCTAAGAATGAAGCCTTGGGGAACACCAGAGTGGACCTGATGGGGACTTGAGAGGATATTGTTGATTTTTATGCCTTGAGTTCTGGTAGTGAGGTAGTTGGTGACCTAGCTTACTGGGTCTGGGGTGAACCCAAGCTGTGTGAGGGTGTCTATGAGGAGAGGGTGGCAGACCATGTTGAAGGCCTTCGACAGATCGAGGAAGACTGCATTGGTGAGGTGGCCTGTGTCCAGGGCAGAGTGAATGAAGGTGAAGAATTTTAGGGGGGCGGTTGTGGTGCTGAAGCCACAGTGAAAGCCATGCTGCGCCATGTGGAGAGGGTTGTGTGTGGTGAGGTAGTCCATTATTTGGTTAGCAACTATCTTTTACAGGGCTTTGGAAAGGGAGGGAGGATGGAGATTGGTCTGTAGTTTCCAGGGGAGGAGCAATCACAGCCCTTGTGTATAGGGGTGATGACAGCCACTTTCCAGGCTAGGGGGAACTGTCCAAGGCAGAGGGAGTGGTTGAGAAGATCGTTGAGGGGGATGAGAACAATGTCCAGAGTAGCGCAAAGTAGACTGAGTTCCAGAGTGTCGCTGCTGTGTTTGGCCCTGTTTAGGGCTTTAAGCAAGTAGGGTTTTGCAGCTGACAGGGAGAGAATCCAGAAGTGGAAAGGTTGGTGCTGGAGAGTGGTTTGGGGGGGCCAGGAGTGGGGTCAAAAAAGTTGGGAGGTAGCGTGGCTAAGAGATCTGAAAATGCATCATTTAGGCCATCGGCGATACTTTGCAGTCGATGGTGATTGCACCATCTATATTGAACTGAGAAGGGAGCAGGGACTGAGTTTTACCATTGAGTTCCTTAAGGTTGTCCCAGAACCTGTGTGCTGAGCCCCAGGTGGAAGCTAGGGTATTCCATAGTATGCTGCTTTTGCATTACGGATAGCCCAGGTGCACTTATTACAGGCGGCCCTATAGTTCTGTCTATCTGCAGGTTTCCCAGTTTCCAGGGCTTTGTGCCAGAGGTTGTCCCTGAGATGCATTTGCTTGATGAGGATGGGGGTAATCCAGAGGGAGTTGTGTTTCTTAACTAGGGATTTGGAGAGGGGCACATAGGTGTCGCAGGCCCTGTAAAAGAAGTGTATGAAATAGTTGAGGGCAGTGTCAATATTGGGAGCCAGTTTTATTGGGGACCAATCCCAGTTGGCAAGGTGCTCACAGAGTAATGCAAGGTTGCCACAGGGCAGTTGCCTTCTGAAAGTGAAGGTAGGTTTAGGTCTTTCTAGGTTACATGACCAGATGAAAACTACTGGGCAGTGATCACTAAGGGCATTTGGCTGTACTGTCAGTGCAGTGATTTTTGGGGGCCTATTTGAGAAGACAAGGTCCAGTAGGGTGGCACTACCATTGGTTGGGTGAGGGCCGGTGGGAGAGGAGACAACCTGGGTGAAGTCGAGAGCAGCGAAGGCATCTTTAGCATTGGTCACTGAGCTGGCAAGCCAGTTAATGTTTAAGTCTCCAATTATGATTTGTTCCATTTTACTTGGTTGATGGGAGATGTAGTCCAGTAGAGATTGCAAGGCCTGAGTTTTGTGATGTGGGGGAATATAGGCAGCTGTGATGATAAGGGGGGCTCTTGAGGAGCCCGGGATGGCTTTTAATGAGATGGCCTGGGCACCATGTTCTAGGTGGGGTGTTTGGAGGAGGAGGCCTAGGAGGGAGTCCCGTAGGTAAATGGCACAATCCCCCCCAACATTTCCTAACTCTGTCCTCTCTAAAGAGTGAGTAGCCCAGTAGGGAGACAAAAGAATCAGGGGTTGACTTGGAAAGCCATGTTTCTACTAGTGCCAGAATATCTGGTTGGTGCTGGCAACCCAGCCTTGCAGATCTGCAAACTTTTTTTGCAGGCTGCAGATGTTAATAGAAGCAAATCTGAGTCCCGTAGTCGGGGGGAAGTGGGTATGGCTGTCTGTGAAGGGGCCTGGATTTGGGTGGACATTATCTGATAGAAGGAGAAGTAGGGTAATCAGCTTGAAAAGAGTCATGTTATGTTTATGATGGCTGGTGACAGTACCCTTGGTTGATGGTGTGGGGCAAGAGACAGGGTTGGGGAGGGACCAGAGGGTGGGGGTGGCAAGGAACATGGGAGGCCATGTGAATCCGCAGTTGGGGTCAGTGTAGGACAAGTTGGAGGGGTGAGATGGTGGGGGGGGTTGTCCAGGTGAGGCATATTGGCTAGAGTCTATGTGGTGAGAGTGGAGCTGACTGCTGGGCATGGACGACTTGGGCGTATAGATGATGAGGTCAGCTAGGAGGGTGACATGTAAACATATTAGTGTGAGTGATGTCATATGTGTGAGAAATGGGTAGGTATTGGTGGGGTTCAAGTGATGTGACATATTGGTGAGTAATGGATGTCTAGTGATGTGACTACCCAGTTGGTACAGTGGTAGGGTCATGGGCTCTGGTGCAGAGGGTACAAGGTTGGATACACAGGTGGGAAGACCTGGTAGGAACACAGAAGAGTGGACAGCTGGACTGGGCTCCAGGAGAAAGAAAGTGGGTAAGTTGGTGAAAGGAGGGGGGGGCAGCAGCAACTCCTAGAGGCAGTTGCTGGTAGTGCAGTGTGATACACGGTGGGTGGGAGTAATGGCAATAGGAGAGGAGAGGAGTTTGAGGAAGGGAGAAGTAGGCAGGAAGTAGGAAGGAGACAGGAGGTCATATGCTGCCACCAGGTGGTGGAGCCGTATAAGCTGCAAATTGGAAAGTGGGTACTAAGAATAAAGTGATCAGGGAGGTCCTTAAATTAAGGGATGCCCCTGGGTGGAAGGGTGGGGCAGTCCACATGAAGCATCGATGGGCTAACACCCATAGAAAGGAGCCCTCCAGGAGGTAGCTCACAGTTACCTTTAACACCTCTCTGTTCCCTGGGTGTGCTGCTTGTGGAGGCTTGTTCAGTGTACTAGGGAGTGGGGTCCCGAGGCCTAAATAGGGATAGTAAACAAAGGATTCATTAGTTTGCAGCAGGAGCTAGTCGGTGCATGGGGGGGAACCAGATGTTAGTGCACATGCACGGGTTTGTAGCCGACTGGAAGAGACAGCTATGGTCCTAAGTCCTCCAGGGATACACCAGAGTGAGTATACTGTAAAAATACCTCTAAAAAGTATCATGAACTAGGCTGTAAATGTTGTCAGAACAATGCTAGAACTCAAAGACACAGTATAGATGGCAAGCACAGAGATATATTCGGCTGTTTAGACTCAGTAATGCAGTCGCTAGGCACAGGCAGTGAGAACAAAGTTCAGAGATCAGATTTCAGGCCCACTAAAGCTCCGCTCTGGATTAGGCAAAGGCACCTGATGTAGAGGGGCTGTAAGGTGCTGCAAAACAAATCAGTCACAGTTGGAGGGCAGAAAATAAACACTGTAGAAAGGAGCCCTCCAGGAGGTAGCTCACAGTTACCTTTAACAGCTCTCTCTGTCCTCTCTGTTCCCTGGGTGTGCTGCTCATGGAGGCTTGTTCAGTGTACTGGGGAGTGGGGTCCTGAGGCCTTTAACAGCTCCCTCAGTCCTCTCTGTTCCCCGGGTGTGCTGCTTGTGGAGGCTTGTTCAGTTATATGATTATACTATCTCAAAAAGTAAGGAAATTCTTTGTAAAAAAAAACAAAACAAAACTTCATTAATGCAACAGTTAGGGTTCAGATTAAAGCAACAAAAGTAGGGAAATGTGGTGTTACAGTTCCCAACCCTAACACCCCACCCCGACCCTACAGGCTGCAAAAGGAAAAACATTATGACTTCACCTCTTCCGAGTCTTGGCAAATCAGGCCTGGGGTCTTTCTTGGGGTTGTCAACCAAAAACTCACCCCATTCTCATATGATCTGCACATCTTAGCTTATTTGCTGATAGGATGGGGTGAGCTTTAGGGTTGACAAGACCAAGGAAAACCCCAGGCCTGATTTTTGAAGACTCAGGAGAGGTGAAGTCGTAATGTTTTTTCCTGTTGTTGCCTACAGGGTTGGAGGGTGTTAGGGTTTAGAACCCTAACTCCACATTTCTCCACTTTTGCCACTTTAATCTGAGCCCTAACCATTGCATTAACAAAGTTTTTTGCAAAGAATATCTAGCTATATATATTACAGAGGCACTGTTGCACCTGTATATTAGAGTTAAGCAAGCACTTTAATGTTAAACCCAAATTTGTGTGCCTTAATTACTTTGGCCCCCCCCCAATCAATTTACTTGAAATTTGGAAAGTACAGAGATGGTGTCAGGGTATCTAGATCCTAAAAATTTCATGGTAATTGGTTTACCGAGAACAAAGTTACAGAGCGGCTAAACCCCCAAAAATACATAAATTGAGACCTTTTTTTGCACACCTATAAAACTAGGAGGATTTGAAACCTGAAACTTTCACGTTTGATAGAGTTTTGCCCAATGTATGTGATTTTGTGGTTTTGTAGCTCCCAAACTAAAGTAGATTTTAAAATATTTAAAGGATACCTGTATACATTAATGCGAAAACTACTGTACATTCATATAATTTACCTAAATGCAGTTCCAAAGTATTTGAAAAATATAAAATCAGCCTTCCAACTTCAAAAAAACTGCCTTACCTGCTTTCTAAAATGGCCGACAAATGTGTTCAGTGATGACATCATTGGAGCCAGAGTCAGAGAGTTATATGGCTGTCTGTAGTGCTAGCTAGTTCTTTTTTCCCTTTGTTTAGAATTGTTTCACCAAAATGGTCAAAACCACATGCATTACTTTGATCAATATGCATGTTAGACAATGGTTCTGTTCATTCTGTTTACTTTAACATGCTGAAATTGTGTTTTAATCCAACCAACTTTTTCTTTGGCAAACCACAGTGCAGTACAAATCTTAAATAACCTGGTGGTCTACTGGTTATGGCAGATCCAGGATGTTACAATGGGGCTCGGGTGGTGTGCATTCTTGATAAGCACTTTTTAACATTTGTATTAAACCCTTATATTCTCTGCTATTATTCTTTTTTAGTACGTTTTTGATAGAACCTACAAATGTAATCCATAGTTTTGAATGTAAACATTTGTACAATCAATAAATCAGACTTCTTCAACAAAGTGAAATGCAGCAGCAGCAAGCAAGTAAGTTACAATGGAGGGGGGGTGCAGCCACACCCTTCACCATCCCCTAGATCCACCACTTATTTACAGCAGCGTTCTATTGTAGTCCAATGCCACAGTTCATACTTTCTCAGAAATCAAAAATATGCTTGTCTTGTCTTCTTTTTCCATGGGAAATAATAAGAAGAATCAGCATTTATATAGTGCTTTTCATACACATTGTATCCCAAAGTGCTTTACAGTAATGCTAGACTGGTAATAAGTGACTGAATGTGTAGTGGCAACCATTTCACACATTAATACCCACACACAGCCTTGGACAATTGCATCAACTGGTTTTATGGGAAGAGGAATGTTGGCCAGGACAATGGGGTCAGGTAGTGATCATGGTGCTGACAGCCCCACATCTTATATCTCACAGTGATCTGCTCATATTTCTCTCCTTCTGTCTTCCCTCTTCCCTGAATATAGCAGTACCTTGCAGGAGTGGTCTTCTCAGTCCCCCTTTGGTATTCATTTCATTTTTCTTCCCCACACCAACACTGGTGAGCTCATCGTTTTTCAGATCGTATGAATGCAGGTAGTACAGTCCTTGGGTTTTGACGTATCAAAATAAACAAATCTTTCCAGTAAGTCAGGCTGATAGCAGCATGGAAGAAGGGGAAAGATGGTCTTTCCTATCCTTAAAAGATCTAGGCTACCTTTGATTAGGCACTATTAAATGACAGGTATACGCATCATTATGCACATCATTTAATAGTGCCTAATCATAGGTGGCTTAGATCTTATATGGGTAGGCAAGCCTATTTTTCCCCTTGTGCCCTGTTGCTGTCAGCCTGGCTTACCAGAAGATCATATTTATTATTAATATGTAAAAATAACATGGGAGATTGTACTAACTGCATTCATGATGCGGAAAGGTAGTGAGCTCAACAGTTTTTGGTGTGGGGAGCAGGTGAGAAGAATGAATGCCAGAGAGGGACTTAAAAGGAAATTCCAGCTGGGTACAGCCATATTCAGGTTAGGGGAAGACAGAAAGTGGGAAGTTGAGCAGATCATTGGGAGATCTGAGATGTGGGGCTGCCAGCACCATGATAACTACCTGACTGTGGATGAGAGCAGCCAGTGATGACAAATACTCAGAGTGGCAGGGCTGTACCTAAACTGTTACTTGAATTCAGTGTAGGGAGATTACCCTTGCGCGGGGTGGGGGGATGTTGACATTTGTTAGAACAGTATCAAGGGAGTGTATAGCTCATTCAAGATTCAGAAGGGTGGTAGCCAGCCAACTGGCATTGTGGAGTAGGGCACAGAAAAGTACTGGAGAAGAATTGTTGGAAACTGTCCTGCAGGGTTCTGCAGATCACAGGTAAAGGAGTAGACCGACACTGGCAGTCGGGTGGATTCGCTCAAGGCATTAGTAATGCCTCTCCTGCTAATAATATGTTATCCATAGTAAGTGCAGCCCTAATGAGGGTATGAAAAGCAGTTTTTCTGGTGTGTCCTGGTGCTTATTTCTTGGCCCTCCAGGAAGACCTAGTTGGTTAATGAGGTGGGGAAAAAAACAAAACAGGGGGACTGTACATAATGACTTCATTGTGCAGAAGGGTGGTGATCCACTCAGTGTTTACTGTGGGAGCAGAAGTCAAGCACTGAGAAAGTGGACTGGATAGTGATTTGGGAGGCATTTTTTAACAGTGCCAGCCAATGAAGTGTATCGGTATAGTTGTGCACAACTCTCTGAGGTACAAGATGACAATCTGAGGTGTGATAATTCTCTTCATGAGACTGCAAGCTCATATGTGGCCCCAGGTAGAATTAAGGACAGAGTACAGATGGTGGGGTGTTCAACAGAAGGCAGGCTAGGTGCAGGGGGTTCATGTGGAAAAAGACTACAAGAGAAGCTTATTTGTGGATTACCAAGAAAGCATGAACTTTGCAATTGGACCAGACCAGTACTTCACTACAAATTTCAGGGCATCACAAAACCAGTAGATCATCAGGTATTTGAAGTGTTGTACTGTACTGTGGTTTGCCAAAGAGAAAGTCAGCTGTATTGCAAAATATTTTCAGTAAGTTAGAGTAAACAAAATGAACAAAACCATAGTCTAATATGTACTGATCAAAATAATCCACATGTTTACACATGGTGTTGATCATTCTGGTGAAACAATTCAAAACAAAGGGGGAAAGAAGAACTAGTTAGCACTATAGGGAGCCATGTGGGTCTCTTCCTCTGGCTCCAATTATGTCATCATGACTCATTACTTAACACACTTGACGGACATTTTAGGGAGCAGCAAGGCTGTTTTTTGAAAGTGAAAGGCTGATGTTTACATTTTTCAAAAGCTATGAAACTGCATTTATGTTATTTACATAAATACAGTTTTAGCATTAATGTAAACAGCAGCCTTTACTTTACCTTGCAATGAAGCCAGATTTTGGAATTTGCAATTTTAAAAAAACTGCTTGTTTAGGTACCCTTTAAGAAACATATTTATGTTTCTCAGCATGTGCTGTTAGAAAAATTATTGTTATGAGAATAACTGAATTTTTATGACCACATTGCTTGATATGATAATTTTATGAGAGTATGTTCATGCATTAAAGAAAATGGTCCCTTGCTATCTTTACCATTGTCCACACCTCCAGCCACTCCACCCTGATCCCCCACTCAGCAACCACACACACACACACACACACACACACACACACACACACTTACCCTATACTTGCCTACCAGAAGTACAATGCTATAATCCTCTCTGGACAAGAGAGATGTCTTCACTCTTCAACATTGGACCAAGAACTGAGGAAATCAGGTAAGTGCAGTTTAATGTATTTCAATGCCTTTTGAGCTTTTACTTATAACTTGGTTACTTTTTGATATTTTTCTCCCAAATTTTCAAAATGGCCATTTTGGGACCCCACCTCATGACCAAGGTAGGTGAAATCTGGCACACATGATGATTTCACAGTCATTCTGTGAAATAACTTTTCAAGTAGGATTTGAAAATGTTCACCTACTGGGTTCATGAGGTGGAGGGTCATAAGAAGGCTGTGTTGAAAATTCTGAGTTAAAATTAAAAAAAAACCAACAATGTTATGAACGTATGTTGAAATTTGTCAATACTTGTGCATAACTGTGGTAATTTTCAATATTCTGACCCAAAATTTTCAACATAGCCATTTTTTTCATACCACCTCATGAACGTGACTGCTGACTTCCAAATCCTGACCAAAATGATTTTTGTTCCTATGGCACAAAATGATGTTTCAGCCATGATCTGAACATTTTCACCTACTCAGTTAATGAAGCTGGCCTGTAAGAAGACTATGTTTAAAATTTGGGGTCGAAATATTTAAAAAACAACATTATGAAGGTATGTAGTAATGTTTTCTATGCTTACTCATAACTTCAGTAATTTTAAATATTTTGACCCCATATTTTCAACATAGCCATTTTTTGCACCACCTAATAAACCTGAGAGCAGTCATCTTTCAAATCCTAGCCAAAATACGATTTTCCATTTGTGGTTTAAAATTATGTTTGGTCCAATATTTTATCATTGACACTTACCATGTTCAGAAGGTGGGGTCCTAAAAAGACTATGGGTGGGATATTCAAAGGGGTTGCACATGGCACAACAGTGATGTGCCATGCACAATCCACTGATGCGCCTCAGCAAGATATTCAAAAGGGGAATCTGCTCCATGCAAATCCTGATGCGCCGGGGTGCACCAGTAATGTATGCGATGCAAGTGCGGGGGGCGTGCCCATGCATAGTCGGCACATCCTGATATTCAGCCCGGGATGTGCGGCACATATGCAGGTACACACCCAACTTGCGCCTCACAGGGGGGGTGCAAAGATGTACCCGACAAAAACAGGAGCAAGGACTGGCCACCCACAGGTCGGCTGCCATATTGCTGTGCACAACACAGCAGCTGCCAGCTGTCAAGCCCTGGCAGCACCGTCCGGTGGCGTAGCACCCCCCAATGCCCGAGTGTGGGCCATAGTACATGATAGCAGCCCTGGTGGTCCAGTGGACCTAACTGCTTGCCTGATCGCAGGCTTTAACATCAATTTAACTCCCTGGTGGTCCAGTGGACCTAACTCCTTGCCCGATCACGGGCTGTAATATTTTCGTAACTCCCTGGTGGTCCAGTGGTACCCATACCCATCTCCCAACCTGCCCACTCATTCCCACCACCCCGCTACCCCCGGTCAGTGGCAGGCGGCACCCCACCAGCAAGCTGCCCGGCCGCCCGCTGACTGATAGCATATAGTATTTGTTAGACGCTTCATTGGTCCACAATGTAGACTACGCATGCAGACCGTATTGACTACTATTATTGTCCTGATATGTGAATGGATCCATTCATTATCGACCCGTATAGCAGCAGTATGAATCTGTATGCCCATTGGCCCACACTGTGGACCAATGGGTGTACAGCCATATTGTACCTGTCAGTCAGCGGCGGCTTGCCGATGGTTGCCACCGCCGCTGACCGGGGAACGGGGCCGCGGGAATAAGTGGGTGGTTTGGGAGGGGAGTACGGGTACCACTGAACCACCAGAGAGTTATGAAAATATTACAGCCTGCGATTGAGCATGGAGTTAGGTCCACTGGACCACCAGGGAGTTAAAATAATGTTACAGACTACAATCGGGCAAGGTGTTAGGTCCACTGGACCACAAGGGAGCTTGAATAATATTACAGCCCGCAATCAGGCAATGGGGCACATTGCCGGTGAGGGGCAGGGGGCGTCGGTCCCCAATGGCTGCAGCCTGGCAGGGCGCCAGGCGCAAGTCGCAGGGGATCGGTGCACCTGCATGCAAATGGGGCCATAATGACATGTAAATGGCCCCATTTGCGCCTTGCATACATTATGGCCCCATTTGCATGTCCACCACTGAATATCATGGTTATTGCACCTAGCGCAATGGCACTTGCGTTAGCGCATCCCCCTGCTCCTCTCTGGCTACTTGCGCTGGCGCAGTGCCACTGCGCCATGTGCAATGCGGGTGGCCATGGTGCCATACTCAATGGTGCAGAGCCATGGTGCAGCACCGTTGAATATCGCCCAGACCACGCCCTGGCGCATCCCAGTTGCACTGCGCCCCCGGCATGCATCCCTCCTGTGCGCAGTTCTGAATATCCCACCCAAGGTTGAACTTTTGGGTTCAAAATGTCACACAAAAAAAATTAAGTAATAGTGTTTGTGGGGGACAACTCTAGGCCAAATGGGGACCACATTGCCTCCCCATGTCAAACTCGGTTTGTAAAAAATGCATTGTTGCCAAAAACTTCTTGCATGCTACAGGGACATGAATAGTTTTGTATGATGTAATCTATAGTGTTACATTTATATTATTTCTGTATGTTTGTACACCAGCATTTTAAATGCGAAATGGTTTACTTGTACTAGGGACCCCACAGTAAATGAGCTTCAATAATGTCATCATGACTCATCACTTAACACACTTGGTGGATATTTTAGGGAGCAAGCAAGGCTGTTTTTTGAAAGTGAAAGGCTGATGTTTACATTTTTCAAAGGGTATGAAACTGCATTTATGTTATTTACATAAATGCAGTTTTAGCATAAATGTAAACAGCAGCCTTTACTTTACCTCGCTATGAAGCCAGATTTTGGAATTTGCAATTTTAAAAAACTGCTTGTTTAGGTACCCTTTAAGAAACATATTTATGTTTCTCAGCATGTGCTTTTAGAAAAATTACTGTTATGAGGATAACTGAATTTTTATGACCACATTGCTTAATATGATCATTTTACAAGAATATGTTCATGCATTAGGTGGCAGGACTTTTTCTATGTGTGTGTATTATGTAATTCTGTGTTTGTTCAGCAGGGATGGGGCTATGTGTCAGTACATAGCCGCACCCCCTGCTGAATGTGCTACGTGTGTTGCTGGCCACTATTATCCACATGAACAACCTCCTTCAGTTAAACTGGACACCGGAGTGTCCATTCCCCAATGTCAGCTAAATGTCTTTCATTTTTTGATATACCAACACCTGGGTGCTCACACCCAATGTCAGTTCATTCCCCCCCATTTTGGTTTCCTACCTCCCCACACCCACCATCATGTCAGTCTGCCAACACTGAGGTGCCCAATCCCTGGTGTCAGCGTAGTGGAAACCTATGACTCAGCAGTCTGAGACACCTAAGTAGCCACACCCAGTGCCCCCAAGTACCTTGCCAACACTGGGGTTTCCAATTCCCAGCATCAGAGGTACCTGACATAAAGAAAACCATGCCATCATGTCTTTTTTTCTTTTTTTGCTTTCAAACCTGAAGAAAATGGTCCCTTGCTATCTTTACCATTGTCCACACCCCACCCACCCCACCCTGATCCCCCACTCAGCAACCACCACACACACACCCTTACCTTATACTTACCTACCAGAAATACAATGCGTAATCCTCTCTGGACAAGAGACATGTCTTCACTCTTTAGCGTCGGACCAAGAATTGAGGAAATCAGGTAAGTGCAGTGTAATATAGTTCAACGCGTTTTGAACTTTTGCTTATAACTTGGTCACGTTTTAATATTTTTCTCCCAAATTTTCAACATGGCCATTTTGGGACCCCACCTCATGACCAAGGTAGGTGAAATCTGGCACAAAAGATGATTTCACAGTCATTCTGTAAAATCACCTTTCAGGTAGGATTTGAAAATGTTCACCTACTGGGTTCATGAGGTGGAGGGTCATAAGAAGACTGTGTTAAAAATTCAGAGTTAACATTTTAAAAAATAACAATGTTATGAACGTATGTTGACATTTTTAAACACTTGTGCATAACTTTGGTAATTTTCAATATTCTGACCCAAAATTTTCAACATAGCCATTTTTTTCACACCACCTCATGAACGTGACTGCTGACTTTTTCCAAATCCTGACCAAAGTGATTTTTGTCCCTGTGGCACAAAATGATGTTTCAGCCAGGATCTGAACATTTTCACCTACTCTGTTCATGAAGCTGGCCTATAAGAAGACTATGTTTAAAATTTGGGGTCAAAATATTTAAAAAACAACAACATTATGAAGGTATGTTGTAATGTTTTCAATGCTTACTCATAACTTCAGTAATTTTAAATATTTTGACCCCAAATTTTAAACATAGCCATTTTTTTTTTGCACCACCTAATGAACCTGAGGGCAGTCATTTTTCAAATCCTAGCCAAAATGTGATTTTCCATTTGTGGTTTAAAATGATGTTTGGTCCAATATTTTATCATTGACACTTGCCATGCTCAGAAGGAGGGGTCCTAAAAAGACTCAGTTGAAATTTTGGGTTTAAAATGTCACAAAAAAATATTAAGTAATAGTGTTTGTGGGGACAGCTGTTGGACCAGTGCAGACTGCATTGCCTCCCCATGTCAAACTCGGTTTGTAAAAAATGCATTGTTGCCAAAAACTTGTTGCATACTACAGGGATATGAATAGTTTTGTATGATGTAATCTATTGTGTTACCTTTATATTATTTCTGTATGTTTGTACACCAGCATTTTAAATGTGAAACAGTTTACTTGTACTAGGGACCCCACTGTAAATGAGCTTTGGCTCAATTGGGCTATCCTTTTCTGGAACTACAGAATAAACTATTTTACAGTTTACTATTACTACATGTAAGTGACCTGAGTTTGGGCGTGAGCTCACTGAGCTGGCTGAATAAGTCAAGGCTGCGGGGAATGTGCTGCAGTGAGTGTTACTGACTCCAGCCTGGGGAGGGACAGAGCAGTGTTCTGGCATACACACAACACTATGTGGTGGGTTGGGGAGCTTTCCCTCACAAGGGCTGATATGCGTGCCAAGGACTGATTGGCCCATACGCTGCATCGGGTCTATCTCCAGTATTCTGTTTACTTCATTTTGTGCAGGCGAAAGAGGGTACAATTCCACTATCCAAAAAGAACGGAAATGAATTGTAAAAAACTACTTTACTGCAGACATTAGGGTTGAAGAACACAAAGCACACGAAGTAGGGAAGTGAAAAACATTAGGGTTTGGGGTATCTGGAGTATTGTCAAATCAGTGGTGGGGTCTTCCTTTACATTGTCAACCCTAATGCCCACCCCCTTCCCTGAGCAAACAGGGTCAGATGTGATCTCTTTTCTTCACACACTGCCCACAGGGTCCTGTATCAAGAAAGCTATGGCAGATTATGGTGACAACATGTGGAGAGCCATACTTCTCTACTTTTGAAGAATGTATCACTGTGAGGCACTGGCTTGAACTTATACCTTTTACTTCAGACAGGAGGCTATCTATGAGCAGGGGGAAGTGGGAAGTGGTGTGTATTAGGATTGACCACCCCAATGAAAACCACACCACCAATTCACTAATACTCCTGATACCTAAAACCCTAATGTTTTTTATTACCCTACTTTGAGTACTTTGTATTCTTCAACCCTAATATTTGCAATAATATATTTGTTTAGCAATATATATGTACTGTATATAGATATTACATATAGGGGAGATGGTATGGTCTGACTGAAGTTATTATATTTATCTTCATGAGACACTAGTGATATTATGATATCTCACAAATGACAAAGCCATGAGTGAGGTATCTTAATGTCATTGGCCTCAAATGAAGATAAATATGGCTCCACGACAGGTCATCGACAAAATATTTCTTGAAGGATCCACCAGCAAAACCGGCAGGTCGACTGTATTTTGCAGTCGGCTGCTGGTTTCCACATCATGCTAGTGTTTTCTTTGGGGGGGCTTTGCTCCCCGAACCCCCCACGCAGGGGCCCTCACCCCCCCACTTAGGATTCTCAACTCCGATTCAGAGCTGATTGGAGAGTGCAGGACCCCTGACAGACAGTGCCATGTTCCAGCGGGTTCTCTACAGTGACGTGGCACTGTTGTCTCTGTAGGGGACTCAGAATGTAGACGTTGTGGCTGCATACCAATAAATATGATATTTTCTGTCAAGTCATGCCATGTTCTGTTATAGAGACATGTTTTGGGATAAACATTATTGGGTATGTGTAAAAAAATGAAACATAGAAACATAGAAACATAGAAACATACATAGAAACATAGAAGTTGACGGCAGATAAGGACCGCAAGGCCCATCCAGTCTGCCCATTTCTTTTTCTACCTTATAAATGTGCCATCGGCCTTTGCTCTGTCAGTGACCTATCTATTCATAGTCATTTGTATTGCTCCCTTATGCCTATCCCATGCCTTTAAATGCTTGTGACTTTCAAACATGTGACTAATTTATGGCTTTGTTTACTATTACAGCTTCTGTACTTGTTTGAGAGTGGTTTTCAAGATTTGCTGCTTCCATTAAACTCACTGAATCCATAGCTTTACATTATGGCCAGTACATAATGAAGAAGTTTGATGTACAATTCTTTTGCTTTAGCTTTTTGGGGGCATTTGTTTGTAGAAAAAGTGAGACAAAATTGAATTTTCTGCCATTTTTTGTCAATTATTAAAAAATCTAATAGGTATCTATAAATGAAATACCATTTATTTTCTAGATATTTTTATGGTGAACAACTTTCATGCTCAAAGTACCATGCTATCATTTTTAATTTTAAAGTTATTCACATTTGTTCATTGAAAAAGTGAAAAAAATAATTTTCTGCCATTTTTTGGTGATCATAAAAAAAATCTAAAATGTATCTATAAATGAAACACATCTCTGTTTGTAGATATTTTTGTGCTGAACAAGTTTCGTTCTCACAGTACCATGCTATCATTTTTTTGTTTTGAAATTATTCACATTTATTGATTAAAAAAGTGAAAATGTTGCATTTTCTGACATTTTTTCTGATTATTAAAAAATGTAAAAGTTATCTATAAATGAAACACTCATTTTTCAGATATTTTTGTGCTGATCAACTTTCATTCACACAGTACAAGGCTATCATTTTTGTTTTAAAGTTATTCACATATGTTCATTCAAAAAATGAAAAAAATTGAATTTTCTGCCTTTTTTTGCTGATTATAAAAAAAATTAAAAAGTGATGAGTGATGAGCTATCATTTTTAATTTTAAAGTTATTCACATTTGTTCATTGAAAAAGTGAAAAAAATAATTTTCTGCCATTTTTTGGTGATCATAAAAAAAATCTAAAATGTATCTATAAATGAAACACGTCTCTGTTTGTAGATATTTTTGTGCTGAACAAGTTTCGTTCTCACAGTACCATGCTATCATTTTTTTGTTTTGAAATTATTCACATTTATTGATTAAAAAAGTGAAAATGTTGCATTTTCTGACATTTTTTCTGATTATTAAAAAATGTAAAAGTTATCTATAAATGAAACACTCATTTTTCAGATATTTTTGTGCTGATCAACTTTCATTCACACAGTACAAGGCTATCATTTTTGTTTTAAAGTTATTCACATATGTTCATTCAAAAAATGAAAAAAATTGAATTTTCTGCCTTTTTTTGCTGATTATAAAAAAAATTAAAAAGTGATGAGTGATGAGCTCATAAACCTCTCAAACATTGCTCTCGAGGTTTATAGCTCATCACTTACCTCGGGTGTGTAAAAAACATCATAATACACACCTGCTGAGCCATTATTCTTTATATAATTACTGGTGACCCCTTTAATGCACAGAGCCAATCTGTTTTTTAAAAGCCATAATAACCAGTAGAACAGTAGAACCAGTTATTAAGGTGTTTTGTGTCACTCATCTGTAGCACACCACCTAACTGGCTCTTACTTTGTGGGTGGGTGGGCTGAACAAATCAACAAAAATGGCGGCAGTTTCTCCATTACTGAGGACCCGCATTCATCGTTTTCCTCTCACCTCAGGAAATGTATTATTTTTCTAACAGTATTTATCTGGTTGATCCATCCTGCCTTTACATTTTAAAAAACCTATCTGGTTGATCCTGTTGTTGCCACGCTTCGGGTGGGGATTCTGAAAAGGCAATGACTGACTATGCGCGGTTCCACAGCAAAACTAAAAAAAGAAAAAAAAAGAAAAATGCTAAAAAAACTCTCCTATAAAGGGAGAAACAGAGAAGGTTTGTGTGTGTGTGTGTGTATGTGTGTGTGTAGCAGGATAACTAAGCAGCAGCAGGGATCACAGCAAATCTGCCTCAGTAACATTCTTTGGCATTGACTCCTTGTACCAGTAATTATAAAAAGATAATGTATAGGCGACAGAGTGTCTATGAAGTTTTTACACACCCTCAATGTGTGATAACCTAATAAAGCTCTTGATCCTTGCTCTCGAGGTTTATGGGTCATCATGCACCTCGGATGTGTAAAAAAACTCCATAACACAGAGTCGCCTATCCATTATTCTGTATTTATCTGGCCAGCTATCTCAAAATATATGTTTTATATATATCTGCTGTACAGTGAAGCCCAGATTTTCAAAAGAGATGAGTAGCGTATCTCTGGAACAAATGGAGATGAGCCGCTCATCTCACAAGTTGCTCCAAAACTTCCATATTCAAAGGAGGGAGATGAGGTGCCCCAGTAGAGATGAGTCATGGCCCAAAGTTAATGTATGTGGCCAAAGATGAGTGTGCATGCCTATGAATATCCCACACATTGGGATATTCAGAAAAGATGGGCTGCCCAAGTGCAGGAGATGAGCGCGCAAAGTTAGGCATGGAAAAAGCATGCATAACTGCTGGCCAACCACAGGCAGGCTGCAGTACTGCACACAGCAGCACAGCAGCCTGCCTGCCCATGTGACATGCCCCCAGGCCCCTTTCCCAGTTCGAACTATGAATGAACTCCGTATTAAAAATGTCCCATAATGTAGGGACCCCCGCCCTTTCCCCTGTTCGAACTATGAATGCACTCCATATTAAATCTGTCCTGTTATGTAAGTAAATCCCCCAACCCTTTCCCAGTTTGAACCATAATTGAACTTGTATGACAAATGTCCCATAATGTAGAACCCCACCCCATGCCTGTCTGATCCATATTCTGGTTCTCAAACATTTCCATAGTGTAGTGGCTCCCCACGGTAGGCAGGGACTCTCCCGCACCCGCACCACCCATGCCAGCGACGGCACAGCCCTTCTCGATCACCATGGCCAGCCACCACTGAATAGTTCAGGAATGGTACTGTGCAGCATGTGCACATGCTGCTGCAGTACCATTCCTGAACTGTTCAGGTCAGTGACTGGCCATGCGGTAGCAGAGGTGAGCCAGTGCCAGCATGGGAGGTATGGGAGGGTGCAGGAGGGGGTCCTATCTACTGGGGTGGGGGGTGAGGGGCCACTACGCTATGGAAATATTTGCAAACCAGGAATATGGATTGTATGGGAGATGGGGTGGGGGGTTTTCCTACATTACAGGATAGTTGTCATATGGAGTTCAGTCATGGTTCGATTTGGAGAAGGGGTGAGGAGTTTACCTACATTAAAGGACATTTTTAATACGGAGTGCATTCATAGTTCGAACTGGGAAAGGGATGGGGGTTTATCTACATTACAGGACATTTTTCATATGGAGTTCAATCATGGTATGAATTGGGAAAGGGGTTGGGTATTTACCCTCATTATGAGATATTTTTCATACGGAGGTCAATCATGATTCAAACTGGGAAAGGGGTGGGGGTTTACCTGCATTATGGGACATTTTTCATACGGAGGTCAATCGTGGTTCGAACTGGGAAAGGGGTGGGGGTCCCTACATTACGGGCCATATTGTGGCTATAACAATGGCTCTATGGGGTATCGGACTGGGTGGGGGGGCAGGCTGGCCTGGAGAAAATTGCTGGTTGCAGCCATGTTAATGTACACAAATGGGGCCATAGCGGGCATACAAATGGCCCCATTTGCATATGTGGGCTGAATATTGGGGATTTGGGACCTGCCCATCTGGGAATATGCCATGCATCCCTATTCCTGGTATTCAGCCCATCCCCCAAGATACGCTGCGCATCATTGACCACCGCCATTTGCGCTGCCCATACAGGTGGGTATATTCGGACTGGATGTACAATCTGTTGGGATCATGTATTGTGTTTGAATAGATCTGTGTTTTTGCACTGGCCTATTTCTTTAGGTGACACATCCCAGGGCTTTTGAATATCCTGGCCTGTGTGTGTGTGTGTGTGTGTGTGTGTGTGTGTGCATATATATATATTTGCAAAAAACTTCATTAATGCACCAGTCAGGGGTGACAAAAGTTGGGAAATGTGTCATTAGGATTTACAACCCTAAGACCTCCCCCTCCAGGCAGCATATCAGATGTGGGGTGTGCCTTGAGATACTCAAGCCTAATGCTTACTTTTTGACATAGTATAATTGTATCCTTATGCTGCTGTGGGAGCATGGGGTACTTTTGACCCAGTGCTCCTGTGCATTTTGCTGTGGGAGCGCAGGGCCCTTCAGACCCTTCACTCACACATACATAATATTGTCACATTTTACTTTTGAAACTGAAATTTGTGTGTTCCCTGATATGCACTGGAACACCCCACCCTAAGATTGTGCACATCCCCCATTAATTATAAGTTGATAGCCCTGGGGCAGGATTTTCAAAGCTGCAAAGAGTGACGCAAGCCCCAGTTGTGCTGAGCACACAGTGCACAGGGCTTGTGGCATTCTCCTGGCCAGCACTGAGATCTTCTATCCCGGGTGCCGATTGCTGCAAGCTAGACCAATTTTTGGGGGTCTAGCTTGCGGCAACCCCAAGGGCCAGTTTACAGAGCTTGTGCCACATATTTGGTGCAAGCTTCCATAAATGGTGAAAACTGTCACAACTGCACCAAAGATTTGAAAATTGGGTGCAGTTGTGCTGAAGAGGTTTGGTGCACTGCCAGAACAAAAATCCAGTGGTGCAGGGCTGGATGCAAGCCCGGCACCACCCTTCAAAAATCTGGCCCCTGGTGTCTAGTGGTACCCCCCACCTTCCAATTTCCATATTTTTTTTCTATTTTCATTGGTGTTCTATGGTAGCCCCCACCCTCCAGTTGTGGTCTGTTCCCCATTATTTCTAACAGTGCAGCCCTGGTGTCTAGTGGCATCCCCCCACCCTCCAAGTTGTATATATTTTTATATATATTCATTGGTGTCCAGTGGTATCCCCCATCCTCCAATTGTGACCTTTTCATGATGAGCTCCAATTGCATATTTCTAGTGTCTAGTGGCATCCCCTACCCTCCCATGTCCCTGTCAACCTGCAAATAAGGAAACTGTCACTTGATGTCATGTTTTTTTAACCTGAAAAAAAACATCCACTGCCAATCACACCTACACCACCCACCCGATCTACCACTGTACACCCACCTTCACATGATCCCCTTGATCCCCCACACACACCCTCACTCACCTGAATTGGCCACACACTGAAGATCCACTCTCCAATCATAGAAATGTTTTGCTGTTGGAACTGGTGACTGCAACCTAACAAGTAAGGTAACTGTGGTCGGAAAATACATTGAACTGCAGTTACCTTATTTGTCATATAACATTTGCAGGTTCCAGCAGCAAGATGCATCTTCAATCGAAGAGTGGATGTTCACTGTGTGGCCCATTCAGGTGCGTCAGGGTGTGTGGGGGGGATTCAAGGGGGTGCAGGGAAGTGGGTGCACAGTGGGAGGTTGGGTGGGTGGGAGGTGTGATCAGCGGTGGTAATTTTTTTCAGGCTGACAGGGACATGGGAGGGTGGGGGGTGCCACTGGACACTGATGGGGATATAAAATAGAATAAATATGAGGATCGGAGGGTGGGGGTGCCACTAGACACCAGGGATATACAATTTCAGCTATTCAAGAAATGGGCACAACTGGAGGACGAGAAGTACCACTGGATACCAAAGAAACTCAGGAAAATATACTGCCATGGATAGAGAAATCCTTTTACGGGGCAGTAAATCCTATTTCGTCAATTTTTTTTTCGTTTGCTCGAAAAAGGATCTATTGTCTTGCAAAAGGATTTTGGACTTGGATATTTTTCCAGTCCTTTTCTGTGATATGGAATCCTTTTCCGTGACTCCTTTGCTGTGGTCATGAAAAAGGATTCCATCCCATGAGAAAGGATTTCAGACTTAGTTTTTATTTTAAATCCACTTTTGCGAGATAATTCCCTTTTCTTGAATCCTTTTTCATTCTTGCAGAAAAGGAATCAGCTCGAGAAAAAGGATTTCGGACTTAGATTTTTTTAAATACTTTTTCGTGAGCCAATTCCCTTTTTGTGAGAACGAAAAAGGATTCACAATAAAGGAACTTCATGAGTCACGAGAAATGATTTAAATGCTGTTGAAAAAATTCCTGGGGCATTTTACTAGTAAAAAAATAAATAGTTCGAGCAATGATGTCCTGATGAGCAAGATACATGTTTTGGTGTCTGTGCAAGGCATCATTGTGCTGAGTTATACAAGTCTGTTATTTGACAAAATGGAAAACAAGATGGCTGCTCACAAAATGGGAATGTTTTCTTATGAAAAAGGATTGACCCCCTCAAGAAAAAGAATCCTTTTTTGTGAGATCAAATTCCTTTGTCGTTCCAGGAAGCTATCCAAAAGAGTGAACTGAGCATGCTCAGAACCTGAAACTTTAAAATTAAATAACTTTGCAACGGATTAATATTTTTTCACCAATTCAGTGAAAGGCACTTCTGTGGGGCAAGCCCTTTGTACTCTGAAAATTTCAGACCAAAATTCCAAACCATCTGGATGCAGCGCAATGACAAAAAAGCACAAAAAGGTGAATTTTAAATATTTCAGCACTATGCACAGCTCAAAATCTGCCCGTCTGACCAAAACAAAACTTGACAAGTCAAGAGATCTACCACACGAGACAGGACGTGCAAAATTCCATGCAAATCCGTGGAACAGTTGCAAAGTTATTGAAGTGCAAAATTTGTGGTTTAACATTAAAGTACCTACCAACTCTAACTGCTATTGCACCCCTATAATATATGTATATATATATATATATATATATATATATATATATAACAACTGTTGAGCAGTTTTTTTCTAGGGACTCATCCAGTTGATATTTGCTGAATTAACCGACTGGTTATTACGGCAAACACGCGCTGCCTCAGAGTCTGAAAACACAAGCTCCATTCTCACAGTCGCACAGCTGCAGTCACTTTCACTTCCTGCTGTTGCTGTGATGATGGACATGATCCTGTTAGAAACTAGTAAAAATGGAGAGACTACACACCACATATCAGTAAACCTCATAATAAACCAACAGAAAAAATCTGAATATCATCAGAATGATCTTTGTAACTGTCAAAATACCTGTATGAGCTGTAACCTAATGCAGTGTCCCCATGAAAACAGAGACCTCATGTCAGTAGAGCGCACAATCTATGGAACACATTACATTCCCCAGTAGTTTACAGATCTCCTTCATTCCGAACTGTTTTTTATACATTTTTGTTGCAAAATCAAAATGTTCACACACTACTTCACAAGCAGAACACATTCCAAAGCTAAAATCTGAATTAAAAAAAAATTGCTTTTTCGGCAGCTTCTCTCACTGTTCATCACCTGTCTCATGGTTTTCTTAATGCAGCATCATTCTCTGTGTATCTCTATAAGGCAATTCGATACATTTGTTTAAAGGAAAACTGTCATTAGCATACCATCCCACCCCTGAAAGCTTTACCCCTGACTAAGCTTTTGGTACAGAAAGAAACATTTATTTTTCCAGTTCACTTACTTTATTTTAATTTTCTAAAGTCCATGATCGCCAAACATGGTGGATGCTGTGCGATTTCATTTAATCTACTGGTGCAGCGCCGCACTGCTCACTCCAATACATTTTGTATTGGAGTGAGCGGTGAGGCACTGCACTAGAAGATGAAATGGAGTGAGCAGTGCAGCACCGCACCAGTAGATGAAATGGAGCTTTCAGGGTGGGACAGGTACACTAAAGACAGTTTTCCTTCAAAACTGCATACCTGTACTACTGTCATGTATCTACTTTGTCAAATTCCTCTTCTTTTTTTTTTGCCTATGCATCTAACAGCCACCATAAACACAGTAACCTGGTGAGAAAAAATTGCTCCCAAGTAATTATAAAAAATAAAGTATGGGGTGGTGTGCATACTCAAATTTAATGCACCTAATACATGTTGATTCATGTTGTTGATGGTAAAATGGACAATACCCATTATGGACTGTACTGCTCTTAATCCAAGTATGTTTTATGATGTTGATTGTAAATCGTATTCTTGTTCTCATTTTTCCCCTGCCCCAGGTCACATCTGGAATGGAGTAGTTATCTGTTCAGCATACCTTCCTGGTAAAACCTTTAAATAAATTAAATAAATAAATAAATGTGCACCCTCGATGTGAGTGCTTTTATAACCCCTTTGAGCTTCACTTTTGGGGTTTACGTAGTATGCCACACCTTGGGTATGCATTAAATTCTCATAATGCACACCACCCCATACATTATTGTGTGTTTGTGTGTGTGTGTGTGTGTGTGTGTGTGTGTGTGTGTGTATATATATATATATATATAGATAGAGGCAAAAATTTTTATGTGTATTATGTTAGTGTGACTGAAAGCGATAGTGCTTTAGGTTTGCGTTTCTTCGCTCATTTCAATTAGTATCGGGGTACGCAAGTAGCTGTCGGCCCCAACTTCCCACCCCATCAGATGTGTGCGCTAGAGGCAGGAGAATGGGGTGAGAATTAGGGACCGATAACCGCAACGCGACCCCATGCCGGGGTTGGGGGTGTGGATGGGGCCAAGGGGGCTTTCAACCCCACATTGGAATTTCCTCGCTTTGTACGCTTGTAGAACAACCCCTAACTAATGCATTAAATGGAGTTTTTGCCTCTGATTTCCTTTCTTTTGAGAATGATAATGAGAAACAGGTGAATGTAATGCGTTTCAATGCGATGTCTTGTCACATAGTAACTACTGGTGCTCGTAAAACGAAAATGGTAATGTGCATGGTGAAGCAAAGTGAAACAGAAAGATAAACAGTACCCTTTGTAGGGACACAAATGGTTAAAATAACGCAAAACGCAAGCGCAAATGAAAACGCAAAGGGTAATGCACATGGTCCCGTAGACGGGAACGGTAAGTGAAACAGGTATGGAACCGCAAGTGGAAGTGGTAAAGGTAACAGTAATGTAAGCACGCAGGCTGGTTTTCCCCAAAAGCTGCATAGAGAAAGACAGTGAGTACAAAGAATGTATGCATAATAATGGGTCTCGGAGCAGAAAAGGAGGAGTTAGAATACTAAATTGCTTATATCTCAGGAACCGTACAATGTAGAAAAAAAATTTAAAAGTCATATGATGTGTGACTTTCCTGGCTAGTTTTATGCTTAGCCCCTGTTAGGGGGCTAAGCATATTTCTGATGAAAAGTCCGTATCTCGCACCGCTTCCGTGATACGGACCTGGAGGCATGAAGCTAACGCCGTAATGTTATCCTATGGGGAAAAGAGAGGTTCGAGTGCACAACGCTGGCTCCTGTAATATTTTTTCACTAAACCACTGAAAGGTACATCTGTGGGATGTTGGCTTCTTCCAAATTTCAGCCCAAAACCAAACTGCTATTTTGCAGCAGGGCTGCAAAGGATTCCTGTAATGTGGCAGATGCCGTAATGTTATCCTATGGGGAAAGTGTCGACTGGAGTGCTGTAACTTTACACCCTGTAATATTTTTCATCAAACACTGAAAAGGCACATCTGTGAGATGTTGGCTGTGATCTCTCCAAATTTCTAGCCCAAAAGACCAAACTGTTCTTTGCAGCAGGTGGCAAAGAATTGCTGTCATTTTAGCATAGCCTGAAAAGTAGTGTCAGCATCTGTAAAGCTTTCGCAAAATTTATGTCTACTTTCGTGAGTGCGCACTACTTTGTGAAAGTACTTCTTTCCAGAAACTTGAAAAATATATTTCAGGGTGTTTAACTTCAAACAAAGACATGCCTAGTATCCTCAGGGTCCGACTTAGTAAAATACAAAAGAATTGTGTTGCTAGAGGGTCCAAATTTAAATGCCAAGTATTTTCTGATCACCAACTGAAACAAAATGGTGATTTGGGAAAGTAAAGGCCATTTGTGAAAGCAAAACCGTATTTACAAAAGTGTTGAACTTTTTGTTAATCTCTTCCTATTGACGTGATAATGGGAAAACTGTTTTTGAATAACTTTGAACTGCTTTAATATTTTTTGAACATCCAAATGCACATCAGGAACCCTGATCACACGTTCCCTGAAGATTTCTGACTGGTCGCGCAAACCGTGTTACCTGTAGAGACGACCAAAGAATTACAAAAAAGCATAAACGCACGTGCAGATCACGCTTAATAACTCCGCAGCCATATATCCGAACAGCACGAAGTTGGCAGATCCTAAGATGTATGGTTCTTTTGATCTATTCAAATGTCAGGCACCCATTGAACGTTGCAAAGTTATTAAGTTGCAAAATTTAGGGTTTAACATGTAAATGGCTCCTCAATTCCCAATTCATGGTAGCTATTGTGCTACCATAATGTATATATAATTAGAGGCAAAATTTGAGCGCATTGTTAGTTGAATATAGTGACAGTGAGTCTGTTGTTAGGTTGAGCTTGACTTTCATTCACCCTTCGTCCGCACAGGCGATTGGGGATCATCAGCCCAACTCCTCACCCCATGACATGTCTAAAGCAGCGGAAGTATAGGGAGAATGGAGAGAGTTAGGACCCATATCAACCGACGCGCACCCCAATGCCAGTGGGGGGTGGGTGGGGTCCAAGGGGTTTTCAACCCAACAGCGAATTTCACTTTGTCGCTGGAACAACCCAACTAATGCTTAAATGGATTTTTTGTCTAATTTCCTTCTTTGAGAATGATAACGAAATAGTGAATGTAATGCAGCAGCGGGCCTGCCTTCCGCCTACGTGATGTGTTGTGGCATACTAACAGGGACAGCAACGCAAACAGAGCTGCTAACAGGTGGCGCACATGGTAACACGATCGAATGAGAACAGAAAGGTAACGCATGGTGGCGTGAGCAGGAATGGTCTGCCACGTGATGTGTTGTCACATAGTAACATGGTGCCTGCAAACAGAAATGTCAATGGGCATGGTGATGTAAAGT
This sequence comes from Neoceratodus forsteri, assembly GCA_016271365.2. Classification (NCBI taxonomy): domain Eukaryota; kingdom Metazoa; phylum Chordata; order Ceratodontiformes; family Ceratodontidae; genus Neoceratodus; species Neoceratodus forsteri. The sequence continues at coordinate 1,191,505,598 of CM057456.1, forward strand.
GAAACAGTAAGATAAACAGTACTGTAGACAGAAATGGCAAAAAATAACAGAAGCATAGCGCAAATAAGCGCAAAGGATACGCTGTACATGGTGGCGCGAGCGTCAATGGTAAGTGAAACAGGTATGGATCCAAGCGGAAAGGGCAACAATAACAGTAATGTAAAGCGCACAGGCTGGTTTTCCCAAAACCTGCATTGAGAAAGACAGTGAGTACAAATAATGTATGCAAAATGAGTATCGGCGCAGAAAATGAGATCTTGGAATACTAAACATTATATCTTAGGAACCGTACGACGTAGAAAAAAAATTTAAAAGTCATATTATTTACAACTGTCCTGGCTAATTTAGATCTTAGTCCCATTTGGGGGCTAAGAAATTTTCCGACGAAAAGTCCGTATCTCGCACCGTTTCCGAGATACGGGCCCTGAAAGGCACGGCGAACGCCGTAATGTTATCCTATGGGAAAAAAAGAAAAGTTTGGAGCGCCATAACTTTGCCACCATGTGATATTTTTTCACCAAACTACTGAAAGGCACATCTGTGGGCTGTTGGCTGTCTTCCCTCCAAATTTCAGGAAAAAGACCAAACCGTTATTTTGCAGCAGGTGCCAAAGGATTCCTGTAATGCTTGAGCGCCGTAATGTTATCCTATGGGAAAACTGTCAACTTTGGGTGCCATAACTTTGCCACCGTGTAATATTTTTCAATACAACACTGAAAGGCACATCTGTGAGATGTCGGCTGCGTTCTCTCAAATTTCAGCCCAAAACTCCCAGACGGTTATTTTGCAGTGCAGTGCCAAAAGAATTGCTGTCATTTTCCCACAGACTAGAAAATTACTGTGAATTTGCGAAAGCTTTCGCAAAATTTAAACTTCTTTCATGAAACGACAGTAATTTGCGAAGAACTTTTCCAGAAATTTGAAAACATATTTCTGGGGTGTTTTACCACAAATAAAGACATGGCAAGCATCCTCAGGCCCTACTAGGTGAATACAAAAAATTAGGTTGCTAGAGGGTCCCAAATTTAAATGCCAACCATTTTTCTGATCACCAACTGAAAACAAAATGGCTGATTTACTGAAAGTAACAGGCCCATTTGCGAAAGTAAAATGCATTTCACGAAAGTGTTGAACTTTTTGTTAACTTTCCATTGACTTATAATGGGAAACTGTTTTGAATAACTTTGAACCGTTAATATTTTTTCACGAAATCTTTGAAAGGCACATCAGGGACCCCAGCTGCACGTTCCCTGAAGATTTTGGGCCAGTCACGCAAACCGTACGACCTGTAGGCACGACCACAGAATTCCATAAAAGCGTAAACGTGCGCACAGATCACACTTAATAACTCCACAGCTGTATACCTGACCAGTACGAAACTTGGCAGATACCAAGGCCTATGGTTCTTGATCATAAATTCCAAATTTCAGACAAATCCATCAAACAGTTGCAAAGTTATTAAGGTGCAAAATTTTGGGGTTTAACATAGAAATGGCTCCTCAGCCCTAACTATGGTAGCACTACCGTGCTACCATAATATATATATATATATAGTAGCTGACATGTATAGAAAATACAGCCCATTGCACTGCCTCCTCTTCAAAAGCCACAATTGCTATTGTAGCAAGCAAATTAGAATGAGTTCCACATCTGCCCTTCTACTGTTCCCTCAGCCACCAGCACCCTGCCACTGTCAGCTATACCACTAGCCCCACTTCAGTTGCTGAACCTGACACAACTCTGTTAAAAGTCAGAGCAAATTATTATTTATCAAATAGTAAGTTACAGTTTCCTGCAGCACAGTTCCAATTGATTACCAGGCTGTTAAAACCAGCATTGTAAATGCACTCAAGGAGGCCATAGGTTGGATTGTACACTGCACATCAAATATTTAAGCAATGATGCATGACAGGACATGTGTTGTAGTGGGATTTACACATACTCTGTGTGGTGTGTCACGAGGTGCAGTCAAGTGACTTTAACCACACAAGAAGTGCATAAATCCCACTACTACAGATGCCCTGAAGTGTATTATTGTGATTATAAAATGAATCTGTTATTAAAAATGAAAATGAAAATGAATTAGGTTCAGAGAAAGTAAATATTGATTACTGGGATTTTTACTGGTTGTCTGTTGCAGGAGTCATGTGACATGTTTTGACCGATGAGGATACAGGATTTTCGAGACCCATTTTATAATCATTTTCACATTGCACACTGGGGGCCAGATATTCAAAACTTAGCCCCGGAGCTAAATTAGCACTGACCGGCATGCTAAATTAGCCCTGAACCAGTAGCAAGCTATATTCAAAGGAATATCCCCAGGGCTAAACCTGCTGAATACAGAATGCAAAGGAAGCAGTGCCAACAGGGCTGGGACTGCAGTGCTAAAATAGCCCAGGAAATCAGACAGCTCTGAATATAGTGACAGGGAAGTGCAACATGCATCAGCAGCTCAGTGGACACAGAGGTGGAGTAAGGCAGAGTTGAAGACAGTGCACAATGTGTGTGATACCAAAGAAGTGTTGCACAACAACTGCAAACAACAATGCAGACTACACACTGCAGAACTGTACTATGCCCTTGAGAGGTTTGCCAAGGGCTAAACCGACTGCACAGTGCTAACACATTAGCCCGGTGCAAACACGTTAGCCTGGGGCAAAAGGTTGCTGTATTCAAAGCTCCTATGCAAATAAGCCTACTCAGGCAACCAGTGGGTCAACAGTCACATTTGCATCTCATTATGGCCTGCTTTGCATGCACTCCCATGTACTTTGCCCAGTACTATTGCATGGAGCTCACAGCAAACCCCTGTTGATCAGAATGGAAGTACAGGCTGGAAGCTGCGGGCCAGAATGTGCTCACAGCAGCCCCCTGTTGGTCGGACTGGACATACAGGCTGAATGCTGCAGGAAATGAGAGTTTGCAGGCACATTCAATGCAAATCACTCAGCCATGTAGCACTGCAATGAGGGACACAGACATGCTGAATGAGGGGCAATGAGGGACATTGCTACCTAGAGGGTGGGACACATTCCCATATATGGAGATACAATCACAGAACACAAATACCAACACCTTTGTATGTACAAAGGGTAACTATACAGAGGCCCATAGCCTAGAACTCCCTGCTGCCATGTCTAATTGAACATCACAGTCAATGTGTGTAAAGCATTGTTCACATGAGGGACATATGCAGGCCAGGGCTAGATTGAGGGGTACACTGAGGGAGTCCCCCATAATGAGGGACACAGTGGGGAATGTATGACTATGTGTAGCACTATACGGATGTGTGTACACACATAGCTATAAAGGCATATATCTACACATAGACATTATACAATATGTAGATATATATATATATATATATATATATATTATTGCCTGTGTCCATATGTATCCTGGTAGTCAATCCCCCCCCCAGTTTCCCGACACGAATACAGGCACCTTACACTAATACCTGATGTAGTGCCCCCCATCACAATTCCTGGCCCCCGTAGGTGTAAAGAATAATGATTTCCCTGGTAGTCCAGTGATCCCCCCACCTCATCATGATCCCCAGCTCCTGTATGTTTGCAAGGTAATTATTTTACCTGATAGTCTAGTGGCCTCCCCACCCGGCAGTGCTGACCCCCCCCACTCCCTCAACCATCCCCAAACAGAGCCAGCGACTGGCTTAACCCACCACTCACCACCGTGGCAGGCCAGCCAGTGCAAATGTACTCTGGTACATGCCTATTCATCACTCAGTTGGCGGCTGGCCACTGAGGTAGGCGGTGGGTTAAGCCAGTCCGCCGGCTCCATTCAGGGATGGTTGGGGGAGTGGGGGGGTCGGCAGTGCTGGGTGGGGGTATCACTAGACTACCAGTGAAAAGATGGAAATAATTAACAATGGGAGTCGAGGATCACAATGTGGGGTTGGGAGGGGGGATGCTACTAAACTACCAGGGAAAATAATTACTTTGCAAACATATGGGGGTTGAGGATTGCAATGGGGATGGGGGGCCACTAGACTACGAGAGAAAGCTGGGAATAAATCACAATGGGAGTCAGGAATCACGATGTGGGGGTGGGGGCCACTAGAATACCAGGGATATCATTATCCTTTAAATCTATGGGGGTCAGGATCATGATGGGGGTTGGGGACCACTAGACTGCAGGGGTATACAAGAAACTAATTCGAAGTTACACTTTGAATTACTTTGGGTAACACCACCACATTACCGCATGCTTTTTACAGCTGGTCTTCAATGTGGCACTACAGGTGGCGCAAACACCTGTAGCATGGCGCTATTCTTTTGAATATGCCAGTGCACCAGCATTCAAGGCCACTCCCCTCACTCACTCCCCTGAATACATTAACTTTTAGTGTCAGCGCTATCACACACAGCCGGCACTAAAAGGCGCAAAGCTTTGAATACCTGACCCTGGGTCACTTATCTCAGTTATGGTCTTTATTTTGAGAGACATTATTTCCAATGTTGTACAATATATTCTGCATAGTATCATTGTCATTACAAATTTCGAACAGTATTGATACGTTACATATTTAAAATGAATAGTAATATCAAAAGGCAATATTATTGCTAGCATATAGTATTATTATGGAAAAATATACATATGAAGATCTGAAAAAATATCTTTTCACTCACTAAAATGAATTTCCCTACTTTAACAAAAGTCTTATGTTTTAAGTTTGCCTGCAGCTGTCTATATTTGTCCATTTAAATGTTCCCTACTGATTTTGTTGCATTTGTGCTCATTCCATTATTTCCTTTGTGACTTATCTTATTCACAAATCTGTTGGAACCACTGCAGTGCCCACACCACTGTCAATGTTTTTGTCACTGAGTTTTACCACGATAACCAGGTGCAGGAGTTGCCCTGTTGTTAGATATACTGCTTGTGTTTGCTCTGTGCAAATCTTCCATTCTTACATTGCAACAATACAATCTATTGGACTGATCAGGCACAAATATTACACTATATCAGGGAAGCAGGGTGGGTGGAGTGAAACTTGTGGAGGAGCATTGGTTCACATGACATTCCAGTGCAACAAGCCCTGAGCTGCTATGTCACATTGCTGTATGTTTATGAATTGACTGCACCATTTGTTTTTCACTGTATGTTACCTTTTGGTTCTGGTTCTGATATGTACAACCTAACCAGAACCAGAAAAGTCAACACAAGCTGTACTCAACCTTTGGAGAACAGTGAGCACAGAAACTAGCAAACTGGAGCTTTAAAAAGTTCAACTGTTTATTTTAGCACAATAGAATCCCAGTGGCTGCAACCCACTGTTAACGTTAGCCTCGGGGGAAGATTATAGGATGCCACCAGAGTATCAGGACTTTAGAAATGTTGGGTAAGTGGTGCCAGGATCAGCCAGATATAACAATAGGAATGAAAATACAGAATAAGTAAATAAAAATGTAAGCAAAGTAATTTAAGGCCAGGAGGGACTATAGGTTCATCATGTCTATTGCCCCTTGTTTTAAGCAGGCACTTAATGTGCTAATCAGGGCAGTTTATGTTTGGGGTTGTAAGAGTGAGCATTTCCATTCAATTAACAGTTAACTGTGGTGGCTGGCTCTGTTGCCTGTGAAAAAAAAAACAGAATTAAGTCCTCCAATGGGCTTTAAAAATGCATGAGCAACACTCTCTCTCTCCTCCGTTCACTGTTCCATCGTTCAAACTCTCCTTCCTGTTGCTCTAGATCTTTGTGGTGGATAATCAGGAAGAGCTGGACAGGCTGAATACGGAGAATGCTCTCGCTTTTCGGAAAGATCAGAGGCTGCTTTATTTCAAGGACAATGTGGGATGGCTGCCAGTCCAGGTATTCCTATGGGCTTCTTTACATTTAAATACGAATACGATAATAAGATGGTGGGGGTGCCATTTGCAATGGCAGATATACCACTGCACTGCATGAACAAAGGGAGTATTAGCCGTGCTCCTGATGGCCACTCAAATGTAGCGTAAGCACAGATACATTTCTGTTTGGCCACTTTGAATTTCAGCACATGGCCAGCATGACAAACATGTGGGGCCATTTTTTTTTTTAAAAGCACACAAAATTGTAAAATAATTGCACTGTTCAAAACCATATTTACTGTATTAAAAAAAAGGATATTTTAATTACATGGAAATGTGTGTTCATCAGCTGGATTTCTGGTTGGTGCCTGAGAAAACCATTAACTCTCAGCACATTATAGAAAAACTGTAGCTATGTTTATTCCTTTTTCTGTTTTTTCAAGTTGCTCCTCACCATGGTTCAACATCCATATAAAGTGACCGATTACATTTAGGGAATTACAGTATCTGTAGAAGAGAATGTTTGGTTTTAGGAGAAAAAAGTCACGGTTGGCAGTATCCGAACTAAGCTGTACAGAATTCCCCTCAAATGTGAATTTCTAGACCTTCCATTTTATGTTACTGAACCTTAGGAAATTTAAATGTTCATATTTTCGTAAAACATTATCCTTTCCCCTTAGAATTCATGAAAATCATAATCCTCTGCTTATGACATCACAGCCTGTTGCCACGGAAATTATTTTAATGGCACAAGCAAAGATCTATAAGTTTTGGGAAGGTAGAATTAGCAGTACAGATGAAATCTAAGGTATAAGGAGTCTGTTTTCATGCAGCCCTCCTAAGTAAAAAAAGATGGAAAATTCATAGATGCATACCCTTTGGGATTGTTACAAGATTTACAAGAAATTGGGAAATTATCTTCAGGAAATCAGTTAGTTGGCCCACTGGTGCAGTAGCAGCATATTCTGCTGCTTCCTGGGACTGAGACAGGGGTTTGCATATAGCCCTCAGAATAACACACAGAGGCCTGGTGGGGCAGGCATATTGCAAAGGTGAGGTGCTTTTCTCCCAGGGTGTGTGGGCAAGTGCCACCTGGCATTTGCACACCCCAGTTAGATGACCACAGAGTGGCATTAGTGTTATCTGTGAAAGCAGGCACTCACTAGCCTGCCTAATCCAATAAAAGGGGCAACTATTTTTACCCCAGTTGTTGGGGTGGCTAATAGGTGTTCTGTGCTGAGATGTGGGGGGGATCAAAAGAATGATAAATAGGAAATGTGGCTGGGTCAAAATAATTATAAATTAGAAAAGTGGGGAGTCAAAACAATAATAAATGAGAAAAGTTGGGATCAATACAATAATGAATGAGAAAAGTGGGGGTCAAAACAATAATGTGAAAAGTGGGGGTAAAAACAGTAATACATGAGAAATGTGGGAACAGAACAATCATAAATTGGAAACAAAACTAACCTTCCCAATCCAAGAAAAAGGACATCCATTTTTACCTTGGTTGTTGGAGTGGCAGATAGCGGTTCCATGCTGGGTTCACCCTTGCTGGTGTGAAAACAAAGAGTGCTCAATAAATGAGAGCACAGACAAAAGGGTGACACTAAAGGTGAGCAGCATGGACTGGGTCACCCCCCAACCAGACTGCACGTAGTGTCTGCAGTATTTTCTGTGGGGGTCTGCGTCCCCTGCACCCCCTTCAAATTAATATACCCCCCAGTCATACAAGTTGGGGGCAGTGGCAAAGAATTATGGCCCCAGCACTGACGGTACCAGGTGATCTGTCTAGAATCCAGATGATGGTACTCTGATGAAGGCACACTGCTTGCAGTGTCCTCACAATGATGCACCTCCATGCTGAGGTGTGGGGGTTAAAAGAATGATAAATGGGAAACATGGTAACAGGTGAAGTGGGTGCATGAGGAAGGGCGCTGTCCATTATGGCAACACCTTCCCCATGCAATTCACTCACAGCCGATGGAAAAGGTAGGGTGACGGATGAGGGGGCTAGGCAAACTGGGAACAGGATGTAAGCTATCGTCACGTCGCCATAGAGGCGTGGGAGCTGGCTACGGTGGCGATGGGCTGGGAAGGGGGTGAAGAGGCTGTAGGGGTGGCGCTGCGGTTGCTGGTCATACTGCATCGTGGCATCGGGGATTGACTAGTGGCTAGGGTGGCTGAGGTGCTGGGTTCGGGTCTGGCGCTGGTGCGATTTTATTGCGCTCAGCCCTGAACCTTTTATTTTACTGCTTTCAACTCCCCAAACATGCACCCCCTGGAGTTGAGAATCCTTAGTAATAGGGAGGTGCAGGGCAAGCCCCTCAGCGGGATGTGGAGCACAGCCCCCACAGAAAGCAGTAAAAGTATGCACTGGCACCATTGTGCTGGTGCACCGGGGTTGTCAGAGTGCTGAAATGGATTCAGCACACTGACTGAGCGATAACAGTGATCGCCTTTAGGCATTCGCCATTATCACATAGACCCGGGAAACATAGTTGAGTCAAAATAAATATAAATGGGAAAAATGTGACATCAAAACAATAATAAATGGGAAAACTTGAGGTAAAAAGAATTATACATAAGGAAAGTGGGGTAAAAAGAATAAAAGGGGAAGGGGATCAAAACTTTAAATGGAGAAATTGAGGTAAAAACAACAATAACTATGAAAAGTGGGGTCAAAAGAATCAAAATTCACTGAGTCATTGAGTGACTAATTAAAGTATGCTTGTGCAGCATAAGTAGCTTTGACTGGTGGGCAGAATGCTTGGTACTGTAGGTGAGTTGAACTTCATAAGTAAGGATGAGTTAGATTTGAATGCTTATGCAACATAGGTTTGGCTGTTCACGCTTTCTGTCCCCGTTGTATGGACAAGCACCTGTTTGAGATTCCATGAAGGGACAAAAACCCTCTCAAGGAGAGATCCACCTCAAAAGGTGCTGAAAGGATGAGGTCCCCTCAGGCCAAAGATGATAGGGAAGAAGCCATGTTCCCATAAGAAAAGAGAGGAGCCACTGGATGAGAACAGGAAGGTGGGGCATCAAAAAACAAGCACCCAAGGGACACTTGGGCATGCTCAGAGTCACCTGCTGCCCCACCAAACCACAGGCAGAGGCCTCTAATTCTCTGATTAGTGGAGCAACTAAGTGAAGTAGAGTATGCTTGTGCACTGTTAGTAGATTTGATTGGTACTGTAGGTAGATTGCCTGGTTCTGTAGGTAAGTTAAACTGAGTAATGCTGAGTTAGGTTTGAATGCTTAGGTCACCAACCCTGCAGACTAATTAATTTGACATGTTATTAATCCCAAAATGGACAGCAAAGAGCTCAGTCAATTGAGAAATTGATTTTGACATGCAGCTTTGAACTAGTGGTAAATGAAACCTCTTCTCTCTTTCTGTCTCATGAACAAGACTTTTCACCCTCATGGAGGTGCTAAAGAAGTGGTTCTGCAACTGAAAGAATCCCTGCTTGTGAGGACCCCACTCTTGGAGGTGCATGCTGGATGTTTGTCCAAATGCCAAAGAAATGTGAGGGTTACAAAATGAACCACAAGGAGAATACTTACATGGAGACAGCTGCATGAGGCATGATTGCCCATCTCCTGTCCTTAGTGTACAAGGCCCATGCCATGGACTGTTGGAAGACTGGGCCCTTGAGGGGCAAGGGCTCAAAAGTAGGAAGCACTTGAGGGGCAAAACTGTTGTGGCATTAGCGTCTGAATGTTATTTGGGCATGTGCATGTGTGTCATTCGGCTATGTGCCCAGTAAAAGTTGGGGGTGTGTGCCCGATAGTCATTGGTCTCTGAGATCAGGATTATGATTGTGCATTAGTGAAGCACAGAGCTTGATATGAAGTAGGATAGTATGAGAATTGAGCCTCATGGAGAGGTGCCAGAGGACCACCCTAAGGCAGCCTGGTTGGCATACTGAAGAGGAAGCAGTGAGTCTAGGGAAAGTCAAGAAGGAGGCATCATGGTCAAGGAGCCCAAAATCCCCAAAAGGGGTAAGTATGAACAGCCTATACAGAAAGCAGAGGAACGCAAAGAAAAGACACCAGAGGCAAACAGACGACAGACAGAAAAGTTGCTAGGGTGAAGGGAAAACAGGATGACCCAAGACAATACCAGGCAGTTGGTATGGCAGGAGAAACCAGGCTGCAGATGAGAGGGCAGCAAAAAGGGCTACAAAGAAGAATGACAGCAGGAAGCATGCCCAAGAATCAGTAAGCCCAGAGCAGGTGAGGATGCAGGGTAGGAAAGCTCAGATATGGCAGTTCCAAGAGCTGCAGCAAAAGCAGTAACAAGCAATAAAAAATGCTAGGCAGATGATAGCCATGAGCAGAGAACCAAGCAGGAGAGGGTATGGAGTGATGTCACTGAAGGAGAGTGGAGGGTATGAGGTAAGCTGGAAGACAATCAAGAGGACTGGACTGGCAGTAGAAGTGGCATGTGCCACATCAGGAATGAAAAATGACCATCTGAAGGACACTTGGGCAAACATGGTTTAAGTTCTGCTCAGTGGGAGGTGTGGTGAGAGTTGACCATTGCCCCCATCAATCTGAGGCAAAGCCCTCTAAATGTAGTAGTAGTAATAATCTGTTATGGCCACCATAGTCCTATTTTCAAAGTTGTCCTCTGTTGAGGTGTAGTGCATGGCATTGGGTCAGAATAGCACTGACCACAATGTCATTGGCAACAATAGTACAGCAATAATGCCATCAGTCTTACCCCCCCCCCCCGCACCCCTGGACTGAAGAATTCTCACTCCGAGGGGGGGTGGATCACGTGGAAAGTTAAAATATGTGGGGCTGTGGAATACTGTTTCCATGGCCCCGTGTCAAAGAAACAACGTCCCAAGTGCACAAAAATGTTGTAGACCAGGATTAGAACCCTGATCTCCACTGCCGCTGGCCACGCTGCTCTATGCCCTAGCCCTCCATGCCAAAGGAGCAGCTCAGCCAACCTCCTGGATCCTGGTGCTCTTGTTTGTGGTGAGCACCACAGACAGTGACCTGGGGAGCTCTTACTTAAAGCACTGTAGATCCCTTCTCGCTGTCTAAGCTAGCACCACATGAACTAGCACTCTGTAGACTGGCACTATTCATCTAGCATATCCTAACCAGGTACCATAGATGCATTAGTTACCGTAGTGACAATTTCAGTTGAAACAGGCAAGATGCATTACATTGTTTACAGCAGTTACATTAACAGTATAAGCATACAGTGTACATTAGTTGAAGTAATTTATAATGGCAATATAAACAGTAAGTGCAAAAAAGTGGAAGTAAAAGACTAACAATTAGGAAAAGTAAGGATCAGACTGTTTGAGGTCCCTTTTGCATGTCTCTGGTGGCTGCCTAAGTGGATGATTAAGGTGCAATGGTACTTTTCAACAGCCGTGGAGAGTTACTCTATACATCATAGTATACAGTACCCGCACTGCTAGTATCTAACTAGCTGCATTGCAAAATACATTGGGCTACAGTTTGCATGAAAGGTATTATATAAAACTACTTTTTTTTTTATTCTAGTAAAGCATCTTACCTTACAGACTTGCTTTCTCCAGGCATATGGCATGCTTGGAAAGTGTCTTAATCAGGACACTGTACAGAAATTGCAAACACAATAGAGCTAGCAGGATAGTGGGGTACAGTATATCAGGAAGAATTTTTAAACCAGGAGTAAAACCAAGAATGCACCACTGTATCGGAGCCTGGTTAGATGGATAATGTATTGTGACTGCCAGTTTGGTCACCACAGCAGACGTTGGATAATGCAAGTACTGGAGCAGGTATAGTAAAGAGTCACAAAAGTTATATGGGGCATTCAGGATAAAAGTTATGAAGACAGGCTGGACTCCCTGGGGTTGATGAACCTGGAAATTACACATACTGTATCAGAGGTGACCTTCTTTTAATATACAACATAATTAATTATGTAAATCTATGGACAAACTATAAGAGCCACTGACGCCTTAAGAAGAACTTTGAAGAACATAATATTTGGACACAAAGCAGCTTATATTTCTCATCTGCTCTCTATTTATAGATGATATGTGAAATACAAGATGAATTGCGTCCAACTATTATGCTTTCCAAAGATTTTTCAAAGGCGGCAGCTGCTCCTTAAGCAGGTACTGTAATGCTGGAATTAATATCAACTTTCAGAAGTAGTCAGCTACCACTTCTTATATTTGAACTTTTTTTTTTTTCATTTCTGTTGTGGCAATTCAAAGATTTTCTACCTTACAGCACTAGGAGTGATGTGTAGGCACTCTCCCTGGCAGCTTATTTAGTCAGGTCTGTTTTTCCCTTTACATCATCAGCACTGTGACCTCACTGACCGTACCACCACTAGTAACCAAGAAGAGCCAGTCTCCTACTGCTTGATTGGTAACTTATGATGCATGCTACCAATCAGGCAGCAGGGTTTGTGCTGTAACAATGAGTGAGGTCACATGCTGATGATGTAGTGGGAGGAACACAACTAGGTATGTCTGTTTCCAGGGATAGTGCTGCTTTTTACATTACACCCGGTACTGTTATGTAGAAAACCATCTAATGAGCACATGTAAAATGAAAAATATTTTATAAATAAAAAGTAATAAGGGACTACTTTTAAAAATTACAAACGTTTTCAACCTGCTATTTTTGGTGTTATTAGTTATTTGAGTATAGAACCTAAGAAAAACAACATATCAAACAGGATATAAAAATATTAGAATTACTGGGTTTAAAACTACAAAAAGAAAATTGTTCCATGCACAAAGAATTGTGGTACTGTGGAACAGTCTACTGCAAAATGTCATTGACAGTGTCTGTAAACAAATATTTAAAAACAAACTCGATGATACAATAATGAAGGGCTACTCTCTCACCTTCTACCACTAAGAAGTGTGGGAGGAGGGCAGTCTAGTTGGGGCTCATGGTTGCCTTCTGCTCACAGAATGCCTGTAACTGTAAGTGGAGGGGCAATAGTAGACCTATGTCATAGGGACTTGCGCCCCTAATGTTTTAATATGTGCCCTGAACCTTTGTTCAGTGGCTCTGCTAAAACTATTGCATTTACACCAGAAAATTAGAAACAATCCACACCTCTAAGGGTTAGGGTCCAGGATGCTTTGTTATCCTAACAATGTCTCTGCTCAAGTGGTCTTAAAAGTGGCAGCCATGATTAGTGGTACCACAACAAACGTTAACTCATTCACTAAGACTGGTGTTTGTATTTTTGATAACAGCTCAATCCCCTCCCTTCAGACCAGCCAGGCTTTTGTGGAGATGGGCTAGTCCAAGAAGGAGAAGAATGTGATGACGGCAACAAGATTGTGACCGACAGTTGTATAAGTAAGTCAAAGACATTGACGCAGTGCATATGGGTTAACGAAAACAAATTTGACAAATCCAGTTCACTGTGGTGGGGAAGAAGCATCATGGAAGTGTTGAACTTGCTCACCTGGTGGGGGAGAAGAGCCACAGGACATGGTAAGGGTCCCAGAAGAGATCATTGCTCATGCCACTCACAGCTGAGGTCTGATGCTCAACTGTTTTTGTGGGGGATGGGGGATCCATGGATGAGATGGGGTAATGGAGGCGACAGTTAATGAATTGTTGAAATTCACTACAGGCACTAACTCAATTATATGACACTGTAGGTTTGTGGTTCCATCACTGAGGCCAACTGCATCTCAGAGAGGAGACACTTGGCTCCCATGGGGGAGGTGGCACCTGCCACCCCTACTGGATCATAGTGTTGTATGTTTAATAGCACACAACATTATGTCAAACCTGAAATAGCGCAGTATGCAAGCACTAATGGTGCAATACCACGTATACTGCTGTACACGGTGTTGCACCATTAGCACTTTCCCAGGCAGAGCATAAAACCTCTGCTGGGTCTGGGTTCCATCAAGCAGCTGCCATGGCTCATGACTGAGCCACAGCAGCAGGAACCCAGGCGCTGCCTGTGGGACCAGGTTTGATTCCCAGTTCCAGAAACTTTTATTTTTTGGGGGACTTGTGCACTCCCCAAATAAACACCCCCCGAGTTGAGAATCCTTAGTGGGAGGTTCAGGAGTGCAGCCCCCCCATAACGGGGGTGTGGGTGGCAGAGCCCCCCCCACATGAAACAGACTTATGCCACATGGCAGAAATCGTGCTGTATTGGCAGCGCAATTTTGCCATGCGATGTAATGTCTTACGACATTATGACCCCGTGCTCCTGCCACCTGGGTATTTAGGCACACTCTCCCAGCCCACCAAGTACTGATGTTGATTGTGACCATGAAGGCAGTTGCTCAGTCACCCTTTCTGCTTGAAAAAGTTGCAGCAGTGGTTATCCCAACTGTCTAGATAGGGATTAGAGGGCCAGGGAAGAAAGCGGTTGATAAAAGCAATAATATAAAATATGGTTCCATCACTCTACCCCAGTCCTGAATAATTGATTGTATGGACAAATTCTACTCAGTTAAAGCACAGATAAAACTGTAAAGTTGCTCTCCCACAAAAAACACATTTTCATAATAAACAAGTTGGTGCTTGGGGGGCTCAGTAGTTTTCACACTCTCTTTTGGAGCAAGAAGATAGGAAGGTTGTAGGTTCGAGACCCAGGCTCCCACAGCAGGACCTTGGGCTAATACTGACACTGTAGTGAAGCACTAGTTGGGTGCTGCAATATTGTGGTGCTGTCCTTCAGATGAGATGTTGAACTGCCCATTTTAGTGGCTCTTCAGGTGGAAGTTAAAGATACGTTGGCACTTTTTTTAAGAGTAAAGGATTTTTTATGGTGTCCTGGAAATATACAAACATGGAAACAGAATTTATCAGCAGATAAGGGCTGCTTTGCCCACCTAGTCTGCCCATTTTTCCCTGCCCATACTGACACCACAGACCCTACCTTATCTCTGGTTACTTCCTCCCTTCCACTTCTCTACCAAAATTCCCTTGAGCCTATTCCATGCATGCTTGAAGCCCACCACTGTTTTTGTGCCCAATACCTCTGCAGGAAGACTGTTTCAGGGATCCACCACTCTTTCAATGAAGAAGTACTTCCTCACATCCCTACGAAATCCCCCCCCTTCCAGCTTCACTGCATTTCTGTTAAAAGGTCCATTTAGGATGCATCTGGCAATGAGGTGCCACCGTTCAATGTACCACTCCAGTTACAAATTACAAATAAAAGGGTGGCCCAATGGCCCAGTGGGCATGCTGCATGTTTACATGCAGGTCACCTGGGTTGGGGAGCAGAAACAGGGAGTTTGGTTGGGGATTGGTATAGTGCTGCCATGTGGCAGAACTACCAGCCAGGGAGGGAGGAGGGCCTAGATACAACACTGTATCAACTGCTGTGGTGTGCCAAGACAGCTTGTCTCTCCTGAGGGGGCCACTTTGCGCCATGAGGGGCATAAGTCAGGGTGCACATCCTGAGTCTGGTGTTGAGGTGGGGGAGAGGGGGAAGGAGAGAGGGAGAAAACCAGGGAGAAAATCCCATGCACACTGGTTGCCTTAAATGAGCCCATGTGGGTCCCTGCCTTAAATGACCCTATGTGGGTCCCTGCCAGCATGACAACTGGGGGGGGTAATGGTGGATGGGAATGGGGGAACTGGGCAGACACATGATGTAGGTGCATGGCAACAACTGTGGGCCAAAAAGCTGTATAGCAAAATAAAATTCCATTTAAAACATGCTAAACAGTTATTTAATAGCAGAATGACATGTTCATGTTATTTGTTATAACAGGAAAGAGTTATCTCTGTAAGAGGAACCATTTACAAAATAAAATATTCATCTTTATTTTTCTGTGTCTGCCTGTGTGTATGGTACATCAGGGTGCAAACACGCTCACTGCGGTGATGGATACCGACATGAAGGAGCAGAAGAATGTGATGGAAAAGACTTCGGTTTTCAAACCTGTAAAACCTATCTTCCTGGGTATGTACTGTTTACTTGGTCAGTTTTGACAAAAGGTAAAAACAGTAGTCCTCTAGAGCAGGGATAATCGGTTTTGATCCTGAGATATACACTAGAATCCAGAAATCAGAAAGTCAACATTATATTCTGGTAACTGATAATAAACAAAATACTTTGTTTTTAACACTAGAAACTTTATGTTTGGAATTAGATTGTGGTTAAGAGGTTTAGGTAATATGTTAGGGCTATATAAAACTTTTATGAAAAGATTCACATATATATTATAGTATATAACTATATTTATATATTACTGGCATGACATAGCCTGTATAGTAGGGCTGAATAAGGAATGAAATATTGAACCCCAATTTTTGTACCTTTATATTTCTTCTCTGTTCAACCAGTTTACTTGACATTTGGCAGGCAGAGTTGTTGCCAGGATCTCTGGATCCCGATACTATTGTAGCAGTTGTTTCACTGGGGGCAAAGTTATAGAGGTGCAAAAAAAAGGTAAAATTGGCCCAAATTAAGACCCTTTTCCCCCATCTATATCTAAAACACTAGAAGGATTTAAAACCTGTAACTTTCAGGTTTAATCAAGTTTGCCCCAGGGTGTATGCTTTTTTGCTTCTTATGTCCCTAGTTTGCCCTGTTTTTGAAAAATTAAGTAAAAACCATGCACATGCTCAGTTTAAAAACTGAACATTCCAAGGATAACCATTTTTTTTACAACAACATTTCTAAATGTGGTGTTTGATGATAATGCATGAATGTCTGAGGGGGTGGGGCTATAGGCATCACTACGATGTGAACCCTGATGCTGTAAACAGTGTCCATTTCATATAAAACAGAACTCATTTAGCAGGGGTGGGGCTATATGTCTTCACCTTTGCTGAATGGACGCTGCATGTGTGGCAGCCATTTACTGCATCCTGTTGAGTAGTGATTTCATTCATACCATACAACTGGACACCAGGGTGCCAAATCCCTGATGCTGGCTCAATATATATAAAAAAAAAAATACAAGTGTATCTAACACAAAAGTGCCCCCTGATGTGGGTTATGACTCCCACACCCTGGTCCAGTATTGTTCCCCACCCACCTGAGACTTGCAAATCACCCAACAGTAGGATGTCCAGTCCATGGTGCAGGCTGTGCCTCCCCCCACCTACCATAGTGGTGTGTGATACTGGGGTGCCCACTGCCGGTGCTACTAATCGTCAAACTGAGTGCCCAGTCCCCAGTGTCAGTACATGTAATATAAAAATGGCCCTGCAGCATCTATTTTAATTTTTTTGTTTAAACTGTAATAAAGAAAATGTTCTATCAGTGTCAGTTGTGCTGCTGCTGCCATTTCCCTCATCCCACCTGACCCCCCAGACCAGTGCACAAAGTAGAGAAATGAAAAAAACGTTAAGGTTTTGAGTCTGCAGAGTCTTGGAAAACTTTGGTGGGATTATCCTCAGGGTTGGTAACCCTAATACTCATCCCTTTCCCTGAGCAAACAAGGCCAGACATAATCTGTTTTCTTCATACAGGGCCAGTAGGTTGCCTTGTTTGGACATGTCCATAAGTGCCTTATGAATACTATATTTCCAGGGCCATCACATGCAATAGTACAGGGGTGGGCACTCTGGTCTGATCCCAATTTGTGGGGAGGGTACGCTAGCCAGCACCAAAGGTGGGCACCACAGTATTAGCATTTAAGAACTGTGTAATGGTCAGTGGGATTTGGCACCTGCCAGCTTTTTTAATGAGCATTTGGGGTTCCCTTACATTCTGTGAGAGATCAAGAGAGGCCAGTAAGGGGGAGCAATTTGGGGGAAGGGGAGGAGAGCTAGAGATTTGAATCTCATTTATGCAATGGTGTTTTTGTATTTTTTTTTATATTTAATTTTAATTCTTTATCCGTATGCTGTTTCATGGCGCTGCACTGTTAGGTAAGTAGGGACAGTAGTGTGGTTGCTAGGGTCCTTACGTGGTGGTTTTGGTAGTGCGGCTTTTCATTGGTCATGGTTTTGTGTAGGTGGTTGGAGTAAGTCTGAGAAATATGGTGGCGGAGCTCTCGCTTAGCGAGAGAGTGAGTTTGCAAAGCAGTGATTTTGTTTTTATATATTTTTTTGTGCTCTCACAGTGCTTTTCTATCTGGTTGAATCTGCCTTTTCCTTGGATATTCATCAGGGTGTGGAGGATGTCCTTGCCAGGTTCAGAGGCAGCAAGAGGTACAGAGATGAATTTGGAGTTGGGAAGTGAGGGAGGCATTGAGTGTGCTACGCGGTTTGAAACGGTCTGTTCACTGCTTTCTTTGGTGGGTGTTTTTATTCATGAGAGCTACAGAAAAAAAATCTTTCAGTGTGAATGCCGGTTTCACACTGAAGAGGTTTTGTGTTACAGGTATGTGGTAACTGAGTGAATATATTTGGGGTGTTTATACAGGGTGAGTTGTGTTAGGGCTGTATCTGGTGCTGGAGAAAGTAAAAGTGTTCAGTGGGTTGTCAGAATGAAATGAAACTGACTATAGGAGTTGGCATGCTAGTGAGCAGGTGAATTCTAATTGTGCTGCTCATGCTGCCAGCTCCCACCAATCAAAATGTTTTTGAGCAGTTGTGGTAAAGTGCAGTTTGTGTGTGGTTATTACCTACAGTGAGAATAAATAACCTGAAGTAAGAATAAATGCGATATTCTCACTGTAGGTCTGTGCAGGCAAAAATACTGCTGCTATTTGCCAGTTTTTATCCTCACCCCCATTGCATAAATATGTATATATCCCAGTGTAACACATCAGTTCACTGTCTACACACATTTTTATAGATTAAAAAAAAATACATCAAGGGACCATTTTCTTCTTTTCAGGCTCCAAGGGACATTGGAGGGTGGGGGGTTGCCATTAGACACCTCATTTAAATCAGTAGCGACATGCACAAGGTTGAAACTGATCTAGATAGTGGCAAAAAGTAGACTAGCAATTTTTACACTAAACACTGAATCACCTAACTGCACTTCCTAATTGTTGTGATACACACACACTGACTAATACATATACATATGTATGCATATATATTCCAGTATAGCATAGCTGTGCACTGTCTTCACATACAGAGCATTGCCACACACACACACACACACACACACACACACACTCTCTCTCTCTCTCCCTCTCTCTCTCTGCCTTATATAGCATTCATTTATTTACTTATACATCTAACCCTAACTTTTATTGTATTTATGATAAGCACTGTGTTTTGCATTAACTCATTGTACTAATCTGTGTCATGACTGGGTAACTAAGGTTGAGTACCAGGGAGGTGCATTGAATGTGGCCTACCTTAACTTTATTGGGGACATTGCAGAGGGACTGTAGGGGAAGGTATGCCTCCTTGCAGATGATACAAAGATATGCAATAGGATGGACATGCCAAGGGGGGTTGAAAGAATGAGGGAAGACCTTAAAAAACTGGAGAAATGGTCTAAAGAGTGGCAACTGGGATTCAATGCAAAGAAGTGCAGGATCAGTGCAGGTGTGATAATAAAATAAGTTTTGTGCAAACTGCGGCTCGATGGTAATATGAAAGAAATATATAGCAGAGTTACAGTTATATGGCATTAAAGAGCTAGTGGAGCCAAAACAGGCAGACAAGAAAATGATAACAAATTTTAAGTAGTAGTCAGTTGTAACTTTTTATTTCTGAAGTATTTTTCTTTACATTTGCTCATCAGAAAGTCTTCTATGTGATAATATTGTGCTGGATGTGTGGAACAGCTCTTAGCCTGGCAGCTGACATATCTAACTCTACTGCCCCACACTACATCATCAACATTATGGTATCACTGACAGTGTCATCACAGGTGAATGACCTGGCAGTCACACACTTGCAGTTCCAAAGTAGCAGTGATGTCACAGTCAGTGAGGTCACAATGCTGATGTTGAAGTGTGGGGCAGCAGGACAAGATTTGTCAACTGCCGGCTAAGAGCTGTTCCACACATCATACCTACTAACATCAGGTACACAGTCTTCTAATTAAACAAAGGGAAAATAAAAAAGTACCTCAGATGTAAAAGGTAATTGCTGGCTGCTTTTTAAAATCTAATATTAGTTTCAGACAGTACACTGACTCGTTAATGGGAGAGAGAAACCCACATAGATCAGATATTAAATTTTCAGTGCAACACAAAGTTATAGACAGAACATGTTTAAATAGTGCAAACTTGAATATTCACAAATAATATTGACAAATGAACACATAGTTCAATCAATCAATCAATCAAAATCTTTATTTATTCAGGCGAACATCATTGAGCAATGCTCATTTACAAGATGGACCTGATAGGTCAAGATCAAAATAAAGTACAGTATAATACATAAACAAATACAGAGAAGAGGCAAAGATTTTTATATAAATAAATAGGTACAGTAATAAAGAACGTATATACAAGCAAGGTAGCTAATGGTTTTGTACAACTAAACAATAAATCAGACAGGTTTGACACAAATAACTGTGAGGTACTGGGATTGTGAAAGTGGTTAGTGTGTTATAATTGGATAGAAACTTAAGGAAGTAGATATGGGGAATAAAGAAGGGAATGGCAATGGATTGCAGGGTATAATGTAGCTAAGTTTAAAAGTATATAAACAGAGATAGAGAGAAGGAAAAAAGGGGAAGGAAGGGTAAGAAGGGACTAGGCTTAGTGGAAGCAGTTGCATATCTCAGGAAAGAGATTTGTGAAGAGTTTTTGAAGGATGCTATAGGGATGAAGGTGTTCAGCTTTAGGGTCTTCTGTAGAGAATTCCAGGTAGATGCTAAAAAATAGCTGATTGCAGACCTCCCATGCCGGGTACAGACTTTAGGTAGCTTCAAGGTGATAAGGTTATTGCTTCTTGGGGCATATGATCTCGGTGTAGCCAGAGTAAAGCAACCAGAAATATAAGGTGGAAGTTTGTTTGACAGAGCTTTGTAAATCCATAATGCAGCATTTTTTTTCCTCCTGAGATGTAAGGATGTCCAGCCAACAGCATTATAGAGGAAGCAGTGATGAGTGTTGAAAGGAAGATCTGTGATGAATCTTAAAGCTCTATGGTACAAAAGTATCAATTTACTTAAATAGGACATAGTGCAATGGCCATATGGAAATCTGCATAATCGATGAGAGATAGAAATGAAGCCTGAATTAGTCTCTGTTTAGACTCTTTGGTTAGGTAATGTTTGATTCTGAAGAATAGATAGAGCCTCTGTCTGAGTTTTTTCAGGAGCTCCTCAACATGATGAGTGTAATCAAGTTTGTTATCAATCTATACCCCTAAATATTTGAATTTAACCACATAATCAAGATTTTCTCAAGGATGGTGGATAGTTGGGGAAGAGTGTTTGTTGAGAGAGGAAGAGTATATATTGGTGGAAAAGAACATAGCCTTTGTCTTCTTGGCATTTAAAAGTAGTTTCTTTTCAAGTAGTTGATGTTGCAACAGGGAGAATTCTGATTGTAATAACTCACAGGCCTTTGATGGCGAGGGATTACTGACATACAAGACAGTATCATCAGCAAAAAGATGAACATTGGCAACAGTGAGGTTGGAATCAATGTTATTGATATATATAAAAAAGATAGGGCCCAGGATGGATCCTTGCGGTACTCCCTTAGAAGTGGTTTTGAGGAGGATAGGACACCTTCATTTTCGCTTGTATTCTATCAGTGAGGTAGCATCTGAACCATCCAAGAGAGGTTGGATCCAGGCCTAAGGAATGCAGTGAGAAATCAGCAGCTCATGATCCACTGTATCAAAGGCTTTACTTAGGTCAAGAAATACAGCACAGATGTTGCTTTTTTTGTCTAACTCAGTTTGCCAATCATTTGTTACTTTTGCTAATGCAGAAATGGTACTGTGTCTGGTCCTAAACCCAGATTGAGCAGAGTTAAGGAGATTATTAGCATCGGTAGTCTCTTAGTTGGATACCTACCAGTTTTTCTAACATTTAGACAGTACCGGTAGGATGGATATAGGTCTGTAATTGTTGAGATCCATGGGGTCCCCTGATTTGAGGAGGGGAAATACTTGTGCTGTTTTCCACAATGTAGGAACAGAACCAGTGGATAAGGACAGATTAAAAAGATGGGTTAGGGGAACTGCAATGGCATGAAGAGCAATTTTTAAAAAGTAGGGGTCCAGGGAGTCTGCACCAGCACTTTTCTTGGTGTCTAGATATAGCAATAGGTCTTCCACTTGTTTTAATAAAATGGGCTTGAAGGAAAATGAAGAGGCAGTCTTCTGACCATCACTCGACTGGAATTTAAGTTGTGACCGTAGTAGATTTGCTGGGGAGGGGTCAAAAGCTAGGCCAGCTGTACTGAAATGATCATTGAATGCGTCTAAAATTTCACACTTGTCAGTGATAACAGCATTATTATGGTGTACTTGGGATGGCAAGGAAGTACAGAAGTCCTGCCCTAGGATCCCCTTGATGGTGCCCCAGAATCTGGCTGGGTTAAGGTAGGAGGCATCAAGCTCGGCTGTATAGAAGGCAGCCTTGGCCTCTCTCACTTTTTTGGTGCAGCTGTTTCTGGCTTTTCTGAACTGAAGCCAGTCAAATGGACCCTTGGTCTTTCTAGCCCTTTTCCAGAGTTTATCTCTGGCAAGCAGTACAGATTTAAGATCAGCAGAAAACCAGTGGCAGGATTTGTTTTTTATTCTAATTTTTATGCTAGTGAAAGGTGCATGAATATTGAGGGCGCCTATGATAATGTCATTTAGCACCTTGAGTGCTGTTTCCACAGAAGCTGTATGGTAGAATTCTTGCCAGCGTACAGAATGATATAGATCGTGGAGGTATCCTTCGATGTTAAGGTTTTTTATTTCTTCTTGTGAGGAATTTTGCAGGGTTGGATGGCTTGACTGATGATCTTATCCTGCAATAAGGCAGTGATCACTTATATCACTGAATAACACTCCAGCATGTGAAAACAGGTGCGGTTTGTTTACCAACATAACGCAAGTAAGGTCCTGTTACTTTTTGTTTTTGAGTTAATTCTTGTCGGTTCATTTATTAATTGAGTGAATCCATATGTGTCACAAAAAATACTAGGAGCAGATGCATTGGAGAGCCAGTTTAAGTTCAGGTCACCTAAAATAATGGTATCCTCGGGCCCAATTTAATTATGTTTCCCAAATGATTAAGGAGTTGAAGGCCGCAGAGCGGGGCCTATAGCAGCCAACCAGTTGAAAAGCTGTCATATTGGGGAAAGCTATTTTAAGGGATAAACATTCAAATTCTTTGGGTACTGATGTTACACTAAGACAAGATGCAGAAATATTTGATTTAACATAGATAGCCACTCCACTGCCCCTTGTCAGGTGGTCCGATCTGAATAGCTGGTAGTTGGATAGATTTATTTCCCTGTTATGTGTAGCAGGTTTGAGCCATGTCTCAGAAATTACCAGAAAGTCTGGCAAAGTGTGGGCGACCCAGGCCTGGATTAAAGAGATCTTTTTTAGGAGGCTGCATACGTTGATGTGAAGGAAGCTTAAGCCTTTAATGGAGGCTAAATCTGATGGGGCGGTAAATCCTTCTGGGGTCCTGGATTGATTTCAACATTGCCAATGCAGATCAGCAAGAAAAATAATAGTTTAATAAGGGCTTCAAGAGATAGCGTAAGGGACCAAAAGAGGTTTCTCTTCTTGTTTGAGGTCCAATCTTTAGAGACTGTCCAGGATGGGTTAAGGCTTAGTAACTTTTCATAGAGTACCAGCTTGATGGACAGGTACAAGGGGCACTATAGCCAAGGTATGGGCATGGTGAAGAGATACATGAATGGTTGTGAACCTTTTGAGGGCTACCCATGGATTACAATGGAGCAACAGTAGTGAATAGTTGAGAAAATGATAGGCATCCACTGGAAGTGAGAGGGAGATCACTCTGGCAAGCGCATTATTCAAAAGGGCATGGACTGGAAAGGTATCATCCTCAAGATATATTATAGGTGAGAGAGAAAGAAGCAGTAGGAGAAGCATCAACATATTCATGGTAACTAAGGGTTAATAATAATGCATGCAGTAGGGATTGTGTCCAAATTATTGGCTAGAATTTGGCTAGGCGGAGATAAGAATTTAGGCGGGAAGGTGTATAAAAGAAACACCCGAGAGGGGAGGGGTGGGCAAAATCTACGGCTCTCCCAGAGCCTTGCTGGCTGTCTCTCCCGGCCACCTGGTTCTCCCTTCGGCCTCACGGTCGCCGCCCGCCCGCTGGTGGCTCGGCCCCTGCGCTTGCTGGGTGCTCGAGGGCAGGGTTGGCTAGAAGTGGAGGAGACAGAGGAGAGGACAGTCAGAAAAGCACAATTGCAGTAATCAAACGATTCTGCAAGGAGGTGCTAAAAAACTTTGCACTACAAAAGACTGGGGGACGGCGCCTTAGCGTCTGGCCCCTCAGAAATCCCACCAAAAGACTGTATCACATATTAAGTACAGAGAAACAACATAAAACCTAAAAATTTAACAGTTCTGGTAAAAACAGCTCTTTTTGGAGAAGTTACTGTCAAAACCCACTAAACCCAGGCAGTAATTTGGAGTGCAAGCTTGAGCAGAAGTCAGTGAAGAAGGTGGACCAATCGGAAGCAAGGCTTGGGTAGCGCTCGCCTTCCGATTGGTCTCGGCTCTCCTGTACCTTGCTGGCTGTCTCTCCCGGCCTCCTGGTTCTCCCTTCGGCCTCGCGGCCGCCGCCCGCCTGGCTGATGCGGCTCGGAGCCCTGCGCTTGCTGGGTGCTCAGAGGCAGGGTCGGCTAGAAGTGGAGGAGACAGGAGAGGACAGTCGAAAGCACAATTGCAGTAATCAAATGATTCTGCAAGGAGGTGCTAAAAAAACTTTGCACTACAAAAGACTGGGGGGGGGGGACAGCGCCTTAGCGTCTGGCCCACCAGAAATCCCACCAAAAGACTGTATCACATATTACATAGTTACAGACAGAAACATGTGTAAACAGTGCCAGCATTAATAATGCAATTGAAGTGTGTCTTTCAGTTTCTGTAGTCTTACAGACTTCAACACTGGGATGTTTTATAACCTTGTGCAGTAAATCTGCATATCATTCCTTTTGTGTTTTTTGACCTTCAGACTGCCACACCTTATCTCTAGTACTGTGCTTCCCAGCTAATTATTTCTCTAAAACTTTGGCATTCATGTATAGAATGAAACTGTTTTTTTTGTGTGTTTGTGCCTGCTATGGAATCACCTATTTTGTGCATCTCAGTGCAACACAGACAAGAGGAAAAAGTTACAAAGAGAGGGAGATATCAATTTCAATTACAGCTAAAAGGCTGATTAAGTTGACATGTTTATGAGATAAATAGTACCGTCCAAGACTGCTCAGCTCAAAGGGGGCGACCTACCTTATGACTATTGACCTGACAAAGGGGTATTGGCAGATAGCATTAACTGACAGAGCTAGGGAGAGGTCGGCCATCATCACTCCAATAGGCTTTTATTTGAATTTAAAGTAATGCCTTTCGGAATGAAGAACACCCTGGCCACTTTTCAAAGGTTGGTGAACCAGATGTTAAATGGTGCTGAGGAGTACACCGTGGCGTATCTGGATGACATTGTCATCTTTAGTGCTAGCTGGGAGGAACACCTGTCCCACCTTATAGAAGTGCTGGGCAGGATACAGAGGGCCGGGCTCACTGCCAAAGCTGAGAAGTGCCAGGTGGCCATGGCTGAAGTGACACACCTCAGGCATGTTGTAGGCTGGGGACAGCTCCATCCTAACCACGTGAAAATAGAGGTGATCAAGGCATGGCCCAGACCAGAAATGCAGAAGCAGGTCAGGAGTTTTCTAGGGACAGCAGGGTACTATAGGAAATTTGTACCCAATTGCAGTGCCCTGGCTGCTCCCCTATCTGACCTGGTAAAAAGAAAGATGCCTAAAAATATTATCTGGGAACCAGCCTGTGAAAAAGCCTTTGCCAGACTGAAGCAGGCACTGTGCAGTGCTCTTGTATTGACAAGTCCTGACTGTAGCAGACCCTTTACAGTCCAGACTGATGCTTCAGACATGGGTATTGGGGCAGTACTGAGTCAGACATCCAACCAAGGGAAATATCACCCTGTAGTGTACCTGAGTAAAAAGTTACTTCCCAGGGAGCAGGCATACTCTACTGTGGAAAATGTGTCTGATCTTTGTACACATATCTTTTTGGGCTCTTAAGAAACAAGATCTAACTATAAGCACTTAGAAAATCTGTCACAAACACACTCAGCAGGTCAGGCCCTCTGCTCCCACAGTGCCAACCTCAGAGCTCAGTAATGTGAACAGGTAACAGACAGGGTAACTCTCCTGTCTGCTTGTAGGTCCGAATCACCTTTAGCATCAAGTTCTGGTAGGATTCACACTATGAGCCTTATGCTAGTGTACCCAAATGTACAGGCTCAGAAAATATTCTCTTTGGGGGTTGCAATATATCTTTCGCCTTCGTGCACCTAACCAGGCATCCAAGATGAACCCTTAAAACTCTATAAAAGACCTTAGGTATATTCTTACCTTTTCCCCAGTTTAGTAACACCATCAAGCTGTTGAACAATTGTCAGACTTAACCATCTATACGTAACATGCAAAAAGAACTGGCAGACAACCCAAGGCAGTCTTTCAAATAATATATTTACTAAAAATGGATAAAATATGAAAAATGTAAACACAGAACAATATATCAAAGAGCATGCAATCACTTAAAAGAAAAGCAAAGAAAACTACAGACAAACTCCTACCAACATACAGTTAGATACTTTTCTATCTAAGGTATTACCTCTAAGTGCTTATCAGAGAGCTGTGTGTTTCTCTCTCCCAAGATAGAATGCATCTAACAGCTCAGACACAGTATAGTTTAAACTGGGTCTCCCCACAACCCTTCTGGGTGTCATCTAGCTCCTCCTTTTAGAATATAAAAAAAATTACAAACAGGATGTCCTATCAGGAGGTATATTAAATAAGGTGACATCAGCAAAAACTCATTTCCCAAATATGACTCCTTAATTAATATTTTCTCTTTGATCTTGAGCAGTTCCTATTCCCAAGGCATATCAAAGGATTTCATAACTTTTAGCACCATGGTGGTATAACATGTTTTTCCTGTCGGTATCATAAAACTTTATGAGCCCTATATCCTGGCAGCTGGGTCAGTTCTAAATAAGACAGAAAAACTGGAGACCCTTAATTAAGTCTCTCTGGTCTTTTAATTACCTCCTGGTTTCAGGTCACTTTACTGTAACTGAAATCCGGGGGGGGGGCACCCATGGCACAGCTGCCTTATGTGAGACAATCACACACTACATTTTTATATTACAAATATCATAGAACAATCATAACCAGCTGGCTAAGTGTCACACTAACATGCTGACAAAAAAGTGAAAGGAAGGTGTTGGCTTATTCTACTGTGCCCAGATTTATTACACTCTTACCCCCTTATACCATATCATTTTAAAAAATGGACTTTAGTGGGATTCTTCCTTTCCCTAATTCTTCTTCTGTTACTGGAAGTGGACATGCATTAGTTGTCATGCCTTTTGTGCCCTCTAGTGAAGAATTACTTTAGTTACATATAGCTGAAACCTAGAAGTGGGATAGGAAACCAGTATGTTGTCTTAAAATGACTTTTCATTATCCATATTTATGTCACCCTTATTAATTAAACTTTATAATTAAAGTGCTCACTGTTTCACATTCTAACTGTAATCTAAGAAATTGCTGATGTCAAGTTAAAAGCAAGAATTATCCTCTTGGGTGATTTGTCATCTTTGGTGGACCTCTTGCCTGGAGACTATCAATTAATATATGTGACTGTTATTATAGCCAAAGAGGTTCTTCTTTCACACTGGAATGATTTCTCTGCCCCTTCATACAGAATGACTGGGCAGAATCTCATCAGTTGCCATGCTGGAGAGGATTTTCTCCTTATCCAGGAGCTTATGAGTCCTTCTGGATGAAATATGAAGAGTATCTTTCCCCTCTTGGAGGTACCACCTCAGTTTGATATCATTGTTGCTTACTCCCTTGCCAATGAATGGCCCTTGGTTGTCCCCTCAGGCTGACATACCTGGAGGGCTATGCTTCCATAACATGTAACTACCTATAAGACCACATTCACTTTATCTTACTTTTTCTTAAATCAGTGATATGTATGTATGCAACCCATGTCATATGTGTTTACCTAATTCCTTCTGATATTTGTAATAAATTTATCTGTACTCCCTTTTTTCATTCTGTGCCCTCTCTTACCTGTTCAAAAAATAATACAAATTTATTTAAAAAAAGATAAACTTTCAGATATACCATATCACTATTAATGATGTTGAATTAATTCCGACACAAAATCACCTTTACTTATAGTAAGTAAGTCATTTATTTGTTTGTTGCCCAATCCCAGAGGCTCTCGGTGCCTTACAGTAAAAATTAGACAGGGTGATACAGGAATGACATAAAATATGCAAGCAATAAATAAATAAACAGATTAAGAACAGAATAAAATTTAAATTAAGATTAAAATATATCAGCAGGGAAAGCCTTTTTAAAAAGATGGGTCTTCGGGCCCCCTCTTGAAAACCTCCACAGAAGGGGCCTCCCTCAAAGATCTTGGCAGCGAGTTCCAGAGGCCTGGGCTGGCCACCTCGAATGAATGATCACCTGAGGTTTTCAGCCTAGTCCTCAGAACCACAAGGTTGGCATCTTTGCTGCAGTCCCCACATCTTTAATTTACTGAAATTCTAAATTCAGGCATAACATTACTGGTTTCCTGTCTAGGAACCTTTTGCACTGCCTGTCACAGTCTATCCTTCAAATTCCTACAATATATAGCAGCAATTAGTGTGCTTTTTTCTTCATGTAAGATAATGCTTCCTGGACCATTTGGTTGTAGAATATTCCAGTTTTGTTTATAATGTTCTTAAAGGGGCACTGTCAACCCTTGTTGCAGCATAGAGATTAATGTCTGCATAGCTGTGATTAACTACAATGTAATCACCTCAAGCAGTTGCCAGGACAACCAAGTAAACCTCGAGAGTGCAGCTCAAGAGGTTTACAGTTGTCATGGCAACTGCGAGAGGTGATTACATCTGTGGTTGACCACCGTTACTCAGGCATTGTATTTTATAGTGTATGGAAAAACTAGCCACTGTGGGAAAAAATACAGTTTTCTTTCAATGTGCGTTTGTTCTCCTGTTCGGCTGTGAATGCCTCCTGATTTGAAAGTTGAGCAACTGAAGCACTGAAATTAGCCATTGGATCTATACTGCAGTGGATCTGTAACTGTCTGAATGGAATGTGTATGTTTTGAATGAATGTCCAAGCAGCAGATCACCTTTCCTTTCCAAGAATTTTAACAGGTGGTGACATTATATCCTGTAATCCCATGATTATGACATAGTTAAGCAAGGTTTACAGCATACTGATGTCATAACGATGGGATTATCAGGTTATAAACTGATTGAAAACAGGGGTCAATAGACACTGTTCACACATTATATATTATTTCTAGTTGAAAAAAAAAAACATTTTATGAGTGTATATATTCTCTAAAACTCCTAGAAGTTGATGGTTGTTTTAGTTGCTTTCTTTCTTAGGAGAACTGAAATGAATGGGAATGGTGCAATTGTACCCAACTTTGTTTTGCTTCAGATCCTTGATCTACTCCTAATGCATAGAAACATAGGAACAGACAGCAGAAAAGGACTGCTTGGCCCACCACTTAGCCTGCCCATTTTCCTTACTTATTGTAACACTATAGACCCTACTTGATCTCCGGCTTCACCCTCCCCCCTTACAGCTAAGGTACCCTTATGTCTATCCCATTCATTCTTGAATCCCATTACCATTTTTGCCCCCACCACCTCCACTGGGAGGCCGTTCCAGGCATCCACCACTCTTTTTGTGAAGAAGTGCTTCTTCACATCTTCCTTGAGTCTACCCCCCTTCAGTTTCATAGCATGTTCCCTTGTTCTTGAGCACCTTTTTTATGAAACATGCTTCCCTCTTGAACCTTATTTACACCCATGAGATACTTGAAAGTCTTTATCATATGCCCCCTCTTCCTACATCCTGAACATTAGGAACACCCCCAAGCAATGCAGTCACTCATGATACAATAGTCTCCTCTCCCGACACAGTATCATGAGTGACTAGACTGTGTTAGGGGCATTTCCAAGTCCAGGAAAGATACAGTGGAAGTTGATTAAAGAATGTAAACACACTTTTGTGTGGTAGCACCAGTATGGAGGCACTCTGTCATTTACTTTTAAAAACAAAATAAGAAACAGAATCAAACTACTAGCTACATCAATAATCTCTACAGAATGTGAGAAATCACAATATGTGTTTTTTAAACTACAGACACTTTGAGGCCTAATGGGTTGTGACAGTGTCCCTTTAACTTGGCCAAAGTGTTTATTAAAAGTAAATGCAAGAACCAGTCTGTCCCTTTCCATTGTTGTTGCCTTTGCTGTTAATAAATCCTTTCTTGTGATATGGTTATTCTTGTCCTTTGTTCCTGACACAGAATGAGCACTGTAACCTCTCTCTTGAAAACTCTGTTCCAAGCAATCTACAGCCTATGTAAAGTCCATTTCTGTTGAGCAGTTCCTTCTTAACTTTATAAATTGTCTAAATGTTGTATTTTTGATATGATTTGTGTGGGAAGAGGAAGCATGTAGAAGAGTGTTCATATGAGCTGGATTCCTATATAATTTTCAATGTAGTTTACCATTTATTACGACAATTTTAGTATCCCAAAAAGTTATGCTCTGTGTACAGTGGCTCATACTAAATCTGATACTTTCAGTAACCTTGATTTAGATATTCCATGAATGCTGGGGGTTTCTCAAGACTGCCACCCCATAGCACAAATATGTCATCTATATATCTGTGCCCAATTTTTATACAAATCAACATTTTTGTGTTACTATCTCAACTGTACATGTGTTTTTCTCCACAACCTGCCATGAACAAATTGACGTAGGATTGTGCCATGCTTGATCACATGGCCATTCCTCACACTTGAATATAGTATCTATTTCCACATTTAAAATGCTTTCTACTAAGCACCAGATTTGCCTGTTCTAGAAAAAGGATGCAGAGGGCAGTTCAGGTTCCTCCCTCAATGCTAAGAAATAACCAAGAGCATCTAGACCATCTATTTATTTATTATTTATTATTTGAGTTTTGGTAACTGGGTAAGTCAACTGAGACAATTACAGTCCCTTTTTCAGGGTTGACCTGGGGTTGAGGAACAACCATGAATTTACAAGTGAAATCAGCACTGTAGTTCTCGTGTTACAATGTTGGCATTAGGCAGAATACGTCGAGACAAGATAATGCAATTACACAAACAATCAATTTCAGACTTTCTTTTGGCGAGCAATGCAAGCCAAGTGAGAGGAGGTTATATACAGTGCAGTTATAGTACAAACTTCATATTAAACAGCAACAATATAACATGGGAATGGCTAGGACCAGAGATTCTATATGTACTACTCTCAATATTATGCAAGAAGTGAGCAGTAGAGGAGTGAGAGGAAGGATAAGGCATGAGGACGCAGCCGTGTGGGAGGTGGAGGAGTTTCTGGGCAGGTACCCTTCAGCGGAAGCAAGAGCAGGTAGCCGAGTTAGAAAGGCAGACAGATCTGACTAGAACTGTGAGAGGGAGGAGCAGGAGAGAACGGAGGGAGGGAGGGAGGGAGTTCCAGTCAGTTAGAGCAGCATATGAAAAGGAGCGTCTGGATACAGTAAGACATATTTTGGGAACAATGAGAAGGGGAGAGAGGTAGAGCGAAGTGTGCATGGTATTTGTCTGACGCAAATAAGTTCTCTGAGGCAAGGAGGGGTGAATTTGTGGATAAGCTTGAACATGAGGCTCAGGGTGGAGTACCTCAGTTTAGCTTCGTATGAGGACCACCACAGTGAGGCGAGGACATCACAATGGTGAGAGCGGGAAGGGGCCGCCCAAGGCAAAGCGACCCACCCTGTGGTATGCCTGAGAGAGGAAGGACATGGAGGTGGAGTTAGTGCTGAGGAGGAGGGGCGCAGCATAGAATAAGAGGGGGAGGAGGGATGCAGTGGCTATTTTTTGGCAGGAGGCAAGTGTGAGGTGTGGGTGTATGCGATAGAGGAGTCCGAGTTTCTGGTTGAGGTTTCTGATAGTGTTTGAGACATGGGAGTTGAGTGAGAGGGTGGTGTCCTTATCTATATGAGGGAGGCTAGTATACAGGTCAGCTACATCATGTCATCAGTTGATACTCATGTAATTCCTCAATCTCTTTAACTTTTCCAACACATCTAATACATCTCAAATATCTTTTACATATCTTCTTGTTTCCTGAGTAAATGGCTAAAGAAAGTAATCTGCATATGTCAAATGGGGTTTAAGAAATGAACCAATTGCTGCAATAATGGGAAATCCTGGTGGGTTTAAGGGGATCTTGTATATTTTGGGGAGCAAATAAAATGCAGGGATTATTGATTTCTTATTCAATACGCAGCTCTACCCTACAAGTCACTATTTCAGTGGTGCTACACAGCATGATCAAACATGATTCCTATAACATTCTGTAATTCTATAGTTGGATAACTATCTAACATTACATAGTTCCACCTGTTGGACAGTTTTGTGAAACATTCCTCTTTATAAATCTCATAACTCTGAATCTCAGCTCTGCCTCATCAGCATTTTTGGATAACAATTGAATCAGCATGTTCCACCTTCCAATATGTTGAGTGCACCATATTCTTTGCCAGTAAGATTAAATCTATGCCTACAGTGTGGCCCTGATTTTTAGCCATTCTTTAAATTTTTTTTCAGTTTCTCTTTCCATAACTCTAAAAAATGCCTCTGTGGTGCTTGGAATGTTACCAGAACAAGGAATGCAGATTTCAAGTTCAGTGCCTCAGAAATCTTTGTTCCTTACAATCTTCAGTGTCTCTAATATTACCCATTTTTACTTGGTCCAAGGTTCCAAAATAGGATCTGATCCTAATCTTCCTATATAATTTCTGCAGATTTAATATGAGACCAAAGAAAATCAACATGTATAATGGGGCCAAATGAAAGACCCTTTCCTAAAACCCATTTTTTCCTCCCTCAGAATCCTATTGTTCAGGTTATAAAAAAAAATTCAGAATCCAGAATATAACATTTCTGTTGGAAGTATTGTGATTTATTAGATTCTGCCCAAATATACACTTTGCTACCTTAATACTCAGCCTAATCTGTCTTCATGTGTTTGAATTTTTTATTTGTAATGTCTTTTTCATATTCCTGTAATCTATGCGTTATCCAGGCTAGTGTTTCTTGAGGTTCCACCACATCCATATGAAATCCCAAAGGGTGACTGTCATGAGGGCATTACCAAAATGCCAATGACAACCTTGTTGCCCAGGAATTGTGCCACCCAACTGCCATGTCACCCAAAGCACTAGGGCACATCAAGGCTGTTCAGCTCCCCGCACCCCCAAAAACATTAATATAATCACCTTCGGGGTGGGTTTATTGGGGAGGGAAAACAACACCGGTGCAGTGCACTGGATGTACAGCACTTTGACGACCAGCTGGCCACTGTGAGTGTCGAACTGGTTGCAGCGTGCAGATGGCCATCGCTGTAATGCCGTCGCAGTAGTGATGGGATACCATTTCTTGATACTCTGCTATTTCAATTTTAGCTTTATATTGTACAGTGAGTTATTTAATTTTTTTCTGCTAAATTCCACTTTTTCAATTATATATGCCTAAATTATAATCAACATGAAGTCTTGTGATTATTGTTCCTGACTACACTTCATCTCTTTTGTATGACTATGCTGTAAAACCAAAGTTTGGTTCTGTTGTTATCCTCAGACCCCTAGAAAAGTATTTTTGTCTCGTATATTCCTCTAATGTAAGGGAACACCATTATATACTTAATTGACTTTCTTTCAGGTTTTCTTATTTAGTTAGGATTGATTTCCTTGAACTACTGTAGGTGAATGCATTTTTTTTACTTAATATTCCTCAGAGTATTTTTTCTTTATCCACTTGAGCTAAGAAAAGAGGGGTAGGCCTTTCCATATGCATAACTTCTAATGTATTTAATGCACGCATATTATCATAACCACACTAAATGTCACTTGTGAAACACAGTAACCAACAGCTGTGCCTACTAACAGATTACAAATTAGAACCGCAGACCAACTGGCTACCTATGACAATTAGCTTTTTTAAGCCATTTTATCTAGTCCATGTATCACCATGCTTACCAAGTATTTGTTGAAAAGTGTTTCTGGTGAAGGTTAGTGCTTCATGAACCACAGAAAGTGCCAGAAGCAAAGGGTGACATGATCAGAACTTACTTTAAAAGTCTTTCTGGAGCTTCCTGGTCAGAGATGTTTGCTTATACAGTATGCCCCTTGGAGTCATGACTTTAATCATCTTGGCCAGCATGGCCCATGGGCCCTGAGAAAACAGAAAATACTCAGGAGGATATCTTTAATTTCTTATTAAAATCCCTCCCCCCCCCTTTTCTTTGCAGCATTTATATCTGATAATTAGATTTCTACTTACAGGATGTCTACAAATATCCAACCCTCTTTCTAATATTTTTAACTCCGTTTTCCTTTATGTGTGTGTAGGTCATACGGTGAACTGAGATGTACTCCATATTGTTACATCGACTCAACAAAGTGCCGGTACTTCACATGAAGGAATACAAAAGGTTGACGGTGTCCCACAGGAGGGCACACCAGGTGCTATCACTAAACCAATGGGACTGGGCAATACACCAAATGTCTGTTCAAAAAAGTTCTCTTGCTGCTGAAAGCTCTTTGGGATTTCTTTAACACGTTCAGAGGAACATAGGACCACTGCATCCTGTCTTAACAGAAAAGGTTGACGCAAATGTTTGCTGGTTAGACTTGTTTCTCATGTGGCTGCATACGGAGACAGTACATTATTCAAAGGACAAAACCCATTGAATTAAAATACTGGAAGGCAGATTTTCACTAGGCAGGAATACTGTATAATAAAACAATATTACCTCGACTTACCACTGTTATATCTATGAACTATTCAGGGTTTTTTAAGATTATCTCAAGTAAACACAAAGCATATCCTGGGTGCTGTGTTTCTAGAGAATATTTACTCTTTTACTATAATGTGAAATTATACTTAATGTATCCGCATGAAATATATGTTACAAGGGCATTGGAGATACCAAATCAACTCACTGAGTGAGTTCAGTAGATCCAGCATACAGTAATGGAAGTGTACAGAAAATCAGGGAGAGGAATATCATGGACTGACCTGTTTCAGTGTTGGATGAACACGGGTGTGGGCCTCCCAGGGTCCAGTGTTACATTGACTCAGAAGCCAACTGTATTACCTTCAGGGCTTAATGGTTAGTATACAGCCAACAGTAACTTGGAAGAAGAACAGAAAAGTTTCACTGTCAATTTACAATGGTTATGTTGTAGTTAGTGCACGTCCTGTGTATATGCATACAGTATATGTATCCGTATCCTCTTTGTCATTAGTGCTACCTGTTGAAATGTGCAATTACTGTATAACAGGAAACCTAAGCTTAAAGCGCTTCCACAGCTGGTCTATACAAATATGTCTCACACCCCTTTTTTCACCTATTTGCCCCATTTTACTACTCCCTAATTTTATTTTTTTTTACTTGTTGCCATCTTCATCTATATTTTCATTATCCTTTCTATGATGTAGCATTTTCTGTACTGCACAGCTAGCAAGCCATTTCTCTTTCTAGAGGGAGCATTACATACCCACCTCCCCTTTAAAACACAACAGAAGTAGGAATTGTACATCTCGGGAGATAACGATGTGGAGGTGCATAATGTTAATAGATAGCATTACACTTATGCCTGTGTTTGCTTGATAGAAGCAATTGAAATGAATCTGGCGCCCCATTCTACCACTAAACAATACTGGGCACTGCTTTAGGGCCCCGTTTGGATAATTAAAGAATTATAGTACTTGATGAGCCCATTTCAGCAGTGGTGCTGAAATGTTGTATTTGCTGTTCCACAGAAATACTTCATGTTCTAGAATGTGAATTATTTCTTTGCCCAGTTGTGGTAACGAGCTCTGTTCTCCAGACCAGTCAACACAGAATGTGAGCTCATTATTGCAGCTTATATCAACTAGCCATCACAAGTGGCACAGTAACAGTTCTCCTCAAGCTACAGGTCTCAAAAAGCATATAAATGGAATACCACACAAATGACTCAGCAGAGAAAATAAAAACTATTGACACTGACTATCTGAAAAAAGAGAGTAACTCGCGTGTGAAGCAGGGACACTGTGTAACAGTAACATGTTATTTTGTGTGACTGTTTAACTGAAAAAGAGAATGTATTAGAGCAGCAGTAACTTGAGAGCAAGCAAAATTTGTAACGGAGTGTTTGTGAAATGTGCTCCTCTTGTACTATATACTGTAAGACACCCCCCAACTGTGAGGTACAAGTTGGAATTCCGCACCTCAGCAATATGATGACATTACAAGGGCACTTGTGCTTCACTTTCCTGCCTAGGATGTCACTACACGAACTTGGTGTGACATACCAGCTTGTACCTTACAGTCGGGGTTGGTTTATTCTCTATATGACCATGAAAGCATAGAATGATGTCTAAAGAATTTTGGAAGGAGTTCAGCTGGGAGTTGAACAGCTCTTGCTTTTCATTTGGGCCACAGTTGGTTGCTTCACAGGAACAATTGATGACAATGTTTAAAATGCATGCTCTACCATGTGCCAAGCCGGCACTGCAGAGGCTGAAGAGGTCTCAGTCTGCCTGGCCTGCAATGCTATCTAAGCAAAAAGTTCATGTTATGATAATAAAATGATGTACAAATCTTTTATTGGGTGTTTCCAAGTACTGTACCAACTGCATGTTCATCATACTGGAATTGACAGACAAAATAAAGTCAGTTGATGTCTAGCGATTGTGATACTCTTCTTTTTTTGTCAAGCTTTTTGTCCACTGGGGCCACCTCCCTGTGCTTAAGACTTCCACCCAGCACCCCCTAGTCCCAACTGCCACTCCCCTTGCTGTCCCTCCAATGGGATTACATATGGATAGGGACACAAGGGCACTGGTGCCCTCATTTATGCCCTCTGCTGCACATAGGTTTTCTAGTTTTTCTCCCTCACCGCCCCCTACCCCAATGCCCTGGCGTAGGGCATGTGTCCCCCACACTTGCCACCTCGGTCACATGTATGACATCCTGCAGGGGAGCCAAGCTACCTTGGACACAGCAGGGGTCACTACACTGCTGGAACCAAGACATCTCCCTTCCCTGGCTAGGGAGTACTGCCACACAGCAATGGTATCCCAGCCCCCGTCCACCCAATCAACTTCCCGGGTCTGATCCTGAACCTGTGTCATCTACACAGAAGCACGTGGCACTTCCACTGGGCCATCAGGAGGCCTCAATTGTGATTCTCTTCTGAAGACTCAGATATGCTGTTTGCATCAATGTGATTGTGAAATGCATTGTTTTTTTTAAGGTGGAGAAATATTTGATCTACATCTGACAATTTAAGAAAGTGATGCATAAAAGAAAATGAATATATCCAGGAGCAGCTGTAAATATTATCTCTTTAAATGGTTTCTGTGTTACTCCTCCAACCACACACACACACACACACACCCTCCATCCACTCAAGGCCAGACCTGAGTGCAAACCTTCATGAGTTGCAGTGTGCAAACCTTTGTGAAAGGCAGGCTAGTAAGGTACCATTTCACCAGGACAGCTGTATAATTTCTTGCTCTTAGCTTAAACTGGAGCCTATGTAAAAGCATGTTTTTGGGAAACTTTTGTTCAGGTGAAATCTGACCTTCATAACTTTCTGCTTACTCTTACCCAAGCTGCTATGCACTGAGTTTGAAACTTTACGTATAGGCAAGCGGTTGGTGGGGCAACGATAAAACAGTTAGGACATCGGTTCTCTGCTTGTTTCATTTCCAAGGCTCGTACCTACTGCTTTTTTAAACAAACTCTGTCCAAAACCAATAGGGCTACAGCTGAGGAATTTGGGGTAAAAATGCTGAAAATGCGTATTTTAATATTTTTACACCAAATGTTCAACACAGCCTTGTTAAGACCCGCCTCATGAAGAAGGACAGAGAAAATGTTCAACTCCTGGTCTAAAGGTGATTTTGCGCAGGAACTGCAAAATCAACTTGCAGGATGCAAAAACACATTTTGGGCCAGAGCTGAAAAATTACGGCTGTCACATTCATGAGGTACTGTAAAGAAATGGCTGTGATGTAAATTTGTGGTGAAAATATTGAAAATTACTAAAGTTACAAGCCTACATTTGCAAAATTCAGTGTAGGTTCATAACTTAATTGTTTTTTAAATATTTTTACACCAAATTTTCAACATGGACTTCTTATTACCTCACCTCATGAACAAAGGCAGAGAAAATTTTAAACTCCTGCCTGAAAGGTGATTTCACACATGGACCATGAAATCACCCTTCAGAACAGATCTGCCTAATGGCTGTTCATTTGTTCATGAGGTAGAGTCCCAAAAAAAGGCATGTTGAAAATTTGGGCCAAAAATATGCAAAAACTCCCAAGTTATGCTACTAAGTTCAAAAGCCCATTGAAATACATCAAACAGTATATCTGTTTCTTCAGTTTGCAGTCCAGCTTTGAAGAGTGAAGACATGTCTGCGGTCCAGACAGGATTACATTGTTTGACCCCCAATGGGTAAGTGTAAGGGCTTGGGTGGGGTGGGGGGGTGAGTGCAGTGGGAGGTTCAGGTGGGGGACGTCAATGGCACAAAAGACATCTATGGACTTTCTTTTTCAGGTTCAAGAAAAGAAAAGAACAAGGACTCCCACTCACGGCACTTGGGGATTGGCCACCCTCAGTGTCACTCTTATGTTTCTGTGGGGAGGGGTGGGGTGGTGGGTGCTGAGAGGGAGGATCAGGTGGGGGATGCAAATAAAAAAAACATAAAATAAAATGAAATGCCAAGGAGTCCTGAGCACAACATTGGGAGATTGGGCACCCCCAGTGTCACTCTTATGTTTCTGGGAGGGTGTGGGGTGGTGGGTGCTGAGAGGGAGGGTCAGGTGGTGGGTAATTTAAAAAGAAAAAAAGAAAAGGAAACACTGAGGAGTCCAGAGCATGTCCAGAGCATGACATTGGGGGACTGGGCACCCCAAGTGTCACGCTTATGTTTTTTGGGGGGGGTTGGTGCTAAGAGGGAGGGTCAGGTGGGGGGATATTGAGAATTTAAACATAAAATGGCAGACACAGCAAAACACAGCACACTCTGCCATGTCCAAGATGGCTGTCTACTGCATTGCGCATGCTCTAAAAGTTATGCATGCGCAATACAGTTTGGTTGCCATCTTGGACACAGCAGAGTGTGCCATGTTCCACCATGACCACCGATACTAAAAATAGTGCAGTGCTATTTCCAATCCAGAAAAATGAGTGGAGTGCTTCACGGTCGTGGAGGCTCTGTCGGAAGGAATGCAGAGTCCTTTTCTCATAGCAAGAGGTCTGTAGGGCGCCCCCCACTACAGCGCTAAAAACTACCTCACCTATATGATACCTCAGAGTGTACTAAATGTCTGTTTTATTTTGTCATTACACTATCATGCACTAGCCCCATATGGGATACAGAATGACTCCCCTCTCCTATTTTCACATTTTTGCCTCTGCTCCAATTATAAGGGATACTATGGCTGCTCACCATTGATTGGAGGGGCATGGATGCACACTCCTCCTGGGCTGTATGGGCAGGAGTGTGACTACCTTCACACTCAACATCAATGTTACTTCTTAATTAGCCAGTGGGGGGTGCACAACCTGCCCAGGAGCTAAGCCCAACACCTTTCTGATATCCTCAGCCCCTAACTGGCCCCAGAGTAGGATTCCAAGATACATGGGAGTCCCATTGGCACCACCAGAATGCTTACTTTTGTCAGCCCCCCAATCAAATAAGACCTGTATTACTATGTTTACTATATGTAGATAGTACTGTACTTCAAGAGGCATAGACCACTATTTTGGATAATTTCATAATAGAAAGAAATTAAGGTGACTGCCCCGATAGAGATCTACCTTTTACTCTTCTGTTCAATGCAATCTACATTTCAGAAGGTTCCTGCGTACCCAATATACCGTAAGTCATAAATGTGAAGCATGTGTAGGTGGTGGTGACTTAGTAGAGATGGCACTATTTTACAAGACAGTGTAGTCTAATGGTTTGAGCATAGAACCAAGAACCAGGAGAGCAAACAGTATGTAATTGCTCAACTTGCAGTTTGGGTCTGGTCTCTCTCTCTCTCTCTTTCTGGCAGCCTGAGCTGGGTGGGTGTGGGGGGGTGCCACTGCCAGTGACAGACCTATACCTAAAACTTCTGTGACCCTCCCTCTCTGTCAGCCTCCCACGCTCATCCACACAACCACCAGCCTGTCTGAGCAAGTGTCTTCCTTATGCTGAGCTGAGTGCAGACTAGACTAGAGTGACTGCAGTCTGCAATAGTTGCTCAACTTACTCTTGTGGTCTGGGCAGGCTGGGGGGGGGGCGAAATTCTGGTACTGAATCTGTGACCCACAACAAACAGCCTGTCTGAGCAAGTGTCACCTAACTACTTCTAATCTGCTGAGTGCAGACTAGACTAGACAAGTGACTGCACTGTGCAGAGTGTTCCAGCAGCCAGTTGGTTTTGGTACTTATCCTGGAATTTATTGGAAACAAGCTCTGGTTCTGGGCTGGCTAGTGACTTAGTGTGCCTTTCCTGTTTAAACAATGTCCTTCCCTTTCCCCTTAAGCTTTTCACAACCCTGCCTGCACAGCCTAGCTGAAATGAACAGATTAATATCTGCAGTTTTTGTACAAATAGTGTAGCGAGAGATGGTGGAAAACATGAGGGACGATGATGTTTGTGATGATGAGCTGAGCCCGAGAGAAGAAGTGTCTGTCTGGTCAGGTGTCTTGTCTGGTCTGCTCAAAATGTTGCCTCAACCTACTCTATCTTTCTAGCGTGCTGGCCTGCTGGAGCCTGCGGCAATAAAATAATGGCTTCTTTCAAGTTTTAAGTGGCAGAAGTGCTGATTTCTGAGTTGAAATGCTGCTTTATGTAGTGGGCTGTGGGTAATAAAATAATGGGCTTTGTCAGCCTCGGAAGTGGCTGCCTGGCTGGGGGAGGCAAGGGGCAGGACAAAGGATGGGTCAAGGGGTGGGGCAGGGGTGGGGGACTGTCCCTTATTTTTGAAATCCAGCGTTGGCAACCCTACAGAAGACCCAAGTTCAGATCCAACTGTTTGACCTTGAGCAAGTCACATGACCTCTCTGCGCTTTAAACTTTGTCCATAATATTAAGTAGAAGCAGGAATCCACTGGACAATACATGTTACATCTCAGCTGGGCTATTCTAGATTAATAAATAACCTATGGACTTTAAGGTCCCAGCTTTAAAAACCAGTAGTCTTACCACCTTGGAACCTGATTCCATCAGATGTCTTAAGCTAAGCAGGGTCAGCTCTGGTCAGTTGTAGGATGGGAGACCTCCCGTGAACACCAGGTGCTGCAGGAAGTGGTGTCTGTAACTGTGCAGGGGCAGTCTCTCCCTTGTTAAAAAAATATAACCATACTGATGTCCCAGCATGGTGTTTGGGGGCCACTGTTGTTAGAGGTGCGATCTTTCAGATAAGACATTAAACTGAGGTCCCATCTGCCTGTTC
Source organism: Neoceratodus forsteri (assembly GCA_016271365.2). NCBI lineage: Eukaryota > Metazoa > Chordata > Ceratodontiformes > Ceratodontidae > Neoceratodus > Neoceratodus forsteri. The sequence goes on from CM057456.1 coordinate 1,191,547,047, forward strand.
TGGTGGTTGTTGAGGTGGAAGTTAAAGATCCCATTGCACTTCATGGAAAGAGTATTGGAATTTCCCCAGTGTCCTGGCCAAAATTTCACCCAGCCACCAAAACTATCAACAGCTTAACCTGATTCTATATCAGTCAGTTTACACCTTTATCTCCCTTGTTCCCAGGACACAGCTTTAAGCAGGAGGTGTTTCCTAGTCTCCTTTCCCAGTCAATGAAAAAAAAATATAAATAAAAAAATTTCTGACTAGGGAAATACTAGACTCATTCTATTTATCACTATCCGAGCATGGTGTGCCTGGGCCGCTGGGCTGTTTGAGATGCGGCTCATTAAATGAGACTAAAGAAACAAGTTCCTATCTACTTTGTGGAGGGTAATGATCAAATGGCATTCCTCCAGTGGGCTCAGAAATGTAAAACCCAGGTACCCTGGCAAACATCCCCAAGAGTGTGCACTTCCTTACCCAGGTGTGCAGACTAGTAGTAGCCAGTGACACGATGCAGAATGTTGGGATACATCACAATGTATTACAGGAAATACCCATTCATTTCAACTGGAATTCTCTGATATCTCCAAACATATCCAAATATATAACACATTTTGTCACTGACTACCACTGTACGAGGTAAGTGTTAAATTATTTTTTTATCTTTCATTTTTATTGAAAACTTATGTGTTACAGCACAGAAATAAAGATCAGCATCACACTGTGAGTCGAAGTCCAGTGTATAATTACCAGAGTTATAAATAGGTAGTACAGGAAATATAATCAATCACCTTTCCCGCCCTAAGGTCCATCAAGGTTGGAGAAATATTAAAGCCGTAAGTAATGTAGGTGAATTACTGCCATACCCCACAACAATGCGACTGTATCAGGGATCATTCCCTTCCATTCTGGGAAGGCAGGCTGGAAGAGGATGGGGAGAGGGCAGCATGCCTGATGAAAGTGCCAGCTAATTGGCTGGACATCACATTGGCCCCATTTGTCTACGCCCAGGTCTGCAGAGATCTATGGTATAAACCCGACATCTTTGCTGGAAGCACATGGGACCCAGCTTGTCCAGCATGAGTTAAAAAGATCATTTTTTATTATTATGAGAATTAGATATTTTCTCCATCTTATTAATTCGGTTTACAATTCCCCTTCAGGCTCCACTCTTAGGTATTCATGGATAAGCACAAGCCATGACTAGGTGATGGTTTTTTGCAAGCAGCTATTAGAATTCCTAACATATACGTAGCATGATGATCTCTGGAGCCATACGTGACCTGCATTAGCAGGAATAATTCTGCCATGAGGGGGCAACTGATGGTGGAATAGCTCTACCCATTCTGCCTCTACCTACAAGAAGAAGAGTTGCAGAGAGGGTCAGGCCCACATCATGTGTGTGTATGTGTCCCCAGTGATTAGGTGCTGTACATGTTGAACTATGGTTTGTTGACATAAAACATATAGTAAAGGTTTGACTGAAAAAAGATAGAAATAGGGGTTTACTGATTGCGCAATGGAAAAGCGTTATGATTTCATGCTGACAACTTAGGTTCTACAGTAAATCTGAGAGCCGGCATTTGGGTGGCCAGGCTGTGAGACACTCTACCACTGGCAGCACATCCCAGTCGGGGAAGGGCTGCCACGTGCTCTGGTGCCACGGCTGCTGCTGCTGGCTGACTGGGGAGCTTGCTGTCCCAGCTGGAGCATGCTGCATGCATTCAAGGCACACACCCTATATGCTCTGCATGCTGCATGCATTCAAGGCACACACCCTATATGCTCTGCATGCTGCATGCATTCAAGGCACACACCCTATATGCTCTGCATGCTGCATGCATTCAAGGCACACACCCTATATGCTCTGCATGCTGCATGCATTCAAGGTACACGCCCTATATGCTCTGCATGCTGCATGCATTCAAGGCACACACACCCTATATGCTCTGCATGCTGCATGCATTCAAGGCACACACCCTATATGCTCTGCTTGCTGCATGCATTCAAGGCACACATCCTATATGCTCTGCATGCTGTCAGGAAACAAATCAGGATGAAGCCAGCCCTATGCAGATCTCACACCACCAACATGACACATCCTCCACTATATCCAGATCTCCAGCGGGGTAAGGGCAGCGCCGAAGGCCCCACAATGGGGAGCGGCCATGGGAGGCTGAGCTTGGAAATTGGGATATGAACCTGGGGCAGGTGAGTGAGTGGGCTGGCTGGAATGGGAAGGTCAGTGAAGAGGATAAACACTCTAGTAAAAAAATAAAAAAAAGAGTAGACAAACCGTAAGTAAAAGCACAGCGCTCAGTCATGGTCCCCATTTTAGACCACTCAATCCTTCTTTGGTCTCACACTTCTTTGTGATAAAAAAAAAAACAGCAACATCATGTGGCTTTGAAGCAATCATGTAAGTAACCATTTTGTTCTTTACACAAATTGTTAATCTAAGAGTATGTTTACAGGGACCTATTTGTCAGTATTGGATAGTTTCCAAAATGTGCCAGATTTAAATGATATCACATAAAGGAGTAGGGAAAATGTTTATTTTATGAAAATAGAATTTTATTTAAAAAGTTAAGAATAAAAATTGTCATTATATAAATATCGAAAATAACATCGATAAAATTATAAATGTAAAAACTAAAAGCAATTGTTTTTTAGAAACATTTCTTTCATGGAAAAAAATTACTTATGGTATATTTTTGATAAAAATGTGTTTCTTAGTGGAAAAAAGTGTGTTACTATGTAAAAACATGGAAATAAATCAACCGTGCAGAAAATAAGACATTGATAAACATATTGCTATTTAAAATGTTAGTAGTCATGTGAAGGATTGTGAACGCTTCGGAAGATACACGTTTGCCCTATCAAATGACAAGGGCAACAATGTTTCTAGTGTTATTATGGTTTCCTCGATCTTGGGGACAACACAAATGTTTGGAGAAAAATAGAGCAATTACTAGCATCAGAAGTGTGACAAAATTGTTTTCTATCAGAATTGCCCTACTACACGACCATGTTTACAGCAAAGTACCAGATGAGGAAGCATAAAGTCGGGTGATGTGAGAAGGAATGAAACCTACAGTGGTGATCCATCTAGTACATCCTCTGTGCCCATGACAGTCACTCAGCAAGAAATAAGACATGGCTGGGTGTGCATTATGCAAGCAATAATACCCAACAGGGTGGGTGGTACTGGGCAATACCGAACCTTTCAGAGTCGTAATGAGGCCCAATGATGCAGGCGGAGGGCCTTATAGCCCCTGGAAGATCCGATATTGCCCATACCGCCCACCCTGGAGGGTATTATTCCGCTTAGAATATGGGCTTTTATGTAAATTTTAATTAGGTTAGAGTCAGTGTCAGTGGCTCAGCATGTAGCACACTTGCCTCTGAGGCTGGGAGATCAGAAGACTGTGTGTTCTATCCCCACACCAGGCACTTGGGTTAATATCCCAATACTGACACTGCAGTGCAGCATGGGGGTGCTGCACTCCTGAGATGCCGTCTTTTGGATGAGACTTTAAACCAAGGTCCCATCTGCCTGTTCTGGTGGTAGTTCAGGTGGATGTTAAAGATCCCATGGCACTTCTCGAAAACAGTAGGGGAATTTCCCGGTGCCCTGGCCAAATTTCCCCACATTCACTAAAATACCACCAACAGCTTAATCTGGTTCAAAATCAATTGGCATTCATCTGTATCCCCCTCCCCCGGGTCATGCCTGAAAATAGGCAGAATTTGTCTAGTGAACTTACCTGGTCAACAAAAACTAAATAAAACAAATGAAAGAAGAAATTATTTTAAAATTAAATACAAACACTTGAAAAATACTTTTCTGGTTAAGTAGTCCCTCCGTTTTTGTGCTGTTCTGTCTGCTGTTGCCACCCTCCACACAGAGCCATTCTGTCCTAATTATCACCCCCCCACCGCACCAGTATGTCCAGAAGAACAGATGGGAGAATATTTTAAAGTCCCCCCAAGCAGTAATTTTAGATCGTTTTGAGGTTCTGAAATCGTTTCTGCAAGGTTTATTTATTTTTTGCCTCTGGTCAGAAGATGCAGCTTTTGCCCATGTGACATTGTGCAACCATGGTACCTGAAACCAGGAAGTCGAGATGCCACATGGCAATCACAGTAATGTGTCCACGGCACTCAACTCTTTCTTATACAGGCAGGAACAGTGAGGCAGTTGAATGAAGGTAAAAAAAGGGAAATAAATTTGTTGCGATTTCAGTGTGGCCAACAGAACAGTTTAACTGAAGTCAAAGTGGAACGGAATGGAGCGGTTGGTGCCGTTCCATTTGGTAACAACTCCTCTTTGGGCAGTGAAGGTAGTTTCTAGTATGCAGTATCAAGGGATAGGAGAAAGAATGTCTTTTTTTTAGGTTTGGGGAAAGAAATATCACATAGTGAGATTTTTTTCCTACAGTTACCAGTGGGTTGCAGAGCTGGGCTGCTGACGTGAATCTCACTAAACGAGACAAAGTAACATTTTGGCTAGCCAGTTTGGGGTGCCCAAGAATACCTTAAGTAGTGGGGCACCCCGAATTGGCACTAAATTTCAACCAGGCGTCTATCAAAATTTAATGTACTCCCCTGGTGTACCTGTCAGCCAGTGAGGAAGCTCCTAGTGTCTAGCCCATTTTCTAAGCTGCGCTAACACCCCACCTCAAGGACCTAGTGAGGCCTGATGCTTTCAGCATAGGACCTTACCGCCCCTTGGAAGGGCAATCATCTCTGCATAATGTCCATCATAGAGTATCTTTATTGAGCTTATAAAATGGACAACAAATAGTTTTTTTTTTAATGAATAAAAAATATGAAAATTAAAAATAAAAGCAAGGAAATAAAAATGCTTCTATAAGTAAAAGAGTTATTCTGCTAGCTGTCACTAGGGGGAGCTGTCAAGTACTTGTGCTGTATCCCTTCCTCACTGCCTGCTCTCCGGACTAGCAGTGAGTAACAGACTTTGTTTATTTTCTTTTATTTCTTTTTTCTTTTTAAGTAGTTAGTCCCTCAGTAAGGCTTCTAGCCATTTTATCTTGCTGAGTCCCAGTCCTTGCTGCCTGCTTTGAGGATTGAGGAACAGCTTAATCTGGTTCAAGGTCAGTTGGCATTCATCTGTATCCCCCTCCCCCGGGTCGTGCCTGAAAATAGGCAGGATTTGTCTAGTGCACTTACCCGGTCAACAAAAGCTAAATAAATAAATAAATTGGGAGTGACTGTGCGTGTGGCCTTTTTAAATTTTGTTCTAATAGCATCCCTCATTGCAGACATTCTTCATTACCATTTCCCAGTTCTTGCTGCCCGATCAGAGCACCAGGAGTTAGCTAGTTAAGACAGCAAGCACTGCCACCGGCTTTCAGGACCGGGAGTGAGGAAGTGCTGTTCAGGCTGGCGGGTGGTTGCGTGTGTTAGCTCAGGCTGGTGAGCACAGGGAATGGGGGTTGCATGACACAAAGGATTTTACAAATAACTTTGAAAACGGTAAAAAAAAATAAAGAAGAATGGATGAAAATGTTCACAGCTACAGTAAACAGAGAAGAATGAAGCTGACTGAATAAGGTGAGCAGTGGAGGTTAGGGGTGAGTAGATATCGGGGGGAGAGAGGAAATGGCATCCATTTGCAATCTGAAGATTTTTCAAGTGGCACAGTGATATTTTTTGTTATGAGGCAGGCTGGCACCAGTACTTTTTCGCACCTGGGCATTAGACTGAGATAAATGCCTTGGTGCCAGCCTGTCTTAGCCAATCTGGAGGCTGTATTTTCTTTACCCGTTTAAAAAAGTTAGTTAATGTATTTCGACTGTACATGTGTTCTGTTATCTGTTACTGAATCATGACATATCTGAGGAGAGAAAAAACATTTAAGAATCAGAAACCAGCAGACTTGCCTTTTGCTCCTGGACATACCTCTTCATTTTAACCAGCGTAACCCTAATTGTTTGTAGAAGTTCCTTGCAGCTTCCGTGTGTGTGTACATTGTGAAAAGGTCATCTGGTGAACTTGTGCTCTTCTCAGGATACATTGCAAAGCACTGACTAGCAGGGTTAATGAATTCATCAACAGTGCCAGGTCATGGTGCTGCTGGCATCAAGACAGAACGGAGCTGATGAACACAGAATGCACAGTCACTGCTGTTGTCTAGCCAGTCCATCTGGGACCACAAATTGTACAAGCACACTGGCCACAAATTGTTTCAGCTTGGAAAGGTGTTCACAGCATGCACAGTTCAAGTGTCCTGCTCTCTGTTGTTGGTCATTTAAAAATTAAATGCATTCAGTTATGCTAACAGAGATGTGCCCCAAAGACTAGGGCTTCTCTTCTTCTTGTTTATGTATTAAGTGCTGGCACCATGCCAGTCCCTAATAGGCTGAGCTAAAGTCTGGTGGTATATTTTGATTGCATTTGTAATTACAGAGTCAGTTAAGTTGATAGACCCAGGCCAGTTCGGCAAATGGAGATGAAGTGTCCCAGGCAGAGTAGCAAATCCAAATGCTATTAGTACAGTGCACAGTGCAATATTGGAAATTACATTAGGGGCATGCGCTGGCTCAGACACAGCACTGAAAGCTTAGCTGTGCCTTTTACTCCTACTTTCATTTGGCCCTAACAGACTCATATATTTCAGCTGAAGGGCTCATTTGGCAGGGTTCATTTAATTACTTATAGAATGGTTTAGACAAGCATTATTTGAGCTGTGTTGAAGTGCTGTTGCAAACTTCTCTTTGTTCGCCATTCTTCAATCCTAGGTTTTGTATTGCAAATAATTAGTTTCCCCAAATGTGTAAAACCCCTGTAGCCACCACATTGGCATTTGAGTGCTAGCTAGGATGGACATGGTCATTGGGTCTAGAGGTAAAATGGATTACTCAATACAGGGATCCCCTACAATAAACACCCACAGTCACACATACTGGGTCGCTAGCTGTGAGGCAGGTACAGCTCAGACCCCTACTCTTACTGGAAAAAACAAATCACTCTACATGTTGTATTTACAGTTAAATGTTTTATTGATTTTTTTCAAACAAGAACAACAAGGAAAACATAACATAAACACAGCACAGAACACACAAAAGGATAACTCAGCAATATTACAAACAGAAACGCATACTGGCACAGTACAATAGACAGGATACGTACAGTAGGACCTCCTGGATAAACTATTCCATATAACAGGAGACCAGCTGGGCATTTAACATATTAGGAAACAATGAAAGTAATTCCCCAGCTATTTCGGTGGTCTAGCACCTACTGTACCTAATCTTGTGGAGTGGGCAACCACGACCAGGTAGGAGGTGCTGCTGCTGATATGAAGTCAAGACTTAAAATTTTCAGAAAGTTGCACCTTCCAGTGGTAATTCTTGCTGCCGGATCTGAAAAATGATGGTCACTACAAAGTAAACTCAGCCAATTAAACTGATATATTAAAAAACAGAAGGAACCTGATCAGCTGAAACTTGTCCTGCCAAAAGTAAAAACAAAGGTTGCCCACTATCAACTATATACAAAACATCTATACAGACAAAAGGAAGAAACGGCTGCATGCATATCTATTTCAGGGAGAGAAGTCAGTATCCATATAACCAGTTGCTGTTAGAATAAAATCCAGTAGTTACATTGAAATAATCTCAACCTATGCCAGCCCTGTGAGCCAGGTTCGCCATGTAAGGTGCCCACCACATTTGGAATTCCTCTACCTGTCCAAGTACCAAATAAGATTGCCTGTCCAATTCACGTACTACAGCGAGGGCCGAGAAAATATTGGTAATGGTGGGTGTGGTAGGGCTTCTCCAATTCCTAAGAATGATACGTTTCACCTGCACGGTGAGCAGCGTGAGCTCTCTGAACTTATGAGATGTAAGGTATGAGGCCTCTGACCTTAAGCCTAGTAGCAGCAGTAGAGGGGCTAGAGGAGGTATTGGGTGATGGAGAATCCTGCTAGCCTCCTGTGACACTTTTAGCCATATAGGGGAGATGAGAGGACATTGCTAGAGGATATAAAAAAAAAATAGATCACCTCCAGGTTGTTGGCATCGCCAGCAATGATCACGCATCAGAACCTTAGCCTTCTATAGTACTACAGGGGTTCTGTACCAAGAGTGCATTATTTTGTAATGCATTAGTCTGCTCCTGGCATCTGTATAGGCAGTAAGCCATGTATGCCAACACTGGGCCCATTCAAGTTCCGATAGCTGTTTGTTTAGGGTTTTTCCCCACTGATTTTTGGGATGAGAGTGATGGGTTCGACATGGCATCTCTTACTGCAGCATATATTACCCCGGCCATCCCTTTTGGAAGCCGGAGCCAGCTGTTAAGTTTAGGCGGAGTCTTAGTGGGGATTAAGATGGGGGGGGGGAGACTTTGCCTGCATCTCACGCAAATACCTTCAAAAGTCAGAAGTAGGTAATGACCACTGAAGCTTCAGGTTTTGGAAAGTGTCCACAGCTCTAGTGTTGGGGATCAGCAGGTCTCTGAGAAAGAGAATGCCTCTTTCCTTCCATTTAGGCCATAGTATTGGGGAACCTCCTATCAAAATAGAGGGGTTACACCAAAGTGGGGTATGGGAGAAGGGGCAGGGAGAGGTGCCCAGTTTTTTGTGTAATGTCTTCTAGTAATGGATAGATGATCCTAGGGTAGGATGGGTTGGAAGATATGTCTGCCCACATTAAGGAGGCCAACACAGGGGTATCCGCAAGTTTCTGTTCTATCTCTAGCCACTGGGGGGAACTATTGCAATAGGACTGATACCATTTCAGGGTTTGAGAGCAGTGATAGGCCAGCTTATAGCCTTCCATCCAGAGAAGGCCCCAACTCCCTTGAGACCAGTGTGCCCTGAGCACATTCCGACTGTATCAAGGGTGACCAACTCCCCATAAAAAGGAGCCAATCATCCCATCCAGCTTCTGGTACCAATGTGGAGGTAAATATAGAGGGATGTGGGAAATTAAGTGAAAGAGCTTGGGTGCCATACACATTTTAGAGGCGGCAATCTTACCCGCCATGATGAGATGCAGGCGATTCCATCACTCCAGTTCTCCTTCACATTCTGATAGCAATGGGCCCAGATTGTTATCCCACCATTTGTCAGTATTAGCCCCCACTTTGATACCCAGGCATGTGATGAAATCTTGCGACCACTTAAGACCAGAATGGGGGATATTTTGAGGATTACATTTCAAGTTAAGGGGAAGTATTTCCATTTTGTTTTGATTGACTTTCAGGCCAGAAATGTGAGTAAAATGGAAGGGCAAGCAAAGGGGGTATTGAAGGCTGTACATCTTCAAGAGGGACCAGCAAATCATCAATGAACATCAATGTGGAGAAGTGAGACTTCTCCAATTGAATCCCCCTGATATGAGGGTCTTGCCAGACCAAGGCAGCAAGGGGTTCGATGGCCAGTACAAATAGGAGGGGGGGAAAGGGGGCATTCCTGCCCGGTTCCCCTATGAAATGAGAAGGGAGTAGATAGGACTGAGTTGGTGAGTACTCACACTTGAGGGGAAGTATAAAGAGCCGTGATGGCGGCCCGAGAATGGGGTCCAAATCCAAAGTGTTCAAGGACAGTATGGAGGTAGTCCCATTCCACTGAATCGAACGTCTTCACAAAATCAGTGGCAAGGGCTGCTGCTGGAGTGTCTGATTGTTTTGCTAAATATATGAGATTGAGAAGTGTTCGAATATGGTCAGTGCTGCATCTGCCTTGCATAAACCCTACTTAGGATGGATGGATCAGAGAGGGTAAAAGGGGATTTAGTCTATTGGCCAAAGCTCTACATAAACCTTACTGTCAGAGTTTATCAAAGATATGGGACAGTAGCTGGCCGCCTCTGTAGGGTCTTTCCCTTTCTTGGGAAAACCAGTTATTATTGCCTCACGGAGAGTGCAGGATAGCGTACCAAGCTCTATGGATTCAATGTACACCTAGCAAAGCAGTGGGGCAATCAGGGGTGCCATAGCTTGCAGGAAGCCCTCCTGGGGCCTTCCCCTTTTTAAGAGACAGTAGGACTGTCAATACCTTTCCAGTGGAAAAGGAGGACTCAGGGGCCAAACACTGGGCTACTGATAGTTTGGGGAGGGATATGGAGTCTAGGAACTTGCGAATGTCAGAGTTGGTTTATGTTCGAGATGAGGTGTACAACTGTGAGTAAAATGTTGCCATGATTTCATTTACCTGATGGGGTTTGGTTTTTACCTCCCCTGATGAAGGGTCTTTAAGCCCCATAATATACCTATTAGCCTGTTGTTTCCGGAGTTGATATGCCAGTATTTTCCCATTTTTGTCCCCCCCCAATAGACATGCCGGATTTGAAGCATAGCCAAGTCGGCCTTTCATGACAGGAGTTCATTTATTCTCATACAAAGTGAGAGAACCTGTCAGCCACAGGCAGAGTGAGGTTTGTGGTGGGATTTGGCTTTAAAGAACTTTTCAGCGGTGGCAAGTTCCCCCTTCAGTTCAGTCAGTTCTCGCTCTCTATCCTTCCTCCTATGTGCTGCGTAACCCATGACTCCCCCCTCATATATGCCTTGTATGTTTCTCAGGTATTTTGGGCAGATGTATCATGAATAGGGTTGTCCTGTAGGAACAGTTTGGTTTTGGATTTCGCCCACTCTATAAACTGTTGATTCCACATAAGGAGAGAGTCAAACCTCCAAGTAGGAGATCAGAGAGAAGAGACGCCCAATGGAGAGTAACAGCTGGACCGGGGCATGATCTGAAATAACAGTAGGCAGAATTCTGGCATCAAGGATGGATCGAGTAAGGGTTTGAGAGATCAGCCAGAGATCTAACCTACTGAAGGTGCCATGGACCACTGAATGGAAAGTATAGTCTCTTTCGTTGGGGTGGGTGAGGTGCCATATGTCAACTAACTGGAATTCAGAACTCAACCTCATCGCAGCCTGCACCCCTCTGGTGTGTGTGTTTCCTTAGCTTGGTTGCTCCTATCTAGGACCAGAACCAGCATGAGGTTAAAGTCTCCCCCCATCATAATGAGAGTATCTGTCTCACACATACCCTCCATTTTGGTCGATAAGTCCAGAAAAAAGGTGGGGTCATCTTCGTTTGTGGCATAAATATTTACCAAAAGAAAGTTCCCATTTGGTGTATCTAATAAGGCCAGAACCCATCTGCCCTGAGGGTCAGACTTGTTCTGCAAGATAGACCAGGGTAGGGATTTGTGCAACAGAATAACCACACCTCTTTTCCTCATGGGAGCACTGGCATGAATCTCTTTTCCTGCCCAGTCTCTCACCAGGTATGCATGATCCTGCCTGGTCAATTTTGTTTCTTGCAAAAAGGCAACCTGGGCTTTTGCTCTCTTCAGCTGCGTCAACAGCCTTTTCCATTTTATAGGGGTGTTTAGTCCCCTGACATTCCATGTGGCAAAGAAGATGTCAGCCATAGTCAAGTGATTGGAGGAAAATCATTACGGATATAACATAAGCAGCTGGTGAGAGCGAGGGCCAGTTGGGGGCTCCAGCATAGGTGAGGCAAGCCATTGCTGACCAGGACATGCTCTGGGCTGAAATGACCTGTGTGCAACTGTTAATAGATCCTTGCAGAATAGATAGTGCAAAAAGAACATAGTGCAGCTCATAAAAAACAGTAACCTAAGAACAATAAAACAACATAAACTATTTACAGGTTTTACGCCTAATTGCGCGTGGAAAAGGTCAGTTTAGCAGGACGAGGATACAAGATCCTCTCAGGCCCAACCCACCCTTCCATTGGGGGGTGTATATATTAGATAAGAGATCCACTGCAAAGAAGGGATCTCACACCTCCGAAAAAACTTGGAAGTGTAAGGGTATGTATGTATATATAGGCTGAATAAAACTAGACCGCGCCCTCACGGGGGATTAAGCTCTGTTGAATAAGCAGACCACAGGTTGCTGCCACTCAGCCAGAGAGGACCTGGGAGTAGTGATGCACATTCTGTATACACTGAGTGCATGATTGGCTGAAAAAAAAATGGATCGGTGACATTTCCTCTGTGTCCTGGCAAGTCTCCTATCCTTTATTGTGGGGAGGGCAGGGAGAAAGGAAGGGGGCACCATTGTATCACTTTGTGTCAATGCATTATAAATTGACAAGCAGCAGTCAGTCTTGAAGGGATACAATAATAACTTGGTGAACCAGTGACCTCTGGGAAACAGAAAAAGAGGAGGACACCCTATTACTTTTAACCTGTACCATGCCTTTACAATATACTTCCCTCTTTCCACTCTCCCTAAGAGGCATTGGAAATATTGCCCTAAGTGTACACAGAGATGACATAACTTTGTATGAAACTGCAAGAATAGTTATATTTGGGCAGTGCACAGCATCCCAGGAACACTTTTCCAAACGGTCAGGCAATTACATAGGCCTGAATTCCCTTAAAGCTAATGGTGGAGGTGAGAACTATGGACCACCCACGCAATAAGCATTATTTTAACAGGAGACTACAAACAGTGAGTGCCCGGGTATCTCCCCCTAAGCCCATAACCTTGCCTCGACCACAAGAAAAATATTCTAAAGGACACTTATCTATGTCTGGTCCAGCGATGTCTTCCCCTGGGATTTCTCTGCTATGATTAAGGATTGGGGTGCCGCCTTGTCTGGGCAAGGATCCAAAGTTTGCCATGAGCAGTGTGGCACAGGGGAGGCTGTGCTAGGAGGCTCCTCCACAGTCCATTGTTTTAGTTCAGCTTCAGTAACGGAGGCCTCCTGCACAATCTCCTCCTGTGGGTAGTCGGGAAACTCCTTGGATACAGGCAGTTTTATGGGGGCCAGTGCTGCAAATTGGTTCGGGGTGAAAAATCTGTTGAGGCTCGTGACATGGATCCTGCCTGACTCTTGCAGACCTTGTTCTGTCTCCCAGTCCTGCGAGTGCGTTCTTCTGGCATACCGGCCAGATTGCTGCCATATTTGGGATCTGGCTGGAAGGCCTGGACCAGCGCCTTACAATGTGTAGCTACGTTGGAGTTCTTCCTCCAAACTTCCTTTGTCAGTCAACATGCCTTTTGCCCTGGAGCAGCTAGAATTATTGTTTTGGAGGCCAGGAGGGTTGGATTTGGTCCAGGGGGAGGGGCCAGTTGTGGTGAAGGAAGTCCATAAGAGCTGCTGGTGTTGAAAAGGAGACAGGGGATCCATTCACTTCCAGATGCACTGTGGAGGGGTAGCGCAGCAAAAATTGGATACCCAGGGAATGGATCAGGTGACGGGCCTCAGTTTACTCTTTCTGTTTGGCCACCAGTTCCTAAGAATAATCCTGAAAGATTAAGATTTTATGGCCTTGCCACAAAAGGGCCCCAAGCTCCCTAGCACTGGATGTAATCCATTCCTTATCAGCAAAATTTAGAATGGAGCCATAAGTGGTATAGGCGTCTCACCTGGTTTGGTTGTGGGATTAATGGTCCCGTGCACTCGCTCTATCACCAGGCTGGGAGGTAGATCATGTTGCAGAATCTCAGGGAGGACATCATACAGGAAATCCAAGGGATTCACCCATTCGGCACCCTCGGGGAACGCCAGAAGCTGAAAGTTGTTGCGACGGCTCCTATTTTCCTTGTCATTGATTTTATTTTGCAGTATTTGGATGGTCCATTCCTGGTCTCTAACAGTGGAGGTAAGTGTATCGATGGCTTCCATGATGCTGGTAACTCATGATTCGGTGTAGCCAATTCTAGCATCCATTTGTTGGATGGCCAACGTAGTATTATTTGAGGCCAAAGTGACCTCTGACATACGCTGCATCAGGGCAGCAAACATATCACTAATCTGCTGTGCATTGAGGCCCGTCGAACCATCTGCAGTGTCATTGTGCACCATGCTGAGGAAGAGATATGCAGTCAGCTCAGGTGACATTTCTGGTTAGTATTCAGCAGTTATACTTAGATGGTCTGTTCTGCGTTCAATCAAGAACTGTTTTTTCTGCTTCTCCTTGAAGTCAGATATATTTATATGGTGTTAATTGTGATGTAAAACCCCCGGGTCGGCAGAGCACTAGATTCAGTCAGCCATCTCGTAGGAGCCAAGCCATGCCCTCTCTACATGCTGTATTAAGCAGTAGTTACACTTTACTGACAAGTCAGCAGTTACTATCCACATGGGGCACCAGTCCACAGTGTTGGCATGATACAGACAGGTTCGATCTCGACTCTAGACATAAGTCAGGACCTTTTGAGTCCTTTGATAAGCAGGCACAGTGGTTTACCGCATTCACGGTGATGTGGACGGAGTAGCGGAATCCTGATTGGGCAGCAGAAAACGGCACCAAAAATGGAAGCAGTGTTTGTTTCCGAGAACACAGCACCATAAATAGCAGGGTTGAGTGTTCATTCTTTATTCTGCTTTTGCTCCCATTGTTGTGCTGCTGCCAAACCATTCGTGCTGACCTTTTGCTACCTACTGAGACCACCAACAACAATTTTGTTCACCAAAAAACACAAGTTGTTTCCTATTTTGTTACACAGATGGGTTCTGCTGATGGTGATTGCCTGGAAACTCCCTCCCTGCGGTCTGAATCTACCTTCCGCTCCACAGCCCAAAATTAACAGTGCCATCGATGTTTCACTTCAATCCAAGTAATGGTTTAAAAATGAAATATTTGGTTTATTTCTCTAATTGATGTGTGCCCTTATGCAGCTACGCTTGGCCGAGGTGAGGGAATGAGGGAGGGAGAAAGAAACCCAGACCAAGTGAATCTGCTCTCCGTTGTTATCTTATTCTTTTCTACAGCCAGAAAAGACGTTGCTTGTGGGAATAACTTGTGTTTCAGGAACTAAAAGGTACCCTGCAAATTTTGTATTTTAAATTGTGTGTGCCCTTAGCTGTGCTGAATAGAGAATGGGATGGAATAGAGATGAGACTATTCCGATGTGGTGTTTGACTTGTTTGTTGTCTGACCGTTGAGCGTCCGCTGCATACAGCCTGGCACTAAGGGCATGTAGGCAGCTGTGCCCAACTTGTTCTTGTATTTTTTTTTTTTTTTTAGTAACTGAGGGGCATTCTGTATTTGTATTAATTGTGTGCCCTTAGTTATGTCCTGAATGTGGGGGGGGTAATGAGATGGGAACCATTCTGTGGGATATCTGCCCGTCAAACGTGTACTGCATATAGAGCCTTGCATAAAGGATCTAGTATTCTCTTCTCTGGTTCTCCGGTGTTTGTTTGCCTGAAAACTTTTGTTTATTTTTGTATTCTCTTGTCTGCGGCCTAGTCCCATCTCTCCCAAGGTCACACCATGAGACGAGCAACTTATTGCTCAGTGTGCCCTCCTGGTGAAATATTTCAATAAATAAATCAATAAATCTAGCTCCATTTCTGAAAATCATGGGGGGAGGGGTGGGGGGTAAGACAAAACTGAGATCAGTTTCTTGTTTGCTGTCGAGTGTGTGCTGCTTGGGTAAGTGGGCCAAATGCTTGATAAGTTATTCTGCCCTCTGATGTTAAGTCCTGGTTCTCATCAGGGTAGACAAATTTGTGCCCCTCTCTACTCTCCATGTAAGAAATAATAAAGAATATCAGCACTAAATCTGTATTAAATGTGTCATTTTTTTATTTTTCTGTGCTGGGGTGAGGTATGGGCAACACCGACCTGGATATCATCAGTGGGAACAGCGCCACTGATCTAGATACCATCAGTGGGAATGGGGCACTGAGAGTGGCCATGCTGTGGTGGGAAGGGGGCATTGAGAGTGGCTGTTTGGGGAGGGGGGGCATTGAGAGTGGCTTTGTTGGGTTGGTAGAGTGGCCGTGCTGGTGGGGTTGGGTGGGGAGAGTGGCTGTGTTGGTCGGGGTGGGAGGAGTGGTTGTGCATGTCCGCTGGGGAGGTAGAGAGGCTGTGTATGTTCAGGATGGGGAGAGTGGCTTTGTTGGTGGGGTTGGAAGAGTGGCCGTGCTGGTCCATTGTGGTGGGTAGAGTGGCCGTACTGGTCCATTAGGGTGGGGACAGTGGCCATGCTGGTCCGTCGGGATGGGTAGAGTGGCCATACTGGTCCATTAGGGTGGGTAGAGTGGCTTTGTTCGGTGGGAAGAGTGGCCATGCTGATCCGTTAGGGTGGGAAGAGTGGCCTTACTGGTCCATTAGGGTAGGGAGAGTGGCCGTACTGGTCCATTAGGGTGGGGAGAGTGGCTTTGTTGGGTGGATAGAGGTGCTGTGCTGGTCCGTCGTGGTGGGTAGAGTGGCTGTACTGGTTCATTGGGGTGGGGAGAGTGGATGTGCCGGTCTGTTGGGTTGGGAAGAGTGGCTGTGCGGTCTGTCGGGTGTGGACAGTGTCCATGCCGGTCTGTCAGGGTGAGTAAAGTGCCCATGCGGGTGGGGCTGGGTGGGAGAGTGGCCGTGTTGATGGAGCTGGGTGTGGAGAGTGGCCATGCTAGTTGGGGTGGCAAAAGTGGTCATGCATGTCCACTGGGGGGGGTAGAGAGACTGTGCACATCCGGCGTGGGTAGAGTGGCCGTACTGGTCCATTATAATGGGGAGAGTGGCCGTGCTGGTCCATCAGGGTGGGTACAGTGGCTGTACTGGTCCATTAGGGTGGGTAGAGTGGCTTTGTTGGGTGGGAAGAGTGGCCATGCTGGTCCATTAGGTTGGATAGAGTGGCCGTGCTGGTCCATTAGGGTGAGGAAAGTGGCTTTGTTGGGTGGGTAGAGTGACCGTGCTGATAGGGCTGGGTGGGGAGAGTTGCTGTGCTGGTGGGGTTGGGTGGTAAGAGTGGCTGTGCTGGTGGGGTTGGGTGGGGAGAATGGCCCGTGCTGGTCAAGGTGGGAAGAGTGGTTGTGCACGTACTCGGGGGGGGGGTTAGAGAGGCTGTGTACATCCAGGTTGGAGAGAGTGGTTTTGTTGGTGGGGTTGGAAGAGTGGCCGTGCTGGTCCATCGGGGTAGGTAGAGTGGCCGTACTGGTCCATTAGGGTGGGTAGAGTGGCTTTGTTGGGTGGGGAGAGTGGCTGTACTGGTCCATTAAGGTAGGGAGAGTGGCCATACTGGTCCATTAGGGTGGGGGAGAGTGGCTTTCTTGGGTGGGTAGAGTGGCCCTGCTGGTCTGTTGGGGTGGGTAGAGTGGTCATACTGGTCCATTGGGGTGGGGAGAGTAACTGTGCCAGTCTGTCAGGTTGGGGAGAGTGACTGTACTGGTCTGTCAGGGTGGATAGAGTGGCCGTGCTGGTGGGGCTGGGTGGGGAGAGTGGCCTTGCTGGTGAGGTTGGGTGTGGAGAGTGGCCGTGCTGGTTGGGGTGGGAAAAGTGGTCGTGCACATCTGCTGGGGGGGAAGGTAGAAAGGCTGCATATGTTTGGGGTGGGGAGAGTGGCTTTGTTGGTGGGGTTGGAAGAGTGGCCATGTTGGTCCATCTGAATGGGTAGAGTGGTCGTATTGGTTCATTGGGGTGGGGAGAATGGATGTGCCGGTCTGTTGGGTTGAGGAGAGTGGCTGTGCTGATCTGTCAGGGTGTGGACAGTGCCTGTGCCAGTCTGTCGGGTTGGGTAAAGTGGCCGTGCTGGTAGGGCTGGGTGGGGAGAGTGGCTGTGCTGGTGGAGTTGGGTGTAGAGAGTGGCCATGCTGGTTGGGGTGGGAATAGTGGTTGTGCACGTCCACTGGGGGGTATAGAGACTGTGCACATCCGGGGTGGGTAGAGTGGCCATACTGGTCCATTAGGGTGGGTAGAGTGGCTTTGTTGGGTGGGGAGAGTGGCCGTACTGGTCCATTAAGGTGGGGAGAGTGGCCATACTGGTCCATTAGGGTGGGGAGAGTGGATTTGTTGGGTGGGTAGAGTGGCCGTGCTGGGCCGTCAGGGTGGGTAGAGTGGCCATACTGGTCCATTGGGGTGGGGAGAGTAGCTGTGCTAGTCTGTCGGGTTGGGGAGAGTGACTGTGCTGGTCTGTCAGGGTGGATAGAGTGGCTGTATTGGTGGGGCTGGGTGGGGAGAGTGGCCATGCTGGTGAGGTTGGGTGTGGAGAGTGGCCGTGCTGGTTGGGGTGGGAAAAGTGGTCGTACATGTCTGCTGGGGGGAGGGTAGAGAGGCTGTGCATGTCCGGGGTGGGGAGAATGGCTTTGTTGATGGAGTTGGAGGAGTGGCCATGCTGGTCCATTGGGGTGGGGAGAGTGGCCGTACTGGTCCATTAGGGTTGGGATAGTGGCATTGTTGGGTGGGGAGAGTGGCCGTGCTGGTCAGGGTGGGAAGAGTGGTTGTGCACATCCCCTGGGGGAGGGTGTGGGGAGCCTGTGCATGTCCGGGGTGGGGACAGTGGCTTTGTTGGTGGGGTTGGAAGAGTGGCCGTGCTGGTCCATTAGGGTGGGGAGAGTGGCTTTTTTGGGTGGGTAGACTGGTTGTGCTGGTGGGCTTGGGTGGGGAGAGTTACCGTGCTGTTTGGGGTGGGAAGAGTAGTTGTGCACATCCACTGGGGGGGTAGAGAAGCTGTGCATGTCCTGGGTGGGGAGAGTGGCTTTGCTGGTGGGGTTGGAAGAGTGGCCATACTGGTCCATTAGGGTGGGGAGAGTGGCCATACTGGTCCATTAGGGTGGGAAGAGTGGCTTTGTTGGGTGGGTAGAGTGGCTGTGCCGGTCTATCGGGGTGGGTAGAGTGGCTATACTGGTCTGTCAGGGTGGGGAGAGCATCTGAGCAGTGCAAACTTTGTGCTGCTCACCAGCCCTACTCGCAGTCTTGTGCTGCTGACCTCTACTACCTGATCTGCCTTTCCATCTGCTGCGACAGGAGTACTGCCTTTCTATGTGCCTGCCATATGTCTCGCCCCACTACCCCCCCTAGTGGCACCCAACCCTTACCATTATAACTTTGGCACCATCCCTTCAGCCATCAAAGGTACACACAGATTCTGTAACCCCATGAACCTCCATACCAGACAAACTGAACCCGTGGCCATTATTTTTCTCATGCTAAACTCAACCCACACTCGCACACCAGGCATCGCTGCACCTCTAGTGTCCTCCCCAACCCCTGCCCCACCACCCTCCCTATCCTCCCTAATGCCCCTCTCTCCCCTTAAGCTACTTTCCTGTATTACTCCCAGCCTTCCCATCCCCACCTCCAAAGCAAAACGTCTCTCAGCCTACCAGTTACAGTGTCTCTCATCAAAACTCTGTATGCTGGCCCTCCTACGGCACACCTTCCTACTCCTCCTTGTATCTGGTAACATCCACCCCAACCCAGGTCCACCCCACAAGATTGCCTCCCCTAAAAGCCCGGAGGGGCGGCTGCGGCTTGCTACCCTAAATATATGCAGCCTCCCAAAAAAACACACACCACTCCAAGGCTGGATCGCTCAGCATGCTCCTGACATACTTGCACTCTCTGAGACCTGGCTCACTACCAAGATACCCAGTGAAGTTCTCCTCCTAATTATGCTCTTCCGGCAGATAGGCCCAGCAAGAGAGGCGGGGCTGTGCAATGTATGTCAAATCCTCTCTCAATGCCACTGAAGTCCATACACCAGCATCACAATACGGTGCCCAGGTACTCACAATAAAACTCAGCCTGGGTACCAAAACACTCCACATCATCTCGGCCTACATCCCCCCAAGAAATCAAAAACTCGCATTTGACTCTATTCTCCAAATCATCTCCCATCTACCCAACACTAGCGAAATCATCGTTATGGGGGATTTCAATGTAAACTGGTTATCCCTGGCCTCTTCCAGCTACAAAGATGCCGCCCAGGCCTTTGATCTCACCCAACTAGTCGCCTCCCCCACCAGAAGAGACCTCAGATCCGGGACCTCCACCCTCCTGGACCTCATCTTCACCAACCGGCCGGGAAACCTCTCCGAAACTACAGTACTCCCTGATGCTATCAGCGACCACTCTCCAGTTACTTGCTGGTGGTCGTGCAAGTTGCCCCCAGCACCCCCTAAAATCTCCTGGCAACGTAGACTCAAACAGGGCGTTTAAAGAACCTTATAGCCCACCTAACCAACAGCAACTGGCTCCCCATTTACACTGCCCAGTCAGTTGACTTCGCTCTGGCACACTTTATAACCACCTTCAACAAAGCCTGTGACTTATACGCCCCCTTTTCTAAGCTAGTTGTGAAATCCAGATCCACCCCCTGGATCACACCCCCACTACTAAGCCTGCTCCAGCAAAGAGATAACCTCTGGCACAAAGCCATAGACTCCCAAAGCACCCTGGATAGACAACTCTACAGGGAGGCCCGTAATAAATGTACATGGGCTTTGCGGCAGGCGAAAGCCCACTACTACCAACACACCCTAACCTCTACCTGGGGTGATGGGAAAAAATTTGGGGATAACATAAAAGGAACTCAGTGGCAAATCTAGCTCCCCATCCCCCGCAACTCACTACCAATGGTAGAGGTCACTCCCATGATCATCCCTGCTCGCTGAAGCACTGCTTTACTGGCCTTCTCTGATCTATCCCACATCCTCCCTCCTAACTCCCCAACTCCGAGTTCTACCAATACCCCCTTCCGGCTCTGAGTCATCACCTACCACGAGGCAAATGCTATATTACCAGGGCCATTCTCATACCTGCACAGCAATGACTCCCTTGATCTTAAACTCCTGAAGCTCTCCCTTGATGCCACTGTACCACACCTCACTAAAATTCTTAACCTCTCACTCTGCCTAGGCCAGTTCCCTCTACCTGGAAGAGAGCCATAATCACTCCCATCCTGAAGGGTGGTGACCCCACCAATACCGGCAACTACAGACCCATCTCAATACTTCCCACCTCTCCAAAGCCCTAGAAAGAATAGTCTCTGACCAGTTAACCGAACACCTATCTAAGCATATGCTCCTCAGCCAGGAGCAGCATGGTTTCCGCTCAGGTAATAGTACCATCACCGCCCTCACAGAGCTCACCTCATTCCTACATGAAGCCCTCGACCATGGCTCAATTGCCGGGGCCCATATATGTGGACCTAACCAAGGCCTTCGACACGGTCAGTCACGAGCTTCTGCTTCAAGTCCTCCCTAAACTAAATGTGGTTCCGGAGACATTGGCCTGGTTCAAGGATTACCTCACAGGCCGCTTGCAACAAGTCAGGATATGCTCCACCCTCTCCACCCCTAAAACAGTTTCCTCAGGGGTCCCTCAGGGGTCAATCCTTGGCCCACTGCTGTTCACCCTCTTCCTAAACTCCCTCCCTAAGGCTTGCAGTGGTCAGTTGCTCCTCTATGCCGATGATGCGGTTCTGTTCTGGAAACACCCACACCCTACCGCCCTCCAGCAGGCCCTTCAAAGGCACTTCCGGGAACTAGAGACCTGGTTCACTGAACACCGCCTAATTATCAACTATAATAAAACCAAGTCCATGATTTTTGCCCACCACCAAAGTCCTCATAGTCAGACTGCTCTCCTCATCAAGAATGCTCTAGGTGCCCCTCTGGAACAAGTTTCCAATTTCAGATACCTAGGTGTCACTCTAGACACCTCTCTCTCTTACCAGAGGCATACCCAAATTCTCTCCTCCTCTATCAGCTCTAGGGTAGGCATCCTGTATCGGCTCAAGCACTGCTTACCCGCTCAGGCGATGCAGCTCGCAGTCACCTCCTCCATCCTCTCCCTGGTGGACTACGGGATCACTATATACGGCTCTGCTGAACCCACCTCCCTGAACAGGATAAACATTGTCCTGAACAAAGCCTGCCACCTAGTCACTGGTTGTGATAG
Organism: Neoceratodus forsteri; assembly: GCA_016271365.2. Classification (NCBI taxonomy): domain Eukaryota; kingdom Metazoa; phylum Chordata; order Ceratodontiformes; family Ceratodontidae; genus Neoceratodus; species Neoceratodus forsteri. Next base: position 1,191,568,676 of record CM057456.1, read on the forward strand.
GCTAACCCACACCTGTGATCTCTATGCGTTATCTGGTTGGTTAAACTTCCAACATCGATTACAGTTCCACACCTGCATCCTCGCAAAAAAGATACACCTTCACCTAGCCCCCGTCGGACTTTTCCCCTTAATCAGTTCTGCACCTCACAGGTGCAATACAAGACTCTCTGCAAGCTCCCCCTTCCTTGTACCTCAATGTAGAACCTCACTAGGGCAAAGATCCTTCCGATACCGAGCCTCTCTCTGGCTCAATGCATTACCATACTCACTATCACAGACTCACAGCATCTCTCAATTTAAAACAGGCCTCAAAGCTCACCTCCTTGAGAGAGCCATATGTGACTACTGACTAACTGTGCTCACCCAGTTAACCGCCCTCCCTCCCCCTATTCTCGACTCAGGGCCACACAAGGCCCCACGTATCTCATCAAGAATCCCCGCCTGGGTATCCCAAGATTGCTGCCTAACTTCCTCAACAGTCATTAAGTTTTGCCTGGACTGCTCCTTTGATTCAGTTCTGTATATTCTGCCTGTTCCAAGTATGTTCCCTACTGTATTTGTCTACCCTCCACCCTTTGTAACCGACGTGGAGCCTTTGCAAAAGAGTCTATGTCTCAAAGGTTTGTAATTCCGATTGTTTCCAATAAATAAAATAAAATGTCTGGTAAGTTTTTATGTTTCTGATACAACACCCTTGCTATTGTTATTTGAATGGGAAAGCAAAGAAGGGAAGATGTTGGGCAGGGGGTGGGCATGAGCTAGTATGCTTAATGTTAAAAAAAAAATGTATTTGACATATGACAGACATGCTGGAAAAAATGGTTCTGGTCTTTGAGGGAGGGGCGAAGGGCAGTGGCACAGAACCATTTTTCGCAGCATGTACACCAGTCTGCCAGGTTCATGCCACACTCTGGTGGTTGGTCATTGATGGTTGGCAGAGGGACTGGCTGAGCAGACTGGCACACATGCTGGAAAAAAACGGTTCTGGCCTCTGAGGGAGGGGCGGATGGGCAGAGTGGCACAGAGCCATTTTCTCCATGTACAGTCTGCCAGTTCAGCTACTCACGCTCTGGTGGTTGGTCGTTGATGATTGGCAGAGGGACGGGCTGGGCAGACTGGCACACATGCTGGAAAAAATGGTTCTAGCCTCTGAGGGAGGGGCGGACTGCAGAGTGGCACAGAACTATTTTTCTCAGCATGTACTCCAGTCTGCAGGGTCCGTGCCACCCTCTGGTGGTTGTTTGTTGATGGTCGGCAGAGGGACGAACTGGGAAGACTGGTACACATGGTGAAAGAAAAATGGTTCTGGCCTCTGGTGAGTGAAAAGGCAGGGTGGACAGGCATACTGATGCAGAACCATGTTTTCTAACATGTATGCCAGTCCACTGGGTCCGTGCCATTCTCCAGTAGCAAACATTTACAACGTATGCTTATATATTTTTTTTTAACATTACTGTGTGGTTTGACAAGATGTTATATGGCCTGTCCTCATTTAGCACCCTGGATACCTCAGGGAGGACTGGCTGCATCGCGAACCAGGGTCCCAGGCTTGTGACTCAGCCAGTCCCCCCCCAGGGTAGGGGGAAGGTGTGTTGTTTGGTTTTTGTGGTGGTTTGCTGGGCATGTGCCTTTATTGAAAAATGCATTATTTCATTTATTATGTACTGTGTTGTGCTGCCCAGGACCTGCTGTCTCTATCCTGGCAATCCTGAATGCAAACGTGGAGTAAAAAAAGTATTTTTGAGTGGTGTGCATGTGTGTGCGTCTGCATAGAAGAATAGAAACACACACTCGTACAAAAAACTTTATTAAACATCATCAAACTGAATCAATCATGTTTCATCTGAACCCAGAGGGCATCATCCATGCAGCTGGAAATGCAGATTGTCCTCCTCGGTTCCCTTTATCAATTTTGGAGGATGCAGGCATCAGATTATCTAGGGGATAAGTAAAGACAAGTTCATAAACTGTCAAACTGCATGTTAATAATTTTACTACTTTTATTAAATACGTTTTCTACGCTGAACCTTTTGCTGGAATGTCTAATGGAATATGTTGGAGGCCTGTCCTGATTTTTGCTTATAAAATTTAAAATTAAAAGTTCCAAATAAAGAAGTACTTGTCTTTCAGGGGGCACACTGTGGCAGTGCATGGGTATCTGGAGGGGTCATTCACACAAACATCTTGTGATGGCTTTTCTCCTAGGTGGTGTGGTGTAACTGCCTTGGCATCAGGGCAGTCTGCGTTTGCTTGGATGTGGTTGAGAAACTATAGAGATGGTGAGTTCTTAAAGGAGAACTGCTGGCCGATGTGAAGCCCCGACCACTGTACAGATCGGGCTTCATCTATCTTGTCCCCCCTGCAGGCACTATATTAAATAATCATTGCACTTAATCCCTCAGATTGGTAAATTCTCTGTTGCACCCAGCTCTTTAATTTAGGAGCTTGTGAACATCCCGCACTCTCGCTCATGAACTGACGACACTACCTTGCCCTTTCTTCAATAGTGCTCTTATGCTTGGATATTTAAATTTTGTGCCCTTTTATTATAAATCCCATGGTGTGCCTAGGCCACTATTGCCCTGCCTATTGAGAAAGGGGCAAGGCATTGTCATCAGCAGTTTTAATATGAATAAGAGTGCATCACATTCAGTAGTGCCATAATTAAATTTCCGGGTGCTCCAGAGAATGTACCAATTTGTACTAGTGATCAGGTGCAAAGATTAATCTATGCTAACTACAGGAGGGATAGGAGAAGCAAACCACCGATCTGTAAAGTAGTCTTGGTTTCACTGCTGCCGGTAGAACTCATTTCATGAGTTTGAGCTCCAACGTGAAAACTAAGAGGCTCCATGTTCATGAAGACCAAGTCAGAAAGTGCACAAATTACTGTTTTTGTGATTCTGAATTGGTATATTCTTTGGCAAAGATTATGTTTATGTATCTGTCCATTAGCATCCATTAGCATCCTTATTAATCACATGTGGATTTTTTAAGTTGGATGCACTTTGTTTACCAATAAACCAATTCAGGCATCTAAATATTAGATAGGGACTGAACCAACGGAGTCCACCTTGGCATCTGGTGGTTCAGCTTACTTCACGTCTGAACTTGGACAGATTGGTACATGGCATTGGGCTGCAGTGCTGCACATGCTGCCGTCACTCCTGAGCGGTGGGGGCTGCAGTGCTGCCACTGTTGCTATCACACTGGAGGGGCGGGGACTGCAGTGCTGCCACTGTTGTTGTCACACTGGAGGGGTTGGGGCTGCAGTGTTGCCACTGTTGCCATCACACCAGATGGGTAGGGGCAGCAGTGCTGCCATTGTTGCCATCACATAGGACAGGTGGGGGCTGCAGTGCTGCCACTGTTGCCATCACACCAGATTGGCAGGGGCTGCAGTGCTGCCACTGTTGCCATCACACTGGAGGGGTGGGGGCTGCAGTGCTACTGTCAAACACTGATTTAGGAAAGACCATTGTTTCCATTTTGCCTGGAGATGGAAGTTGAAGTCACTTCTTGGTGCTTTCAAAGCTTTGCTCTGTTACAGACTGTACTGCTGTTCAGCTCGCACCCATACCTGGCCTGTTGACTAATGTGGATGCCTGAACTCCAGACCTGCTAACAGCAACATGTCCTGTGATTGTGTCACTGCTCCACTGAAAAAGTAAGTTTTGCGGCTGTTCCATGGTTCTGTTGTTTGGTCAGGGTTATAGGCAAGACTGTCTGGTTCAGTTTCTTGCTCTGGTTTGGGGGCAACAGTAGCTATTCAAGGTAGTGTTTATTTTCAGGTGGTTAGTGACTGAATGGTTTGGAGTGTTGGTGGCAAATTGGGCTGCCATGTAACTGCTCCATCATCAACCACAATTAAAATAATTGAAAATTACCTACAGGGATACTGACACCAACCCTGGCTGGACACTTTATCAGTGATGGCCCTGGTGGCAGTCACTGAGAGTACTGCACCCCAGTCAGTGAGGAGCTGCCCATGAGTGACTTGGATGAATGGAGGGTGTCTGCATCAACATCCTCCATGGAAGTGGGTTTTGTTAGTACACCCCACCATGTTGACCCAGAGCCCTTGTCACCAAATGCTAAAATGTGAGGATCTGCTACTTTAAGTTTTATACACCCTGGGTGGTTTGGCACAAAGGTGGGTGGTGATGACTGGGGAATGTGGGTGGCAGCTGGGCCATCACAATAAGACCCTACCTCTATGGACCCCTGCTTATGTACTTGGCTTTCAGGGTAGGTGGCTGCAGCCATGGCTATTGGTAACACCTTAGTCCTGGTGGCTCACAGATGAACTTTCAGGTTCTGTCTCCTGGCATAGGAGGCAGCTGACATGTCTGACTAGGTGTCATTTACTTGTGCGTGTGGGGGTGAGGGTGTGTGTGAGTGTCTTTATTTAGATAATAACTGTGTGTTTTTTTTTTCTGATTTTAGGCTTCAACATTCCTCCTTGGTGTGAATTTCAGCTGAAAATAATCATCATCTCTAAAAGGTATGGTATGGTCTTCATATTCATATGTTTTATCAAGTTTTGGTTTGTTTTGGTTGGCTGACCTGGTGTTTCTGGGATGGGTCTGGACAGGACTCATTATGAAATGCTAATATTTCTCTTGAACTGGATAAGCCTGAGCCAGGAAGACCGTCAAGGTCTTAGTGCAATGCGGGGGGCAATCCTGCTCCGAGGGAGAGTGGACCTCTGAGTAGGTGTTGAATGTTACTGGGGGCAAACAACAGTGGGAAAAATGTTTCCCCTCCCGGTAACAGAACCTGAGTTGGAGCACCGTGCTGGCCAAGCTGCCAGTGGCCTAGGCCTCCACACCATGGGAGCAGCTCTGCCAGCTTCTGCATTGCCCTTGCTGTTCTCCTGCCTGACTATAGGTAGGGTTGCAGTTCCTCACATCCGCTACTTTACTGCTGTTGGGTGGGTTTCCATCGCGCTACTGCACATGGGATCCTGTATGTCATCCGGATTTCTCATCAGCTGTAACCGGAGCTATATTCTGATGTCAATATTCTGCTTTTGCATTATAGTCAAGCCTGTGACAGCTTCTGAGGTCAGCTTGATTTCTGTAGCTGCTCCTCCTGGCTGTCATCCATGGATTGAACACAGGTTAGCAGTGAGAGTCTGATTCTGGTATTCTTGTATTTTGTATGGATTGTGAGCTGCTGAGGTCAGTATGTTTTCTGTAGCTGTTCCTCCAGACTCTCATTAATGGGCAGCAATTATCTGTGAGATTTTGATCCTTAATGTAGTAGTTCTGAAGCTTTAATGAGTAGTTCTAAAGCTCGTTTTAATATCTCTCCAACTTGTGTTCCACTTTTTAGTTCTTTGGAGTCATCTGCACTACACATCTTGATGGCAACACCAAGCAAAATTGCTAAACTTTCCAGTGTCACTGCTAAGGACCGTGCATTATAATTCAAGTCGGATGGCATGTGTGAGGATGGAGGGAAAATGTTTTGTCGCTTTTGTGATCACCCCATTGACTATATGAGGAAGGATACAGTGGTGGATCACTGCAAAAGTAAAAAAACATACAAAAAATGCAAGCCAGAAGAATAGCAACAGACAGGTGACACTTCACATCGGCTTTACTGACACAACTTCTGCAGCTGTAGCTGCAGCACGGGAGAATACTGTATTGGGTGTATTGAGGGCTTGGTGTGGTGCAAATATACCCATTGAAAAGTTGGATCAACCATGCATAAGAGACTGGATCCACTTTAAGGCAGAACTCTCTGTAATGTACGATGACATGACCGAGGCAGATGCCCGCAGCATACTGAACATAATTTTTGTCTTGCAAGGCAGAAAATCTATCATTGCAGACACAACAGAGTTGACAGCGGTGAACCACACCACTGCCGCACAAAGCGTTATAAAGACATTGCAGAAATATGATGTGGAGATGGACCAAGTAGTCACCTTCATCAGTGACAATGCGCGGTACATGCTGAAGAGCTTCAAGATGTTTTATATGGCCTTATTGGTGCCCATGTGATCCATGATGGTTGCTAGGCACTGTCACAACCCCACTCAGCAGGTCAGTCCCTCTGCTCCTACAGTGTCAACCTCTGAGCGCAGTATTGTGAACAGTTAACAGAAGAGGGTAACCCTCCTGTCTGTTTTATGGGTTTGAATCAAACTTTGGTCTCAAGTTCTGAAGGGAGTCAAACTGTGAACCTCTTGCTAGCGTACCCAATGTACAGGCTCAGATAATTTGGCTCTTCGTTGGGGCCAGATATCTTTCGCCTACGGGCACCTAACCAGGTGTACAAAATGAACCCTTAAAAAATCTATGAAAGACCTCAGAATAAACTCTTAGCTTTTCCCACTTTGGTATTACCAGTAAGTTATGCCCAGTGTCAGCTTTAACCATATATACTTCACTTGTCAAAGATAGAATTTCAAAGGCACACAAGTAGTCTCTAAAAATGAGATGTTTACTTAAAAATAGATAAAACTGCAAAATGTAAATACAGAACCATATATCACAAAATCATGCAATCACTTAAAAAAACAGATTTAAAGTGCAAACAAAATCTCCTACCACAGTACTCTTAGAATTGTCTTTCTATATCTTCTAACAGTGCCTGATGTTGCTTTTTCAGAGTCCAAACATGTGTGTTCTCTACAGGTCACTCACAGCGTAATTAAAACAACTGTCTTGAGCCTGCCTTCTCCATAATGTCACCCAGTTCCTCCTCTGTTTATTAAAAATTATACAATCAGGATGTCTGTCCAGCAGGAGGTAAATTAATAAAGGTGACCTCAGCAAAACTCATGTACCCATATGACTTCCCAATCAAGTCTGTAATTTTCCAAAGTCTTTCTTTCATCCATGAGCAGCATCCTGCTTTTTACAGACATCAAAGAGCATTTATGACTTCGCACCTCAGTGACATAACCGCATTTTTCCTCTAAACGTCATAGCAGTTTATGATTTCCTATCCTAGCAGCTGGCAGCTACAATTAAGCTAGATAAACAGGAGATCCTTAATTTAAGTCTCTTCTAGCTTGTAATTATCTCCTGGCTTTTAGGATAATTGCTTTTAGTTGAACCCTGGGGGGTTTTGTCATCCCAGTCCCAGGATTCCTCATGAGAGACAATCACACTGCATTTTTATATTACAAAAAATCATACAGTGATCAGAACCAGCTGTCCAAGCATCACAATCCTCCCTACCTAGACTGAATTTGGGAGCTCTATCCCATGCATGGGATAAGCTTCCCAAATCAGTTCACTCCTCGTAGACGCGAGACAACCCATCTGAGTTCTGATTTTTCGCTCCAGCCCTATGTACGATTGTCATGTCATACCCTTGCAAAGCAAGACTCCATCTTAGCAATCTACCATTCATCTTTCCCATTTGGGTCAGCCAAACGAGGGGGTTGTGGTCAGTCTGTACCATGAAATGCTGCCCATACAAGTATGGCTCTAACTTCCTTAGGGACCACACTATAGTAAGACACTCCTTTTCCACAGTGGAGTATGCCTGCTCCCTAGGAAGTAACTTTTTACTCAGGGGTGCTATTGGGTGATCTCTCCCTTGGCTGGATGTCTGACTCAGTACTGCCACAATACCCATGTCCGAGGCATGAGTCTGAACTATAAAGGGTCTGCTATAGTCAGGACTTGTCAAAACAGGAGCACTGCACAGTGCCTCCTTTAATCTGGTAAAGGCTTCTTCACAGGCTGGCTCCCAGGTAATTTGTTTTGGCATCCTGTTCTTTACCAGGTCAGATAGGGGAGCAGCCAGGGCACTGTAATTGGGTACAAATTTTCTATAGTACCCTGCTGTCCCAAGAAAACTCCTAACCTGCTTCTGCATTTCTGGTCTGGTCTACACCTGGATTACCTCTATTTTTATTTGGTTAGGATGGAACTGTCCCCGGCCTACCACATGCCCGAGGTATGCCACTTCTCCCATGGCCACCTGGCACTTCCCAGCTTTGACAGTGAGCCCCGCCCTCTGTATTCTGCCCAGCACTTCCCTAATGTGGGACAGGTGTTCCTCCCAGCTAGTACTAAAGATGGCAATGTCATCCAGGTATGCCATGGCGTACTCCTCAGCACCATTTAACACCTGGTTCATCAACCTTTGGAAAGTGGCCAGGGCGTTCTTCATTCCAAAAGGCATTACTTTAAATTCAAATAAGCTTATCAGAGTGATGAAGGCCGACCTCTCCTTAGCTCTGTTTGTTAACTTTACCTGCCAATAACTCTTGGTCAGGTCAATCATTGTAAGGGTAGGTAACCCCTCCCAACTTGTCCAGGAGTTTGTCCATCCAGGGCATCGGGTGGGTGTCTGACTTTGTGACTGCATTCAGTCCATGATAGTCCACACAGAAACAAGCAGAACAATCTGGTATAGGCACAATGACTACGGGTGAGGCCCCAGGAGCTGTGGGATCTCTGGATTACCCTTAAATCCAGCATCTCCTCCACTTTTCTCCTAATGTCCTTTTGGACAGCCTCTGACACCAGATATGCTGTCTGCTGTATGGGCATCTGTGTCCCTGTCTCCACATCGTGCATCACTAAGGGGGTTAGTCCACGCTTGGCGCTAAACAATGGTGCAAAGTCTGCTAAAACCTCCCTTACTTCCTGGATCTGGTCCGGGGCCAGCTGGGGAGACAATTTTACTGCCTCCACAGAGGACTCCTGCTTGCTTTCTTCCAGCAAGTCCAGAAGGGGGTTCCCTTCATCTGTCCCCTCCCCAGGACTACACACTGCAAATACCATGTCAGCCCTATTTGCATATGGCTTCATCATGTTGACATGGTAATCCTTTCTGTCTGTCTTTGGTCAGGTAACTCTACAATATAGTTCACGTCATTTACCTTCCTAACCACTTTATACAGTCCTGCACACTCAGCCTACAGCTTGTCTTTCCTGACCAGAATAAGGACCATGACTTCCTGACCCACCATGTACGAGCAAGCTCTGGTTCTGCGGTCATACCACACTTTTTGTTTCTGTTGGGCAGCTACCAGGTTGCTCTGGGCTGTCCCCATAAGCTTCTTCAGCCTTTCCCTAAACCTAAGGATGTAATCCATAATGAAAGTTCCCTGGGTGGTGTGCTTGCCTTCTCAGTCCTCCCAGATCAAGTCTAGGGGACCACGTACCCGGCGTCCATATCAGAGTTCAAAGGGGGAAAATCCTGTTTACTCTTGGGGCACCTCCCTGTATGCAAACAACAGGTGGGGAAGGTATTTCTCCCAGTCCCTCCCTTGCTGTTCAGCAAACACCTGGAGCATTGACTTCAGGGTACCATTGAATCTTTCCACAAGCCCATTGGCTTGTGGTTGATACAGTGTCATGCATCTCTGCACCACTCAACATTCTCCCGCAAACATTTCATCAGGTCTGACATGAAGGAACCCCCTCAACTGGTGATAACCTCCTGCAGAAACACAACATAGGAGAAAATTCCAAGTAAGGCATCTGCCACTTTGCCTGTCCTCAGTGAGGATGGGGTGACTGCCTCTGGGTACAAGGTGGCATAATCCACCACAGTCAGGATGAATCTCTTCCCTGAGGAGCTGGGGTTATTTAAAGGCCCCACAATACCCATTCCCACCCTTTGGAATGGCTCCTCCACTATGGACAATGGAATCAGGGCAGCTTGGGTTTTCTTGCCTGCCTTCCCTATTTCTTGGCACCAGTGACAAGACCTGCAATACTCCTTCACCTGCTGGGTGAAGTCGGGCCAGTAGAAATTCTGGGCCAACCGCTGCATAGTGCACATGATTCCCAGATGACCAGACAAGGGAATGTCATACGCAATCTTGAGCAACTGCTCACGATACCCCTGGGGAATGACAAGCTGCCTGCCTAGCATCCCTCCCTCTCTCTGCACAGCCTGAGTATACTTCAGTCCATTTTCCCAATAAACCTTATGTTTACCGTCACCTCCCTGTGCCCCATCAGAGTCTTCTCAAGCCCTCAGCTTCTCTAGACTAGGGTCACTTCTCTGAGCAGCTGCAAACCCTTCACACATTCCCAAGGCATGGGACAGGTCTCCTTCAGTTGTTAAACTAAAGTCCCTAGCACTAGCATCAGGACACTCAGGATCACTTTCAGTCCCAACACTCTGACAACTGATCACCTCTCCCTCTTCAGAGTAACCCTCTGTAGCTGTGTTGTTAACTGCTACTGGGGAAATTTCTACCCCCTTTTCATTAATCTCTATATCAGGAGACACAAGCTGGGGAACCAGCCTCTGAGTGGTTTCCACAATGGCTTCTGTGGAGTTCCGGGAACTACAATTTTCCCTTGCCACTTGGCTACGGGTAACTGCACACACCATCTCCTGTTTGAGATTGTTGCCCAGGATCACATCCACTGCTAAGGTTTGGGCTACAGCCACCTATTGCACAGTCCCCCCCGTCTCATCCCAGTCTAGGAGAACACTAGCAAGGGGCAATGTTTTTTCCCCACCAGTAAAGTCTTGCACAATGACGTATTTATTGGGAATAAGCTGACCAGGCTGTACCAGATCCCCTTTTACCAATGTTAGGGATGCCCCTGTGTCCCTTAACCCTTGTGTCTGTACACCATTCACCATGACTTGGTGCATGTGTTCTCTCATGTTCACAGGCATGCTTCCAGGGACACACAAGCAACTCACTTCCTTCCTAGCCCCTGGTTGTGTATTGCTTGCCTTTTTGGGACACTGTCTGGCAATATGTCCAGTTTCTTTACACAACCAACATTCATTTCTTTTCTCAGAGAAATCATTTCTCTGAAACCTGGGGCTAACTGGTTTTGGTGGTGGCAGTGAGTGTTTTAGCTGCCCTGAAGGCACGCTTTTCCCTTTCTGCACTGCCACGCCCACCCCATTTGCTCTCAAAGCAGGTCTGCTCTTGGCATAGTGGTCCGAGAGTTCAGCAGCCTCTTGCACTGTTTTGGGATCTTGGTCCTCCAGCCAGGTTTTCAGCTCTGCTGGGCATGCCCAGAAAAACTGTTCTAACAAAATCACATTCTCAATTTTATCAACAGAGTTTGCTTCAATTCCTTCCCACCAAAGTTTTAAAAACTGACGTTGTTTAATGGCTAGCTCCTCATAGCTGATGTCAGGGCTTCTCCTGAGCTTGCAAAATTTAGCGCTCTATGATTCAGCAATTAATTATTTTTTTTTTAACAGTGCAGCTTCAAAAGAATTTAAAAAGGGATCCATATCCTCCCCCTCTTTAAATTCGGCTATCAATTTGGAATTCAGTTTGTAACCCAGTCCTGTAGTCCCGGTTAAACACAAGCCACTCACCTGCTCTGGTGCCACTGGTTGGAGTCGTAGCTTTACAATTTCATGTTGCCTCTGGCGCTCATGCTCCTCACGGTCCACCTCTCACTGTTCACGCTCTGCATCTCGGTGTTCTTGCTCTCTCTTCTCCTCTGCTTCTTGAGCGTTCTCACTCCCTCTTCTCCTCTGCAGCTCACTGTTCTCACTCCCTCTTCTCCTCGGCAGCTCACTGTTCTCGCTTCTCTTCTCTCTGGAATTCCAGCTCCATTCTGCACAATTCAATTTGCAGCCTGAGTGCTTCTGGATCCAGAATATTGGTTAACTTTACATGCTGCTGTGGCCCTTCACTGGCACTGGCCCTGTTGTCCTCCTCAATGGATCTGGACACTGCACTGTCTGCTAGCCCTGCCCACACTCGAGGTTTGGTTCTTTTCAGTCACTGTCTGTGACTCGATGCTCTGGGTATCTGCTACCATCAGGGCATCTATGATGTCCTGTTTGGTGGCTTTCACCTCGAATGGGACTCCTCTGTCCCCGCACAACTGCTTTAAGTAGTCTACAGTGTGCCTGCTGTAGTTGGAAGCCATCTTCTTCCCTAACTATGGCTACTCTGACTTTCACTTTAGACATAAAAAATAAAATGGATAGGAACTTGACTACGCCAAGTGATATAGTTCTGTCTCTTTTTTAAAAATAAATCACTGCCTTTTTCTTTCTTTGCAAGTGAGCTTATGGTCTCAAGCTGACACACTGAACAATAAAAGCTTGTAATACCAAAATTATCACACCACTGCCAACCAATCTGTCACAACCCCACTCAGCAAGTCAGGCCCTCTGCTCCCACAGTGCCAATCTCCGAGCGCAGTATTGTGAACAGTTAACAGAACAGGGTAACCCTCCTGTCTGTTTTGTGGGTTCAGATCAAACTTTGGTCTCAAGTTCTGGAGGAAGTCAAACTGTGAACCTCTTGCTAGCATACCCAATGTACAGGATCAGATAATTCTGCTCTTTGGGGGGGGCAGATATCTTTTGCCTATGGGCACCTAACCAGGTGTGCAAAATGAACCCTTAAAAACTCTATGAAAGATCTCAGAATAAACTCTTACCTTTTCCCAGTTTAGTATTACCAGTAAGCTATGCCCAGAGTCAGTTTCAACCATATATGCTTCACTTGTCAAAGAAATAATTTCACAGGCACACCAAATAGTCTCTAAAAATGAGATGTTTACTTAAAATAGATAAAACTGTAAAATGTAAGTACAGAACCATATATCACAAAACCATACAATCACTTGGAAAAAACAGGTTTAAAGTGCAAACAAAATCTCCTACCACAGTACTCTTAGAATTGTCTTTCTATATCTTCTAACAGTGCCTGATGTTGCTTTTTCAGAGTCCAAACATGTGTGTTCTCTACAGGTCACTCACAGCGTAATTAAAACAACTGTCTTGAGCCTGCCTTCTCCATAATGTCACCCAGCTTCTCCTCTGTTTATTAAAAATTATACAATCAGGATGTCTGTCCAGCAGGAGGTAAATTAATAAAGGTGACCTCAGCAAAACTCATGTCCCCATATGACTTCCCAATCAAGTCTATGATTTTCCAAAGTCTTTCTTTCATCCATGAGCAGCATCCTGCTTTTTACAGACATCAAAGAGCATTTATGACTTTGCACCTCAGTGACATAACCTGCATTTTTCCTCTAAACGTCTTAACAGTTTATGATTTCCTATCCTAGCAGCTGGCAGCCACAATTAAGCTAGATAAACAGGAGATCCTTAATTTAAGTCTCTTCTAGCTTGTAATTATCTCCTGGCTTTTAGGATAACAGCTTTTAGTTGAACCCTGGGGGGGTTTGTCATCCCAGGCCCAGGATTCCTCATGAGAGACAATCACACTGCATTTTTATATTACAAAAAAATCATACAGTGTTCAGAACCAGCTGTCCATGCATCACAGGCACATGTTTTATCTTTGGTGGGAGACACATGGATTGACTATTTTGAACTGGTCAATAAACATGTGGCACTTGTGAAATACGCATTCCTGTAGTTGTCCAAATGCAAGAGGGAGTACTTGGCATTCCTGGAGGGGTGAGATTTAGAAAGGAAAATATTGCCTCCTGTTCCTGTCTTAACATGTTGGAACACTTAGTTTGAAACAGTTAAGTACCATTCACTTTACCTTCAGCACTTAAGAGGCTTCTTCCAGGAGGAAACAAGTGATTGCAACTCCATGAATTCTTTGAGAAAACTCTTCTAAGAATGATTTACAGAGCTGCAGATTCACACAACCTTCATTGCCGAAAACTGCAATGACCTAATCAGTGCAATAGAGCTTCTACAAAGCAAAGACAGACCCTTGGCTATTTCTTTGTATGATACACTGCATGGAATAAAACAGAGGTTTCAGGTGGGCATATCAAAAACAGAAGCATTTGGAGAAAGGACAGATGAATACTTGACTACTCTTAGGTCACGGGTTAAGCAGGAGCACATTTCAGTGTTCCAAAAGGCATTTGGAGTAGCCTTAAACAAAATGGCAAAACACATGGAAACAAACCCAGCCATAGAGTTCTTGAAAGCCTGCCATATTTTGAACCTCTACAACCTTCCCAAAATGAGTAGGGACTTCATGCACTACTCCAGTGACAGTTCTGTATTTGAACTGCACAACCAAACTGCACTACAAAAGGATTTGGAGATGTATGTTGAGCAGGACATAGGAGACCTTCTAGACATAATGGACTTTAATGTTGGCTAGTATTGGATTTCAGTGCAGCCTCAATTACCAGTACTAGCCAAAGCTGCCCTGCAAGTGATTTGGGTACTTGTGTCGAGTACCGATGTGCAGAGATCCTTCTCAGTCTACGGACAGATCCACACAGATCAAAGACGTAATCTGCTAGTAGACAATATGAAATTGCTATCCCAGCTTATGTACAATAAGTCAAAGTATTAGATCTGTGAATGTTTTTCACAGAAGTTTTGCACATTTCATTTAATTATATAGGGTTTAAACATTTTCAATAATTTTGTTGGCTTGTTTTCCACATTCCTTGGCATGTCATGTATATTTATACTTTAGGTTTTAGTTTGTGTTTTTCACTGTATATATTTTGTCATACTGTATTTCACATTTTGCACATTTTCGTTTAGGTTTTGCACAGTTTTTCACATTTACTGTTCCTTTACACATTTGACACTTCAAGTAATTGTATTTAGGTTTTAGTTCACTTGTGTTTTATTATATATTAACTGTTTTCTACATTCTGCACATTTTCACTTAGATTTTGTTTTTGTTCACATTTTTCAACTGTTGTACTTTAATATGTTTTGTGATTTGCAATCTTTGCACTCTTTATAAACTACTTTTCTTGAAATGCTGTACTTGCTTTTATTATTGACTTCATTTACATTTCTTGGGATGAGGAGTTATGAGAAAGACCATGTGGGCGATAACTTAGTCTGCATGTGTGGTGACTGGTGGCAGTCTCTAATGGCTAGTTTCTTTTAATTTATCCAAGTGTCCTGCAATCTAATATTCTGTATTGTCACACCTGAGGGATATGGGCTGCAGAGCTTTACCACCATGTTACTGACAACACAAAGGAAGGATGGAGGCCACAGTGCTGCTGCCATCGCACAGGAGGGAGGAGGGCCGCAGTGCTCCTGCTGCCATCACACCAGAGGTATGGGACACACAATGCTGCTGCCAATCACACCTGAGGGAGGGGTGCACAGTACTGCAGTCCCCATTGCACCAGAAGGATAGGGGGCCATAGTGATTCTGTCATTATACGGGAGGGATAGGGGATGTAGTGCGTCTGCTGCCTTCACACATTGTAGCTTCTAAAATAACTTAATAGCTACAAGTTTAGATATGCAACAGCAGAGATAGAAATGTGACAATGCATGCTAGCAGAGTGAAAAAAAATGGTTGAATACAGGTCACAAAGCCAACACCGGTAAAAAACGATTGTGGCCTGGCAGACACTGGTGACAATATCGGTTTTGTCAATCTGCAAAATGGAATTTGCCTTTTCTCAATCACGGTAAACCACTGTCCCTGTTGATAAGGGTTGCACCCCACACTTACAAGAGGAGCCACACAACTCTTCCTCTTCTTTTCTGTTCACTGGATGCAGACACACCAGTGGGTGAGGTTATACCTTGGGTAAGACCTGTTCTACTTTGCACAAATTCATAAGTTTTTCTCACTATGCTACTACAGTCATTTAGGATTACAGTAAGTTTCACACTTGTAAGGCACCATGGTGCCTTGTCACCTAGTGGTGCAGGAGGCCTTCACTGCTGTAGGGACAATGCCTCTCAGACTTTGATTCACTGATGGATGTCCATGGGTCCCCTGGTCCTAAGGGCAGCTGCTCTGTGCCAGGCCAGTACCCCACTGGTGCCCAGTAGTCACCTTCTATATTCAGTACCTGAAGTCACAGCTTCCCTTACTCACTGGATGGTGTGCTGGGCATAGCATGGCAGTGCATACTCCAGTCTGTCCACAGGCAGTGACGGGCTATAATTCCAGCACCTCTGCCAGTGGCAGCAGCTCCAGCACCCATCCCAGTCTGGGAACTTCTGTCACACAGTGTAGGTATATCTCCCATCTTAGTCAGCAGTCTTGCCTCTGTAACCAGACTTCTCTTTATTAGCAGCTCAGTGAGCATAGGACCATACATGACCCCCAAAGATGACACCTTCTCTTCTAGGGAACCCTTCCTGCACCACAAGGCAACTTGGAACTCTCCTTGAGGAAATGTCTCTCAGGGTCCCCACATTCTCCCAGTTTGTCCCTTCACATGATCCTCACAATTAACAGTGACCTGCATTAAATTCCCCCGATCCCTTCCCTGGGATCTACATTACTTCTTGGGCCTGTCCCTGGAGGCTTCCAGGTGACTGGTGTTGAGGTGATCTGGTCTTAAACTTCTGGATTTCATCTTATTACTACATCTCATGTACCCCGGCAGAGAAAATTATTCAATCCATGCCAAAATGCAATTGTGCACAACTGCAGCGCCACTCCACGCCACAGGTGCGAAAACACATTTTGGGTAGGATTCAAAAATGACAGCTATGACATACATGAATTGGGGTCATAAGAAGGCTATGTTAAAAATCTGAGGTAAAAATATTTAACATTTCCGAAGTTATGAGCTGGCATAGTGAAATTGGAATAAATGGTCATAACTTTTGCATTTTTTCATAGTTTCACACCATATTTTCAACATAGTCTTCTTATGACCCCACCTCACAAACCATGTATGTGAAAATTTTAAAATCCATGCCAAAATGCCATTCTGCACCACAGGTGTGAAAACACTTTTCAGGTAGGATGTGAAAAATTACAGTATTACTGTTCATGAGATGGTGTGAAAAAATGGCTATGCTGAAAATTTGGAGTGAAAATATAAAAAAATTACCAAAGTTACACACGTGCGTAGAAAAATTTCAATGAACACATGTAACTCAGCCATTTTTAGGAATTCTTTCATCAGATTTTCAACATGGGCATTTTGGGACCCCACCTCATGGACATTGGCACTGTCATTTCATTAATCAGGCCTGAATGGTGATTTCATGCAGTGACCATGAAATCACCTTCCGGGCCCAATTAATGAAACAACAGTGACAGTGCTCATGAGGTGGGGTCCCAAAAAGCCCATGTTGAAAAATGAGTGGAAAAAAAACTAAAAATAGCAAAGATATCAACATAAGTTGAAAATGCTATTGAAATACATTATACAGCAATTACTTTGATTCCTCAGTTTGTAATTCGGCTTTGAATAGTGCAGACGTGTCCCAGTCCACAGAAGATATCAGTGGACGCCCTCTGGTGGTAAGTATAGGGCAAGGGGGGGAGTGTGGGGTGGTGGGTGCTCAGTGGGAGGGTCGGGATGGGGGAAGGGGACAACAAGGAACTGTTTTCTTTTTTACAGGTTTGAAAAAATACATATATCGGGAAACTGGGAGTGGGCTCCCCAGTGTCCCACACTGGCGGGGGTGCTTCCAGTGCTGACACAGGGATTGGGACCCCCAATGTTGGCAACAGTATGGTATGTGAGGGGACTGTTTTCTATTTTTACAGGTTAAAATTAAGTACATATATTGGGACACTGGGAGTGGGCTCCCCAGTGTCCCACACTGCTTGTGGGGGGTACATATCTCAGGGCACTGGGAGTGGTCTCCCCAGTGTCCCACAGTGGTGGGGGGGCCTCTGCTACTGACATGGGGATTGGGCACTCTGATGTTATCAAATGTACAGTTTATGAGCATGCCTTGGCCCCCTTCCTCTTAGAGGCTGCAAAACAAGGGGGCTGAGGAATCAATTCCTCGAATTCTGGGGTCTGTTTGCCCCTAAATGCTTAGAAAAGTTTTTTTTCCCACGGATGTATTTGTGCCACAAATTGCAGCAGCTGTCCTGTGAAGCACTCTTCCTTGTTTTCATGAACCAATGGGAGTTTGCCACAATTTGTGACACAACCCCCATGTTTTGCAAAACAATGCTGCAATTTGCAGCCCAAATACAGCTGCGGAAAAATTAAACATGTTTCTGAGCATTTTGGAGGCAAAGTGAACCCATAATCTGATTCCTTGGGCCCCGATTCGGTAAACACAACTGTTGTTGTTTACCTACTCCAAGTATTTTTTGAATTATTTAAATTTGTTTGCCTTGCTAATTGAAAACAAGATGGTATAATCTTGACACTACATTCTGCATTTGCTACAATAAGTACCACTTTCATGGCAGCAAAGCAGTATTTTTGCACGGCACACCTAACTTTTCCCATAGGAAATAATGGGAAACTTTAATTACTTTTGAATGGATTAATATTTTTTCACCAAACCTTTCAAAAGGCACATCTGTGACCCAAATTCATATACCCTACAAATTTCAGACCAAACCCCCAAGCCATTTCTGAGAAATACTGTGACAAAGGAATTGCACAAAAACAATAATTTTCACATTATCCGACACTCTGCATCTGCACAACTGCACATCTGTCAGGAACAAAACTTGTCACATCAAGAGATCTTTGGTCTTCCGACGGCACATGCAAAATGTCATGCAAATTGGTCTAAGAGTTGCAAAGTTATTAAAGTGCAAAATTTTGGGTTTAACATAGATGTGACCGTTGAGCCCTAACTATAATGGCAATACATGTACTATTTTTATATATATATATATATATATATATAGACTGTCTGATGTCATAATGCTGGATACATCCTGGTAGTGGGATTATGAGTTAATTATTCCCCCAAGATGGTATTATTTCACTCGTGTACAGCATTTTGTGTTTTATATATTGTATTAGATTAGTCATGTTAAAATGTTTCCAACCATTTCTGTTTTTTTTTTGTTTTTTTTTGGTGTTAATGTAGTGTTTGTCCATAGCATAAAGGTGTGCACAAGTACTTTATACTGTACAGTCTTTTTTCCATAATGGTTATGGGCAGCTTCAAGAACACTTTGAGGTATGACGTGCATAGGAGCAGCTGCCCTGTGGATAGTCGGGAAAAGTGAGGGAGCATGGCAAGGGAAAGACTGCCTTACCCGGTCTTCCCCAAAGAAGTAGTTCACCTTGATGCATGGATGCCAGCCTGATGTACCACTACATGCAAATGCCATGGGAAGTAGCACCCACAGATGAAATGGAAAAAGGTGGGATACCGATAGAGGGGAGACAGGGAACCTCGGGGAGCAGACTTTTCCCAAGGAGTGCAGTCATACCAGCCAGGCTTGTTGATACAAACTGACTTACAAAGGAAAGGTAGAGTTCAGCAGGTTGTGCTAAATGATATCAATGGAAAGGCTGCTAACAAAATTTTGAAATACTGTAATGAATTGTACAGTATATGAACTGATGACTCAGGATCCCTGGACCAGAACTGCAACAAGTACAAGTGAACATTGTTGAGAGTATCCCTGTAAAGAAAGATCAAGTGCTTGATGTCCCATGTGTTCTGAGTTTTATTTTCACACCTAAAGGTGCCCACATTCTGACATCTACAAACAGGCAACCCAATTCTGTTGAGTGCAGTGGGCTTCCAGTGAGCATAACACCAGATACCCTTAGACACAGGAGTTCCCTGGGCCATACCCGCCCCATCCAGAGCATCTGTGCAGGTCGGTCCCTGTGCCCTGTGATGGTTGTAGCATCGTGGGGTCCCATCCAAGATTTTTATGAGTGTGAAAGAAGAAGATTTGAAACAGTGGAAGAAGTCAGTTTAAGATCGGGATTTGTTTATTGACTAGAGAAAATGAGGAATGAGATTGGTGGACTGCAAGCATTTGGTCCATTGATGTGAAGTGGATTGGATTTGGTTGCATAAATGGGCCTGTGATTTTGTAAGGAGCTAACTGTTTACAGCACAAGTGTCCATGCATATCAAAGGCCCTAGTCACAGCACTGACTGTGAAAAATGCTTCAGGATGGTGCCAAAAGTCTGCATGGCACCAAGGGGAAGCGTCAAGCTATATTAGACATTATGTATTGCACTGCTCATGCATGTGACATTGCAGCTAGGTGGTTGGAACTTTGGGATTACTGGGGAAAACAGCTATCTCCAAGGAAGGTACCCCCATCAGTGATGGTGGTGGTAGCTGGCACGTGCAGTTGCAGATGAGAAATCAAGCACAAAAGACTTGGAGCTGGAGTTTCAACCATTCTGCAGCAAGAATGGTTACTTTGGCCTAGCTGTGCCAATGGTTATCCACTGCCAGCTCATGGTGGTGGTAAACTGGTGCCCCCATTACCCTAGAAATGGAGGAAGGTGTCTTCAGTGCGGTGATCCACTTTCGGATAAGAGGAGTGTAAGTGCCATCTGCTACTCGATTTAAACAATCATGTACACAGATGCAAGATACATCCATGTTGTTGTGACCTGATCAGCCACCCTATCATCTCCAGAAAGAGTGATAAAGGTGATTCAGGATCAGTGGGAGTGGGCCACGTGCTTCTGAGCTCTGAGATGTCAGCACTGCAATACACAAGGGGTAAGTACTGAATCTGTGCTGCCATGTGCCCCATGCTGCAAAGAAGTGCTGGACTGTGGACGTTGGTGGGGGTGAAGTATTCATGCCCCCTCCATGGTTTGAGTGATCATGACAGAGGAGTTAAGAGAGCACCTCCCTGTACTTCAGGGACCTCATGTGCTCTAACTAGCAGAAGAGCAAACTCATTTTCTATCAGTGATGACACCCTGCTGCTTGACCCCCCCCACCCCAGCCTGAGAAGTTGGAAGGGGGATCACACAACATCCTGGAGATGATGGTGATCCGAGAGCAAAAACTTCCAGAGGAGCTGGGCATACAGAGACTGTATTATGCCCAAAAGAATGGAGGTGAATCAAGAAACTGCACCATCAGCCACTCATCACCATGGATTCAGATAGGCTGTACAAATGCAGATAATGATCAAACTCAGCGCCCAGGTTCTCTACAGTCTCAAACTGCCTGCTGTTGGTGGCAGTAGACTGCCAGTTGCCCTGAGCTGGGTGCCAATCTTCCACCACCTAAAGTGGTCAGCAGTAATTCTGATGAAACAGACACCACCAAAACATTACCCCAGTGGTGGGTTGAAACATAGAAACATAGAAGTTGATGGCAGATAAGGACCACAAGGCCCATCCAGTCTGCCCATTTATTTTTCTACCTTATAAATGTGCCATTGGCCTTTGCTCTGTCAGTGGCCTATCAAGTCATACTCATCTGTATTGCTCCTTATGCCTATCCAATGCCTGTTTGAAGCCCTGCACTGTATTCATAGCCACCACTTCCTGAGGTAGGCTGTTCCATGCATCCACCACCCTTTCTGTGAAAAAGAATTTCCTCACATTCCCCTTTAATCGGCCTCCCTCTAGTCTCATGCTGTGTCCTCTTGTCCTGCTATTTTTCTTATATTTAAACATGTTAGACTCTTTCACCTTGTTAATGCCCTTAAGGTGTTTGGATGTTTCAATCACATCACCCCACCTCTCTCCCGCCTTTGCTCAAGGGTATACATATTGAGCTCCGTTAATCTGTCCTCATATGTCTTCTGATGCAGTCCCTGCACCATTTTGGTCGCCCTTCTCTGGACTACCTCAATTTGGTTAATGTCCTTGTGAAGGTGTGGCCTCCAGTATTACACGCAGTACTTCAGATGGGGCCTAACCAGTGTCTTGTAAAGAGGGATTATTACTTCCCTCTTACGACTTGTGATACCCCTACTAATACACTCTAACATCCCCCTAGCCTTACCTACTGCTTTAGATGTCTGCTTGGATGATTTCAGGTCATCGGTGATGATGATGCCCAAGTCTCTTTCTTCCTTTGTGACTGCCAGCAACTCCCCTCCCAGCCTATAGGTGGCTTCAGGGTTTCTCTTCCCTATGTGCATGATCTTGCACTTCTTTGCATTAAATCCCAGTTGCCACTCTTCTGACCATGTTGCTAGTATATCCAGATCTCTTCTCATTCTGCCCACCCCATCTGGATCATCTTACTCTGTTGCAGATTTTGGTGTCATCTGCAAACAGACAAGCCTTAGCATCTAGTCCATCTGCAATGTCACTAATGAAGATATTGAAGAGGACTGCCCCCAGGACTGATCCCTGAGGTACCCAGCCAGGGAGCCAGGAGAACATTCCGAGGCATGTCTGCATAGGGTCAGCTTCCCTGTGGGTAATCAAGAAAAGTGAGGGAGCACCAAGACATTGTGATGGAAATCTGGCCTTGCCAAGTCTCCCCCACACACAGAACTAGTGCCCCGATGCAGGGATGCCAACCTGGAGTAATGGCTGTGTACCAGTATACTGGACTATTATTAGAAACGGTTGTGTGTCAGTACAGTGGAATGTCATGGGAAGCAACACCCATACATGAAATGGAAACAGGTGGGATACAGATAGTTGCCCAAGAAGTGCGACCATACCAGATAGGCTTGTCGATGTCTACCAACTTACAAAGGACAGGGAGAGTCCAGTGGGTTGACATAAGTGATATCAATGGAAATGCTTCTAAGGAAGTTTGGAATTACCATAGTCTAGAACTGCATATGAACCAATGACTCAGGGTCTCTGGACCAGAAGTACAACACATGAAAGTGAACTGTGTTGAGAGTACCAAAGATAAAAAAAAGGCCAAGGGCAAGGTGTCCCATGTTTTGCGTGTTTTATTTTCACAACCAAAGGTGCCCATGTTCCATCATCTCCTACAGGACGTAAGTTCTGTTGAGTGCAATTGGCTCCCTGTGAGCATAACATCAGTAGCCTTAGACAATGGAGTTCTCTGGACCGTGCCCACTCCCATCCTCAGCATCCATGCAGGTCCATTGCTGTGCTACCTGAAGGGGTGGGGTTGCACTGGTATGGTAAAAGGAAGGAATGTTCTGCCTTGACACATGTTGCAACTAAACATCTCTTATGGCCTCCAGCTAGCATATCACCAGAACACGTCTTCAGTGCTGCCAGGGCCATCATAACTGATTGTAGGACAAGTCTGTTACCAAGAAATGTTGAGATCCTTACATTTCTTAAGATGAATGACCATGTGTTGCCAGCCAACTACACTTTTTGGGATGTGCAAGTGGAGGATATGATTCCTGCAACTGAGAAGAATGGAGACAATGTAAAGGATGACACTGAGGGGTGGTTTCTATACTGACTAGAGTCTTACAAAACAATGTGTCCATTATGACTGACACAGAGCCCCCACAAAGTAATCAAATGCAGTTTTGCATGCTATGGTTGTGCTAGTTATTGCCAACATTAAATAACGTTATTATTCTGTGCTAACCCCTGTCTGTTCAAACCTGCTGTTGTTTTCAAAAGTGCCAGGTTTGGCCATGCAAACTTCATCCCACATGTACATTATACTGGGTTCTTATACTGGGAGATAGAACGTTCCCCACAAAACGGGCTCAAACTTATCGATTTAAGCATATCAGTTGGTCTATTTCCCTTTTAAATGTATCCAAACTATCACTCAGAACAACATACTCTGGTACAGCGTTCCATATTCTTGCTGTTCTATGTAAAAAGGAATGATATCTTATATTGGTTTTTACAGTATCTAATTTTATTTGAAATTTATGTGCTCTTAGACCTTCCGGTTTTTCCTTCAACTGTATACCCATTTCGTTTTTTAATTCTGGATCTTTCATAATTTTAAACAACTGTGCAAGATCACCTCTCTTCCTTCTATTCTTCAGGCTAAATAAACCCAGCTTCTTCAACCTCTCTTCATAACTATAATTTTTTATGGACCATATCGTTTTCATAAAGGTCCTTTGTATTTTTTCTATCCTATTTATTTCTCCTTTTGTATAGGGACTCCACAAAGATGAACCGTAATCGATATGTGGTCTTATGAATGTTCCACGCAAAGGAAGTAAACATTATTTTGATCTGTTTATAAAGTTTCGCTTGATGCTTCTAGTCATATAATTAGATTTCCTAACTACCTCTGATCTCTGTTGCCTAAAAGTCATACCATCATCTATTATTATCCCACAATCCTTTTCTATTTCTGATGATTCTACTTTTTGACCATTTAAATAATATATATGCCTGCTATTATTTTTCCTCATATGCAGTACTCTGCATTTCTCTAAATCAAATGGCAATCCATTCTCTGAGGCCCTTTTTTCCAATTTTTTTAAATCATCTTCGAGATCCTGAATACTCTCCATGGTGCTTACTTGTCCCCCCAGTTTTACATCATCCGTAAACTTAACCAGAGTGTTCATTATATTATGTTGTATGTCCCCTATATATAATGAAAACAATGTAGGGCCCAGCACTGACCCCTGTGGCACCCCACTTGTCACTTCAGATGATCTGGAGTATATACCCCTAATCCTAACTGCCTGCTTTCTCTCCCCTAGCCAATTTTGCACCCATTCAATCAATCTACTATCTATACCCAGTATTTCCATTTTGTGAATAAGCTGGCCGTGAGGTACCTTATCGAATGCTTTCTGGAAATCCAGAAGAAAAACGTCTACTGGATTTTTCTCATATAACTTTCTATTTATTTGCTCATAAAATATAAGTTGGTTTGTCTGACATGATCTATTTTTCTTAAATCCGTGCTGACTAGCATCATTCACGTCTAATTCCTTAAGATTATGTTCCAACCTATCTTTTAGAAATTTTTCTGCAATTTTACACAATATTGCAGTTAGACTAACTGGTCTATAGCTAGTCATTGATGTTTTAGCCCCTTTTCGTTTATACAATGGGGTCACAGTAGCGTTTTTTTCAATCCTCGGGTACCTCTCCTGAGGAAAAGGACTGATTGAATAGGTATGCCAGGGGGGCTGCTATATACTCCCTTACTTCTCTCAACAACCTAGGGTGCAATATATCGGGCCCTGCCAATTTGTGAGATTTTAACTCACTCAACAATTTTTCTAAATGATCCACACTAATATCCAAGTCCAAACTCCTACTACAGTTTTGTTTAATTTTCATCTTATTTTGCTCTTTCTTGTCGTACACCGAACAGAAATACTGATTTAATTTTTCTGCTATTTCTACTATTTCAACTACCTCCTCCCCTCCTATATTTAGGGGCCCTATCTGTGTTGTAGATATACTGTTTTTGTTATTATTTATATAGGAATACAATCCCTCTCCATTGTCTTTTCTATAGACTAAATTTGTTTCTAATTTCTTTCTTTCTGCCCTTATAGTTAATTTTAACTTCCTCAGTACCTTTCTATATTCTGTATTGGCCTCGGAATCTTTGTGTTTTTTCATTTTATTATAAGCTTCTTTTTTTTCTTTACACAGCTTTATAATTTTATTTTTACACCACATAGGGTTTTTTCCTCTTTTCGTATACAACATTTTTTGGGGAATGTATTTATCTTACAAATCAAGCAATTTATATTTAAGCATGTCCCACATGTCTCCTACTTTCTTTCCTCTAAACGTTTCTTTCCAGTTCCAACCTGCAAATTCCCTTTTAATTTTATCAAACTGCGCCTTGTTATAGTCTCTTATGATGGTATTTCCTTTTTCACACACCAACTTTTAATGTATTTTCTTTATTTGTTGTTACCCAATCCAGTATGCTTTCCCCTCTTGTGGGCTTATCTACCAGCTGAGTTAACCCCATCTCTTCCATCATCTCTATATACCAATTGTGTGTTGCATCCTTTGCAGCTTTTGTTAACCAATTTATATCTGGTAAATTAAACTCCCCTATAATTACTACTTCTTCCATCATTGTTATTTGCCTAATTTGAACATCTATCAGTTCATCTTGGATTTTACTTGTATTATGTGGTCGATAAAAACAATCCAAGCAATAATTTTTTTTGAGTTTGTGTAGTTTGTAATGCTAACGATAAAGATTCAATCTCTTCACTTTGATCATATTTTCTATATAGTATACGTTTTATTTCTTGCTTTATATACTGTGATACCTCCTCCTTTTTTGTTTTCTCTTTCTTTTGAAAGCAATTCATACCCCTCTGTCTCCCTGTTCCATAATATTTCTTTCTCCCACCAGGTCTCGGTAACGCAGCATATATCAATACCCTCTGACTTTAATCTTATCTCTAATTCTGATTTTTTTTTGTATCATATTCAGACTCCTTGCATTCAAGGCCCATGTTTTTAATCCATTATACATTTTTGTATTGCTTAATTTTTGCTTCATTACTAGTTTACTTGTAGGGTTCACTTTCAGGTTACTTTTCTCATTTTCATCTTTTTTCCCCTCTCCCCTGATTTTTCAGTTTAAATGTGTATCTATTACCCTTTTTATTGTCATCCCCAACTTTCTACTACCTTTTTTGCTCAAATGTAAGCCATCACTACAGAAGAATCCTGGATCACTTATGAATTTCTCCCAGTGATGAATACATTCTACACCTTCCTGTAGCGTCCAACACCTCAACCAGTTGTTTAGATCCTTTATTTTTGTTTTTGATTTTTCGCATTTTCTTTTGGTACTGGAAGTATTTCGGAAAAATAGATATTGCACCCTAATTTCCTAGCTTCCTCTTTTATATTTCAATATTCCTGTTCAATATCGTCTGTGTTTTGATTTTTTTATATTATTTACACCAAGATGCAAAACTAGTACATTATTTCTGTTTTTGTCTTCTATAATATTTGGCAGCATTCCCTGTATGTCCCTGATTTTTAGCCCTGGGAAATAACTTGTTGTAATCCATTCTTTGTTCCCTCTTGATGTATACCTGTCTGTATATTTTAATATTGAGTCACCCAATACATAAGCATAGATTTCACCATTAGTCTGATGCATTGTATTACTTACATTTCCTGTTTCCATATCTTCCATCCCAATAATATGCATTATCTCAATTTGTGGCTCTAGTGGCGTAAACTCCACTTGATTTACCGTAATACTCTGCCATTGAATGCTCATCTCAAGATTCTTCCCAGTCCCCACTATACAATATATTACTCTCAGAGACTTCTTCTGGTTCCCTACCTGATCCTTTGAACCTCTTTCATATGGGGTTGTGTATCTGATCCTGTATTATCTTCATGATTCTTCATATTACCCTGTGTAATTCCACCTAATTTAATGTTGTCCCCAATACAGACATCCTCTACTACAACTGTTCCATCTGTATCTAGATTTACATCAACATCCAGATCTATTAACTGCTCATATCTATTTGTAGTATCTAATGTAAATCTCATTGCCATTCTGCCTTTCTTATATTTTTTTGTTTCTATTTGCCAATCTTCCTCTTCCGAATTTCTATCCCTTTTTTTACTCCTTTGAGCTTCAGAAGTAATGTTTATTACTCCACTATTCTCTTCTAAGAGGTCTTCATTGTCTATCTGAATAATATCTTTCTGCTGTATGGAAATCAGTTTCATTTCTAGGACTAAATTAATTTGTCTTAATTTCTTCATAAGTATACATTCATTACAATTGTATATTAAAAACTTCATTTGCTACTTCAGTAGAGATTTTTTTACAGATGATATTTATTAAGCCTAACTCACCCCTCTCTAACCTGACCATGTTAGTGTCCATGTTCTACTATTGGGTTTATTCTTTATTTTTATTTTTTTGATTATTTGTTTCCCCCCTTTTATATATATATATATATATATATATATATATTTATTTGTTTTCTAACTCTTCGCTAGGAGACATTATGTGTTTCTCCTGTAAGTGACTGTACCGGATTTATAGAGCGTTATATGTAAACTTCCCCTTTATAGTTTATTTATAGTCCTCTGTATTTCAAGTGCTGCTTTCTTGTAACTGTTTATTTCTTTTGTTCTGGGTCTCTTTCTCTCTCTCATATGCTATGTTCATCCCCGTTATCAGCCTATTTAAACAAACCTCTACTGCTTCCCATGCTTCCACGTCTGATGCCATCAGATGCTGCTGGCCTCTGCCCGCATCACCTCTGCTCCATGCTGGACTCTGCACGCTGGAGCCGAGCATTAAATAGTATCAGCGAGTCATGTCACCCATTGCTATGGCAATGCTCACTTTTTTAAAACAAAATGCTACCTCCTTGCAGGGCTAAACAATGTACATGAGCTGCCTTTAAAAAGGCAGCTCAGCCAACACTCGAGAGGGCTTAAGCAGCCTCTCCAAAGCACTAAACACCAGTGTCTGTTTATGTTCCTGTCCCCTAGTAGAGCAGGGGGTCAGGAATGCCTCCACACACGTACAGTACCTTTCCACAGTTTAAAAAGTGGCTCCCGAAGCACCTTGTGCCTGTTTGTAGTCTGGGCAAGCAGTTTCCTCCTAGTGCCTCACACAGTAGTGCTCGCTGAAGATGAGCAATAAATAGTATCATTGAGTCACATCACCCATTGCTATGGCAATGCTCACTTTTTTAAACAAAATTCTACCTCCCTGTGGGGCTAAAAAATGTACATGAGCTGCCTTTAAAACAAAAAAGATTAAATGTTTGAAAGTTTAACAAAATGTTAATAAAAAAACACAAATAAAGTAACAACATCAAAAAAAAAAAGGAAAGAAAAATGGACAATGGGCCCAGGGTATTTAAAAGTGAAAATCAATCAGTCAATAAACACTGTTGTAATGAGACCTGGATTATGCCGGGGCATTGGAAAGAATGCCTACAAGCTTAAAGTCCTGATGGCTATTGCTCACCTGGAGACAGTACCCATGGTATCCTCATTGCTTACCCTGCTAAAGCCACTGGGAACACTTGAGAAGATTACTTTTGCTCTTTCTCTAGTCATTCAAGTGAGCAGCCCCTCACCCAATTGTCCCTCCAAAGCCCCACTGGCAAGGACACCAGTCAGACTGGAGCTTGCCTTCCCTTCCCCGTCATGATTCCCCTGGCATTTCTGCCTACATTTAAATTTCTGTAGGGCTAGTGACATCCTTTTCTCCTTGCAGGCCCTGAGTGTCTTTTGGTGGTGCTACTGACACATCTCTCCTTGTGTCAGTGTTTTTTCTGTGACCTTGTCCTCCTCACTGGTCATTTTGCTGCTGGTTCCACATCTGCTGCAGCCTCCTCATAACCACTTGGTTGTGGTGGTGGTGGTGGTGGTGGTGGTGGTTGGGTTTCTTCCTAAAATTATGACACTCAAATGTGAGCAAACTGAAGTGATCTAAAGTCGGGCAGTTACACAGTGCATGACCACCATCACTATGAGCACAAGAACATTTCGAATAATACATTGTAAATAAGTATAACAATGGAGAAGAAAGGGGAAAAACTCTCCCAATCAGGGAGTACAACAGCCAAGCAGCCAACCACACATACTTAAGAAAATGAAAAAAGGCTGTGCACATCAGGGTTGCAAGAATACCACCAATTTATTAAAACGTAATACAAAGTGCTAACAGTAGTAACATATGTAGTGCTGTACAAATTATTGATGGCTGTGCAGGTCAACCCTACTAATGACATGCACTGTGTTCTCCTTAGGGGGCATCCTGAGCAAGACACAGAGCATGTGCTAGTTATGTAGGGGGGACCAGGACCAGTTCTTTAATCAATGGGTAGTACAGCACAATGTTAGGAATTTGCTTGTAATATGCCTTCATAAACTGGTGATGTGCAGCCCTGATGTGCAAAGCCTTTTTCATTTTCTCATTGTAAATGCAACCTCACCTACAGTAGGTGTGTGGCTATAACCTCCTGCTTCACTGTCCTGGAATGGGAGTGGGTATTGCCCAAGGAACCTCCCATGTCTAGTGGCATCTTTTTGCTTGCTGGGAATCCCCTTGCTCTCATTACTGAAATTTTGATAGTCAGACCTGTGTCACCCCATAATACTCCACCTGGTATTCACAATAAAGCATACATGCTCAGAAACTTCCAAGCACTTGATCTTTAATGATGATTAACTGTGAATGTTCATTTGTACACTTCATCTCAAATTCAAGGATCCCAATTAATTGCAGAATGTGTTCCTACTGCACAGTCAGACAGAAAATGTGGCACCTAGTACCTCAGCAATGACATAATCCTGACTCCCACTCTATACCGCATATCTGGATTCCCACACCTATCCAGACTAAATATTCTTATTCTCCTGGGGTCCCAGGCTACTGAACAACCCCTTTATCATGCTTCTCATGGCTGAGCCACCTGCTACAGTATATAGAAACTAGTTGGGAGGCATGGTAACCCTGTCTCATCCCCAGCATTTCCTATTTCATTCGACTCATTAGTTAGCTCAACTCTGTTTTTTGATTATGTGCAATACATGCACATGGTCAGTCTATCTGTGTCTGCCAGTGCATGACTCTGCCAAAGGATCCCTCTTCCACCTCTGTCCTTTTCCTAGAGAAACGTGCAACATTTACTCACTGAAGATCTCTGAAGTGTCCCTTGCTCCAGCTGCCATCACTGTTCTCCTGTGATTGCCATTTGCTTTTAGTGTCAGGGTGTCTGCTCTGCCTTAAGTATATTCTTTTGTGTGTTCAACCACATCAAGAGGCATGTATCCCACTGTTGAGCTCAGTCCTTGCCCAGGAAAGACCAGTGGGAGTCAATGCTTTTGCCTGCACACACCCTCCATCTCATCACCTGCCCCAATCCATGTCATGGCCTGTTGGATCACACCCACATAGCCATCTGTGATGCACGTGATCCTCCATCCATCCACTCTGACCCCCTCAGTTCAGAAGAATGGCGCTGCTGCCAAGGGACTTGGCTTCCAACATCCCTCCTTTTTTCCCTGGAGATGAGTCTCCTACTTTAATTACTGATTTTATTTATTTATTTGTTTGTTTGTTTATTTATTTATGTATGTATAAATTTATTTATTTATTTATTTATTTATTTATTTTGCGTTCTATGATTTTACACCCCTGGTCCTCATTTTTTCAAATATATTTTATTAGAAGGATTTTCATCACCAGTACATGTTACATTTGGTGTAGCTATTTGATACAACTAGATACTCTGTACTTGTATACACAGAAAACAAGATACATACAATAACAGACAATGTATCATCAATTAAACAAAAAATACCAAACTTTAATAAAGACACTATGTACAGTAGTTAATATTTGTGGTATTGTGCATCTCAACCTTACATTGTGGTATTTCAGTTTCTTTATATTTAGGATAGTAGTGAGGGAAGAAGCCAAAATGTCTGTCCCAGAAACAGTCAGAGTTCACTCCCCTCCAATTTGCAAGGGGTGGTTAACCTCATACTGCTTGAAGGGTGCACCAGATAGTGTCAAAAATCTGCTGTCTTTCCCTAACTTTGTAAAACAGCCTTTCCTTGAGCTTATCAGACATTGCACTTCTCCAATAAACAAATATAGGGAATTAATCTACAAATGCTAATTTACACTATGAAGCCCGTAGGTCCTCTACAGTCATAAAATCTCCCAGTGGTATCATCCTAGGCATGATGCTTAGCTGTAGGGAGAATACTTGAGACAGTGCTCTCTCTATGTCAGTCCAGTACTCAGTCAGATTTGGGCAACTATACATCACGTGCAACAAATCTGCATGTTCTTGTGCACATCTGGGGCACATACCATGATAACGATTTACAATTTGGCCAGTCTGGCCAGTGTATAGTATGCACTTTGTGTTGACATGAATTGGTTGATTTTATATTTAGCTTGACTAGGAAAACACCAACCATGATCAAGTATATAATCCTAGTTATCTGGGTCCAACTCACTGCCCAGATCCTCCTGCCACTTCAGTCTACTGCGTGCCTCATTACTGGATACTGAGCTCATTAAGCTACCATATCAATCAATCAATCAAATTTTATTTAACCAGGCAGTTACATCACTTAACAAGCTCATTTTCAAGATGGTCCTGGACACAGAGGACACTTTTGCTTACAATAGACAACACTTCATACAAAATTAGACATCGGTACAGGCAGTTACAATATACAAAGTCAGTACTTGGATGAATCAGACACATAAAGCAAGAACAAATATAGGCATTTAAAGTGCAGCATATACAGGTTGTAGCTTATAGAGTACAAGTGAGGAGAGGCAGGAGGGACATAGAGAAGGGCAGTGGGAAGAAAGGGTATCAGACACATAGTAGAGAGGGAAAATAGGGCAGCCTAATTGAATGTGGCTCCCTGCAAAGCTAATTGATGAGAGGGAGGAGGTGGTTGCCCTAAAGGGATGCTGGCCAACACAGGAAATAGGCGGCCCAGGATTACAGAGGTTAAGAGACTCAGTTGAGCGGGGTAAGGCTTTACCTGAAACAATCACATGCCATTTTCAGGCCTCTGTAGAGCAGCCCCCTAAATATAAAATGGCTGGGCAGTAGGGAGATTTTAAGCAATTTTTGCATGCTATTCCAAAGAGCTGGTAAAAAGGAGCTAGTGGCAGTGGAGCCAAGACAAGTTCTTGTTCATGGTAGCTTAAGGAGTACAAAGGAGGAGTTTCTTAGTCCATAGGCACCCTTTGAACGTTCAAACAGGTCACAGATATAGGGTGGTAGTTTGTTGGACAAAGCCACATGAGGGCATTTATTTGCCTCCTCGTGGAGCGGGACAGCCAATCTAATGCTTGGTACAATGAGCAGTGATGAGTCTGCAAATCAAGAATAAATCTCAATGCGTGATGACAGAGTGTATCCAGCTTTTGGAGTGCATACTGAGGGCAATGACTGTATAAGAAGTCGATGTAGTAAATCAGAGGAAGAAAGGTTATTTGAACCAGCTGCTTTCTATCTTCCAGAGTGAGTAGGCATCTTATGCGGTAGAAAATACCGAGGCGCTGCCTTAGCTTTTTTGTTAACTCACTTAGATATACACCAAAGGTGAGTTTATTATCCAACCAGACTCACAGATTTAAATTTATCCACTAGCTCTAGTGGTTCATTAAGGAGGGTAATAATCTGTGGGGTCTCGGGTATCCCCATATTGTGGGATGGAGAGATAATCATAGCTTTTGTTGTTTTTTTGCATTTAACAAGAGCTTTAGATTCAGCAGGTTGTGCTGGAGGATGATAAAATCCTGCTGCAGCTCCTTGTACGCAATGTCCAAGGAGGAGTTGGTAGTGTAGAGGACTGTGTCATCTGCGAAGAGATGATCGTTTCCAGCAACCAGGCCAGAGTCGATGTGGTTGATGTAAAGAACGAAGAGGATAGGTCCCAAAATGGAACCTTGCAGAACACTTTGGGGCAGTAATTTTAGTGGGGAGAATTCCTCTTGGGCTTTAATTTGCTGTTTATGATTTGTGAGGTAGCAGCGGAACCACTTTACTGCAGCAGAGGTTAGACCAATGCTACTCAGGGAATCAAGAAGTATGGAATGATCAACCATATCAAATGCTTTGCTAAGATCAAGGAAGAGTGCATAGATGTGCTGTTTGCTGTCCTGGGCTTTTAGCCAGTCATTTGGCAAAAGCAAACATGGTACTGTGCTTAGGTCTGAAACCTGATTGGACTGGATTGAGGATTTTCTCACAATCCAAGTACTCCCTTAATTGAGAGTTTACAATTTTTTCAAGTAGTTTGGATAAAACAGGAAGCAATGAAATAGGCCTATAGTTGTTCAAGTCAGTGGGGTCCCCTGACTTGAACAGGGGGATAATGTGCATAGTTTTCCAACTAGGTGACAATTCCCCTTGGGATAATGAGCTGTTAAGCAGATCGGCAATTGGAGCTGCCAGATAATAAGAACCTGCTTTTAAGAAGAAGGGTTCAAGTGAATCGGCACCATCGCTCTTTTTGGTGTCCTGCGAGAGGAGCAGGTCCTCCACCTGTTTGTAGGAGACGGGCTGGAACTTGAAGAGGGGGCGGTCGGTAGGGGGGGCTACGGCTGGTCTAGTAGCTATGCTGGTGGTGCTTGTGGTGCTCAGTTTACTAACAGATGACATGTCGAATGCAAGGCCTGCAGTGGCAAAGTGGTTATTGAGCTGATCGAGGATCTCGGACCTATCTGTGTAGGAGGTGTTATTTGCCATAATTTTGGCTGGTAGCGGGGTGGCAGGGGAATGTCCCTCAACCTCTCTCAGTATCTGCCAAAAATTGGTGGAACAGTTTTTGTTTGCCTCCAGTGCTAACTGGAAGAACTGTTCTTTTTCCAACCTTACCAGTTTGGTGCAGGCATTTCTGGCTACCCTGAAGGAGAGCCAGTCTGAGTCAGACTGTGACTTCCTTGTCCTTTTCCAAAGGGTGTCTCAATGCCGTAAGGCCCTCTTAAGTAGTGGGAAAAATCAATCAGGTGCGCGTTTCCTGGATTTGATTTTCCTTAAGGGTGTGTGTTGGTTGATAACAGTTACTAGCAGATCCTGGAAGATACAGAATGCTTCAGACACAGAGGGTGCAAGGTAGAAATCCTGCCACTTTATGTTCCCAAGATCTGTCAGGAAGGCCAGGAGACTGAAGTATTTTAGGTTGAAAGTAGAGGTGAAGGGGAGGTGTGGGGAGCACCAAACGCAGGCGACTGCACAGTGATCACTCAGATCATTGTGGAAGACCCCTGCATGAGAGATATTACGTGGCTTGTTGACAAGTATAAGGTCCAGAAGTGAACTTCGGTCAGGATTTTTCTTGTTAGGTCGTGTAACGTCAGAGATAATCTGAGAGGGATAATCTGAGTGAGCCCGTGCTCTTCGCAGAAATCCTTAAGCTTGTTTGTGCTGGTATCGTTCCAGTTAAGGTGACGGTCACCCATGTAAATGCATTCCGTGTTTGCTTTTTCCAAGGGAGAGTGAATATGGGGCAGTATACACAGGCCCACTGCAGGAGGTCTTTAGAATGTAGCTATCAATAAGGCTATACCAGGCGAGAGGGTAATTTTGAAGGCAAGACATTCAAATTCTTAGGGCATTGATGTGCGGACAATATTGGTGGCTAGGAATTTATCTTTAATATATATGGCAACACCACCACCTCTGGTCAACCTGTCACACCTGATCAAGTTGTATCCTGGTATGTTAAATGTTTTGTCAGGTAAAGTATTTTTCAGCCAGGTTTCCGAGAACTTTACTACATCAGGCTTGGCATGTAGTACCCAGGCTTAGACCTGGTCAAGTTTGTTGGCCAGGCTACATATGTTCATATGCAGGAAGCTCAGACCCTTTAGCTGTGTGAGTTCCCCCAAGGCAGTTAGCAGTAGGGGGGGCCTGGGTTTAATTCCACACTGCCTGCACAGTGTAGCAGTAGTACTAATCATTTCCTGAGACATTTTACCAGGAATCATAGGAAGGCTTTGTTTGGTTGTTTGCCTTGGACACTATCAAGGGCAGCAGAGTGG
Source organism: Neoceratodus forsteri (assembly GCA_016271365.2). Taxonomy (NCBI): domain Eukaryota; kingdom Metazoa; phylum Chordata; order Ceratodontiformes; family Ceratodontidae; genus Neoceratodus; species Neoceratodus forsteri. The sequence continues at coordinate 1,191,603,633 of CM057456.1, forward strand.
TAGTTTGGTGGGCAGTGGAAGTTGATCAGACCAGATAATACTACCCTAACAGAGAGAGTAAGGGGGTCTACTTAGAGAATGTTGGGCAGTAGGAGGTGTGAAGTGTTGGAAATGTGTAAGGATTACTGCCTTTGGAGGAAGTTAACTGGTTGGCAGACATCATTGGGCTTATTTCCAGTCCTATCAGAGTATTCAGGCAGGATGAGTCTTTCCTGGGGTCCAAAATTGGCTCCACTGTCATAAGGAGGATGTAGCCAATGAGGAGAAGGGGGGCTGAGGAAGCCATCTCTTGGATTTATTACAATAGCTAATGAAATAGTACTATCTAGAGCTGCAAAACCACAGCCAGGGTAACAGAGAGCAGGGCTTTAAGGAGAAAGTGTCTTAAGGGGAGGGCAGGATCAACAAAGATCAACAAAGGGGGTTGGGAGACAGAAAGCTTTAAGCTCAGAGCACTAGTACTGGGAGCCAATGGGGTAGGGGAGGGAGGAGCTTAAGTGTATTTAAGAGTGGTCTGGGAGGGGGAGGCGGGGTGGGCAGAAACATTTGCCAGCCAGAGCAACAGCCCGGGAGGCAGGGGCTGTGTATACGCCGTACCTGATGCTTGATTCCAGGGAGCTGGTGGCAGCAGGTTCCTTGGCACCGAGAGAGGCACAGGGTGGTGTCCAGGTGTGCAGGAAGCGAACCACGGGTGCGGTAGGTAGCCCAGTGGGCTACAAGGACGCCTGTTGGAAAAGGGACAGAACAGGGATTTATAGCACTCCAAAGGGGTGGGGTTGAAACTAAGATTAGCACAGAGACAAAAGAGCTGCAATTTACTAAAAGAGTGACAAATAAGGGGTCAGGAAGCAGACAGATAGGCACCAGCTCTGTAACTAAGATTTGTAAAACAGTGTGGGGGGGGGACACAACTAAGGGAGAAATTAAAGTGGTAGCTGCACTGGATTAAAATACAATTCAGTATGCTATGCAGACTTTCAGCAAAGAAATCTTAAACTCTAAATCCTGACTCTAAATTCTGTACATTAATAAACATAGACACAGTAACTGAGGTGAGAGGTTAAATACAATCCAAAAAAAAAATGACTTCAAGCAGCAGCACAGGGAAAAATCAGTGAGGGGAAGCTGTAAAGAACAGCTTGGCGCACTGAAACTGAAAACTGCACTTGCAAGGATACAGGAGCCCTGTGAGTGCAGGGTTTCAGCTGCAGGAGGGAGAAAAAACAAAACTATTTCTTTACTAGTTCCAGAGTGTTTGAACAGAGGGAGCCCAAATTAATTCATTGGCTTAATATCTAAGAGCTGAGTCTGGTATCGGGAGAGCAAAAAGCCAATCCGTTGGGCAGACGGTCAGAATGCACCTGCTCAGGAGTAACCAATGAGAACTTTTCCAGGGAAAGGCGCTGGTTTTTGAAAAATTTATATAGGTTGGTGACCAGTGTTTGATTTGTAAGCACTGGAAAAATTCAGTGTTAGGGATATTATACGTCTGTGGCAGGTCCACAAAATACAACAGTGTACCATCCTTGTACAGGTGGCCTAGCAAGGACATGATATTTGCTTTCCATAGCTTGTTTCCTGGGTCCTTTAAGAAATGGAGGAGAACTGGGTTGTCCCAAAGTGGTGTGAGAACTGTATAGAGTGCATCATGTTTTTTAAATCTGTGGGCCCTATACCAGGTTTTTAGTAGGTGCTCTATAACAGGATTGCTTTTTGAGACTGCCATGTTTTTGAGGATCAAGCTATACAACAAATCCGTCAGTCTCTGAGATCCTGCCCATTGTTGTTCTAACAAAATCCCAGTATTAAGGCTTTGTCCATCATGCCAGTTTCTTAGACCTGCCAACTGTGCAGTCCAATAATAATTCTTAAAGTGAGGCATGCCATTGCCACCCTGTCTTGGTGGCTGTGTCATCTGGTTCATTATCATTCTGGATGTTTTGTTGTGCCACAGCCAAGAGGAAGCACAAGACTTTAGTTTGTTAAAGAAATGCTCTGGGATAGAAATAAGATGTACTTGGGACAAATATAGCAGTTTGGATAGGATTGTCATTTTCAAAACACTGGAGTGCCCCAGTAGGGAGAACGGAAGGTCATGCCACTTCTTACACAGGTGAGAAATGTTCTCTAGAAGAAGAGGGTAATTAGCTCCAAAAATATACCTTATTTGTTGCCTTATTTGAACCCCTAGATATTTAAATCCATGTCTATTCCACTGCAGAAGGAGCTGTTTTTCTAGGCCTGTGTGTGGGTGTTTACATAAGGGCATTGTTATAGTTTTATGTAGGTTAATTTTTATTTTAATATTATTATTATTTTATTTAAAGTTGATAACCAGGAATGGCATACTGAGCCGAGGCTCATTTCCAGGTGCGACCCAGGGTGAGGTTCAAGGAACACAAGAATGCAAGTTCAGAGAATACAAACAGAATGGAATAAATAATGAGAAATACAGGGTAATACAATACATACACATTTCATACAATATATACATATTTGCAAATTCTTCTGAAAGGGGAAACAGGGAACAGTACAAGAATAGCTGTGAGGAAATACGGCGTATAACTGTTAGAACCAGACAGCAGGAGGAAAGAGGAGCTGCACCCAGGAGACCTGTGAGGCAACATTCAATTTGCGAGAGGGGGCAGGAATGGGAGGGGTGGGCAGGTGCAAGGAGGGGGAGGGATGAGCTTTATTTGATCTGAGCTGATCTACCAAAACATTCTGAAGAAAATCTGCTGTTTATGATACTACTGTTTTAATATGTTGGTATTGCTGCTGTTTTATTATTTATATTATTTTATATACGACATTTTATCTGATACCCTGCTCATTGTTTATTTTATGTACAGCACCCAGAGACTCTGGGATTGGGCACCTTAGAAATAAACTTTGCCTTGCCTTGCCTTGATGCTTGAGGCCATGGTGAGAAGGAGAGTCATGGAGGGTAGGAGGTAGCTGGTTCCAGAGGCGGGGGAGGTGGGATGAGAAAGTGGTAAAACCTGAGGAGGACCGGCTGTAAGGGATGGAGAAGGTGCGGGGGTGATAGCTCTTATCACCCCCACACCTTCTCCAGCAGGGAGTAGGAGGGGGTGAAGACAGGGGATAGGGTGGAGGATAAGTAAGGAGAGAGAAGGTCAAACCAGTACTTGGCGATGAAAGTTAGGGAGTGGAGATATCTTCTGTGTGAGAGGGGGTACAGGTTTAAGGAGGAGAGAAGGGAGCAGTGGTGAGCCCTGAGAGGGGAGTTTGTAGCTAAACAGCAGAAGGAGTGGAGAAGTATGTCGAGACGAGAGAGCATGGTAGTGGAGGCCGGTGCATAGATAACATCTCCGTAGTCAAAAATTGGGAGAATGGTCTTTGACAGCAGGACCTGATGAAGCGGAAGGGGGTGGACTCTCTGTTCTAAAAGAGCACACCAAGTTTGGGGTGAAGATCTGCACACATAGTGTCGATGTGTACCAAGTAGTATAGGTGCTGATCAAGCCAAATTCCCAGGTATTTAAACAAAAGTACAGAATCAAGAATGGATCCAAGGCTGAGGAAGAGGGGTGGAGGGGCAACTTTGCCAGCTTTTGGGGAGTCCTGAAGACCATGGAGACTTTTCTTTTTTGCTGAATTTCATGCTATTATCCTGGAACCAGTGGAGGACTCTGGTGAAGTCAGATTGGAGGGTAGGGTAGACAGAGTCGGGGGTAGGTCCAGAGGTATAGAGGATGGTGTCATCTGCATAGATGTGGGTGTTGGCGTGTAGGCAGACATTTGGGAGGTTATTTATAAATATTGAAAATAGAAATGAGCCCCAAAAGCTTTTAACAGCTGCAATAGCACCAATAGAAATGTCTCTGGTTCCGTTAGGCTGACCAGAAGGTTGTCAGCATAAAAGCTGACCATCAATTCCATGCTCCCCAACATAACCCCCTTTATGTCTGGGCAGTTTTGTAGCTTTTGGACTAAAGCTTCTAATGCCAAATCAAATAGAAGTGGGGATGGGGACACCCCTGTCGTGTCCCACACCCAACTGAAAGGAAACCCAAGGGTTGGTCTGTATGGTTGCCTTATGCTCTGCATACAGTATATGGCCTGCATCCATTTAATAAATTATGATGAAAAGCTCATGGTTCTCATTGTGCACCAGAGGTGGTCCCACTTGATCCTGTTGAAGGCTTATTGAGTGAGACCACCACTGGGCAGTCACTTGAGTAGCTTTCAAAGTCTGCCCACCAGAGTTAGCCCAATGAGGCAGCTGGCAGCTGGACAGTCTGCACCACAGCAGCAAGTAATAAAGCAGGCAAGCAAGGAGGAAGCAGGGAAACAGGAGGTCTGCAAGGGAAGGTGGGGTGGACTAGAATTCAGAGTGGGTGAAATGCCCTATCTAGGGGAGGGTTACAAAAGGGTTTTTGTTTAAGAAAAAAAACAGTGAGAGGAGATGCTAGCTAGAAAGCTATCCAGGTCAGGACAACCAAGTATTTCCAGGGGTAACAGAGAAGAAATTATGATGAGAGTGGTGCAGTGCAGTGGCTGTAGAACAGCAGTTTTCAGGGAGATCTTCTGGAGATTGCAGTGCTGCCCCATCTGCATACACCTCTCTGGGCTGAGGGAGGAGGTTGGTAGACTTCAGGCCAAGTTGGCTAGTATCTGGGAGGCCTCCTCCCCCCAACCAGGGACCACCAAGTTCATCACCACTACCTCAAAGCACGCCAAGGAGGAGGAGGAGCAGCTGGACTATAGTGGGCTTGGGAAGGGTGAGTGTGGTGGGTAAGATGTGCATTCCCCATATGATAACACTGCACAATTTCTACGCCACTCTGGTGGGGCGGGACTATTCCATAAAGACACCTGTAGTAGTGACCAAGGAAGATGTGGGGCTCCTCTGTAGTGGAGACCCCATGGAGGGTGGAAGAGTACCCCAGAGGAGGAAGAAGCAACTCCTGGTGGGGGACACCATTGTGAGGGGGATAGATGTGGGGACAGGAAGGGAAGGGGAGAGGATGGTTAGGTGCCTATCCAGGGCTACGGCTCAGAGGGATGGGACGTTGGTCCTGAGGATTGCTAGGGCAGCAGGACAGGAGGGAGAGCTGGATGTCATTGTCCACCTAGGGACTAATGGCCTGGCTAGTGACAAGGCTGGGATAGTGCAGGAGGAGTTCAGGGAGTTGGTGAGGGGTCTTAGGCAGGCAGCACGCTCAGTGGCCTTTTCCTAGGTGTTGCCTATTTACAACACAGAGGGTAGGATATGGTAGGGTACTTCTTACCAGGAGCTTCAGCCCATGGTTGAAGGAGTGGCACAGACAGGAGGGGGTCCATTACATGAAGGACTGGGGTCCCACCTGGAGGGGTAAGGGCCTATACAGGGGAGATGGTCTGCATCCATCCAGGAGGGAACCACAAGCCTCAATGAATGGTTTAAATGTTATAGTGGTGAGCATTTAAAGTAGCCAAGGGGTGACAGAAGGAAGCAGGGAGACATAAACTGCCCCCACCCCAAAAGCTGAAGTAGTCAGTAGGGAGAACTCTCTGAGAGAGAAATCTCCAAGAGTACCTAACAACAACAAAAAAATGTTAGAAATGAAGAGAGATGAAAATGAGAGCAGAGGGAGGTAAGGAGAGAAGGCAAAAGGGATAATGGAGGGCTGACAAGCAGGGAGGTAGCAGAATCTGGAAGGCCATGTGTGCAAATGCTCAAAGTCTGTGAAATAAAATCCCAGACCTAGGGCCATTATGGCAAAGGCTGGCCTGGATATTGTCGCCATTACTGAGACATGGCACAATGAGAACCATGACTGGGATATAGCCATACCAGGCTATACTCTGTTCAGGAAGGACAGGGTGTTTTTCAAGATATTTCTTACTAACTGCAGTAAGAAATATCTTGAAAAACACAAATAACACTGGCTTAATGGCCTGAGCACCTCTTTAGGATGTTTGTTACCTGCCCTTATTCAATCAATCAATCAATCAATCAATCAAAATCTTTATTTATCTAGGCGAACATCATTGAGCAAAGCTCATTCACAAGATGGACCCGGTTAAGGACAGTCAAAACAGAGTTACATACAACAGTGACAATATATCATTAAGGCAACAAATAAATACAGAACTCATTTACAGGATGAGCCTGGTTAATACCAGTACACAATAGATTTATATACAACAGTGACAGTACATCATATAACACAAATAATACAAGGTAGGTGCTCAATGCAGTGGCAGAATAAAACAGAAGGGAATAGTGAGGGTGGGGAGCTGGAAGGGCATGGTGGGTACGGGAGAGCATAAGGGAGGGAGGTAGAGGACCTAAGCCGGAAAACAGGTAGCTAGCATAAATGTCATGTATGCCCTGCATTTATTACATAGAAACATAGAAGTTGACAGCAGATAAGGACCGCAAGGCCCATCCAGTCTTCCCATTTCTTTTTCTACCTTATAAATGTGCCATCAGCCTTTGCTCTGTCAATGGCCTATTTATTCATACTCATCTGTATTGCTCCCTTATGCCTATCCCATGCCTGTTTGAAGCCCTGCACTGTATTCATATCCACCACTTCCTGAGGAAGGCCATTCCATGCATCCACCACCCTTTCTGTGAAAAAAAATGTCCTCATATTACTCCTTAATCGGCCTCCCTCTAATCTCATGCTATGTCCTCTTGTCCTGCCATTTTTCTTATATTTAAACATGTTAGACTCTTTCACCTTTTTAATGCCCTTAAGGTGTTTGAATGTTTCGATCATATCACCTCTCTCCCTCCTTTGCTCTAGGGTATACATATTGAGCTCCATTAATCTGTCCTCATATGTTTTCTGATGCAGTCCCTGCACCATTTTGGTTGCCCTTCTCTGGACTGTCTCAGTTTGGTTAATATCCTTGTGAAGGTGTGGCCTCCAGTACTGCATGCAGTACTCCAGATGGGGCCTAACCAGTGTCTTATAAATAGGGATTATTACCTCCCTCTTCTGACTTGTGATACCCCTACTAATACACCCCAACATCCCCCTAGCCTTACCTACTGCTTTAGTGGTCTGCTTGGATGATTTCAGGTCATCGTTGATGATGATGCCCAAGTCTCTTTCTTCCCTTGTGACTGCCAGCAACTCCACTCCCAGCCTATAGGTGACTTCAGGGTTTCTCTTCCCTATGTGCATGATCTTGCACTTCTTTGTGTTAAACCCCAGTTGCCACTCTTCCGATCATTTTGCTAGTTTATCCAGATCTCTTCTCATTCTGCCCACCCCATCTGGATCATCTACTCTGTTGCAGATCTTGGTGTCATCTACAAACAGACAAACCTTACCCTTCAGTCCATCTGCAATGTCACTGATGAAGATATTGAAGATGACTGGCCCTAGGACTGATCCCTGAGGTACACCACTTGTGACTTGCATCTCTTCTGACTGTATACCGTTTACCATCACACTCTGTTTTCTGCCCGTCAACCAGTTTGCCACCCAGTTGACCGACTTCTGACCCACTCTGAGCCTACCCAGCTTATTAATCAATCTTCCATGTGGAACAGTATCGAAAGCTTTGCTGAAGTCAAGGTAGGCGACATTAACTGCTCCCCCTTGGTCCACCACTCTGGTTACCCAGTCAAAGAAATCTATGAGATTAGTTTGACAGGACCTTCCTTTTGTAAACCCATGCTGTTTTGGATCCTGTGCTGCTCCTATGGATTCCAGGTCTTGCACTATCCTTTCCTTAAGGAGTGCCTCCATAATCTTGCCCACTACTGCTATTACTGCTCTAGCAAATGAGGCACTCTCAGCAGATGCCACGTCCAGTCGATAATGCCTGGTGCAGGTGTGTACGGATGACTATGTTGCTGCTGAGCAAATGTCTGGTACTGAGACCTCCTCCTCTCTGCCCAGGATGTAGCTACTGCTCTGGTAGTGTGTGCCTTGATTCCTTCCGGTGGTTCCTGGCCTACTTCCCTATAAGCTTTGGTTATGGTCTGTCTTATCCATCTAGCAATAGTGTCCTAGGAGGCTGCTTGCCCCGCCCTCTTTTCTGTGGTCAGGATAAACAGCCTATCTGTCTTATGTGTGCTGTCATTTATACTGAGGTACTTTTCAGTTGATGACTGACTTCTAGAGGGTGAGGGATCCCCTGTGTCAGGCCCCTGCTCCATTCTTAAGAATGGTAGCTTTACATCTTGGGCCATATGATATGGAGTGGCTACTTTATATAAAAATGAAGGGACTGTTCTGAGTGTGACCGTATTATAGTGGAATGTCTGGAAAGGTTCTCTACATGACAATGCTTGTAACTCACCTATCCTTCTAGCTGAGCAAATTGCTACAAGGAATACTGTTTTCAGAGTACACCAGTGTAGTGTTTCTTGTTGAAAAGTGTGACTTTGGAGTGCTTCTAGCACTATATTCAGTTGCCAAGGTGAGCACATTGGTCTGACCCTTGGAAATGCTAGTGTGACTCATTTGAGTAATCTGTCTATGTCAGGGTGTGAACCTATAGAACCTACTCCTGAGCGTGGTCCCCTTATGGAAGAAATTGCAGAAGTCTGTACTCTGAGTGAAGCTGGTCTGAGGCCCTTATTTGCGCCATCATTGAGAAAGTCTAGGATTTGCGGTAGACCTGCCACTGAGGGTGATGTTCCCTTCTCCATGCATCATTTATGAAAAATCTGCTATTGTCTTTGATATGTTGCATTGGTGGATTGCCTCCTAGACTGTAGTAAATGGTCCACTGCCCAGGTGTGGTAGCCCAGGGTCAACATTCTGATCCTTTCACCAACCAAGTCATCAGTTTCAGTGTTGCTGGATTCAGGTGCAGAACTGGACCTTGGCTCAGTAGGTCCAGCCAGCAAGGCAGTGTCATTGGTGGGTCCTCTGCCATTGCTTGTATTAGCAAGTCCCATGGTCTCCTGGGCCAGTCTGGTGCTACTAGTGCTACTAGTACTACTGTTGCCACGTGACTCTTACTTTGTGTAGAATTTTGTTTATCATGGTAATTGGTGGGAACACATAGGCTTGTTTGAACTGTCATTACACTGACAGTGTGTCCACATCTTGTGCCCTGTTGTCCAATAATCTGGAGTGGTAGTTCAGTAATTGATCGTTCTGCCAGGAGGCCATGAGATCTACTTGTAGTGGCCCCCATCTCTTTTGAATCCTTTGAAAGATTCTTTGTTTAGTTTCCAGTCTGCCTGGTTTGTATGGCCAGGTTGGTGTTGTAGTGTGCCTTTTCCACCCTTCTTACCCATAACAGCCAGTTGTCCAGGTAGGGAATGACGTGGACCCCTTCTTTTCTCAGGTGTGCTGCCAGTACCACTAGTGTCTTGGTGAATACTCATGAAGCTGAGGACAGTCCGAATGACAGGCAGGTATACTGACAGTGTTCCCCCTGTATGTTGAACTGAAGATACTTGTGATGTGACTTCTGGATTTGTATGTGAAGATAGGTGCCCTTCAAATCTAGTGACATCAGATAGTTCCCTGGCTGGATGGCTAGCAATATTGACCGCAATATCTCCATCTTTAATTTCTTGTATGCTACAAATTTGTTTAGTGTTTCAGATCCAATTCTGGATGCATTCCCCCAATTTCTTTGGGACTACAATGAATAGGGAGTACATTTCTGTGTCTTTCTCCTCTGTAGGGACTGGCAAAATAGCCCCATTTTCAACAGGTCCAGTATTGCTGGCTTTATTGCTTGTGCCTTCTTCGGGCATGTCAGTATTGGGAAAACAAATGGTCTGTGCTGAACTGGCTTGCTGTTGAATTTGATTGCATATCCTCTTGTTACCACTTCTCTCACCCACTTGTCTGATATGGTTTGGGCCCATTGTATTGCAAACTTCTGCAGTCTCACTGCTATTGGTTGGTTTGCTTGAGCCCACACACCTTCATTGCCTTTTCCCTTGACTTTTGAAGTTTGGCTTATGTTCATTATTGCTGTACTGCCTGCCGATGTTGGTCTTTGTTTTGTTACCATATGATCTATGTTGAAATTTGGGCCTCTGGTTCCATTATCTGGATCCCTGGGAGTTGTAGTTCTGGATTCTGGGTTTAAATGATTTCCCTTTATGATGAAAGGGCCTGTCTGAGGGTAAATAGCCATCTTTGTCTCCTTGCGCTTGTTTGCCCCCTCTGTTTTTGAGATATGGAGTTAAGCCGTCACCAAATAAGGTTCCTTCCTTGAATGGTAGTTTCATTAAGGTGTTCTTGGATTCATTGTCCACCTGACACAGTTTAAGCCACAAAGCCCTCCTAGCCCTGTTTGCTAGGACTGCCGTTCTGGATCCAAATCTCAGGATGTCAAAGGATGCATCCATTATATATTTTATGGCTTGTATTGTGCACTTGGCTGCATCTGCCTGTGGAGAGTCCTCCAGAATATTCTCAGTCAGAATGTCTACCCACCTATGAAGTGCTCTGCTTGTGAACCACACAGCCAAATTGGCTGAGCGTAGCATGCCTGAGACCTCATGTAATTTCCTGAGGTGTCCCTCAATCTTTTTAACCATGGGCTCCTTAAGTGCTCTCGATTGGGATAGTGGTATGTTTAGAGAGTTCGGAGACTGGTTAGTCTACTTTCGGTGCTCACTCCTCATATGGGATAAGGGGTACCAGTTACTCACCATACTCCTTTCAGGCACTCTGGTGGGTTTGGGTGCATTGTATTCTTTATTAATAGTGGTTTCTATGGTCTTGCAAGTTGGGATGTGTATTTTCTCTTCTGGCCGACCCACTGACAGTAGTGGGTCTTTGGATGTGGATGGCTGCTCAGGCTGTTCCGCTATTCTGAGTACTGACCTCACCATTTTGATGAGCTCGTCGATGTTGTCACCATGGCACATCCTGTTAGCTTTATCTATAGTACCCTCATCTGGGTCTCCCAGGTTTCAGTTGTGGTACTGTCTGTTTCCAGTCTGGGTCATTTCCACGTGGTGTCATCCCCTTGGCCACCCAGTCTATTTGGCATTGGTATGGGGTTGCCGGCTTTAAAGGATTCCAGGAGTTGGAACAGCAATTGCACTTGGATAGTGCCTAGCGCTATTGGAGCTGTTGGTGGTGGGGGTGTTGGAGTCCAACCTCCCTTTATCTGTCTCCCCTGAGCCCCCGTTGTCCAATAGCACACATAATGCACAGGCCGTGTCCCCTTCATCAATTTTTGGGAAGAGAATGCCGCATTCCCTGCACTTCCTCATGACATCGGTTTTGTCTTCAGATCTGTCAGTTTGAGACAAAAAGAACTGCATCTGGTATGGGCTCTGTGTGCTAGAATGCCACATAATATAAATGCAGATTGCACTGCTAAACAGATGCTTGATTCCCCAGTCGCTGGTTATCATTGATCACCAAAATTAATTAATGCACTGCCCCTTTAAGTAGAACAACTTGCCTATAGCATGAGGATACTGCAGTCCTAGGCAAGATGGCCACCGCAAGTCTCACGGGAGCCGGTGAGATTTGGAAATAGTCCTATAAAATTAATAGGTCCCAGCCAAGATAGCCACCACGATCTCACGAGAGCTCCCGTGAGATTTGCAAGTGCTGTATGCACTACAATCAGTTCCCCCAGTCTCGCGGCATTATGGGATGGGCCAAAGAGATTTAGGAACACTATGGCTGCTACAAGTCTTGGTGGGTGGAGAACATGTTAATTTACTGCCCACAGCGACAAAGGACTGCAGGATAGGACCAAGGGGAGTGGCCCATACTTGGAAGCCGCGGATCACTAGCTGGAGTGATTTCGGTGGCATTTTGAACCCTCCACTGCCATGGAGGACACAGGTAGTGGGAGACAGCATTATTAGGTACTGCAGCTTAAACATACCACTTTCCCATGCTTTTTGCTGCACGGTGTGAGACTAAGGTGGCTACAGGAGGTCCTCAGCCCACACTCCTTCTTACAGGATGAGGCACTGGAGTAGGGGCAGGCCATAGGGGGGAGACGTTGTCTGTGCTGGGAGAGGGCACTCCAGGAGGGACCTCTCCACAGTTATGCCCTGTAAATTTTTAACATGTGTCCACTGATGAGAGGACGCTCCAGGAGGGGACTCGTATACAGTGACTGGCTATAGCAGGGGGGAACTATAGAGGGGTAGTCCCGATGGGTAATGAACCTTTTTGGTGGCAGATCTAAACAGTCATGTTGGTGTGTGGGTCAGGACATGCAACAGGAGGGAGTCCTGTCCCAGAATGAGCTATACGTAGGACAAAACAGTTATTTTCTGAAGTTTAACATGCCTTAAGCTTCACAACAAAAATAAGACACAAACAGTCTGTATTTCTTGTCAGAATGCAATACATTTTAGCAGGAATATAACCCCGTTGGCTACCAGGCTGTGTAAAGATAAATTAGTTAAAAAAAATTGATGTACCTTGAGTAAATGGATTGTTAGTTGTTGGGAGCAGATCTGGATCATGACCAACCTCTCTTGATGCACGAAGTAAACTGGAGATACTCAGATGGGACAAGGGGGCTGTCCTCAGCCAGCTTGATTTTGATTGGATCGTGCATCAACCTATAGGATGGATGGGGAATACCCAATGGTTCTGACTGTGGAGTACTATAAAGGGTACTCAAATAATCACCTTTACCAGGTGAGTAAATACCATTTTCAGGCATGATCAAGGGGAAGGGGATGTAAAGAAGAAAATGTGTAAGCAGGCAAACAAATCCAATTCAGTGCAGGCAAGCCAGTACAGGTAAATGGTAAAGCACAGCACAAAAGTTTGCCCAAGTCATAATAAACAATAATAATGATGATACAAGAGATGTGCAAAAACAACCAGGGGCTGTCTGCAGGAAAGACTTACAAAGCTGCGATGAGAGCAGCATGCATGACTGCAAAATGTCAAATATGTATCCAGCAACTAGAAACCAATGGGGAGGTGTAGATCAGCAATAGGGTGGAGGAGAAGAAGGGGAATGGTGTGAGAGAGGGGATGAAATAAACTTAGCAGCAGGAATGGGGGGGTGCAAAGTAACTCTTTAGGAGCTGTTTGGGTGAGGAGACAAGCAGGGAAATTATTCCAGAGGGAAGGGAGGCACATACAGAATGCAATTTGACTGGCAGAGATTTTGAAGCAAGAATCAAAGAAAGACCAAGTCTCTGCAGAGTGGATAGAGTAGGAGATGGGGGATTGGGAGAGGAGGGTGAAGGAGGGAGGGAGGTAGAGAAACTGCTTGGCTGGCAGGGGTTTCTCAGCAAAAGACAGAGAAGACTCAAGAATCAGCAGAGTGGAGCAAGTAGGAAGAGTAGGAGAGGGAGATGCTGGTGGAGCAGGGAGAGAGAGAGAAGGAGAAGAACCAGTATTTGGAGAGAAAGGAGAAGAAGTGAGAGACATACGGGCACAAGTGTAGGAGTGAGAGGTTAACGTAGAGGGAGCAGTGGTGGGTAAGGGGAAGAGAGTCGGTGGCAAACCAGCAGAAATAATGCAACAGGGGCTCCAAAATGACTAGGGCTGGCCTCAGAACAGTGCCATAAGCCACAGTCACACAGTCAAACACAGTTTCCCTTTGTCCTTTCATTCTTGTATATCTTAAAGAGCTCCACTTGGTCTGATGGTGTTATCCCTTTTAGAATAGATGCTTGGATGCTTTAATCATGTCTTTCCTGAGTCTTCTCTTTTTCATGGAAAACTATCCCAGTTCTGCCAGTCAGTCCTCATAGCTCATGTTCTCCAAGCCATCAACCATCTAGATTGATATCCTCAGGACTTTCTCCATTGCGTCAGTATCCTTCCTCCAATATGGGGACCAGAACTGCACATTGTACTTAGGATGGGGCTGGATCAAGGATCTGTATATGGACATCACAACATGCCTGAATCTACTTACAAAGTTTCTCTTGATGCATGTCATTATTTCATTTGCCTTGCCAGCTCCTGCCTCACACTGTTGATCTGACTTAAAAGCAACTTTTGTGTCTCTCTCAAATTCCCCCCCCCAGTCCCACAAAGATCCTTACCCACATCCAAGTTGGAGCCTGCTTAAGTAAAACATTTCTAACTGCTATATTTTGGGAGGGAATGGATCATATTTTGGCTCTGTGGAGCCAAGAGCATGATCCCTACCACTTTTGTATTCTGAGCACTAACCTTGCACTAGCACATTTTGTTATGCAATAGTCTGATAGTCTGGAGAGCGGGGGGGGGGGGGCACTCCATAGACTCAGATGATTGTGTTTTATTTAACAGTGACTTATGATATTCTAATGGTCCTATTTGAACAAATTGACGCCACCATTCAACTAAAAAGGCTTTCATTTGTTCAGATTGGGCCTTTAAAATATCAACATTTATGTTAAGCAAAACACCACTGAAGTCTATGAATCATGCCCCCATGCTCTCCAGACCATTATATCACAAAACATGTTAGTACGGGAGGCTGTGCTCAGAGTATGGAAGTGGAAAAGATTGGGCTCTCAGCTCCATGGAGCCAAATACAATTCCTTCCCTTAGAAAATATAGCAATTAGAAAAATTATATGTATGCAGCCTGCAACTCAAATAGGGGTTAGGGTCTTTTTGCGGTTCTTTGGTGAGTACCAGAAAAGGTGCTCATTAAAACCGCTGCTAGGAACTGTGGGGTACACCAATTTTGAAGCAAATGTTATGAAATCCCCTGAAAGTGTAGCTAATTCACCCTCTGTACATTGAACAATATGAGAAAAGTAACACAATCAACTGTAGGCAACTCGTGTGCAAAGTTTCTTGGTTGGTCTCTATTTTCCAGGAATTTTTGTATCTAAATGAACGATGTTAGTGGGACACAATGTACATAACCAAAAAAACTTTCAATCAACTGGAAACATCAGACTCAAATGGTTTGTGGGAATTCTTATATGTGGCTAGAATACTAGATAAGCATTTTTTATATTGTGATCTTACCTTTATAATTATGATATGAACTGATCTAATCCTTAGTGTCAATGGCTCAGCAGGTTGCACACTTGCCTCTGAGGCCGGAAGATCAGAAGGCTGTGGGTTCTATCCCCACACCTGGCACTTGGGTTAAATCCCAAAACTGACACTGTAGTGCAGCATAAGGTGGGGTGCTGCACTCCTGAGGTGCCATCTTTCGGATGAGACGTTAAACCGAGGTCCCATCTGACTGTTCTGGTGGTAGTTCAGGTGGGTGTTGAAGATCCCATGGCACTTCTCGAAAAGAGCAGGGGAATTTCCCCAATGTCCTGGCCAAATTTCCCCCATTCACTAAAAATACCACCAACAGCTTAATCTGGTTCAATGTCAGTTGGCATCCATTTGTATCCTCTCCCCCAGGACGAGGCTGAAAATAGGCAGAATTGGCTACTCCTCCTTTCCCGGTCAACAAAAACTAAATATAAACTAAATAAATTTGTGAGATGTGCTCACTGATTCTCAATAAAATAATGAAAAAAAAGCTGATGAGAATCAGTACTGTTTGATATTTTTCTTGCTTGCTTTCCGTGATCTCCATGACATTCAGGTAATATTCTCCATTCATGTTCTACTGTATTTTCCTAGATCAATCATCTTGCATTTCTCAACATTGAAGCTCATCTGCCATTATGCTACCAAGCTCTCAAACCTATCCATATCCTTCTGATTTATTGCAATGTCAATATTCTTCCTCTCTTTGTGTCATCAGCAAACTAGATAATCCAGCTACTAACACCCGCCTTCAGGACACCTTTAAATACTGTACATGAAACAGTGTCGGTCCCAGAACCAACTCTTGGTCAGTTAGTTCCATGATGGTTGGTTACCTTTGGTAACCACTGGTTACTATTAATTATGAATCTTTTCCTCCTATCCTGCAACCAGTTTTGCACCCATGTCGCCCCACCCCCCACCCCCCAGCTATACAGTGATGCTGGCCAGGATGCAAAAGTGTCTTGCGTTACTGCATGACAAAAGAGATGAGCCGCCATTGAAATTACCTTGTTTGCTGCAGTAACTCTACTGCAGTATGCTGCAGTATTACACTGCATCCAGGCCAGCACCACTCTACCTACGTTCTGTACAGTAGTTTATGAACTAGCCTCCTGTGTGGTACAGTATCAAACGCTTTAATGATGTTCTGACATACAATATAAATGTGATTTCAGACATTAAATTCTTTGGTGACACTAAAAAAATGAGGTCTGTCGGGCATGCGTTTTCCCCTTACATAATCTATACTAGGCCACTGAGTCCAAGTTGTTGTTTTGTAAGTGTTTGACAATTTTCTCATGACTGTCTCCATCAGCTTCCCCAACACTGACATTAAGTTCTGTGGTGTACAGTTTCTTGGTTCTGCTCTGGAGTCTTTTTTGAATACAGTATTGGAACCACATGGGCCACTCTCTGTCATCAGGTATCTATATGGTTATAACAAACTTACTGAATATAATTGCCAGTGGTATGGATGGTTTAATTAGCTAGTTCCTTCTGGATTTTGGATGCATTCCATCAGGCCTCACAACCTTATTTACATTTACCGTCTTTAGCAGTTTCTCAGCTTCTTCAGGTGTTGCATATACATCTTGAACTGTGTGCTTTTGTTCCCTCTGGAATACGAACATACAGATGAACATATGAAGAAGCCAGCAGAAGAAGGCCATTTGATCTATCTAGTCTGCTTGTATTGCAGGGTCCACAGCTTGAGCTGCTGTCCCTGCCCTCCTCCCTCCCCCACACCTCCCATCCTCCCTATTCATGATCCTTACCTTCCCCCATGCCTATCCCAGCCTTTCTTAAAGCTGCCCACTGTCTTGAACAAGATCGCCTCTTCCAGCAGCGCATTCCTAAGTGTTCACCACCCTCTCTGTGAATACTATTTCATTGTTATCACTCCATCCCTTTCCCCTGTGAATACTGAGGTGATGTATGTATTCACTTCTGCAGCACAGCATTCTGATCATCCTGTGAGCATCAGAGAGAGAGAGCGAGACAGACAGCGCACAGTGTGCCAACCACAAGCCTGGCCGCTGTGTGTTGATGGCTGAGGTCTCCATTTTAACCATTGCCCCCGAGATGCAAAGGAAAGTGTGTTGCCACAGCATGGCAAGTCCCTGGACTGCCAACACCAGCAGCAAGCAGCCCATGCCTGATCATCACAGAGGGACACCCAGGAAGTCATTAAGTGAAACAGCCTGGTTGGCAGCAACTGCACTGCACTCCACATGCTGGCAGTACCAATAATGACATGTGACAGCAGGTGGGAGATATACAGGCAGATGCAATTTGTGTGTTTTTTTTTCCTTCAGTTGGTGCCCTGCTTGCACACCAACTAAGAGTGAGCATGTGAGGGGGGAAGATGCAAGCAGGGTGATGGGGCAGCAGCAAGGGAGCAAGCAGGTGACTGGGTGCAGCGCGAGAGAGTGAGAGACAGACATGCTGCCAGGAAGTACCTATCATGATGTGTGACAGTGAGTGGGAGATATATGGGTGGTCGCAATTTGTTGTTTTTTTTTATTATTTTTTGTGTGGCTTCCATTGTCACCCTGCTTGCATACCAAGTTAGAGTGAGTAAGTGAAGGGGAAGATGCAAGCAGGGTGACAGGGCAGCAGCAAGAGAGAGAGAGAGAGAGAGAGTGAAAGACAGACGTGCTGCCGGGATGACGAGAAAAAGAGAGGGTCAGGGCCCACTGGGCCCACTACAGCATCAAGGTAGTTGTTCAAATCTGGTGGCAATCTGCTTGTTAGTGTTTTGCCCCCCCCCCCAAGAGCGAGGCACACTGACAGTGACAGAGTGTCACAGGGGGGACAGATCCTGCAGTGTCCCACTGCCGTAACTGCGCTGGCATGAGTTGTGCCAGTGTGTCTCTACCATCTGTTGCTTCATTTCTTTCTGTAGCCCTAACTCCAGCCATGCGCATTACAGTGGGACACTAATGCGCATGGCCGGAGTTATGGCTACAGCTTTCTCTGCTGCCCGCCGAACTGTCTCTCCCCAGTCCTTGCTCTTTACCTCCCCAAGCTTCTACATTAGCTGCAGTGCAGCTTTCCTTATTGCCGGCTCCTGCCACCCACCACACTGTCTCTCTCTCTCCCCCCCAGTCCTCACTCCTCTGACCCCCCCACCCACGCAGGCTTCTACATTATTTGTGGTGCAGCTTTACCTATTGGTGTCTACTGCCACATGCCACACTCTCTGACCCCTCGCTCCTCTGAAATCCCCCACCCCCAGGCTTCTACAGTAGCTGTGGTGCAGCAAGTGAACATTCGGCATTGACAAATGTTTGTTATGTTTGCTTCCGAGCATGCGCAGCAAACTTAATGATAGTGTGCCAGTGCTGTATGGCTTTTGCAGGCATGGCCATGTTGGGGCCAATGCAGCTGAGTGGTGGGGAGGCTGGGCTGTGAGGAACATATAACAAGCAGACTGGAGATTATGCCTAGTCAGACTGCTGATGGATGGAAACTTCTTCTTACATATGAAAGGACAAAGTCATACCTATGGTAAGAAGTTTCCACTCATTAGTATACCAACTAGTCATGATCATCAGTTCTGCTTGTTCTGTCTCGCCCTTCCATCCCATCCCCACTGCCTGCCTCTGCATAAGTTAACCCCACCACCACTAGCTCCCTCTGCTGCTGTCCCATCCTCCATTCCCAAATGCCACCCAGTTCTCCAGTATAAGGTAACCCCCCCACTCACTCCCTCTGCTGATGTCCCTCCCTCCATTCCAGAATACTGGCTGGTTCCCTGGTAAAAGTTAACCCCCTCTGGATTGCTCCCTTTGCTGCTGTCCCACCCTCTGATCTCATTCACACTGGCTGGCTATACAAGTTAAACTCCCTCCAGCTTGTTACTTCTGCTGATGTCCCTAATGCCACCAGGCTCCCCAGTACAAGTTAATTCGCCACCCACTCAATCCCTCTGCTGATCTCCTGCCTTCTATTCCCATCACCATCCCTGCTGGCTGGCTCTGCACAAGTTAACCCCCCTCCCACTCACTCTCTCTGCTGCTGTGCTGTCCTCCATTCAAGGCCCTGTCACCCCCTACAAAACAGAATGGGACACAAGGGTGCCCATCACTGTTGCTTTAAAGCAAGTCCTGTACCTGGATGAAGAAGACGCAGAAAACAATATCTCATCATCTTCATCCCTTGTCATCAGTCCAATCCCTTGATCCCCACCCCGGCCCCTTCACAGCATCCAGCATTCCACCCCCTCTCAGCACCCAGCAGCCCACACACCCCCAACACCACTTACTTACCTAGCCATTCCTCCGACAATTTTGTTGCTTCCAAAGCCAAATGGGAACTGAGGAAAACAAGGTAAGTTCATTTAATGGCTTGTTAATGTGTTTTGAACTTTTACTGCTTTCTTTGTCATTTGTTAACATTTTTACTCCAAATGTATAACATAGCCTTTTTGGGACGAAGTAGGTGAAATGTTTCAAATCCCCTGCCCTGAAACATGTTTTTGCTGTACACTGCAAAATCACTTTGCAGAGGGGATTTAAAAAAATGTAACTATCTTCTTCATAAGGTGGGATCATAAAAAGACAGAGCTGAAAATCTGGGGTCAAAATGCAAAAAAAACTATGAATTTATAAAGAAACGTTGAATTATTTCAGTTTACTCATAACTTTGTGACTTTTGCAGATTTTGGCCCCAGACGTTCAACATAGCCCTCTTGTTAGGTCAGCTCATGAACGTGACAAGTGTCATTTTCCAATTCCCTCTGAAACATGCATTTACAGCTGCTCCATGAAATCACCTGTCTTGATCATAAGACAGGGTAATTTAAAAACAATCCTGAAAATTTGAGGTTAAAATGTCAAAAAACAAAGTTATGGAGAAACATTTGATTTTTCCAACATTTACTCATAACGTTATTATTTTTTGCAGATTCTGATGAAAATGTGAAAAACAGACCCTTTGTTTACCCTACCTCATGAACATGACAGGTCGTACTGTGGATCATACTGTGGAGTTAGGACAGCAGAAGGCATAATGCCCATGAATACTGTCCCCACTGCTCAATGGGTGCAACTACAGAAGTTTATTTATTTAGTTTTTGTTGACCAGGTAAGTGCACTAGCCATAATATGATTATATTTGGGCACAACCTAGGAGACTACAACAATCAGACAGAAATAGAACAGGAGAAAACAATGCATGACAACAGGTCATAAACAGGAAAACAGGGTGAACGCATTACAGATTAAAACAGCAGGTTCAGTATGGCCACTGAGTACAAGGTCAGGACAGTAATATACAATAGTTAACAGGAAAGAAAGTACAGGGATACAATAAGTTGAAATATACAGTACAGTGTACAGTGTACAATAGAATTAAGTGAACATCGTATACTGGGGAGTAAGCAGCAGACAGTATTTAAGGACTTTCTAATTACCCATGTAAGTTCTAGCAGCATATCTGTAGGATCAAGGCAGGGCTGGAAGGTCCAGCTCAGACAAAAGGGAGTCGAAGGCATCATCAGAGGTTAAGCAACAGGCATGAGTGCAGCTGAGAGTTAAGATGGGTCAAAACATGTGCAGGGGTTAGATAAGGATAAGAAGTGCCACAGCTCCTTTTTAAAGCAGGTGTGGGAACTAGTCTCACGTAATGACAAAGGTAAGGAGTTCCAGAGCTGAGGGGCATAGTGAAAGAAGGTGCTAGATCCTTTGGACATTTTGCACCTAGGCACTTGGAGAAGGGATTTATCAGCTGAGTGCAGGCCATTGGCAGAGGAGAGGGGAAGTAGTATATCAGCAAGGGCAACAGGAGCTTGAGATCTAATCACCATATCAGTCAAGAAGCTAAGAAAATATTGTCTGACAGTACAGGGGGCTAGCCAGTTCAGGTTGCCATAGAGTTGGCAGTGGTGCTTGAGTGGGTGGGATGAGGATGCATAGCACCATATGCTGTTAAAAGTAACATCCCACTTTTGAAGGGTTGTCTTATGTGTTGCAGCATAGGTGGGAGCACCATAGGTTAGGGCAAGAAGGAGGATTCCAAGGGCAATTGCTAGCTTGGCAGAGGGGGTAAGCATATAGCTCGTCTTGTAGGCGATCCTGAGCTTGCTGTTGACTGCTTTACAGATGGCCATAATATGAAGATTAAAATCCAGAGATTGGTCCAGGAGCACTCCTAGATACTTAAAGGAAGTGACATTTTCTATCGGAGGACCACCTGGACTACGGATAGCCAGTTCAGTGTGGCAGACTCTTAGTCTTGGGGCAGAACCAAATAGCATGGATTGGGTTTTATTAGAGTTTAGTAAAAGCTTGTGAACAACAAGCCAGTTTTGGACATTTGTAAAGTCACTGGAGATGCAGGTATTAATGTGTTGAACACTTTTGGAGCTGATATAGAGCACCAGATCATCCGCGTAGAGGAGAGTTGAGCAGGGTTAGAGATCCTTAGCAATGTCATTTATGTTAAGAGAGACTATCAGGGGCCCCAAGATGGAGCCCTGGGGAATGCTGATGTTTTTGGTAACGCTATCTGACAAGGGGGAGTTAAATTTTACTATCTGCATTCTATTAGACAGGTAACTACAGTATCAGACCACAACCGGAGGAGAGAAACCAATGTGCCACAGGAAGGAGAGAAGTAGGGGGTGATCGACCAGGTCAACTGCCTTTGTCAGGTCAATAAAAACAGCCCCAGTTAAGAAATCAGAGTCCATAGAAGACAGCATGTCAGTAGTGAATTTTAACAAGGCAGTGGAGGTATTATGACCCTTGCGAAAACCATGCTGAGTGTCAGAGTGGAGGCTGAATTTTGTCAAGTAGTCAGTGGCTTGGGTGGCAACAAGTTTTTCCAAAAGTTTGCTGAGCACCGACAGAATGGCAATAGGCCTATAGTTAAAGATGTCCTTGGGTTCACCCTTTTTGAATATAGGTGTTATCTGGGTAGTTTTCCAGATGCCTGGAAATGTGCTGGTGGAGATAGATAAAATGAAGATTCTAGCCAGTGAAGTGGCAATAAGAGGGGCAGCTATTTTCAGGAGCCTAGGTTCCATGGAGTCAGAACCTCTACTTGTGTTCTCAGAGATAGAGTTCAGCAATTTTAGCACTTCAGCTCTAGTTATTTTCTTAAAGAGAAAATGAGGATTACTTGTTGAGTGGGCAGTAGTGTCTCTCATATAGGTAAGTATCTAACTTACAGTAGCTTTAAAACCAACAAGAGTGAACTCGTTTACAATATCAGGTGGCAACTGGTTCCACATTCTAATTGTCCTTGGCAAATAAGCACATTTCCTCATGTTAGTCCGAGGTATATAGTCCACTATTTGCCTGTTGTGTGTCCTCAAATTATGTACCTGATCTTTGTATATGATCCCCAGTTCTAGTGATAGCTCTTCATCCCCCCAGTATTTTATGGAGACATAGCAAATCGCCCCTACTTCTCCTGAGGCTGAGGCCACAGACCTAATGCCATAAGTCTCATGTTATAAGATTTGTTTTTTTGGGGTCGGGATTTGTTTCATGTACCAGCATTGGGCTCTCTCAAGCAGTTCTATGTCTTTTTTGGGGAGCAGTAATCTAAATGTGGCCTAATGTAGGATTTATATAGTGGTAGCGTTACTTGTTTTGTTTTATTAGAAAAGGATCTTCTGATACAGTTTTTCAAATGATTTACTCTCCTGACAACTTGTCTACAGTGATTGCTACTTTTCATATTACTGCTTACTGTCACCCCTAGGTCTTTAAAATTGTCTACTACCAAGAGCTTCTTTGTCATGAATCAGGTACTCTTATTTAGGATTATTCCTGCCACAATGCATTATGACACATTCACTTAGACTGAACTGCATCATGTTCTTATCCACCCAATCTATAATATAATTCAAGTCGTTGATCATACTGGTTCTGCCTTCTACACTGTTTACCCTTCCTCCCAGTTTTAAATTGTTGCAGATTTAATAAATGTATTCATTTGTTCATGATACTTGAAGATCATATGCAAACAGATTAAATAAAAGTGGTCCCAGTACTGATCCCTGAGGGACCCCACTGAATACGTTGCCACTGGATGATAATATCTAATTTATTCTCACCTCTTGTTTTCTATCGGTAAGCCATTCTAAAATTCATTTTACAAGCTTGTTGTTTATTCCTAAGTTTAATAACTTTTCTATGATTCCCTTAAATGGTATTGAATCAAAAGCTTTTTGGAAATAAAAAAATATGACATCAAGTGCCTCATTATGGTCTAGATTCTTAGTAACTAGCTCATAAAAACTTATGTTTGTGTTACAACTTTTTTTTGGTGAAGCCATGTTGTGTCTTATCTATCAGGCCTCAATGTGATAGGTCCCTGGATATTCCATCCTTAATGATTCCTTCGATTGTTTTCCCAACGATCGATGTAAGACTCACTGGTCTATAATTAGATGGTATAGTTTTGCTACCCTTTTTATATATTTTGACTATAACAGCCCTCCTCCAATCTAATGGTACATGTCCTTCATTAATAGACTTGTTCCCTGTGATAGCGACAGATGGAGCCAGTTCCTTGGCCAATTCCAGGAAGATACGTAGTTGGAGTCCATACGGACCCAGTGATTTATTGCATTCTAGTGTTGCTAGCTTTCCCTGAATATGTTCAGGCTTACAAATAGAAATATTTTTGGGGAAGCATCTAGATGTATCAAACCTGATATCTTTCAATGTATTACCATTCTGTACATAAACAGAACAAAAGCAATTGTTAAAAATTCTTGCCATATCCTCCAGTTTATTATATTGTGCTCCATCATGGATAAGAGGACCAATGACCCTTGTTGAACCTATTTTGCCATTTATGTACGGTATGAATAAAACCCCTTCATACTGTCTTTTGAATTGACTAGTTGGAATTATGTTTCCCTATGTGCTTTATTTATGGATATCTTTAACATTTTCAATGCTTGTTTACATTTCTTGACATTAGTTTGTATTTGTGTCTTTTCCATAACAGAAAAACTGTGTTTCTTCTTGTTTATTAATCTCTGTATTTTGGGATTAAACGATACAGGTTTCTTGCCCCTGTCGTTGTATATCTTCCTGTCTGGGGCAAATTTATTCTTTAACATTTTAATAGTATTGGTTATTAGGGTCCAAGCTGAATCCATATCCAACCCTGGTAGTTTTTGTGGTAAGTCACAATTGTCTAATTCTTTTTTAATAGCTATAAAATCAGCATTATTGTAATTTTTAAAAGTGTCCATACCCTTCGTGAATTTTTTCCTCTTATCATTCAAAAAGCAGATGATATTGTGGTCACTATTTGATAGGGGGCATTTATTTTAATATTGCAAATTTCCATTGGTATATTGGTTAATATAACATCTAGTGTATTATCACCGCTTGTTGGCTCTGTTACCAATTGATGTAGCTCAAGGGATTCTAAGACATCCATGATTTTATGGTCCTGGGTACTGTTGGCTTTGCCCTTTGTCCAGTCAACATTTGGTAGGTTCAAATCCCCTACCAGAATTGTATCACTGTCATCAGACATTTCCAAGATTTGACTCAATAAGGCATCAGTGGCTTGTGTACTGTTGTTTGGAGGCCTATAGAATGTCCCTAGACTAAATTATTTTCCATAAAATTCAGTTACATTCAGCCAAATGGTTTCAACTTCAACCCTGTCTATAATTTCTGGCTCAAGTTGGTAGCACTCTATGTTATCCTTAACATAGATGGCCACTCCTCTTCCCTTTCATTCAGGTGTCATTTTATAAATCCTTTCTGAAACGTGATTTCACAGTTGCACTACAAAATCACCTTTCAAATGGCATTTTTAAAAACTACACCTATCCTGATCATAAGGTAGGGTCATAAAAAGACTATGCTGAAAATTTGTGGTCAAAATGTAAGAAACAAAACCACAAAGGATAATTTATGGGCAGCAATGCACAAGCCCATGTTGGCATTGAAAGGTTACCATGACAACCACTCAATCCCCGCCCCATGAAGTTCAAGAGGTTTTAGTTGCCATGGCAACCCCAAGAAGCCAACTCAGGTTAGTTTGTGCAAGGTTACCCATACATTGTATTTTATAGCACATGAGTGCCTACACTTTATTATTTCTTTTTTAAAATCAATTTGCTCAGCATGGTAACTGATTGCTGATTTTTTGAGGTGCACTCTGTGACTGCTGGTCCTGCTCCCTTCCCCCTGTAGCCCCTCTCGTGTTCTACCTCCAGCTGCTCCCCATTTTAAAAATTAAAAAAAATGAACCCACAGCTTTCATAATCACCAACACTGTTTTGTCTGTGTCACTCCCATGCATGGACATTCCATTTTGTTGTACCACAGTAGTGACACACTTAGTGCAGCACAACATTTTCACATCATTACTGTGGTGCAGCAAACCTATTCTAGGAATGGAATTCCATGCACAACAACATTCCACCATACACTATAACTAAGTTGTGAAGAAACGCTGAATTTCTCCAATATTAATTCATAACTTTATTGTTGTATATTTTGGCCCCAAGCTTTCAATTTATCCCTTGTGTTACCCCCCCCCCACATGAATATAATATGTGCCATTTTTCAAATACCCACAGAAATGTATTTTTGCAAGTCGCTCTGTAAATCATCTTTTGGTTGGGATTTAAAAAATCCCCCCCATCTTGGTCATTATGTGATGTGAAAAAAGACTATGTTTGAAATTTGGGATCAAAATGTCAGATACATAGAATTTGTCAGCAGATAAGGACTGCCTGGCCCATCTAGAGCCCACTGTCAATGAGATACTACCTCTCAGCTGGCCTATCCCTGGATAAATGCATTGTAAAAATTGGATAAAAACTGGGCCCCCCATTGAAAATGAGATATTGCATCTCCACTGTGCTATCCTAGGTACAGTGTGAAAATGGGTACCAGCAGGAGCCCATTGAAAATTAGGTATTGCAGCTCAGTTGACCTATCGTGGAGAAATACATTTTAAAAATTAATAAAAGCAGGATCTCAAGCCAGTCTGATAACACAGCAGTAGTGCTTCTGCTTGTTATGCCACTGATGTGTGTTTGGGAAAGCATGCGGCCCATCGGGGGCTGGCTGGGGGAGGAAGGACTGAGTGTCCCAAGGACTACTCTCCTTCCTCAGGGAGGGAAGGAGGCTGTTCCCACTGTGTGACTGCTGACTGGTGGAGACTGGTTGGCAGCAAAGTTGAGCAGCAGGAGGATAGGGGTTGCCAGTGGACCCCTGTCATGCATGCATGCCACTCCACATATAGAGCCAGTGTTCAACATGTTTTTAGGGTTCTAGTTCGGTTTGGGTTTGGCAGGGTATAGTTAGAGTTTTGTTCAGTTCAATTTGATAAGTAGAAGTTTGGGTTTGAGTTCAGTTCAGTTTGAGGTTTTTTGTGTGTAATTTATCAGTTCAAGTTTGAGTTCTAATGAATTCACCCTACTGCCTCCATATGGATTCTCCTCATCTCACATGATCTGGGTTTGGGTTCAGTCTCATCTTTTTTTTTTTTTAGGGTTCAAGTTCAGTTTGGATCAGGCAAAAATCGAATAGTTTGAGTTTGGTTCAGGTTCAGTTCATGGACAAACCCTGGCTCTGCAACATGCAATGAGGCAGTCACACATATGTGGGCCACATATGTGTGACTGCCTCATTGCACGTTGCCACCCTAGGGAGAACATCAGGCGACAGGAGGAAAATACTGGCTGTCCAAGCTGGCACTCCCACAGGTACTCATCCAGCTGACATGGCTGGCCACCCACCACACTGTGATCTTAAGTGGTGGATAACCTGTAAGTCCTTGTGAAGGTCAGTGATGAAGCTGGGGAGGTACCACCAGACGAGACTAAAATGAGAAGATCTGTGGAACAGAAAAAAAAAAAGCCGGACCTCACTGAAAACAAGATATTATATCTTAATTGTGCTATCCTAGGTAAATAAAGTGTAAAGGTCATAAAAACATGATTTCAGGTGAGGCCAGAAGGTTACAGATTAAAAATGTGTTTATGTGCCAAAAAAGGGTGAATACTCATAATACATATGGGTCTAGGTCAAAAAGAGGGAGCAAAATGGCACTGTCAATAATCACACAAGAAAAATGGTGGGATCAAAAATCACACATGGGCAATGCAGCATGAACTGATGAGCACGCATCGTGGGGGTGAATGGGAGACACAAAGTCATTGAGGGGATTTACTATTTCAAACCTAGAGAAGGTGAAGTTGGGGACTCATTGTGGGGGATTTAGTATTCCAAACTCCAGGAGGGCAGAACTTGGGGGAGGATTGGTGGTGGGGTGATCTACTGTTAGTACCCTGGGAGGGTAACAGTTGGGGGGGGTGCGATAACATCACAACACTGTTTTACCCTGGTCACTATTTTTTCCTCGATGTTATTTTCCCTGCACGTTTTTTGTGGTACCATTTTGCTTGCGCTTTTTTGACTGGATACCACACATATATACATCTTCACCCACCACAAATCATTAAAACCATTATCACATTATACAAATATACAGTACTGCAAATTTTTGTCTACAGTTAAGATTTAAAAAACCTTTTAGCAAATCGACAGTGTTTGCTGTATTTAATTTGCATCTCTTGGACAACCTTGAATGAAATGTATATTTCAGTGCCAGGTAATATTCTTACTCACAAAAGAATGGCAACCAAATAGAGTCCTAAATAAAGAACAGAGGCATGAAAAACATGACTGGCAGCTGAATTTCTGATCTTTTGCATGCCAAACCTGTCAGAAGAGAGAGAGAGAGATGAAGTGAGAAGATAGTTAATAACTTGCACATAAATTTTTATTCATTTCCATGAAGGACTACATAGTCGTAGTGGTAAAAAACATATTCTCAATAGAAAATAGAAGAGCTGATGTGGGGCAGGGGGAGGCAATTGTAAATGCTTTTACTTCTTAACAAAAATTATGAAAACAAATAACCATATACAAAGGTCTCTCATACACTAAGTCCAAAGGTGCATTTAAAAGGAACCAACCTATGATGGAAAAAACTGTGTACACAAGTGATAAACACACCGAAAACCCAATGTAAGGAGGAGAGTATTTATTTCTTTTTGAGGAATGGAGCCAATTCAAAATGTAAATTTAAGCCTGGAGGGATAATGGCTCCTAAGAAAAAAATCCAAAAAGCTTCTTGTTTCAAAACTAAATGATCAAAATCTCCTCCTCTAGGGTTTGGGTTCATCTTATCAATTGTCATGAAAGAAAATATGTGTGTGCACCCAAAATACTAGTGTTATTCACATGCTGCTCAGTGGCATAACTCATGTCTTCACTGTCTGTTACTCTGTTGTGTTCTTTAACTGTAACCTTGAATTATCGAATGGGCTTACCCACATAAAACACCCCACATTTACATGTTGCAAGATACGTTATGCCACTAGTGTCACATGTGATCAACTGTCTGATTTCAAATTTCCTGTCAGTATGAGGGTTCTTAAAAGTTTTACCCTCAAGAACGTAATTACAGGCCGTACATTTTTTACATTGATAACAATCCCTGACTTCTCGATTTAACCCGTGTTAAGATGTTAGCCCCTGTGTGCCTGCTATAAACTAGAATATCTTTAAGATTTTTAGCTCTACTGTATGTGATTCTAGGCTGTTCCTTTACATAGTCCTCAATGGCCTTATCTCCTGACAAAATATGCCATTGCGATTTAATGAGTTTCAAAATACTCGACATGTGCCGAATAAGTAGTGACCACATTGAGTCGGGTTATTTGCTGTTGCTCATAAACTTTTCCCCGGACTTTCCAGATCTGATCTTCCCTCCTGACTGAACTAGCATGATCCAGGGCTTGCCTTATATTTACAGCTGAGTATCCCCGTTTCAAGAATCTTTTTTCCAGATCTCTAGCACCATCCTTGAAATTAGCCTCTGTACTAAAATTTATCCTTAATCGGAGGAGCTGTCCTTTGGCATATTTGTCACAGTGTGTCTGGGGTGACAGCTAGAGGCTAATAAAAGAGTGTTACAGTCTGTCTCTTTGCAAAAAAATATTAGTAGACAAGCCCCCTCCCTCCGCTTTGTAGATTTCAATGTCCAGATATTGACATGGGCCACCCAATATAATGACTGGGACCTGTCTGTACCAGGGTACAGGTTATTTCGTAGGGACAAGCCTCATTTAATTATACATCTTGGGACAAATGACCTGGCTGACAAGACAGTGGATATAGTCCAGAGGAGGTTTGAGGAACTAGCACAATTATGTGAGGGGGCAGGAAGATCAGTAACTTTTTCCGAGATACTTCCGGTGCCAAAGGCAAGCACAACAAGAAAGCTGAGAATAGAGGAATTTAACAGATGGCTAAGAACCTGGTGTTGTGCTAAAGGGTATGGGCTGTTGGGGGGTGGGAGGGACCTGGGAGGACAGTAGTCTCTATGCCAAGGACAGACTACACTTGAGTGAGGAAGGAAAGAAAGTGTTGAAGCAGAGGATGGAAGAATATATAGAGGAAGTTGGGAGTTAAACTAGGAGTGGGGTGGCAGTTGGGGAAGAGATATGCAGAGACCACAGGTTGGGGAACATATGAGCTTACCCCATAACAGTGACAAAGGACAAAATGGCAAGTACTATTGGTGATGCTAGGAAAGGAGGGCAGGATGGAAGGAGGGGAAGGTGGAAGGTGGTTACCTTAATGCTAGGAGCCTTGGGAGGAAAACTGCAGAGTTGCAGGTTCTCATGGCAGAGGGAGAGGTGGACATTGCAGCCATCACGGAAACATGGGCCACCCAATATAATGACTGGGACCTGTCTGTACCAGGGTACAGGTTATTTCAGAGACAGGGTGACTGGGAAAGGAGGGGGTAGTACCTATATGGAAGGAAGACTGAAGCGTAAGGAGGAAGGAGGAGGGTAGTACAGAGTCACTTTGGTGCAAATCCAGGATTCCAAGAATAGGAGTCTTAGAATGGGAGTGGTGTACAGGCCACCATCTCAGATGGAGGAGTAGACAGGGAACTAGCGGGACAGATCAGGAGGACCTGCAAGAAGAAGGGTGTGGTGATTGTGGGGGACTTCAACATGCCAGGAGTGGACTCGAGCAACCTCAACAACCAGGAAACAGGGGGAGCAGGTACTGCTGGATGCCTTCAGGACAGCTTCCTGCTGCAAATGGTCAGTGAACCAACCAGGGTTAGGAATACCCTTGACCTTGTGCTGGTAAATGGGGACTTTGTGAGAGAACTTACAGTGGAGGAACTGCTGTCAGGAGTGACCACCACCAGTATGGCTCACATTGATATGGGCAAGGAAGGAGGGAATCTGGCACAAGAGTGCTGGACTTCAGAGGGCTGACTTTGGGAGGATGGGGAAGTGGTCAAAGGGTACCTGGCCAGAATTCAATCTAGTATGGATACTAACCAGAGATGGGAGCTCACAGTTGGGGATAGTGGAGGCAACCAAACCTGCTGCAAAGCCCAGAGCAAGAAGGCTAGGGCTAAGAAACCGAGCTGGTTGAGCAAGGAGGTCGGAAAAGGTAAGGAGGAAAAGAGCTCCTTTAGGAAATACAAGAAAACAGGGAGGGGAGGAGAGAGGAGTACTTGACAGAATCGAAGGAGGTGGACAAGGGCAGTAAGGGAAGCCAAAGCATCTACTGAACTCAGGCTGGCACAAGGCATTAAGAAGGGGAGAAGGACTTCTTTAAGTACATCAGGAGAGAAAAGGAGCTGTAAGGACCAATATAGTAAGGATTAGGAAGGAGGGGTTGGGTGGAAGTAGGGTACGATAAGGCGGAAGCACTAAATGAGTACTTCTGCTCAGTATTTACTAAAGAGAAGAGGGGGTGACACCCAAGATGGGTGAAATGGCAGATGCAGGGGAAGGGTGACAGATGGGAACCAGGGAGGGCAGAGTTCGAGAGGGTTTGAAGGCACTGAGGGTGGACAAGGCACCAGGCCCAGATGGCATCCACCCCAGGGTACTGAAGGAGCTGGCAGAGGTCCTTGCAGGACCCTTGGCTGACCTATTTAATGCCTCACTACATTCGGGGTGTGTACTCAGGACTGGAGGATGGCTCATGTGGTGCCCTCCACAAGAGTGGCCCCAAGGATGAACCGGAGACTACAGACCAGTGAGCCTCACATCCATCGGGTAAGATAATGGAGACTATCCTGAAGGAGAGGCTGGTGGCCCCTCTTAGGAGGCCAAAGGACTCACAGGACAGCAGACAGCATGGCTTCATATCGGGCAGATCCTGCCAAACCAACCTGGTCGAAGTTCTATGACTGGGTAACTAGGCAACTGGACAGGGGACATGCAGTGGATGTCCTGTATCTGGACTTCATAAGGCATTCGACTCCAGTGCCACATGGAAGGCTGGGAAGGGAGTTAGTAGGCACAGGGCAGGTGCAATGCTGGTGAGATGGGTAGGAAACTGGCTGCAGGGAAGGCAACAGAGGGTGGTGGTGGGTGGGGAGCTCACACCCAAGGGCAGTGAGGAGCGGGTCTCCACAGGCTCGGTGTTGGGACCAGTGTTGTTTGGGATATTCATTGCAGACATATCATGGGACAGTCAAGAGCAAGATCAGTCTGTTTGCTGATGATACCAAGGTTGGGCCTTGATGATGGATGACCTAGGGGGATGGCAGGGGGGTTGCAGGATGATCTGGCAAAGCTTGAACCTGGTCAGACACCTGGCAACTAGGCTTTAATGCCAAAAGTGCAAGGTGATGCATTTTGGGATGAAGAACCCAGGAGGACTTACCAGCTAGGGGGGGGTGCAGCTAGCCCAGACAGAGGGAGGAGAAGGATCTGGGTGTGCTCATCACAGGGTCAATGAACAACTAAGCACAGTGTGGGAAGGCAGCTGCAAAGGCCAACAAAATGCTGGGTTGTATTGCAAGGGTATATCCTCAAGGAGGGAGGAGGTGATTCTGCTCACTGTATAGGTCATTAGTTAGACCACACCTGGAGTACTCGTGCAGTTCTGGCGCTCCATATCGGAAGAAGGGGACATTAAGTTACTGGAGGGAGTGCAGCGAGGGGCGACAAAGATGATCAAGGGTCTGGGGACTTATCATATGAGAGGAGGTTGAAGGAGTTGAACATGTACTCACTGAGGAGAGAGGAGAGACAGGGGACATGATTGAAACCTTTAAATACATGAAAGGAATAAACAAGACAGGTACAGAGGGGCTGTTCAAAGTAAGGGAAGGGAGGAGGGCCACCAGGGGCCATGATATGAGACTGGAGCGAGGAAGGTTCAGGAGGGAGATGAGGAGACACTTTTTACAGAGAGGGTGGTGGCTGGGTGGAATCGTTACCTGCAGAAGTGGTATGCAGTAGAACAGTGGACTGCTTCAAACGAGGATGGGACAGGACAAGGGGAGGGTTAATGAAGGGGAAGGGTGGAAGGAGGGCAGCTGCAGAATAAGGGTGCTTAGCTGCATTCGAGCAGACTGATAGACCTCAGGCCTTTATCTGCTGGCAAATTTCGTATGTTCGTGTGTTCGTATATTGAATCCTATTCCTGTTGGCTGTATATGCGAACCTTAGGTTCTCATTGGTAGAATGTGGATAAGTGACAAAATCCCCTAATTCCTCTAGGCTGCCTTCCAGATCATAATAATATCATCTATAAAGTGGCACCATTGGGAAATCTTGTTGAAAAAAGGGTTATTTGTATTATTTCTTACACGGGCATCTTCCCACTGTCCCACATACAGATTAACAAGACTAGGAGCTAAAGTTGCTCCTACTGCCATACCCTTTACCTACAAATAGAAAGAGTTACAGAATGTGAATACATTACATTTCAATACATAGTCAGCAAGTTTAAGTAAGAACTCAGTAGGTGGACAAGCTGTGCTTCCCTCTCTTTGATTCAAATAAAAGGCAAGGGTGTCCAAGGCCTTCTCATGGGGATACTGTAAGTGACTATGTGTCAATTGTCACAAGATAGCACTCTTCCTGAATCTTGACGTCATCTATTATTTTCAGAACATACATAGTGTTTTTTAAACATGATCCCAATGCCAGTACATAGGGTCTTACGTAATAGTCCACATATTTTGATAATGGCTCCGTTATAGACCCTAAGCCACTGACAGTAGGGTGTCCAGGTGAAGATTTTAAAGATTTGTGGACTTTGGGTAAAATGCATATAGCTGGTCTTACTGGATGTTCTGTAATCAAAGGTCATGTGTGTTTTTGTCTGTGTGCCCCTGTTTCAATGCTGACCTGATGGTTTCATCAATAGGGAAGGGATCAAAGCTACAGAACTAAAAAGTAAAGGGGGAGGACAAGAGGCACTCTGGGTCACCTTGGAGACAGGGAATGGCATCACAATCCGCACAGGGGCTGTATACAGACCCCCATCTCAAGGGGAGGAAATGGACAAGAAAATGATAGAGGACATTCTCAAAATGGCTGAAAAAGGGGAGATACTGTTAATGGGGGACCTGAATATGCTAGATGTTAACTGGATGACATGTACTGCAGCCACATCCAAGAGCAGGGTCATTCTCGATGCCCTGCAGGGGGTAGACCTTAGACAGCTAGTGTTGAAACCCACTCATGAGGAAGCAATACTAGACCTGGTACTCTCAAATGAAGAAAGGATCACAAATTTAGAAGTCGGTAGACATCTGGGAACAAGCGACCACTGCACAGTGTGCTTCACAATAAGCACAACCATGGAGACAAGCCATACAAAAACAAGCATACTGAACTTTAGGAGGGCTGACTTTGGCAAAATGGGTGAATACCTGAGGAATACACTGGCAAATGTGCCAAAAGGAGGGGTGGAAGAACAATGGAGAAAAATCAAAACTGCCATCATAGAGGTAATAAGCCTTTGTGTGAAACAGATAAAGAAAACAAAGCAGAGTAAAAAAACACTATGGTTCTCAAAAGAGGTGGCAGGGAAGGTTAAGGAGAAAAAGACTGCATTCAAAAAGTATAAGGCATCACAGAAGGAGCACGACAGGGAACTGTATCAAGTAAAGCAGAAAGAAGTGGGGAAGGCAGTCAGAATAACAAAAGCCCAAACTGAGGAAAAAATAGCCAAGTCAGTTAAGAAGGGGGATAAAACCTTTTATAGGTACATTAGGGAGCATAGAAAGGTTAAGGGAGGAATAGTGAAGATTAATAAGGGAGAGGGGAGGTGGGCAGAGGGAGACAGTGAAAAGGCAGAGATACTGAATGAATACTTTTGCTTAGTATACACAAAAGAAGATGAGGAGGAGTTACCTAAACTAGTCAATAGAAGTACTCTGGGTAGTGGGGTTGACACCTGTCCATTTACAGAAGAAAGAGTCCGGAAAGAACTCCTAAAACTCAAGGTGGACAAAGCAATGGGGCCTTATGGGATTCACCCCAGAATCCTAAAAGAACTAAGGGAGGACCTAGTGATACCACTGACCACACTTTTTAACAAATCATGGGAGGATGGGGTGGTACCTGAGGACTGGAGGAGGGCAGATGTGATTCCCCTTCACAGAAGTGGGAACAAGGCAGAAGCAGGAAACTACAGACCTGTAAGTTTGACCTCAGTGGTAGGGAAAATGATGGAATCACTTCTGAAAGAAAGAATTGTTGAGTACCTAGAGGCCAGAGGGGCACAAGACCCAAAGCAGCATGGATTTACAGCAGGAAGGTCATGTCATATGAATCTAATAGATTTCTTTGACTGGGTGACCAAAGTAATAGACCAGGGAGGGGCTGTGGATATGACCTACCTAGACTTTAGCAAGGCATTTGTCACAGTCCCACACAAAAGATTAATAATCAAGTTAGCCAGCTTGGGAGTGGGTCCCAGGGTGGTAGCCTGGGTTGCAAACTGGCTGCACAACAGGACACAGAAGGTAATAGTGAGTGGCACACATTCCGAAGAAAGGGGGGTCACTAGTGGAGTACCTCAGGGCTCAGTACTGAGTCCAGTCCTCTTTAACATCTTTATAGGTGACATTGCAGAGGGTCTGGAGGGAAAGGTATGCCTCTTTGCAGATGATACAAAGATCTGTAACAGAGTTGATACACAAGGGGGGGTAGAAAGGATGAGAAGGGACTTGGCAAGGTTGGAGGAATGGTCAGACATATGGCAACTTAGATTCAATGCAAAGAAGTGCAAAGTGATGCAGCTGGGAAACAAAAACCCAGGAGAAGAGTACACAATAGCAGGGGAGGTACTAACAACAACAAAAATAGAACGGGACTTGGGGGTAGTCATATCGGATGATCTAAAGGTGGGTAAGCAATGTGAGAAGTCAGTGAGGAGAGCCAGGGTGACACTGGGATGCATAGGAAGGGGCATCACAAGTAGAAAAAAGGGAAGTGGTTATCCCTCTGTTCAGACAGTTGGTGACACCCCATCTGGAGTACTGTGTGCAGTTTTGGAGACCCATCTACGCAAGGACATAAACAGGATGGAAGCAGTCCAGAGGAGGGCAACTAAAATGGTGCAGGGTCTGCATCAGAAATCATATGAAGAGAGACTGAGAGAGCTTAATATGTATAACCTTGATGAAAGGAGGGACAGGGGGGACATGATAGAAATGTTCAAGTACCTCAAGGGAATCAACAAAGTCCAGGAGGGTAGCATCTTTCAGAAAAAGAGATATGTAAGAACAAGGGGACACAATTTAAAGATAGAGGGGGACGGCTCAGGGGTAATGTGAGGAAATCTTTTTCAGGAGAGAGTGGTGGATGCATGGAACTGCCTTCCTGGGGAGGTTGTTGGGGCTAAAACAGTGGGGGAATTCAAACATGCATGGGACAGACACAAGGCAATTGTAGTGGGGGGTGGCAGGAAGTAGGCTGTTGGTTAACTAGAATCTGCAGCTTATCCAGTAGGTAGGGAAATGGGCAGACTGCGTGGGCCAAGTGGTCCTTATCTGCCGTCAAAGTCTATGTTTCTATGTAACACTGTTCTTAAATGCATAAGCAGGATCCTTCTCTGAGTTCTTGTAGAATTTTGTATCCTCGAGCTGCCAAAAAACATCCTACTCATAATCGGTAGTATTTGTGATGGCAATACCTTTTGCCTTTGTCTGCCACTTTTACAGTGGTGGTGTTGTCATTCTATAGATTTGTAAAGCTTCCCTTTCAGATCTTGTGAGACTGTTATATTTCAGTTCTAGCTGCTTGTCAAATAGCTTCGTGAGTTCCCTCTCGTAAATATCGAATGCTGCAATAGCTGCACTCAGTGGATTTCTTTTTGAATTCTGCTCCAGTTTCCTCCATTCCAGCCTGTTCCACAGGTGTAATATTCTGACTTTCCATCAACACACCTCCCATTTTATTTGTCTTGCTAAAATATGACTTCAAACTCAGACTTCTACATAACATAATATTTTCAGATTCAGTATAGACTGAAATTTATTGACGGGCATAGTGGGGGCAACAGAAAGTCCCTTCTCACTTTGTATTTCTTTCTCTCTCTCTTCTGACTGGCTTGAAATGCAGAAGGTCTGAAATTCAGCTGCCAGTCTTGTTTTTCATCCCTCTGCTCTGTATTTAGCATTCTAGTTGGTTGCCATTCTTTTGTGAGTACGGCTATTACCTGTCATTGAAATATACATTTCCTTCAAGGCAGTGCAAGAGATGCCAATAAAATACAGCAAATACTGTCAATTTGATAAAAAACCTTTTAGATCTTAAATGTAGACAAATGTTTGCAGCATTGTGTATATGTATAATGTGATAATGTTTCTCTCAGGGAGGTCACAATCTGTATGTATTGGCCCCATCACCTCGCCTCCCCTCCCGGTCTTTATGGGTGTTCCACAGGACTCCATCTTCGGTCCACTTCTTTTCTCCCTGTTCATACATTCACTCCCTTCTGACTGCATTTCCTGGGAAGCCCTGCTGTATGCCAATGATCTTGTCCTCTGATGAGGCACTTGAAAACACATATCCCCTGTATTGTCCCGCAACTATATTTCTGCATGCACCTGGATCCAGTCGCATCGCCTTCTCGCCAATGAAAAGAAACCCAAATCCATGATTTTTGGGTCCAAACCTTTTCTTGCTAGTATCGCCAGGTCCAGGGCCACTCTCTTGGTACTAACCCCAGATGGCCCTGCTGGAGATGGTGTCCAACTTGAAGTACTTGAGTGTAACCCTGGACTCCTCCCTCTCCTATTCAGACCATGTCACTTCACTCATCTATCAGATAAACCAAAAACTCAGGGTGGCTTACCGACTCAAGCTGTTCCTGACTAGTGAAGCCCATCTAGTCATTGCCCAAGGTAACTTACTTCCTATTATTGACTATTGCTTCTCCATTTATTCGTGTATGTCCTCAACCCTGTGCTCACGCCTCTGTGCAATGTACAACGTTTGCTGCTTTGTACTCCTGGCTCTGCATTCCACCCACCATCGTCACCTCTACCAGTTGCTTGGCTGGTTCCCACTCTCCTGTTGTTTTGAATATGCTTTCAGATGCATTATCGACAGCACCCTTAGGTACAGAGATGCATCTCCATATGTGTCTCTCCTCAAGGTCTGTACTCCTCCATGAGCCCTGTGTGCGTCCTCACTCCCCCCACCCCAGGAAGTTCCCAAAGTCACCACTGCCATGGGGAAAAACATTATCTGTCGCTGCTCCCTCTTTGTGGAACAGCCTCCCTGTGTCCCTCTACTCCCTAGACACACACAACAATTTTGAACACCACTTCAAATCCTGGCTACTATCTGAGGCCAAATGCCTATGCTCATCAGGTTAAGCCTCCTCCTCGTCTCTTCCCACTACCCACCACCTATCTCTCTTTTGTGTCTGTCTAACCCCTAGCACTTGCATGTCTATGCCCCAGTACTTGCCAGCCCTTGTCTCTTGGTATACTTGCTGAACCTTAAAGCTGATATTGATTGTAAAGCTGCTGTTTAACCCAGTTTGTTAGTATTATATATCATGTATGTTGTTTTAGCGGCTTGTGTTCCTTTGATGAGCTTATATCTGAGTAGTATATTCTCCTGTGTGTCCTGTCCCATTGTAACCTGTTGTACCTGCCTGCCTTTGACTCATTGTATCCTTGATGTATTTTCTCAATGGTAAGGTCACTGTTATTGTGCATTTTTGCTGTATGTTATTGCCCTTTGCCATTTGTTTTGCGGCCCTGATCATGGCTGAATACGGTCCCCAGGATCAGTGCACTCACTCAGTTATCAAAGACTTAAATAAACCAGTAATGATCTGTGGTGGGTGTAGATGTATATATGTGTTATGAGTATTCACCCTTTTTTGGCACATAAACATGTTTATATTCTGTGACCTTCTGACCTCACCTGAGGTTGTGTTTTTATGACGTTTCTTAGCAGAAACTTTTTAAGAACTTTGCCACAAACTTTTAACCAGCCTTTGAGAAAGGATGTAATAATCAAAAATGTGTCAGGTATTTTTTAATGTTAGAAGTGTAGAGCACTTTTTGCACTAGCCATCTTTTGAGGCAGCGTCTTTTTTACATAGATGGTGAGTGCCCAACTTTTTTGTTTTCATTTGTGGTTACATAGCAGGAGGTAACCGGCTCCTAGTGTGGTCTCTTTTGTTGTTTTGAAAGTGTAAAGGTGTGTAAAAGCAGGACCCCATTCAAAATAAGATAGTATTGCTGTTCTGACTTGTAACAACATGCAAGTTAACACGTTTGGCATTGACAAATGCCTGTTTTATTTAGGTGTAGTCCATCATTCTTGAAAAGATCTTGCCTTCAATCAAATGCTGTCCAATGTCTAAGGAAGGTAAATCTTTTTCCCTTACACCAAAATCTAATCCATGCATTTATTCTTTGAGTGCTACCCATGCATCTTTGATCTGCAAACTGGATATGTAGTATTTCTAAGAAGATTGCTCCCCCTTTCCTGCCTGTAATCATCTTTCCAAGGTTCACAAAGTCTTTATTTTTTCCTTTATTTTTCTGTCTTTCTTGTCACTGGTGTCATTCATTCAACACATCACTACCAGAGTATGATCACCATGGGGCTCCAACAGTGCATGTATTCTTTCAGCTATATGGCATGCTTAATCCTGGTTTCAGCAAGAATGCGAATACACTATTTTCAATATCTCTTTGGCACACTTGTCTTCCTGTGTTTTGTTTCATTTAATAATGTTTGCTTTTCACTGTTCAGTGGGTTATGCGGCCCTTCCTTTCCCTGTTCAGTGAGTAGATCTCAACAGGTAATGGAAAATTCCCACTGTTTTTATATACTGCAGGTGGCTTTCCTCCTCCTTTTAACTTTTCCCCATTGTGATTCACTTTTGTAGCTCTTCTCCCAAATGGCAGTGCAACTGTTTGGCTCCAGGTCCAGAGCCACAGCCCTCCCTCCAGCCAGCCACAGATCCACATCTGATCCTGCCACTAGGACTGCAGTGTGAGACTGGTGAGTATAGCAAGCAAGATCCTTGAGGCAGGAGCACTGGCATAAATTTCAGGCTCCTTTCCATAAGTGGCAGTGGAGACAATTTTATTTATTTATTTATTGAAAAGTTTCACCAGGAAAGGTACACAGAGCAAAAAATTGCTTGTCACATGGTGTGTTCTGGGGGAAAGGAGTATTGGGAGGCAGATACAGAGAACAGAACCAGACAGGGGTAGGAGCTGAGGAAGGGCTCTGTGTGCAGAGTTTTAGCTGTAGCAAGGCCTCATTTTGGGATCACATGACTCTGTTTCCAGGACTTGGAATGGTGTTGGCTTGCTAATTGTCTGAGTGAACAATCACAATTGCAAAGTTGGACCCACATAAATAAAAGAGGTCATCACCTTAATATAGAGCAGAGCGGATGAGCAGCAGAGTGATGACATGCTCCAAGATGTTTACAACAACTCCGGATCTGCCTGGGAACAGACAGAGAAGCCATTGGGAAATGCTCTGAGGGACTCACAAAATAAAGTGAAAAAAGGGATTCCCTAGGACATGGAGACAGCTATCTTGAACCTCCTGGCCCCACTGAACTGTGGGGAGGGGCTAGGGATCATACAGCAAGCTTGCACTTGATGAACCAGTTGAAGGCAGGGATCACCTCATGTGATCATAGGAGGGCACAGGAAGTTGGACCCTAAGGATGATGGGAAATGTAGCTCCCAGTGATAAATGAAGAAGTTTCAGGTGAATCAGAAGGCAGGGGCCACAGAAAACCCTCTCACCTTGCTGCTGTCAGTCAATGGACACTATTGCCGGTTGTAGGAAAGCCTCTGCAGAGGGCCAACATGGATCAGATCAGAGTCAGCTGCTGAAGGGATAGGAGCTGAGGAAGGCCTCTGTGTGCAGAGTTTTAACTGAAGCAAGGCCTCATTGTGGGATTGCAAGACTGTTTCCCAGACTTGGAATGGCATTGGCTTGCTAATTGTCTGAGTATGATACATTCAGACAGCAGGGTTGCTTTGATGGCTCTGAGTCTGGGACAGCCACATTGGTTCTCCCTGGCTTCTGCTACTAGAATTTGTCCCAGCATGAGTCATATGGCAGAAGCTCTGAGTGTTGTGCTGCCTGTCAAAGAAGTCAAGAAAGGGGCCCCCACGTGGTAAAGAGTTAACAAACCGTGAGAGACCATTCAGGATTGTGGGACCCCTGATTAAAGCCAAAAGGGGAAGGAAACATATTCAATTCAGTGCTTTATAGTTACTGGTAACTGCTATTTTTCTTTTAAACTCAGATTGTGGGCTTTTAGTGACACTGTAATTTCTTTGCTGTCTTTACTTAGAATTGTTTTTGGGCTGTTGAAAATTTAAAACGTAGTGGTGGTGTATTTCTTTGCTGTCTTTAAAGGAAAACTACACCCAAAACTTGAAAAAATATATGTTGCGCATAGTGTTTTAATTTGTATGTGAAGTTCTAGTGTTTCCTTCCCTCTGACTGGTATTAGGAGTTTTTCCTTAATTAGCCTGCTAGCTTTATGCTAGTTTTACGACCCCTGGGGATCTTCATACCTGATAGCGTAATTGTATTTCTTGTTCCCACAGTGCATCTTGTCTCATGTGACTGTGATGTAAGACAGACCCAACATTCAGCACACACACACCAAACAAACTAAATATCTTGGAAGCTTTACAAGCTGCACAAAAATTACCAGCAGCAAAGTTTTTCAGGACAGTAAAACCTTTAGGATGAGGGTGGTCACCAAGTTGAATTCTACAGATTTTAAAATATAGCCATCTCTATTGTGAACTGACTGTAATACAATGCTTTCTGCTGGATTTATGGGCTCTGCTACATCACCATCACATGAAACAAGGTGCATTGTAGGACAAAGAAATGCAATACAGCTATTTGATATGGAGATCTCCAGGGGTCGTAAAACTACCCTAAAGCTAGCAGGCTAATTTAGGAAAAACTCCTAATACCAGTCAGAGGGAAGGAAACACTAGAACTTCACATACAAATTAAAACACTCTGCACAGCATATATTTTTTCAAGTTTTGGGTGTAGTTTTCCTTTAATTGCTGCAAATTTTTGCCCCCTCCCTCCCCTTCCCCCAGCTCTTAATTATATGCCCTGTTAAATCTGATTGACAGGAGCTAAACACATGGGACAGTAAGGGGTGTGGAGTAGGAGGGGCATAAGGGTGAAGAAGCCCACCCTCAGCAAGACAAATGTTTTAACTCATTTATTTATTTATTGGTTTATTCTCTTTTTTTAAAAAGAAAAGTATCTGAGGATCAGTGGCAGGATTTTTAGGACAGTAAATTGATAAAAAGGGAACTAGAAGAGCTTCAATAACAGACAAGTAGTGGAATTGCAGTATAATGTGGGGAGTGGTGCAATGCAGTGGCTGTGGGGCAGCCATATTCAGGCAGACCTTCTGGACACTGAGGTGCTGCCCTATCTGCATGCATCTCTCTGGACTGCGGGATGAGGTAGCCAGACTCAGAGTGGAAGTAAACTGGGTCAGGAGTACCATCACCCTTATCCAGAGACCACCCAGTCCAATGCAACTGCCTCAAAGGATACCAAGAATGAGGAGCACTTGAATGACAGTGGGCTCAGGGAGGGTTAGAGCAGTCAGGCAGAGGCACATCCCAGATCTTATTCCACTCAAGAACTCATATGCCACACTGGCAAATGGGGACAACCAAATAGAGTTACCCAG
Organism: Neoceratodus forsteri; assembly: GCA_016271365.2. Taxonomy (NCBI): domain Eukaryota; kingdom Metazoa; phylum Chordata; order Ceratodontiformes; family Ceratodontidae; genus Neoceratodus; species Neoceratodus forsteri. The sequence goes on from CM057456.1 coordinate 1,191,645,549, forward strand.
AGAAGTGGAAGGAAAGGATGTGGAGGTTAGCCAAGGAGGTGACCTCAGTGGGGAGAGCAGTGGACCCCAGAGAGAAGGAAGTGAATCCTGGTGGGGACTCCATCATAAGGGGATACAGCTAGGAACACAGGAGGGAGCAGGACGGGAGGTGAGGTGCCTACCACGTACCACAACATGGAGAGATGGAAGGAAGATCCTGGGGATTACTGGGAAGGCAAGACGGGAGGGTGAGCTGGATGTCATTATCCACCTAGGTACTAATGACCTGGCAAATGGGGAGCCAAAGGAAGTTCAGGAAGAGTTTAGGAAATTGGGGAGGGGTCTCAAGCAAGTAGCTACTTCTGTCACTTTCTCAGAAGTACTACCTGAGAGAGGCAAGGGAGAGCATAGGGGTGGATGCACCAGGAACTTCAACTCATGGTTGAAGAACTGGTGCTGTGAGGAAGGGTTTGGATTCATTGGTGACTGGGGACCCACCTGGAGGAATGGAGGTTTGTTCAAGCCTGACGGCCTGCATCCATCCTGGAGGGGAATCCAAGCACTCAATGATAAGCTTAAATGCTACATTGACAAGCATTTAAACAAGCAAAGGGGGGTGCCAGGCCAGCAAGAAAGGTACCTACTTGCTCTCCCCCCACAGCTGGCAGTGGAACCAGTGAACCGGAGGAGTGGCTATCTCTACAAAGCAGTGTGCAAAAGATGGAGATTAGTGCCCAAGAGGTGGATCAGCAGAAAAAGGGCAAAATTCAGCAGAAGGGCAGACAGCAAGGAGAACCAGGGATGAAAGGACAACCAAGGAAGGGGCTGGAGTAGAACAGCGAAACAGTCTAGGGAGGTCAAATCATGGAAAGCCATGTGTGCCAATGCCAGGAGCCTTAGCAACAAGATGGAAGATCTGGAGGCTGTCATGGTGCAGTCAGACTTGGACATTGTGGCCATCACTGAAACCTGGTGTAATGATAACCACGACTGGGAGATGGCCATACCTGGCTACAACATATTCAGAAGAGACAGGGCAGGTAGGAGGGGAGGAGGAGTGGCACTGTATGTGAAAAATGAAATAAGGGCCACAGAGATCCAGGAGGAACAAAATGGGGGAGAGATACTGTGGGTTAAGCTGGAAAGGAAAATGGGACCAGACATCCTCACAGGTGTGGTCTATAGACCACCAGCCCAGGAGGAAGAAACAGATAGGGAGCTGATGCTAGCCATCCAAAGGATGGCAGACAAGGGTGAGGTAGTACTGGTTGGAGACTTCAATATTCCAGATGTGGACTGGAGCATCCCAGCAGCAGCATCAACTAGGAGCAGATTTATCCTGGACCTCCTTCAGGGTGCCTTCCTCAAGCAACTGGTCATGGAACCAACTCAGCAGAAGGCACATTGACCTTGTGCTCACAAACAGGGACAGTGTGATGGGGGTAACAGTGGGGGGGGGGCACCTGGGGAACAGTGACCACCAGTCATTGTGATTTGAAATCACAGAATAAGCAGAACCAAACCACACAAAAACATGTATACTGGATTTTAGGGGGGCAGACTTTGGGAAAATTGGGAGATACTTGAAAGAGGCATTAAGGGGAATGGGGCAGGAATCAGGGGTTGAGGGACAGTGGGCAGTATTTAAAATGGGGATTACAAGAGCAACAGAATTATGCATTAAGCAGATTAGCAAGAGGAAAAGGAAGAGGATACAATTATGGTTTTCCAAAGAGGTAGCAAAGAAAGTGAAAGCCAAAAAGATTGCATTCAGGCAATACAAAAAGACACAGGCAGAAGGGGATAGGGAGAAGTACCATGAGAAGCAAAGGGAGGCAGGGAGGTCAGTAAGGGAAGCCAAAGTTCAGACAGAAGAACACATTGCAAAATCAGTAGGTAGCGGGGACAAAGCCTTTTACAGGTACATGAGTGAAAAAAGAAAGGCAAAGGGAGGGATAGTGAGACTGAAGGGGGAGGAAGGGGGCCACGTGGAGGATAACAACAGTAAGGCTGACATACTGAACAGGTATTTCTATTCAGTCTTTACTGAGGAAGAGGAGGGTAATGGGTCTGAAGAGAGTACAAGGGGTGAGAATGGTGCAGAAATGGATACAGGTCCCTTTACTCGAGAAAGGGTTCTGAAGGAACTGGAAGTAATAAGAGTTGATAAAGCAATGGGGCCAGATGGGGTGCACCCCAGGGTCCTTAAAGAACTAAGAGAGGTGGTGGCTGAACCTCTGGATATCCTGTTTAGCCGATCACTGGAAACAGGGAGGTACCCAAAGACTGGAGGACAGCAGATGTAGTCCCTTTATACAAAGTGGGAACAAAGAGGAAGCGGAACTACAGACCAGTCAGCCTTACCTCAGTGGGAAGATCATGGAGGCACTACTGAAGGAGAGACTGGTGGAACATCTGGTTGTCAATGGACTACAGCCCAAGGCAGCATGGTTTCACCAGGGGGAGGTCATGTCAGACCAACCTCGTTTAATTTTTTGACTGGGTGACTAGGGAGGTGGATCAAGGGAGGGCAGTGGACATGGCCTATCTGGACTTCAGCAAGGCCTTTGACACTGTGCCACATAGAAGACTATTACACAAACTGGGGAATATGGGTGTGGGCAGGACAGTAGTGTGGTGGGTAGGTAACTGGCTGGGCGGCAGGACACAGAGGGTGTTGGTAAATGGCTGTCACTCCACAGAGGGAAGAGTGACCAGTGGGGTACCACAGGATCAGTGCTGGGACCGGTCCTATTGAACATCTTCATCAGTGACATTGAGCAGGACCTAGAAGGCAGAATTTCACTGTTCGCTGATGACACAAAGCTCTGTAACAGAGTAGACACACCAGCGAGTGTAGACAGAATGAGGAGGAACCTGCAGAAACTTGAAGAATGGTCAGGGGTTTGGCAGTTGAAATTCAATGCAAAGAAGTGCAAGATAATGCATATGGGGCACAAAAACCATGGCACAATATATCAGTTGGGGGTGAGGATATAGCATGCACCAAGCAGAAAGGGATCTTAGGGTTATCATCTCTGATGACCTCAAGGTAGGGAAAAAGTGTGACAAGGCAGCAGGTAAAGCATAGGATGCTGGGATACATGGCAGGGCATCACCAGCAGGAAGAGGGAGGTCATAATTCCACTGTACAAGACACTAGTGAGGCCCCACCTGGAGTACAGTGTACAGTTCTGGAGACCTTACCTATGTAAGGACATAGACAGGGTAGAGAAGGTTCAGAGGAGGGCAACAAAGACGGTACATGGATTGCATCACAAGTCCTATGAGGACAGGTTGAAGGAACTGAATATGTACTCCCTGGAGGAGAGGAGGGAGAGAGGGGATATGAGAGAGACATACAAGTATCTTACAGGGAGGAACAGGGTGCAGGAATGTACTATTTTTAAGCGAAAAAGATGTTCCAGGACTAGAGGGCATGGGATGAAGTTGGAGGAGGGCGATTCAGAGGAAATGTGAGGAAGAATTTCTTCACAGAACGGGTGGTGGACAAGTGGAACACCCTGCCAGAGGAAGTGGTGGGGCTGAAACAATCACAGGATTTAAGAATGCATGGGATAGACATAAAGGAATTCTGGAGGTCAGGGGTGAGGGGCAACAGACTTCTAGGAAAACATAAACTGAACTTACAAGCTCAAATGGGCAGACTGGGTGGGCCACAGGCCCTTATCTGCTGACACTGTCTGCGTATCTATGTATCTATGTACCTACTTCCTCTGAATGTTCCAGATGACATTCATCCACAGAGGAATAACACAGAAAGATCTGAATAGGGGATGCCCTTCACACAGAAAATTCTGCTTAATCAGGAAGCATGAGTACTGATCCAGAACGCATCTGGAAATGAGCTATTGTTAGGTCAGTATGTCTTTCCTGATGAAACGCTTTAATATATAAATAAGGCATGAAGATACTCCCAGGTCTTCCCCACGCCACTAACCAAAACCTCCTGCACCCCATTAAAAACCAATACTCAGCCGGAGTATGACTAGGAAAGTACTATCTGTGCCATTCCATAAAACCAGCCAGGCCCAATGCACCTTTGCCTATGTAACCACCAGGCAGAGCTATCTCTAGGGTCACTACCCCTACCTATATTTCCCCAAACAGGTTGAGGGGCCTGGGTTCAATATTTTGGTGCCTCCACCCATAGTAATATATGTGGGGGTATCTACTTACCCTGGTACAGCCCTCTGGGAAGCTATAACCACCCACAGACCCACCTAATGTAGCTTGTGAGGGGGGAATAATCCTTTGCAGCAGCTAATACACAGTCAGCAATAAACATTAACAATATGTTCACACCCTTTGCACTTACCACCAGGAACTGGGCTTCAGCAACTCCCCTGGTAATCCCTGTAAAGGCAATATTAACCAGGCAAGCATGCGCTTTCAATGCTGTACACTAAGTAAGTAATATGCTCATAAGCCAGTTTAAACAGGAAACAGCAAATCAGGTTTATTAAGGGGACGTGAACAAGGATGGGGGCATGAAGCTATAAGAATGATTACTTTACTGATTTGATTAAGGTTACTATGCATGCATATACTTAGTCCCACAGAAAGACAGTCTAGCAACAACTAGGTACCCAGAATGTTATGCTGGCTGGCCAGAATCGGTGCCTGGGGTTGTCCGGCATTGCAGCTGTAGGTGGGGCCCTTGATGAAAAGAAAAGGCAGTTAACATGCACAAACAAGACTTTGGTTATTTGTATTCCTGGCCGGTTGGCCCAGTCCTTTGTAACCCTGTAACATGCTGAAGCAATCAGATGGTACCACAAAGTATTTAGAATTCTTGCAGGGAACTACCTTGAGTTTACTCACAACACCAGTTGGCTGGATTGGCCTGGCAGTATGAAGACCTGATGCTGATCACTGTAGAGCATGGGGAAGCTGGGCTGGCACGACACACCTCCGCTTCACGGCCTTTCCCTCCAGATGGCCGCAACCTGTGATTTCTTGCTGTACAGGGGCTGGATCTCCAAGCTGGTCTCTCACTGAGAAAGCAGTCACTAGTGCAGAAATACAGGTAGCCAGTTGGGCCAAGTTTGGTATATGCCCAAGGCTGAATAAACACTTTGGCACAGTTCAGTTTGCTTGCTGGTGAAGGCCTCCAGCTGGCAAACAGTTTTGGTCGCTGGCAAAAGCAGGTCATGACCCACGATAAAACATTCAGCACATTTAACAGAAACAGCAATAACTTTTCTATATCTCAGTTCAGTTTCAGGCCAGTTGCTATTGAAGTGGATTCACTGAGCAGAATGCTTCACAGGAGCTTCTTATTGGTCCAGTATTCAAGCTGCACTCCTCAGAGTCTCAGAACGTTCTGCCGCAGTCAAAAGCTACTTTTCGGATTAGTCCGATTACTGCAATAAGGCAGTCAATTGCTGAAGAATCACAGCAGGAAGTCAAGTCAGGCCCCGTTCTCCTCGGCTCCTTCCTTGGAGCAGTCTCTCAATAAGCTCACGTGCTCACTCTCCAAACTCTAACTCCAACTCAACCACTGTCTCCTAACAGTTTTTGAACTAGTCCAGTTTTCTAGCAATCGAGTTGGCAAGGGGAGCCGTCAGTCAGTTCTGGTGCTCCCATCAGTCACTTTAGGTGCCAACTTATAAAAGTACAAGAACTACAGTTTTCCTTCCCACAAGGCACTTGAACTAAGGACCCCTCAAGGTCCCCTGTGTCCCATTGGTCCAAATTCTGGAAGCCCTAGACCAAACATGGTGTCTCCCATTTGGATAAACAAACTGCAAGAAGGCAGGTTAAAATAAACACTCTAATTTAAATATAACAGCAAGTTCGGAGCAAGTATTTACAGTACTAGTCAAAGCTCCCTCTGTTTTACTATCGACAGCAGAAAGGAGCAAATTAAAGTGGTGTCTAGCCAGTCACAAGCTTTGAAACACTCAGACCCAGTCCAGACCATTTACTGCATACACACTGTCTATAGTCTTAAAGGGACGGGCGCAGAGGCACATCATGGCACTCTCACGCAAAATCAACAGGACCAAACAAATAACCGTGGATTTACTATCTCTGCAGAATGTCTGTCTGGCAGTGGGCATAGATGGAGTCCAGGAAGACACTTAAGGTAAGCCCCAAACTGGTGGGGGGTTACACCTGTAGAGCACCACTTTCGTTAAATGAGCTGCCTGAATCCCTGCTGAGCCCACATAACTTTGTCTAGTTCAAGCCAAGGCTGAGAAGATTTCTCTCATCAGGTTACAGTTGCGACATCTATCAGACATAACAGAGTGCTCACTCAGTGCTACTTAGTATAGACTACACAAGCATAATCTAATATTTTCATAACATTATACCCTGTTGTTTTTTTGTCTGCTGTTGTATTTCCTTTAACTTACTGTGACAAGGCTCCATTGGTTCTGCTCTATGTACTCTACCTGTTTAAGCTATGTAACTACCTTCTTTGATGAGGAACCTTTGTAAATGAGCTCTTGAGCGCAATGGTGTATTGCTGATTAATTGAATAAATAAATAAGTAGTTAGTGAGCTAGATAAGTCCTGGGCAGTTCTGCATTACCTTAGAAATACACCCAGAAGGCAGTTGAAAGTTTAACGATGTATGAAACTCTATTTTAAACCCCCAGTGGTGAATTTCTACAGGAACTTTGGGACTTAATTTGTATTTGATTGGGATTTTATGTTTTATTTAAAGTCATCCCATGTCTACCAGCACTGCAACTCATAGGTGTTACAGGCCAGCAACTAGCCCCTTCACCAGCATACGTGAAAGGATGGTCGGGCACTCCCAGAGGGACTGTTTACTAATGCACCAGTTCGTTGGGGATATTGTGGGACTGATGAGAAAGCAGAACTTGTCAGGTGGTGAGACCCACACATTTTTCTGGTGCAACTGGGGCCACTGCCCTTCCATTGTTGGGGAAGTGATCCTCTGTGCTGCAAATAGGGTTAAAAAATCTGGGTGTCATTGTGGACTCCAAGTTGAGTCTGGAATTCCAGACATTGGCTGTTATCCACATTGGCTACTATCATCTGCACAATATTTCTCAGATTAAGCCCTATCTTGAGCTGACTGACCCTGCAACACTTGTGCACACCTTGGTCTCACCTAGTCTGGATTACTGCAACGCTCTTTACCTGGGGCTATCCACGATGCTGATGCGCCTCTTGCAGTTGGTCCAGAATGTGGCGGTCTGGCTGTTTCCTATTTATTCTGTCTTGCCTTTCTGGAATATGGATGATTAACCATTAATGAACTTTGTTGTTCCTTTGTTTGATATTGTAATAGATTGTTTTTATGCTGCGTCCTTTATCTTTTGTACAAGCGCTTAGATATTTTGATTTGCGCTTTTCAAAAATAAAGAATTTGAAGTTGCTGGGACATCTCGCTCCAAGCATATCATGCCAGTTCTCCATGCTCTCCACTGTCTTACGGTCAGGTGCCACATCAGCTTCAAGGTTTGCATGTTAATATACAAGGCCCTACATGGTCTGGGTCTGGGCTACCTGAAAGACTTCCTGATTCCGTATGCTCCAGGTTGTGCCCTCTGGTCAGTGGAGGCAGATCTCCTCTCTATTCCCAGATCCCATTTAAAATGTTCAGGTGATAGGATGTTCAGTGTGGCAGCCCCAATCCCCTGGAATGTCCTTCCCCATGAAGTGAGAGGGGCTCCTTCACTGTCCATTTTTGAAAAACAAAATCAGTGAAAACTCATTTTTTTCCTAATTTTTTCAACTGGTGTAATGGTTTGGTTCTATAAACTGTTAATTGTTTTATTGTAAGATGCTCAGAGCCTTAGTGAGTTAACACCATTAAAATTGGCATTAGCATTGCTGACAGCATGAGCATAATCAATATTTATCTGACTTTTCCTCTGAAGTTCCCTATAATTTGTCCTTTTTCCCTAAAATGCCCTGCGGTATTGTTTAAGCTGCATAGTTTGTTTCCTCTGCACATTTTGCCTGTATTTAAGTGTGCTATAGAGTTATGAAGTGCAGCATAACTGTTAAGTGTGGGGTTGTTCTCCACTGTGTTAGTAGACCATGAGTTTTATAGTTTCCTTGTAGGAAACCCCTGGCACCAACCCTGTAAACTTGCTCCTGCTAAGCTGAGGAACCGCACTACTTGTTCAGACTCTAACATTACATAGCCAAAGGCCATCTGTCACAAGGCCCAAAAGCTCCAGCTTACTGCAAGATACAACAGATTATGCCACACCACTGGGGCAGGGGTTACACCTTCATATTTGGAGAAGCAGTACTATAGACCACAGAACTGTCCATTACTACAGACCCGCTCTACTGCAGCCTCCCCTTACAACTTTGTATGACTTTTTTGCACCTCCCCCATCCATTTTAAGTAACATGTTCTGCACCTCCCTCCTATTGTGTATAAAGTGTTCTGCCCTCCCTGTACCTGAAAATAGGCATGACGTGGTCTAGTGTGCTTACCTGATCGATAAAAACTTACCAAATAAAACATGTACTGGCCCATTGTTGCATGTGCCTGCTATCCTCTGTCCCAGGTTTGTGTTGCTTGGTCTACCTCATTGTTTGCAGTACTGAAGTTTTCAGTGCCACTTGTAATGGTGTCCATGTGTGACCAGTCTAGAAAAAAACTCACTTTTTAAATTTATTTACCCAAGATATGTGCAACTATGATACAAGGTTTGTTTTCCATGGAACTTACTTGTAACCAGTTTAATGGCAGGTAGGAGACAAATACAGGAAGGCCAAATGCCCCACTTAAATTCAGTGATTTGGTGAATGAGCTTTGAACCTGTGTGTCTCAGTACTCTAAACTCTTCAATACACTATGGTACTTCAACTGCCTAGGTCTAGTTTGGTTTTTGAGTCAACAATCATTCTAGTGAAGTCTCACCAAAGGCAAGAGACATTCATGGTCCGGGGGAAGGTAAAAAAATGTTATACACAATAGAGGGGGATGGTGCAGAAAATGTTACATGAAGTGGATGTGTGTACAGAAAAGTCATACCGAGTTCTAGTGGAGAAGTTACAGCAGAGAGGGGATGTAAGTAATCAGACAGTTCTGCACTCTATAGTGCTTCCATTAAAATCTATCCTAGCTAGGCTGGAGCCCCTCATACATTTCTTCTTCCATTTCAAAATAAAAAACCCTCTCCACACTCACAACTGCTCCCCCTACACCAGTCTTTCCTTCCCCTTGCTCAAAGGCAGGCACTTATCCCTCAGTGCTACCTTTCTCTTCAGACACTGCATCGGCTCTCTCCCCCTAATATCTCTCCTCTCTCCTCTCTTCTGCTCTCCCCACTTCCTACTCCTTCAGATCTTCTGGCTCCCATTCATTTTTTAATCCCTCATTCTGCCACTACTGCTGGGCAGGGTGTTTCTCCACCTTCCAGCCCCTCCTTTGGAATAGCCTCCCTCCTTCTCTCTGTTCCTCCTCCTCCTCCTCTGACTTCTCATTCACATCTCTGCTCCAGAAACACTCTTCCCACTCATGCTCCTCTTACTAGTGTAACTCCCCAGGTGGGATTTACCTTGAAGGCTCCTTGCATTCACACATCGATGGCTTCAACCATTGCCGATGGAGCCAATGCAGCAATGCTCCTGACTGAATCAAGAATACCCTAACTGTTACCCAAATCAAACCTGATACTTAAGCATATCCATGGCACAGGACAAGTTGGGGCCCTACTTTTGTAAATAATGACTTTTTGGGAAAGAAGGCCTGTGGACTACAGTCTCAGCAGCGATCTCTGTCAACTCTGATGCACAATGGCATAGAGATGGGGTCAGAGGATGACTGGACAGCCATTCAGGCTCAGAAGCCTGCTGAAGGAGTCAGCAAGAGCGTATGGATTTTAGAAAGACCTTATTAATTCAGCCATCTTTGACTTAGCCAATCATCTGCCAAATGATGGACCTCTAGCTTTGCTGCCAGAGATTGACAGTTCAGTAAACTAACTGAGAACTAGATTTTCCCAGTGAACGCTAGGGGACCCTTCCAAAACTGAGTCAATCTGTGCAGCACTCTTTAAAGAGACAGACTGTAGCACTAACTGTGAAGGAGACAGACCACGCATCTGCCAGAGAAAAAAGCCATTTTTCCACAACCACAAATGTGGAGGTAAAAAAGGAGTTACTGAGGCTAACCCACCTTGCAATTACTTTCCAGGCTTTCTGAAAGACTTCTGCTGCATTGTACAGTAGCATCAATCTGCAACAGGGAGCACCTCAGTGTCTGGGAAGTCCATCAGCCAGCACCACAGCCAGCGGCTGGTTGTCGCACATTAGGGACTGTATGCCAGGATGTGGTGTCATGGTCTGGTATGGTCATGCTTTACAGTGTGAAACTGCCCCTGGGATTTTCAAAAGATTGTCTGCAATATGCACAGAGGAGGAGAGGACTGACTGACCAGATGGAAGGGAGATTTGCATGCTGACACATACTGTAGGTCTGTGGCCAAGAAAGAATCTGAACCAGTCAGAGAAGGAACTCGTGGTTTCTGCACCACTACACCCTGTGCATTTTAAGGAGAGCCTGCTGGGCTGGTTAAACCATAAGTAATTCAGGGCCTGTCCGTGCAGCACCATTGTCATTGTTGTCAGTCATTTTAAGCATCGACTGGACTAGGTCATCCAGTCAGGGGTATAAATACCAGTCTCCGTTACATTTTGAGTTTTGTTGCAGCCAAGTAAAGTACTGCTAATTTGTTTATATGCACCACTGCAAGATCCTGAAAAAGGACAAATGACAAGCCTGCACCAATTCTACAGCTGGGTACCCAGTGACTGTAATATTAAGGGAACTCCTTAGTTGCAAAGGGTGCATATATTGGTACCAGTGAGGGTAGTGAGGCCTGGGAAGTACAGTAAGGACAGCATGACTTATACAGTATGTGTTTGATGTGGGGACGGACTTTTATTGATTTGGGCTGAACCTAGACAGTCACTTGAAGAACAGCCCACTGCATGGTATTTGAAGCTGAGTGAGCCCAGAGTGCACCAGAAGACCAGCCTTGTACTACTACTGTGCCTCACTCCTTAACCCTCCTTCTTTCCCCAGGCCCTGATCCTGTTCCCACAATTAAACCCTTGTTTATTTGATCCCAATTACTGCCTGAGAGCTTATCATTCACAGAGCATAAGTATTGCATGCTTGATGGGCTATTGTTGCAGGCACTGTACTGGTTCATAGATGGGCTATTGTTGCAGGCACTGTACTGGTTCATAGATGGGCTATTGTTGCAGGCACTGTACTGATTCATAGATGGGCTATTGTTGCAGGCACTGTACTGGTTCACAGATGGGCTAGTGTTGCAGGCACTGTACTGGTTCACAGATGGGCTATTGTTGCAGGCACTGTACTGGTTCACAGATGGGCTATTGTTGCAGGCACTGTACTGGTTCATAGATGGGCTATTGTTGCAGGCACTGTACTGGTTCATAGATGCGATATTGTTGCAGGCACTGTACTGGTTCACAGATGGGCTATTGTTGCAGGCACTGTACTGGTTCACAGATGGGCTATTGTTGCAGGCACTGTACTGCTTCACAGATGGGCTATTGTTGCAGGCACTGTACTGGTTCACAGATGGGCTATTGTTGCAGGCACTGTACTGGTTTACAGATTGGCTATTGTTGCAGGCACTGTACTGGTTCACAGATGGGCTATTGTTGCAGACACTGTACTGGTTCACAGATGGGCTATTGTTGCAGGCACTGTTCTGGTTCACAGATGGGCTATTGTTGCAGGCACTGTACTGGTTCACAGATGGGCTATTGTTGCAGGCACTGTACTGGTTCACAGATGGGCTATTGTTGCAGGCACTGTACTGGTTCACAGATGGGCTATTGTTGCAGGCACTGTACTGGTTCATAGATGGGCTATTGTTGCAGGCACTGTACTGGTTCATAGATGGGGTGATCCTGTGGTGGAGAGAGAAGGGGAGGTACTGTATCCTGGGGGGTTGTGTCATTCCTACACAAGGCCCATTATACCTTTCTCTGGATGGAATTAAATCTTGGGTATGATCCCCGCCCAGTCAGGAGTTTAATGACCCAGGCCCCTCAACCTTGTTGGGCCCACAAGGCAGGAGTAGTAACTGTCAACCTCTGTGGTGACTCAGGTACACTAGTTCCCCCCCTCCCCCACAGACACACACACCTTGATTATGTACATAATTTGCTGTTACCAACTTATGTAACTGCTGTGGTTTGTTTAATCACTTCTTAAAACTCTGTTACATTCTAGGTTTCACTGACTACTGCTATTTTTATTTATTGTTTATATGCCTGCTATTAATCTGTTTAATAATGTATCACACTTTTTACCTTGCTTCCACTCCCCATTTTTTTGTAACCCTTCCCTCAGACACACCTGAACAAGAGCTTTAGCTTGTGTGCCTTCCCTGGACAAAAACAAAATTAATATTTCTGCACAAGGCACCCTGCGCAATGGCCAGTTTTGAGATTTGGGCCCTTAGCAGCAACAACAACTCTCACCAAAGGGATCCTTATCAATAGTTCCTCTTCACACAAGGCATTGGAAACCTAAAAAGAGTTTGAAATGTATCCTACAGTAGGAACCACGAATAATTACTGTGACTCACTTGAAGCAGAATCACAACTCGGGAGCTGTCAGAACACGAAAAGTTTCTGTCCATAGAGATTGTGTACATATACAGTATAAAAACTAGAGGAGACAGCACATGGAAAAACATGGGCTTTCAGGCCACCATATACAAGTGGCCTATAGTATGTCTAAGGGGCTATGATGCAAATGACTGAAGGGGTCACGTGATGATCGCTCTAGTTTTATATATACGATATCTGGTTCTGACCCTTATTAAATAAGAACTAGAACACGGGGGGGGGGGGAGTTCTGATGAGTCCTGATTAGTTCTGTTTTTTTCAGGCGAAGCCAGATTTGCAGTTTATAACACTTATGAGCACAGGCAACCTAGCCTCCACCACTTTCCCTTCCCCATATGCACAGCTCTTATGTGTCACACATTACACGAGGGATGCCCCTCATTTTACCCTCATAATTGATCTGTCCCAAATGGAAAATGTATTGCAGTGCCCACACAGAGAAGGTTCTGTCTCACATTACAAACTCTCACTTTACAAGTTCAAAATCCTCTAGGAATCTAACTTTGCATACTGTAACTAAACATTAAACTGAACAGCCTCTGATGCATCACTGACTTCTTCACAAGTGTGTGTGTGTGTGGGTAAGGGAATCCAGTTTAATTTCTCTAGGAGCAACATACTATTACTTAAAAAAAAAGGCCCAAATCTGTTTTCTGCTGGTCCTCCCCCAACTACCATCACAAGCACAGGTGTTGTGGGCTGCTGTCTGCCTGATAGTCTGTGGCATCCAGGCACTCAAATGGAAATAACCTTGTTTTTCAGCCCCAGTCCCTCTCAAGTGTCATCTGTATTGTGTCCATGCTGACTTCTGTCCATTACTGTCAGCACGAGGTATCCAACAACCCATACCAACCTTCCCTAGCACATAGCCACAGTCCAGGAAGTATGTCATGCTGACAAACAAACAGAAACAGAAATGCCAGGCTCCTGGAAATGGGACTTGCAATGATGACATGCCAGAGAAACCAGAAATTGCACAATCGGATCTGCGACGACAGTGAACTACATGGCAGCAGCTAGTACAGCAGGCACTGGGGCACCAATTAATATAAAAACCATCCAGTTGTTCTGGAAATCAGCTTAAGACTTTTATTTTCTAACTGGTAGTCAACAGTCTCCAAGTGGACAAACATCAGTGGAGTGACTTGTAATCCGCGCAGCACACATACAGTGGGTTGATAAGTGCACACAGGGGAGAAGGGCCTCAATGCACCATTTTAATACCCCCTAACATGAGGTTTGTAGATGCAGTCTATGCAGATCTTTGCCTCCTGCTGACTGCAGGAAAGTCCAACCCCCCTACTTCATAACCCTAGTCCCCAGCAGGAGTTTAAGGAACTCCCCCCTACCTAGCCCTGATCCCCTGTGTTGTTTATTCTCTGCAGACCCAAGAATGGCCCTTATCAATACCAACCCAGCCACGGTACCTCAAGAGCCATCTATTCTCACTGACGCTGTCTTGTTCCATGCTGATCTCTATCCCCCCCCCAGCATAGTCTCATGCATCCCAAACTGATCTCTGTCCCCTGAGACCATCCAAAGCCTACACAAATATACAGTCTGCAGTGTGTATCCTTATTTATGTCACATGAGCCATTTTATTTTTTATTTTTTTTATTCAGGTCTAGGATTACAAATACCTTTGAGCCAGGGCTCTTTCACAAAGGTTCCACATCATGGATTATAACAAGACAGTACATAAACACAGTTTATAACATATTAGGAGGTACATACAGAGAGCTATATATTGCTAACAGGGGCATTATAAGGTAGGTGGGTATAAAGATGAAGAAATAGAGGGGAACAAAGAGGAAAGTAGGTAGAAGGAGGGTATGAGAGCGGTAGAGGGAAGGTGGAAAGGGAGGTAGGTGGAGGAGGACAGGTGGAAAGGATGGCAGAAGGGGTGGGACAAGGGGAAGGAGCTGGAAGTGGAGGAAGGGAAGGGCAGCAGCCAAGAGGCATTTGCTAAATGAAATGACAAAAAGTAACAGCCTACCCATCTTTTGCTTAATCCCAGATGTGGCTTCTTCGGTGCTTTTCAATCCATTTCCTACTGTGCTGCTGAGTTTGGTTAGCAGCAGCATGCTGACTGACTGAACCGGACCCTGACTGAAGTGGGTGGACCAGTGGTCACTGCACTGGGAGCAGGAGAGTGGAAACTGACAGCTGAGCCAACTCGAATGTGAGTGAACGGACAGGCTACTGAGTTAGCATTTGTGCTGTCAGCTCCTATTGTCTGTAGGTGTGGCTTGTGGACAGGTTTGCAGGCTGGTGGGCTTGTGGGTGGGCGTTCTGCCCCCACTGGCTCTGTCTTGTCTCAAGTTGAACTCTTTCCCCTCTGGCTCAACAATCTGTCACCTGGTAAGTGATAGAGAAACAGAGAAACTGAGCACCTTTCTGCAAGGTCAACTCAGGTCTTGAAACCAGACTCCCATCTGAGTTCAGATTTATCTGAGTTTGTGATAACAGCCAAATCTGGGGGTTCTGATTTAAAGTGGGATAGTCAGCTTACCCCTAATCACTACTTTCTGCCAGTCTCTCAAGAAAGCATGCTTACAGCATACTGATTTCTGTAGCTAGCTAAAGTGTATAAAGATCTTAGTCTCCAAATTCTATTAATGTTACAACTTTCCACAGCCCAACAGAGGCATATGAGGCATGGAGCCCTGAAAAAAGGTTAAGCCACATATAGCACCTCATAGTCTTAGCCTAAGATAGACCCCTGTTAACTTGAACTCACATGGGCTAGGAGAAGCATCTGCAGTGCCCCCTCAAAACTGCTGGAAGTCAGACTCATCTGCTGCCAGGCTCAAGCGGAAATAACAGACTCATTACTGGAATTCTGCATGCAGCGGAACTACTTGGCAGACGTTCAGGCAGCTTATGAAGAAGGGCGTTTGGCATTTCATGAACGTTCTGGGTATCCTGTTGATCACAAGGGTGGTTCCCTGCCTCAGGAATGCAGATCAGGGAGTTCCGGTCCAAATCTTTTCGGTTGCAGTCTGAACAAAGTTAATGCCACTCAGTGAGGGGAACCCTCTGGCAACTGAGTTATTCATCATAAATTCATTCACAATGTTAAATTCATTGCTAAAAAGTATGTTTAATCGTCAGTTAAGGTTGAAACACAAAGCCTCTAAAGGAGGGAAATGCAATGTTAAAGTAAAAAACAATCCTCTGATCCTTGGTGAATTTGTGGCATGGTGTTCCTCTGGCTTTGAATGATAACTCAGTGTTGTACACTGGCATTATCCTAACTTCAGCACTGCCTTTCATGGTACAGGAATTTAGTCACACTCTAATGCTTTAACAGAGGGTGCCATATTTAGGGTAATGCCAATGTTGTGTCACTTGATTGTTCAAACCCCGAGGAACATCACACCGAAAATTCACAAAGGGTCAGGGGAATTTTTTTTTATCCTAACATCTCTTTTCCTTACTTTTGAGGGTTTTTTTTTTAATTTAAGCCCTAAACAAATGTCTAAGCATAGAATCTGGTAAATTTAAAAACAAATGTAACCTCCCATTTTGGAGGGGGCTTACCTGGATTGCCTGTTTGCCTTTGCCTGCCACGCTGCTATACGCTGCCAGTGCCAAACTCTGTGAACTCTGTTGCAGCAGCCAGATCCCTCCCATTTAACAGTGCGTATGATGGAGAGTGAGCACAGTGCTGCACAGTCTTTAACATCTCTTGCACCCTTTGCTAAGCAGCTGCAGTTGCCCTCTTCAATCCCAGTCTCCTAATCCTGGCAGATAGGGCCAGAAACAAGTCCAGTATGCCAAACCTTCAGTGCCTCATGTGTCATGCAGCCAAATAGCCACTATCTCAAGAGTGGGAGCACATGCTGCAAGGGGGCACCTCCCCAGTGCTCCCACTCATAGAACCTGCCAGCAGCCCAACAGGGACCTGACCACACTCCATCTACCAAAAGATGAAACCAGATAAAAACCCTAAGGGGCTACAACACAGTCCCTGAGGCCAGAACACAAATAAAAGTGCATGACAACAAATAAAATAGAGATGTTTGCAAAATAAGACTCCATCAGGACATGGCCACAGCCATCTTGGTGACTTATAGCCACACCAGCCAACAGAGGACTTACACATAACCTGGGCACTTTTGGATATTCTGGAAAAACATTTTCAGGGTGAACAAGTTGCCACCCCATATCACAACCACATAAGTGGCAATTTGTAAATACAAGTTAAAATGTGTTCTGATGGTTGACAATAAAATACATTTATTGTCAATTTTACAAGGTGCAACTTACGTGGTTAGCAGGTGAGGTGGCAACTTGGCCACCCTGAAATTTTGGGACCAAAACAGGTCAAAATGGAAATGTTATGACTCCAAGAAACAAAACTGCAAAATAAACTAAGCTCACACACATACTGTACACAAACTTGGGGGCTTAGTTCTTGCTTTTTTTTTTTTTCGGAGGTAGAGGAGTCTGTCAACGGACACTGAGGAATCATGATGTGGAACACTGTGGGTCACAACAAAGGACTGGAGGTGGGTGCTGTTGAGGTGAAGGAGGGTAGCATGGGTGCCAGAGGATGGGCAATGATGTTTTTTAATATGTGAAGGTGGGATGGGGTACCACTGGCACAGTTGGGCACCCACCATGGATGCATGATTTATAGAGCTGGCAGTTGGAAGAGGGGAGTTACTGGTAGTACATTTGGGCACCTGTTGTTTGGGTACACTATTAGAGATTGGGTGGCCAGGAGGAAGGGGGCACCTGTGGCAGGGTTAGCCACCCACTATCAGTGTACACTATTGGAGATTGAGCAGCCAGGTGGGAAACACTGGCAGCACAGTTAGGCACTCACCACAAGTGTACACTTTTGAAGATCAGATGGCCAGGAGGGTAGTGGAGCAGGCAGTGGGGATGAACACCTGCTGTCAGTGAACACTATTGAAGATCTGTCAGCTGGGAGGGAGGGCAGATGACAGGCAGGGTTGGGCACCCACCACCGGTGTATGTAATTGTTCATAAATAGTTTTCTAAACATCAAACTAAAACCCCCCAAAAAAATTCTTCCTAAATTTTTTTATAGCACGCTCCTCCCTGGAGTAACAAATGTTGTTCTTTTCAAAACAACTCTATTGGAATATTTGGTGCTCCTTCACATGCAAACGTGTACGTATATATCATACAGAACTTGTTACACAGCCTTCAGTTTCACAAAGTAAAATCACTATTACCTCTACATTTCTCATTTATGTTCACACTGAACATGTACCTTCACTCCAGTACATTTCCATATCTATTTTAAAATAAGAACATAACAGATTTTGAGTGACCATGCTTATGGTATCCTCACTGTGCTGCTTCCTGAGAAGTGATGGTTTCCTACCATCCCCTTACCGCTGTGTTTCTTCTTTTTTGTTTTTATTTACAGTTTGTAGGTTTTTCCCTTTTTTGCCCATCCCTGCCCAAGTGTCCAGGGTGCTGATGCACATGTGTGGAGGCACGCACACACCAGGAACTGCAGAATGCTCCACCCTACTACCGCCCCTTCCCCACCTACGCCACTGCCGGACCTCCACCCAGTGGTGACGGGACTACAGAAGAGACAGCAACCACCCCAGGAGAGGAGAGCCACTGATAGATAGCTCATTCCTGCTCCTACCCTTCCCCCAGCCAGCTCCTTGATGACCCGAGGTCATTCTTGAATCCAGGTCACCAGCATGACGCAAGGTAAAGCTAGATGCCTCAACCCTTTGCGCCACCAGGCTGGCTCATGTATTTCTTCTTTTTGCTAGGAGTCCCAAACAACCCTCTTTCCCATGTTTAAAAGTGTGCAGTCATTAGAGTGTGCATCCACCACTTGTGGGTCTCTGTGAACTCACCATGCCATGTAGCCAGCACCCACAAAGTACAGCAGCAGCTGGAACAGAGGACATGCATGGTTTATATACTGCATTGAGGAGGGGGCAGTGACAGCATAGCTGACATCCTTCAAGGAGTCTGCCCTCCCTTGCTGCCACAGGAGACCAAATGATCAGGCTACTTTGTGGACCAAGTGGCACAGAGGAAGATGTGAACAGCGGAACACCCTGCACTCAGATGGTATACACAAACTTTGGCAGTTCACTGCCTCTTAGGGCTGTTGCACTGTTCCCAGCTTGGTTTGGCATTTTCCTTGTAACTCCAGGGAGATTTTCCTGTATTTTCCTCTAAATTACATTATTTCCTATGGAAACCAAATCACTTTGTTTTCCTGTATAGCCAATGCAAGTCTATGGGAAGAATTTCCCTGTAGATGCTTCCGAATCCCTGTAAAATACAGGAACCCATGTAGATCTGGGAACCCTGCCACCTGAAAAAAAAAGTTTAATAATGAAAAAACAATACTGATATTTAGTAATAGAAAACATATTCTGCCATTCTGCTTAGTGGTACAAGGGAACTGCACTTTATGTTTTTTTTTTTAAAGTCATACTATTGGCAGTGAATGTACTGTAAGATATGGAGGGCCTGAGCACTGTTTGCAAGTTACAGGTTTCACTGTTTGCAGGTTACAGGTTTCACAGTTGTTTTAATGTAAATATGTTTCATCTCCAGAAGAAGGGAAGTGATGCTCCCTCTGTATAACTGCTTGGTGAGGCCACACCTTGAGTACTGCGTGCAGTTTTGGAGGCCACACTTAAAGAGGGACATTAAACTCCTGGAGAGGGTCCAGAGGAGGGCAACCAAAATGATTTGGGGCTTGGGGGACAGAACCTATGAGGAGAGGCTCAAAGAGCTAAATATGTACACATTGGAAGAGAGAAGGGACCGGGGGGACATAATAGAGGCCTTCAAGTACATGAAGAGGGTAAATAGGGGAGGAACAGTCAGGGTGCTTCGAAGGAAGGAGGAGGGGGCCACTAGAGGGCATGGGTGGAAGCTGGAGGGGGGAAGATTCAGGGGAGAAAGGAGGCGGTGCTACTTCACTGAGAGGGTGGTGGAGCCATGGAATGCACTGCCTAGGGGGCTGGTGGAGGCAAAGACGGTGGAGGGGTTCAAGAGGGGCTGGGACAGGTACAGGGGAAGGGTTCTGGAAGCAAAATCCAATGCAGCAAGAATATCCGGAACTGGGAAGGGAGTAGCCAGAGAAGGCAAGGGGGGCAGCCAGGTCAGCATCCAGGGTGGGGGCTGACCAATCGAGCAGACTCAAAAGACCGTTAGACCTATTCTGCTGGCATTTTAGTATGTTAGTATGTTAATAATGAGTATAGATAATGGATTTTGTTAATATCTTGGCAGGAAATGCTCACAGCTGGCCTGACAAAATGGTGATAGGCATGAAAAGTTACGCAGCAGTTTGGATAAAGTTAAGAAAATAAAAACTTTGAATGGATTTCATTTTTGTAGTGTTCATCCATACCTTTACCAAGCACTATAAAAAGTTCCAAACCACATTTTTTACAGTAATTTGTGGACCACTCAAAGCACAGATCACACCTTCAGTTAATGTTTCTGGTTTTAGCATGCAGATATTTTACCTTGTCTTAATGTTTGTACGGCTAACTCATGAAAACCCTAAAACGCAACTGATGAATGCATAATTACAGCACATAAAATATTGATGCGTTAATCATATCTGTTATTTTCAGTTAAGAAACACAATATTTAGTGGCAAAACCTACCAAAGCACATTGCTTTCAGAGTTATATGTTGACCACTCAAAGCACAAACTACCCCTCTGGGTAATGTTCTTGCTTTCAGTGTGTATTTAGTGTTTGTATGGGTAACTCATATGACTGCTATAATTTTTTACTGAACAAATGTATTTTCACCATAAGAACAGTTCTTTACTAATATCTCAGACGCTGCACACAGTAAGGTAGGGAAATAAATATTACAATGCACATACCTTGCACCAGACTAAATCAAACCTGAAAGTTTCAGGTTTCAAATCCAAACTGTTTCTGAATTAAAGGTGAGTAAAAAAAAAAGATCTTAATTTTGGTAAATGTATGTGCTTTCGACCATTTAAAACTTTGCCCCAACTGAGCCAATCCCCACAAAGTCTATAGGATCCAGCGATCCTGGCACTGATTTTGTGTGTGTCAACGTTCCAGCTTTCTGCTGACTTTCAGCTGACTCAGTCAAATGATGGCCACGTTATTAAGGTGCAGAATTAAGGGTTTAACATAGAAATGCTAACTCACCAACTTACTAAACACTAGTGGAATAAAAAACATACCATTAACAAGTGATATATTTTACTTAATTGATAAGATATCAGGATATCACTTGTTAATTATGCCACAAACATAATATATCTTGTTAATGTAATCACAATTAAAATATAGTTTTATTTATTTATTTATTGATAATTGTTGACCTGGAAAGGCCAATAAGCTGTTATAGATATCACTAGTCAATGATGTCATTCAGAAGATGTCACTAGTTAATGATGTCATACTCAGATAATGTCACTATTACATTAGATAAAGATAACAGGCGATGACATGTTCAGAAATTAAACTGGCAGCACCATTCATTAAATGTTGATATAAAAACCGTGTCTGCTTGATGTTTTATCTGAAAATCGACCGTCTGATACCCTTTTAATGCATTTGTTGTGTGGTCTGCTTATTACAGATTGCTAAATGTTGAGATTTGCTGACCCCTGTGTAATCAACATGTCTCCACTCTTACGATGACCGCCACGTTTGTCTTAGAAATAGAAGTGTAGACCTGGCAAGGTTTAGTATCAAGAAAATGTGAAAAAAAACTTATGATGCACAGCACGGGGGGTACTTAGAGAACTAGATTTAACAGGTATGCTGTTATTTGCAGCTGAAACTAACTTTTTGGAAAAATATTTTTGTTGCACTGCTGCTTTAAATGGTTTATTTCATTTTAGCACAATATTTTTCAGCTGTGCTTGTGGGGGGGTTAACCCAAACTGATAAGAAAATCATTTTTATGAAAGTCTGTTGTTTTTTAGCTGTGAGGGTTGGTGGGTGAGCCTAATTCAAACCAGAGGCATTGTTAGGGTAACAAAAGATCTTGGGTTCTAGCCCACAAACGGTGGGGATAGGCCATAGACATTTTTATAACATGATTAATTTCAGCAGTTCTACTGAGAAGCGGTTTGTGTCCCATATAAACACATCTGACACTCAATTCTCTAAGGCTTATATCTAGCAATGCCCCTGATTCAAACACACACAAAAGACATGCTTCAGCGACAGGACCTGGTGCACTAACAAGGGTGGCTACTCCCAAACTACAGAAAGCAAAGCTAAAAGTGGAATCATGGAATGACTCAGCAAAAAGTTAATGCAAAAATATCATAATTTATTGTACAAAGCAAAGGGCAGGCCCAAGGCAGAGGATGGTTCTCGAGATACAAGAGTGAGTGGGAAGTTTCCATACTGGTTCTGTGTTCATGGAAAGCTGTGTACTGTACATTGTGCAGAAATACTGTTTTGCACAAAAAACTTCAGATATGTTTGCATTATCTTTTTGCTGAGTTTTTGTGTGATTGCAAAAGTGCATTCACTATTTGCTTCATTTGGAGGTTGAACCCAAACATGAGAAAGCCATTTTTATGATAGTCTGCTGCTTTTAAACAAGGCGTGTGGGATAGGAGTGGATTCAAAATGTTGAGAAACCATTTTTATGTGTCTGATTTTCGGATTAAGGTAAGAAATTGAAAAAAGCTGTCAGTTGCTGATGTCATAATTGATTAATTTATATAAAATGACATCCCTGTTGAATAATTAGTATGTGGCATATATTTCATTTATATGCTTATGTTAATTTATGTTCTCAGCATTGTTAAATAGCAGTAATTAGTAGTAAATACATATATTAATGAGATTAAAAAAGAATACTCAGTTGAGCTGAAGCTAATTTTCAATGGGATCCTAAGAAATTCCAACTTACAGTTACAATAACTATATAAATTATGTTATTACATGAAAGTGCATTTTGGTACATTCAAATATACTGTTCATATAACATATTAAGAAGAGAATATGTGTGTGTGTGTGTGTGTGTGTGTGTGTGTGTGTGTGTGTGTGTAATAGATAATCAACTAAATCCACTAAAGGGTGTGCAGGCATGCTCTAATATATGCACACCTTGGTGTGTGTTGTGAAGTATGAAGCTTCATGTCAAGTGCATTCAACCACCCAGTGAATGCGTTATAGAGTATATATAAATGACCACATGTCCTATAGTGGATTAGCTGACTTATAAAATTACCAAAATTGTTTTTTTTTTGGGGGGGGGGGTCAAAAATAGAAAAAAGTGCACTTGTGCAGTCATTGTGGGCTAATGCACAGTCATGTGGTATGTTTTGTCTAATCAGGAGACAGCATTTTTATTGTAAGAACAAAGAAAAAGGTGCTATGTCAGCATGTGGCCTGAAAACAAAACAAAATTACCATTTTTTGGCATTTTTACTTATTTTTTTTCTCAGCAATGTTATGTAATACACACATGCTCAACAGTGTGTATATAACTGACACAACAACATCATTTAACCATTCTATGCAGGCTATCCCTGTTCAAAAGTGTCACAACACAAATTTAGTTTCACAGCACAGGTATAAAGCCAGTTTACATGCCCCATTATACATGCAGCTTCACTGGGATCCTCAAGCAGCTGAGAAGGCTATTCCACATTGTTGGTCCCATATGTGGAAAAGATGTATAGCTCTTAGAGGTTTTACAAAGAAGGACTTGAAATTTAGTACAAATTGAAGATCTCAAACTCTTTCTCCAAGTTTTAATTTTACAAAAGTCTAGAATGTAATTTGGCACCTTTTTTAAAGTAACAATTATTTACAAAATTAAGTTAGTTTAGTTTATTGGGAAAAATAGCCACTGAGCAGAAGTGAAGCTCATTTCCTGTGGCATCCCATAGATAGCTTCAGAATACAATTGTTACAATACAAAATACAAGTTGCTACATTATGGAATTGTGCACAAATAACCGGCTCATAAAACTTTTCATCAAATGCAGTCAGCTTCAGTCCTACAGGCTTGTCCACCCTAACTCCTTCTGCAGCTGACAACAATGCTTGTCTCAAGCAGCAGCCAGAATGAAGCTGGCAAACCACTTCTACATAACATCCAGCCCCGCCAGTTCCTCACAACCCAGACACTCCTTAGTGCATCATGTCTCCATAGTCAAAGACAGGGACTGTCACAGTATCCACTAGCTTTTTAAATGAACCCAGTGGCATATATTTTCTGTGCCTATACAGTACAAAAATCCTAGCTTTACATTTAGTGTCCTCAGCATTGTGTTGACATCCCATCTACATTTTGAGTCAAGCCAGACTTCTGAACATTTGTAGGAGCTCACTTGTAAACTGCATTCTTCAACTGTTTTAATGTTTAGTGCATGCTGAGTTTTTCCATGACAGTTCCTACTCTCAAAAAGCACAGCCTGTGACTTACTCACATTCAGAGCTAGTCTATGGGAACTAAAATAGTCCTGTAGTAAGTCTTGTTGCAGCTTTATTTGAATTGTCTCAACCAATGTACCTTCCGCGTATAGCACAGTGTCATCTGCATACAAATGATGCAGAACATTCCTAAACAGAAGCCCGGCATCATTAGTAGCTAGTTGCACCAAATGGCCCACTGAGGTGAACACGCAGTTGGTGTAAAGCCAGGAATGATGAGACATGGAGTTGGGGGTCCCCATTGGAAAGGGGGCATTCAGGGAGAAATGGGGGATAAACAGATAGAAAAAAAACATTAGTCAACAATGGGTCAACAACCAGAGCTGGAGCACAATATTCAAAAGTTTAACCAGTGGGCAAAGTGATTGCCTGCCTTTTCCCCAGGGTTTGCGCCCATGCGCAAAATTCAAGGGGGGAAGGTGTCCACGCTACAATGGATAGCACATGCACTAAAACCTAATGCAGTTAGTGGGCAAAGGGAGGGGAGGGGACATGAATAAAGGTGCAGCACTATATTCAGTGCAATTGCACTGTGCAACAGATTTAGTGTAGGCCACTTTGTGCAGTGCTAATACTGCTGAGAAAAAGCTCAACTTACTCCAGGCAACCCTAGTGGATGATGGAGCCACTGCAGCCAATAAACAAGTTGGTGGTGGGAGACATAGTTCCTGGTACCAGTGGCACCCCTCTCATCCTCCAATCCCCCAGTAAAGTAATCACTCGGTGTCCAGGCTCCCCCACCTTCTGATCCCTGGTCCCAGTACAACTAAACTATTTCTGTCTAGTGGCATCTCCATCCTATGATATCTCACCACAGTATCGTACATACAGTCCCTGGTGTCTAGCGGCCCCCCACACTGCCTGCACTGGGTACACCACCCTGCCACCCCCTCTTTACCATAGTTGCCAGTGTCACAGAAGCCCATTTGGTGACTGGCACAGCCCTCTCTTTCACCACCTCAGCCAGCCACCATATGCAATGACAGGGAGCATGCATCCTGTGTACTGTAAAGGGAGCACATGCACTGTCTACAGTAAACAGTACGATGCCTTGACAGTATATAGGATGCGTGCTCCCTGTCATTGCATATGGCAGTCAGCCAAGGTACTGAGAGGAGGGCTGTGCTGGTCACCGTATAGGCTCCCACAGTGCCAGCAACTATGGTGTGGGGTGGCAGAGTGGAGTACCCAGTGTGGGCAGCGCAGGGGGGCTGCTAGACACCAGGGACTTCTTGTATGAAATTGTGGTGAGCGATCAGAGGGTGAGGGGGTGTCACTAGACACCAGGGAATGGTTTATTTGTACTGGGACTGGGGAGCAGAAGGTGGGGAGGTTCCACTGGACACCAGGGACTGATTTCTTTTTAACAGGGCCAGAGATCAGAGGATGGGGGACCACTGGACACCAGGGAATGTTTTATTTCAATGGTGCCAGGGATCAGAGGACAGGGTAACCACTGGACAACAGGGAATGGACACTTCTGTACAGTGACAGGGCATCAGAGTGGGTGAGGCCGGTCACAGGGGCACAAACCTGCCACTGTTTCCCATGCAAATTAGCCCACAATGGTCATGCATATGTCCCCTTAGTGCCTTGCATACCCAGTGGGCTGATTTGCATGGTGCTGACTGAATATCATGCCTGGGGTTCCTGGTGCTATCAGGTCTGAGGGTGGTTTTCCCTGCACTTCCAAGATCCATGTTGGGGCAGTGCTGCTCGACTTGGTACTGCCCTGACATGGCCTTATATTCAGTCGGATAGCGCTGGTGCACTATCTGACTGAATATCACATCCTCGGGGTTGTGGGCATTTCCCATTTTCCAACGTTGGGCCCTTGCTGTCTTAAGTAACATATGAAGGAATGCCATCCAGTCCCATAAATTTATTCATATTAATATTAATATAAAATTTGACGTTCTGGAGGATGCGGTGTTGTCCCATCTGCAGGCACCTCTCTGGGCTGAGGGAGGAGGTTGCTCATCTCCAGATTGAGTTGGCCAAGATTTGTGGGACCTCCTCTTCCATCCAGGGACCACCAGGGCCACTGCCATTGCCTCAGAGGTTGCCAAGAAAGAGGAGCGGTTGGACCACAGTGGGCTCAGGGAGGGTGAGGGTAGTGGAACAGAGGTGCATCCCTCCAGTTGTACCTCTCCACAATTCTTATGCCATTCTGGCAAAGTGTGGTTCCTCTATGGAGGCACCCGCAGTGGAGACCAAGGAGGATGCTGGGAACCTCCACAAGGGAGACCCACAGGAGGGTGGCATGGGACCCCACAGGGGAAGGAAACAACTCCTGGTGGGGAACTCCATTGTTAGGAAGGTAGAACTGGGGGAGAGGGAGGTAAGGTGCCTGCCTGGCACCATGGCTTGGAGGGACAGGGAGCGAATCCTCAGGATCGCCAGAGCAGCTGCACAGGGGAGGGAGCTGAATGCCATTCTCCACCTAGGAACAAATGACTTGGCTAAGAAAGGGAACAGAGCAGTGCAGGAAGAGTTTGTGGAGTTGGGGAGGGGCCTTAGACAAGTAGCACGCATGGTAACCTTCTCGGAGGTGCAGCCTGTCTATGGTGTTGGTGAAGCTAGGGTGCTCCACACCATGGGATTCAATCAGTGGTTGAAAAACTGGTGCAGAGCTCAGGGATTTGGCTTCATTGGGGACTGGGTGTCCACTTGGGGTGATGCAGGCCTATACTGGCATGATGGGCTGCATCTGTCCAGCAGGGGACCAGGATCTTAGGTGATAGGTTTAAATGCTTCATTCATAAGCATTTAAACTAGCCAAGGGTGGAGGCACTGGAAAGGAGCAGGGAAATCCTAGCCCCCCCCAAATAAAGTCAGGGTAGTAAGTGAGGTAAACACCAAGACAGAGATGTCGATAGGGAGAAGGGCAGGGGTAAATGGAAAAAGTAACAAAGGCAATAAGGACAGTGATGGGGCAAAAAGGAGTAAGGCCATCAGGAAATGGAGGGTAATGAGTACCAATGCCCATAGTCTGGGCAACAGGCTCCCTGAACTGGTGGCCTTGATGGAAGAGGGATGCCTGGATATTGTAGCAGTCACAGAAACATGGTACGCAGAGAACCATGACTGGGATGTTAACATACCAGGGTACATAACCTACAGGAGAGACAGGGAAGGGAGAAGATGGGGATGAGTAGCTTTCTATGTAATGGAAGGGATAAAAGCAACTGAACAAAAGAGTAAACAGGGAGGAGAGGAGGCACTGTGGGTCACCTTAGAAACTGGAAATGGCACCACAATCCGCACAGGGGTTCTATGCAGTCCCCCATGTTAGGGGAAGGGAATGGACAAGGATATGATAGAAGGCATTCTTAGGATGGCAGAGAAAGGGGAGATACTGTAGATGGGAGACTTAAATATGCCAGATGTTAACTAGAGCACATTTGCTGCAGCCACATCCAAGAGCGGGTCATTCTCGATGCCCTACAGGTGGCAGGCCTCAGACAACTAGTTTTGGAACCCACTCGAGAGGGAGCAATCTTAGACCTCATACTCTCAAATGGGTACAGTGAGAGGATCTCAGATCTAGAAGCGGGTTGCCATCTGGGAACAAGTGACCATCAAACAGCGTGGTTCATGATAAACTCAGCCACAGAGATTAGCCATAAAAAAGTGAGGGTACTGGACTTCAGAAGGGCTGACTTTGGCAAGATGGGAGAGTGCCTTAGAAAAGTACTAGCAAACAAGCTAGAAGGAGGGGTGGAGCAACAATGGGAAAACATCAAAACTGCCATCACAGAGGCAACAAGCCTTTGTGTCAAGCAAATAAACAAATCCAAATGAAAGAAAAAGCCACTATGGTTCTCAAAAGAGGTGGCGGGGAAAGTCAGGGAGAAAAAGATAGCATTCAAGAAGTATAAGGAAACACAGAAGGAGCAGGACAGAGAGCTGTACCAGTTAAGGCAGAAGGAAGCAGGGAGAGAAGTCAGAATAGCAAAGGCCCAGACTGAGGAAAAGATAGCCAATTCAGTTAAGAAGGGGGATAAAACATTTTATAGATACATCAGGGAGCGTAGAAAGACAAAGGGAGGGATAGTGAGGCTGAATAGAATGGACGGTGGGTGGGCAGAGAGAGACAGAGAAAAAGCAGGGATACTGAACGAATATTTCTGCTCAGTATTCACAAAAGAGGAGGAGGGGGAGATGCCTAATCAAATTAACAGCAGCACTCTTGATAGGGGGGTCGATTCCAGTCCTTTCACAGAAAAAAGAGTTCTGAAAGAACTCCTAAAACTGAAGGTGGAAAAAGCAATGGCGCCTGTTGGAATCCACCCCAGAATTCTAAAAGAATTAAGGGAGAACTAGTAAACCACTGACTACCCTTTTAACAAATCATGGGAGGATGGTGTGGTACCTGAGGACTGGAGGAAGCGTGATGATTCCACTTCACAAAGTGGGACCAAGACAGAGGCAGGAAACCACAGACCTGTCAGTTTGATCTTGTGGTAGGAAAGTGATGGAATCACTTCTGAAGGAAAGAATTGTTTTGCACCTAGAGGCCAGTGGGGCACAGGACCCAAGGCAGCATGGGTTCACAGCGGGAAGGTCATGTCAGATGAATCTAATTGATTTCTTTGACTGGGTGACCAAAGTAGTAGACCGGGGGCTGTGGACATGGCCTACCTAGACTTTAGCAAGGCATTTGACACAGTCCCACACAAAAGATTAATAGTCAAATTAACCAGCCTGGGAGTGGGTCCCAGGGAGGTAGCCTGGGTAAAACATTGGCTGGACAACAGGACACAGAAGGTAATTGTAAATGGAGTCCACTCTGAAGAAAGAGGGGTTACTAGTGGGGTACCGCAGGGTTCAGTACTGGGACCAGTCCTTTTTAATGTCTTTATAAGTGACATTGCAGAGGGACTGGAAGGAAATGTATGACACAAAGATCTGCAACAGAGTTGATACACAAGGTGGCGTGGAAAAGATGAGAAGGGACTTAGCAAGGTTGGAGGAATGGTCAGAAGTATGGCAGCTTGGATTCAATGCAAAGATGTGCAAAATATTGCACCTGGGAAACAAAAACCCAGGGGAAGATTACACATTGGGGGGAGGTAGTAACAACAACAAAAATGGAAAGGGACCTGGGAGTAATCATATCAGATGACCTTAAGGTTACAAGCAG
This sequence comes from Neoceratodus forsteri, assembly GCA_016271365.2. Lineage (NCBI taxonomy): Eukaryota > Metazoa > Chordata > Ceratodontiformes > Ceratodontidae > Neoceratodus > Neoceratodus forsteri. Next base: position 1,191,674,742 of record CM057456.1, read on the forward strand.
TGTGAGAAGGTGGTAGGGAGGGCTGGGGGGATACTGGGATGTATAGGGAGAGGCATCACCAGCAGAAAACAGGAAGTTGTTATCCCTCTGTACAGACAGTTGGTGAGACCCCATCTGGAGTACTGCATCCAGTTCTGGAGACCCCATCTCCACAAGGACATAGACAGGATAGAGGCAGTCCCGAGGTGGGCAACTAAAATGGTGCAGGATCTGCAAGAGAAACCATATGAGGACAGACTAAAGGAGCTTAATATGTATACTCTTGAGGAAAGGAGGGAGAGGGGGGACATGATAGAAACTTCCAAGTACCTCAGTGGAATCAACAAAGTCCAAGAGGGTAGCATCTTTCAGAAAAAGAGGTGTGCAAGAACAAGGGGACACAATTTAAAGATAGAGGGGGGCGGTTCAGGGGCAATATGAGGAAGTATTTTTTCACAGAGAGGGTGGTGGACGCATGAAACAGCCTTTCTGAGGAGGTTATGGGGTCTAAAACAGTGGGGAAATTCAAGAATGCGAGGGACAGACATAAGGCAATTCTTGTGGGGGATAGGAAGAAATAGGCTGTTGGTTAACTAGGATTTGCAGCTTATCCTGTAGGTAGGTTAAATGGGCAGACTAGGTGGGCCAAGCAGTCCTTATCTGCCATCAAAGTCTATGTTTCTATGTTTCTTTACCACCTGTTCTGTGCTCACAGGAATATAGGACATTTGTCATTTATATTCTGAAGGGAATCTTTTATTTACTTTATCATTACCCCTTGAGTCAGGGTTTGTGTATTTACAACAGTAGCTGTGTCCATGTTATTAAAATACTCATAAAATCTTTCTGCTATAAGAGGTGAGATCTGTATGAGTTTTTTATCCACTAAAAAACCACAAAAATGGAACAGGACCTGGGGGTAGTCATATCAGATGACCTAAAGGTAGGCAAGCAATGTGAGAAGGCAGTAAGGAGGGCTGGGGGGTTACTGGGATGTATAGGGAGAGACATCATCAGCAGAAAACAGGAAGTTGTTATCCCTCTGTACAGACAGTTGGTGAGACCCCATCTGGAGTACTGTGTGCAGTTCTGGAGACCCCATCTCCACAAGGACATAGACAGGAAGGAGGCGGTCCGGAGGAGGACAGCTAAAATGGTGCAGGGTCTGCAACAGAAGCCATACAAAGAGGGACTAAAGGAGCTTAATATGTATACTTTTGAGGAAAGGAGGGAGGGGGGACATCATAGAAACATTTAAGTACCTCAAGGTAATCAACAAAGTCCAAGAGGGTAGCATCTTTCAGAATATGAGATGTACAAGAACAGGGGGACACAATGTGAAGATAGAGGGGGGACGGCTCAGGGGCAACATGAGGAAATATTTTTTCACAGAGAGAGTGGTGGATGCATTGAATGGCCTTCCAGAGGAGGTAGTGGGATCAAAAACAGTGGGGGAATTCACTAATGCATTGGTCAGATATAAGGCAATTCTAGTGGGGGATAGGAGGAAGTAGGCTGTTGGTTAACTAGGATCTGCAGCTTATCCAAAAGGTAGGGAAATGGGCAGACTTAGTGGGCCAAGTGGTCCTTGTCTACCATGAAAGTCTGTGTTTCTATGTTAAAAAATAATTAGGTATTTCAGAAGGAGTTGACCCTTGTAGATTTTTAATCAGGGAAGCACCAAGTTAGGTCAACAGTAAAACTGCCGACCTCCCACACAGTGACGGAACAATACCGACGCAGGTATTGTGCTGCCAAATCCCTGAGTGTTTTCTGTGGGGGGCTATGCCCCCCACACCCCCATGTGAGGATCTGCCCCCATACCCCCCGGACTTTAGGATTCTCAACTCCAGGTCAGAGTTGGTCCAGGGAAGGGACAGACCACTGGGGGAAAGCGAAACACGGAAACGGACCATTACAGTGACTGCCGCTGTAGTGGTCTTTTTCCGTGTTTTGCCGTCGGGGTGTCCAGCAAAAGGGGGCCACCCTTAATCAGGCACCGACATGCTCTAGGGTTAACAAAATTTTCCAAATTGAGCTTATCAGCTTTTGCCTGTTTCATCTCTGTCACAGTTGCAGCAATAGACATGGTCAGATTATTTCTAGATATTTCTAAAGAGCTTGTATCTGGTGTCCCTACTACAGGCAGGCATGGATTTTTTTCTAGAGATTTCATTGACATTTCACAAAATATCTGACCATGTCAGTTGCTGAAACTGTTGGCAAGTATTTCTGGCACATCCATAATGCCCATGACAGTTCATACATTTTGCAAGTTTGCATGCCTTGTCTCATACACTACATAAGCTACAAAGTTTTGTAGTGTATAGTAGAACATTATTTTTGTAACTTTCCTTCATAAAAGTGGAGCATGTCTGCTGCAATTTAGCAGGTTATGCCTTTGTTTATTTTTGAACCTTACCTAACTCTAACCCTAGTATTGTTTTGACGGTGTACAGACCTTAGGGCTACTATATTGATGGTTCATGTTCCTCTCCTCTGCTCCACTCTATCTCCTATTTTATTCTATACCTGCTTTGACTCCCCTCATTTACTTCTGTCAACACCTCACCTCCTATCAACCCGCCTAGCCTCCATTTCTCCACTCTACTAACCATGCTTCCTCTTTCCCCATCTTTACTATGCTACTTTCACTTTCCTCCCCTTCTCACCACTCCCTTTTCCACTGTCTCTCATTCTTTCTCCTCTCCACTGTCACCTACCCCCCCCTTCCCGCTGTACACTGATAGTTTCTCCTTTCATTGGCTTACATTGTCTCTCCCTCTTTTCTGTATACTTCATCTTTCAACTTTGAAGTTTTGTGGCATGGATTTCCCCCATATTCTCTCTCCTTTGCTTCTTCTCCTGATTACATTTCTAAGGACTCCATCAAGCTCATCATCACCTTTCTGCTTCTACTGGCAGGCAATGTGCAGCTAAACCTAGGCCACCACATTTATCCACCCCTCCCTTCACAAGGGTCTGTGGATTTTCTATGAAAATGCCTTCAGCCTTCTGGCTAAAATTAACCATCTTAGGCTTTGGGCCCTCCGACACATCCTTAAAGTTCTAATCATCTTGAATTTCCTGCTTACCCCCAGGATCGGTAACTCTGAAATCTGCAGTGGTATGCTGTCTATTGGCAGAACCATGGAAAAGTTGGGGAGGTGTGGCTATGTATATTTCTATCAACCTTTAAGGTGATATTTAGAAACATAGAAACATAGAAACATAGATTTTGACGGCAGATAAGGACCGCTTGGCCCACCCAGTCTGCCCATTTCCCTACCTATTGGATAAGCTGCAGATCCTAGTTAACCAGCAGCCTACTTCTTCCTACCCCACCCCTAGAATTGCCTTATGACTGTCCCATGCATGCTTGAATTCCACCACTGTTTTTGACTCCACAACCTCCTCCGGAAGGCCATTCCATGCATCCACAACCCTCTCTGTGAAAAAATACTTCCTTAAATTACCTCTGAGCCACCCCTTCTATCTTCACATTGTGCCCCCTTGTTCTTGCACACCTCTTTTTTTGAAAGATGCTACCCTCTTGGACTTTGTTGATTCCCTTGAGATACTTGAAAGTTTCTAACATGTCCCCCCTCTCTCTCCTTTTCTCGAGGCTATACATATTCAGCTCCTTAAGTCTCTCTTCATATGTCTTCCGGTGCAGGCCCTGCACCATTTTAGTTGCCCTCCTCTGGACAGCCTCCATCCTGTCTATATCCTTGTGGAGATTGGGTCTCCAGAACTGCACGCAGTACTCCAGATGGGGTCTCACCAACTGTCTGTACAGAGGATAATAACTTCCTGTTTTCTGCTGGTGATGCCTCTTCCCACGCATCCCAGTATCCCCCAGCCCTCCTTGCTGCCCTCTCACATTGCTTTCCCACCTTTAGGTCACCTGATATGACTACCCCAGGTCCCTTTCCATTTTTGTTGTTGTTAGTATCTCACCCCCCATTGTGTACTCTTCCCCTGGGTTTTTGTTTCCCAGGTGCATTACCTTGCACTTCTTAGCATTGAATCTAAGCTGCCATACATTTGACCATTCCTCTAACCTTGTCAAGTCCCTTCTCATCCTTTCCACCCCACCTTGTGCATCAACTCTGTTACAGATCTTTGTGTCATCTGCAAAGAGACATACTTTTCCTTCTAGTCCCTCTGCAATATCGCTTATAAAGACATTAAAGAGGACCGGTCCTAATACTGAACCCTGTGGTACCCCACTAGTAACCCCCCTTTCTTCAGAGTGGACTCCATTTACTATTACTTTCTGTGTCCTATTCTCCAGCCAATTCTTTACCCAGGCTGTCATCTTGGGACCCACTCCAAGGCTGGCTAACTTGTATATTAATCTTTGTGTGGGACTGTGTCAATGCCTTGCTGAAGTCTAGGTAGGCCATGTCCACAGCCCCTCCCTGATCTACTACTTTGGTCACCCAGTCAAAGAAATCTATCAGATTTGTCTGGCATGACCTTCCCGCTGTGAATCCATGCTGCCTTGGGTCCTGAGGTCCCTCTGGCCCCTGGATACTCAACAATTCTTTCCTTCAGAAGTGATTCCATCATTTTCCCTACCACTGAGGTTAAACTAACAGGTCTGTAGTTTTCTGCTTCTGCCTTGCTCCCACTTTTGTGAAGGGGAATCACATCTGCCCTTCTCCAGTCGTTGGATACCACCCCATCCTCCCATGATTTTTTAAAGAAGGTAGTTAGTGGTGTCACTAGTTCTACCCTTAGTTCTTTTAGAATTCTGGGATGAATCCCATCAGGCCCCATTGCTTTGTCCACCTTCAGTTTTAAGAGTTCTTTCAGAACCCTTTCTTCTGTAAATGGGCTGGTATCAACTTCTGTGTCCAGAGTGTTTCTACTGTTTGTTTTAGGTACCTCCCCCTCTTCCTTTGTAAATACTGAGCAAAAATATTTGTTTAGTATCTCTGCCTTTTCACAGTCACCCTCTGCCCACCCTCCCTCCTCTTTATTAAGCCTCACTAGCCTCCTTGGTCTTCCTTCGCTCCCTGATGTACCTATAAAAGGTTTTATCCCCCTTCTTAACAGAGTTGGCTATCTTTTCCTCAGTTTGGACCTTTGCTGTTCTGACTGCCTTTCCAGCTTCCTTTTGCTTTAACTGATACAGTTCCCTGTCCTGCTCCTTCTGTGATTCCTTGTACTTCCTGAATGCTTTCTTTTTCTCTTGAACCTTCACTGCCACTTCCTTTAAGAACCATAGTGGTTTCTTACATTGTTTCATTTGTTAATTTGCTTCACACAAAGGCTTGTTACCTCTGTGATGGCAGTTTTTATTATTCCCCATTGTTCTTCCACCCCTCCTTCCTGCCCATTTGCTAGTGCATTCCTTAGGCATTCACCCATTTTGGCAAAGTCAGCCCTCCTAAAGTCCAGTACTTTTGCCTTTGTATGGCTTGACTCTATTGCTGTGTTTAGTGTGAACCATACTGTTCGATGGTCGCTAGTTCCCAGATGGCTACCCACTTCTACATCTGTGATCCTCTTTATCTCCATTTGAGAGAACCAGGTCTAAGATTGCTCCCTCTCGAGTGGGCTCCAATACTAGTTGTCTAAGGCATGCCCCTTGTAGGGCATCTAGAATAACCCCACTCTTTGAAGTGGCTGCTGCAACTGCATTCCAGTTAACAATCTGGCATATTCAGATCACCCATCAGCAATATCTCCCCTTTTTCTGCCATTCTAAGTATTCTTTCTATCATTTCCTTGTCCATTTCCTCCCCTGAGAAGGGGGTCTGTATACAACCCCTGAGCGGAATGTGGTGCCATTGCCGGTCTCCAAATTTACCCACAGTGCTTCTTCTCCTCCCTGTTTTCCCTTTTGTTCTGTTGCCTTGATTCCTTCCCTTATGTAAAGAGCTACTCCTCCTCCTCTTTTACCCTTCCTGTCCCTCCTGTAGATAGTGTAACCTGGTATGTTTATGTCCCAGTCATGGTTTTGTGTGTACCATGTTTCTGTGACTGCCACTATATCCAGATGTTCCTCCTCCATCAAGGCCACTAATTCAGGAAGCTTGTTACTCAGACTACGGGCATTGGTACTCATTGATCTCCATTTTTTGATGGCTTTACCTTCTTTTGCAGCATCCCCCACTGACCTGTCTACTTCGGTCTTTTTCTCATTTAGTACCCTGTTTTGTAGGGAGAGGCTGGGATTTTCCTGCTGTTTATCAGTGCCTCCCCTTGACTAGTTTAAAAGCTTGCCAATGAAGCCTTTAAACCGATTGCTCAAAAGACTTGTTCCCTTCCTGGACAGATGCAGACCATCCTGCCAGTATAGGCTGGTGTCCCTCCAGGTGGAACCCCAGTCCCCAATGAAGCCAAACCCCTGTGCCCCACACCATTTTTTCAACCATTCATTAAACTGCATAGTGCAAAGTACCCTCGCTTCACTCATGCCATTGACAGGCAGCACTTCAGAGAAGGATATTGTGTGTGCTACTTGTCTTAGGCCCTCCCAATTCTACAAAGTCCTTCTGCACTGCTCTAATCTCATGATTAGCCAAGTCATTTGTCCCTAGGTGGACAATGACGTCCAGCTCAGATTCCCGTGCAGCTGTTCTCATGATCCTGAGGATGCGCTTCCTGTCTCTCAAAGCCATGGCACCAGGTAGGCACCTTACTTCAGTTTTCCCTGCTCCCCCCAGTTCTATCCCCCTAATAATTGAGTCCCCCACCAGGAGCTGCTTCCTTTCCTTGTGGTGTCCTCTGCCTCCTTCCTGTGGACCTCCCTTGTGACAGTTGTCCTCAGCCTCCTTAATCTCCTCTGCAGGTGCATCCATGGGGGCTATGCCCCAGAATGAGTATGGATTGTGTGGAACAACTGACTGGGTGTGCCTCTGTTCCACCATCCTCACCCTCCTGAGCCCACTGTGGTCCAACTGCTGTGCTTTCTTCGCAACCTCTGAGGTAGTGGTGGTGGCTCTGGTGCTCCCTGGATGGGGGAGGTTCCCTTCCTACCGTCCAGTGTGGCCTGGGGAGAAGGTCCCCTTACTACTGTCCAGTGTGGCCTGAAGACGGGCAACTTCCTCCCTCAGGGCAGAGAGTTGTCTGCAAATAGGGCAGCATCTCAGCCTCCAGAAAGACTCCCGGAACACTGTTGCCCCATTTGTCCCCATCTCTCACCATGAGATCCTGATTGGGAAGCTCTCCTTTCCTTGCTCCCTACCTACATAACTGGTGAATGGTGTCTAATGCTGCCCTAGCCTCAAACCTGATTCCATCATTAATCTTCTCTCCCGCACCTTCCCTCAGTTTATCTCTAGTAAACTCTATCCCACACCTCAACAAAAACTAGTACAGAATATTCAGGCCCTCCAGCTTACACAGAAAATATCTGAGCTGACTTGACTTAACCCACTGTCCAATAAGCACTCACTTACTGAGTTTTCTCCTCCCGCACCATTACATCTTGGAAGCAGGCCCAAAGGATGTTCTATTGCAGGCACAAAATCCATTGCAATAAGGTTCCATCACATCTGGAAGCAGTCCCAGAGGATGTTCTATTGTAGGCACAAAATCCATTTCCATAAGGTTCCATCACATCTGGAAGCAGTCCCAGAGGATGTTTTATTGCAGACACAAAATCCATTGCCATAAGGCTCCATCACATCTGGAAGCAGTCCCAGAGGATGTTCTATTGCAGGCATAAAATCCATTGCTGTAAGGTTCCATCACATCTGGAAGCAGTCCCAGAGGATATTCTATTGTAAGCACAAAATCCATTGCCATAAGGTTCCTCCCAAAACAAATTATCCCAAAGAGGTCTTTCAGGTCTCTTGACCTGCCTGTCCTTCTATTTGGTTTGTTCTGTTCTGACTTATTCCCTCATCTTGTCAGCCTCTGACTTTGATGTTCCCCTCAGCTCCTTCCAATGCAAATTCATTGACATAGTAATAGCCATGTTCTCCTCACTTAAAGTCTGGGTCAGTGGCTCCCATCTCTTCTGGATTTCTGTCTAGCCTACTGCCTGCTTTAAAGTTTGTGACTTAGCTTGGCACATGATAAATCCACTGACTTTCCTGTGGACTTTGCTTGGTACAAACATCTTCAGAATACCTGTAACCAGGCAACCAGGCTAACCAAGTCTGAATACTTTGCATCCAACCTCTAATCTAATCTTAACTGCCTATCTAAATTCTAGAATGCCATTCACTCCCTTTGGATCCCCCTCTCAGTGAACTTCCCCAGTCATCTGTCAAGGCAGTTTTACTGTCTCTAAACCTTTGGAGGTAACCTCAACCTTTGATGTATTATTTTCCCCCTGTACCCAGTCACTTTGACCTTCTGCACACTTCTGTCCCAGCTTCATTCTTCCCCTCTTCCCCATTACTTCCTTTACCTCCCCATACTCCCACTCCTCCCCAATTTTCTCCTTTACCCCGTATCATCTGCTACTACAGTCTCAGTGCTACTAATCCTTAACCCAGGTAAGGATAATAGTCTTAGTGGGATTGACCTTAAACATTTATACTTCTCTGCTCTTACTATTTACTCCCCAATTTCTGAGCTTCTAAACCTTTATTTCTACACCTGCACTGTCTTTTGGGAATGGAAGTATGCCAAAGTGCTCCTCCTGCACAAGGGTGGGGGACCTCTCTGTACCATGTAAGTACTACCCATTGCCCTAGCTAAATGTCAAGAAATGCTTATGTTTACAAAAGTCTCCTCATTCTTTGACTTCTCATCTTTCTCTTTTCAGTCCCTTCCAGTCTAGGTTCAGAAAGTCCCATTCCACAGTCACCTCACTTCCTAGATTTCCTAAATCCATCTTAAAGAGGAAGGACCAGGATATGATACTTTACCTGTCTTCGTCAACCTAGCAAATGTCTTTGACACTGTTTACCAGCTGCTCCTGGTTGTTAAAACAAATTAAGGCTTGCCCCTCTGACTTTGCAGTCAGTTGGTTTGGTTCTTACCTGGCAGACAAGACTTAGGTGTATTTTGCAGAATATTTACTGCCCCCCTCCCTATGGAGTCATGCATTCCCCCGGGCTCCCTGTTCTCAGTCTTCCTCAGTGGCCTCTTTAAAGCTTTCAGCTCCTCTCACATATGCACACATGTGGCTTCCATAGTGCTCTTTTCCTGTGGCTCCTCAACTTCAGAGTTGGTTGTTCGGCTCCAGGCTTTAATGCTGTACAAAGCTGAAAAACTAACTCTAAATGCTAAAAATACAGCATCTGTGTCCTTTAGCTCAAGGCAAGAACTGGCTAAACTCCAGTCCCTCCCTTCCCCCAGTTTTTAAGACTCTGGATGGCTCCCCCCTCTGGAGGTTGTTCCTACTTCTAAATACCTAAGATTATGACTGGACAGTCACCTTGACTTTTCCTGACCCATCAATGCCATCAACAGTGACCTCTTTCCTAAATTAGGGGCACTACGGTGGACCCAGCCAGGATGCAATAGAATGTATACCACGGTATTCTGCATCAAAGTTACTACAGGAAACAAGTCCATTTCAAAGGCAGATAATCCCTTTTGTCATGCAATAACCTGAGACACTGCCTTGCATCCTGGTGGGCTCCACTGTATATTGGAACACATTTTGTCCCCCATTCTCTATATGCTGAGAATGTACCATTAAATCACATTGCTCTGAAAAACTACACATACTTATTAAAGAAAGCCGTAAACTCAGACAGAAGTCATACTGAGGTAAAATGCTGAGATTCAATGCAGAACACAAATGCCTGAATCTGAATCTTTTCTAAACATCAACCTACTCCTCAAAACACACAGAGCAAAGCTGCCCATGTTCAGATAACTGCAGACAGTTTAACAGCTTTGACAACCTACAAATAAGGAGCTCAGTACTCACCACATATCCAAACTAAAACTCTGAACTGAAAGCTACAGGCTGCTAAAGTGCTATGCTGGAAGCAGCCATGCCGACACACGTGTGGACAGATACTGATAACCCACATCTGAGTGGACAATCAATTACAATACTGCTGCAGAATTGAATAATTAACTCCTGCACTGCTAAACATTGTTTAAAATCTCTGAAACAAAATCTGTGAGTGTCACAAGGTAATCCTTCAGCCCCGTGGCTTATTACATAGTCGCTACACATCTTCAATGCAATTTGTTTCTTATATACAAACCTTAATATACCATAATTTCTTTTTATTGATATATTGATAAGCATTAAAACACACACATAGAAACATAGAAACATAGAATTTGATGGCAAATTAGGACCGCTTGGCCCACCCAGTCTGCCCATTTCCCTACCTAATGGATAAGCTGCAGATCCTAGTTAACCAGCAGCCTACTTCTTCCTACCCCCACCCCCTAGAATTGCCTTATGACTGTCCCATGCATGCTTGAATTCCACCACTGTTTTTGACTCCACAACCTTCCTCCGAAGGCCATTCCATGCATCCACAACCCTCTCTGTGAAAAAATACTTTCTAAATTACCTCTGAGCGCCCCATCTTCAAATTGTGCCTCTTGTTTTTGCACACTTTTTTGAAAGATGCTACCCTCTTGGACTTTGTTGATTCCAATGAGGTACTTGAAAGTTTCTATCATGTCCCCCTCTCACTCCTTTCCTCGAGGCTATACATATTAAGCTCATTAAGTCTCTTCATATGTCTTCCGGTGCAGACCCTGACCATTTTAGTTGCCCTCCTCTGGACAGCTTCCATCCTGTCTATGTCTTTGCAGAGACTGGGTCTCCAGAACTGCATACAGTACTCGGATGGGGTCTGACCAGCTGTCTGTACAGAGGGATGATAACTTCTTGTTTCTACTGGTGATGCCTCCCCTATGCATCCCAGTATCCTCCCAGATCTCCATGCTGCTCTCTTCCATCGTTTGCCCACCTTTAGGTCATCTGGTATGACTACCCCCAGGTCCCTTTCCATTTTGTTGCTGTTAGTATCTCACCCCCATTGTGTACTCTTCCCCAGGGTTTTTGTTTCCCAGGTGCATTACCTTGCACTTCTTAGCATTGAATCTAAGCTGCCATATTAGACCATTCCTCTAACCTTGCCAAGTCCCTTCTCATCCTTTCCACCCCTCCTTGTGCATCAACTCTGTTGCAGATCTTTGTGTCATCTGCAAAGAGACATACTTTTCCTTCCAGTTCCTCTGCAATATCGCTTATAAAGACATTGAAGAGGACCAGTCCTAATAATGAACCCTGCGGTACCCCACTAATAACCCCCCTTTCTTCAGAGTGGACTCCATTTACTATTACTCTCTGTGTCCTATTCTCCAGCCAATTTTACCCAGGCTGTCATCTTGGGACCCACTCCAAGGCTGGCTAACTTGTATATTAATCTTTTGTGTGGGACTGTGTCAAATGCCTTGCTAAAGTCTAGGTAGGCCATGTCCACAGCCCCTCCCTGATCTACTACTTCGGTCACCCAGTCAAAGAAATCTATCAGATTTGTCTGGCATGACCTTCCCGCTGTGAATCCATGTTGCCTTGGGTCCTGTGCCCCTCTAGCCTCTAGATACTCGACAATTCAACACACACGCACACATTCATGCCTGCATTCAGGTTGAACCTTACCACCACAAAAGTAAGGAAATGCAGTGTTAGGGTAACGCAAGTTCTCCTGAGTCTTGCTGAATCTATGGCAAGGTCTTTTTCTTGGTATGAATCATTGCCCAATGCAGCATTAGCATAGCCCTAGCTTCAGCACTAATTCTCCAGGTACAGAAGCAAAACTCATTCACCTGTGCTTGGAGAGTGGATGCTGAAGGTAGGGCAATGCCAACACTGCACTGCATGATCATTCATACCCCAAGAAAGACCAGACCACAAATTACCAAGGCACCTCATCAATTATTTCTTGTTTGTTTATCTCGAAAGAAGTGTCATCATCACTCAATAGTTGCTTTGATTTGTATCATGGGTCCAAGATTGTTGCTTTAATATAGTACTCAGAATGAAGCATTTTACATAGTTTGTCATCTTCATCAACTTTTTGATCATACATCTCGTTAGATCTTGTATTCTGGGGGGAAAACTTTACATGTCAGAAGCACCACTGGCAGCCTCAGTGATAGAACTGTCTTCTCTAACTTTACCTGAATCAGATTCAATCTGAATTTTAAAATTTTTATTAGGGGTATCACCTGGCTCAGAGTTGCTGTGTTTGCACTCCTCTGGTGATTTCCTCAAATGGCTGAAGGAGTGAAATTAGAAACTCCAGCATGGCCCACTGTGGTGGAGTAATATAGACATCTGCATCACCAATTTTATTTTCCAAGGTGTATTGTCAGACTGCTTTCTTTTGCTCCAGCAGACTTTGGAACATAAGAAAGGTGGAATTTCATTGAGCAGAAATGTCATGGATCATTCTGTACGTAAATTTTTCTCCTGCTGTATTTTTTTCAAACAAGTGACGGGCTTTGCTTGAGTGACTGAAGTGAGTGCATATTCTTTTAGCAGTGCTAACAAGAGCCTTAATGTCCCTGTTCTCATCAAGAAAACTGTGAATTATTAAATTAAAGCAATGCACAAAGCAGTGGATGTGAACAAAGCCCCTCTCCTCCAAGGCCTTCCTGATGTTAGCCCTTTTATCTGCAACTATAAAGCCAACTGGCAGTCCCTGTGAAGTGAGCCATTGCTGTACTGGTTTTTGGAGCTCTTCATTGATGTTGTATGAGGTACGTTCAGATGGAAAAAAAACAGCCTTAGAACAGCAAACTGGGTTTCACTGTCCCCACAAGAATTATTAAAACATGCCCAATGTGCAGTGACAGACATGAAGGGTTCAGGCTGACAGCTTGTCCAGATATCTGTTGTGAGATGCACCTCCCTCTGAACAGCACTGCACAAAACTCATCTCAATTTTTACATACGCCATCATACAGTTCCAGAATTCCTGTTGAGGAGAAGCATTTTCTTGATGGTATACTGTATCGAGGTTCGAGGTACTCAAGCAGCCAGCTGAATCCTACAAGTTCAACCACGTTATATGGCAGCAAATCAACAGCCATCATTTCTGAAATTTTCTTGGTTATTGTAACAGCAACGGGGTGGGCTGAGGCATATTTGGCTTTATGTTCGTATATCTCTGTGATGGTAAGTTGTCTCCTTGAAGGAGGGGGGCTTTTGAACACATGGTCACTTTCAGTAACAGTAGGAGTTGAAGCTGTGCTGCTTGTCTTTGAGCAAAGGCCTGAATAGGTATTACACTGTTATGGTGGCCAAAAAATAAAACGGATGGACTTTTGGTTAAGTACTTGTCTGCTGGTTTTTTCTAATGTGTGGTGTGCCATGACTGTTTACTAACAGCTAACAGTAGGAGTCCTTTGAATGGGAGGAAGTGGTGGAGGTGTCTCTATAGTGCTGCGAGGGCTGCCACTGCTTTCATCTATCAGAGTTACCCCAGAGTGTAGTGAGCTATCACTGTCACTTTCTCTTCAAGTGTCACGACAGAAGTTCTTAGTAATGTTATGACATCTGTCTAGGTGCCTTTTCAGTGCTGAAGTTCCCAGTGCTTCTTTCTTTTTAACCCAGGTGATTGGCCATTTACAAATAGTGCATGTTGCCACCAACTCATTAGAAGCACCAATGAAGATGTATGACCAAACAAAAGATGATATCTTTTTTATTTTTTTTTTCCCAGGAAGGCATTGCATCTCAGTCACCTTTTCAGGTCCCCCCCCCCAGATTTTTATTGGGCCTGTTCCTCTTATGGTTTATTCCCACCACCCTCCTCCTCAACCAAAACATTTCTTTCTCTTTCTTCCTCATCTGCAATTTCCATCCCAGCCAATAAACCTTGTGTTGCCTGATCATTCTCTTCTTCATCTTCATCTTTATTAGTACCCTTCTCAAGTTCAACCTCAGAAGAACTGGATGACTGAGGGACTGGCAGCAGCATAGTATGCAACTGTTCCATACCTTGGGGTGCCTCTGTGGGTGGTACCCACCAACCCTTTGGTTTTAACTACATAACCTTTTTTTACTTAGGACTGATCTGACAGATGCAACTTTTTTGGACCTACAGGACAGAGCTGAATTTACTGTACACAGCACTCCAACAGCAGTCCACCACCACTTCCTTCCAACTTGCTTATCTAACTGAGTGACTCCTACTGTTACTAGAGGAGGGCAACTAAAATAGTGCAGGGTCTGCATCAGAAGACATACAAAGAGATTAAAGGAGCTTAATATGTATATCCTTGAGGAGAGGAGGGAGAGGGGGGACATAATAGAAACTTTCAAGTACCTCAAGGAAATCAACAAAGTCCAAGAGGGTAGCATCTTTCAGAAAAAGAGATGTACAAGAATAAGGGGCACAATTTAAAGATAGAGGGGGGGTGGCTCAGAGGTCATGTAAGAAAGTATTTTTTCACAGAGAGTGTTGTGTATACATGGAACAGCCTTCCAGAGAGGTAGTGGAGTCAAAAACAGTGGAGGAATTCAATAATGCATGGGACAGACATAAGGCATTTCTAGTGGGGGGTAGGAGGAAGTAGGCTGTTCGTAAACTAGTATCTGCAGCTTATCCAATAGGTAGGGAAATGGGCAGACTAGGTGGGCCAAGCTGTCCTTATCTGCCTTCAAATTCTATGTTTCTATGTTTACTGTTCAGTGACCAACTGTATTCAGCAACTGTTACCAGTGTGCCTCTGAATTTAAATTGGTGATGCAGACACATCGGGCACAAGCACATTCCCACACTGGGGTTGGTTAATGGTTATACAATAAAAATAAGAAGGATAAGGAGGAGGAATAATGGCTGAAATGAGTGATGATGACACTTGTGTGTATTTGTGTTGTTGTGTCTATTTAGTTGCAGTAAATTAATGAATGAAAACACTTTGTGGCTTTTGCTTTCTTGTTCTCTGAGTTAAACAAAAAAAAATAAACAAAATAGACTGCTATGAGTCACAAATTCACAATGTCCCCTGGGTCCCCCAAAGCCAGCAGCACAGTTGCAGCAACTTTTCTGTTTTTTGTCAGAAAAGTTTTGGTTTTTTTATACATGAATGAACGTTAACATGATAGTGATGGCCCACAGCAGACAGCATCCAGTCTCTCTGACACCCAGCAGTATCAGTCTATCACTTTGCCCTCCACAGGGCCATCCCAGTCAACAGCAGTGCATCTGTCCTGCAACAGGATCAGCCTTTGGCTCAGTCAGAATAATAGAATAATATATTATATATAAATATTTATGTATATGTATATATATATATATATATATATATATATATATATATATATCTATATATATATAGATATATAGATATATAGATATATAGATATATATATAACACACACACACACACACACACACACACACACACACACACATAAATATTTTTTTATGGCCTCCAGCAAGTCTCTCTCTCTTTGTCTCACTCTCTCAGAGTCATGATGCGAGTGACTACTCTAGTTGAAATGGATGGAACAACAAGAAAACAGATTTTATTTGTGATAATCTATGCTCCCCCCCACACACACACACTCACGTAAGTCTCTCTCCTGATGGAACAAGAATATACAGAAAATATATATATTTTATTTGTGATTTCTGTAACTATAAAATTTCTCTTTGGCCCCCAGTAGTCTCTCTCCTCTGGGTGGCACAAGTCAAAGATTTATTTTGCCAGCCTGCCCTGTATACACACACACACACACACACACACAGGCCAATATGAACTTTATTTGTGATTTCTGTGACTGTAAAATTTCTCTTTGGCCCCCAGTATTCTCTTTCTCTCTCTCTCTCTCTTTCTTCTGGATATCACAAGTCAAAGAATTATTGTGCCAGCCTGCCCTGTGTACACACACACACACACACCCACCCACACACACATATATACAGCCACACTCAGGCCAAGATGAACTTTATTTGTGATTTCTGTGACTATAAAATTTCTCTTTGGCCCCCAGTAGTCTCTCTCCCTCTCTTCTGGATGGCACAAGTCAAAGATTTATTTTGCCAGCCTGCCCTGTGTATTCACACACATACACACATACAGCCACACTCAGGCCAATATGAACTTTATTTGTGATTTCTGTGACTGTAAAATTTCTCTTTGGCCCCCGGTGGTCTCTCTCTCTCTCTCTCTCTTCTGGATGGCACAAGTGAAATATTTCTTTTGCTAGCCAGCCCTGCACACACACACACACACACACACACACTCACACACATACACACACAGCCACACTGAGACCAAGATGAACTTTATTTGCGATTTCTGTGACTGTAAAATGTATATTTGGTCCCCAGTTCTCTCTCTCTCTCTCTCTCTCTCTCTCTCTCTCTCTCTCTCTCTCTCATTCTCCTCTGGATGGCACAAGTCAAATATTTATTTTGCCAACCTGCCTTTGCCCTCTACACATAGAGCCACACTGAGGCCAAGAATAAACTTTATTTGTAATTTATGTGACTGTAAGATTTCTCTTTGGCCCCAGTAGCCTCTGTCTCTATCTCTTTCTCCTCTGTCTGGAGACGAATAGGGCCGAGTTGGATTTGGAACAAAAAAGTCCAAGTTTCCACTCCAGTCCACACTCCACACTCACTCTGATGATGTATTTTTTTGTATTTGTCTTTTTTCTTCACCTCTAATTGCCCCCCACCAACCCTCTCTCTGGACGTCCAATTCCTCTCCTCTCCCTCCCATGATGATGATGACTTTTTCTCTGCCCCCTCGACCCAGTAAGTCTCTTTGTCTCTCTATGTTATTTTTTTTTTTGTTCTCCGGGAACTGTTGTCATCAGCCAGTTACCTAACCAAAGTTACTTTGCAAAAAAAAATCCTCCCCTCCAGCTCCCAAATGCGTGACGCTCAGTAAAGTGTGAATAAGACTCCCTGCTCCTGTTTCCTCTGTGCCTGCCATACCTCTGGGCTGTGTTGCGCACTCTCCATGGTTATATACCATGAGTGTGTCACATGAATTTCCCTTGCCAGCATCATGTGACTGTTGCCTGATTGGATGTCACCGACCACCTGTACATGAAGCGAGTGTGCCAACGGCATCCCCATTGCAACAGTCAACACACTGGGGGAACAGCACACTCTGTGGCTTTCCATGGACCCAGAACCAGACTTCACCCACAAAGACCATATTTATCCAGGTGCGTGGTTCCAGGTTTCAATCCGGGGGTTTGGATTTTGGGCGGAACAGTCCACCCAGCCCTAACAGAAATCTTTATTTTTAAATAGGATAAGAACTGATAGGACCACCATTGGCCTATTTTCAAAGTTGTCCTGTGATTAAGTATGTTACAATGGCTGCAACATTTACAGATAGAAGAGCAAACTCATTACATTAGTATCAACACTGAAAGACAGGAGTACAAACACAGTAGGTGGATCAAGACAGCAGGAACCAGATATTCAGTAATGGACAAAAACAGAATGCAAAAGGTTGCACTGTGCTTGCCCTTGCGCATGACCCTGAGGATGCTATATTCAGTTGGATAGCACACCAGTGCTATCCGACTAAATATATGGCAATGTGGGGTCAGTGCAAAGTTGAGTAGTGCTGCCCCACCATTGATCTGGGCTGTATGCAGCCCAGAGGGAAGTGTAGGGAACTACACCCCCAGACCTGATAGTGTCAGGAACCCCTGTTGTGATATTCAGCCAGCAGCATGCAAATGAGTCCAGTGGACATGCAAGGTGCTAAGGGCCATATGCATGCCCATTATGGGCTTATTTGCTTGGGAAGCAGCAACAGGTTTGCACCCTTCTGTGGCCACCTAGAATGGCAGGCAGGGTGGTGGGTTACCTCCCTCACACCACAATACCCAGCGCCACAATGTACATTGCCTCCCTGATGTCCAGGGGCAACCCCCCTGATTACCCACCACCATAATTATGGAGATGTCCCTGGTGTGCAGTGGCATCCCCCATCCCAACACCCGTTACTACAACTTTTGATGTTCTCCCAGGTATCTAATGGCACTCCCGCCCTCTGATCAACCACCACTGTGCTAGAAAAACTGCCTTGGTGTCTAGTGGCACCCCTACCCTCTGATCGACCGCCACTGTGCTAGTAAAACTGTCCTGGTATCTAGTGGCATCCCCACCCTCTGATCAGCCACCACCATGTTATTAAAGCCGTCTCTGGTGTCTAGTGGCACCCTCCATCCTCCAAACACCTGTCCCCATAAGTGTGTAAATGTTCTCTGGTGTCCAGTGGTAACCCCACCTGCCGAGCACCCATCCCTGTATCACCCAACACCCCAGTGGCTAGCACCCCCCCACCCAACTGCCCTAACTGAGCACACCACCCATCCAGCCCCTCTCCCCTCACTGTCCAGTGCCACATGTGGATCCAATATGACGACTGGTACAGCCCTTCTCTCACTACCATGGCTGGCCACTGTATGGTATGACAGGGAGCATTCCTCCTGCAAAATTACAATTTAAATATAATAATAAAAAATGTTGTTTAAAAATAATAAATTTAGTATCTGCATAATAGTACTCCAGTACACTAAAAAATAAATTTTGATTTTATTATACAGCCCTCACTGGTTCTTAAGAAGGGACAGGTTGATCCAGAAACGTCAACAACAGAACTATTATTACTGAGGGAGCATTTGTGAATTTCTGAATGTTTGAAACTGATGGATTTCACTGAATAAGGAATGTTGAACTAATTGAATTAAAGTGTCAATGAGAGTATTTTGGGGTTGAGCTCTTTCATCTGTGTACATATGTTTCAGTCAACCATGTCTGTGGATTTCCCAGTACCATTTCATTTTTTTTCTCCATGAACCTTTTCATTGAGAATTCTGCAATTTACAGAACAAGTAACATAATCCAACTGTAGAGAGATGTCAGTATTGTGTAACAAAGACACTTGAAGCAACTTAGAGTACACACACTACATGCAAGTACCAGCTATAGTAACACACAGTGAACAGTTAATCCACAATGCTATTTTAAAAATATGTTTAGCAACTGCACTGGCAAGGCTTGCTACCCCCCCCGGGCATAACACAATGGGACACAAGTCAAGGGTCTATCACAAAGTGGTCACTGCATCCAATTAGTGACAGTCCCTTGCAGCTGTGTATGGGGCCCTCACTCTTTGACATGGGATTAAGGAGTTCACTGGAACTAATCATATTGCTTCTTAAAGTATGAACCAGATCCAGACACTCCTTAGTTTTACTCTAAAAATGAATAATGTGAAGTTTATCTTTTCACCATGTTCGCTTGCTAGAATGAACCCCCTATAGCAAATAGTCGGTTATACCGTATGCTGTCTGTTACTATGTTTACATGCACAGGGATCAATTACCTTGTCTTTGACACCAGGTAATCAGTCCCATCTCCGTCTGGGTTTACATGCAGTGTAACAATCGATCCACCGAGACCTGAACGTGTTTACATGCAGGGTAAAATTCAATTACAAATTAACTGTTTATTGTGTAATCGTTTTTTCCTCTGCATGTAAACTGGATACATGATAATCAAGCATGCACATGGGATTGGTTCCGGCTGCAGTCACATCTACAAGTACAAACACAGCCAATGGCCAGGTAACTGGTGCACTTGGATTGATCCTGAGATCGATCTCAACGTCATCAATAGAGCCATTTATATGTATGGTTAGAATCGGTTACAAAGCAACTGATTACGCTGCAGTTTATTCTAACCCTGCACGTAAATGGGGTATATGTCTCCCCGGAAACATTACCATCGACTATAGCAGGTGAGTGACATCAGCAAGAAAGCACCGTTCCTTTAAGAGAGCTCTGTTTACCATTTTCATTGTCATTGTTTTTATTTATTTAAATTTGTGACAGTCTGAGAAAAATGTACGGTATTGCTGTACCTTAGCTGTATCTTGTTCATGGAAATGCAGGTGAGGTCTATGATCGCACTGCCCGTTCATGAGAGATCTTAACCTTAACTGTCTGCAGCTTCCTAGTTTTGATTGAACAGTCATACTGCCCATTCAGGAGAGATATTGTTCACAAAAGGGCAGGAGAGGTCCAACCAGCAGAGGTAACTGACATGCAGAGTAGACATACAATGTGAGTAAACATGTGAGAAGCCATCAGGGGTACAACGAATGAGCTAAAAGTTCCCTTCAGTTGCCTGCCCCCCCCACACACTACAACCTGACTGTGGTTTAGGTCTGTGATTAGGGAAAAATATCTTTCTGGCAATTTTTTCACTTTTAAACCACGGCCTATTTCTCTTTTAAAACCGGGGAGTATGGCGGAGGGGCTTGGAACCATTGTTGGGGCATACCCGAGTCAAAAACAACAATATGGTCACGAACAGCATACAGTATTTTAGAGAGAGTACTGCAGTAGTCACTATACATGACACATTACTCTTCATTCTTTTTTCATTATTTGGTTATTACATGCAAATGAGTGTATTTGATATGTGGGGGTGAGATGTGAGATGTAAGCTGGCCAATAGTACTGCTTACAAGCATCCCTCGATGTAACAAGTGGGGAACTATAACAAATATAGGTTATGGCTCCCTCTTCATTCATTATAGTGAGGGAGTATTTTTAGTTAGTTGTCAAGTGTCTTTACTATCTCTGCAGTCCTTAGACTTTCCCATGATCTGTACACATGCCTGTTTCCAAGATATTTATTTAAAGAAACTGGTGTTAAATAGCACAGTGTTATTAGATAGCAGGCCTTCAGTTAGGCAAGTGAAACAGGGGTCATTTAATTTTAAAAAAGTTGGTCAAAGGTCTATCCAGTGGTGTGGCAGATTGAGGCCCTGGTCACCTGACTACCTGCCACATCAGAGACCCAAGTTCAGAAATGTATCAAGGTTGCTTGGGGCAAGTCAGGTGAGGAAGGATTGAGCATTCCAGGGACAGCTGTCCTCCATCATGGGGGAGAATCCTGTGTTCCACTATTTGACTGCCAACTGTCAAGTGTCTGGAACTGTGTTTGTGGACCTGACCAAGGCTTTTGACCTGATCAACCACAAAGTATTTACTTCCAGGTTACTCAAACTTGGTCTTGAGCCCCCTACACTCACCTGGTTCATAAACTACCTGGGTCACAGGAAACAGGTCGTCAAAATTGGAACCGCCCTAACCGGGGTAAACACCATCACCAGTGGTGTCCCTCAATGCTCTATTTTAGGCCCACTTCTTTTTTCCACTCACATAAACAACCTACAAATGGTCTGCAAACTAGTGCATACCCTCCTTTATGCTGACGATACTGTCCTTTACACCTACAGCAATGACGTAGGCAAAATCAACCAAACCCTCAACAATAGCTTCACAAGGCTGCAGAAGTGGTTTGCTCCGAAAACAAAAAATGGTTTTAAACCTCCTGAAAACTCAGTCTATGTTGTGTGGGACCAGGGACAAACTAAACAATTATCTCTTATGTTAAGCGTTAAAGCAGGATATGTACTTCTCTGGAAAAGACCTTCTCCTTCAGGTACCTCAGTGTACACTTAGATCCCACAATGTCTTTCAAAATCCATCTCCAACATACAACCACCCTTCTTATCAGAAACTGGGCTCACTCTACAGAGTTCATAAGTCTCTGTTACCTGATACTAGGATCCGAATAGAACACACTAATCTCCCCTCACTTATTTACGATGGTCGTCGATGCTGCCAGCAATCAGTACTTCAAAAAAGCATACCTTATATCATAAAATTGCCAAATTTGCCTCTGACAATGGGTTGAATGCTAATCACTGTCTCATGCTAAATAATTTAAATTGGCTACCCCCTGACTTCAAAGCTAATCTAACTCTTGCTATGCTTGTTAAAAAATCCTGCAATGTGGCACCCCTGCTTACCTAGCTAATCAAATCTCGCTCGCTGATCTGCCCACACCCGCTCTGCCTCTAACAACAATATTGAAATTCCTCTGTTTCGCACTAACATGGGACAATACTCCTTCAGTTTATGAGCTGCCTCAATATGGAATTCCATACCCCCCCATTAAACTAACCCCTACACTGTCAGCCTTTGCTAAGCTTCTGAAAGTTCATTACTCCTCATCCAATGCCTGTAACTGCTTCCACTAACTCCTCTCTCCCCTTCCCTCACTCTTACCTGCCCAAACTGCATGTATACTTTTTTGACTATCGCCCCCAGCTATCATAGCCACTATGTGTACTACTACCCCTATTACTCTTGCCAGTTACTGCAGTTTTTCACTGCCCTCTCTTCTCCTTGGACATTGCAAGTTTTCATATGTATTCTGTATAGTATTTCATTATAACCCCTGAGTCTGCTATTTATCAAATTTTTAACCAGATTTGTAAAATTCTGTAATAAGTATCTGGACCATGATGTACTACCCCCTGTTTCTTTGCGTTTGCACCCAGGTTGTGTCTGAAAAAGGCATTTGTTGTCAGTGAACTTGTCTGGTCAACAAAGTTAAATAAATAAACTGGCTGAGGTCAGTCACATGGAAGTGACAATGGGAGCAGTCAGATGAGGGGAGGGGAGGGGAGACATTGATAGATGTGGCACACATGTGTGCCACAGCATACAAGGAGTACATTTGCATAATTGCACACTGTCATCATGGGGGAATAAACACAGGAGGGAAATACCCCAGACTGCTTGGTTTCTCCTGCAGGACCCCAAGTGGAAGGCCACCCTTAACAGTGGATAACCATCAAGGCCACCAAATGGGTCAGACATGGAGCTAGGGGGCAGCCACTGGGATTGAGGAATGGATGCATATGAAGTATATATGAAAATAAATAAGTTGACCACTTTTTTATTTAAATAGTTTTTGCTCCTCTTGCCAGCGCTGGTGGTGGATAATCCTATTTGGCCCCCCCTGCCCAGGACTGTCATAGGGCTTGGCATTGGAGGATTTATCCCTTAGCCTCCCCCTTGTCCCCCTTCCCCAAGGATGCCAGCATGATGGACTAAACATCCAGGCTGGTGATGTGCTGACGCACATCTCAGCCAGGTGCCTAACAGCATCCTCCCCTCCCTACTTTGTTATCCTTGCACTGCCACCCATGCATCCACAGGTGGCAGTGTTGAAGTGGCGTGACAACCCTCCCTCCCTCCCTGTAGGAGGAGAGCATCCCCATGGAAGCTCATTACTTCTCCCCCCCTGGCTGAACCCCAATGACCCAGGCTTGTTCTTGAACCTGGGTCTCTGGCGGCATGAGTGGTAGCATTAATGCTGCACCAATGAGCCAGCCTGACCACATTACTTAATAAATATTGATGACCCTGATAAAAAAGGAAAATCTTTTTCCTCACTGTCTGCAGGTCAGGAATAGAAACATAGAAAGCGATGCAGAAGGAGACCCAGGGTCCACTGAGTCTGCCCAACAGAATGTGCATATATGAGTTTGGTGGAGTTAACTATGCCTCCAGTAGACAGCAGTTGGCACTAGGGAATCACTTCTCTCAGCTCAGTTTAGTTCACTAAGCCATTTTGCCTCCAATGCAGCCTTGAACTGAGGGCACAAGTCTCTGAAGATGTGTGTTACCATGGGAGAGGAAGTGTTTATGTGCTTAGCTTCCAGAAGCTGGAACCAGTTGTCAGACAAGCTAAGAAATGCTAGCAGCCTTGATCAGACAGAGAGATAGACAGACAGATGGATACTTTATTTAAAAACACCTTTCTAAAAGCCAAGACACCTTACATAAAATAATATAAAATCCAACATAATAATAATAAATACATAAAACAATATCACATAATTACAAACATAGGGCAATGTGCACAACAGAACTATTTCAGTCTCCTGCAAAAGCTTGAGAAAACAGCCAGGTCTTACGTTTACTTTTAAAGATGGTAACCAAAGGGACAGCATGAATATCCATAGGTAAACTGTTCCACAGTAATGGGGCCACTACAGAGAATGCTTTGTTACCAGCTGACTTTAGCCCTGACTTTGAAACCACCAACAGCCCAGTACCAGTTCAATGTGATTACTGGATATTAGGGTGGGTTGCCAGAAGCTCACTAAGTTTCCAGTCTGTTAAGGGCCTTATAAGTGAGTAAAAGAATTTTATAGTCGATCCGCCATCTCACAGGAAGCCAGTGCAGAGAGTGCAGTACTGGAGTGATATGCTCACTCCTCTTTACAGATGTAACAAGTCTAGCTGCTGCGTTCTGCACTAGCTGGAGATGGCAGGTTTGACCCACTGGAAGGCCACATGAAGAGCATATTAGAAACATAGAAACATAGAAGTTGATGGCAGATAAGGACCACAAGGCCCATCCAGTCTGCCCATTTCTTTTTCTACCTTATAAATGTGCCATCGGCCTTTGCTCTGTCAATGGCCTATCTATTCATACTCATCTGTATTGCTCCCTTATGCCTATCCCACGTCTATATGAAGCCCTGTACTGTATTCATATCCACCACTTCCTGAGGTAGGCCATTCCATACATCCACCACCCTTTCTGTGAAAAAGAACTTCCTCACATTACCCCTTAATCGGCCTCCCTCTAATCTCATGCTGTGTCCTCTTGCCCCGTTATTTTTCTTATATTGAAACATGTTAGACTCTTTCACTTTGTTAATGCCCTTAAGGTGTTTGAATGTTTTGATCATATCATCTGTCTCCCTCCTTTGCTCTAGGGTATACATTTTTTTTTTCAAAATATTTTATTAAGATGGTTGGATGTTACAGACAACAGACAGATAAGCCCCATCCAGTCAGAAGTGTAACCAGATAGAGATACAAGTAGTCAATCACTCACATAGTCAATAACTATGAGGGCATAAAAATTAATTAATTCACTACAAACAGATAAGGAGCACTAGAGTAATGCTGCAGTCCATTTGTTGGAGATAAGTCAGTTTGCTCATATACAATTTTCTTAACTCTACAACATCTCCAATACGCTGTGGCAACTCATATTGTACATACAACACATATTGAACATATCCTTTTCCTTTTTGGGGACCCCCTCAGCTGACGATCCACCAATTGGCCCACACCAATTACCTATGGACCTAAGTGGGGAATTTATCTTATTGAATCGCCTGTATTAGAGGGCTCCAGACCAAGTCAAACCATGCCCCTCTACCCATGGCATCCCCTTGCAACCTTTTCTAATTTCATGCTCAGACAGAGTTTATTAACCCACTGTTGGACCGAGGCGGATGAGGGAACCATCCAACCCTGTGCTACAGTTTTCCTGGCATTAATTAATGCCTGTGACCAAAGTATCTCAGCAGCTCCACCTCTGGGTCACTGTGGATCCACATCCAACAAGAATTCCAGAGGACTGCATGGTAAAGTGCAATCTAATACTCCCTCCATTAGTCGGTGAACTTTCCACCAAAATGGAGCAACCCTTGGACAGGTTAATGCCAGATGTAGAAAATCTCCTGTGCTGGTTAGACACTTGGGGCATGTATCTGGTTTGGATGGATCCAGCGCATGCAGGTGCCTGGGGGTAAAGTAGGACCTATGCATAAAATTAAATTGAATTTGCCTTAATTTGTTACTTCTGGAGCAAGTGTTGAAATGGCGAGTCACATGGGCCCACACCTCCCCACTACAGTCCAGACCTAGGTCAGAGTGCCAGTCCAACCAGATCTTATCAAGTTGCCTGCCAGCGCCACCTCCCACTATAATTTTATAAAATATAGTGAGCTGTTTAGAGGTTGGTTGAGGTCATAATAATTCCTCTTCCAAAGGGGAGGTGGTCCCCATCCATGTTCCAGTCCAAGTGAAGGTCCCAACCTGTTCTTAAGTACAAGATATATAAAGAAGTCAGCTGATGGGATTTCCCAGTTCTGGCAAATATAGGGAAAAGACAAAAATGTGCCCCCTCATACAATTGATTCACCGTCTTCAGCCCATGTTTATGCCAGGCCAATAGTCTTTGTGTCAAGAAAAGGGTACATGGGCCTTTAAGCTGCAGGGCCAGTACCAAATCTGTATAAGGGGAGGAGGTGGCTACATTACCGCCCAGTTCATGTGCTTTAACCCAACTCCGAAGTGTAGCTGCCGTAAAAGGGTTACTGGCATAAGATCGTCCACCTGGCTACAGTGCCCCTGGGAGCAGACCTCCCAACAGGGGGGGTTCGAAGTTGCTCTTCTTCCAGGTTCCACCAAAGTGGAATATTACCTCCCCTCATGGGTGCAACAAAAGCGAGTTGTGCTGCCAAATAATACCTATAAAAGTTAGGGAGACCCAAACCACCCCTGGAAGTGGGCAGCATTAAAATAGCTCTCTTTACCCAGGCAGGCTTACAGTATTTCTCCACAGGAATTTATGTATGATCGCATTTATATATTTAAAATGCAATAAAGGGATGACAATAGGCAAAACCTGATAAAATATAGACACCTGGGAGTAACATCATCTTCCCACCCCACCCTCCCTATCAAGGAGAGGTGTAAACCAGCCCATCTATCGCACTCCCAGGATATTCTTTGCAGAAGGGGTTTAAGGTTCAATGCGATAGCTTATGTGAGTGCACTGATATCTGTCCGCCCAAGTATTTCAGCTTATCTACCAACTGCAGGCCTCCGACGTTAGCTATCAATTTGTCTCACCAGGAGCAATTCACTCTTTGTCCAATTTACTTTATGGCCTGATAAGGCACCATATTCCCTCATAACCCTGAGTACTCTCTGGTAAATCACTAGAGGTAGACTGCAGGTATAACAAAGGTCATCAGCACATAAGGCCACCTTGTGTTCCCCCCACCCCGGAACCCCGGATCTCACCATGAGCCCTAATTCTCACTGCTAAGGGCTCTAGTGATAATACATAGAGGAGTGGAGAGAGGGCACCCCTGCCGTGTCCCTTATCCTAGCTCAAAGCGAGGGGAGAGGGTGCCATTGATGGCTATCTGTGCACTGGGATGCTGATACAGTGTTCGGACTCAAGAGCTAAAGCGTGGACCCATCCCATATCTACTGAGCATATCAAAGAGATACCCCCACTCCATGCGGTCAAATGCATTTTCCGCATCAATTCTGAGTATTGCTGCATCATGGTTCCTGGCCCCAATCCTCCACCTGTTTATAATATTAAGGGTGCGACTAATATTGTGTTTCTCTTGTCTACCCTTAATAAAGCCCAATTAGTCTGGATGGATCAAGTGGGGGAGAAGTCCCTCTAATCTCATTGCCATGGCTTTAGCTAAAATCTTATAGTCAGCTGTTAGCAACGTGATTGGTCTACAGAACACACAAGTGGGGTCCTTACCTGGTTTAGGGAGCACTATAATTATAGCTGACTGCTTGAGGGGGGCAATTCTCCCTTCTCCAGACCCTCCGTCAGCATATCATGTAGTGGCCCAAGAAGTAAGTCTTGAAAGCATTTTAAAAAGTCTATGGGGAGCCCATCTGGGCCCGGTGCCTTCCCCCGAGATCTTTAATCGCCCTTTGAAGTTCCACAACTGTGAGGGGTACATCCAGGTCACGTGCCTGGTCAGGAGAGAGCAATGGTAGGAAACATATGCAAAGAACCGGACAAGATCTGATTGATTAATGGGCCCCTGCGAAGTATAGAGCTGGCTGTAGAATGCCCCAAAGGTCCGATCTATACTAGGGGTATCCCCTCTGAGCACTCCTCCCACATTCCGAATGCTCTCCACATTCCTGTCTGCTTCTTGCCTACGCAGCTGCCAAGCGAGGTATTTGCCCCCCCATCTCCGTCAAAATATGCACCCGCATGTGTTAGCAGAATCACTTTCTCCAAATTGACGCGACTCAAGGTGTTATATCGCCACTTAAATTTTTGTAGGACCCCATATACAGCAGCTGTAGGTGTTTTCTTATGAGCCTCCTCACATATTTCAATTTGGGTCCTCAATCTTTGTAAATCGTGCTGGGACCCTCTGGATTTATGGATTGCATATGAAATTGAATACCCCCTAATTGAGGCCTTCAATGCTTCCCACCTCGCCACATGCGACGTATCTCCTTTCCTATTAAAGACCAAAAATTCTTTAATCATTGCAGTGGCCCCAGAATGGTAAGCCCCATCTTTAAGCAGAATGGGGTCCAGCTTCCACTGCCTAACCACAGGGGGTGAGTCTCCCATCACCAGCTCCAGTGTCACAGATGCATGATCAGAGAGCAGCATGGGGGAATATGGTGCTCCTTTTGAGGACGGGACTAAGGAGTGGGACACCAGTTATCTATCTAGTCTGACATAGGATCCATGGGCATGAGAAAAAAAGCTGTAATCCCTCCCAGTGGGATGTACATGACGCCAAATGTCAACCAGGCCCAGGTCCCGCTGTAGCGCTCCCAGTGTTAGGGTGTTTTTAGTTTTAGTAATGGGAGTAGTGCTAGAGCAGTCCAGCACACTATCTAGAACACAATTATAGTCTCCCCAATAATTCACAGCCCAGGCCACCTAGATAATTCCAAAGCTAACTGTTAAAAGAACTCCGGTTGTTCCAGATTAGGAGCATACACAGACCCCAATGATATCATGCCCACCTTAGGGAGAGATACCCTAGCCAGAGCAAATCTCCCATATTGGTCTGAAATTTATTCAATGATTTTAACCCCAGACCCTTTAGGGAACCAAATTGCAGTCCCTCTCGATTTAGTGGAGAATGTCGAAGACACCCATGTTCCTCCCATGGCCGATGCCGTTTTAGCTGCCTCACCCTAGGACATGTGGGTTTCCTGAAGCATAATAATTTGCCATCTAGATTTCCTAACCTCCGTTTGCAGTTTTTTTCTTTTTAATAGAAACACAGAAACATAGACTTTGATGGCAGATAAGGACCACTTGGCCCACCCAGTCTGCTATTTCCCTTCCTATTGGATAAGCTGCAGATTCTAGTTAACCAACAGCCTACTTCCTGCAACCCCCCACTACAATTGCCTTATGTCTGTCCCATGCATGTTTGAATTCCCCCACTGTTTTAGACCCACCAACCTCCCCAGGAAGGCGGTTCCATGCAGCCACCATTCTCTCCATGAAAAAAATGTCCTCACATTACCCCTGAGCCATCCCCCCTCTATTTTTAAATTGTGCCCCCCTTGTTCTTACAGATCTCTTTTTCTGAAAGATGCTACCCTCCTGGACTTTGTTGACTCCCTTGAGGTACTTAAAAGTTTCTATCATGTCCCCCTGTCCCTCCTTTCATCAAGGGTATACATATTAAGCTCTCTCAGTCTCTCTTCATATGGTTTCTGATGCAGACCCTGCACCATTTTAGTTGCCCTCCTCTGAACTGCTTCCATCCTGTCTATGTCCTTGCATAGCTGGGGTCTCCAAAACTGCACACAGTATTCCAGATGGGGTCTCACCAACTGTCTGTACAGAGGGATAACCACTTTCATTTTTCTACTTGTGATGCTCCTTCCTATGCATCCCAGTATCCCCCGGCTCTCCTTACTGACTTCAGGCCATTAATGTTCAAAGATGTGACCTTGATAGTTTCAGCCATAGCCCCCCCAAATTAAAGCATTTCCAACATCTTCTACACCAGCAGAGAACCCGTGCCCAGTCATCGTTCCAACCAACCAATTTTCTTTTAACTCCCAACAAACATCCCCAAAAAGAAGAATCCCAAAGGTCTCACCATCTCCTACACAAATAAGTAGTGGAACCAGGAGAAAGCCCACCACCCCCTTCCCTCCCAACAAGATCTCAACTATAATCAATATAGAACCCCCCTTCCCCCTCCACCACGGATCCATAAAGATTCACCATTGTTTCCCTTACAAACAACCAGTGAACTTTTAAAACTAGCAAACTAAATGCAATCCAGAAGCCAGTATTAGGCACATTTTCATAAATGCACAAGGGTGCAACTCACAATGAGACCCCAGCTTAATGAATCACCAACCATCCGTAATTCCCCCACCAACCCCCGGTCTCCTTGTGCACAGCTATAGCGGGGAGGCAAGAAAACATTCCCTTCATAACAATGGAAAACCAGAAAGCTGTCATCCGTTTCCGAACAGTTTAAACACTATAACTTAGTACTTTAGGTCCAGGGGCCTCTCGGGGGTTGGGGGGAACAGAACACTTTTTGTAGCGGTAGGATACTACACAGGCAAAACAAACAACAAGAAAAAGAAAAAGAAAATAAATAAATACAAAAGTCAACGTTTAGGTGTTTCAAGTCTAAATCATAGAGCTTCTTAGGATCTAGCAGTGTAAATCCCAGCCCTGTCGTTGCCCTGATCCCTAGACCAGGTCGGGGCTCTGTAGGCCAGGTTTCCAACAGACTCCACGTGATGGCACAGATCGCTACCACCTCACAACCAGATATTTCTCAAAATATAAAATTGAAAATTGGTGGCCAAAAAATAAACATTGCGGCGTAGCTGCACCACAACTTAAGAAATAAGCAACATCCCCAGAGACCCATCAGCCCACATAAAGCAGTAGATAAAAACAACGTGGCAAAAGAAATCAGTCACTTATCTAGATCTACGTTGTCGGCTGATCCTTCTCTGCGACGCCTTTTCACCTCTTCATAAACCCATCGAGAAGCCTCTCTGGGACAGGAAAACAGCTTGGGTACACTCCCTGGTCGAATAATTCAAAGCTTGGCTGGATAAAGAAAGGTGAATTTCCATCCCATTTTGTACAACTTTGTCTTGATCTCGTTGAACTGTTGTCACTTTGGAGATCCCTACTATAATCCTGAAAGATCATGACTGATTTGTTTTGCACTTTTATTGGCCCTTTCACTTTTGCCTGTTTGAGAATAGCTTCTTTTTCCATGTACCGCAGATATTTAATCAAGCAATGTCGTGGACGGTCACCTTCTTTTGGTGGAGGCCCGACTCTGTGAGCACACTTGATTTCACACTGGGCCAACTCTGGCGGTAATTCAAGGTGTTCTGTGAGCCATTTATGCAGGTTAGTTTTGGGGTCATCCCCCTCGGTACCCTCCGGTAGCCCCACGATCCTCAGGTTCGATCTCCTAGACTGGTTTTCTTGATCATCCACCTGGGCACTTAGTTCTCAAACCGTGCTAAGAATGGAGGTCTTGTCCCAGGCCACCTCCACAAGGGCTTCTTCCAGCACCCTGACATGATGTTCAAGTTGGGCTAGTTGGTCGGTATGGGTTGCAGAGGTCTCTGACAGGCCCGTAACCACCGACTGCATATGGGTGATCTGGGCAGCTATATTTGCAAAGCATGCCTTCATGTCATGTCGAATTTGTATAAGTGTAGCAGGTACTGCCACAAGGGACCTCTGCAAATCGGTCATTGTTCCAGGGCTCTCGTCTGGTTCGGGCCTGCTCCATGACTGCTCAATGCCCCGATTCGAATGTCCTGGCGTTTCTGCCACTCCAAAGTGAAGTTTTGCCTGCTTTTCTTTTTTCCCTACCAGACATCATCTGCTACCATGGTACACCACGCCATTACAGCATTTAGTTAAGCAGCTAGGGACTCACAGTTCGCCTTCAAAGATATGTGCCTGGAGGGCTCAGCTAGGCTACGTCCACCATGTGACAGGCGTCAGCCACTCCCCCCAGGGTATACATATTGGCTTTTTCATCTGTCCTATGTTTTTCTGATGCAGTCCCTGCACCATTTGGTTGCCCTTCTCTGGACTGCCTCAATTTGGTTAATGTCCTTGTGAAGATGTGGCTCCAATACTGCATGCAGTACTCAGATGGGGCTCAACCAGTGTCTTGTAAAGAGGGATTATTACCTCCTTCTTACAAGTGTGATACCCCTACTAATACACCCCAACATCCCCCTAGCCTTACCTACTGCTTTAGTGGTCTGCTTGGATGATTTCTGGTCATCAGTGATGATGATGCCAAAGTCTCTTTCTTCCCTTTGACTGCCAGCAACTCCCCTTCCAGCCGTAGGTGGCTTCAGGGTTTCCTCTTCCTTATGTGCATGATCTTGCACTTCTTTGCATTAAACCACAGTTGCCACTCTTCTGACCATTTTGCTAGTTTTTCCAGATCTCTTCTCATTCTGTCCACCTCATCTGGATTATCTACTTTGTTGCAGATCTTGGTGTCATCTGCAAACAGACAAACTTTACCCTCCAGTTCATTTGCAATGTCACTGATGAAGATACTGAAGAGGACTGAGCCCAGGACTGATCCCTGAGGTACCCCACTTGTGACTTGCATCTCTTCTGACTGTATTCCATTTACCACCACTCTCTGTTTTCTGCTCATCAACCAGTTTGCCACCCAGTTGACCAACTTCTGACCACACGAGCCTACCCAGCTTATTAATCAATCTTCTATGTGGAACAGTAACGAAAGCTTTGCTGAAGTCAAGGTAGGCAACATCAACTGCTCCCCCTTGGTCTACCACTCTGGTTACCCAGTCAAAGAAATCTATGAGATTAGTTTGACAGGACCTTCCTTTTGTAAACCCATGCTGTCTTGGATCCTGTTCTCCTATGGATTCCTGGTGTTGCACTATCCTTTCCTTAAGGAGTGCCTCCATAATCTTGCCCACTACTGAAGACTGACTGGTCTGTAGTTTCCTGCCTCCTTCCTGCTACCACTCTTGTGGAGCGGGATCAAATGAGCCCTTCTGCAGTCTTCTGGGACCTCTCCTATGCTCAGAGACTCACTAAACAGTTCTAATAATGGCTCTGCTAGTTCCACCCTTAGCTCCTTTAGTACCCTGGGATGTATGTCATCAGGTCCCATTGCCTTGTCCACCCTGAGCTTATCGAGCTCTTGTAGGACCCTTTCTTTTGTGAAGGGACTAGTGCACACCTCCCTCCCCCCTGTGTCCATGGTGCTGAGCTGTGGGCCCTGCCCTACCTTCTCTTTAGTAAATAATGAGCAGAAGTATCTATTTAGGATAGATGCTTTTACATGGTTCTCCTTCTCACATGCCTCCTTATCTCCTTTGATTTTAGCAATACCCCCCTCTGGACTTTCTCCTTTCACTAATGTATCTATAGAAAGTCTTGTCACCTTCTTTTACTGTTTGTGCTAGTGTTTCCTCAGTTTGGGCCTTTGCCTGCCTTATTGCCTTCCCTGCTTCCCTTAGGGAAGTTTGGTATGCCTCCCTATCTTCATCCTGCTGTGTTCCTTTATATTTCCTGAAGGCCAGCCTTTTGGCTGTGACCTTTTCTACTACTGTTTTGAGAACCAAAGTGGTTTCCTTCTTTTTGCACTTCCTTTTCTCTCTAACACAGTGGGATGTTGCTTCAAGTATTGCATCCTTAATGCTTGCCCACTTTGCCTGTACCCCCTCACCTGTGTTTCTTTTTGCCAGGGCTAGCTTAACTCTATTGGCCATCTTATCAAAGTCAGGTCCTCTGAAGTCCCATATTTTTGCCTTGGAGTGGGATGATTTAGTTCTAGTGGCCAAATTGAACCATACCATGTGATGGTCACTGGCCCAGAGGTGACCTTCTATCTGGAGATCTGTGATCTTTTCCCTGTTAGTCAGTACTAGATCAAAGATAGCCCTCTGTCTTGTGGGTTGTTGTACCAGTTGTTTGAGGCCCTCCCTCTGCAGGGAATCCACCACGTGTCTAGTTCTGGCAGATGTTCCTGCTGGTATTGACCAATCTGTATCTGGCATGTTGAAGTCTCCCATTATCAGAACTTCCCCTTTAGCTATCATGTTTTGTATATCTCCTAACAGTAATGTGTCTATGTCCTCCCCAGTCTAGGGCCTGTAGACAACCCCAGTTCCTATGGCTGTCCCATTTCCTGTTTCCAGGGTGACCCACAGTTCTTCAGGCTCCTTATGTGTATTCTGAATTTCTGTAACTTTGATGTTTTCATTGACATACAGGGTCACTCCACCCCACCTTTTTGCACCTCGGTCTGTTCTGAACAGTACATAGCCAGGTACTGAAGTCTCCCAAGTGTGGTTACCAGTAAACCACGTCTCGTTAATTGCTACTGTGTCCAGTTTAGCCTCTGTCATTATTGCCTGCAGGTCTGGGATCTTGTTTCCCAGACTGTGAGCATTTGTGTACATGATTTTCCATTGGCCAGATTTCGCTGTGTTAGTTGGGTGAGGTCTGGCATTTCCCTTGTGCATTGCATGGGGAGCCAGACCTTTTTCCTTACCTGGTGATGCAAATGAACTGCAAACATGCTGAACTCCTGTTTGACCACTACCTGAGGGAGGAGGGGTGTTCTTCTCATTCGACGTATGATGTGCTGCACCCCTCTCCCCATTTGCTAGTTTAAATATTCTGCAAAGACATCAAACTTCTGCCCCAATGCACTGACTCCCTTTTTAGTCAGATGCAGTCCATCAAATTTAAAGAACTTTCGCTCCCAAAACTGTTGCCAGTTCCCTACAAATTTGTGTCCTTTTTCCTGGCACCAGCCCTTGAGCCACATGTTTAGCTCCCCTATCTCCCCTTCTCTGCCCTTCCGTCCATCTGCTCCCCTCTCCCAGACTGGCAGGATCTCAGAGAAGGAGATGCCAGATAAAATGGATGATAGTTTGTCACCCAGCCTGGTCAGGTGTTCCTTGGTCTCCACAATTGACCAGCTGGTGAGATCATTAGTCCCATGTGTACCAGGACGTCAATGTTTTCTCCTGCTTCTGGAACAATTTTAGCAATGTGGTCAGTGTCTCTCCACGCTGATGTACCTGGGAGACATCTGACTATCACCCCTGGCTGGGGATAGGTATCAACTCCCCGAATCATGGAGTCTCCTATGATCTTAAGTTTTTAGGGTTTCCTTTTTGCTTTTTTTGTTTTGGTTCCTGTTTTGGATGAGTTTTGATGTACTAGCTCCTGTGCTGCAGTGTCCTGCTCTGCAGTGTCTTCTGCCCATTTGTTTGATTTCAGAGATAGAGGCAGATACTGGTTTGTAGTTTTTATTTGGTTTGTGGAGGTAATATGATGGAGAGCACCAAGTGATGGGGCACCTGATTTGCCCCTTCTAACCACCTGCCAACCTCCCAGACCAACTACCCTCTGCGGTCAAGGTGCTTCTGTTGGATATTGGGGAAATGGTGGGTGGTTCTTAAAATATATTTCCTCTTGAATATGCAATTTGAGGCATGCAGTCTCTGCCCATGCTGCCTGCAGCTGAGCCCTTAGATCTCCAATGGCCCAGCAAGTAGGACAGTGTCCTAAATTCTGTAAAACTGCCCTTCTGAAAAGTGTTCCACAGTGCCTGCAGTTAATGATATCCATTCCAGATATGTTGCTGGGTTTACAAGCTGTTCAGAGTAATTAGAAGGAAGAAAATGAAAGCAAAAGTTTGATTTTGTGTTTTGTTTGTTTTTGTATAACTTGTTATAACAAGTTAAATTACTAGTGCCCCTGTAAATGAAGTCACAGTGTGGATACCCCACTGATCCGCCCCTTTCTGCTTTGCCACAGGAAATGTCACATCTGTGCTACCCTATAAAAGAAGTGTAGCATGGGGTGGTCGGGGATGGGGGTGGGTGGCTGGGTCCTTCCCCTGCTGAAAAAGAAGAATGATGGATGAAAGAAACAAGGAGGCAAGAGCAGAAACAATCAGCCAGCAACAAATGCAGTAGCCTGAAAGCTTATCCTAATGATAGCTAAAACTGTAAAACCTGTAAAGCACCACCTGTAATAATTTCACAGAAGATATACCCTGTAAGAAACACTTTGCTATGATAAAAATAAAGCAGTAACAGAAGATATACCTTGCAAAAGACAATTTGAATCAGAAGATTACAGCAGTAATCTGTTAGCACACACATGTAGGCACACCCTGTAATAATGCAGCAGAAGGTATACCCAGCAACAACAATTTGAATCAGAGAGAAATAAAGTAATAAAATGTTAGCAACAAACAGTAACAATCCATGTGAGTTCAAAATAAAAATAACAACACACCAATAAATCTGCCTAGCCAAAAGAAGCATTAATCCTTTCCCTTGCTCTGGTAAGGTTCTTTGCTCTGTCCATTCAAGCAAACTAGAAGGAAATAGCTCAGGTGAAGCTAGATGCCTTGGCCAGCAAACCTTGCAGTAGTTGAGGCATGAAACAATGAAAGAAAGCACTAGTGTTAACAGAACATCTCAGGAAAGGTAAGGATGCAGTCCTGCTATAGTCTTTAAATGACAGAAGTCCCTCCTGACCGCCACCAACACCTGAAGTAAAAGAGTCAGCCCTTGGTCAAGAGTGACCCCCGATTGTGAACTACCTGCCTAGCCTGGAGTCTGTCTCCTCCATACGTGGAGAGATCCAGACTCTCCAAATTGGAAGACCTAAGATGATCTGATCCCACCAGCAGCAATTTCATCTTTCTGGTTTTAGCTGCAGCCCTCTATTGGCCCTCCACCCATGGATCTTCAATACAACATTCTCAAGCACCATCACTGAGGAGTCCTATCAGAGTTTAAATGAAACATATAGCTGGGTATCAACCACATAGCAGTGAAAACCCAAGACGTACTTCCAGATCACATCTCCAAGTGGGAGCATAAGCACTGCAAGCAAAAGAGGAGACAAGCTGGAACCTTGAGCAATTCCACAGTCAGTGACAGAGTAACAAGACTGACATTTCCCCAGAATCACTGACTGATGGCAATCTCTAAGGAAGGACTGGAATTAGTCAATGCATTCCCTTCCACCCCAGCAAAACTCATATGCTCCAATAGCTCCTCATGTTCCACAGTGTGCCCCTCAGGACTGGACTCCAAAATGCTTCACTTATCTGCCCCAGCCATCGCCGCCCCTCTGGCTGCTCTCTTCAATCTCTCTTTCTCACTTGCTGAAATCCCATCTGACTGGAAAGGTGCCACAGTCATAGCCCTCCATAAAGGAGGTGACCCCTCCTCCCTGGGCAGCTACTGTCCTATCTCTCTTCTCCCCATACTGGCCAAATTACAGGAGCATGTTGTTCTCTCCCAACTCTCCTCCTGGCTTGACTCCACTTCGTTCTTCACACCCTACCAGTCTGGCTTTAGGAAGTCACATTCCACCATCACCTCACTTCTAAGGCTCACCAACACCATCCTCACAGGCATGGACAAGGGGCACACTACCTCAGCTATTTTTGTCAACCTAGCAAAGGCCTTCGACTCTGTTGCCCACATCCTTCTTCTATCCAAACTCTTCTATGCCGGACTCTCCAGAGCTGCCACCAGCTGGTTCCGCTCATACCTGGCAGGTAGATCTCTATCGGTAAGAATTGGCCCTGTCACTTCTGTACCCATCCCTGTCACTGCGGGGGTCCCTCAAGGTTCGGTCATTGGCCCGATACTGTCCTCCATTTTTCTGAATGACTTGCCATCTGTCTGCCCACATACATCCATTCACATGTACGCTGATAACACTGTGCTGCATGCATCAGGTCCCTCCCTCATAGAAGTGGCCTCCAGGCTCCAGCAGGATTTCAATGCTATGCAACTATGGTTCCGTGCAAACCAACTTTTTCTAAATCCCAAGAAAATGATCTCCCTGACTTTCGACATGAGGCAGAGACTCTAATGACTCCCCTCTACTCTCACTTTCCAAACCATCGATGGGAATCTCTTAGAAGCTTGCACCACCCTTCAGATACCTCGGGGTCTGGCTTGATCAGCACCCCGACTTTTCCATCCATATCAACGCGATCCATAAGAAACTGCATCCCAAACTGGGTGCCTTATATCAAAACAGGGGTTGCATCTCTCTGCCAACCCACAAGGCAATTGTACAGAAAATGATCCTCCCCATGTTTGACTATGGGGATGTAGTCTACAGTGCTGCTCCTAAATCTGCCTTAGCTAGACTAGACTCACTCTTTCATTCTTTCTGTTGTTTTGCCCTGGACTGCCCTCCCACGACCCACCACTGTGCCCTCTACAGGTCCCTAGACCTTCCATCGCTCCAGGATCACAGACAGGCCCACTTCACCAGGACCACAGCGAAGTTCTGGACCCACTCCCTTCCCCACTACCTCGATTCGGCCCTCACAACTCCACCCCCACCTGAGTACTCACTCAGGAATACTGATGCCCGGCTGCTCCATGTCCCACATATAACCACATCCAAAGACCAAGCAGCTTTCAATTAATGCATGCACAAAATATGGAATGCCTTGCCAGCAGCCATTCAACACACTGACACCACTCCACAAATCAACTCCCTCCTCAAGTCTCATTCCTCCTCCACCTGCACCTGCTTCTAGCACCTTGGAGGGGGGCCAGTGTCCCCCTCTCCAAACTTAATTTAACCTCCTGCTGCACAGGTACCCCGGCCGCTGGATAGGTGCTCGCAGACCACTGTCAAGCAGTATCTATTTGTGTCTGCCCTCTATGCTACCATTAACTCTCTGCACTATGTTAGGACTGGCTATGGTATTTCTCTGTTTTGCTATGTAAATATTCTATTGTACAGCAAAATGTTTAACCCGCTGTCATGGGTTATACAGATTTTCCATGTGTGTTGCTCATATCTTTGTAACCACTCCTGTGTTCGCATTTTCATGTCCAATGTTATTATTTTTGTATTTCTCCACTCCCCCAAACCCAGGACACATCTGGAATTGAGCGGTACTCCGCTTCAGTATGCCTTCCTGATGAAACTGTTAAATAAATAAGTAAATAAAGTGTCAATTGCTGATGACAAATCCAAAAGGGCCAGGAGAGAAACCTCCTCATGATCCCATACAAGGAGCAGATCATTTAAAACCCTTACCAGGGCTGTCTCAATGCTATGCTGAGAACGGAACCCAGATTGGAATGGCTCATAGATGGAGACTTCCTCCAGGTGCTCTCTAAGCTGTGCCACCACCACTTTCTCAATAAATTTACCAAAAAAGAGTAAGCTGGAGTTAGGTCAAAAAATCATGAAGTCATCTGGATTTAAATTACCCATCTTTAGGAGTGATCGAGCCATTTCCTCTTTCAGGACAGTAGGAAACACAACCTCCCTCAGAGAGGCATTGACAGCTTCAACAAGGGCTGGACCAATCTCCAGTCTTAACATAGAAACAGAGAAACATAGACTTTGATGGCAGATAAGGACCCCTTGGCCCACCCAGTCTGCCCATTTTCCTACCTTTCTGATAAGCTGAAGACCATAGCTAACCAACAGCCTATTTCCTCCTACCCCCCGCTAGAATTGCTTTATGTCTGTCCCATGATTTCTTGAATTCCTCCAACTATTTTTGACCCCACCACCTCCTCTGGAAGGCTGTTCTATGCATCCACCACCCTTACTGTGAAAAAATACTTCCTCACGTTTCCCCTGAACCATCCCCCCCATCTTCAAACTGTGCCCCCTTGTTCTTGCACATCTCTTTTTCTGAAAGATGTTACCCTCTTGGACTTTTGATTCCTTTGAGGTACTTGAATGTTTCTATCATGTCCTCCTCCCCCTCCTTTCCTCTAGAGTATACATATTAAGCTCCTTTAGTTAGTTTAGTTATATTATTCAGTGGGGCAGAATCATCGTCAGTACACACTGGCTGGGGTGCAGCTCAGACAGCACTTGATGAATCTCCATTAAGTCAGCAGGGTAAAACTCATCGGAGATATCCTGAATTTCTGCTGGCCCCCACTCTCAACCACTGCAACTGTGTGAAGTCACCATGGAGGAAACCTTGGCAGGATGTCCGCAATCTTGGCAGTGAAGAAATTTACAAACCCATCACACCTCCCCTGACAAATCTGTTGAGTTTAAGAAGTTATTATGCAATCATGTAGCTGAGTTGTTTAAGATGGTTCTGTTTCATTAGTGTACTATACTGCATGTATACCAAGCAGGGGAAAATATGTTGTAACAAGTGTTGTTGCCAATACCCCTACCCCTACCATCCCCCTACCCCAGCCTGGCCTATCTTAAGAATGAGGTGTCATAGCTCAATAGATAGATAGATACATAGACAAGGCTATCATGGTACAACAGGTTCAACAAAGAGTCGCAGTCTATTCAGGTCAGTACTGCTGCTCTGGCAGAGCAGTAAAGTGAAAGAACAGCACTGTTGCACCTGTCCAGACTCTGTCTGACCTGTGGATAGACAGAGGGCCTCTGCTTCCAATGCTGTCTGTCCATCACATCCATGAGCACTAAATTTGTCTCTCAAATTTAATTAAAAAGAAGTGCAATAGGAAGTTTAAATTGAAAAGTATCATCAGTATTATGCTCAAATTTGATTTTAAAAAGACTGCATTTCCAGTTAGAGATAGACATCATTTTAGTTGTAATTAATTTATTGCTTCTGGAAGATGAGAGGACACTGGAAGCCGAGGCCTTCTACGTGATACCACTTGGGTGGGGTAACAACTTAAGAAATAAAAATAGTATTCTGTTCTCCATCTCAAGTCTGGTTCATTTCCAGCCCTGTGTCTGACTCCAAGTGCTCATCAATTTCAAAGCCAAAGTATGAGGGTTATACAGTTAGCCATATGTTAGACAGCTGTCACTTTTGACATTAAAAAAAATTGATGAGAATAGTCATAGCTCACTCATGAGATAAATATCGTATTAAATACTGCCCAATAAAGACTTCCGTCTATTGCTAAACAATCCAGGTATAGTGCCATCAAGTGCTGTGCAGATTACTTGACATTACTTAACTGATGTTCCTGGAAATGACCCCCAGCCTCCACCTTTGGGTGTGAGAGTATTTTCTTGCAGTTTATTTACATACTGTACAAAGGCCCATCTAAGATGCAACATCTCATTTTCAGTGGGGTCCTGCATCTTTCCATTTCTGCTGCTACACTAAGTGGACTGAAGAACTGACAGGTTAGGTGACCTGATCAAGAACACACAGTGAATATTGGCCTCTGGTGGGATTTAAACATTTGAGCTTCTGTTTCACAAGCCAGTGCTCTAACCACATGACTAGACTGCCTCATGTTTTAGTAGCACCTCTTCTGAGAAAAGGCAGATAATTATGGTCTTAAATGCTACTAATAAATTCTTAAGCAATGCTTAGACCCACTGAAGGCAAGAGGGGGGCACCAGGAACTGCTACCATGCAACAACAAAGCAGTACATGGAGAGCATAAAAAAGTATGCACCCAAAAGCCAAAAGGAAGCAACAAAAGCTACTGCTGATCACATATCACAGCATATCTTTATTGTAAAGTGCAAGAGTGTGGAACAAAAAGTGTATCACTTAGAAGTCCATGTCCACAAATTTCGT
Organism: Neoceratodus forsteri; assembly: GCA_016271365.2. NCBI lineage: Eukaryota > Metazoa > Chordata > Ceratodontiformes > Ceratodontidae > Neoceratodus > Neoceratodus forsteri. The sequence goes on from CM057456.1 coordinate 1,191,715,650, forward strand.
GAAAGTAGTGGGCATACTACGTTATTACCTCTGACATTTTTTCCCAGTTGCTATCAGACTTCATCAGAGACAGAATGGTGTTCATAGCTAGTCCCATTCATACAGACATCTTAAAGTGACAAGCTTCTAATTAATAAACATCACCATATTGTGGTACATTAAGTGCAAACCAATGCAGTTAACATTTAAACAAACTCCTACACGGTATGTTACAAATTCTTTATAAGAAGCTGGGCAATTCTACCTAAACAAATACTGTAGAAGCTAATGAATCTGTCAGCCCTGAATCACTAGTAAACTCAAAACACCAGACCTTCACTATTATTTTTGTCCAGTCTGCAAAGATATAAAAAGCAGAAGTTAACAGATTTCATTTATTTTACCGAGGATGCATATTTACACTTCATGTGTTAGTCCAATACTAATGCTGATTTATCTGTTTTAAAAAAGCAACAAAATCAGTGCTGTCACCCAGTGCTTGTCACTCCTGAGCACACAACTTAAAAATCCAGAAACTCTCCTAGTGAACTATCTGTCTTTCCCAGTCCAGTTGCCCCCCTCTCAGCCTCAATGTTACCTTTTCAGTGCCAATAAATCTTATGTGTAGTCCCCAGGTTGGAGGACAGATGCTGTACCATTACATAAGCACAATTCTGTTTCTGTATTGCTCCAATGTGCTCTTCTACGCTAGTTTTAAATTGATGTATGGTGCATCCTACATAGTACGCACCACACATAAATTCCAGTATAATAAACTCTTAAGCATGCACCCCACATTTTAACCAGAGCTACTGATTTTTAGGTACCACTTATTTACAAATGTTGCCCTGTGTTTGAAACAGAAATTGCTGAAGATGCCTCTGATTCACACATGAAGATGCTGTTAGATACTGCCCCATTCCAAGTTATAGAAAAACTTACTCTTGGACTGCATAAGTTTGCAGAAAATCACACTTTTAACTTTGGAGTACATTTTTTATGTGAATCTGTATGGTCCCTGTCGCAAACGCACTCAGCAGGTCAGGCCCTCTGCTCCTACAGTGCCAACCTCAGAGTGTAATAGAGTGAACAGGTAACAGACAGGGTAACCCTCCTGTCTGCTTTTGGGTCTGAATCACCTTTAGTCTCACATTCTGGGGGGATTCAAACTGTGAACCTTATGCTAGCATACCCAATGAACAGGCTCAAACATGTACCCTCTTCAGGGATTGTGGTACCATCTTTCTCCAGGGGCACCCAGCCAGGCTTCCAAAATGAACCCTTTTAACTTTATAAGAGACCTTAGGTATATTCTTACCTTTTCCCAGTTTTGTAACACCATCAAGCCCTTTAAATAGCTGTCAGACTTAACTATGTATATATCACATGCAAAAAGAACTTGGAAGACACACCCAGGCAGTATCTTAAGGAAATGTACTTTACTAAAAGATGATAAAAATATGAAAAATGTAAACACAGAACACTGTATCAAAGAGCTCATGATCACATAAAAGAACAAGGGAAAATTACAAAGCAAAACTCCTACCACAATACAGGTAGATTTTTGCTATCTAAGGTATTACCTCTGGAAGTGCGTTTTAAAGTTAGATCAGAGAGCTGTGTATCTCTAGAGTCCCAAGATGACATATCAACATTTCAGACACAAGTATCAGTTTAAATTCTGTTTCTCCACACCCCTTCTGTGAGTCATCTAGCTCCTCCTTTTAGAATATAAAATTACAAAAAAATGATTTCCTATCAGGAGGTATTTTAAATAATGTGACTTCAGAAGAAAAAAATACATTTCCTAAATTATAACAGTCTTTAATCAAGCATTTCCTTTGAACTGGTGGCTGATTCCTGTTTTCCCCAAGGAGATCAAAGTGTTTTACAATGTTTTAACACATTGCTGTTATCAATAGGTTCCTCTAGGAAATCATGAACGTTTATTAGGCATAGCCTCTGGCAGATGACCAGAGCCTTAATTAAGAATAGACAGGAAACTCTAGGTTTCCCCTTTACTGGTCAATTTCACACATCCCCTGGTCAGTTTACATATCCTGTAGCTTCACTGGAACCTGGGGGGAGGGGCACTCATGGAAGCACAAGCTGTCTTGTGTGAGACAATCACATACTATATTTTATTTTACAAGTATCATACAATATTCATAACCAGCTGGCCAAGTGTCACAGTCCCTGCTAAAACAGGATTTAGAACATGAATTACGAAAATCCTACAACCTGATTGGCTGACCGCAGTCACAAGGGGCAAGTGTATCAATCAACACTGCCAGGTTAAAAAAAGCCATTATGTGGCTCATGTTTCCATGCTGCAGCTTATGCCGACCCTGAAAGCCCTCCGCTACACTCACTCAGCGCTGCTTGCAGCACTATACAACCCCATCCTATTCTGGTTAGAAAATGGGTTGTGTTGGGCCAAGACAGTCCATTTTCTAAGAGCAATAAGACCCCTCACATTGTGGGTTGCTGAGAGATATCTGTCCTTCCGGGGCTATAAGTCCCACTGCCTGTAGCATAGGGCTTTAATATGCCCTGAGTGGGCAGGTATCCCCTCAACAACCCACACTATGTTAGTCTTATCACTAACATCTGATGAACCTGATTTTCTAGCCTGATACCCATTAATGAAAAATGTGTATGTATATATAATTGTAATCATTAGGCTACCCTGCAGTCTTTATTTTGTTTTGCTTTCAGATTATGCTAAAAGGATGACCGTGCACCTGTGCTGTTATTGCATAATAAAAACAAAAGAGAAAAGACATCTACTTGTTCAAATGATGCCTTATTGCATGGTGATATGGTATCCTGGATGTCTGGCTACTTGTAACTCTCAAGCACAGATTCCCAAACAGATTCTAAAACTCCTTTTGGTTATAAGTCAAATGAGATATGACAACACTGGGCTACTGTTTGAAATCCACTCCTATCTGCTAATCATTTTACCTAGACAAACCTATTTTGTTTTTGGATAAAATCTAATCACCTCCAACAGCCTTGCTCATTCAGTCATGTAGGAACAGGAACCCGCCAAATGGTTTTGCCAAAGAGTAGTTGCAGCATGGAATATCCTTCCAGAATCTATAGTTATGAGCAAAACTATGGAGCCCTTTAAGACATCTTTAGACCAATACATGGGAAACAGAATACATGAGTATCGCCACTGAGCAAGTGGTGGGCAATAATGGGTCAGTGGACCTTCCAGCTCATATTATCCTATGAATCCTATGCCAAGCTGAGTGAGGATTATGGCAGACTTTGAAGCACAAATATAACCACCCCCCTATGTTGGGGTTATGTTATGAGCCACTGGAGGCTTGACATGGGTCCACCTCTGTTACATGTGTCCTACTGGGATAGTGTTTGAGGCCAGGTAAGGAAGAGGATAAAGGAGCTGCTAAGTTTATCCATGTTTCATACCATCATCAAAAGGAATGCCCCTGCATTCAAAGAGGACCACCACCACTATCACCAACACAAACGGATTAGAGTACCAACAAGGCTAACCTCAAAAATAGAAATATTGCAGCATTAGGGCTAAAGAACAGTTTGACATCAGCAGTCAGCATTAAGTGCCTGTATAAGCAACATGGACATTGCCATCTTGATGACCCCTGACCTCTGGACCAGCCAACCGGAGTCTATGGGTCACAAAGAAAATCCTAAAGCACTCTGGAGCCAGAGGGGCACAGTGGTTGCCACTTGCAGCAATGAAAAGTAAGAACTGTGACTGACAGCCATGTCAGCCAATGTGGAGTCCAGATGGCCAGGTCCTGCACTGGAACCTTCCCAACAGCTAGGAGGGTTTCAGGTAGTCCTGCTAGGGCATTTGGAGAAGTCAGATGTGCTGAGTAGGAAATGCCAGGGTCCTAGCTGGCCTCAGAACCAGAAAATGCATTTGTGCTGTACAGAGCTGCAAAAGTTTAGTCCAAACTGCAAAAATAGTTGCATCTGCCTGCTGTAAGCTAATAGGAGAAAGAAGAAGAATCCAGAGATGGTATGATGCTGGAATCAGAGGTAGAAGCCTAGTCTTTGGGATATTCTGGTACCTTCACTCATGAGTGCACCCAAGGATGAGATAGGGAGCACCTTGGTCTAGGCCTTGCCTGGAAGTTGATCACTGCTGTGTCACTGCCAGAGCTGAGACACAGATCACTACAGAGAGCAAGAGTGACCAGGCCCAGACCAAGGCCCACTACTGTTTAATCTGCACATTGCCTGCCAAACCACATTGGTGCTATACTGCACCTGAGGCCTGATGCTGAGAATCACTCCTCTTAACCTGCTCCATCCAAAGCTGTAAAGGTCATCAGATGTGTCAGTGCTGGCCTAGCCAGAATTACAACAAATCCATTTTCTTGTTGGGATCACAATTTGTTTCCACGGATTACAGTTTTCCGTCTTGGAATACATATTTGATTTATTCACAGGTACTAGCCAAAAGTCAGTCAGGTGGAGTTGTTATTGGTTGCAAGCTTGCTTAATCATTTAAGTACACCAATGCAAGATCCTGGGCACCAGGTCATCAGGCCTGCAGAAGTTATGTCACCTGAGTACCCAGTAGCTAATTAAACTGCAGTACAGTAATTATTTTCTGAAAGCAAAATTCTTGTTAGAATTGCTATTACTGTGGGCAGTTGGGGCCCAACAATACAGCTGGCCAAGGGATAATGTACGTGTGGGTGCAAGAAGGACCTGTAACACATATCTGGGGCCTGTACTTCAAAATCAGTATTGCTTGCCAGTGTATCATACAGCCAGACCCTGTGTGTTATACCAAAAGTAAAGTGTGGGGACTGGTTGATGTCTAGGAGGTGCAGTCCTGTGGGGAGGTGAGTTGGTAGTGTATCCCAGGGGGCAGTATCATACATTTGACCTATCTGACTGTTCAGGTGGGGGCACTGTGCTATTTTGCAATCCTTTTCTGAACCAAACCCCCCAAATGAGGAGTTTAATGAGTCCAGGCCCTTCAATCCTGTTTCTGGCTCTCACGGGTGGATGGCAGGTGTAGGACAATGATCAACATCCAACATCTGCACAGTGACCCAGTGACACGTAACACAACCAAAAAAGTAAGTGCAAACAAAAGGAGATAACTGCTTGGTAACTACAAGATGGCAGTACTGAACTATTTTTTTTTTCTGGCTCAGAAACCTCTAGAAACCACTATATCTCTTCTTGGTGCTAAGAATACCTGCACCTGTATTGTCTAGTCTCTGTGTGGGGGCAATGGAACTGAAGTGCTGTTGCTGCTGTGGGGAGAGGGAGCAGATGGGCAGCAGTACCAGACCTCCAGTCATAACAGAGCTTTCCTGCAATTAGTAACAGGCATTTTGTGCATTTTTTAGCATTTAATGTGCAACCTGTGTAGGCTGTAGGCTTTTCTAAGATTTTGTAACTGATTTTTGCAATATTTAGCATAGCACTGAAACAGGAAGTACTCAGTGATGTCACTTTCAGTTTAGGAAACACAGGGACCAGGCAGATTCCTAAATAAAACATGACAACGAGCTTGGCTAAGACAATGAGGCAGAGGGGGAGTTTGTTACAGAGTAAGTCATGGGAGGACACTGGGAGGCAGGAAATTCTGGCCAAGGTAAGCAAGGGTGGTGTGTTGGAGGAAGAGGAATAGTTTGAAAGAATTGGTATGCTGTGTGGCATTTAGGATGTATAAATTTACTGGCAGGGTTGTGCAAGATGGGTACATTTGCAGCAAGGTGAGAAACTAAATAGATTAGTAATATTTCTGGAATAGTAATTAAAGAAGTAACTGAGAAAAATCTGAAAATGTGCTGAGGAGGGAAGTGCATACTAGGAATGATTGGATAGTGTAAAATTTGATCCGACAACTTGATTTCCAATTTCAGACTATCCTCAGATATCCTAGTGCAAAATCTGAAAGTCGACTGTAATGAAAAAAAAAGCCCTAAAACACTCCCCACTCTGCAATTTGTTAATCCTCCATCCTGCCCACCCGCTAACTCCCAACGTCCCTCCTCCCTCAAGCCCTGTGAGCACATTAGTTGTCGCTTAAGACTGCCTGCTTGCTTAATGCTTATTATAAAGCAAAACTCCCCCACCCATGCCAATTTATGACTCTCTTACTCCCCCACCATTGCACCATTCCCCAACCCCCAACTTCAATAGACAACCCCCCACCTAACAGACCCTCCTGCCCCATCCCCCTTCCCCCAATAGCTCCCAAATTTAAAGGATTATTTTTTATTATTTATTTAGTATTTGTTGACCGGGTAAGTGCACTAGACAAATCCTGCCTATTTTCAGGCTCGACCCAGGGGAAGGGGATACAGATGAATGCCAACTGACCTTGAACCAGATTAAGCTGTTGGTGGTATTTTTTTAGTTAATAATAGGATAATAGGATGATATAGAAAAGTCAAGTCTGGTCCCATGGTGGTGCAATCAGCAGGCAATCATCTTCAGTCCTAACTAATAACTGAAATGATGACATCCTCCTATAGTAACACGTGATTGGCTGCTTGTCAGCCAATCAGGTGATACTATAGGAGGACATCATCATTTTGTAATATAATGTTATTATACTGAGCCATGGTGACATCTAATGATATTAGCCTAATGATGGATGATGTACTCAAAGGGGTGAGGGAGAAACCAAAAGTTGCTATAAATGTAAGACCGAACAATGTTAATAGGACCTACCCATGACTGGGTTAAAAACAACCTCACCAGCATTATGGAGAAGAAGGTTGCAGAAAGAGAGATTAACAATCAACAATTGACTTAAAAAATGAATCCTTGGTATGAGGAACTATCTACATGGATAACTGGGAAGCATTTGGGGGTAGAAGATAACTGTATGAAAGAGATGGGTTACACTTACATAGAGGGTAGACTACATTGCTAGCTAAAATACCAGAGTGAACCATTAGAGAAACCCACACAAACTAGAGATGCTCATGTTTGCCAAAATCCATTCCAACAGTACTTTTTAAGATTTCAGAAAATCTGATTCTGAATTGAAATCTATTTTCAAATCAGAAATTTAGGAGGCAGTTTAGTGCAATAGTTTAAGACTCTGAGCTGCAAACCTGGAGACCTGGGGTTGAATCCCACAGCCCCCACTTGCATACTGTGTGACTCTGAGCAGGTGACTTAACTTCCTTGTGCTCCCAGGTCGCACCTGTAAACAAGCTTCAACTTAGTGTGTCTCACCTAGTTAAAAAAAAAAAAAAAAGAAATCAAAAATCCTAACCATCCTATCACACAAGAACTACAGATTTACAGGCATGCATGCATGTTTTTATTTTATTTATTTAAAATTTTGGTAACCGGGAAAGGCACACTGAGCCGAGGCTCATTTCCAAGTACACCCCAGGGACAGGGGTAACAAAATACATACAGAGGAAGAACATACAGTCAAATATAAGTGCCACAAACAGTATAGGCAGTACAGTTTGCAAGGTAAATACAGTGAAATTAATTAGATTGAACAGTGAGCATGTTGTATATCATATATAAACATGCAGAGTTTAGACAGCCATGTGGTACAGTTCTGAAGTCTGATTCAGTTACATAGATAAGGTCAACAATTGAATTCAGTTAGATTACAGTTTGGAGGAAAGGTTGGGGAGGATGAAGGGCTAGGAGTGGCAGGAGCAAATGGAGTGGGTGGAAGAAGACGAACATGCTGTTTGATAGAAGAGTGCGAGGGAGCGTTCCTTAGTTGAGGAATTAGTTGGTTCCATATAGAGGGGAATCTGTAGGAGAAGGCAGATTTGCCAGCTGACGAGGAGGGTCAAGGGATAACGAAAAAGCAGGAATCTCTGCTGCAAAGGGTGTAAGGGGATAAGCTAGCTGGGTATAGCATATCTGAGAGGTAAGATGGAAGTAGGCCGAACCACAATTTGAATATGAGAGATATCGAGTGCATGTGTCAGTGGTGGGATAGGGGTGGGATACCAAGTGAGGAGTACCGGGAACAATGGTGTGTTCTGAGGGGTGAATTGGTAGAGAAGCAGCTGAAGGCATTTAAGAGGATGTCAAGTCTGGATAGAGTAGAGGTAGTGGCAGTGCTGTAAACTACATCTGCACAGTCAAGATAGGTGTGATCATTTTAGTAACAATTTCACATCTGACTGGGAGTGGGAGAGAATCTCTGTTGCAGTATAGCATTCCTAGCTTGGGGCGAAGCTTTGACGAGATGGCATCCAAGTGGGTAGAGAAGTTTAGTTGGGGACCTAACCACACGCCTAGGTATTTTAGGACGAGACATTTTCAAGTGGGGTGCCATTTAAAGTGGTGATGGCTGGAGGAGGGGGTGTTCTGGTGAGTTTTTGGGCTGACCTGAAGATCATTGATATGGTTTTGGAGGTGTTGATTTTGAGTTGGTTAGTATGGAACCAGGAGTGCATACTATGGAAGTCTCATTGTAGGAGAGTGTGGACATCAGTATGGGTTGGGCTGGAGGCGAAGAGGATAGTATCATTCACATACATTTGGATCAGAATCAGATTTCAGATTCTGGAATCAGATTTCAATTCTGAGTCCAAGTTAACTGTTTTTTGGATTTAGGATTGTCAGTCTTCAATTTCGAAAAACCTAAATTGTAAAAACAGATCAGAATCTGGCTAATCCAATTCTGTTAGTCAGATTCCAAGCAACCCTAGTTTAAGCTAGATGTGTGAGGGCAGAGAAACACTATGGGCATAGAAATAGAAACTACGTAGTAGAAGAAGTAAAATATTGGCATTATTTCACAACAAGAAAAATACATATTAACTGAAGTATGAAAAAGGAGGGTCTGAAAGTTTTCTTAACTAATGCAAGGAGTCTGTGTAATAAAATCAATGAGTTAAGATTACTAATGAGTGAAGGCGGATATAATATAGTGGCCATAACCGAGACATGGTGGAATGGAGGCATCCATTGAAGGGTGCACGTGGATAGGTACAATTTGTTTGGGAGAGATGGGGGGGTGAAGTTGTGATATATGTGAAGGAAAGTATACCTGCAGAAGAATGTGTGAGTGATGTTGAAAGTGAGGTGGAGTGTTTATGAAATAAGACTGATGGGACTCAGATGGAGATGTTGTCATTTACGGGCCACCTACATGGGGTAAACAGAGCAATAGGGAGTTAAGTGTCTTGCTAATGGGTAACTGTGGAACAAGGAATGGAATAGTCATGGGAGATTTTAGTTATATGGACAGTGACTGGAAGAGATGCATGACAAAAACAGGGCAAGCAAGGGAATTTGTGGAAGTTGTGCAAGAGAGATAGTTGAAGCAAAAGTAGAGATAACAACAAAAGGAGAGGGAGGCTTAGATTTAATTCTAATTAATCGGCCAGAGTGGCTGGTTGAAAGAAGTGAAGATGGGTGAGAATCGGATGAGGAGTGATCATGCAATTATGTCCAGATTAAGGAAAAGGAAAAGTTAATAAGATTGACTAATTTTAGGAGTTCCAGTTTTCCAAAAAGTGAGGGGGGAATTGAAGCAGGGGTAATAGACTGATGAGTGAAGAGGGCTTAAGGTGAATAAAAGATTGGAGAAATTCCTGGAATTGGTGAAGCAGGTGCAGAAGATTTATAATCCCATGGCAATAAACTAAGGAGGTCAGGAAAGAATCCAATGTGGATCAGCAGTGAGTCGAGAAAGTTGGTGAGGGATAAAAGAAGGACATTCAAGGGAAGCTTGGAGAATGTGGAAGAATGGGAGAAGTACAGGACCCTGTACAAAAAGTGGAAAACTGAAATAAGTAAAGCAAAAGCTGAACTGGATGAAAAAACTGCAGCTGATGGAAACAGTGCTACCTCAGCTGTGCTCTCAACGCCTCTTTTTCAGATCAGATGGGCTGAGGTGGGGCTGCTGGACACTGCAAAATGGCACTAGGAGATCACTGTTGCAAGCTGTAGATTAATTAGTTTAACATGGTTTTACAGTTCCTGCTGTAGCGTGAGAGCATTAATTGCTCCTCCGGTGCATGTGCCTCATGCCAAATGTATGATACTTACCAAGCTTGCATCACGAAGGAATTTACTTGCTCCTCCTCCTCCTCCTCCACCGCTTGGTCAGAATTTCTGCCACAGCACAACATTCTGGTGTTCTAGGGAGCAAGCTGATGCTAGTCGCAATGTGGTGGCACTTAGAGGTTGCAGATGAGAGGTGCTACTCTACAATTAATGGGGTTTAACTGGGAAAAGAGGGTGGGCCAGTCGTAGAATTGTATCTCCTCACTTGACCTCCAGTGACCTCCATTATGGCTGACCAAGACACCAAGTCACCCCCCCCCGATCAGATTTCAAATTCCCTCTGTCCCTCCTAGAGAGAGGCTATCAGAGGGCAGTCAACTCTGGGAGGTAGACAAGTGCCACAAGATTGCTAAGATCTGAGTCCTGGCCCTCCAAACAGATTGGAGCAGAGCCTGTGTGTGTGGAGAGAGGAGTTCAGGGTGGTTTGTTTAAGGAATACAACAAAGATTTTCATGAAAGTTAAGCGTTTTGCTCTTTGAGTCAATTTCTTTTTCATTTCATGTTGTTCTGGTATGGTTAGTTTTAATTGAGTAAGAGCTATGCTAATTAATTCTAAGAAAGAATGCAATTACTGTAATTTGGGTAACATTTTTTTTACACACAAGATTACTCCTAATCAAGTTTGCTTGATAACTACATGTAAATATATATATCAATAAGCAAATGCTGTCATTTTGCTAGCCAGTTTCATTTTACAGTCTGTCTAGATTAAGTAACTTAATGCCTCAGTAAGAATGATCTGCTAGCTGTGCTGTCTGTGCCAGTTTTGCACTGTAGCGAACTGCTAGCCCCCTGAGCGTTATATGTGAAAATCTGATGACTGAACAGGTTTCTCCCCTTCCCAGTAAGCTTTGTGCTGTCTAATTCCTCTATAATACTGTCAGATAAACCAAGGCACCATGGACTCTAGCAAGAACCTGGCCTTGTCACCTAAATGGTGGCAGTTTACTGTGGTGCGCAATATATATAGCCCTGCTTGATCTAAACATTGATTACATCAGATGTGCAAATTTCTAAAGTAGGGATGTACTGTACATAGTCTAAATATACACACTAGTGGTAAAGACTATTTTAGAGCTGTATCAAGTAGGTGATACTCCTATTAAGCCCTTACACTGTTGTCATAATGGACCACAGGATCCTATTAGAGAAGATAAGGGAGACTGGGCTAGCAGATAGGGCTCTGACCTGGTTTAGTAGTTATCTTACCGACAGAACACAGAAGGCAATGGTGAATTAGAGGCAATCTGGAGAATTGCTAATAAAAATGGGAGTCCCCTAGGGGTCAGTACTAGGCCCGTTATTATTTACATTGTATCTATGGGGCCTAGGAGAAAACATCAGATCAGGATTCACAAAAAATGCAAAGTGGCATGCAAACATTTGCGCTGCACCTTGTGGTTGCGCTGCTGAGTAATCCTGCTTTTCACAGTCGGATATTGCAGTGCGCTATCTGACTGTGAATAGGGGCAGACGGGGGGCAGCGCTAACCCAGGAAAAGCACCAGGCACCCCAGTAGTGCTCCCCCACAGCCAACCAGGAGAATGGCCTGCCATCAATACTGCACACGCACTAAGTCCCTATTAATGAAAGGTGCCATGCAAATGAGCCCATTGGGCATGTAAGGTACTATTGGTCATTAGCATGCCCATTATGGGCCTATTTGCATGGCTTTTGGTTGGTTTAGTGCGGCCCCCCACCAGCCCATGCCCCATGCAGCCGCATTCCCCAGTGGTGTAGTCACTCCTGTTCCCCCAATCACCGTCCCCCAAATAAATTATTTTATGCCTTGGTTGTCTAGGGTCCTCCCCTCCTGATCGCTGACCCCATATGATAGATAGTTGGCTATAGTGTAGTGGTGCCACCCTGCCATAATCTCCGACCCCATAAGAAAAAATATTTTTCCATAGTGTAGTGGTCCCTTCCCAGTCACTGATCTCTATCCCCAAATGAAGAAAACCTATTCCCTGGTAGTCTAGGGTCCCTCCCCCCACTGACCACCTGCCCATAAGAGCAATAATTGACTTCAATGGGCCATACTGTATACAGCACGCGCTCCATGAGGGCTCAGTCAGCAGCCAGCGGTGATGGTCAGAGGAGGACTGTGCTGGTTGCCAACCATGTCTTGGGATGGGAGAGCAGGATTGGTGGGTCACACTGGATGGAGTGGGGGGTGGGGGTCCACTAGACTGCCAGAGACATTATTACTCTTATGAGACCAGTGATCAGTGGGGGGACCCTAGACTACCAGGGAATAAGATTTCTTTATCTGGGGGTGGATATCAGTGACCGGGGAGGGGGGAGGGCCACTACACTATGGAAAAAAACTTCTTCTTATGGGGTCAGCAATCAGGGTGGAGGTGGGCACCACTACACTAAGGAAAACTTCTATATCATATGGGGTCGACGATCGGAGGGGGAGGGACTGCTACACTACAGAAATATTATCTGTCATATGTGGTTGGCTATCGGGGAGAGACCCTTGACTACTGAGAATAACTGTGTTTATTTGGGGATGGCAATTGGTGAATGGTGAGGGGCCATAGTACCTCTGTCAACCACTAGGGTTGCGTGGATTACTGCCAGGTTTCATTGGAGCACAAACGTTGTGAATTGGATTATGGGGATATGCAGGTCCCCTCCTTGCGGCCCCCCTCACAACTTTGCCTGAGCACAAACCCAGTTTGCAAGAGCAAACTGGTGTTTGTGAATACCAACTCTGGGAAAAACCCAGTTTGTGCCAGGCAAACTGGGTTTGCGCCTGGGTAAAGTTTTGTGAATCTGGTCCCAGAGGTGTAGACTTCCATCTGTGTACAGATGATAAATATGGTGGTCTACACCTCTGAAGCCCAGTAAAGGCAGTACAGACATGGTTACAGTCAACGTTTGATGGCCTCCAGTCTTTTTGTTAGCCAGATCACCTTAAAAATAAAAGAGAAGAAACCCAATGCAATGCTACTTGGAGCAGCTCAAAAAATAAATAAACAGCAGTGCACTGGTTATACTCCCTAAAGATGCAACTAGGATTGAGCAAGTAGAGGGGTATGGATACTTAGGTTTTTGGAAATGTACTCAGGGGTCTTTCAACCTACATGTTGCAAAACTCTTGGGAATAATAAATAGGCAGTTTTCAGGGGCCTTATATCAAAACAAGAGACATAAAGTACATTATACAGTTCCAAAATTCCCTTGCCATCAATGTGTGATTCAGAAACACATACAGAGTTCACTAACATGTCATTAAAGATGGAACAGTAACAGAATTGGAAACAGTATTTAACCAAAAAAAAAAAAAAAGAAATAAACAGTTTCTACAGCCAAAAAAAAACTTTTACAGGTATAATGTAGTTCATTTTATGTCAAGGTACTGGTGTTGTATAATACAATACATTGTAAATCACTTAAAAACTTAATCAGCACTGAACACTGTGTAGGGCATCACTGTGCACTGAGTGGCTGGTAATGTGTAGACAATCTCAGGATGCTTTACTAACAACAGCTGCTGCCCACCTCCATTTAACACCCACCATGCCCATCCACAGCACAGCTATAACTCAGTAAGGACTTAGACTGCCGAGGGACAGCACATGTTAATCAATAATTTAGTGACGATACTCTGGAGGACCAAACAGCTGAATTAGTCTAGATTGCACTACAAGTGACTCCACCCAGCCTGTAGCCATGATTGCTGTTCCCCCCCAACCCCGATTTTTTTTATTTTTTTATTTTAAACTTCTTCCAGGATTGCAGTCCCACCCCTCCACCCCCGATTTTCTTTAAACTTCTTTTATCTAAATGCAGCTTTACAGACAATTTAATGATGGAGACAAATAGTATTAAGTGAAAGTGTTCAGGACAATACAGTGATACGTATTATACTGAAACAGCTCAACAGAATACATGTTAGTGCTCAGACTTTGTGACAGTGAGTCTCCCCCAAGCCGTGGTAATGATCTTGAGCCCTCTCCTGATACCCTTCCAAATGGAAATAACCTTGGGTCTCATCATGAAAAAAAAATCATAATTTTCACAGTACATCTGGAATAAATGAAATGCCTGTAGTTGGCAAGCTTTATTCTCAATTTATTCAACTTATTGTTCTCCCCCTGGGTAACTCCCACACCCTGGGTCATCCTATTTACTATGAGTCTTCTGAGACTCAGACTCTTGCTAACCCTTGCTGCAATACCTCCATTGGTCAGATTGCATTCTGAGTCCATATCCCCTCTATTAGGATCAACCTTTTGCTCACACCTCGCTGCCCTCCGCTCTTATCTCCCCCCGCTGCCCTCCACTCTTATCTCACCCCACTGCCCTCCGCTCTTATCTCACCCCGCTGCCCTCCGCTCTTAAACACCTTCTCAGGGATCATGTTGCACTCTTTTGCTCCTTCTTCATCACTGTTTAACCCTTGAATTGTACTGTTCTTCGACCAGTCTAATGAATCAGTTGTTACCATGCCCCTCAACCTAAGAACAAAATCAAGACACTCCCCCCAAAAATGACCAAAATCTGGGGCACCATATTTACTCAGTGTTAGCGCCACACCATTATGTGACTTGTACATCACATCAGGATGTAGCACAGTGCAACATAAATTATCTTTATTTTATGCTTTAAATGTCAAATTCAACTTTTGTGTTACCAAACTACAAGATAAAAAAGAGACACTGTTCAGCATCTTTCTGTTATTTTATTTGCAATAAATTATTTTAAAAAGATGTACACTTTTTGTCTGTATTAATGTGAATGCAGTCTTTATTTTGAGGGGGAATGGTCTCTGTTGTACAACATTGTTGCCTTCTTTGCAGCTTCCAGGACATCCTTGGTGCGCTGTACCTTGAAACATTCCCTTTCTTCATTCATCTTTATGGCAATTAAAAATCAAGAATCCCTAACCAAGCAAGATGTGTCATCTATCGCTCAGACAAGGATTTCAACTACCTGGCATTTGCAAAGGATTTAGATAATCTAGACTGGGAGAGATTAAAATTAATTCCCAATATAGACCTGGGGTGGAACTATTTTGTATTAGAATTAATGAACGTATATAATTTGCATATGCCAGTAAAAACAAGTAAAGTTAAAAATAATTCTGCCCCTTGGTTTACCACTTCCTTATGGAAATTAAAAAAAGCAAAACATTTTGAATGGGATAGGGCACACAAGACGAGGTTGACTAAAGATTGGAAAAGTTACAGGAAGT
This sequence comes from Neoceratodus forsteri, assembly GCA_016271365.2. NCBI lineage: Eukaryota > Metazoa > Chordata > Ceratodontiformes > Ceratodontidae > Neoceratodus > Neoceratodus forsteri. Next base: position 1,191,730,867 of record CM057456.1, read on the forward strand.
TAAGAAATGCTTATGCGACTTCAATCAGAGATGCCCAAAGATCTTTCCATACTGCAAAAATTGATGATGCTGCAGGTGACCCCAAAAGATTTTGGTCCATAATAAAAGAAATAAATGGTCAATCAAAAAAGGTGGCTAACATGTACTTCTTTGAGACAACAGGTACTACTGATGGGGAGTCAGTAGCTGACAAATTTAACAAATTCTTTATAGAGGCAGGGGATTTCTTTGGCAACTCTGATACCAGTCTGAGTATTCCTGGAGGCCAGAAAGGAGAGTAAAAAGCCCCATCTTTCACATTTGGGAAGACAGAGGTATCTGAAGTCACGGAATTTCTGTTGGAATTGAAGACTGATAAAGGGAGCGGACCTGACGGATTAACTCCCCTATTTTTAAAATATTTTGCACTCCAAACTGCTGAACCACTTACTTATTTGTTTAACTGGTCTCTGTCTGAGGGAGTGGTCCCAGGGGAGTGGCAATTGGCTATGGTTGTCCCCATTTTTAAGGGGGGGGCAGCCCTAGTTACAAACTATCGTCCAATTTCTTTGCTGTCTCAAGTTGCCAAACTATTTGAAAAATTATTGGCTTGGCAATTAAATAATTTTTTACATAAAAATAATCTTCTGATAAGTACCAATCAGGATTCCATAGAATCCATGGTACGGTGGTCTCCATGGTGAGGGTCCTAGATTATGTCAACAAAGCGATGGACTCAGGAAAACTGACTGGGGCAATCTTCATTGACCTGTCCAGGGCCTTCAACATGGTAGATCATCAAATCCTTTTAAATAGACTTGCAGAAATAGGCATCGTCAAAACAACACTGAAGTGGTTTTATTCATATTTTCATTCTAGGATGCAACTAACTGCCATAAATGGTAAAGAATCTGCAACATTGCCAGTAGTCCGAGGAGTACTACAGGGCTCAGTCTTATGCCCACTGTTGTTCCTAATATACAGTATTTAAAAGGCCTGGAAGAAGCATACCAGATATAGCATATCACTTAAATGCCGATGATATGATTCTTTATTTTGCAGCACCTCCTCTAGGTGAAGTTCAATGCAAACTTCAGACTAGTTTTAATGGTCTACAGGACTATTTCAGAAGATCTAAACTTAAAATGAACACAAGTAAAACCAAGTGCATGCTGTTTGGAACATCAGCAAAACTTAGAAGTGGTGGAGACCTGACTATCCTGGACACAGAGGGGGCATGCCTGAATCAGGTAGACTCCTATAAGTATCTAGGATACTGGCTAGACTCTTCAGGCACTGGCTATGTTCATGTCAAAAGAGTGGTAACCCAGATTGGCAACTGAAATTGCTTAGGTAGTCATACTATACAAAAATAGTGGAAACTCAGCTTTTTTCCCTTGTTTGATTATGGCGATGTTCTATATGACTATTCAAACAAGGGGAAATTACAAAAGTTAGATATACTGTATAACCAACTGGCCAGGATGATCTTGAAATGCCCAAAAGAGACCCACCACTGTAGCACGTATAAACAACTGGGTTGGATCTCTCATACAGATAGCTGCCATTAACATAAATTTGTTCTGGCTTATAAAAGTGGACTGGGTGAAGTCCTAGATTACCTGGTTGCTAAATTACAGGAAAGGAAAGTAAACCCCTCTTTAAGAAATAAGGCTTATCGAGAACTGATAGTAACTTTAACCAAAACCCAAAGGTCAAAGTATTTCTATAGCCAAATGACACCTTCTTATTGGAATAAATTATCAAACAAGTTTTGTTTGTTTAACACTAAGCCCCCTTCAGCAAACATTATAAACAATGGTTTTTACATATCACTGTACAATCTTAGTGTTGTTGTGGACGATTTTACGATTAACTGTGTTAAACAGTTTAACTGTTGTACCTTATTGTGCACTTCAATATGTGTTAAAATAATTGTTATTGTATGTGTGTTAAAAGGTTTAACTGTTAATATTTCTTGTACTTTACTGCACACTGCAATATGTGTTGAAATAACTGTTATTGTATGTACGTACAGTATGTCATTTGTTTACCACAGGCCACCGTTTTAAATGAGCTTGCTCAATGGTTCAACCCCAAGAAAATGAAAATGAATTCAAGCTCTTTATAAGCATGGATTGCTTAAGTTCTGCTTTGACCTTCCTTACCATGCTGAAGGCACGCTCTGGCTCTGCATTTGAGTGTGCAAGGCATAGGACCATCTCCCTTACTCATCTGAACAGTGGTATACTTTACTCACGTCCCCTTCCACTTAAGTGGCAAAGTACCTTCCCCAAGTACAGAAGAACAGAAGAATTTGAGGTACATTATTTAGGAGATAACTGAGTGTTTCGTGATACAGATTTTTATTTACACTGTTTGCACATTTTTTTTGGCACTGTGGCTTTAAGACTGTTTAGCTATAAGGGGACTGGTAAATGTCTAACAGGCACCACTGAGAAAGTGCTCATGTATGAAACATGTCCAGTGACATGGCATTTGCACAAGGAAGCATAGGCGGTTTGGTTAGTGCATGTTATGTTGGATATTGCTGATGAACTGTGCTTGCTGTGCCTTTTGTGATAATGTCTGGATTGCCTTTGCCTGTATTCCAGCTATATCATTATACAGCATCACTGTTCTGTCCTAGAATAAAACAATGCACGTTTCCATAACGAGGCACCTGTTGGCTCTTTTTTTTTAAAACAAAGGCAGTTTTGAAATATATGAAAGCTCTGTATATCTGTAGCATGTGCCATTTCCTCCATAGTTGCAAACTGATATGTCCCAAATTCATCCAGCAGTTGACCACATTCAGCAAATAAAGTGCAAATGCCGAGCCGCATTCTCATGTCCACTACTACTGCCCAAACATCTTCAGCTTTAAGCACAGATGTGCGGCCACATTTTTGGCAGTGTACTCTTTAGAGGAAGCTTTGTCAGCATCTTTTTAAGGACTGTGGAGTAGAAGGCATTTATTCCTGCTGATATTTAGCTCAGCAGACTACACACAATCCTGTCTTCATTTTCTTTAATGTAGTCTTGTACTTCTAGTCTAATGCAGTTTCCTGAAAGGGAAGGACATTGTCAGTGTTGGCAAGAAATTCAGCATTACTTTCAGTGAACAAGCTGACTGCCACCTCAGGTTGGAGAAGTCTGCTTGTGTACAGCTGAATGATTTTTCAAATGTCCCCATGAAGGTTCACCAGCTGTCTCTCTGCTTTGTAGCTTTCTGTTGAACTGGCAAAGTGGTTCCCTTGCATATGTGACAACAGAAAAGTCACTTATTTCATGGCTGCTCAGGCACTCAGCAATCAGTGTTGCACTTTGGCACCTCTGAGCACAAACAAAATAAAGCAGGACAGTAGAGCCGGCAATATGTCTAGCATTCACTGAACCACTTTGCCCAAACTGAGCCATCTTGTAAGTGCATGTTTGATTATTTTTAAGGGATGAGTGTCCACAAAAATGGCACACTCCTTCCCAGTTGCTGCTGCTGTGAGCTGTATGAAATGTGGCAATAAATGTCCAAAATTAGTGCTTCCACAAGTGATGACAGTGCTTTGACCCCCAATTTGGGACAAATATCTGCTAGGTCGCAAGGGCATTCCACGTTCACAGTGTTTAGGTTGACCTATTTTAGCCATGACAACACATAGTTGTATACATTAATCATGGCAGAAGCATCGTCTGAGGAGAAAGCAGCAAGATTTTGCAGTGGGATTGTAACCTGTTCCAGAGTTCTCATTACAGTCTCAAACGCTGACTGCCCAATCCCTGACACACATGCTGGCATATCCAAAAAGCAGTGCTCTGATCAATGTACATGCAAAATGGCAACTGACAACACTGGGCAGCTGCAGCTTCTTGTTATATTTGGCCCATGGACATTTTGTGCAATGCAAGCTGATTTTGTTGACCCTCAGGTCATCTTCTTCTCCACCTCTTGATCTGTGCAGTGCTTTTGAATAAATTTTAAAATGTGGTCAGCACAAAAAAGTAACATGTTGTGCCCTGCTAAAAGGTCCACAAATGCCACCTCAGCTGCAACAACTTTTGACGTTGGAAAAACTATGTCAATTTGTTCCGTGCAGCATGCTTCATATTCACTAGGTGATTTTGTGAAGCTTTGCAGCAATGTGCATCGTGTCTTCCACCATGGCACACATTGATGTCAGTAGTGCATCTTCTGCAAAAGACATAGAAGGATCCTTTCCTGCTGGCTGCTATCCGCTCAAAGGAAGTCTTCCAGGAGCTTTGAAATACTGCATTCTTTTTAGATTTCTTGCATAGTATTGTGTTGATTCCTCTGCAGACTTCCTTGGGAAATTAATTTGTACAATCCATTTACTATTACAGGCAGAATCTGAGAAAAATACATAGAATTTATATGCAGGTTGATGGCATTCCCTTAAAGAGCTACTGAAGCCCCAAGAAGAACTTTGCAAAACATATTTGGACACAAAGCAGCTTTAAATTTCTAATTAGCTTTGTATTGCTTATCCCCATTATTTCCCCCTTAGACCTCAGCCCCTGACTCGGGTTTGCTCCCGTGCGGCGCGGCTCTTCTAGGCTGCCTGCCCAGACTGCCACCTCAGCAGCCCTCCGAGGATCCATCCCAGCCAGACCGCAGCTCCTAACTTGGGCTTGCTCCCTTGCGGTGAGGCTCTCCTAGCCTGCCCGCCCAGACCACCACCTTAGCAGGCCTTGGAGGATCCATCACAGCCGGACACCAGCCCCTGACTCGGGCTTGCTCCTGTGCGACGCGGCTTTCCTAGCCTGCCTGCCCAGACCGCCACCTCAGCAGCATTCGGAGGATCCATCCCAGCCAGACTTCAGCCCCTGACTCGGGCTTGCAACCATGCGGCGTGGCTCTCCTACTCTGCCCGCCAGACGGCCACCTCAGCAGCCTTCGGAGGATCCATCCCAGCCGAGTAAGTGAACAGCACAGACCAGGGAAGCTGAGAACAGCCTTGATTGGTTGCTTGCTCTGAACAGGAACCCCGGATTGGACTACCGCCTTGTGCCTCAGCTCCTGATAGGTCTTTCCCCCTCTGTGTCTCTCAGGGCTTAGCGCCCTTTCATTTCAGTGGGAAAAAGCAGAAAACTTTCATTCAATTGGGGAAATGTGTTTCTATTACCTGCTGTGTACATTTTGTGAATGTTTTAAAGCCAATTTACAGCTCACTACTGGTTAGCTGTGTGTGTTAAATTTAGAATCTGTACAGATAATTTCCTAGTACTGCTTAAAACACCTGCTGATAGTGGGAGACTTCTCTAAACGCTGACCATCCTAAACTGTCTTTTCACAGCTCTGGCTATACTCTCCCATCTCACTTAATTTCATCTGCCTCCAATCGCTTTCTCCTTCTCCTAGTTGCTACACCCCTTAACCTTTTGGCGCCAGGCTGATTGCTTTTGGACCTGTCTGTCTTGGCCACCCCCACCCTCCATTCTAATCCCTCTTCTCTCCACCACTTTACGGCGCTTGACTCTCACGCCCACTGATTAGTGCTCTACGTCACCCCCTTTTGTCCCTTGCCTCCCTAAAAGCTAACTGATCTCTCTAATTCCCCCCTTAGACCTCAGCCCTTGGCTCAGGCTTGCTCCCATGCGGCGTGGCTCTCCAAGACTGCCTGCCCGAACCGCCACCTCAGCAGCCCTCGGAGGATCCATCCCAGCTAGGTAAGCACACAGCATAGACCGGGGAAGCCGACAGCAGCCATGATTGGTTGCTTCCTCTGAGCAGGAACCCCTGATTGGACTACCGCCTTGTGCCTCAGCTCCTGATAGGTCTTTCCTCCTCTGTGTCTCTCAGGGCTTAGCGCCCATTCATTTCAGTTGGAAAAAGCCAAAAATTGTCATTGAATTGGGGAAATGTATTTGTATTAGCTGCTGTGTACATTTTGTGAATGTTTTAAAGCCAATTTACTGCTCACTACTGGTTAGCCGTGTGTGTGCTTAAATTTAGAATCTGTACAGCTAATTTCTTAATACTGCTTACAACACCTGCTGAATTTGGGAGACTTCTGTAGACGCTGATCACTCTAAATTCTCATTTCACCGCTCTGGCTCTGCTTTCCTCCCCCCCCCCCAATCTCACTTAATTTCACCTGCCTCCCATCGCTTTCTCCTTCCCCTAGTTGCTACACCCCTCAACCCTTTTGGCACCAGGTATATTGCTTTTGGACCTGTCTGTCTTTGGCCACCCTCCCCGCCCCCATTCTAATCCCTCTTCTCTCCGCCACTCAGCGGCTTGACTCTCACACCCACCTATTAGTGCCCTGCATCACTCTCTTTTGTCGTTCGCCTCCCTTAAAGCTAACTGATGTCTCTCCTTTCCCCCCCTAGACCTCAGCCCCTGAATAGGGATTGCTCCCATGCGATGTGGCTCTCCTAGCCTGAACGCCCAGACCACCACCTCAGCAGCCCTCGGAGGATCCATCCCAGCCGGGTAAGCGCACAGCACAGACCGGGGAAGCCAAGTGCAGCCATGATTAGTTGCTTGCTCTGAGCAGGAACCCCTGATTGGACTACCGCCTTGTGCCTCAGCGCCTGATAGGTCTTTCCTCCTCTGTGTCTCTCAGGGCTTAGTGCCCATTCATTTCAGAGGGAAAAAGCCAAAACTTTTCATTTAATTGGGGAAATGTGTTTGCATTAGCTACTGTGTACATTTTGTGAATGTTTTAAAGCCAAATTACTGCTCACTACAGGTTAGCAGAGTGTGTTTAAATTTAGAATCTGTACAGCTAATTTCTTAGTACTGCTTACAACACCTGCTGAACTTGAAAGACTTCTCTAAACGCTGACCACTCTAAACTCTCTTTTCCCCGCTCTGGCTCTGCTCTCCCCCCCCCCAACCCCAATCTCACTTAATTTCACCTGCCTCCGACCGCTTTCTCCTTCCCCTAGTTGCTACATCCTTGACCTTTATGGCGCCAGGTTCATTGCTTTTGGAACTCTTTGTCTTTGGCCACCCTCCCCACCCCCATTCTAATCCCTCTTCCCTCCGCCCTCCACGGTAGCGTGACACTCATGCCCACCGATTAGTGCCCTGCATCACTCCCTTTTGTCCCTCGCCTCCCTAAACACTAACTGATCTCTCTCCTTTCCCCCCTTAGACCTCAGCCCCTGACTCGGCCTTGCTCCCATGCGACGCAGCTCTCCTAGCCTGCCTGCCCAGACCGCCACCTCAGCAGCCCTCGGAGGATACATCCCAGCCAGGTAGGCGCACAGCACACACCGGGGAAGCTGACAGCAGCCATGATTGGTTGCTTGCTCTGAGCAGGAACCCCTGATTGGACTACCGCCTTGTGCCTCAGCTTATGATAGGTCTTTCCTCCTCTGTGTCTCTCAGGGCTTAGCGCCCATTGATTTCAGTTGGAAAAAGCCTAAAATTTTTATTGAATTGGGGAAATGTGTTTGTATTAGCTGCTGTTTACATTTTGTGAATGTTTTAAAGCCAATTTGCTGCTCACTACTGGTTAGCCGTGTGTGTTTAAATTTAGAATCTGTACAGCTAATTTCTTAGTACTGCTTATAACACCTGCTGAGCTTGGGAGACTTCTCTAAATGCTGACCACTCTAAACTCTCTATTCGCTGCTCTGGCTCTGTTCTCCTCCTCCCCCATCCCCAATCTCACTTAATTTCACCTGCCTTCCATCACTTTCTCCTTCCCCTAGTTGCTACACCCCTCAACCTTTTTGGCACCAGGTGGATTGCTTTTGGACCTGTCTGTCTTTGGCCACCCTCACCGCCCCCCCATTCTAATCCCTCTTCTCTCCGCCACTCTACGGCACTTGACTCTCACACCCACCGATTAGTGCCCTGCATCACTCCCTTTTGTTCCTCGCCTCCCTAAAAGCTAACTGATCTCTCTCCTTTCCCTCCATAGAACTCAGCCCCTGACTCAGGCTTGCTCCCATGCGGCGCAGCTCTCCAAGTATGCCTGCCCAGACCACCACCTCAGCAGCCCTCGGAGGATCCATCCCAGCCAGGTAAGCACACAGCACAGACCGGGGAAGCTGACAGCAGCCGTGATTGGTTGCTTCCTCTGAGCAGGAACCCCTAATTGGACTACCACCTTGTGCCTCAGCTCCTGATAGGTCTTTCCTCCTCTGTGTCTCTCAGGGCTTGGCGCCCATTCATTTCAGTGGGAAAAAGCCAAAAAATTTCCATTGAATTGGGGAAATGTGTTTATATTAGCTGCTGTGTACATTTTGTGAATGTTTTAAAGCCAGTTTACTGCTCACTACTGGTTAGACGTGTGTGTTTAAATTTAGAAGCTGTACAGCTAATTTCTTAGTACTGCTTACAACACCTGCTGAACTTGCGAGACTTCTGTAAATGCTGATCACTCTAAACTCTCTTTTCACTGCTCTGGCTCTGCTTTCCTCCACCTCTCCCAATCTCTTTTAATTTCACCAGCCTCCCATCGCGTTCTCCTTCCCCTAGTTTCTACACCCCTCAACCTTTTTGGCGCCAGGTGGATTGCTTTTGGACCTGTCTGTCTTTGGCCACCCTCCCTGCCCCCCCATTCTAATCCCTCTTCTCTCCACCACTCTACGGCGCTTGACTCTCACACCCACCTATTAGTGCCCTGCGTCACTCTCTTTTGTCGCTCGCCTCCCTAAAAGCTAAATGATCTCTCTCCTCCCCCCCTTAGACCTCAGCCCCTGACTAGGGATTGCTCCCATGCGATGTGGCTCTCCTAGCCTGAACGCCCAGACCGCCACCTCAGCATCTCTCGGAGGATCCATCCCAGCCGGGTAAGTGCACAGCACAGACTGGGGAAGCCAAGTGCAGCTGTGATTGGTTGCTTGCTCTGAGCAGGAACCCGATTGGACTACCGCCTTGTGCCTCAGCGCCTGATAGGTCTTTCTTCCTCTGTGTCTCTCAGGGCTTAGTGCCCATTCATTTCAGAGGGAAAAAGCCAAAACTTTTCATTTAATTGGGGAAATGTGTTTGCATTAGCTACTGTGCACATTTTGTGAATGTTTTAAAGCCAAATTACTGCTCACTACAGGTTTGCAGAGTGTGTTTAAATTTGGAATCTGTACAGCTAATTTCTTAGTACTGCTTACAACACCTGCTGAACTTGAAAGACTTCTCTAAACGCTGACCACTCTAAACTCTCTTTTTGCCGCACTGGCTCAGCTCACCACCACCACCCCCCCCCCAATCTCACTTAATTTCATCTGCCTCCCATCGCTTTCTCCTTCCCCTAGTTGCTACACCCTTCGACCTTTTTGGCGCCAGGCAGATTGCTCTTGGACCTGTCTGTCTTTGGCCACCCTCACCGCCCCACCATCCTAATCCCTCTTCTCTCCGCCACTTAACGGTGCTTGACTCTCACGCCCACTGATTAGTGCCCTGTGTCACTCCCTTTGGTCCCTCACCTCCCTAAAAACTAACTGATCTCTCTTCTTTCCCTCCTTAGACCTCAGCCCCTGACTTGAAGCTTGCTCCCGTGTGACCTGGCTCTCCTATCCTGCCCACCCAGACTGCCACCTCAGCAGCCCTCGGAGGATCCATCCCAGCTGGGTAAGCACACAGCACAGACCAGGTAAGCCGAGAACAGCCGTGATTGGTTGACTGCTCTGAGCAGGAACCCCTGATTGGACTGCCGCCTTGTGTCTCAGCTCCTGATAAGTCTTTCCTCCTCTGTTTCTCTGAGGGCTTAGTGTCCATTAATTTCAGAGGGAAAAAGCCAATAATTTTCACTGAATTAGGGAAATGTGTTTGTATTAGCTGCTGTGTACATTTTGTGAATGTTTTAAAGCCAAATTACTGCTCACTACTCGTTAGCCGTGTGTGTTTAAATTTAGAATCTGTACAGCTAATTTCTTAGTACTGCTTATAACACCTGCTGAACTTGGGAGACTTCTCTAAACGCTGACCATGCTAAACTCTCTTTTCACAGCTCTGGCTCTGCTCTTCTCCCCCCACCCATCACACTTAATATCACCAGCCTCCCCTCGCTTACTCCTTTCCCTAGTTGTTACACTCCTCGACCTTTTTGGCGCCAGACTGATTGCTTTTGGACCTGTCTGTCTTTGCCACCCTCTCCGCTCATCCATTCTAATCCCTCTTCTCTCCCCCACTCAATGGCGCTTGACTCTCACGCCCACCGATTAGTGCCCTGCATCACTCCCTTTTGTCCCTCGCCACGCTAACTGATCTCTCTCTCCTTTCCCCCTTAGACCTCAGACCCTGACTCGGGCTTTCTCCCATGCAGCGCAGCTCTCCTAGCCTGCCTGCGCAGACCGCCACCTCAGCAATCCTCAGAGGATCCATCCCAGCTGGGTAAGTGCACAGCACAGACCGGGGAAGCCGAGAACAGCCGTGATTGGTTGCTTGCTCTGAGCAGGAACCCCTGATTGGACTTCCGCCATGTGCCTCAGCTCCTGATAGGTTTTTCCTGCTCTGTGTATCTCAGGGCTTAGCGCCCATTCATTTCAGTTGGAAAAAGCCGAAAATTTTCATTGAATTAGGGAAATGTGTTTGTATTAGCTGCTGTGTACATTTTGTGAATGTTTTAAAGCCAATTTACTGCTCACTACTGGTTAGCCATGTGTGTTTAAATTTAGAATCTGTACAGCTAATTTCTTAGTACTGCTTACAACTCCTGCTGAGCTTGGGAGACTTCTCTAAACGCTGACCACACTAAACTCTCTATTCGCCACTCTGGCTCTGCTCTCCTCCTCTTCCTCCATCTCACTTAATTTCACCTGCCTCCCATCGCTTTCTTCTTCCCCTAGTTGCTACACCCTTCGACCTTTTTGGGGCCAGGCTGATAGCTTTTGGACCTGTATGTCTTTGGCCACCCTCCCCACCCCCCCCCCATTCTAATCCCTCTTCTCTCTGCCACTATACGGCGTTTGACTCTCATGCCCACCGATTAGTGCCCTGCGTCACTCCCTTTTCTCCCTCACCTCCCTAAAAGCTAACTGATCTCTCTCTTTTCGCACCTTAGACCTCAGCCCCTGACTCGGGCTTGCTCCCGTGCGGCGCGGCTCTCCTAGCCTGCCCACCCAGACTGCCACCTCAACAGCCCTCGGAGGATCCATCCCAGCCGGGTAAGCGCACAGCACAGACCGGGGAAGCTGAGGGCAGCCATTATTGGTTGCTTGCTCTGAGCAGGAAGCCCTGATTGGACTACCGCCTTGTGCTTCAGCTCCTGATACGTCTTTCCTCATCTGTGTCTCTCAGGGCTTACCGCCCATTCACTTCAGTGGGAAAAAGCCGAAAATTTTCATTGAATTGGGGAAATGTGTTTGTATTAGCTGCTGTGTACATATTGTGAATTTTTTAAAGCCAATTTACTGCTCACTACTGGTTAGACGTGTGTGTTTAAATTTGGAATCTGTACAGCTAATTTCTTAGTACTGCTTACAACACCTGCTGAACTTGGGAGACTTCTCTAAACGATGACCACGCTAAACTCTCTTTTTGCTGCTCTGGCTCTGCTTTCCTTACCCTCCAATCTCACTTAATTTCATCTGCCTCCCATAGCTTTCTCTTTCCCCTAGTTCCTTCATCCCTCAACCTTCTTAGCACCAGGCTGATTGCTTTTGCACCTGTCTGTCTTTGAACACCTCCCCCTTCTAATTCATCTTCTCTCAGCCACTCTATGGCGCTTGACTCTCAGGCCCACCGATTAATACCCTGCGTCACTCCCTTTTGTCCCTCGCCTCCCTAAAAGATAACTTACCTCTCTCCTTTCCTCCCTTAGACCTCAGCCCCTGACTCAGGCTTTTCCCTGTGCGACGCGGCTCTCCTTGCCTGCCCGCCCAGACCGCCACCTCAGCACCCTTCAGAGGATCCATCCCAGCCGGGTAAGTGCATAGCACAGACCGAAGAAGCCGAGAACAGCTGTGATTGGTTGCTTGCTCTGAGCAGGAACTCCTGATTGGACTGCCGCCTTGTGTCTCAACTCCGGATAGGTCTTTCCTCCTCTTTGTCTCTCAGGGCTTAGCGTCCATTCATTTCAGTGGGAAAAAGCCAAAAATTTTCATTGAATTGGGGAAATGTGTTTGTATTAGCTGCTGTGTACATTTTGTGAATGTTTTAAAGCCAATTTACTGCTCACTACTCGTTAGCCGTGTGTGTTTAAATTTAGAATCTGTACAGCTAATTTCTTAGTACTGCTTATAACACCTGCTGAGCTTGGGAGACTTCTCTAAATGCTGACCACTCTAAACTCTCTTTTTGCCGCTCTGGCTCTGCTCTCCTCCCCATCCCCCATCTCATTAAATTTCACCTGCCTCCCGTCGCTTTCTCCTTCTCTTAGTTGCTACACCCCTCAACCTTTTTGGCGCCAGACTGATTGCTTTTGGACCTGTCTGTCTTTGCCACCCTCCCTGCTCACCCATTCTAATCCCAATTCTCTCCGCCTTTCTACGGTGCTTGACTCTCACGCCCACCGATTAATGCCCTGCGTCACTCCCTTTTGTCCCTCACCTCCCTAAAAGCTAACTGGTCCCTCTCCTTTCCCCCCTTAGACCTCAGCCCCTGACTCGGGCTTGCTCCCGTGCGGCGGGGCTCTACTAGACTGCCCGCCCAGACTGCCACCTCAGCAGCCCTCGGAGGATCCATCCCAGCTGGGTAAGTGCACAGCACAGACCGGGGAAGCCGAGAACAGCCGTGATTGGTTGCTTGCTCTGAGCAGGAACCCCTGATTGGACTTCCGCCATGTGCCTCAGCTCCTGATAGGTTTTTCCTGCTCTGTGTCTCACAGGGCTTAGCGCCCATTCATTTCAGTGGGAAAAAGCCGAAAATTTTCATTGAATTAGGGAAATGTGTTTGTATTAGCTGCTGTGTACATTTTGTGAATGTTTTAAAGCCAATTTACTGCTCACTACTGGTTAGCCGTGTGTGTTTAAATTTAGAATCTGTACAGCTAATTTCTTAGTACTGCTTATAACACCTGCGGAGCTTGTGAGACTTCTCTAAACGCTGACCACTCTAAACTCTCTATTCGCTGCTCTGGCTCTGCTCTCCTCCTCTTCCTCCATCTCACTTAATTTCACCTGCCTCCCATCGCTTTCTTCTTCCCCTAGTTGCTACACCCTTCGACCTTTTTGGCACCAGGCTGATTGCTTTTGGACCTGTATGTCTTTGTTCACCCTCCCCACCCCCCCATTCTACTCCCTCTTCTCTCTGCCACTCTAAGGCGCTTGACCCTCATGCCCATCGATTAGTGCCCTGCGTCACTCCCTTGTGTCCCTCGCCTCCTTAAAAGCTAACTGATTTCTCTCTTTTCCCGCCTTAGACCTCAGACCCTGACTCGGGTTTGCTCCCATGCGGCCCGGCTCTCCAAGCCTGCCCACCCAGACTGCTACCTCAGCAGCCCTCGGAGGATCCATCCCAGCCGGGTAAGCACACAGCACAGACCGGGTAAGCTGAGGGCAGCCGTTATTGGTTGCTTGCTCTAAGCAGGAACCCCTGATTGGACTACCGCCTTGTGCTTCAGCTCCTGATAGGTCTTTCCTCCTCTATGTCTCTCAGGGCTTACCGTCGATTCATTTCAGTGGGAAAAAGCCGAAAATTTTCATTGAATTGGGGAAATGTGTTTGTATTAGCTGCTGTGTACGTACTGTGAATGTTTTAAAGCCAATTTACTGCTCACTACTGGTTAGCCGTGTGTGTTTAAATTTGGAATCTGTACAGCTAATTTCTTAGTACTGCTTACAACACCTGCTGAACTTGGGAGACTTCTCTAAACGCTGACCACGCTAAACTCTCTTTTTGCCGCTCTGGCTCTGCTTCCCTCCCCCTTCAATCTCACATAATTTCATCTGCCTCCCATAGCTTTCTCTTTCCCCTAGTTGCTACACCCCTCAACCTTCTTATCAGCAGGCTAATTGCTTTTGCACCTGTCTGTCTTTGAACACCTCCCCCTTCTAATTCATCTTCTCTCAGCCACTCTATGGCGCTTGACTCTCACGCCCACCGATTAGTGCCCTGCATCACTCCCTTTTGTCCCTCGCCTCTCTAAAAGATAACTAATCTCTCTCCTTTCCCTCCTTAGACCTCAGCTCCTGACTCGGGCTTGCTCCTGTGCGGCGTGGCTCTCCTAGCCTGCCCGCCCTGACTGCCACCTCAGCAGCCCACGGAGGATCCATCCCAGCCAGGTAAGTGCACAGCACAGACCGGGGAAGCCGAGAGCAGCCTTGATTGGTTACTGTCTCTTAGCAGGAACCCCTTATTGGACTACTGCCTTGTGCCTCAGCTCCTGATAGGTCTTTCCTCCTCTTTGTCTCTCAGAGCTTAGCGCCCATTCATTTCAGTGGGAAAAAGCCGAAAATTTTCATTGAATTGGGGAAATGTATTTGTATTAGCTGCTGTGTTCATTTTGTGAATATTTTAAAGCCAATTTACTGCTCACTACTGGTTAGCCGTGTGTGTTTAAATTTAAAACCTGTACAGCTAATTTCTTTATACTGCTTACAAAACCTGCTGAACTTGGGAGACTTCTCTAAATGCTGACCACTCTAAACTCACTTTTTGCCGCACTGGCTCTGCTCTCCTCCCCCAATCTCACTTAATTTCAACTGCCTCCCATCGTTTTCTCCTTCCCCTAGTTGCTACACCCATCAAACTTTTTGGTGCCAGGCTGAATGCTTTTGGACCTGTCTGTCTTTGGCCACCCTCTCTGCCCCCTCCCCCCCATTCTAATCCCTCTTCTATCCACTACTCTATGGCGCTTGACTCTCACGCCCACTGATTAGTGCCCTGCATCACTCCCTTTTGTCCCTCACCTCCCTAAAAGCTAACTGATCTCTCTCCTTTCCCCCCTTAGACCTCAGCCCCTGACTAGGGATTGCCCCTGTCTGACCTGGCTCTCCTATCCTGCCCGCCCAGACCGTCACCTCAGCAACCCTCGGAGGATCCATCCCAGCCGGGTAAGTGCACAGCACAGACCGGGGAGCCAAGAACAGCCGTGATTGGTTGCCTGCTCTGAGCAGGAACCCCTGATTGGACTGCTGCCTTGTGTCTCAGCTCCTGATAGGTCTTTTCTCCTCTGTGTCTCTCAGGATTTAGCACCCATTCATTCCAGTGGAAAAAAGCCAAAAATTTTTATTGAATTAGGGAAACGTATTTTTATTAGCTGCTGTGTACATTTTGTGAATGTTATAAAGCCAATTTACTGCTCACTTCTGGTTAGCAGAGTGTATTTAAATTTAGAATCTGTACAGCTAATTTCTTAGTACTGCATACAAAACCTGCTGAACTTGGGAGACTTCCCTAAACGTTGACCAGTCTAAACTCTCTGTTTGCCACTCTGGCTCTGCTCTTCTCCCCCCCCCCCATCTCACTTAATTTCACCTGCCTCCCATCACTTTCTCCTTCCCCTAGTTGCTACACCCCTCAACCTTTTTTGGTGACAGGTTGATTGCTTTTGGACCTGTCTGTCTTTGGACACCCTCCCCAACCCCCATTCTAATCCCTTTTCTCTCCGCCACTCCTCGGCGCTTGACTCTCACGCCCACTGATTAGTGCCTTGCGCCACTCCCTTTTGTCCCTCGCCTCCCTAAACGCTAACTCATCTCTCTCCTTTCCCCCATTAGACCTCAGCCCCTGACTCAGGCTTTCTCCCATGCGGCGCGGCTCTCCTTGCCTGCCCGCCCAGACCGCCACCTCAGCACCCCTCAGGGGATCCATGCCAGCCGGGTAAGAGCATAGGACAGACTGGGGAAGCCGAGAACAGCTGTGATTGGTTGCTTGCTCTGAGCAGGAACCCCTGATTGGACTGCCGCCTTGTGTCTCAGCTCCTGATAGGTCTTTCCTCCTCTGTGTCCCTCAGGGCTTAGCGCCCATTCATTTCAGTGGGAAAAAGCCAAAAATTTTCATTGAATTAGGGAAATGTGAGTGTATTAGCTGCTGTGTACATCTTGTGAATGTTTTAAAGCCAGTTTACTGCTCACTACTGGTTAGCCATGTGTGTTTAAATTTAGAATCTATACAGCTAATTTCTTAGTACTGCTTATAACACCTGCTGAGCTTGGGAGACTTCTCTGAATGCTGACCACTCTAAACTCTCTTTCTGCTGCACTGGCTCTGCTCTCCTCCCCATCCCCCATCTCACTTAATTTCACCTGCCTCCCATAGCTTTCTCCTTCTCCTAGTTGATACACCCCTAGACCTTTTTGGCGCCAGACTGATTGCTTTTGGACCTGTCTGTCTTTGCCACCCTCTCCGCTCATCCATTCTAATCCCTCTTCTCTTCCCCACTCTATGGCGCTTGACTCTCACGCCCACCGATTAGTGCCCTGCGTCACTCCCTTTTGTCCCTCACCTCCCTAAAAGCTAACTGATCTCTCTCTTTTCCCATCTTAGGCCTCAGAGCCTGACTCGGGTTTGCTCCCGTGCGGCACGGCTCTCCTTGCCCGCCCACCCAGACTGCCACCTCAGCAGCCCTCAGAGGATCCATCCCAGCCGGGTAAGCGCACAGCACAGACTGGAGAAGCTGAGGGCAGCCGTTATTGGTTGCTTGTTCTGAGCAAGAACCCCTGATTGGACTACCGCCTTGTGCTTCAGCCCCTGCTAGGTCTTTCCTCCTCTGTGTCTCTCAGGGCTTACCGCCCATTCATTTCAGTGGGAAAAAGCCGAAAATTTTCATTGAATTTGAGAAATTTGTTTGTATTTGCTGCTGTGTACATTTTGTGAATGTTTTAAAGGCAATTTACTGCTCACTACTGGTTAGCCGTGTGTGTTTAAATTTGGAATCTGTACAGCTAATTTCTCAGTACTGCTTACAACACCTGCTGAACTTGCGAGACTTCTCTAAATGCTGACCACTCTAAACTTTCTTTTTACAGCTCTGGCTCTGCTTTCCTCCCCCTTCAATCTCACTTAATTTCATCTGCCTCCCATAGCTTTTTCTTTCCCCTAGTTGCTACACCACTCAACCTTCTTGGCACCAGGCTGATTGCTTTTGGACCTGTCTGTCTTTGAACACCCCCCCTTTTAATTCATCTTCTCTCAGCCACTCTTTGGCGCTGATTCTCACGCCCACGATTGGTGCCTCGTTGCCCTTTTGTCCTCGCCTCCCTAAAAGATAACTGATCTCTCTCTATCCCTCCTTAGACCTCAGCTCCTGACTCGGGCTTGCTCCTGTGCGGCGTGGCTCTCCTAGCCTGCCCGCCCTGACTGCCACCTCAGCAGCCCTCGGAGGATCCATTCCAGCCGGGTAAGTGCACAGCACAGACCGGGGAAGCCGAGAGCAGCCTTGATTGGTTGCTGTCTCTTAGCAGGAACCCCTTATTGGAGTATCGCCTTGTGCCTCAGCTCCTGATAGGTCTTTCCTCCTCTGTGTCTCTCAGAGCTTAGCGCCCATTCATTTCAGCGGGGAAAAAGCCAAAAATGTTCATTGAATTGGGGAAATGCGTTTGTATTAGCTGCTGTGTTCATTTTGTGAATGTTTTAAAGCCAATTTACTGCTCACTACTGGTTAGCCGTGTGTGTTTAAATTTAGAATCTGTACAGCTAATTTCTTAATACTGCTTACAAAACCTGCTGAACTTGGAGGACTTCTCTAAATGCTGACCACTCTAAACTCTCTATTTACCGCACTAGCTCTGCTCTCTTCCCCCCTTCAATCTCACTTAATTTCGACTGCCTCCCATCATTTTCTCCTTCCCCTCGTTGCTACACCCATCGAACTTTTTCTTGCCAGGCTGATTGCTTTTGGACCTGTCTGTCTTTGGCCACCCTCTCCACCCCCCCCCCCCCATTCTAATCCCTCTTCTCTCCACTACTCTATGGCGCTTGACTCTCACGCCCACTGATTAGTGCCCTGCATCACTCCCTTTTGTCCCTCGCCTCTCTAAAAGATAACTGATCTCTCTCTTTTCCCACCTTAGACCTCAGCCCTTGACTAGGGATTGCTCCTGTGCGACCTGGCTCTCCTATCCTGCCCTCCCAGACCGCCACCTCAGCAACCCTCGGAGGATCCATCCCAGCCGGGTAAGCGCACAGCACAGACCGGCAAAGCCGAGAACAGCTGTGATTGGTTGCTTCCTCTGAACAGGAACCCCTGATTGGACTGCTGCCTTGTGTCTCAACTCCTGATAGGTCTTTCCTCCTCTGTGTCTCTGAGGGTTTAGCGCCCATTCATTTCAGTTGGAAAAAGCCGAAAATTTTCATTGAATTGGGGAAATGTGTTTGTATTAGCTGCTGTGTACATTTTGTGAATGTTTTAAAGCCAATTTACTGCTCACTACTGGTTAGCCATGTGTGTTTAAATTTAGAATCTGTACAGCTAATTTCTTAGTACTGCTTACAACACCTGCTGAGCTTGGGAGACTTCTCTAAACGCTGACCACTCTAAACTCTCTTTTCGCCGCTCTGGTTCTGCTCTCCTTCTCTTCCCCCATCTCACTTAATTTCAACTGCCTTCCATCGTTTTCTCCTTCCCCTAGTTGCTACACCCCTTGACCTTTTTGGCACCAGGCTGATTGCTTTTGGACCTGTCTGTCTTGCCCCCCTCCCGCCCCATTCTAATCCCTCTTCTCTCCGCCACTCTACAGCGCTTGACTGTCACACCCACCGATTAGTGCCCTGCGTCACTCCCTTTTGTCCCGACCCTCGCCTCCCTAAACGCTAACTCATCTCTCTCCTTTCCCCCCTTAGACCTCAGACCCTGACTCGGGCTTTCTTCCATGCGGCGCGGCTCTCCTAGCCTGCCTGCCCAGACCGCCACCTCAGCAGCCCTTGGAGGATCCATCCCAGCCGGGTAAGTGCACAGCACAGACCGGGGAAGCCAAGAACAGCCATGATTGGTTGCTTGCTCTGAGCAGGAACCCCTGATTGGACTGCCGCCTTGTGTCTGAGCTCCTAATAGATCTTTCCTCCTCTGTGTCTCTCAGGGCTTAGCGCCCATTCATTTAAGTGAGAAAAAGCTGAAAATGTTCATGGAATTAGGGAAATGTGTTTGTATTAGCTGCTGTGTACATTTTGTGAATGTTTTAAAGCCAGTTTACTGCTCACTACTGGTTAACCATGTGTGTTTAAATTTAGAATCTATACAGCTAATTTCTTAGTACTGCTTACAATACCTGCTGAGCTTGGAAGACTTCTCTAAACGCTGACCACTCTAAACTCTCTTTTTGCCGCTCTGGCTCTGCTCTCCTTCTCTTCCCCCATCTCACTTAATTTCACCTGCCTCCCATCGCTTTCTCCTTCCTTTAGTTGCTACACCCCTCGACCTTTTTGGTGCCAGGCTGATTGCTTTTGGACCTGTCTGTCTTTGGCCTCCCTCCTCCCTCCCCCATTCTAATCCTCTTCTCTCCGCCACTCTATGGCGCTTGACTCTCATGCCCTCCGATTAGTGCAATGCGTCACTCCCTTTTGTCCCTCACCTCCCAAAAAGCTAACTGGTCTCTCTTCTTTCCCCCCTTAGACCTCAGACCCTGACTCGGGCTTGCTCCTGTGTGGTGCGGCTCTCCTAGCCTGCCTGCCCAGACCGCCACCTCAGCAGCCCTTGGAGGATCCATCCCAGCTGGGTAAGCACACAGCACAGACCGGGGAAGCCGAGGGCAGCCGTGATTTGTTGCTTGCTCTGAGCAGGAACCCCTGATTGGACTTCCGACTTGTGCCTCCGCTCCTGATAGGTCTTTCCTCCTCTGTGTCTCTCAGGGCTTAGCGCCCATTCATTTCAGTGGGAAAAAGCCGAAAATTTTCACCCGCCCCCCTGCCTTTATTAAATAGAGCCTAACTCCACCCCTCCTCTCTCTGATCCCTCCCTGCCTCTATCCTATTGGTCCCTCCTAGGTGGCAGTTGTCCTGACTCTGCCCTGTCTTCTCCTCTACACCTCCCCCTCCACTGTCTCTTCAACTCTTTTCTCTCACATAATGGGCTTTGCACAGGCTTACTTGAAATATCTCTCTAGTCATGCATCTTCATTGATACTATGTTTGCTCTTACTATCCTCTCTATACCTCACCTCTCCTACCTCCCTGGAGCCTACCACCCCTCTCCCCCCCGACCAACCAGCTAAACACCCAATATCGCCACCTAGGCACCTCGCACTATGAGCACCACTCTCCCTCAAGGACATCTGACATCTTTAACTGGCTGCTCCGCAACTCCAGCAGACTCAGGCAATGGTCACTCCTATATCCTTCATCTCGCATGATGTTACTCTGGGGCAAGCACCAGCGATGCCAGACTAGTAACAACAAACCACTAATACAGAATATCACCTGCAAGAAACTCTGTCTGTGTGCCCTGAAGATCCTTCTCCTCCTCCTTCTAATATCAGGAGATGTGCATCCCAACCCAGTCCCCTCTATTACCACCAATGCCAGCAGCACAAAATCAACTGGGGGCCTAATCATCACCACTATTAACATCTGTAGCCTGATCCCTAAGCTCAACACCATCCAAGTCTTTGTAAACTAGCACTGCCCTGATATTCTAGCAATTGTTGAAACATGGCTGTTGCCAAAAATCCCGGACTCAGCAACTGCACTGCCAGGATATAACGTCTACAGACTGGACCGTGTATCCAAAAGAGGTGGTGGTTGTGCAATCTACACTAAGGACTGTCTCATTGGTTGCCCCATCTCTACTCCACTCCATGACTCCACTGCTCAGATCTTGCCTATTAAACTACTTTTAGATGCACACAACAAAACCCTCACAATAATCTCAGTCTACATCCCTCCTAAAGACCAAGGGAATAGCCTCAAAACTGTTCTGGACTTCATCAATTCCCAACTAGTAGGTGCAGAGAAAATTACATTAGGTGATTTCAATATCAATTGGCTCTCACCAGATGCTGCTCTATCTCAGGATGCTATATCATCAGCAAACCTCTCACAAATGGTTCTCTCCACCACCAGAAAGAACTATGAAACAGGCACTACTATTTTACTGGACTGGGTCCTTACCAGTCATCCATCTCATATTGCCAGCACCTCAGTTCTTCCTGACTCACTAAGCCACCACTCACCCATTATATGTGAATGGTCAAATAAAGTCCATAAGCCCCCATCTAAAGTCATCACTAGCAGAGTGCTCCCACGTGGCCAGCTAAGACACCTTAAATCCTACCTCAGTCGAATTGATTGGTCTCCCATTTTCCTCTCAACAGATGTTAGTACAGCTCTTGACCTCTTTATCTCCTCCTTCAACCCGGCTTGTGACACCTACGCCCCACTTAAAAAACGAAAAGTCAAAGAGCTCTGCAACCCATGGCTAACTGGAGAGCTACTTGCCCAGTTAAAGGCTCTGGACCACCTTTGGGCACTAGCTAGAGAATCTGGCACACAGCATGACATACAGAACTACAAATGTGCCCGCAATAACTGCACTAAATCCATACGACTACTGAAGAATGCCTACTACAAAGAAGCTCTCTTCAACTCCTGGGGAAAGGGGTCAGACTTCTGGAAGAATATCAAAGAAGTTACGGGGAAACCAACTAAATCCTCCCCTACCATGCTAAAGGTTGATGAGGTCATCACCCTTGATCTTCTGACCATCACAAACACATTCAATGATGCATTTACCGATCTCAGCAATGTCCTCCCCCCCCCGATTTCTTCCTTGACACTACCCACGCAATCCCCGATGATTCTCCTACAACTCTCCTGCCCTTCCACTTCAAAGAAATTAACCTCCACGATGCCCGAACACACAGCACCAAAGCAATTTCTAAGTCAAGATCTAGTGGGGACTCACTGGATCTAAAACTCCTAACCCTCACTATGGATGAGGTTCTGGTCCCACTCTCTCCCTTAGCACTGATCAGTTCCCTGACAAATGGAAGGTGGCTACTGTTACTCTAGTCCACAAAAGTGGGGACAAGACCTGCCATGTGAACTATCGACTGATTTCTATACTACCACCACTCTCCAAGGCACTCGAATGCATAGTACCCAACCAACTCATGGACTACCTTGACAATCACAGTCTCTTATGCCCACAACAACACGGCTTCAGAAAAGGTCAAAGCACCTCCTCTGCACTACTGGAGTTCACTGGAGCACTGCACAGCACATTGGACATGGGTCACTTAACCGGGGCCGTATTTGTAGATCTGACCAAGGCCTTTGATACAGTTCACCATCAGCTGCTGATCCAGCAACTCCAGCTTTTAGGTCTGTCTAATGACACTGTCTCAGTTATCTGTAAAACAGATTCCAACAAGTCAAAATTGTTGGAACACTCTCAGACTTCAGACCGGTCCAATCTGCTGTCCCTCAGGGGTCCATCCTGGGCCCATTACTCTTCAGCCTCTTTCTCAACATGCTCCCAAAATCCTGCACTGAACAGATTATTCTCTATACTGATGATGCTGTTATCTTCTCCTCCCAGAAGGACCCTCTGCTCCTGTAGATCAATCTTCAGCAAGGTTTTGCCGCCGTGGAAAACTGGTTCATTCATCATAAACTTGTCCTCAATCATAAAAAAAACAAAGTAATGCTCTTTCACAGCTCTCAAAACAGACATAGATCTCACCCCCTATCTATCTCTACCAGCAATGGCAACACCCTTAAGCAAATACAGTTGTTCAAATACCTAGGGTTATCCCTGGACTCAAATCTCTCCTATGGGGCACACATAGGCAATGTTGCCAAATCAGCTAATATGCACCTAGGCCTACTTACTGGCACAGACAACATCTTACTGCAGAAGCACTGAAGATTGCCATCCAAAGCTCGGTGGTTTCCATCATTGACTATGGTCTTCTAATATAGGGCTCTGCCTCTGCCCTGAAATGAATCTCAACTTCACTTAACAAAGCCTGCTCATCACTGGTGCTGATCGTCTCACTCATACATGCGACCTGTATGCCCGATCTGGCTGGCTTCAACTTTCAAATTGCATAAAATACCAAACCTGCATTATGGCAAAGAAAGTAACCATGGGCCTCACTCCACCAGGAGTCCAAGCACTACTTAGTTCTAGGCTAAAGCCACGTAACACTAGGGGCTCTGATTACCAGCTCCTTCAGGTTCTCCGACGTCGCACCTCACAGGGCCAAAGATCCTTTGCTTTCAGAGCACCTAGCTGGTTAAATGCGCTCGATCCTGACATCTCCTCCACTACCACCATTGGCTCCTTCAAACATAAACTCCACTCCTACCTTACCAACTCTAGCACCTGTGAGTGCCACATATAACCTCCTTAGCCCCCCCTCATTTTGCCACCTCCTTCTATCACCTACTACATCACCCCACTTCCTTTTCCTCTGTTGTTACTCTTTTAATTCTTCTTTCTCCTCAACACTCCTGACTCTTCTCCCTTCACCCCCCACCTCCTCTGATCCCTCTATGATTGTTTCCCTTCTGTTAACTAATTTCAGCCTACTTCCAATTTGATGACAATGCCCTTTGGCTGCTATTTCTGCCTTCCCTACCTCGTTCCTCATTCTTAACTTCACCTTCCACCCACCCCCCTACGTATCCCTCTGTTACTTGGTGTTTCACAAGTATACATTCGAATTATCTTAGCAATTTATTGAACAGTCCATTGTAACCTATTTATTGCTTTTTTTTTGTTCGTGTTCTTGTAACTTTTATTGTGTTTGTTCTCTGACGCGGAACCTTTGTAAAAGAGCCTGGCTCAAAGGTATTTGTAATCCTAGCTGTAATAAATAAATAAATAAATATTACTGAGGTCATATGCATGAAAACAGGATTGTTATTTCTTGAGGGTTCATTGGCTCCTATTGCTTCTTCCCAACCTGCTGTCATAATACTCTGCTTGTGACATCACAGCAGTTTCCATAGCAGCAGACTGCGATGTCACAACAGACTATCAACATTTCAAGTGGGGAATAAGCTATATAGGCAGATGAACTCTAAGGGATACAGATCTTGTTTTTGTGGGAATTTCTTCATTTATAAATAATGAAAAGGAGAAATCTGTACAAAGCCATAGAAGATATATGAAATAATAGCTGAACTGTGTCTGAACAGTATGTTTTTTTTTTCATATACATCTTTATGGTAGTTTTGTATGTTTGTCCTCCCACTTCCTCATCCGAGGCCCTGGTACACGGCCGTATGTGCATGTGGAGGTATGCACACACATCATGGCACCAGCTCAGCCCCTTCCACCCACCTGTAACAATGCTGCCCCCTTCCACCTATGCTTCCCACTGGACCGCCACCTAGTGGGAGTGGAACTGCGTGGGGCAACAACCCACCCCCATCACCCCCGGGAGAGGAGAGGAGAGCAGCCTGCCGGCTTGCTCAATCCTGCTCCTCCCCCCATGCCCTGGCATCCAGACAACCTGGGGTTGTTTCCCAACCTAGGTCACCCACATAGCGTGAAGTAAGGTGTCCAGCACCTCAGCCCTCAGCGCCACCAGGCTGGACTGAACATTATGTTTTTGAAGTTTTCCTAAAGGTGTCAGCTCCTCTAAATATGGTCAAATGTGTTTTGATCACATAGCCACCACAACCTGGAACTCAATATCACCCAAATTACGAAATTTACCTACATACTCATCTTTCAAGATAGCCATGACAGAACTCTTTTAAGTGGTGTTGTTGTAACTAATATTTTATACCCTGTTGTTCATGAATGTTCTTGTAAATTAATGTCATACGTGATGTAATGTTCTTCCTCTGTGATTGTCATTGTATACAGGATGGCCCTGAAAACAGGCTTGCCTAGTGCCCTATCATGTTAAAAATGTAAATAAACCTAAATAAACTTGAAACTTGACTCTTAAAGGAGGTGGCAATTAGCACCTCTCATGGCAGGCTGTCTCAGTTTAACACTGCCAGGAATCAGAGACAGATTAAGCAGGGAACATTGATCTGAGCAGACTGGGTGTGCCAAGCAATCCTTTACTGCTGACAAATTCTAAGGGCCCAATTTTTAAATGGGATATGCCCAATGCAGGGAACTTGCGGCAGGGTTTTTGATGCAAGTGGCAACTTGTGGCAAACTGGGGTGATCGCAATTTTAGAAATTCCCCTGCCGCAAGTCCCCAACACAGCACAGTTAGACCAGCTCCCCACTGGTCTAATACTGCATCTGCAGGGGTACCCTTTTCCATGGGGCTTGTGCCAAACCTTTGGCGCAAGCTGTTGTAAAGCGGGAAAAGTGTCATAACTGCGCCAGCCCTTCCAAAATTGGACTGCAGTGCATCTGAGGGCTTTGGCACAGCTGCGACTAACTTTGCAGTGGACACTGGGCTTGCCGTAAGCCCTGTGTTGACCTTTGAAAATCAGGCCCCATGTTTCTATGAATCAGTGAGCGGTTCTTTTCTGCTGACAAATTCTATGTTTCTGTGAATCACAGAGCTCCTTTTAAAGTCAAACAGGGCATCAGTGACAATGGGAAAAATGCAGTGTTGGATCAGCAGCAGCTAAAATGTACCCCTCCCCTATGCACAAAGAAACTAGTTTTCTGTCACCTAACCATGTATGTACCATTAGGGAGGGCTTTGACATAGCACACTGCTTTTTACCAGTGCTCTGCAATCCATCCACAGGGCCTCAGAGTGAGAGTTCCCTTTCCTCTAGCCCACAGCACCACACACATAGCATATATATATATATATATATATATATATATATATATTACTTTTAACAGCTGACACAATAAATTATATGGGGCAATTACAGGAATTTGCCATAGCTTCCTGCAAGAAGCATAAATAATCTTTTATAATCCTACCCTGCTGTCTCTTAACCTGCCACTGCCGGTTTTAAAGCTGCAGTTAAAATACATTGCTCATTCAGGTGCAGGTCCACAGCAAGCAAGCTGCCATGCAAGTAAAAGTTAAAGCAGGGTAGGACTATCCAGCTCCTCAAGTTAAGATCTATCTTTTCACAGGGCCATGTGCATCAGGTCAGCACACCATCTATATAGCATTAGAACCAAGCCAGTACCCTATGCTAGTTACACTACTTAGGATTAGTTGGCATGGTGATGATGTGTTATCAATTTATTGGATTTGGGGGAGTTTGACCCCCAACCCACACACAATCTCCATGTTAAAAAAAATCATGGGGGGGTGAGGAGGGGTACAGAGCCCCACAGCTGAAAGAAATTGATTAAATTATACATATACATACAGCGTAACTAGCATGGTCCATAGCCCGCCACGAAACACTGAATAAAATTAACAAATTTAAGTGAACAGTCAAGCACAACTCACAAACACATATAGCACAACATAGCCAATAGTTTTTTTCTTCAGTTTCTATAAGGGTTTTGGCAGTTGAACTACAGCTCCTTTAAAAAAAAAATCCAAATTATTCGAAACCACAGCAAGGACTACACAGAGCAACAATGATATAGAGATCCTCCCCCTGTCTGAATCAGCATGAAACATAACTTAATCACACTTTTTTAAATTAGCAGAGCATGACCAACACAGAAATAAATAATTTAAAGTCCCTAAAAATAACAATAATTAAGACAAGTGTCTACATCACATCTGTGCTTTTAACAGAAACCCTTTTCCGTGATATGTAGGAAGGGATAAGGTAGCTATAGGCATGAGTCTGTGCTCCCCAAAAACAAAAGGCAGTACATTTTCTGCGCGGTTTTAGCTCAAGCAAGCTCAGTAATGCAGGCCTCTTCATGAATATTAGAGAGGTGCTGGCTGCTACCTTATTACAACAATTAAAAAAATACAGTAATGCATATAAGTAGCAAGCTATACAATAACAAAAAGTTAACATTTTGCTCAGAAATGAATCAGTTGTTCATTCATTCATGCATGGACTATGGTTTAGGCTTACCTGTCTCCCTGATCCTGCTTCAGTATTATCCTCCTTGTTGGCTGCTCCAGCTTCTCCCTATATTCTTTTTCTGTCTATTAATGCCAGTAGCTGGCTAGCTAGCCTATAAACAACAGCAAGATAATTTTGGTCAGGCTAACCAGAGAATGTTTTAGGCCACTGGGGGAAAAAGGGTTCCTCTAGGCTGCTCCAATTCTGGAGTCTGGGCTATCTGAAAATCTTGCTTGCTTGTTACAGCTGCTGCCTGCAACATTACTAATCCTACAACTGAAACAAGTTATGATCAAGCACTTTTGTGAATGTTTAATGCTGCTGCTCTGTCAGTTGTCGGGTCTGCTACACTGGCTTCTTCTTTGTTTTTTCAGTGCTCCTCGCGGCGTCAGGCGCTCTCCTCTCTAGGGCTTCTGCTGATCATGTTAGGTGCTGCTGAACCAGGCTGCCTGACTCCAGATGTCAGGCTGGCTATTGGGAAAAGGCTGGGGCCTGTGGTCTCCTTTTGTACTGTAGAGAGAGAGAGAGAGAGAGAGAGACCTGAGGGGGAGGCAGGTAATAAATGCATCCATTCATCACTGCTGGGAAACAGGCTAACAGGCCCTGCATATTTGGTTTAAACCATATCACTTGCGTATCAGAGCTCACACTACAGACTGACGTGATAAACCCTTTAATATTATTATTGTATAATATTTGTATTATAAACAAATGGTCTGTGTTATGTGCTTGTCTGCCTGACAATCCAGTCAGCAGTGACAAGTGACCTTTGACTTCAGGTGTCAGTGTGTCTGAAAGCTGCAGAATATGTGAAATGGACCAGTTTACACGAGAATGGGTCCTGAAGGAACTGGAAGTAATAAGAGTTGATAAACCAATGGGGCCAGATGGGGTGCACCCCAGGGTCCTTAAAGAACTAAGAGAGGTGGTGGCTGAACCTCTGGCTATCCTGTTTAGCTGATCACTGGAAACAGGGGAGGTACCCAAATACTGGAGGACAGCAAATGTAGTCCCCTTATACAAAAGTGGGAACAAAGAGGAAGCAGGGAACTACAGACCAGTCAGCCTCACCTCAGTAGTGGGGAAGATCATGGAAGCACTACTGAAGGAGAGATTGGTGGAACATCTGGTTGTCAATGGACTACAGGACCCAAGGCAGCATGGTTTCACCAGGGGGAGGTCATGTCAGACCAACCTCGTTGAATTTTTTGACTGGGTGACTAGGGAGGTGGATCAGGGGAGGGCAGTGGACATGGCCTATCTGGACTTCAGCAAGGCCTTTGACACTGTGCCACATAGAAGACTATTACACAAACTGAGGAATATGGGTGTGGGCAGGACAGTAGTGTGGTGGGTAGGTAACTGGCTGGGTGGCAGGACACAGAGGGTGGTGGTAAATGGCTGTCACTCCACAGAGGGAAGAGTGACCAGTGGGGTACCACAGGGATCAGTGCTGGGACCGGTCCTATTCAACATCTTCATCAGTGACATTGCGCAGGACCTAGAAGGCAAAATTTCACAGTTCGCTGATGACACAAAGCTCTGTAACAGAGTAGACACACCAGAGGGTGTAGACAGAATGAGAAGGACCTGCAGAAACTTGAAGAATGGTCAGGGTTTGGCAGTTGAAATTCAATGCAAAGTGCAAGATAATGCATATAGGGCACAAAAGCCCTGGCACAATATATCAGTTGGGGGTGAGGATATAGCATGCACCAAGCAGGAAAGGGATCTTGGGGTTGTCATCTCTGATGACCTCAAAATGGGGAAACAGTGTGACAAGGCAGCAGGTAAAGCAAATAGGATGCTGGGATGTATAGGCAGGGCATCACCAGCAGGAAAGGAGGTCATAATTCCGCTATACAAGACACTAGTGAGGCCCCACCTGGAGTACAGTGTACAGTTCTGGAGACCATACCTACGTAAGGACATAGACAGGGTAGAGAAGGGTCAGAGGAGGGCAACAAAGATGGTGCATGGATTGCATCACAAGTCCTATGAAGACAGGTTGAAGGAACTGAACATGTACTCCCTGGAGGAGAGAGGGAGAGGGATATGATAGAGACATACAAGTATCTTACAGGGAGGAACAGGGTGCAGGAAAACACTATTTTAAGCGAAAAAGATGTTCCAGGACTAGAGGGCATGGGATGAAGTTGGAGGAGGATGATTCAGAGGAAACATGAGAAAGAATTTCTTCACAGAACGGGTGGTGGACAAGTGGAACACCCTGCCAGAGGAAGTGGTGGGGGCTGAAACAATCACGGGATTTAAGAATGCATGGGATAGACATAAAGGAATTCTGGAGGTCAGGGGTAAGGGGCAACAGACTTCTAGGACAACAAACTGAACTTACAAGCTCAAATGGGCAGACTGGGTGGGCCATAGGCCCTTATCTGCCGACACTGTCTATGTATCTATGTATCTATGTAAGTAAAGAGAAACCATAATTAAAGGTGTCCTGTTTTGTCTTAATTAGAACTTTCTGGCCATCTGCCAGGATATAGGCCTCATAAACTTTTATGGTTTTTGCAGGAAAGGCTAATTTGATAGCAGGACCGTGTTATAAGTCGTAAACCCTTAGATCTTCTCTGGGAAACAGAAACCAGCAGACATCAAAGAGAAATATTTGATCACAGGCTGTCATATCTGGAAAATGGCTAATTGCTGATTTTTCACAATAAGAACTTACATCCTTGCAGATAACTATGTTAAGGAAAATTATGTTAAGAATTAACTCTAAGGGAGGGTCTAACTGACCTCACAAAAGGGGTGGGGAGATGCATCCTGAAATTATCCTGCATCTGGTGAAAGTGTGTCATATCATTCTGGACTTTTAATTCTCTGGACTTACAAAAGCACTTAAAGGGTAACAACTGGATAGGAAGGAACTTAAGTATTTGAAATAGGATTTTGTATTCTGTAACTTTCCATTTTTTTATATGACTGTAGGATGATGACAGAATTGCTCTGCGTCTGATTTTTCCTGTTTTACAATTTTTTAGTAAACCATATTTTCTTTAAAATACTGCCTGTGCTCTTTCTGTTATTTTACATGTGATACATGCAATTGCTGAATCTGTGTTTAAGTCTGACAGCTGATAAGAGCTTGAATGGTGCTACTAAGCTTACTTAAAGGTAAGAATATACCTAGGTCTCATATAGAGTTGTAAGGGTACATTTTGGATACCTGGCTTGGTGTACCTGGGCGAAGGATTGTACTGCATTCCTGAAGAGGGTACATATCTGAGCCTGAAAATTGGGTATACTAGCATAAGGTTCATATTTTGACTCCCTCCGGAACTCGAGGCTAATAGGTGATTCGGACCCAAAACAGACAGGAGAGTTACCCTGTATGTCACCTGTTCACACTATTGCACTATAAGATTGGCACTGTGGGATGAGAGGGCCTGACCTGCGGAGTGCGTTTGTGACACAGACAAACATACCCGATTGGCTGTTGGTGCACTCGCATGATGTCAGATACTGACTGGCATCGTTACTCAGAAGCTGAACACTGAGCATATTGGCTGTGTTTAAATCAGCAGGGCAGTCAAAGTTAAAATGCAGGATCTCCAACAAAGCAATTGGGCAGGGGGTTGAAATCAGGATTTCCCCAAAAAAATCAGGACACCTGAGAGGTATGGTTGTTACTACTCATAATTTGCACATTGTTCCTGCTTGTTTGCACTACCATGTGTTCTGAATTGTATTCACTCCATGTACCTTTTTCCCCGGGTCACTCTGTGTACCTCTACCTCTGGGTCACTCTAGGAAACAAGCATTGACTCAGTGTTCCTTTACCGGTCAGTAATTTTTACATCAATAAATAAATAAATCTCTGGAACTAGCCCTTTGTTTAGTGTGCCTTTCCTGGTACATAAATAAATAAATGCACCTTCCATTTATTATCCATTTTCAGTTTGCCTTATCCCTACACACAAAATATCCAAAACTGAAAATTTAAACACAGTACATTTTCAGGCTTGCTTAAGCCTCCTCTGGAACAAGGTTGGGGCCTCCCAAGGGAGGCTGGCCTCACCATTTGAGAAGCACTGGGATACACCATTGATTTTGCCCATTGTACACCCAATCAGTGATTCCACAGCAAGCATCTTTGACTCCTGCCACTAACTCTCCTTTTCACCAGTACCATAATCTTCCCACCATGGGACAAATGTTGGGTTTATATCCCCCTTATATAACAATCCATCTCAACTACTTCTGTTCGGACTTATATGATTTACGGTTAATAGCAAAATTCAGTTTTTCCATTTTCTAAATATCACCTCACCATAGCTGTGAGCACAGCAGATTACAAGGACCAAGATAATGTGTGGCAGGGATAAGGGGTATGCTTTACGGTGAGTATAAGCTAAGGTGCCATTTAAAGAAAGTGCATTTATGGGGTTAATGTTTAAGCCCCAACTAAGGTTCTAAAATGTGATCAAGAAATATATTATGAAATGTAAGCGATGTGTTTCCTGTCTATCCTTCAAATGTTTATTAAGTAATATCCTGTTTATGCGTGTATTATGTAATGTGTTCTGCTTAGGACCGTAATTTTAGGTGCCTGCATTTGTACCTCTAATCACCCAGTGGTTTTGAAGGTTTACGGGGAATGTTTCCCACCCTTTGGGGTATAGTGTATGAATAGGGGCTGCAGCTCACCAAAAGTGTTCTTGAGTCTCGAGTTCCAGCCTAAAGTAAGCAGTTCCAGTTTGGCACCCAAGGGTGCACATCTGTGGCTGCATCCAGACAAGGGAGCCTGCAAGCCCAGGGATTGTGGCATGGCTGCCAGGTCTGAGTGGCACTTGTTCCCTCCACTACGGGTCTCTGGAGGCTGAGGCCCTAGGCAGAGTCCTAGATCAGGGTCAGTGGGATCCTGTTGGGAACTCACCTTCAGACCTATCTGTCCTGTATCCTGTTGCGCAGGTGGAGGTGGAGGAGACAAATCCTGTGCTAGTGAAGGACAGTCAGCCTAGAACAAGAGGCCTGTACGTAAATGGTGAAATACCAGAGCAGCTGGTGCTGAGATTCGGAACCCCAGCGGTTGGGACAGACTTGTTCACTTGGTTAGCGACTGTTGCATCTATGACCGCATTAGGTTCTGACTTCCTATGAAGGCACAGGCCACTGAGGTAACAGCTAAAATATGAACATATGAAAAATGCCATCAGATACAGGCCATATGGTCTATGTAGTCTGCAGCAATCAGCCTAGTACTCTGCAGCTGCCCCCCCGTTATAGTAGTGACCCTCCCCTGACCCTTTCCCATCCCCTCTTAAAACTGCCCACCCTTCTCTAGGGGTAGTAGTAGTAGTAGTAGTAGTGCCTTCTCATTTCCCTCCTGAACCTTCCCATCCAATTTCAGACTGTGACTCCTAGTGTCTCTCCCTCCCTTTAATCTAAAAATTCCCTCTGTACTAACCTTATTTATGCCCTTCATATATTTGAAGGTTTCTATCATATCCCCTCTATCCCTCCTCTTCTCCAGGGAGTACATGTTGAGTTCCCTCAGTCTCTCCTCATAGGGCTTGCCCTCCATTCCAATGATCATCCTGGTTGCTCTGTGCTGGATTCCCTCCAGTAGATTGACATCTTTCTTTAGGTAGGGATGCCAGAACTGTACGCAATACTCCAGGTTCGGTCTGACCAGTGACCTGTACGGTGGCAGGATGACCTCCCCCTTCCTTGAGGTGATTCCTCTGGCACTACACCTCAAAATCTTATTTGTTTTAGCTGCTGCCTTCCTGCACTGTGCTGAGTGGTTTGTTTGCCCTATGATTAGCATCCGAAGAGCCTTCTCCCTCCTCTGTAATGCATATCTGTACCCCCCAACCCCAGCCTGTAGCAATACTTTGAGTTCCTGGCTCCCAAGTGCATGACTTTGCACTTTTTTGTGCTGAATCCCAGCTGTCACATGTCCAACCAGTGCTCAGGTTGTCCAGATCTTCCTGCAGTCCTAACTGCCCCTCTGCGTTGTCCACCACTGCACCAATCTTTGTGTCATCAACAAACAGGCTGATCTTATTCTTAATCCCTTCTGAGATGTTGGCAATAAAGATGCCAAACAACAGAGGACCCAGCCCCAAGCCTTGAGGAACCTCACTCGTTACAGCCCTTGGAGTTGAGAGTCCCTTCCCACAACAACTACCCTCTGCTGCCTATCCTGCAGCCAGTACTTGACCCACTCCACCAGCTTCTGTACTGCCCCCAGATATCCCAGTTTGCTAATCAACCTACCATGTGGCACTGAATCAAAGGCTTTGCAGAGGTCCAGATACAGGACATCCACTGCCTGACCCCTGTCAAGTGCTCTGGTCACCCAGTCATAAAAGTCAACCAGGTTGGTCTAGTAGGATCTCCCCAAGACAAACCTGTGCTGCCTGCTGTCCTGGAGACCATTCTCTTCCAGGAAGGCTACTAGCCTCTCCTTGAGGATGGTCTCCATTAGCTTCCCCACAGTGGAGGTGAGGCTGACTGGTCTGCAGTTCCCTTGTCCATTCTTGGGTCCACTTTTGTGGAGGGGCACCACATGTGCGATCCTCCAGTCTTGGAATATGCAATCAGTCCCCAGAAAGGTGTTTAACAAGTCTGCCAGTATTCCCGCCAGGATCTCTGCCAGCTCCCTCATTACCTTGGGGTATATGCCATCTGGGCCTGGTGCCTTATCCACCCTCAGGGCCCTAAGGCCTTCCAGGACCCTGCTCACTGGGATTTCCCCATCCGTTATCTCCACCCCCATTCTCACCCTTCCCTTCCCTTGTGGCATTGGCCCCGTCTTCTCCCTGGTAAGCACAGAACACAAGTAGTCACTGAGCATCTCTGCTTGCTCCACCCTCTTCTCTGCCCAGCCCCCTACTACCTTAATCCTGACACTCTGATCCTACAGCTTCTCCTCTCCCTTATGTATTTGAAGAAATAATTTTCCCCTTCTCTGATCCCCTGTGCCAGCCTAAGCTCCCTTGCTGTGTTGGCTGCCCTGAATGATGTGCTCACCTCACTTGATTTCTTCATGTACTCCTCCTTATCCTCCCCCCATTTGGATGTATTTTCTGAAGGCAGCCCTTTCTTCCTTAACCCTCCCTAACACCTCCCTACTTAAACAACTTGGCCTCTTTGACCCGGCCTTTTTGCTCTGGAACTTTGAACAAGTGTTAGTGGTCTCTGCTAACCCAAGTTTGATAATCTCCCATTTCTGGTTATTATCCATGTGTGGGCTAATACTAGCAAAGTGCCCCCTGTATGTCCCTCATCCTTCTAAAGTCTGCCCATCTGAAGTCCATCACCTTTGTCTTGGTAGTGGCTGTCTCTTTTACCCAAACTGAGTGAGAACCACAGGTACCACCTATTGGTCCTTGGGTCATCGGCATGCTTCTGCTACTCTCTCGAAGGTGGAGATGTAGGCTTCAGTGTCATCCCCTTCAGTCAATTTTAGCAATCTTAATGTCCTTAGGTGCTTTGATGTCCCGGGGTATATTAGGTCTAGATATCCCCATGCCTTGCATGGCATGGAGGGTATCTTTCCATCGGGCCTCATTCTGTTTCTGTTCCATCTCCCTCCATCTCTCCATGTCCATTTGCCTGCTACATAACCATCGTAACAGGGGCCAGCCGGCTCTATTGGAGACTGAGGTTTGAGAGGGCTAAGAAGCAGAAGGAACATGCCCCAAACCTACAGAGCTACAGGGAGTTTCTGTGCACAGAAAAAAAACAGGTACCATTTTAACTAAATTAGATATTTAACCCTAGAAGGCATTGAAATATATCTCTTTAGAATATTTGTACGAAGTAAACCTTCTGTATAGGACTGTCTCACAGTCTAATATTGATTTCTGCACCCTGAAGTTTATTTGAACTGCAGCCAAAATCTAGTGCTGCAAACATAACTAAACAAAACAAAACTCTTCTTGGTTATATTCATAAAACCTAAGTCCAACCTAAAGGAAATAAAACTCTTAAAAACAGGAAAGATCTTCCTTTTATATCCATACTTTCTATATATGCACCTTTGTACATATTTTTATTTAAGCGCTTTATCTTTTAGTGTATATTTCTCTCTTTGCTGTGATATCTGAACCGAGCTTTAACACCTGCCAGAACTGCAGCTAGCAATTGGCTCTGCAGGGGAACCCTAAAAAAGCAAAATCAGTGCATTACAATGCACACCCTTACAGCTTGCTAACATAGGGTTTTCACCTGCAAATTTCATATTTTTGCGAGTGGAACTCGCTCGCTGTACTTGCACATTTGCAAGGGTATGAGCGCACATTCATACAGTAGCAAGAAGATACTGGTACGGGAAGGGGGAACAGGTAGCAGATTCCCAGAGACCTCAATAGAGCTAGAGGACAGAGAGAACATACTACAGGTGGCCTGCCTGTAGATGGGGAAAAACAGAGAGAAAACAAAGAAGAAAGAGTTGTTTTTTTTTTAAGTGCTGTTGCAACAGACTTGAGTCAGACAGAGGAAAGAAAGTACAAGACCTCCAGGGAATTACTACCCTTCCACAGTGTGTCTGGGTGGGTATATCCCTTTGTGGTCCCATAGTGCCAGACAGCACTGCTTACACCCTGTGTTCTACAGGGACAGGCGCCACCTGATCCTCTGGTCCTAATCACTGCTACGGGTTGACATCAGTTAAGTGTAATTCCCCAAGTGTTAAGAAAAGCAGAAGGGGAAATTGTGTAACCTGAGAAATATCTATATGTTATGACTGGAGAGAGAGTAGATCTGGCTGTAAATAGGTGCAATGTGTCTAAGCTGCTAATCAGATTCAAACCCATAACCTGCTGGACTGGGGCATGTAGAGTAACTGCGATTATTGCTGTTCTAAACTGGGCCCATAAACAGCAGCTGTGGCGGCTGTAGGTTCCACTACCTCAAGTGTGTGCACCACTTCTGTAAATAAATGTTTGGCGTTTTTGCAAAAGAAGTTAAGTCTAAGAGTCTTGCCCTGTGTTTATGATTTTCTAAGGGTACAGCGTTGTACCTGCAATGTGGCCTGTTACTACAAACTGAAAGTAAAGCTGTATAGTGAAAATACAAATGAGCTGCCTGGGCAAAAGTGACAGTAAAGCTCTAAAGCGAGGAGGCCAACCCCCTATTGCCTTGCTTGTGACGGAAGTGTATAATTCCTGGTTCAAGTTTAAATGTATTTTTTGACCAAAAAATTTGGCCCCATTTTACCCCCTGGGGCCAAAGGAGTGATGGATCAATACAGGGAGGAAGAGGAGGTGAAGACTACTAACAGGAATTTGGGGAACACCAAAGAGGCACCCTACACATAGCACCCAGGTTGGGCTGCCATGCCAGGTGACAGGACAACCATGGCATCTCCTCCATCCTTGCACTGCAAGGGCCACCAAATAGAAAAGAGGTAGTGGCCCACCTCTTCTTGTCACTAGCAAAGAATCAGGATGGCCTAGCAAAGCCATGCCATTCTGCAGGGACATTTATAGCTGCATCTATCAGGGCTCACCGCCAGGAGTGGGATCTTAGTGCAAATCCTGAGACCTGTACAATGCTAGAGAGGGAGCTCCTAGTGAGACTGAATCATCCAATACCCCTAGAGAAGGGATTCACCAATAAAATTAGGTTATTGTACACCACTCCTCACCACTGTAGGGACCATGACAGAATGGAAAACAGGTATAGCTTCACGTGGAGCTGCTCATCCTGGATTTGGAATGGGACTGGTTGTTGGTCTTTTGCTACTCTGTGCTCCTGGCTGCATGTGTTCCTGCATGTGACAAGGCATGCTGCAACTTGCAAAACTGGTATAACAGCTGTGCAACAGAACTGTGCATAGACTGTGATGGACATTGCTGAAGACATAGCATCACCCAGGACTCAGCTTCTTCATTGCACTTTGCTTTGAAGACCACTAGCTTTCACATTCAACCCCCGTCAGGATGAAGCTGATTACAGGATTGAGCCATCAAAATTTTGGTTTGAGGGGACTTTGCTGGAACAGCAGGGCCATCTGGGCTGAAAACTATTTGTGCCAGGATACCACTAGAACCTTTCTGATGGATTTTCGAATTGGTGCTCTAAGCTAGAAAGGACACTCAAAACTGGATTCAAACTGTGTATCTCTCTAGAGTTACTTCTACAGCTCCAATTAAGCAGCCTAACTCAGAGGACCCTAATTCCACTACACAACAGCACCCTGTTCAGGACATGGTTTTTGTGTGCCTTGAATGCCTCAGACCTGCTATGGGGACTGAGCAAATGGTTTCTCACTGCCCAGCATGCCTCCAGATCTACATATGACCACCTGCCAACCTGCATGTTGGCTGGGACATTGCAGGTTTACTTGAAAGTTCAGTGAAAAGCTGGACTGGGGCCCCTCCAACCTACTGTGTGCTTTATTTTTTTATTTATTTATTTAAATTTTGGTAACCGGGTAAGCTCACTGAGACAAAAAGTCCTTTTTTCAGGGGTGATCCAGAGGAAGGTACAAGGGGAGGTACAGAGTTACACAGTAATGCAAGATAGGTGTACAAAAACACCTGTACAATAGAACGTAGAGCACAATATAATGTACAAAAAGGCAAAAAGACATTATACACAAAATAATACAGCGAATATAGAGGCTGCAGTAACAAATGTTGCAGTTAAATACACGTTGCATAGGCTCAATTATACATATTTACATATCTACATACTGTACATGCAATAAATTAATCAGGCATTGCAAAAACGTCAGCAGGAGATACAGGCAGAACAGGGAACTTAGGGGCTGGGGTGAGGAGGAAGACAGATTAACAAAACTGGGATACATTGCATCCAGAGTAACTCATGGAGGGGTTGCAAGGCAGGGAGAAGACAGGAGTGAGGAAGGAAGGAAGCAGGATGAGACAATGGAGGGGGAATAAGTGGGGTTGGATGTAGCAGTGAGAGACCACTAGTTACAGGTGCAGACTTGAAGGGAGGCGCAGTGGGATGTGAGAGCTCTTGAAGGAGTAAAGAGAGGCATAGGTCAGAATGGTAGAGATCAGTGAGTTCCAGAGGGAGGGCCCAGAAAAGGCAAATGCACGCCGGCCTACTGCTAGGCGGGGTTTCGGGGTAGAGAGAAGAGGAAGGTCAGATGACCTTAAGGGACTTATAGAGGTTTTACATTGAATGATGTGAGAAAAGCAGGGAGAGGTGAAAGTATGGACAATCTTATAGGTCAGGCAAAGGGTGAGGTATTGTAGTCTGATTTCAAAGGATGACCAGCCAAGGGATTCAAGGGCAGAACAATGGTGCATCCTGGCATTAGCACACAAGGCAAAACAAGCGACCCTATGGTAGGTTTGTTGAGGTTTAGCAAGATGGGAGACTTGAGCAGAGTGGAGAGTAGGGGCACTATAGCAGATGAGCGGGAGCAATGAGGTAGATGTTATGGCCAGGAGAGAGGGGAGTGTGAGGTAGGGTAAGAGGCGGTACAGCAGCCCAAGCTTTTGGTGCATGGTCTTGACCACAGTTGAAACATGCATGTCAAAGGATAGGTGGGAGTCAAGTGTGACACCAAGATATTTAAAAGATTGAACTTTTGAATCCATCTTTGGGACAATTTGCTGCACTTTAACAGTTTGTCACTGTTGGAGCACCAAGGGTAGTCCAGGAAGTTGACATCGATCCAGGAGAAGGGCCATCAACAGGATTTGCTGTTCCTGAACAACCTCAGCCTCAGCTACAGTGGAGACTGGACATCCTTAGTACCAGTGACCAGTGTCCCACAGGGAATGCATCAGTGCAAGAAGGGCAGTCCAGATCAGAAACTGAACTCTAAAATATGATACCTTAATACTAACTATTTTTCTTATAGGTATTTTGTAGGCTTTCAAAAAGACTGTTTATTTTGGAACTGTTTATTAAGTGGCCATAGGGACTCAGTTACTGTTTAAACACTGCCTGTACCCCACCTACACCTTTATGTCTTATTTCTGTGTTACCTGGAACCCTCAGTCAAGTGCCTGCCAGTGCCGAGTGACCTCATGCTATGAATAATCAGGGATAACATAAAGGACTGAAAAGTGGATTTATGGTGAATCCTGCTGAAATGTTATCTGTTGCTGTTCTGTTGTGACCTTGGTTACTTAAAAGCCCTTCATACTTAAGGCATGGAGTTCCCTACCATGGGTGTGAACTATGTGTAATGTTATGATGTATTACTGTTATGAATTGTGATGGTAAGTATCTGACAGGGACATCCGATTTCACTTGGCATGGGTGAGAGTATCCCAGTTGTCAGCATAGTGGGTTACAAGGGCCAGGGTAATGTGTGCCAGTGATAAGGGCTTTATGACGAGTATAAGCTAAGGAATAAAGTGCACTTCTAGGGTTAATGTTACCCCCAGCCAAGGTTCTGAAATGTGATCATGCAATGTATTCTGAAATGCTAACAATGTGTTTCCTGTGTATCCTGCAAATGTTAACAAGGTATATTCTGTTTATGCAATGTGTAACATACTATAACGAGTTCTGCTTAGGACAGTAATTTTAAGTGCCTGCAGTTGCACTTCCAGTTGCCCAAGGGTTGGGAGGACTCCAAGACAATGTTTCCCATCATCTAGAGGCATATAAATAGGGTCTCTGGCCCACCAAAAGTGTTCTTGAGTCTTAAGTTCCTGTCTAAAGTAAGCAGTTCCAGTTTGGCAACAAAAGGCATGTGTGTCTCCAACTGCTACCATCCGAAAGGGCCTATGGGCCTAGGGAAGGTAGCAGGGTTCCTAGGTCTGGCTAGCACTGGTCCCCTCCAGTGTGAGTCTCTGGAGGCTTGGGCAATAGGTGGAGTCCGAGATTGGGGACAGCGGAAGCCTACTGGGGACTCACCCTCAAGGAAGTTCTCCTGATGGTGTGTGACCTATCTGTCCTGTATCCTGTTGCAGATGTGGAAGTGCAGCTGACAAATCATGTGCTTACAAGGAACATTTAGCTAGAGCAAGAGGCCTGCAGAAAAAAATCAGAACACCATGGCGCCAAGGTTCAGAACCCGAGGGGCAGGGACAGACTTGTTCAGTTGGTAAGTCACTGTTATATCTGAGACTGCATTAAGTTCTGACACCTACTACCCAAAGATGCAGGTATGGGGGTTCCGCACATGCTGCTGAGGTACTGTAGAAGCCAAACTACTCTCTGTTCTGTGTGACTGTGTGTCTGGGAGGGTATATCCCTTCGTTGTCCCATAGTGCGAGGCAGTGCCACTTACTCCCTCTGTAACTGTAATTCCCTGAGTGTTAACAGAAGTCAAAGGGGAAAATGTGTCAGCAAAGAAATAGCTATACATTATGGGCTAGAAAGAAAGTAAAAAAGGCTATAAACATATGGAAGGTGTCCTCCGGCTTCCAGAGGAAAGATAATGCCATGCTGGGCAGCCATCTGAGGGGGTCTGCTCTGATTTTGTTTGCAACAAGTTTTTATAAGGGGGAATCCATTTTGTTTCATTTCACTTGTTCATTTTTGGATTTTACTTTGTTTTTCATTTTACTCTGTTTACCTTGCTTTTGGATTTTATTTGCTCATATCTGCGTTTTGCTTTTGCGGTGTCTAGACAGATGATAGGTGTAGGATGTAGTGTTAGCGGTAGTCAGGGCACTTAGTGAGGTAGCTTGAGGAGCTAGCTTTATTGTTTTCAGAGAGGGTCGGACAGTGCATGGTGAGGTGGTACTGAAGCTGGGTGCCGGGTGTCGTTGCAGAGCACAGGTCGCAGAGTTGCAAGTCCAGAGTCCAGATCACCAGGTTGTATGTGACTATGTTTTGTTCAGTACGTTTGGAGCAAGTTTAGAGGAGAGGATTGTAACTTGCTCAACCGTGGTTGCTGCAAATGCAGTTGTTGCTGTATTAGGGCAGTATACTGTTGCCGTGGCTGCTGTAATTTTGGGACCTCTTCTGGTGACTGAAAGAATGTGTTTCTGAATGAAAAGCCTGGTGTTTGTTAGTGCATCCATTTGATCCTTACACTGAGGGTCTGACTGTTGGTTCCCAGGGTGGTGAGAGAAGCCGGGGGGGGGGCTTCAGGCCTCTAGCCTAATTTTGGACTCTGGACTTTGTGAGTTAGAGGGGCAATAGTGAGTGGTTACCCTAGTTTTATATTTATGCATGCTCCATCTAATATACCCTCCATCTTGTAAGTTTGATTACTACTGGGATTGCTCCTGGACAAATTGGTCCGGCTGCTTGGAAGGACGTAATCCTGGCTTGCTGCAAACACTCCCACACTGCACTATAGAACTCTGTCTAGAATTGTTTCAGATTCTCCTTACTGTTGTTTGCTCCCCCTAAGAACTTTGATCCTGGTTTTTACTTGGAAGAGGGGTGGGGGTGGTAGGGTTGGGGGTTTGGGGAAGTGTTTAGGAGGAGAGTTATGGGGTGGGGAGGTATTGTGGGGTGGGAGGTTTTAAGGTGAGTTTATAGAAACAGTAGATGTGCTGTTTTGGCCCCTCATGGTTATACTACTCCCCATCCCAACTTAGAGGCCTACAACCCTTCAACTCCCCCCCCACACACACACACTGCCAGAGAAAGTATACAACTGATGCAGGGAGGAGGGAAATCGCATGGAGAGACAGAAGGAAAACCTGTGGAGTGGGGAGTAATGGGGAGTGGTTCCTATTGGGGTTGTGTGGACCAGGAGACACCCTGGGGTTAGGAAAGGACTAGAGTGGGGTTCATCTTGTCTGGTTTCCATGGCCAGGGACCTTGCTGGACTGAGTGGACAAGCAGGCGTTGGGCCTGTTGGCTTTTTCCATCCACCTCAGGCAGTACTGTGCAATGCCAGATCGATAATAATAATAAGCTTTATTTATAAAGTGCAATTCTACAAGTCAAAGCACTGTACAATAATAAAATAGTAAAAAATGTTAAAATACAAGATTAAAGAAAATCCATAAAATTCTAGCAGTACAGAATACAAAAAGATTAGATAAAGTAATCACTGAACGCTTGTTGAAACAAATGAGTTTTCAAGGCTACCTTAAAGCTCTCCATGGTCGTGCACTCTCAAATCTGATGAGGTAGAGAATTCCACAGGGTAGGGGCTCCATACATAAAAGCACGAGCCCCAGATATTTTCAGCCAGACACTGGGAACCTCTAACAACCCCTTGTCAGTTGAGCGGAGAGGACGGCCACGGCTGTAGGGAATCAGAAGATCTTAAAGATAGCTTGGACCCTGTCCGTTCAGGGCCTTGTAGGTCAGAAGTCCGACCTTGAAGTTGATCTGCCACTGAACAGGCAGCCAGTGCAGTTCGCGTAGCATGGGAGTGATATGACTTGAATGAGGAGTCCCCATCAACAGCTGCGTTGCAGTGTTCTGCACCAGCTGCAAGCGATGGATATCAACCCCTGGAAGCCCCAGGTAAAGGGAGTTACAGTAGTCAAGGCATGAAGTCACGAAGGCGTGGATCAGTGTCGGAAGGTCGCCGGATGGAATAAGGTGCTTAATCCTGGTGATGTTCCTAAAATGGTAAACGGAAGACTTGACGACTGCCAGCATCTGTGAATGCTGTGTCAGCCCATCATCAAGAATCACCCCCAGGTGATTCTTGATGATGGGAATAAGACCCCAATTATGGTGGATCTTATTTTCTCCGTTGATGTAGCATGCAATACTGAGACCTGGCTGGGGGATGACTCTAGCCCAGTTCTGGTGGCGTTTGTCCCAGCTGGCTTCTCAGTGGTGCACTGCCCGAAGTGGGATCGCAGGGGAGGGGGGGCATGGCCATCTGTTTTAGAACTGAACTGAACCTGATGGCACACCAAGTAGGGGATGCTGGATCTTTTGAGTGCATGGCTGTGCTTTGTGGTCCAAGTGCAGGCTGCAGAATCCTCCTCGTGTACTGACCTCCAGGTTGCAAGGGGGAGTTTCTGCAGGAAATTGTGTCCTTTGTCACTGACCTAGTCTTGGAGTTGCCTAGGTGACTTAGCCTGGGTGAGTTCAATGCCTGGGTTGACGATGAGGGTTCATGCTTTGGTAGAGATTTCCTCAATACTATGGATACTCTGGGACTAGCACAGGTTATTACCACTGCGGCTCATCAATATGGCCACACATTGGACCAGATATTCTCCCTGTGGTTTGAGGTGAATAGCCTCAAGACTGATCCAGTCACTTGGTTGGTCATTCTGTCATCAGGTTCTGCTTCAGGCCTCTCCTTGTAGTCCATTCCCTGTGGAGGTGGTGCAGTACTGATCTTTTAGAGCATTAGGACCTGAAGGACTGATATGATGTCGGTACTGGACACCTCAGAAATGTTGGCAGCATGCGCTGAGGGTGTGGAGGCCGCAGTGTTGACTTATAATAGGGTCACCACTGGGGCCTTTGACCTTCTAGCGCTGGTCCATGTAAGATTCCTGCTGTCAGGTCTTGGCTCACTGTGGATTGACAGAGAGCTGAGGGCACTTAAAACCAGGGGTCAAAAGTTGGAGCATCATTGGAGGAAGTCTAAGGTGTTGGAGGACAAACTAATTCTGATTTCCCTTTATGAGGAATATCAAAAGGAAATCACTCAAAAGAAGCCAGAATTTCTGTCCAGAGAGATTGCAGCTGGGAGGAACCAACCAGCTCAGCTCTTTTGGACTGTAGACAGGATGCTCCATCCTGCCTGCCTGGAGCCTGTGAGAGCAGTTACACTTGAGAAATGCGAGACATTTGCTCATTTTTTCTCAGATAGGGTTTTCCCCATTAGGACTTTATCAACCCAACAGTGGTCTGCTTTTGGGCCAGGAGCATGTTAGGTGTTCTTCGGGCAAATGTCAGCTAGTAACAGTGGAAGAGGTCTGCCGGGTCATCTTGGCGCTGTGGCCGACATTTTGTAATCTGTAAACTCTTACTGAGTTGTGTCGACCACTTGGGTCCGGTGTTTGCCAAAATCGTTCAGTGTCTCTTGCAGGAGGGGCTAGTTCCAGTAGCAGTTAAATGTCCTCTGGTAAAGCCACTTCTAAAAAAAAACATATTTGGACCCAGATATCTTGGTGAACTATCGTCCAGTCTCTATCCTTCTCTTTCTAGAGAAGGTTATTGAGAAAGTGATTGTGCTGTAGCTTGAGGAACACTTTGACGGCCTCAAAATTTACAAACCATTCCAATCGGGTTTCAGAACTAGGCACAGCACAGAGATGGCTGTAGTCAGGGTGTTCAATGATCTGCTCAGGGTGAGGGATAGAGGAGAGCGATCGATTCTCAGCCTCCTTGATCTCTCTTTGGCATTTGATACTGTGGAACAGGTGTACTTTTGGAACATCTTAGGGGGTACACCAGACTCACCGGCACTATGATCTGCTGGTTTGAGTTCTTTCTACGGGATAGAACCCAGAAGGCAGTTCTAGGAAATTATTCCTTAGACCCAGTGATTCTGCCCTGTGGTGTGCCCCAGAGTTTGGTCCTATCACCAATGTTGTTTCCGGTGTATATGCTACCCCTGGGCAAGATCATTAGATATTTTGGGCTGGGGTTTCACTGCTATGTGGATGTCAGAACAGAGGGTGGTTGTTGCACTCCGGACCAATAAGCAATTGCAATCAGGTAGTTTTAAATCATATGAGTATTTATTGAAATAACAACAAAAAAGACCAAAAGGTCCACAGCAGGCACTATACCAGCCTTCCCAGCGTTTTGACATCTTGGATACAGTCACTATCTGGATGATACCCAACTCTATATATGTTTTGCACCTGGGACTCAGTGTGCCGTTGACATCTTTAATAAGTGCCTGGTCAAGATCCTGAACTGGATGACTTCTAACTAGCCGAGACTGAACACCGAAAAGACTGAGGTGCTAGTGGTTGAGCCAGGCCAAAAGGGGGGATTGCGACTGGCACAGGAATAACTTGGCTTTGGCTTGGTGACTCTGGATTGCTAGCCTGCACCAGGGTGAAGAATCTGGGAGTCATACTGGACAAAGGCCTGACAATGGAGGCTCAGGTGCCAACCGTAGTCCAGAATGGCTTTTTCCAACTTTGGAATATCCACCAGATCAGATCCCTCATCCCTCCCCAAGACCTGTCCACACTGATCCATGTGTCTGTGACCTCGAGGCTAGACTATCTATTGTAACACTCTGTACCTTGGGGTTAATGGGTATATGCTACAATGCCTGCAGCTGTTGCAGAATGCAGCTGCCTGGTTACTCATGGCTTATCAAGATCTTGCCATATTTCTCCAGCACCGGGCTGCCGATGAAGTAGCATATCTCGTTTGAGAGGTTTGTTAACCAATAAAGCCCTACAAGGACT
Source organism: Neoceratodus forsteri (assembly GCA_016271365.2). Classification (NCBI taxonomy): domain Eukaryota; kingdom Metazoa; phylum Chordata; order Ceratodontiformes; family Ceratodontidae; genus Neoceratodus; species Neoceratodus forsteri. The sequence goes on from CM057456.1 coordinate 1,191,775,783, forward strand.
GGGCCAAGCCTACCTGGTGGAACTCCTGCATCCGCACACCCCAGTTCACCCACTCCAATCTTCTGGGTAGGGCCTCCTGGTGTTCCCAAGGGCAAGATTGAAGACCTCGGGTGATTGGTCCTTCGAAGTAGCAGGCCCATCCCTTTGGAATTCCTTGCCCAGGACCTTGAGGGAGTCCCTCTTAGTGGATGTTTTTAAAAAAGGGGCTCAAGACCTACTTATTTTAGCAAGCTTTTGAAAGATGCTCTATAACATATTTATACAGCACATTTTATAGTTTTATTGAGTTTTAGAGTATGTATGTTGTTTTATTGGATTACGGTGGTTGTAAGTATTGGAATTGTTATTGTTTATTGATTGTTTTATTTTTATTCTTGTATGCTTTTATTGTAATGGCAGTCTGGGCCTCAAAATCTACTACTACTACTAAACCATACCACTCAACCTCTTGCTTCATAAATCAGGGACAAAGAACCAAAATCAGGGACACATTTAAAATATTGGTAATATTTACTCAGAAAGCTAACAGAATAAGTGGATTAGTATAAGCTGCATTTTCTGAAGAAGAATGAGTATGTAACTTTAATGTTTAACATTATTTTGTGCTTACAATTTCCACTATTCAGTCACAAAAACACTAATTTTATCAGGGACAGAGGAACATTTTGATGCAAAATCAGAGACATCCCTGAAAATCAGGGACAGTTGAGAGGTATGTACTAAACTGCTAATCAGATTCAAACCCATAACTGGCTGGAGTAGGGCATGTAATGTAACTGTGTGGCAGTAAGGTTGTGCACCATTTCTGTAAATAAATGTTTAGTATTTTTCTAAGAGAAGTTAAATCTAAGAGTTTTCTGCTGTCCCTGTGATTTACTAGGGGTACAGTGTTAGTCCTGCAATGTTGCCGGATAGTGTAAACTGAAAGTACAACTGTGTTCAGTGAAAATGTAAATGCTGCCTCTGTAAAAGCGAAAGTAGAGCTCTAAGGTTCTGCAGCTCCCAGCTTAACTAACCCCACCCCCCTGGGACAGGCCATCATCTGATAAGACCCACTCCATGTTGCCTTGCTGGGGACCGAAGGGTATCATTTGTGGTGCAAGTTTAAATCTAGTTTTTTGATCTAAAAAGATGGCCTCATTTTTACCTCAGGGGGCCAGGGGGGCAAAGATGAAGATGGGTATGAAGAGGAGGAGAAGAGGATCACTGACATGAAACTAGGGAAAACTGAAGAAGCAGACAACACATGGGGCCCAAGCTATGCTGACATGTCAGGTGGTGGGGCAACCATGGCTCCTTCTCTGTCCAAGGGCCTCCGAACAGAAGAAAGGTAAGTGGTCCCCCTCTCTTTGTCACAGGCACAGAATTGGCATGGCCAAGCAAACTTATTCCATTCTGTAGGGACATTTATAGCTGCATCCATCAGGGCTCCGCCTCAAAGGATGGGATCTTAGTGCCAGCCCTGGGAACTATATAATGCTAGTGGAATAGCTCCTGCTGATACTGAAACATCCAATACCTCTTGATATGGAAGTCGCCCCTGAGACTGTTTCTGCCCCTCCTCACCACTATAGGACTGTGGGAGAGTGGAAAAGGTAGTGTAACCCCATCTTTGAGAGGTGGCTTATCTGCACTGCTGCTGCCACTCTCCCGAGGTGCCACACTGCTACTGCTCACACTGCTGGCTCCCTCCCACTTGACTGCGTGTGTGGCGGTGGGGGACAGCATGTCAGGTCAGAAGTCTTTGGCACCTCCTGCACCCTTTTCAGCAGTAGCTATAGTCACATTCTTCAGTTCCAGTCCCCCAATCCTGGCAGAGGGGGCTGGCAACACCAAGGATGCCACTCCTCTTCTGCACCTATTCCACCACACAAGAAAGCTCTCCACTGGTGTGAGCAGGAGCGCACATGCAAGGCACTTCTCCCAGCAATCTTCACTACGGTTCTGACCCGCCAGCCACCACAGTTTGCAGAATCACTACCCCACCACTGAAACAGCCAAGCTGGACAACAGCTCTAAGGGGCTGCAACAACATTAGGGGCCAGCACACAATTTAGGAAACACAGAAATATGATAAAATAAATGACTTTGGAGCACAGGGCTCAATCAGAGCATGTGGAGCAGCCATTTTTGTGTCCCTTGACCCTGGTGGCCAGCCAATCAGTGGTCTAAAAAGCCCTGTGCAGCCCAGCAACAGACTGCAAAGACTTGTGAGAGGATGATGCAATCGGATCCTCCCCTAATGGACTGGCAGACTACTGGAGTGAATGAGAAGACAGATCTGGGCAGAAGGACTGATGGACAGCACTGCCTGACAAACCAGACACTGAATAAGAAAAAGGAGTTTTCTGGGCTTGTGAGGAGCTTGTAGAGTTGGAGAGAGAGACTCCAAGGTGTTCAGACCTACTGCTGCTGTTCAGCAAGCTGACGGCCTAGCTAGGCCAAGCTGCTGGTGTGCCCTCTCCAAGGTTCACCATTTCACCATCTTGTGAACCTTATTTATTTGTTAGAAAATTGGGCTTACCCTTACCTTGGGCTCATATTGTTGTGGCTGTGCCAGGGAAAGCACCTGTTAAGTAAAGCTGTGAAAACATGCCAGAAAGGCAGCGACTGAGAAAAAAGATTGAGAGTTTGTTCCTGTGGGGGCATTTTCTGCAGAATGAAGCTGCTATGAGGAAATCTGAAAGATTCCTCCTGTGAGAGCTGCTGAGCTGAGAAACTGGAGACTGAGAACAACACCTTCATTGAGCTGTTGTGGAGTCAGGTAGGGAGCCTGCTAGCCCTTATCAATTTTGATGGATTGGGGAATGGGGAGTCACGGGTGCATGCCTTGAGTACATGGGTACTTTCGATCCAGAGGGGAGCTGGGCCATGGGGTCGCTCCTGGGGTCTGGGCTCCTGTGGAACTGTGAAGCCATTGCATGGTGCTTGTGTACATTGTGAGTGTTGAGCCAGAAGGACTGTGCTGTGAGTGTTGAGCAAGAGGGGCTGTACTTTGAAAGTTGAGCCACAAGGGCTGCGCTGCTGCAAAGTGTCAGAAAAAGTTGGAGGGGCTTCATTATCATGGCCACTGGGGTCTACTTCTGAATGTGGCTTGACCTGCTGCTGTGTGCTGTTTCCTGCCTTGTCTGAGCTGGTGCATCCATGGGTTACATGAGTGCTGGCAGTGCTGGCTGTCTTTTGTACTTTTCCAATCTGGATTACAGTAACCCCATTTGGATTACCAGTTGGTTTTCAAACACTTTCTTTTTGGAGTTTTCAAGTTCTAAATTGTGCTAGCACACCAAGGCCTGTTGGGAGAGGGAGTAAAATGCAAGCTTGCTAATTGTTCAACCAGTACACTACTGAAAGAAACCTGGCACTACAGCTACCAGGCTTGCACTGGGACTCAGAGTAATTCCTGGGAACCACAGTCATTGGTTGCTATTTCATACTTGAGATTATAGTGTACGGGTAACATCGTAAAGGTATAAAGTTATTCATCCAATTGTGCCCCTTGTTTGGGCAGGTGCATTAGTGATTGCATGGGATCTGAGAGGGTGGTAGTGATCCACAGTACAGTAGCTCCCAGAGTTATTGTTACCGGGTGGGATTGCGGAAAGGTACTTGCAAACGTTTAACCCCTGCTTCATTTCCATCTTCCACGCCTGTGTTACAAAATAAAAGTATTGTTAATTTTTTGAATTCCACTTCTGTGTGCACACCCCTTTTGTGTTACCTGATTGAATTGTCTACTGGTGAAGGTAACAACCGTTATTGGTCCCCAGGGGGTGGTCCAGTCCAGTGAGTGGAGTGGGTAGGTGCTGCAACCCAGGGGGTGGTACTGCACACAACATCAGGCCCACTTATTCTTTCTGGGTGGACACACTGCACCATTTCATATTTGTTCTGGGATGAACCCCTCTACCACAGGAGAAAGAACGAACCCAACCCCTCAACCAGGTGGGCCCTGTACAGTCACCAGGAAGGGGTGTGCACCCAGACACAGCCACCCAAGGGTCATATGTTGGAAGCATCACTGGAATCACCTGTTGGACATCTGGACACACCCAGGGGCTTTCAGAGACTTTTGCCATTGACCCCCACACCAAAAATGTTCTACAAAAATAAATATGGCATTTTAAGAAGTAAAGGACTGGTGTGTGTTCGAGGGTCTGGACCCTCAGAAAGTATTCTTGGTAAAGAATTTGTCCGAGGAGCGGGACAAAGGATCCACCATCTTTGAAGTACTAGAGGATGCCCTGAAGGACTGTGGGAAAATGAAAATTCAGTGAGTCACCCAAGAATCAGCTACCCAGTTTAGAAGTCTAATTGCGGAAATTGAGAAGGACTTAAGGTCTGTGAACCTGCCTGCCATGGTCATGCCTGAGGAATATCAAGAGATCTTGGTGGTGATATGCAAAGGGACTCCTTTCAGCCTAAAATCTCCACCATGCCCAAATTCTGCTGGGGATTTTAAGACCAAACTAGAATTGTTGTTAGCTAGTGAAGGAAAGACCTTCAAGGATGTGCAGATTTTGTTGCCTCACCCAACAACCTCTAAAGAAACTGGGCTAGTTTACTCTGCTGGTTCAGACTATTACTAATACCTAAGATTTTTTTTCTGGCACCATCCCCACTCCAGCTGGAGAAGACAATTATGAAGTCTGGATCGACTATGCAGTTCCCATGCTACATGAATGGCATGGGAACATTCGAGCTTGAGTACTCTTCAGCCTGCAGTGCCCAACAGCATACAGACATGGCCACAAAAGGTAAGGAGGAACAGATCTTGTTTTGGCACAGCACCATCTTATAAAAGTGGCAAACTCAAAAAAGCAATAACACGCTCAAGTGCAGAGTGAGAGGTGCAGACACAGGGCAGCAACCCCCGTAATTCCAATGTCTCACAAGGTGGCTGCACTCTCAAAGAACAAAGTTCCAGAAGCTGTTTCATTCAACAACAATTTATGTTCAAAATAAAGATTTTACAGCTTCTGGGGTGAGGTGCAAATGTGCACCTCATCCAGCGCTTTGCCTCTGATGCACGGCTTCATCAGGGGTACGAAGCCCTGCACTTAACTTTATAGCTGTAAGCGGTCACATAGGTGTCAGTGTTTGTGAATTACTAATCTACTAAGTTTCCCATTTGTAAGTTATAAACCCTGTTCACTAGAGGGCTTATTACTGCTATCATAGCTCTCTGCTCATTCATTGTGTTCTCTTCTGCGCGCATTCTCTATTTGCCAGTCGTTCTGCTATTATTTTCTTCTGCTCACTTTCTTCCAAGCTTATTCTACTGCTTCCTACTGACTATGTCCCCTCAACTACTCCCCACAAAGTTAATTCACCTCTCCTTTACCCCACCCCTTCTGCTTCTACTCCTCACCTTATGTACTCCTGTGTCTCAAGTTATCCAACCTAAGAATCTGGTTACGCCCTCCCCCCTCTCCTATCTCATACCCCTATCCTTGCAATAACACCGGCGCCTCCCTTTGAACTCTGGTCTCATTACCCTTATCTCCCCCCGGCTACTATTCTCTCAGTACCCAACTACATTGCTTTCCTTCACCTCCTAATCACATTCACACCTGGCCCCCTCTCCCCAAAAACATCTCGTAAATCCTCGACCAGCCCCATATGCCCCAAACTCCACTTCCTCATTATTGCCCTCCTCCTCCTCCTCCTAGCGTCAGGTAACATTCCTCCTAATCCTGGCCCAAAGTTCCCTAGCTCCCCCTAGGCCTCCTCCACCACACATAAGCCAAATTCCCAAACCTCTTCAGCACTCCCTAATGGACTGAAAATCATACACCTGAACATATGCAGCCTAATATAAAAGCTTGACCTCTTGCAGACAATGGTTGCTTCGATTACCCAGACATTCTAATATTAACTGAAACCTGGCCAAATGACAAGATCCCTGGCCACTCTATCTCCATCCCTGGCTACCCTATCACAAGGCAGGACAGGGCAGGTAGAGGAGGTGGCGTAGCCATGTATATCCTGTCCACACTAAAAATCTCTACCATTTTCTTCATCCTGACTCCCTGCTACTTATGATGCCCTTTTCATTACACTTGCTCTGCCCTTCTCCATCCCGATCTTCATAGCTGGGAACTATTGCCACCCTGGTATTCAACCCACTGTTGCATTCGAACTTATTACCTCCATAACTTCCCTCTCTCTCAAAGGTGAGTTATATCTGTTGGGAGATTTTAATTTAAACTGGTTGTCTCCCTCCACATCTAAGACTCGCAACAAAATTACAGCCCAAAACCTTGCCCAATTCATCCAAGAACTCACACGCCTAAATCGTAAAACACAAAACCATTCCCTGCTAGGCTGGGCTCTCACCTCCCATCCACACAGAGTCGTTAAATGTGTTCTCCTACCCGAAGCCCTCAGTGATCACCACCCCATTTTCCTAGTTAGGAAGGTCCACAGCCCCAAATCTCCCCCATAAACTCCTGTTACTTCTGTCACAATCTCACTCAGCCGGTCAGCCCTCTACTCCCAAAGTGCCAACCTCTGAGCATATGATTTGTGTACAGTGAACAAACAAGGTAACCCTCTTGTCTGTTTTGTGGGTTCAAGTCACCTCAGTCTGAAGCTCTGAAGGTATTCAAACTGATAACCTCTTGTTAGCGTACCCAATTATCAGAATCGGATAATTTTGTCTTCGGGGGGGCCAGATATCTTTGCCTACTGGCACCCAACCAGGTCTTTCAAATGAACCCTTAGAACTCTATGCAAGACTTTAGAGAACTGTATCCATTTCCCAGTTTGGTATACAATAAGCCCATACACAGTGTACTTATAACCTTTAAAAGCTCCACTTAAAATAAAAAGAAATATCCAGGCACTCCAGCAGTTTCGTTTGTAAAAAAATATCTTTACTTTAAAAATATCAAAACAGAACAATAATTACAGAACAAATATATATCCCAACACATACAGCCTTAAAACAAACAGGTGAAAAAGTACAGTTCCTACAATTTATAACTTCAGACTGGTATAATCTAGTGCTTACTTTCTTCAGTGCTTTTAGGGTCTCTCTTCTCTCAGTCAGGAATATTTTCTTGAGTCTCTGTCAGGTTCTTTCAGCACTTAAACGCACTTCTGAGCCGGCCTTCTCATGAGGTCACTAACTCCGCCTTGGTGTATCAAACTCTATATTTTACAATACAGAGCCTCCAAATAAAATATTAAAAAAAACATATCAGATGACCTCACTGACTTTCCTTTCCACAGGTTAACTGGTCAGAACTGGTTTTTGCTCTGCTACACATACATCTCAAATGTTTCTTTGATCTAAGTCACTGTATTCAAAACAACGGTGTATGTGCCTGTTTAATCCCGTTTGGACCTTGGAATCTACACCTCAGGTCTCTCTGATGTAATTCAAGGGTTCAGACATCAAACCTCTTCAATGTCCATTCTGGCCTCTCTCCGACACTCCTCCCCACAAGTCCTTCCTGGCAAATATGCAAGTCAAAGGATCTCCCTAAGGGCATTATGAATGGCTAATCTTATTTCCTGGGATGAAAGCAAATTGACAAGGTAATTGCACCCCAGATCTCTGCAGTTTGAAATACCTCCTGTCCTTTGAACTTATCTCTTGGGGGTCTTGATGTGTCAGTTCCAGTAAGACAGCCTTTTCCTTGAACTGACCTTCCCTTCACATATTTTATATGTAATAACAAAAATGAATACAGCACTCGAGCACTCAGAGCTGGCTGTCTATATCACAACATTGTTCCTTCAACTCCCTATACCTCGACCCCATCCTACATGATCTTGCCCACTCCGATTGGTCCCCCTCACCTTTTCCCCCTCTGTTGACCATGCCCTCACCTACTTCAAAGAGATATTCCTTACAATCTGGAATATATTCACCCTTTTCAAATGAACTAGAGCTCGCGGCAACCACCAACCCTGGATCTCCCCAGAACTCCTGGCCTGCCTCCGGGCACGTAACAAAGCCCAGAGAAAGCAAAAGGCTTCCCAATTCCCCAGTGACTATGCTAAGTACCACATGCTAAGAAATTATTGTACTAAAGCAACCAGACAATCCAAGTCCGAGTATTTCAGATCAGCTTTCCTCTCTATCTCTATTCTCAGCACTCCCTTCAAAGTCTGAAAAGTGGTCCATGCCCTCTTCTCCCCCGTCCCATCCCCCTCCCCTGTACTTAACAACACCCTTTAATCTGACCCCTGCCTAGTGGCTAAGGAATTTAACTCATACTATACTACATGTGCCTCGACCCTTCTAAAGTCCCTACCCCCTTCCCTCCCTTCACTCGCTTCCCCCTCCTTAAGTATCCATACCGACTCCATCCCCCCTCCTTCTCTTCAGTCACCCCTGATGAAACACTAAATGCCCTCCTTTCCCTTAACCCTTCAAAAGGCTCCTCACCTGATAATCTTGAGCCAAAGCTCTTCTCCTTCTTAGCTCCAGCTATAGCCTATCCTCTCTCATTAATCCTAAACCTCTTTTTCTCCTCCTCATCTGTTCCCCTGCCCTGAAAACTTGCCACGGTCCTCCCTCTTCCTAAGAGTGGTGACCTTACTTCTCCTGGTAACTTTCACCCTATCTCTGTCCTCCCCACCCTCGTTAAGCTCCAAGAACACTTGGTTCTCTCCCAGCTCACCTCCTTTTTAACTAACTCCTCCTCCTTCTTTACCCCATTCCAATCCAGTTTCCAAAAAAATCACTCCACCACCACCTCCCTACTGAGGCTCACCGACTCCATCCTCACCGGGATGGACAACGGCCTAATCACCTCCACCATCTTTGTCGACCTCATCAAGGCTTTCAACACTGTCTCCCATGACCTCCTTCTTGTCTCCCTCTTGGCAGCCGGTCTGTCTACTCCAGCCACAACGTGGTTTAGGTCTTACCTCACAGGCAGAACCCAATCTGTTAGGGTCCAGGATTCCATTTCCCCTCCACTTCCTATAACCACAGGAGTCCCACAGGGATCAGTGCTTGGTCCCATTCTCTTTTCCATCTTCCTAAATGACCTCTCATCCACCTGCTCCCCCTCCTCTATATACATGTATGCCGATGATACTGTCTTGTATACCTCTGGCAAATGCCCGGCTGATGTTGCAACCACCCTCCAGCATGACTTCCACCAGGTTCAGCTCTGGTTTGCCTCCCATCAGCTCTTCCTAAACACCAAGAAGACAGTCTCCATGACATTTGGCACTAGGCAGAGACTCTCAAGGCTCCCTGACCTGCCCTCTTTCCACAACCTGGAAGGGACTATCATAGAGGATACCACCTCATTTAGATACCTTGGGGTTTGGCTGGACCAACACCTCAACTTCACTGGACATATTGACGCTATCCTGAAAAAACTGCACCCCAAGCTTGGTGCCTTATACTGGAACCATAGTTGCAACTCTCCTGCAGCCCGGCGTGAACTGGTCCAGAAGATGATACTCCCCAATTTTGACTACTGTGATGTAGTCTATGGTGCCACTCCCAAGTCCTCCCTGACCAGATTGGACACTCTCTTTAACTCTGTTGTTTCGCACTCGACGCTCCCTCCCGGACTCATCATTGCTATCTCTAGCACGCTCTGTCCTTTCTCTTGCTTGCAAACAGGTGCCTCTCACATTGTGCCAAACTCACCTCTAAATATTGGCTCAGTGAACTCCCTCCTTACCTTCCACGTCCCTCTCACCCCACCCCACCCTCCCACTCCCTCTGATCTACTGACACTCGATTTTGGCAGTCCGTCGCCGCTCCACAATCATCGGCCAGTCTGGCTTTTCATATTGCTTCCCCAAAGTCTGGAACTCCCTTTCTCCTCAAATTCACCACTCCTCCTCCTCCTACTCCCTTGGTTCTGCCCTTCACAACTTCCTCTCCCCCTGCTGCTCCTGCTATAACCCTCCTTGACTTCATCCTGTACTCTGCTCGTGATTACTCGCCCCTAATCCACTCCCTCTAATTTTACCCCATGCCTCTATCCCTCCTCTTCTATTAACTAACCTCTCTCCCTACCTCCTACTGCCCCCCCATCTATCTATCCTCTCTCCCTCACTTCTATCCTTTCCTTGCTCTGCCTCTAGCAGGGTTCTCAGCATCCTGTAGGGGACAGTCCTGGTATTCCTCCCTCTCAATCCACATCCCTCACCTCCCCCCTCATGCACCACACTCATTATCACTAATTCCTTACCCCCCTTCCTATCTATCTTCTCTCCACCACCTCTATCTTCACCTTGTTTCAGACCCCTGGCAAGGTTCTCGGCATCCTGAATGGGCACGTTTCTTGGCATGCTCCCTTCCCCCTCTATCTTCGCCTCATTTCTGCCCCCTAACAGGGTTCTCAACATCCTTCAGGGGTTTGCTTTTGCATATTCCCTCCCCTTCTTCCCCCCTTCTTCATCCTCACTTCACACTTCCTTCACGGCTCTCCTCTGCGCTAATCTGCTAGACCCCATTCCAAAAATGCACTTGAATTTAACTTGCACTTCTGATGCACTGAAGCTTGCCCTGTTTGTCCTATGTCTACATCTGCTTGCTCTAAGACCATACTGTATGCTCACTAGTTTATGCACTGGCTGCTAGCTCCCCCCATTTGCTTCCCTCCACTTAATGTCATTTGTAGAACCAGCTGTATACTTGTTTCTAATTGTATGCCATTTCAATTGTACATATTGTGATTCTGTACCATCTCTGTGTTATCGCCTTGTAACCCCACCCCCCAGGTCGCACTGTGAGATGAACAGCTTGTTGTTCAGAGTGCCTTCCTGGTGAAACATTTCAATAAATAAATAAATAAATAAATAAATAAGAGGTGCATGTTTGCCACTGGCAGAAGCTGTAAAAACTTTATTTTGAAAATAAATTGTTGTTGAATTGATCAGCTTCTGGAGCTTTCTTCTTTGAGAGTGCAGCCACCTTGCGAGACATTATGAAAGCGGAAGCAGAGTCCCAGAGGTGAAGTGGGCAGGAATTCCATAAATGAGGGGGGAGGGAATGCAAAAAGACAATCTGGGAGGTGACTGCTAAAAATCTGGTGGTGGTCTTAGAAACATGGAAGATGTAAACATTTAAAGAGGGCTTCTATGGGGGCGCTACTGAGCACCCAACATGGCGGCTGCTTAATCTTTAACTTCTGCTAGGACTGGACTTAAAAGCTTATATTTTTCTTCTCTTGGATAGCCGACCACCCTAAAAAAGCTGTATCCTGTGTTGGAAGGACCACTGATCACATAATGAGTCCGAAAAAGGATCATAAACATGCTGCTCATCACATCGGTGCCTTTCTTTCCACACCACCAGCACCGTGAGGACCAGGCCCGGGCCCTTCTGCCTCAGCTGAACTACGAGCGAGTGAAACCCCTAATCCTCAGGTCATGACACTTCTGCACAAAATACAAGAGAATGGTGAAGGAACAAATTGCAGACCGGCAGCGGTGGAGGCCCGATTCAAAGGCCTGGATGAAAAAGTGTCCGCAACTGAAACGGACATTCAAGCCCTTAAAGCTGAGTCGGATCACAAGCATACTAAAAATGCAGCCTTCGTACAAGATCTGACTTACCTTCGGGCTAAATTAGAAACTCTTGAAAATGCACAGAGACAACTGAACGTGCGCATAGTGGACTTTCTGCCATGATTTGCCTCTACTACAGAAATTTTACCGGTGATAAATAGACTAAACTTCATTGACCTAGCCTTATTGCCTGTCGACTCGGGGATTGCAGTAATCAGGGCCTTCGCTATCCCCATGCATTCCAGAAAGGGCTCAGGGAACGCCCTTCCTCTGACTGCCATTGCCACATTGACAAGCTCGGAGAGCCGAATTCCACTACTGTGTGCTGCGAGGCAAAGAGGGGATCTGAACTCGGAAGGCAGCAAGATCGCCTTTTTTCCCAGATATTTCATCACAAACTCAAACTAGGAAGAAGGCTCTACAACTCACGAAGAAACTTCTCCTTCAGAACAGCATTGAGGCGCAGCTTCTGTTCCCTGCGAGGCTTCAGATTAAACATTCTGGCAAGTCTCACATACTCACGGACTCAGATGCAGCTGCCGCGCCCTAGCTTACTTGACGGCCAAACTACAACTACTCAGCAGAGAGCTGCTATGGACTTAAGTTCCAATTTGGACACTAATGACTGAGCCTGTAATGGTTTCGGACAACATTGTCATTCATTATCCACATATCCAGGGAAGACAATAACTGTTTTTGTTGACTGATTGTCATTTGATTGAGCTTAGTATTACTGTTGGGCAAGCCATTTTGGTGCTCTTTTGTTTAAATGTTGTTAAAGAATTTTCTGCCTATCGATGGATACCATATATGTAGGGGATATATTGCCCCACTCAATTCTTGAACTATTTGCAATTTCCTTTTTTTATAACCTGTCTCCCTGACTGTTAGCAGGTCTGACATTTGCGAAAGGGATATGATGCAACTTAATTGAGTCCAGGCAACCTTGTTAGACCCTTGTTTAGTCTCTCTCTCTACAGAATTGCCCAGCCCTCCACCCTTAGACTCCTACAGGGGGCTGAAATAATGGTAAATAGTTTCACTGGTACAGGATGGGTGACAGTGCTACTTCCTACATTATTATCTAGCCAGAGAATAACCTCCTAGATTGCTTAAAGTTGTTAGTCACCAGTACAGACCGAATCATATCACTGTATGTCCTTATTGCATAATAACCTGTATCTGACTGTGACGTACAACACTTGTTCTCTAATCTGCTATATGCTGTATGGTGTATGCTATACTACATAAAATTTAAAAATAAAGATAAAAAAAAGAGGGCTTCTATTTCAGAGTTTAACAGAGCACCATCTTGTTTAAGCGGGTGGGATTTTTGAAACAGAGAAACATAGAAACATACTTTGATGGCAGATAAGGACCACTTGGCCCACCCAGTCTGCCCATTTCCTTACCTATTGGGTAAGCTGCAGATCCTAGTTAACCAACAGCCTACTTCTTCCTACCCCCCACAAGAATTGCCTTATGTCTGTCCCATGCATTCTTGAATTCCCCCACTGTTTTTGACCCCATGACCTCCTCAGGAAGGCCGTTCCATGTGTCCACCACCCTCTCTGTGAAAAAATACTTCCTCACATTGCCCCTGAGCTGTCCCCCCTCTATCTTCAAATTGTGTCCTCTTGTTCTTGCACATCTCTTTTTCTAAAAGATGCCACCCTCTTGGATTTTGTTGATTCCCTTGAGGTACTTAAAAGTTTCTATCATGTCCCCCCTCTCCCTCCTTTCCTCAAGGATATACATATTAAGCTCACTTAGTCTCTCTTCATATGGCTTCTGTTGCAGACCCTGCACCATTTTAGTTGCCCTCCTCTGGACTGCCTCCATTCTGTCTATGTCCTTGCAGAGTTGAGGTCTCCAGAATTGCACACAGTACTCCAGATGGGGTCTCACCAACTGTCTGTACAGAGGGATAACAACTTCCTGTTTTCTACTGGCAATGCCTCTCCCTATATTTATTTATTTATTTAGTTTTTGTTGACCAGGTAAGTGCACTAGACAAATTCTGCCTATTTTCAGGCATGACCCTGGGGAGGGGCATACAGATGAATGCTAACTGACTTTGAACCAGATTAAGCTGGTGGTATTTTTAGTGAATGGGGGGAAATTTGGCCAGGGCACTGGGGAAATTCCCCTACTCTGCTTCCTCTGAGAAGGGGGGACTCTTTTGTCGGTGACTCCAAGATGGCCGACGTTCCTGCTGTGGGAGATGGAGGTGGTGGTGGAGGCTCTGCTCTGCCTTTGGAGCCTATCTTGGTGTCTGAGCCTGTTTGTGTTCCTGCTTCTGAGGCTTCTCAAGTTCACACTGATGGTGTGTTTCCTTCTGCTTCTGCTGTTGATAGCGATTCTACTGCTCCTTCTAGTTTATCTGACATGGAGACTTCTGCTAAACAGGACAGCCATGAAGCTGCTGTGATTTCTGATGCTATGTTGCGACAGATGTTCTCTCAGCATAAACAGTTAATTCTACAGTTGATACGTGATGATGCTTCTACACAAGACACTTTGCCTGACGCCGATTATTCTGTGTCTTCTGCTCCTCAGACTCCGCTTCAACAGGCCTCTGAAACCCTCCCTGCTGATTTGCCTTTTCCCCCGGCCTCCCATCTGCACCTTAGACCTACCTCGAGGACCGCTGTTGAATCGAGTGCTACTTGGTCTCCAGAAGCTGCTCTGCATGCTGTTGGCTGGCAGAGATCTTTGGATGGGAAGCCCTGGACTTCGTCTGGTCCTGTTTCTGCTGCTGCTATTATTGCAATGTCTATGAATGTTTTTCCTGCTGCTCCAACTTTGGTTTCTACTCAATCTTCTCCCCCTGTGGAACCTGAGACAGATCTTTCTGTTCCACCGCTTGCTACTGGGAACACCGCTGACTCTTTGGACGTTGTGGTCCAATCACAGGTACCGACAGAACACTGTGCTTTTCCTGCTCACCAATCTTCTCCTTCTGCTCCTGTTCCTGAGGACTCGATTCCTTCTTTCAAAATGTCTGATTTGTTTAAATCTGTTGGGGAACCCGCTCAGTGGAAAAATGCGGTTTGATTGAAGTTTCTGGGTGATTCTTCTATGGCCCCCACATGCCGTACTGTTCTCCAAGGTATGCTTAGAGACCCTCTGGGAATTAGACCTTCGGCATTGTTTGCCTTCATTCATATCAAGGGGAAAACTGTGTACGATGTTAGTTTCAAGACTGTTCAGACTCTGGAAAAATTTTGGACTTCGTATGAACTGGTTAAGAACACTCCAATTTGGGCCTCTTTCTTAATCATACCCCTTACTAAACCCTTAGTGAAAGTACCTACTTTCTTATTTCGTAGTGAAGGAGTAAATATCCATGATGTGCAGTTTTGGCTTCGTCAGAGATGTGATCTGTTAGATTCTCCCTGTCCTATTTTTGATAAAGATTTAGTGTGGACAGGTGGCTGGAAGATTAAAGTTCAGCTTAAGCAAACTGAGCAGGGGGTCCTGCATATTCCTGGTAGCTTTTACATTGGTTGGGATAGGGGTATCTGTTTCTACCCTGGCCAGCCTCGCACCTGTCGTAAGTGTGGCTCTCGGACTCACCTCAGTTACACTTGTGATCAGCCTAGAAGCAACTTGTGCCTTGCTTATGGCCCTGTTAGCTTGGGTTGTCCTAATGCTCAGTTTTGTAATCTGTGTGAGGATCGCAGTCATAACTACCCCCAATGTCCCTGGGCTGAACATAATAGGATTGATAGGGTCCCCCGAGACCATTCTACCATTATTTCTGATTCCCAGTTACAGGACCAGAACAGGCAGCAGGAGCTCTCTCTGGTGCCTACCGACCCAGTGCTTACTACTGGTCTGGACCTTGTGTGTCCCTTGTTTTCTCCCCCCCAGGAGCCCCCTCTTTCTCAGACTGTTACTCCGGTTCTAGAGTTTGCCCATGCTTTTCCTGTGGTTGTGCTATCCATTCTCCAGTCCCGATTTTGATGGATGTTATGCCTCCCTCCCTCAAACTGATCTGCCCTTTGTTACTGTCCCTTCTACTAAACGTGGGAAGGGTAAGCGTAAGTCTGAGTCTCATGCCCCTGCTACTACTGTTATTACTCGAAATAAGTTCCAGTTGCTACCTAAAGAAGACAATGGGGGGATACTGAAGGTGAGGAAGAGGACTCTGATTCTTCTCATGCCTCTTCCTCTCATATGGACCTTTCTTCTGAATCTGGTAGAGAAACTCCTCGGTTGGAAAAGATGCAGAGAACACAGTTCCTCATAGGTGATTTTGAGGTTCCTTTTTCTGGGCTTTCTGTTTTGGTCAGATTGTTTCTTTTTCCTGCCCTCGACGCCCGTGTAGTTCTCTGCATCTCTTTTGACCTTTATTGCCCATGCCTCAGCAGCCTATTCTGCGGTGCTGCACTTTGAATGTGCAGTATGAAATCTTTCCGTAAACAGATTTCTACTGTTGGTTTCTTCTTTCCTTGAAACAGGATGTTTATTTTTGTTCAGGATACCAGGCTTAAATCTAGGTTTGAGGTTGCACAATGGAGACATCGATGGACTGTGGGGCCCTCCTTTGGTCGCATGGGGAGGATATCTGTGATGGGGTGGGCATTTTGTTTTTTGGCCATCGGTTTAAGATTTCCAGAGTTCTCGATGTGTTTCTGGAGAGGGTTCTCCTTATTGATGGTTCTTTTGATTTTGTTCCTTTTCATTTGATTAATACTTATGCGCCACAGAGTATTGTGACACGGTCTGCTTTGTTTCTTGCTATCCAACCTTACTTATTTACCACTCGACAAGTTTACTTTGAGGGTGATTTCAATTGTGGTCTTTCTGTTTCTGATAGACCTAGTAATGCCCACAAGCTTTTTAGTGATGCTGCTGCCTTGTCTAAAATCCTTCTTTTGGCCCATCTGGTGGATGCTTATACCTCTGTTCACCAGCAGGGTGCAAAAACCTTTTATAAGGGAGCTCTTGCAACATGGATTGGTTTTTTCTTCATTTCCAGGAATGTTTCAGTCTCCCAGGCTTTTGTAATTCCCTGTGAGATGTCAGATCATTTGGCAGTTGCTTTACTCTGCTCTCCTAGTGCTGGTCCTTATCCGTTTGCTTCTTGTATACGTTGAAAGTTAAATAGTTCTTTGTTGACTGATTCTCTTATCTCTCAGGGTTGTCTGGATTTGTTACAAGCTAGAGTTTCTGTACTGGATGCTTATTCTTCTTCTGTCCTCTGGTGGGAGGATACTAAAACTGACCTTTGTCGTTTTTTTATCAAATCTGCCGGCTCTCGGTCCTGCTCTACTTATTTTCGGTATTCCCAACTCCGTCAGCAGCTTTTGGACACTTATTCTAGGGCTTCTGAATTTCATCTTGATCTCTCCTGCCAAATTCAGGCTTTGAAGTCTGTTATGGAACGATATCAGTATGATCGTGCCCTCTCTTTGAAGGTTGAAGCTCAGTGTGGTACGCAGGCTTCTGAGTCTGCATTTGACCCTTGTAGGAGTTGTTCCAATAGGATCTCTTCCACGATTATTGACAGTCTGGTTGATCCCCTTACAGGAGTGCACCATACTTCTCTTCCATCTTTGAAGCACATTGTACAATCCCATGTGGAAGGGATATTTGGTACTGTCTCGTCTGTTTTAGATCTGGCTGAGTATCTTTCTGATTTGGTCATTCCTGAGGTGTCTGAGGACCTGCTTCTTGCTCTTGTGCGACCCATTTCTGTTTCGGAAATGATGACTGCTATTAAGAAACAGAAACAGCGTACTTCTCTGGGGTTGGATGGTTTGACGGCTCAGGTTTACCACTCTTTCATTGATTTTTTTGCCCCTGCTCTGACTGTTGTTTTTAATGACGTCTTGGCTTCATTTTCGGTCCCTCAACATTTTTCGGACTCTATTTTGCTTTTGATTTATAAAAAGGCGACCGTTCTGATATACGGAACTGGAGACCTTTGAACCTCCATAATGTGGATTATAAGATTCTGGCTGTCATTCTTTTGGGGCGGCTTCTGCCTATAGCGGATGTCGTTATTTCCACCGCTCATACTTGTGCTATTCCGGGTCATTCCATGCTACATACTTTATCTCATCTTAGGGATGTGGTGTATTCTTGTACTGATGTAAGTAGGACTGTAGTGTTTTCTTTGGATCAAGAAAAGGCTTTTGATCAGGTGGAGCATTCCTTTTTGTTTTCTGTTTTGGCACATTACCATATTCCTTCTGGTTTTATCTCTTGGCTTAAGCTTATATAACACTGCCTGGATCACCCTCATGTCAACCATTCTCCTGGTGCTGCGTTTTTGAGTGAACGGGGAGTGCGGCAGGGTTGTCCTTTGAGTCCTCTTTTGTATTTGTTCCAGATTGACCCTTTGTTACATAAGTTGAGCTCCTGTCCTGCCATTCCTCCCTTGTTCCTTCCAGGTGGTCACTCTGTACTTACTGTTTTTGCATACGCTGATGATTTATGTGTTTGTACCACATCCTCTCTTTCTGCTTTGGTTTTCACATGTCTATTTTCTGACTTTAGTTCTCTTTCTGATTCTCAATTGAATTTTCATAAAAGTATGGTTAAGATCTTTCCCTGCTCTGTGCCCTCCTCGACTACTACTTCTGTGGCTGGGATTTCTGTTGTTTCTGGTCCTCTTAAAATTTTGGATCTGTATTTTGGCGGTCCTGATGATTCTCTGTATAATTGGAATTTGGCTATTGATAAAGGTCTCCAGCTTGTTTTCTCTTGGAAGGGTCGGTCTATTTCCAAGAAGAAAGGTGTTTTGCTTTTGAAGACTTTAGTTCTTCCTCTATTTTCACATGTGGCTCCTGTTTTCCCTCTTCCTTTTGTTTTGGAAGCCAAAGTCAATAGTGTTTTTTTTCAAGGTTTTTGGGGTTCTCGTTTAAATCCTGTCAGGCGTTTTTTTTTATATTATGATTATTGTCAGGGAGGTGTTCGGATGTTGAATCCTGTGGTTTTTTTTCATTGCCTGTTTCTTAAGTTTTTGTTTCCTTTTCTGTTGCAGCCTTCCCTCCCTCCTTGGGTTTCTATTTTAGGTGCCTGGGTGACTCCTTTGTGTGCAAAACGGCTTGGTCCTCCTTTGGAAGTCCATCGGAATTTTAGGACTTTTGGTATTCCCTCTTTCTTGTGTCCCACTTTTCTTAAAATCCGGCAATGGCACTTGACCCCTCAGGTTCTGCAATCTCAGTCTAGGAAGCAACTGCATCATACTGTTTTGCTTTCCTCTTTTTCAGATACCCCTAGGCTGTTGAATGCTCTTGGTACTGAATTGGATACTGCTGTGATGTTTCATCAGCTTACTGACCCTAGACTTCCTGCAAAGTTGTGGGATGTTACTTGGTTGTCGTGTCAGGGGAGATTGGGGGTGCGTGGTAATCACCTGCACAAGTCTTTGGAGGAGCGTATGTGTTTTCGGGATACTTGTCCGGGCGTACTGGAAACTATGAGTCATTTTTTTGGGGGGATTATCCTTTTAGTAAGGATTTTTGGACTCTTTGGTTCCATAAATGGAAGGAAAAGCGTCTAACATCGATTTCGTATGACATTCTTGTGTATGGGCTGTTTCCTGCCTCCCTTTCTCATTATTATCCTAGTACTGTCCGCCTTGTCTTTGATCTCTGTAGGTTGTTTCTATGGCAGGCCCATTGTGCTCAGTTGTTGCAACAGAAATCTTATACGAGCCCTCATATTATGGATCAAATTTTTGCAGAGTTCCGCTCTATTCAAGATATGGAGCATGCTTCTCTGCCCTGTGATACATACCGGCTTTACTGGGCTTCGTATGAGTGGCTTTCTGCTGCTTGATCTTGTCTGTGTTTTGTTTTGGTTGGGGGTGGTAGTCAGTTTTGTTTTGGGCTCATACTTTTTAGTCTATGTTGTAGTTTTTCTGTTTTTGTGTCCTTTATTGTGCTTTGTTTAGACTTGAGTCTCCTTTGGAGTGGTTGCTTTGTTGCTTTTGTTCTCCTTTCTGTTATTCATATCTCTTTTTCCTACTTTCTTTTCTCTTCTGATTTCTTTTCCCCTCTGCTTAGTCTGTTCTTTTTTTGTGTCTTACCGCTGTTTGTTATTCTTTGTTCGGTTGTTGATTTGTTGCATTGTCTCCCTGAATTTTCAGTTTAGGGGATGGGGAGGACTTTTTGTTCTTCCTTTTGGTTTTTGCTGTTTTTACTGAGAGTTTGACCTTATCTACTTTTTTTCTGTTTTTTTTTCTATTTGGTTTTGCAATTTACTTTTCATTTCTTTGCTTTTTATGTTTTCCTTTATTATCTCCCCTGCACTTTTAGGGGAGGAGGGGGAAGGGGTTTCCTTTTGTATTCTGGGCATTGTTTTGTTCTTGATTTCTTTTTTCAGTTGTTAGGACCTGTATTCGTGTCCTACTTCTTTGTTTTCCTTTTGATTTGTGCACTTTTTGTGTAACTTAACACCGTTTTGTATTTTTTTGGATTTCTCTTGTTCTCTGTTTTGTATATTGTTTTGTGTGGTATCACACTGTTTGTGTTTTTTTTTTTTGTTTTTACTGTTATTCTGTTAAGATTCCCCCTACTCGGTCAGTAGGAAGGAGAAAAGGGTTGGGTTCTGTTGTTTTCTTTCGGGTTGGGGCTACTGTGTGACCTAATACTTTTTCTGTTCTTGATTTTTCTTTTCTTGTTTTCTGCATTTGCATGATGTAATGCTGCTTTATGTTTGTTTTGATATGATTTCACCAAACATTTCTCCTACAATTTCCATATGTGGGGATGGGGGGTGTTTGTTTCTTTGGGGGGGGTCAGCTCTTTACCAACTGTTTTATTGGGTATATGATGTTTATTGTTCATTTATGTTGTTTTTTTCTTTGATTCCAGGTAGAAATACTCTGTAATGTTTACTTTTTATTTACATGTATGATGTAATACATATTTTCATTTCTTTCCTGTTTTTTATGCTTTCATGTGCCATATTACTGTTTGGTTGTATCATGCTTTTATGTTTTGTCAATAAAAAATTCCCCTACTCTTTTGAGAAGTGCCATGGGATCTTTAACATCCACCTGAGCTACCACCAGAACAGGCAGATGGGACCTCGGTTTAACTTCTCATCTGAAAGACAGCACCTCAGGAGTGCAGCACCCCCCTCATGCTGCACTATAGTGTCAGTGTTGGGATATTAACCCAAGTGCCTGGTGTGGGGACAGAACCCACAGCCTTCTGATCTCCTGGCCTCAGAGGTGAGTGTGCTACCTGCTGAGCCACTGACACTATACATCCCAGTATCCCCCCAGCCATCCCTACTGCCTTCTCACATTGCTTTCTAACTTTTAGGTCATCTGCTATGACTACCCCCAGGTTCCTTTCCATTTTTGTTGTTGTTACTACCTCCCTCCCATTGTGTACTCTTCCCCTGGGTTTTTGTTTCCCATGTGCATTACTTTGCACTTCTTTGCATTGAATCTAAGCTGCCATACTTCTGACCATTCCTCCAACCTTACCAAATCCCTTCTCATCCTTTCCACCCCACCTTGTGTATCAACCCTGTTGCAGATCTTTGCATCATCTGCAAAGGGGCATACTTTTCCTTCTAGTCCCTCTGCAATGTCACTTATAAAGACATTAAACAGGACCAGACCCAGTACTGTACCCCACTAGTAACTCCCCTTTCTTCGGAGTGGATTCTGTTTACTATTATCCTCTGTGTCCTGTTGTCCAGCCAATGTTTTAGCCAGGCTTCCACCCTGGGACCCACTCTCAGGCTGGCTAATTTGTTTATTAATCTTTTGTGTGGGACTGTGTCAGATGCCTTGCTAAAGTCTAGGTAGGCCATGTCCACAGCCCCTCCCTGATCTATTACTTTGGTCACCCAGTCAAAGAAATTGATTAGATTTGTCTGACTTGACCTTCCCACTGTGAATCCATGCTGCCTTGGGTTCTGTGCCCCACTGGCCTCTACATACTCAACAATGCTTTCCTTCAGAAGTGATTCCATCATTTTACCTACCACTGAGGTCAAACTGACAGGTCTGTAGTTTCCTGCCTCTATCTTGCTCCCACTTTGGTGAAGGGGAATCATATCTGCCCTTCTCCAGTCCTCAGGTACAACACCATCCTCCCATGATTTGTTAAAAAGGGTAGTCAGTGGTGTCACTAGTTCTCCCCCTAGTTCTTTTAGAATTCTGGGGTGAATCCCTTCAGGCCCCATTGCTCTGTCCACCTTCAGTTTTAGGAGTTCTTTCAGAACTCTTTTCTTCTGGAAAGGACTGGTATCACCCCCCATCCAAAGTGCTTCTATTGATTGGATTAGGTGCCCCTCCTATTTTGTGAATACTGAGCAGAAGTATTCGTTCAGTATCCTGCTTTTCACTGTCCCTCTCTGCCCACACACCCTCTCCTTTATTAAGCCTCACTATCTCTCTCCCTTTCTCTTTCTTCACTCCCTAATGTACCTATAAAAGGTTTTATCCCCCTACTTAACCAAGTTGGCTATCTTTTCCTCAGTTTGGGCCTTTGTTCTTCTGACTGCCTTCCCTGCTTCATTCTGTTTTAACTGGTACAGTTCTCTGTCCTGCTCCTGTTGTGTTTCCTTATAGTTCCTGAATGCTATCCTTTTCTCCCTAACCTTCCCCACCACCTCTTTTGAGAACCATAGTGTTTTTTTCTTTTGTTTTGATTTGTTTATTTGCTTCATACAAAGGTTTGTTGCTTCTGTGATGGCTGTTTTGATTTTTCCCCATTGTTCCTCTACCCCTCCTTCTTGCCCACTTGCTAGTGCTTTTCTGAGACACTCTCCCATTTTGACAAAGTCAGCCCTCCTACAGTCCAGTACCCTCACTTTTGTATGGTTTGACTCTGCGGCTGAGTTTACAGTGAACCACACTGTTTGGTGGTCACTTGTTCCCAGATGGCTACCCACTTCTAGATCTGAGATCCTCTCTCCATCCCCATTTGAGAGTACCAGGTCTAAGGTTGCTCCCTCCCGAGTGGGTTCCAACACTAGCTGTCTGAGGCATGCCCCATGTAGGGCATCGAGAATGACCCTGCTCTTGAAAGTGGCTGCAGCAAAGGTGCTCCAGTTAATATCTGGCATTTTCAGGTTCCCCATCAACAATATCTCCCCTTTCTCTGCCATCCTAAGGATGCCTTCTATCATTTCTTTATCCATTTCCTCCCCCTGAGATGGGGGTCTGTATTCAACCCCTGTGCAGATTATGGTGCCATTTCCAGTCTCCAGGGTGACCCACAGTGCCTCCTCTCCTCCCTGTTTACCCTTTTGTTCCATTACTTTGATACCTTCTGTTACATAGAGAGCTACTCCTCCTCCTCCTCCTCCTCTTCTACCCTCCCTGTCCCTCCTGTAGATTGTGTACCTTGGTATGTTGACATCTCAGTCATGGTTCTCTGTGTACCATGTTTCTGTGACTGCCATGATATCCAGGCATCCTTCTTCCATCAAGGCCAGCAGTTCAGGGAGCTTATTACCTAGACTACGGGCATTGGTACTCATTACCCTCTATGTTTTGATGGCCTTACCCCTTTTTGCCCCATCTCTGTCCTTACTGCCTTTGCCTTTTTCTCCATTTACCCCTGCCCCTCTCCCTATCAACTTCTCTATCTTGGTGTTTACCTCACTAACTTCCCTGATTTTTGGAGGGGTGCTAGGATTTCCCTGCTCCTTTTCAGTGCCTCTCCCCTTGGCTAGTTTAAATGCTTGTCAATGAAGCATTTAAACCCATCACCTAGGATTCTGATCCCCCTCCTGGACAGATGCAGACCATCGTGCCAGTATAGGTTTGCATCCCTTCAGGTGGACCCCCAGTCCCCAATGAAGCCAAAACCCTGAGCTCTGCACCAGTTTTTCAACCATTGATTGAATCCCATGGTGAAGCGCAGCCTAGCCTCACCCATGCCATAGACAGGCAGCACCTCTGAGAAGGTTACCGTGCATGCTACTTGTCTAAGTTCCATCCCCAACTCCACAAACTCCTCCTGCACAGCTCTGATCCTTTCCCAGCCAGATCATTTGCCCCTAGGTGGACAATGACATCCGGCTACCTCCACCGTGCAGCTGCTCCCATGATCCTGACGATTCGCTCTCTGTCCCTTCAAGCCATGGCACCAGACAGGCACCTTACCTCCCTCTCCCCTTCCTCCCTCCAGTTCAACCCTCCTAACAGTGGAGTCCCCCACCAGAAGTTGTTTCCTTCCCATGTGGAGTCCCATGCCACCCTCTTGTGAGTCTCTTTTGTGGAGGTTCCCAGCATCCTCCTTGGTCTCCACTGCAGGTGCCTCCACAGAGGAACCACACTGTGCCAGAATGGTGTCTGAATTGTGGAGAGGTACAATTGGAGGGATGCGCCTCTGTTCCACCACCCTCACCCTCCCTGAGCCTACTGTGGTCCAACTACTCCTCTTTCTTGGCAACCTCTGAGGCAGCAGTGGTGGCCCTGGTGGTCCCTGAGTGGGAGAGGAGATCCCCTGAATCCTGGCCATTTCAGCCTGGAGATGAGCAACCTCCTCCCTCAGCCCAGAGAGGTGCCTGCAGATGGGACAACACTGCATCCTCCAGAATGTCTCCCGGAAGACTGCTGCTCCACAGCTACTGCATTGCACCACTCCCATCATGTCTTATTTGTGGCCCCTTAACTGTTGTTTTGTATGCCTACTCTTTCCTCTCTCTCTCTGTTTATTTTTTTTTATTTTATGTAATTTTTTTCCCCCTACTTTTCTACTCCCTCCGTGCCTTTAAAGCTCCTGATCATCCTGTTCTGGAACAGGAAGTTCCTATATTCCTCAGTAGTCTCCTTTTTACTTGCTCAGAGTCAGACCTCCAGCAGCTGGTGGGCGGGGAAGGGCAATGGAGAGCTACTCCTTTCCTTCTGGGATGGTGAGTCCTTTGTGCTTCTGTGATCATTCTCTTCCTGCTCCCAAACAGGAAGTTCCTGTTGTCAGTCAAATCCTGTGCCTATGAAAGTAGAACTGGTTAAGGGTTGCGGGTGGAGGGGAGGGAGGGTAATATAGTCCCAGAAGAGTAGTAAAGTTCTAACAGCACCTCCTTCCTCTTGCTGTTCTCTGCCAAAATCTATATAGGACAGTTTTTAAATCCAAACACCTGGCTTCCCGCTGCCTAAGCCACTCCCCTAATTCAAAGTTTCCTTCTTCACCTAGCTAACTGCACAGATAACAATTCCCTTCACCCAACTCAGACAAATACACTAACTCTTTTTTTGGTTTTTTACCTTAACTTGAAGGTCCCAGTAGTAGAGTTCTAATTCTTTAGTCCCAGTAGAGTAGTAAAGTTCTAACAGCACCTTCTTCCTCTTGCTGCTGAAAGCAAGTGGGGAGGGAATGCAAGAAGGCAAACTTGGGTAAAAACTGTAAAACAACACCAAAAAAACACTTCTGAGTGAGGTTTTAAGTAAAGAAGGGAGTGAATGATTGAAGGGGGGCTTCTAAGCTGTGCAAGTTTTATATCTTAGAGGAAGCAAACAATTGAAGATGGGTTTGTAAACTGTGCAGGCTTTTTTGTTAACAAGCAGAATAAGGACACGTGTGCTAACAAAGAGCACCAAACTACCAAACTTATTGTAATTGCACACCAAGAAACTGTTTGCATACAGGCAGTAAGTGTAACCAGGCACCAAAGGGATTTTAGAGTAGAAACAGAGAGGTAATCTGGTGGAGGCTTTTTAGCTGTGTAGTGACTAAAACTGGGTACCAACTATAAGAAGATGAAAACAATGCTGATCTCCAGCCGCCACCACAAGAAATCATCCCCGGTCTTGTCCATCACGAACAACAGGGACGTACCCCTAGAACAGGTACAGTCTTTCAAGTAAACTTGGAGTCACCATTGATGACACATTCTCATTTGTACCCCACATTGATCAAGCCGTAAAAGTGGTGAACTCTAAACTTTGGTGTACTGTACAGACACAGACAATATCTTATACCTGCTGCCCTGCACTTGTCTGTTTCCTCCTCCATCTTATCAGTCATTGACTATGGCTTGGTAGTGTATGGGGTGGCAACTGACACTGCAAAAATGGGTATCAACAGCCCTAAATAAGGTCTGCAGACTCACCCTTGGAGCTGACAACCTAACTCACTCCTGCTCACTCTGCAAGCAAACCGGATGGCTCAGTCTCAGAAATAGAATAAAATATCAAACGTGCCTCTTGGGTAAGAAAGCTATACTAGGAAAATCCACCCCTAGCCTCAAGAAGATGCTCACAGAAATTTGCTGTAGCCACCAGACCAGAGGAAAGACAAGGTGCTCATAGGCTGTCCTATTCATGAAGATGACAATAGGTCAGCGCTTATTTGCCTACAGAGCTCCCCTCTGGCTAAATCAAATCCCTGTGCATATATTCCACAATTACTCCCTACCATCCTTCAAGGCTGAGCTGAAGATACATCTCTCTGAGACAGCTGCCTGTAATTGCAGGTTGTTTGGGTGCTATCAGTTTGCTGAGTTGAAATTTCGATTCTCCTCCCCCCACCCCAACTCATTCTTTGCTCTTACACTGTTGCTCCTGTTGACTAGCGCCTCCAATACTATACTTGCATCTCCCCTGAACCTTTCCACTCCCCTTATCTCTGGTTCCACTCGTATTAAGCATTCATTCCCGCCCTGGCACCAGTTCCCTTGACCCATGCCCTTCTCTCCACTAGCATGGTCACGACTCATGACCTCATTCCCCCTTCTAGGGCCTTTGACTAAGCCTGACCTCCAAGCTGCTATCCCTTTTTCTGTACTGTGCTCCCTTAAAGGGGAAAGAAACATTGCCAGTGCCCCAAACCGTGGTTATTACTGTGTTTGTACAGTACCTTGATGAATCCTTTCATCGATGTATCTGTCCCGTTGTTGTAATCAATGTTATTTTGAATTTTTTTAGCACCTGAAATCACGGACTTTATCCTCACCATCTTTTGCATGCACAGTGGCGCAGTGACATCAGTGATGGGCTTGGCCAATCAGTGCAATTGAGGGAAAGCATACGTGATCATGCTGGATTGATCGGAGTGAGTTTGCCACTGCAGATTGATAAAGAAGTGACAGACTTAAAGAGTATTCTTTTTTTTTACCAAGTAATATGATAAATTGTTGTGTTGTTGGGTGCTACAATGCCTCCAAGAAAACGGAGTGCAGAGGGATCTCATTTGACTGCTTTCCTAAAAGCAGGGAGCTACTAGCGAGGTGGAAGGCAGCTGTCAAATGGGAAAATCTACCAGATGTGAACAGCAGGAACACAGTTGTGTATTCTGTTCACTTTACACCAGATTGCTTTGAAAGGTGACTAGCAATGAAGGACAGCATTGTATTTTTTTCAATTTCATTTCAATTTTTTTCCCCTCAGGTTAAACATGCTCTGTCTCTGTATAATCTATCCGTTTTCCTCAATCCATTGTTACTCTCTGTACAAATGTAAATGTTCTACAAACTGTCTGTATACTTTCAAGTTATTTGATTACTGTCTGTACAAACTGTAACCGGGTCTCGCCTGGAAATGAGCCTCGGCTCAGTGTGCCTTTCCCGGTTATCAAATTTTAAATAAAAATAAAATAAATAATTTCTTCTTCTGCTGTCTGTCTTTTGTGCTGTTATGACCCGATTGATGGGTCTGCCAAAAATAGAGCTTATTATGTCCAAATCACACACATCTATAGATTTAGTGATCATGGTGCATTGTAATTATCTTCTTTCCTCCTGTATTGATGTCCCTGTCGCATACATAAGCATGCTTTGCCTCCACAGATATATGGTCATCTCCAATACTGTGCTGTCCCTGTGTATATACATATCTATTTATATCCATTGTTCATATATAATCCTACTGTCCCTCCCTATAAATCTATTACCACATGTCCAGCTGTGCTGTTATATTGTGCTGCTGTTGTATGCATTGAACGTGCTGGTAGTGGTGGGGGCCCCCTAGTTTGAACTTTTCACTTATCCCACAGCTCCTATAAAGCTCCTATAAAGGAGCTTGTAAGCATGCACCTAAATGATATTGTTGTATTGTTTTATTCTTAATCAGAAACATAATGAACTGTTCCCAATACTTTTGGCTTTCAACTTCTGGCCCCTCTGAGAGGTGACAGGAACAGAGGCAAACTATTTTCACAGCAGTGCACCATCCACCAACTTTACACTGTGTGTTTTACCTGCCTGTAGACAGACTCAATTTCCCACCATAAATAGGCAAACCAAATTTATGACACCAGTCTGTTTGTGCTGCATGTGGAGAGATTTTCCTCTGTATTTGGTGGTATAGGCATCACATAACTAAGTAGTTCAGACACAAGACGGGCATGAGAACCAAAGATTTCTGAAAATGGACATAGGGTGACAACAGATGTTCCCAGGGTGTGGCGTGGCATAAATGGGTTGGAAATGGAACAGTGCAATGTGGGGATGGTACATGGGAGCAGCAGGATGCTGTGGTTGTTGGCATGGGAACAATAGTGGACTACAATGACTGTGGGATGTTTGCTTTGATGACCATAGTATGATGACCATACTGTTGAACCGAGGTGTTCTGCCCGGTGGCTGTGAAAGGAGTTGGAGATGGGAATGTACTACCTGGTGAGGACTGGCCTTTAGCACTGGGTTGCATGAGGCAAAAGCATTGGAGTAGCATCAGTACTGAATCTGTAGTTGACAACTTAACTGTAGGTTGGTGGGGTGAAAAGTTATATACTTTTGAGTAATGGAGGACATCAACAGGTAATTAGGAAGGAGTGTAGTGTGAGCATCTCATAAAATGCATTTAATGGGTGTGGTATGTTGATGGAAATGCAGAAATGTTTGAGGCGCTTGATCTCCAAAGGTGGCCATGAGACAGTAAGGGCATTGAGATCTCAGGGGACAGCAGTCAGACAGAGGACAAGGGGAAGGGTGAGATAGGGCATTTCCTGAACGGTGGATGGGGTAAAGTGGTGATGTGCAATGATGGTAACATACATGTGTGAGACAAAGTTGAACTGTAAAGGGGGCATTTGTCGATTGTAGTGTACTGGAAGATGGTGAGAGAGAATGGGGGTGAAGGGGTGCCAGAAAGGGATTGAGGTTGGTGTAGACGCAGGGGAAATGGATGTAGTTATTTATTATTTGTTCTATTTGTTTAACCATGACAGACACTGTAAGGTGAAAGCTTGTGTACAGGTGTGACTTGGGAGTACAGGGAAGTTAGGTCACTTGCTCAGGGTCACACACCATGCAAGTGAGGGCTGTAATATTGAAACCCAGATCTCCAGATTTGCATCTCAGAGTCTCAAAGTACTGCGTTATACTGCCTCCCAGTGGTTGATGAGCATGCTAAGGTTGAGTGTACTAACAGGTACATAGAGAAAAGAATGGGAGAATGTATGAGAAATGTGGGTGGTTGTACACTGTGATCTCATACCGAAAGGGGTGAGATGTGGCATTAAAGGGGACCGGCACATATAAGGCATATTGGAATGTGAGTGTAGTCCACATAGTGAGGGTAAGAATTGATGGGTGGGTGGGTGGATGGGTGTATAGAGAGGAGGATCATACAGTGTCAATAAATGAGTAATTATGTAGTTACACAGAAGAAAGGGGTGTAGGTACCCAATGGGATGGGTGATGTGGGCATGTGTGTTGAGGGGGTGACAGATGTAAGGATCAGAGATGACAGTGTACTGTGAGTATTGAGTGTAGTGATGGCCAAAACACACCAAACTCAGTGATACAACTCCCTTTGTTCCTGAAAGCTGTCTCCCACGACCACAACACACAGACAGAAATGCACATCACAGCTATACGCTCGTCACAGTTACCCTGAAAAAGATGTGCCCTTCTTCAGCTGTGTGTTAAAAAAAAAAAGTTGTCATGCTGTGTATCAGTGCCCTATGAAGATGCATGCACCATGAACAACTATGTTGCTTGACCAACAACAACAAACACACTGTCAACACCATCTCCATCACAACCCACTGCAGCATCCAGCAAGGACAGGTTGCAGCATGATGGCAGGCGGGCTGTCCTGCTGGCTCATTACCAAACCATCATAACACCGCACCTCGACTATGATTTCTAATTCAGGATTCAATACCTATGCAAGTATCATACCACCAGAAAAAAACATTTGTATTACTGACATGTTATTGCTTTCTTTGCTGTGGACCTATTCCTAAAAGAACCCCCCCCCCCATGGTCTTCTGTGACACATACACACAATCAACGATACCACAAGTACTTTTACTGAAACTGTTACTTGTACTGCATGCATTTGTACCTATCCTCACATTGTCATTGTGTGTTATTCCTGGATGTGTATGTTCATTCTTCCTAGTGTATCTCATTTGTCATTCTGTTATGTAATCAGTGTCGACATAGAAGGACCTTGCCGTGGTGACATTGCTTTTCACTAACACTTCCATAACCAATATATTGATATATGTGTATATTGATATACGTACATACATACACACATATAAGCAGAAATGTCTGCATGTTTGTATGTGTCAATATTTCTCCCGTCACCACTCATTGCTGAAAACGAGTAGTTTGACGCACCTTCAGCTGAGCGAGACCAGCGAACCGGGCCTGAGCTGTTCTGGGTCAAGCTGAAGGCAAATAAAATCACCTATTTTGAGCAATGAGTTGCAACGGGAGACATATTATACATATATATATATATACACACACACAGACACACACATACATACATATATATATATATATGTCTGTGCACATATATATGTGTGTATGTATATATATTATATATATGTATGTATAGCCATATATGTATATATATATATGAGAGAGAGAGAGAGAGAGAGAGAGTGGGAGACAGAAATGCAGATATGTATGTACATACCCATATATCATACCGGAAAGGTAAGTATGTAATTTGAATGTGTTTTGATGACAGACATTTCAATAACATGACAGATGTACAGTATTGGACAATCAACCAGAATATTTCAAGCTGTGTGCACTCGTAAAAACATCAAGGAGCCAATTATATCTCCCTGGTGGAATCTCAAGACACTGTTTTACATGAAGCCTTTTCACCTATTACCATAGTTGGAAATAGTGGTTTAACATACTTGTGCCAGTATTCCATGCAGTATTGCCTGCGTGTCCTCACAATTAATATGTACTGCTGGCAGGATCACCTATACAGGTTCACAGACTTAATATCACCCATTAGTACTGTGTTCCACGTAATTGTTACTCGGCAGACATACATTTCTTCAACTACATGATGTTTGTTCGTACTGACTGAACCATGCATAATCAGAATTTTGAACAAAAAGGATGAAATAGAAAACAGCACCGCAACACCATAAGCTTCATGAGACCTCGGTACAGATGCAATTTTCACCTACAACACTATCATAACATAGCTATCAAGATGACAGCAAATGAACATTGACTCACACTGCAGACAACAGTAAAGACCTCCATTACTGACGACATGATGTTTTGTGAGTATCATGATATTATTTTCTGACCATAGTTTCATGCAGTGATCACTGTCAGCTACTTATTTTTTATTTTCTGGATTAATAATTAACAGGCAGAGCTTCTGAATCTGAAAAGACCACCAATACTAAAATCTGATGCCGTGCCAAGCATATTCCCTCATAGTGCACCACCAACCATGAAGAAGAGGGAATGCAGTGAGCGATGAGCAGAGATGAAACGACGCAGAGAGGTAAGTTATTACTCATGTATTGTATTGATAATACTGTATCTGTTCAGTTTTGTGGTCTGTTGGTACTGAGGGATGGTGTGGCATGCTTTCCATTTTTAAACCGTGGCAACACAGGATGCAAAATATGCAGCAGTACTGTGGCACACACTGCCATGGTGTGACACATCATATGAGTTCACCATCAAGAAAAACTTTGTAATATATGGATCGCTAAAATAATAGACTCAAAAATGATGTAAAAAAAGTATTGTAATACACACCAGCTTTCCAATAATACTACAGTCCAGTCCCAATAACCCACTGCCAATAACACATCAATAGGGTTGATGACATCATAGAGACCTGGAGAGCCACCTTTTCTCATCCATATTTCACCCCAAAATAGGTTACAGTGACTTACTTGTCGCAATTTCCATCTCGGGGTTCTGGGGGCATAGAAACCTCTTGAGCTTCGCTCTCGAGCTATCTATGTCCCCAGAAGCCCTCGATGGAGTTACAGCCTTGTAATTCACTGTAACCTATTTATTATTCTGGGTTTTTTTAATCACAAATTAGGGGAAGGTCAGTAGAAACTACCTATTTATGTCATGTTTGGTGTCTCAGCACTGGTGTAAGAAGATTCCAACTGCAGTTTAATATTGTTTTGTTGAAGTACTGAACATTGAGATTAATGGATGGGGGACTATGCAGAACCAGTGTGTTGTGCCACAGAACATCTCTGATTCCCTCTGACCTTGAGTGCGAAGCTCGAGAGATCCATAGGAATCAGAACCCCGAGGTGGCAAAACACACTGGTTGTGCATAGAGTTGCTCATCCTGTATTTTTTATAGTGTATAGAACCGAGTGAAAAATGTTTTTTGTGAGTTCTTTTGCTTTCTAATTGAAACTGACTCATGCAGTCTCTATAGGTTGCAGAATGCTGTTGTACAGTTGGGTAGAGCAGCATTCCATGACCTTGGAACTGTGGTAGAACAGCATTTTGAAAGGGATGGAATTCTATACAGAACAACACTCCACTATACACTATAAAGAAATAATAGGGTACATTGCTGATAGCAGGATGTAGAATCACATTTTCTGTTGTACTACCAACAGTTGGGATAATGTGTTGATACGGCTTGCAGAAAATTCACCAATAGCTACTTTCATTTCATGTGATAATTCTAACTGATCTGTAAGTCACGTGTCATCCATCGATACGTGACCACAATACTTTCTTTTCTCCATATACAGGTAGTTGATCAAGCACTGAATTCATGTAGCACTATCACTACTTTTAACGGCAGCGCAGATGACCCAATGGACCTCACAGTGGTAACAGAATTTGACACGTCAGTACCCATGGAAGACATTGAGATACAGCTCACATCTACAACGGTAGGGATTTCAATGCAACACAATTTTATGAGGTTAGATACAGGTGAACTATTGACATGAATGATAGTCACTTTGTCATTCTACTTTCAGGATGAATGCATCTGCCCTGTTTACCCACATACTAAGGTGCTCTGTAGTGTGGGTACCCAAACTGAGATGCCACCTGTTAAGGACCAGTGTTCTAAGGACCAGTGGTGCCAGTGGCCAGAATATGAGTTCAATTTCACAGGTGACTTTGAAAAAGTCACAAATGACCACTCATACCCCACTCTGTTTGACCCATCTGTATATATACCTAGAATATGTGTACAGCGTGATGTGACAGAGGAGGAATCTGATGTTTCAGATCAAGATTACAGTGACCCCCATGAGAAAGATTTGGACTACAAACCATCACACACAGAAGAGTCAGACAATGATGAGTCATCAGAAGATGGAGACAACACTGACAGTACTATCAGTGATAATCGCAAATTCCTTGTGTCGTAAGGGAAATTACAAGAATTGTTACAAAGATGCATGTCATGTGGTGCACCAATAGTAGACATGTCAAGTAACACCCAGGGATCACTTTTGTCCATTAAAATGTATTGTAGCAATAGCCATGACCGGACATGGTTCTCACAACCGCTTCTGGAAACCTGGAAATATGTGAGGCTATTCTTTATAGTGGAAATTCATTCCATAAGTTAAGTTTTTTTTGCTGATCTTCTGAACTTTCAGTTTATCTCCAGTGTCACGTACATGAAGATTCAAAGGAAATACTTATTTCCTATGATTAACAAGGAATATGTCAGACAGCAGAAGACGATAATTGAGGACATGATGGGAAAGAAGCCATTGGTACTTTGTGGAGATGGGCGCTGCGATTCACCAGGTTTCTCTGCCAAATATGGCATTTATACATTTATGGAACAGAACTCGTCAAAAATTGTTGATTTCACCCTAATTCAGGTTTCGGAAGTCAAGTATTTCACAGACATGGAAAAACAGGGTTTCAAGCGATCACTGGATTACCTCATTGGGGTGTGGAGTTCCCATCAGCACAATTGCCACTGACCATCACATACAGATATCAAGCATTATGAACAAAGTGTATACACCAAACAACAACATTAACTATCAGTATGATGTGTGGCACCTAGACAAGTGGCTAAAGAAGGAACTGTTCGCACTTTTGAAGAAAAAGGAGTGTTCACAACTAGCAGCATGGATTCAGTCTGTGTCAAACAAATTCTGGTGGAGTTGTGCCAATTGTGAAGGAGATGCTCAAAAATTAAGAGAAATAGTCAATTTTGTGGTTCACCATTCAGTGACCAAACACAGTTGGTCAGACAGCCACAAATTCAAGAAATGTTCCCACACCAAGATAACAAGGGAAGAAAAGAAGAAAAAAATCTGGTTGAAACCACAGTCTCCTGCGCACAATGCTTTGAAGAAAACAGTATTCAATAAAAAGTTTATGAAAGATCTTGGAGACTGACACGATGGCAGTCTAAAGACAGAGCTCCTCATCCCTCCGGCTCAATTTGCCCACAAAGTCAAGTAATTTCTGGTTAAAATGAGAAAAACTGGTAGTGGGGCTATACACAGAAATAGATCCCGATCTAAAACTGCTAAAAAGGACAGACAAGCAACAGGATCGCCACAGATGAACCAACGTGATAACGGGAGAGAATCACTGTCCAGCATGGCAAATGGGGACACAGAATCAGAGCTAGAGACATTATAGCGCTCTAGATTTGAGACCTTGTGGACTGAAATTAAGCTATTCAGAAGTGAAAATAAAGGTGAGTTTGATAAATTGCATACAGACCTTACTAAACTGGAGAACAGGGTGACCACCTCAGAAGATAGGATTTTGGGAGCAGAGGATGATATACCTCGCCTTTCTCAGGCTATTGAAGTGCTTAGCCAGCAGCAAGAGAGTATAGCAGCCAAACGTATCGATTTAGAAGCCCGTGCTAGGAGAGAGAATCTGACGGTGTATGGCTTGCCAGAGGACTCTGAAGTAGGGGAGATGGCAGATTTTATGGCGGATATGCTGCGTCATGTATTGTAGATTCCACAGGCCTTTAACTTTCAAATTGAGAGGGCTCACAGAGCGTTGTCTGCGAAACTCATGGCGCCGTCAGCCAGACCAAGATCCACAGTGATAAAATTCTCTAGTTACAGAGATAAGGAGATGGTGCTTAGAACAGCGTGGAGGCAACAGAAAGTAGAGTATAACGGATCACATTTATATTTCGATCAGGACTATCCACCGCAAATTCAACAACACCGAATGGCCTACATGCCCATACTATGTAAACTTAAGTTGCTGGGTGTGAAGCTTCAGACACCATATCCCGCACGTTTGCGGGTGCATTGGGAGACGGGCTCAGAGCTATATTGTACATCTGAAGAGGCAATTTCGGCCTTAAAGAAAAAAGGTCATGAGCTACAGGGGGTTTCCCCACGATCCAGAACGAATTTAATTGGGCCCTTGCAATCAGCTTTACCGCATAGAAGTAGAAAGATGGGGCCGGGATCAGCTCCAAATACCATGTAGGACATCAAGGAATTGTTACAGAAACTTACTCGCCAGCACCAGAGAGAAGATGGAGATGCCAAAAGGGAAACGGCAACTTGAAGAGGTGCACAGTGAGTGCTTGGAGATAAAGACGCTTTGCTGCATCTGCAGACCCTAACCTTTCTTATCAGAGGGCCCAAGTAGTTGTAGTTGCGGTTACTGCTGGACCTGGGGTGGGGGTCACCTGCCTACTGAACAAAGTTGGTGGACAAAGTCAGTGGACTTAATTATCATTTTCCTGTTTTCACAAGGAACAGACTATTAATATGAAGGGACATTACAAACAAAAGAAGCAATGGGACATATATATTCCTAATATAAGGATGTTATAACTTCCCTGAGAGACAAGATTATAAGGGGACTAATCTTCCCCCCCTTTTTTTTTCCTTTACCTTTTCTTTTTCTTCAGGAAAGATGAGAATTTTAAGTTAGATACTCTCAAGGGGTCAGGTGTAAGTTATGTTGGAAGGGATCCATTGGACGGATTATGTTAATGGCCGGGGGGGGGGAGGCGACAAGGAGGTAATATTTCCTGTCTTCTTCTATCAATAATTTGAATGTTATGGTTTGAGGTTATAATATTAATCTTTAGCCTAATAGGCTGGGGAGGGACTTTCAAATTTTATGGATGTACATCTATAGGTGCATCTACCTGCTCCATTGAGCGGCCTTGTGTTACGGTGACATACTTAGGCCTAGACAACAGGCCAGGATCCACAGTGGATAGGATCCAGAGGGGCCGAACTCCAGTAGGAGCTCCATACCCTCCATTCAGGGGCATTGTTACCTGAGATCTTAGTGGTCAATTTACTTGTTTCCCCTTCCTTGGAGGTACTTATGTAAATAGTTTACCCCAGTTGGTGAGGGAAGGGAGTTTTAAACCTTGCCATCTGGGGATAAGGTTAACGTTACAATGTTTTTTACATGTGGGTGTGTATTTGTGTTTTGTCCATTATAGAGGCACATCACTATGCACATGAGAGGGCATTTGGAATGGGAGATTGGAGGAGAGTGATGAAGGGTATAAAGGAGGGCGACAATTAAAATGTATTGGCAGGACAAATAATATTGGAAGTAAAAAATGGCATAAGAATGGATAAGAGGGACAGCCTTAAGATATTATCACAAAATGTGAATGGGTTGAATAATCCTGTCAAAAGATACAGGGTAATCTCCTCTTTGAGGCGACAGGCCCTGTCTTTTGTTCTTTTACAGGAGACTCACTTGAACAGGGCCGAACACAAGAAGCTGGGTAGGTTCGGCTTTGATCATGTGATCGCTTCCACACATGGAGGGGGGAAGAGGAGGGGAACAGCGGTCTTAATCCCGAGGGGATCCTTATTTAAACCGGAGGCACAGTACATAGATCCGGAGGGGAGAGTGGCACTGGTGTCTGGGGTACTGGGGGATCATCCCTTACGTTGGCCTCACTGTATATTCCCCCAAGGCCAACGGTGGTCAAGGTGAGAGGTTTGCTTCATAAAATCACAGAATACCATAGAGGGACACTGGTGGTGGGAGGTGATCTTAACACAATCTGGGACCATTTAGACACTTCTAGGTCGGGGACCTTCCGTCCCACTCCAGTTGGGAAACTGATTAAACGTTTTTTGGGAACAACCAACTGGACGGATGCGTGGCACTCAGAACATGCAGGGCAGAGAGACTATACACATTATTCTCCCCAACACGGATCATATGCCTGAACTGATTATTTTCTTATCTCAGGAGAGCATAGATTCCAAATTAGGGAATGTGTACATACGCCCTCGGTTTTATCAGACCATGCACAACTCTCTTTAAGGTTGGATTGGGAAACAACTAGATGCTAGCCACGATGGAGAGTTAATAATTATTTATTAAATGTAAAAGAATTTACAGAAATGGCCAGGGATAAGATGAAGCAGATTTTGGGGGAAAATGACTCACCAGAAATCTCCAGGGCTACCCTTTGGGACACCGTTAAAATGGTCCAGAGGGGAGAGGTTATTAAATATGCAACATATTATAAAAAAATCATGGAATGCCCGAATGGAATCACTTCAGCAGCAATTAAGTGAAGCTCAAAAACAACACACAGAGGGGGAAGGCACAGCATGGGTTAAGATACTAACTTTGAGGCAGCAGATCCAAAAGCAGATTGATGTTATTACTGAACAAGCTCTGCAAAGTCTTCGTCAGAGGTATGGGGAAGTGGGACCTAGGACAACGAGGTTGTTGGCACATCACCTTCACCAGCAGACACTGAGGGCTGCAATCACTCAAATTAGAGATCCTGGGATGGGGAAACTGGTCCATTCACCAGAACAGATCCTATCCAGTTTTTATGTTGGTGTATTCTATTTTTCCTCCCCTGTGCTCGCTGGTCCTCCACTCCTTCGGGCTCTACAAGCTTCCCCCAGCCCCCCACTGACCTTACCCAGCCCTCCTCTGATCCTCATGTTGCAGCCAACCCCCGGGATATCCTGGCGTATCCCTTCACCGGGTGGGTCCCCCTCCTCCGAGGGG
The DNA here is from genome assembly GCA_016271365.2 of Neoceratodus forsteri. Lineage (NCBI taxonomy): Eukaryota > Metazoa > Chordata > Ceratodontiformes > Ceratodontidae > Neoceratodus > Neoceratodus forsteri. The sequence continues at coordinate 1,191,813,385 of CM057456.1, forward strand.
GAAGGCACCGGGGGGAAGAGGGATGACCCCAGCACATACTTCTAGGGCCCGGGGATGCTGTCGAGGAACAGAAGGCCCTGGGAAGGTGCTGGAAGCCCTCAGGGAGCAGCGAGCCATCATCTAGAGGCCAGCGAGTGATTTTCTCATTTTTCCTTGAGGTGCGTGATGCCTGGACGTCAAGGCAAGAGCTGACATCTGTCATGCACCACCCAGCAAATGATCCTGATGTGTTGTTCTACCCCTGGCCTCCACCAGTGGTTGCTTCAACACCAGGTCGCAACCCTTCCCTCCCTGAAGACAGTGAGCAGTCATGGGACGCTCAAGCTGCCTCCCCCTGGCCGGCCCTCCAGCAACCCGAGCTCGTTCCCGAACCAGGTCGCTGACGTCGTAAGCGGAAATCCAACTGCTGCGTCGACGGGCCGGCCTAACTATCCAGTTTTAAAAGTTTTTATGAAAAGCTATATACCCCAGAATCCCCTTTAATGAGTTCTAGTGCAGAAGCATATTTAGCTAAGATAAACCTCCCCACAATTAGTAGGGAGACCAGGTTACAGTTAGATCTACCCATTTCTTCTGGGGAACTAAATCAGGCAATCATGGGCCTGAAATCCCTTAAGACACCGGGATCAGATGGGTATACTCCCAAATTTTATAAATTTTTAAAAAACGAGGTGGAGGGCCCTCTGCTGGCAACATGTAGAGAGGCACAATTGGGGGATCATTTTCCAGATACCTGGAATTATGCTGTGATTTCAAGTATTCTGAAACCAGGGAAGAATAGTACTCAGTATGCATCTTACCATCCAATCTCTGTACTGAATATTGATTATAAAATATATACCAGGATTTTAGCCCAGAGATTGGAGGGATTACTTCCCTCTATTACTGATTTCAACCAGACAGGCTTTGTCCCAGGACGTCAGCTTCAGGACAACATTAAGAGAACACTGCACATTCTCCACCATGCTGCCCGGTCGAGGTCTCCCTTCCTTCTTCTTAGCTTGGATGCGGAGAAGACCTTCGACAGGGTAGCATGGAAATTTTTGGGGTTGACACTGAAACAATTTGGCTTTTCAGAAGCCTTTGTGAAGATTATTAACAACATTTACACCAGACCCAAGGCCTATATTAAAATCAATGGTAGGATTACAGAACCCTTCCAATTGAGGAGGGGCACTAGGTAGGGGTGCCCACTGTCTCCCCTGCTTTTTGACCTATATCTGTAGCCATTAGCTGGGGCATTATGCAAATCACAAAAGATCCCAGGGGTAAGGTGGGGGAGGAGAAGAACATAAATTGGCATTATACACAGATGATTTGTTGATTTATCTACAAGATCCAGATCAGGCTCTGCCCAAATTATGGGAAGCCCTGGAAGAATTTGGGAGAGTAACAGGGTACAAGGTAAATACCACCAAACTGGAGGTGCTTCAGGCGAATTATAACCCATCTGAGGGGACTAAAAGTAAGTTCCCATTTCGATGGAACTTGAAACATTTGAAGTACCTGGGAGTATAGATCTGTATGGAATATAAACAACTTTATTTGCTTAATTATACCCCAATGGTAGACAACTTTAAAAGAGACCTGGAGAAGTGGCAGGGAATACCCATCCCCTTATTTCAGAAGGGTTCAAACAATAAAAATGGTAATTCTCCCTAGATTTTTATATTTGGCTCAGACACTCCCGATGCAGATACCAGACTCCTTATATACCACTCTCAATAGAAGAATATCATGGTTCATTTGGGGACCACAGAGACCAAGGATTTGCATGTCAGTATTGCAGGCTTTAAAAGAGGAGGGAGGTTTGACCTTAACCAATTTTAAATTATACTATCAAGCGGCGCAGCTCAGGACCTCTATATATTGGTTCAGTAAGACTTATGTTGCTAAGTGGAAGCATCTGGAGCTGTTAGGGGAGGGTTTAGGCAATTTACATTCAGCACTGCTTGGAGATGTAGGATATAGCTCCCTTGAAAGAAACTTGAGCCCTTATACAGAGGTAACACTTGATGTCTGGTATGGGGTATTAGGAGATAAAAAACTTAGGAAGTGGACAGTCCTCATGTATTCAATCCCATACATGAAGGGATTCAGCCCTGCGAATTGGGACGCTGGATTTAGAGGATGGGAGAGGAGAGGCCTCCACCTGATCTGGCATTTTACGGAAGGGACAGAGATCAGATCCTTCCAGGAATTGGTGATTAAGTTTGGCCTTTCCTGGAGGAATAGGTTTAGGTATTTTCAACTTAGGGATTTCATCAAAACCATGCAAAGTGGACTAAAAGAAGAAAACGAACCACCACCCCAGATATTAAACATTTTTAAGGAGGTAGTAGAAAATATAGCTCCCCTGGCTCACATGATTTCCTATCTGTATGGAGCACTTTTATCATGGCAGGAAGATAATACTGAGTCAATTCGGAAGACATGGATATGGACATGCTGATATCCCCAGATATGTGGGTGTGGGCACAAAGGAAATTATATGGGGGGGATATCTCTCATTGAATGGAGAGAATTCTCTTGGAAAATGCATATTAGATTCTTTAGGACCCCAGCGATACAGGCGAAAAATCAGGGAGACAGAGAGGCGGTATGCTGGAGAGGATGTGGGTTCTCCCCGGCTGCTCTATATCATATAATGTGGGAGTGTCCAAGGCTGTCCCTATATATTCAAGGGTTAGAACATGCTTTACAGTCAATATTTGACCCAGGAATTAAGTTGATTGCTTCCCTGTATTTTCTGTTTGAGGTTCCAAGGGGCTATAGAGACTCAAACACAAGTAGACTGTTAAAATACGCCCTTTTGGCTGGGCAGAAGGTGATTACTAAGCTTTGGCTTACAAACAAAGAACCCACCATGGAGAGATGGCAAGATATAATGATCTCCATATATCGAGCAGAGGCTTTGACAGCAACGCGTAATAAACAACAGACCAGGTTTGATATAGTCTGGAGGAGATGGGTTCTGAATATGGGCCTGATTAATTCGGAGTTTGTACCCTAAACTTTAGACACTAGTCAAAAAGGGAACATATGGCCTCTTGGATCTTCTGGTATAAGACCCCCTATGTACAAAATCACTCATTAGAATGAAACAAGTGAGATTAAGCCCTTTTAGTGTAGATTATGAAACTAAGTGCCCCTATTTGTGTAAAGTTCCTGTCCTTTTTTGTTAATGTCTTTTTTATTAAGTTTATCCTTATGTTTGTCTGGGTCTATAAAATATAAGGAACAAAGAAATTCCTAAATAGAATCAGAGAGTTTTAAAATAAGAGAAGGGAAAACATAGATGAACCATACTAAATCAGTGGGTTGGAACCCTTATATTTAGACTATAAGGATCTTATAAATTATAATGTGGTTTTATTTATGTGACATGACCAACATTTGTCTTTGAGTGCTGTGATATATGTATGTAAAAAGGTTTTTAACAAAAGACAATAAAGAATGAAAGTTTAAAAAAAAAAAGCAAGATCTTGGAAAGGTGACCATGTTCTGTCACACCGGTGAGCTGGAGGTTTATCATTCCCTTGTACTGAAGTATTGCCCCAAGAGGCATCATTTCACCCATCAAGGTATGGTGGCAAGACACCAACTGGCAGCCATGGACCACAATAACAATGTGTCACGACCAATGGCTGTGGACCAGTGCGGCGAAGACAGATATAAAGTGGTCTACCCAAAAAGCAAAAAAGCCCGGGTTGCAAAGCCAATTTGGGAAAGCAAGAAGTACGATTACCTGAAGAAGATGATCAGTGACTTAGAGAGAAAGAAAGAAAACTTACCACCAGCTCCTCTGAAACAAAAACAGGTGCCAAAGAATATTGCCGAAATCCCTCAGCCAGAAAAATCAGACTTGATTAAGCAACATGTGTCACAATTTAATAAGGCTGAACCGTAGTGTTATCAGCTCACATTGTAATAAGGCATATACATTGAAACATACTATAATAACTGGTGACCCCCAATATCAAACTGTTTTTGACACTTGTAAAAAGTCCTATTAACCTGCGAGTTGAAATGACTTTTACTGTCTCATGCCAGGTTGTGTGTACCATGCTAAGGTATTTACCGACTCAGAAAATTGAACCGTTAATTGTTTTTTTTTTAACTTTAAACAATAAAGAAGCAATTGAACTTTCACCTTCTTGTCATAACAGCCAGCATGCCATGGAGCCCATACAGAGGTCGAATCAGCAATGCAGGAAGCACATAATGCTAAAACTCTGAGCTGTGTTTACTTAGCACCAGTTATAAAAAATTAAAAATATGTAGGTGTGTGATGTGCATTTTTTTACACACCCTCGGTGTGTGACAATATACAAACCTCTTGAACTTCGTTCTCGAGATTTATATATTATCACACACCTTGGGTGTGTAAAAAAACTGCACATCACACACCTACACATGCATTATTTTCAATTTACTGTTGCTGTGTCACCAAGTTACAAAGCACAGAACACTTGTGCACATATGTTGATACTTCCTCGAATGGTTTATCAACCATAAACTTGCCTCACAGTTCATGATAACTTCACTCAGTAGATGTTATCTAAAGTGATGTTTACAATAATTCATGTCACTGTTTGTCTTTATAACTGGATGTTCACTTTAATGTGTGATGTATGAAGCAGTCAAATGAACAATACCATTGATTACATCAAATAAATCATTGGGTTAAAACAAACCGTGATGCAGTACAGCATTCCCCTGCACTGCTTCCACCTGTGGGTATGTCACAAACTGTTGAGTAACATGCACATACATGGTCTGTAATAGTTTAGTATGAAAACATTGGCTCGTCAGCCTCATAAAAACCAACATAATGACCAGACTTCTCTGGAAACTGGTGGTGTATTGACCAAACAACACATGCTGGGATAATACGGTGTACTTTCTTGCCCAGGCATTGGTGAATCCAATACGTGAATTGTGTGTATGCTGCCCAGTGATAGGTCCTGGAAATACAGAAAACATAATGATGTGGGTGAGGGAAGCAATTGGTGCAACAGCATGCAATTACAGATAGGGTATGGTCACCGGCCCAGTGACGCTGATGGTTGAGGCGCTGCATGGCACAGTTTGCACCACATCGATGACCCGGGTTTGGGAATGAGCATGTGTTGTCAGCAGTTGGTAGGGGAGGGTTAGGATCAATCGTCCACAGACTGCTATCCTAAACATGAGGAGGCAGAGGGAACACACCAGGCTGTGTCATCACATGGTCATGACTAGGTGGAACTCGTTCCACAGGTGCACTCATGGGTAGTGAGGCACACATTGGCATGCAGTGCGTGGGTGTCATTGCACGTCCGCAGTCCAGTGGTGCTGTTGTCGGGTGGTAATCTCAGCATGGCATGGTAAGGAATAGTGGGGCCTCACAGTGAGCTTGTGAATGGCCATACCGAAACCCTGTCATGTGAGTGAGCCTGCTGACCTCAGGGTGGTTCAAGCTGGTGGCTCGATGACCCCAATGTTTGGACCTCAACAAGGCAGAAAAACTGTGATTAAAAAAAAAATAGGGTATGGTAATGTAGAAGAGGTGTGTACAGAAAAATGAAAGAGAACTGTGATGGTTGTAAAAGATAAGTCTGTTCATTATTTTGGATGTAGAACAGTGGTTGAAGATACACAAGGTGGGAGAGAAAGTATGAACAGAGGTGGATGGGTGACAGATGGGTAAATAACATATAGAGCATAGTGGAGTGTTGTTCTGTATAGAATTCCATCCATTTCAAAATGCTGTTGTACCACAGTTCCAATGTCATGGAATGCTGTTATACCATACTGTGGTACAACAGCATTCTACGACCTCTAGAGACTGCATGACTCAATTTCATTTTGAAAGCAAAAGAAGTCACAATACACATTTTTCACACAGTACTATACACTACAAAAAATACAGGACGAGCAACTCTATGCACAACCAGTGTGTTTTGCCACATTGGGATTCTGATTCCTATTGACCTCTTGAGCTTTGCTGTCAAGGTCAGAGGGCATCAGATTCCCTCTGTGGCAGAACACACTGGTTCTGTATAGTTGCCCATCCAGTATTCTTTATAAGTTACTGTGCATGAGGCATTAGGGACACCAACCGTGAACTAGGCACAAAAAGTCCAGATGGAGTTAACAAACCGTTGCTGAAGGAGCTAGCAGAGGTCCTGGTGCTGGCCTTTGCAGGCATGCACATCGCCTCACTGAACTCTGGTTCTGTCACTCAGTGTGTTGTCCTACACACTCACGTCCCACCACCCAGCAAAAATGAAACCCTGTCAGTCCACAGTAACGTATGTTGTCCACCCCGCAGTATTTGCCACACACCAGCAGACCCCTTCAGAAAAAAATGCCTTTTGTTATTTTTACCACACTAGGATGCACCCACAACCCAAAAGACATCCATTTATCATGCCAACTTCTGGGTGCCCAATACCCATGTCAGCATCAACAACCCACCATTGTATGACAATGGGAACCAACACCAGTTTACATAAATTAGTAAAAAAAAAACGTATAAGTGTACATAACAGAAAGAAAACTGTACCCATTCCATTTTCTTTATTCTTGCAAAATCAAAAAAATATCCACCGTTGTCTACCACTCCTCCTCCCCCATCCCGAACTCTCCCATGTGCACCCACCTGCACGCACCATACCATAGGCCCATACTTACCAGCTGAGGTTGGTGAGGCCACACCGTGTGCTAACCGCTATCCCGCTGACTTGAGATTCATCTTCCCCTGTGCTATCGCAGTGCGGTTGACATGCAATGCACCAGGTCTCCACCTTGTGGCACTTAAGCACCACCCCTTGAACAACCGCAGTCACCTGCACAGGCGAGCGGTCCCTGGGATGCTCATCACCCACCAATCCACCTGTCCTCAAAGTAGCAGGGCTCATTCGTGAACCATGGTGTTTGAGGTAGCAAGAGCTGGCACCACAGGCGTCATGATACCAACATTTACTGATGAAATTATGCAATAGTAACATATTTCTCGTGCCATGGAACTTACCTATTGTGGATGGGATCCTCAAAAACATCATGCCGAATTTCATGAAGGTGCACCAGGACACACCAGAGGACTTCATTGTCAAGGCAGTCATTCTTAAAACCAGATGTGTGCGTCACACATTGAGCATCTGTAAAACAAGATCAATTACTTATTTTTTAGTTTTTCAACTACATTTATTCACCTGGTGGCCCGTGAATTCTCACATGATGGCTAAGTCTACATTCCCCTGAACCACTCGCCTGAACCATAATCCCCCACTGAGACATCATTGTAAAGATCCACATCCTCTCCTGCCACACCCATACATGAGGAGGCCAAGGAGACACAGGGTACAGGTCTGGATCGTGGCATATGTACAGTGTGCTGGGGGTCGGCCCCCCTGAGAACAATTGTCACCTCACCCAGCAATCCCGGGTATTTCCTTTTTCTCCCCTCACAGTGCGGCGTGCAATGACACCTCAGCTCAACTGCCATTGTGGCATCAGCCGCAGTCCAGAACTCCATCGGGGGTAACCAGGACACCGAACAACCCTTGAGTCCTGAACAGGGGGAGGATAGCTGTCATCCAGATGCTCAGTTCTGTCCCTACTCTGTCGACACCCACCCACCAAATTCCGTCATCGAACACAGGTTAAATGAGTGACACGAGGTGTGGCATCCAGCACCTCAACCCTCAGTGCTACCGTACCCACTAGGCAATTCATTATGTACAGTAACTTGAATGACATCAGTATATAGTAATGACTGTACAATTTAGTAACATAAATTACTGTGACTCTTGTCATCAACAACATCAATCTTATGGCAACAGGTGCTTTCTCGCTCAGTCTGCATGACCTCACATGACCCACACATGCACCAATCAGTGTTCCCAGATCTCTCTCCTGGCACTTCCATGTCCCTGTCACTGTCTTCGGATTCTGAGTTCAAAGAGTTTGCAACCTGGCTGCTTTCATGTTATGACTCGCCGTCCGGGTACTCTGGCTCAAACATGTATGGCTGAAGATTTGTTTTGCTATTATATGCTGGAAGCTCATCACCACTAGAATCCGAAGATCCAGACATTGCAATGTTTCACACCTATTTTGTAAAACAAAATTGCAATAAATGAAATGGACAGTAGTAATAAAATTATATTAAATGTTATAAAGCACTGTACGATAAATAAGCAGTACGACATGTCATGGTGTGCGTTCCAAAGTTGAAGCACATCACTAGGGGGCATAGTGATGCCAGATGCCCCAGAACAATGCATACTGTACCTCGGTCATGTAATACAAGTATGTTTCGTGCATCCACATAAGGGGCTAGTCCGCCTATAAAATAAGGCTGTATATCGTAACTGTGGTTTCCATAGTTATCCATGTGTTACAGACTAGTAACACACGGCTAACAAAAATAGTGATCCAAACCATTTTGCACCGTCATGGTGGCACATAGGGTTGAGGGTTGAGGCACTGGACAATACACCTCATACAATGCTGGATAACCAGGTTGTGGAATGGACTCAGGACGTCGGGGGTCAACAGGGGAGAGCAAGTACTGAGTGTCCATGGGACTGCTCTCCTCTCCTGGGGTGGGTTGTTGAGCTTGCATTGCTCTGCGGCAGCCTATAGTGGAGACCAGGAGCACTACAGAGTGTCAACACAGTGGGGCATATAAAAAAACAGCGCAAATGGCATCTCGACCAGCACGATGACTGACGCCCAGACCTTTGCAACCACAAAGCAGCCATACGTCAGTACCTACCTCAGCAGCACCCACGGGCCAGAAAGGTATGCCGTAACTGAATTTCATTCAGGAAGGAGAGGACGCATCCAAGAAAGGGATATTTCAGGTTAACCGGGTGGAAACTGCAATATGAGGTGAGGATGGGAGCTTTCATGTAGTCGAGTACAGACATTGGCGGACCAAATGAGAGGAATGTCAAGACGCAAGTGGACTGCCAAAATATATAAGAACAAAAAAAAATTGGCACCACTTATAAGTTGTACTGAGGTCACACAGACTGAATTTCCAAACATTCGCAAAAAAAACAATAGTTATGAAATTTAAATTGGTACTCACCTAGAAATTAGTAACACACTGGGAGGAATGTTAGTAAAAAGCCGTGCTGCCCAGACAAGGCCATTCCTCCACTGGCACTGGTTAAGGACTAAAAGAAAGATAGTTAGATGTCATCATATGATTATAACAGTGGCAGAATAGTTTAAAGGTTGTACACAAGGACAGTATGGATGAGTCTTGTCTTGCAATGAAAGAGTAAAGATTCAGGATGCAAACACCATTGAGAATGAAGTATTACATACAGATGTTTTCTTTTTCCAATATCACCTCTTCAGTAATGCTCGACAGGTCTGTCTGAATCAGAATCCAGAGGTTTCAAGACACACTGATTGTGCATGAATTGGCTCATCCATTTTTTTTTTTTTTTTTAATGCATAGGTCATTTACAGTGCGGGGTATACATGATAATAGCAAGGGGATACATACGTACACAATGTTGATGAAAATACATAGATAGATTGAAATGTGATGGCAGAAATGGACTGCCAGGCCAACATACTATTTTGCCTACTTATCTGCTAGGGCACGTCCTTCCACCCCACCACAGACACTTGTCTATTTTCCATGCTGTTTACAATCATACCACTGTTGTCTCTACAACGAACTCCTCTTGGAGCCTATTTCAAGTATCCACCACTCTCTCTGTGAATTAGTATTTCCCAATGGTTCCCTTCAACTGTCAACCCACAGTGTGCAATCAATGGTCCCTAGTACTCGCATTTCCTTTCATCTGGAACATGCTCTCTATTGGCACCTAGTTTCTTCCCTTTAGGTACTTGAAGGTGTCAGCTATCTCTCCCCTTTCCATCTTCTGTCACAGGGATAACATGCTGTATTAACCTACCCTTTCGTTATACTAAACTTCATCAATTTGTTCGGTGGAGGATGACAGTCAGATGGCATGAAATGAAAATTATTTTTTAATGACTGATTCCCACTTGGTTGATATTCGGCACAATAAATGCAGATGGATCACTGCAAATTGGTAACAGTTCCACAAGTGTTGCATTGATACATTTTTTTTAACAATAACCCCAGCAGTGCATACTTCCACCATCAACATCCCCTATTACAGTTAATTCAACAGTATCTTTATTTGAGTAAGGTACTCCGTGATGTCAATCACAGCATCACACTGTGTGGTTGTTCGAAGTAACAATCCATAAAGGGGGTGCTGTCTCCACCACAGTAACATCAAAGAAGTGACAGAGTGGAGAATGCATACACCAGCATAATAGTGGATGTCTAGTTACAATATTGAATGCACAGATCATAACACCAGGTACAAAGACAGATGTACAATAAGGACACACACAACAGTAGGTCAACTGACATGACATGCAGAAAGCTAAAACACTGCATAGTGGGCAATCATTTTGATGATGCCGGTCATAACAAGTTATGACACACAAAAATATAGAACTTGATGGCACATAAGGACAGCAAGACCCATACAGTCTTTCCATTTTTATGTTGCTTGCTGCATGTGCAAGAAACATAGTACCATCATCGAAGATTTGGTGTGTGACCTCCTCCTCCAATTCAGTCAGTGAGCTGGCAGTGTGCCCCTGTAAGCCAATGCATTTTGGAGCTGTCTATGACACGCTCCAAAATGCAGTAACCTCTGATTGAAAGAACTATGCTTCAGTGAGCAGCGATAAACATAGCCCCCTGCATGAGCGTGCGTGCCCTGCGTACTGTGTGGCCGATGGAGTACTAATCCCGTCGGCTGAGCTGCGTCTCCCCCAGTTATAGGTGCCAGCTGAGGCCACCCCCAAGCGTGGCAATCAATCGCTGGCGACGGAGTGCCCAATCCCCGTCGGCTGGCGCTACCAGCGTCCTTGTGCCATGCTGGGGCCCACCCCAGCGTGGCAAACGATCCCACAAAGTCTTTTTTTTTAACCTGAAAATTGAAAGCGGTCCAGCGGCCCGTCTCCGACCCCCTCCACAACCTGCACCCACCCTGCGCACCCAGCCTCCCGACCCCCTCACCCCTACTGCCTCCGGACTCTGGGCGACGATCTTCAGTGGACCGGGAACACGTCTGCACTCTTCAAAGCCGACCGCGAACTGAGGAAATGGCGGTAAGCTGTATAATGAGGCTAGATAGGGGTTTCAACTGTTGCATATCTCAGGCATTTTGGGAATTTTGCACGAATTTTCAACATGGGGTTTTGGGACCCCTTCTCATGAATGATTCACTGTCATGGCATTATTCGGGCCTGAAGGGTGATTTCGGCAGTGACTGCGCGGTGACTGCTGAAATCACCCTTCAGGCCTGAATACCACCATGACAGTGGCATCATTCATGAGAGGGGTCCCAAAACCCCATGTTGAAAATTTGGTGCAAAAATTCCAAAAGTGACTGTTTCTGACGTGAGTTGCGCAGTTCCTACGCAGGCTCGTAAGTTTGCAAATTTCAATATTTTCACTCCAGATTTTCAACATTGCCATTTTACCATGCCTTCTTATGAGTAGTATAGCTGTCATTTTTCACATCTCACCCAAAATGTGTTTCCTCCCATGTAGCGAGAATGGCACAGTTGGTGTCGAAATCAATGTATGGGACAAATTAAGAAAATCACAGTGACACTGTTCATGAGCAGAGATCTTAAAATGGCAATGTTGAAAATTTGGTGAAAAAATCCTAAAAATGACTGTTTCACGATCGTCGTTACATTTCCTACGCACGCTCGTAGGTTCGCAAATTTTCAATATTTGCACTCCAATGACTTCCAAATACCTAAACAGCACATAGAAGCAAGCAACATTCGGCATTGACAAATGCTTGTTTTATACCTTATGAATGTGCCATGGGCCTGTTCTCTGTCAATGGCCTGTCCATTTATATTCATCTGTATTGCTCCCTTATGCCTATCCTATGCCTGTTTGAAGCCCTGCACTGTATTCATATCCACCACTTCCTGAGGTATGCCGTTCCATGCATCCACCACCATATCTGTGAAAAAGAACTTCCTCACATTCACTCTTAATAGGCCTCCATCTAATCACATGCTCTATCATCTTGTCATGCTATACTTCTCATGTTGAAACTTGTTATAGTCTTTCACCTTGTTTTTAATGTTTCCAACATATCACGCCTCCCCCTCATTTGCTCTACGGTATAAATATTAAGGTCCGTTAATCTGTCCTCATATGTTCTCTGATTGTATTATGTGATGCTATTTAGACACAGAATAATCTCCTGATAATGTAATGCATTATTATCATCATTCTATACACACAACAGATGATCATGTCAATGTTTGACATGCTAGACCTGCACAAACTGCCAATCATGCTACATGAGGTTACTCTATCATGTGTATGACAGGCTCTTCACAGTGCCTGGGTGTACTCTGCCTAGCTAGCACAGTGGTGAAAAATGCATAGCCATCAGGACAGAACATTTAATGACGTGCAGCTCGAACATACACTCTTGCCTCGCAGTGGGAGGGCAAGAACATGTGCTAAAACAATTTCTTATACATTGCATTACACTATAGACATACCCCTTACTTCATCATCTGACACATGCTACAAAGGACGTACTGAAACGGCAGGGTAGAAAAAAACATCAGAACTTCCTTTACCGGGGCAGTGTTCTGGTGAATGTGGGACATTCATAATGAACAGTGCCTCATTGCCCATAACCTGCCTCAATATAACACGGATGGGTCCTTTTACCCAAAGAAATAATTACATTAGGTGGAGCATTACTATGGCAGACAGAACGATGAACTCCTGGTTAATGAAAGAAATTACAACAGATACTCAGGATTGCAAACACGTTTGCGGTTATTTATACATTTCAGAGCAAACTAATTCTCTGCGGTACTTTGTCAGCAAATAAGTCGGAAAAGTAGACTTGAACAATAAAACCATCATCAAACTGCAAACTACCATTGACGCACTGAATATCGAACTGCACAATGGCAGCCGCAAAACACACTGCAGCAGCGGCACACAATACCTACTACCACTTTGCAGCATGAATCATCATTGTTATAAGAATATCTCATCAGCATAACATAGTAAGACAGGTAATGAGGAACTGGTGCTTACAAAGAATTGGTGCTTACACATAAAGTGAAGAAAGTACTCTTTGTAGATCCCGTTTACCGAAGCAGACCATAACAGGAAGTAATTACAGTACAGTGCAGTACACAATGGGTCGGCCCGTCGATTGTGTCACATCCTGCTACCGTGAGACGAGACTGATCGCAACATGGAGAACAAACAGCAACGGAGCTAAATAAGGTAAAAATAACAATTTAAATATGAATCTTGGCTCAAAAAAATGTATATGCGAGGGTACACCACATCAAGGGACCAAGTTATGACCGTGGGCAACATTTCTTTCCCCTTTAATGCTCATCTCCTGATGAATGTTAGTAACTGGTTGTTTTTTCTATTCGCAGAATGTATTTTCACCTTTACTTAATTTGATATCGTAATCACCAGGCATTGTTGAAATATTTATAGGAGTCATGCAATTTGTCTTTGTACTAATTGTATAGAATTTGTTGTATTTTCTGTCTATTCCTGTAACTTGATTGTATGTTGTTGTACAGATGTGGAACTTTTGTAAAAGAGCATTTGCGTAAAGGTGTTTTCCGAACTATTGAAATAAATAAATAAAAAGGGTTTTAGAGTAGAAACAGAAAGATAATCTGGTAGAGGCTTTTTAGCTGTGCTGTGACTAAACTGATTCTGGAGACACACCAGCACTCTGTCAGAGTTTCAAATGGAAACTACTCCATGTTTGGAGCTTGCTTTCTTCCCCAGTCTGGACAGTATCTCCATGTAGTGCTTTCTCTCTCTCTCTCCAGGTCGGGGGAGGAGGCATCGGAGGATCACATGACAGCAGAGGACCAATCAAACTACAGTGCTCCCTCGCTATAATGAACAGAATGGGAACCATAACATGAGTTTGTTGTAGCTCCCATTCATTACATCGAGGGACGCTGCAAAAAACAAAGTGCTGCAATAGACTTTCATCATATAGTACTCTTCCTCTTTTTCCCACACCCCGACTGCAACTTAATAATAAAGTACATCATGTTTAACATTTAACAGAATACTCTGGGATTTTGTAGAGTTTATTTACAAAATACATTGTCACATGAAGCACCTTCAGAACTCATGCTTCTCCCTCTTCCCAACTGCTTGCCACATTTAACATTTAACTACTGTATGAAAGCACCTTCAGAACTTGCTCAGTGGCTGTGTGTTGCTTTGATTCTGTTTACTGGTTTTTCAGTTTTACAGTTTTCTGCACATCTCCCAACTGATGGTCACTCTAAAGTCCATCTCCCACTTGCACTTGTTACAGCTTGTAAATGAGAGAGAGCTGGATAGTGGGATTGCTAAGTATACTTCATTCCACACTCATGCCCTCCAGCTGTCGCTCCTTAACTTTTTAATCTATTTTGTATAGCAGACTGCAGTAAATGATGTGTGGACTCAAAGAATGTGAAGAAAGCACCCAGAAGGCAGTTGGTAGTTTACTACACCACAACAGACTGATACTACATACTGCTGTACTGCAAAAGGGGTGGAGAGGTTAAGAGAGGGTTGGCTCAGTAAAGTTGTTAGAACAGCATTCACTACATGCAGTATTGTACCAGCATTTACTAGGTTTCAGTGCAGGGAGAAGCAGTGAGGCAGACAGCATAGTGGAACAGCTGAATAGTCAGGAGCCACCAATACCATTCGCTATAACCAAGGTTTCAGTATAGCGAGGTACAATATAGCGAGAGAGCACTGTAACTGTAGTCCGGCAGGAAGTCCAACCTTGGGGAAGTCCCAAGTGGAGGATAAAAGGTAACTACTCCTAGTGTGTCCCAACACATGTTTGTGTCCCAGCATGTGAGTGGAACAGCACAAGAGTAGAACAGAAGTAAGATTGAAATCTTAAGCGTTGGAACACATCCACAGGAGGAAGCAGAAACTGGTCAACTAAGGTAACATACCTGTTCACCCCTGTTCTTGCATTCACTGCCAGGATGGGTGGAGGATAAAGGGTTGACCAAAACAGGGAATAAGAGCAACTCCCTGTCACAAACCCACTCAGCAGGTCAGGCCCTCTACTCCCAAAGTGCCAACCTCCGAGCGCAGTCTTGTGAACAGTGTAACAGACAAGGTAACCCTCTTGTCTGTTTTTGTGAGTTCCGATCAACTTTTGGTCTCAAGTTCTGGAGGGATTCAAACTGTTAACCTCTTGTTAGCATACCCAATGCACAGGTTCAGATATATCTGTCTTCGGGGGGCCATATATCTTTGCCTACGGGCACCTAACCAGGTATACAGAGATGAACCCTTTAAAACTTTAATAAAGACCTCAGATTTAAAATGCTTCTCTTTCCAGTTTGGTACCACCATACAAGCTTATGTTTAGTATCTGCAATAACCATATACTTTTCTTACAACTAAAAAAAGAAGTCATAGACAGACCAAGTAAGTTCTAAAAAGAATTTTACTAAAATATTTAAAAATATGTAAAACACCAAATACAGAACTCTTATATCACAAGACATACAAATCTATTAAAAGAACAAGGTTTTAAACAGTGCAATTCCTACTACAGTACTTAGTCTCTAAATACTTGCTTAAACGTGCTCCCAAGATGTTTTGTGGTCAGAGTCAAGGTAAAAATGTGTCTCTATGAAGTAAAACAGACTAAATTAAAAACATAATTCTTGTCCTTCAAATGACACTTCATTTAATCCCATGCTGTATCCTCCCTGCCTCACACAGGCTTCACAGGGACATTTACAACCTTGCACCCCTGTGTAACAACCTAGGTTCCTCTCCAACGTCATAAACCTTCTTTATGATTTCTCTCTTAACAAAATTAACTTAAACAAGTCTGTAATTAACTCAGAGAAACAGGATCCTTGATTAAAGTCTTCCGTGTAACACATTGTCTCTAAAAACTAAGTGTGTGCGAACTCACATGCTATCAGCATTTTTCTTATGGCTTGCATCTTTTAGCTAAAATCTGGGGGGGGATGAGTGAGGTCATTCTAAGAGCACCAGATTTTTTCAGCAGAGACAGTTAGTAATACAGTTTATATAAAAAAATGATACAGCACTCAGAGCTGACTGTCTATGTCACACTCCCTATATAGGGTAAGTGTATAAAGGGGAACAACAAAAGGAGGTAATAAAAAAAATCACACACTGCCGGGGTAAAGGGTATACAAGGGGTGGATAAAAGCAAAATGGTAGGCAAATACTGGGAATAGAAGTAACACCCTATCTAGGGTAGGTGTACAAAGGGGTATAACAAATGACGTAAGGGGGAAAACTAGAAGCAGTCTATCAAAGGTGAGGGTACAAAAGCATTTCTAAGTAACAGAAGGACAGTGGGAATTGGGAATGCTGGGAGTGGTACTGTGCAGCGACTGTGAAGTGGCAGTTATCAGAGAGACCTTCTGGAGATTGTGGTGCTGCTTCATTTGCATGCACCTCTCTGGGTAGAGGAAGCAGGTTGCTAGACTCTAGACCAAGTTAGCTAGGACCCGAAGAACCTTCTTCCCCCCAACCAGGGACCACCAGATCTGCCACCGTTATCTCAGAGGAGGCCAGGTAGGAGCAACGGCTGGACTATGGTAAATTCTAGAAGGGTAGGGGTGATGGGCTCTGGAATGGGGGTGGTGGTGGGTTGGAAGCACATTCCTCAGCCGGTACCACTACAAAATTCCTATGCCACTCTGGTAGGGTGGGACAACCAGGAGGAGGCACATGTGGTAGTGGGAAGGGAGGATGTGGGGGTCCTCCATAGTGGAGACTCCAAGGAAGGTGGGAAAGGACCTCAGAGGAGGAAGAAGCAACTTCTGGTGGGGGACTCACTTCTCAGGGGGAAAGATTTGAGAATAGGAAGGGAGGTGGAAAGGGACACCAGGTATGTAGTACCACAGCCTGGAGGAATGGGAAGCAGATCCTGGGAATCACTAGGGCAGCAGGACTGAATGGGGAGCTGGATGTCATTGTCCACATGGAGACCAATGACCTGGCTTGGTATGGAGCTTAGATACTGCAGGGGGAGTTTAGGGACCTGGGCAGCAGTCACAGACAGGTAGCACACTCGGTGGCTTTCTCTGAGGTGCTGCCTGGCTATGACAGGGGGGAGAAGAGGGATCTCCACACCAGGAGCTTCAACTCATGGTTGAAGAAATGGTGCAGAGAGGAGGGATTCAGCTACACTGGGAACTGTGGCTCCACCTGGAAGGATATAGGCCCATACAGGGGTGATGGCCTGCATCCATCCGGGAGGGGAACTGCAGTCCTCAGTGGACAGTTTAAATGTTATCTTGAACATTTAAACTAGTTGAAGGGGGGGTAGCAGAAGAGATTGGGGAGGCAGAATCTTCCCCCTCCAACAGGCTGAGGTAGAGTAAGGAGAACCCAAGAGGAAAGGAACCCCCAAGAGTAGAAAAGGGAGGAAACAGGGTGATAGGCACAAAAGGGGATGGGAACAGAAGCATAAAAAGAGAGGGGAAGGAGGGAGCAAAAAGGAAAACAGGGGGGTAACAAGCAGAGAGCTAACAAAATCTGGAAGGCCATGTGTGTGAATGCTGGAAGTCTCTGAAATAAGATTCTGGACCTGGGGGCCATCATGGTGCCAGAGGCCAGTCTCAATATTGTGGCCATTACTGAGTCATGGTGCACTGAAAACCATTACTGGGACATGGTCATATCAGGCTATGCACTGTTTAGGAAAGAAAAAATGGGAAGGAAAAGAGGGGGTGTGGTGCTTTATGTGAGGAAAAGCATGAAAGTAACAGAGATACAGGGAATACAGCGGAGGCAGAGGTACTGTGGATCACAGTGAAGACAGGGAACTGAGCCACCATTAAAACTGTCATGATTCACAGACCTCTGGCAGAGGGAGAAGTGTTAGATAATGTGCTGATAGAAGCCATTGTCAAACTGTCAGAAAAGGGAGAGGCACTGCTGCTGGGGAACATCAGTCTACCAAACGTAATAGTAGTAGTAAAACTTTTATTCATTTTGAATAAATGAATCAAATGGCCCAACTGAGACAAGCTCATTTCAAGTGAGATCAGTGATGTGAATCCAATGTAGATTGGAGTTTCCCAGATGGGACTTCAGCTAGGAGCTGGGTCATCTTGGACTCCCTGCAATGCATTCCTCAGGCAACTAGTTAGTGAACCCATTCGTGATGGGGCAATACTGGACTTGGTACTCACTAACGGACAATGTTTTAGACATCAAGATGGGAGGCCACCTGGGGACCAGTAATCACCTTACAGTGTAGTTCAATATAAGGAGCTGCGGAATGAACTACACAAGGGTGAGGGTCCGGGACTTGAGGAGGACAGATTTTATAAAGATGGGTGAATGACTTCGGGATGACCTGGTAGAGAGAGAGAGAGAGAGAGATGACCTGTGTGGGGTGGAGGAACAGTGGGCATAGATAAAAAGGGCCAAAGTGAGGGCAGCAAACTTCTGTGTCAAAAGAGGTGGCAGAAAAGGTGAAAGCTAAGAGGGCAATATTCAGAAGGTATAAGGAGATGCAGAAGGAGGATTATTATAATGGTCTCAAGAATGCTGAAATCTGATTGTCTGTCAGCATTCTGAGAGCCTTATGTTAATTTCCATAGTAACATACTGTACTTGTAAAGTCTGATCACTTGAGTATTGATTTAAAGAATCAAGGTCCTACTTACATTTGCACCATTCTGTGTCTGGAACTGGTGGCAACCATTAGAGCAAGGCTGACAGTGCCAGGAATCATTTACCCACGTTTGAAAGAAAGGTCAAATTAAACACTGAAGTGTAACTTTTTCCTGTTTTTATGGCTGAGCTGTGCTAGATGATGGGATACAGCATTTACTAAACTAAACACTTTTGTAGGACACTCCTTTGAAGTACTGTTATCAGCGTGCTAAAGAAACAGACTTTTGAATTTCAATTTTAAATAAAAGAGTAACAGCACAGCTAAGTAGAATGAAGTTACACACACACACACACACACCAGACTCACTGCTAACTCACAGCCAAAGAAAAGATTTGTTTTCCTCATGTAAACCTTTGGCATCTTTGGTCGGTGCTAAAAGTCGGAGGTGCCAGAACATCGCACATGCTGTTGTATTCTGGGATGACTGATGTTTGGGTTCATTATACCTTAGGGCCCACTATAGCTGGATATTTCCTCGAGTCATCTTAACATCATTTCAGCACCAGTCCAAATACTGACAGCTTCACCATGCAAAGCAGTGCTGGGGTGAGATAATACTGTTTGGGCAGGGCGGAGATGGGCAGATCAGATTCACGCTGCTTTGGATGTAAGGTAAACTACTCTGCGACTCACGGGGATGTCCAAGAACAGGGTGGGATGGACAGTCAGGCGTACATGGGTGGGGGGAGGATTGTCATAAGGCTGATAAGTCGAAACACAAGAATGGAAGCTGGTATTCAGCGTGGGTTACCAGGAGATGCAATTTGGTGTTCCATGCATACAATCTGGTATGCACGGAATACCAAATAACAGTGAATTTTGAACTCTGCAGGCTCTCAGCCTTATTTGAACCCAGAAGATAGAGTTAGTGCATTGACCATCTAAGGTAACCCAGTGCATACAAATAATGAAAATAATAAAAAGGCAGTCTTAAATTCTTAAATTATCTGGTTACGTGGACGCCATCCTGAAAAATTACACCTCAAGTTAGGCATCCTATTCAGGAACTGTAGAAGCATACCTCTACCAGCCAGGTGTGAACTAGTCCAGAAGATGATTCTAGCTATCTTTGACTACTGTGATGTAGTCTACAGTGCTGCTCCTGCATCTTCCTTATCCATATTTGACATCCTCTTCAACTCCTTTTGCCGCTTCGCTCTGGACTCCTCCGCTCGCACTCACCATTGTGATATGTATCACTCTCTTGCTTTCCCATCACTTACTGACAGATGTCACTCGCACTGCAAAATTCATCTCTAAACTTTGGTTTGGATCTTTCCCTCCATACCTCTCCTCCTCCCTATCACTCTTGCCTCCCCGCTCACACTCCTTTAGATCCAGTGGCTCTCACATGTTGGCAGTCTCTCACCACTCTACATCTGAAGGGCAGGCCATTTTCCAATAGTTTCTCTAAACTCTGGAATGCCCTACTCCAGCAAATCAGACACTCCTCTTCCTCCCCCCCCCCAGCCCTACATAACTTCCTCTCCTCAAACTGTACCTGCTTTAGACAGTACGTTTCTATTCATGGATATATACTACATTCTTCCTGTACCTCTTCTCCTGAAATCGAAAATTTCACCAATTTTGTATTCAGACAAAAGACCGCTTGAAAAGGAAAATTGTACTTCTCAAGTTATAGCACTTCTTGTACATACAAACATACGAGTCTGCCAGCAGAAACAGGCCTCATGATCTATCAAGTCTGCTCGAATGCACAGCTAGCCCCCTACATTGCATCTGCCTCACCCTCCCCTCCCCCACTCTGTCCCATCTCCTTTTAAAATTGCCCACCATCCTACAGGATACCACCTCCTCGGGCAGAATGTTCCACTTAGCCACCACCCTCTCAGCCTCTCAATGAAAAAATGTCTCCTCATCTTTCTCTCCTATATCTTCCCCCCCTCCAATCTGAGACCATGCCCTCTCATGTCCCTCCCCCTCCTCAACTTAAATGCCCCTTCTGTACCTGTCTTGTTTATCCCCATCATGTATTTAAAGGTCTCAATCATATCCCCCCAATCTCTTCTCTTCTCCAGTGAGTAAATATTCAGCTCCCTCAGCCTGTCCTTGTAGGGTCTGTCCTCCAAACCCTGGTTCAGCTTTGTCGCCCCTGTGCTGCTTGCCCTCCAGTAATCTGACATCCTTCTTCAGAAATGGGCACCAGATCTGCATACAGCACTCCACATGTGGTCTGACCAGTGACCTGTACAGAGGCAGGTTCACCTCCCTCCTCCTGGAGGAGAGTCCTCTTGCAGTACACCCCAGCATCCTGTTGGCTTTAGCTGTCACTTTTCTGCACTGAGCTGAGTTGTTTATATTCCCTGTTATAACCATCCCTAGATCCTTTTCTTCCTCAGTGGTATCTAACTGAACCCTTCCCAACTGGTAGCTCCTCCCAGAGTTCCTTGCTCCAAAGTGCAGTACCTTGTACTTCTTAGCATTGAACCCCAACTGCCACATTTCTGACAACTCCTCCAGTTTAGTTCGGCCATCCTGTAGCCCTTGCCACCCTACTGTGTCATCCACCACTGTCCCCATCTCGGTATCATCAGCAAACAGACTGATCTTACTCCTGATGCCATATGAGATATCCAATATGAAAATCCCAAACAGCAATGAGCCCAATACCGAGCCCTGTGGAACCCACATTATACGCAATTTATTTTATACATACATACATAATACACATGTATTTAAATGTCTAATTATGCACCTGCTATGTACCAATTACTGTAAGTACTCGCTGTATCCTGTTGCTGACAATTGTTTATTGTATCACTGTTACTCTATTATCCTGTCCCCAGGATGCACTGGGAGATGAGCAACATGGTTATTCAGTGTGCCTTCCTGGTGAAACTTTTCAATAAATATAAATAAATAAATAAATAGGAACTTCAACCGCCATTAAAAACTATCACAGTTGGCATTAACAGGTTTCAATCACAGAAAAATTTCCAAATTAACCCATGGCCCCTATGCTCAGTTCCAAAAAGTGTAGTGGCATTTAATGTGGGCAAACAGGCACTCTACAATGCCACCACACTCTTTCCCATAGTCTGCCACCATGGGGGAGGGGGCTTGAGTTCCTTTGCAAAAGTGTTGTTTGGCATTAAATGCAAACAAGAAAATCCAGATGTTGGAAGGTACAATATGCTTGACAACAACAGCCACAGAGAAGTCTGGGCATAGCACTGCACCAGTTGCCTGGCACTATGCCATGCCCCGGGACTCTGGTCAACAATGCTACTGCCATAGTCATCCCTCCTTGCCCCTCACCTTGATGCCCGCTTTTGGACTGACCAGATTTGTGACTTTTGGGTCCTGCATGTGCATCCCAGGTAGTCCAGTGGACCCCACAATCACCCAATCATCAAAATCCCTTACCGAAGCCATCTCCATGGTCCTCAGCAATGAGGGACCACTCTGATATGCTGGCGATGCAAGTCAGTGCTTCCTGACCTTGGGACAAAGGAGCAGAGGCCAGCAGAGAGGGTGAAGGAGCATTTGTGAGTATGCTTTTCTCCTGCAGAAAAGAGGAGATGTGCAATGCTCTGAAAGCAGCACCTGGAGGTAGCATGGAGCCATTGCTGGGATGAGTTATTGCATCTTGTGGGCCGCAAGCCCAGGACAATGACATGGGCACATACCACATGAAAGGGGCATGGAGAATGAATGAAGTGAACAAGGGAAAATTCTCATTCAGGCAGTCTTGTGTGATGGCCTCCACATGCTCACCCCCTATGCCACCCAACCATCAAGGGTTGTGTTCCCATTATCCAGACCATGATGCCTGGACAATAGCTTCAGTGGCATACTTCTCCCTCTCCTCCTGTAGCCCCCAATATGGAAAAGGGGGCTTAGGAATAGATAGAACTGATCTTGACACTGGAGGATACACCCGAGAGTCAACGCTGCCAGTAGTTGTGGGTTTGCCAGACAGAGAAGTAGCATGGCTGCAAGTTGTGCCTGAAAGAGTGAGGCTGTTGAACGTAAGCAAGGAAGTTAAAAAGAATCCCTTACCTGGTGTGCGGTGATTCCCACCTTCCTAGCCCTACCTTTTTTATCAATGATCAGTGACATTGGGCACTGTCTAAACTTTGCCCCCTCAGAACTTCTTTTCTTGTTTACACACCTGCCCTCATAGAACTGCTTTTAGTAGATTTACAGTAAATGGGGCCCAGGGTCCTGCCATCAGAGTTCTAGGGGCTGGTGAGTGGCAGAGCATGGCTCAGTGACTTATTATCATGGCTGAAACTCCATTTCCATGGCTGGCCTGTGGCATAAAACAGGGCACTGGTGTTATTATTCTGACCATTTTGCACTAATAAACTGAGACTGTGTGTAAGCTCTCTCAATTTGAAGCCATTTTGTTTTGTTAAAACTAAGAATTTATGTATCAAAACATTTTCCTTGTGCCAGCTCATCTGCACATTGGTAGGGTTACCACTCCCAACGCTGGGGACCCATGTTCGGAAACAAGCACAGGTCATCCTGGGCTGTCTGGGGTGAGATGAGTCCAGCATCCCAGGGGTAGCTTGCCTCCCACACAGTGGGAGGGGGGATCAAATCTCAACCCATGACCACCACCTACTGGAGGTTAGGTGACAGCATGGCCAAGGGGCAGGGTTATCAACATATGCTGGCATGCAAGCGCACTGATGTGCAAGTGTGTGTGTGTGTGTGTGTGTGTGTGTGTGTGTGTGTGTGTATCCTTGCACACTGATGTCCTGGGAGAACACTGTAGGAAAATGCCCTGGCCCTATCCATACCCCCCATCAAGCACCACCCAACCAACATGGCACGCCACCCACTACCATATGTGATCCTCGGCAAGTGGTGAGTAACTGGTACATTGATGAGACGTTTGGTGAAGGGGGCTGGAGGGGAATGGGATTCTGCAGGGAACCAGGGAACAGAAGGTGCACAAACAGATAATGGAAAAAATATGCATTTCTGTATCAAAACATGCTGTTTGCCGGCCCAGTGGCGCTGAAGGCTGAGGAGATGGTCGCCTTACCTCGCGCAACGCCGGCGACCCGTCGACCGAGAGCGAGCACGGACTGCGAGGTCAGCAGGAGGCGGGGAAGGATAGAGCGTCCGATGGACTGCTTTCCTTCTCCGGGGAGGTGGGGTTTCAGCTGTCGGTGCCTGGTTGCCCCCCAGTGGAGGCTGGGGGACACAGCTGCTGCACTGCAGACAAGGGAGGAGTTGGGGCAGATGTTTGGAGGGGAGCGTGCGTGGACGCATGCGCACACCACTCCACTCCACAGGCGTAATTGCATGCCCCGACTCCTAGGGGAAGGAAACAGAAAATCGCTTGCCACAGCAGTGTGATGGAGGGCGCCTCACAGGCTGCACTCCCGGCCAGCCATGGCACTGGCCCCTTGAATCCGGTCTCTGGTGGGGGTTTGGGATCCCCGCAGGCCCCACCGGGGGGGCAAGCCCTGGGGCCGGGTCAGTGCCGGATGGTGGACGTTGGGGGATGGGGCTGGGGGCACCCTCTGGAAGTCAGCCAGCAGATATAAAGTAATAGCTGCAAAAAAAAAACATGCTGCTTGACTTTCAAAGTTTATTTTGTCCAGATGCTACTCAGGAGCTGAGGTCATATCCTCTGCATGTGACACCACAGTCAGCGTTAGAATTATTTGGGGGGGGCTTGCCAGGTGTCAGCCCCTATAGCTCTGAAGTAAGCCCCAGTAGCTTACATATCAATTTCACTGACTTATTGGGGGGGGCTTAGTGTAAGGATAGCACCATCATGGGCCCCCATAGCTCCCTCAGGTCATAAACTGCAATTCCAACAATGATCACAATCACTTCCATAGCAACAGAGTATGATGTTGTCACAAGCAGAGGGCTATGATGACCTCAGACTCTGAACAGCATCAGGACAAGCTGAGCTATAAATAACAAGGTTCATGTTTTTGTCCCTATGTCCCTTATTATTAAGACAAAATAATAACCTGAAATAAATTTTTTATTTGGGAATGTTGAATAACTGGAGTCTGCTGTTGCATACAGTGCTCAGACTGTTTGTTTACAAGTAATTGGAACGCCTCTTAAATGTTACCTGCTTTAAAAGAGCAGGTGGTTACATTTCTGGAAGCAGTGAGCCAGATGGTTCATTCCTCCCCACAACTGTAGGATTGTTCAGTAAGACTGTTTTGTACACTAAGACCGGGCCTGCCCTCTGACCTACTGGCCTTGACACAGCAGTGCTCTCAGGAAATCCAAGGGACACATGATGCCCAGGAGCAGTCCTGTGTCAAGTTTAGCAGGGTGTTGTATACCTGAGCTCCCTGCTCAAATATCAGGCTACTGAGAATGACTGGCAATCGTGCCGTTCTGAAGGAGCTACGAGGAGCCCCAGCACAATGAGGAACAGTGTCTCAGTTGCAGGAAGGAGGGAGGCAGGTTACCAGCTGTTAAGCGAAACCAAGTGGAAAACTGTGACCTATAGGAAACTATGTGAGGCATGTCTGTTCTCTGAAGACTACAGATGAGCTGACAATATCAGGGCTGGAAACAGATGCCAAATTAGAACACGTTGGCAGAAAGCCAGAGCCATAACTGTAGCCCTTCACAAGATGACAGATCAATACAACCTATCAACAGCTTTCAGTCTCTTCATGTAGTTACCCTGTGCAGACCAGGTCAGTGCCAACCAGTAGAGTCCTGCACAAAACAATACAGCACTTCTCAATAATACATTTGTGCCTGTAAGAGTGGCACTTTCTTACTGTTCAGCATGCCTTTATTTTTTTTTTAATGTATTTTGTTTTTTTTGTGCATTTAAAGTTTTACAGCCCCAGAAATGTCCACTGAATACACTTTTAAAATACACTACAAAAAAAATCAAACTCTGGCCACAGCCGATAGGACTGCAGCCGAGGTCGCAACAGGGGCCTACCCAAGGAAACAACTGATGTTTTTATTTTGGTGTGCTGAAATGCAGCTCTTTAAAGAGACTTTCCAGGATAGGCTCTCAC
Source organism: Neoceratodus forsteri (assembly GCA_016271365.2). Classification (NCBI taxonomy): domain Eukaryota; kingdom Metazoa; phylum Chordata; order Ceratodontiformes; family Ceratodontidae; genus Neoceratodus; species Neoceratodus forsteri. The sequence continues at coordinate 1,191,839,171 of CM057456.1, forward strand.
ACAATGGTCAAAGTCTCAATTTACTATTTTTGGCAGGGTTACTTTAAAAAAGAAAAGAATCTGGTATGCTATACTGCTGTGGGAGTGTTCCTCCATCTGCAACCCCTTTTCAGTGATCTTAATGGGAGAAGAGAGACGAAGCAGTCACGAACATTCCTCTGTAATCCTATACTACAATATATGTTTAGAACTCGCCCAATGGCAATTTTACATACCCATTCTTAGGGTGGGAGAGCTGCAACCCTTTGACTTGTGGTTCTGTCACCCAAAGAATGTACAGCAAGTGAAACCACTATTACAACTGTCAGAGTACCATTGGGGACCTTCAAATATACTGAACAGTAGGTTGAGTGCGACCAACAATTTTGTTATAAATAAAAAAACACATTTTTAAAAAGCTGACCATTCCCCAGTAACTGCAAGCAAAACACATGTTAACCATCCCCTTCAAATCCTGCTATTGCCCCGGGCCATCCGCTTCAACTGTTTATTGAGGTTATGCTGCTGCTGTTGGTTCACTGTAGTATGGTAGAAAATCGTGTCTTCATAAAAAGAAGTTACAACAGTGCAGGGGGGGAGATTGAGCATGATGCTGTCACCCACTTAAGAGATAAGAGTAAAATGTCACTATAGTTAAATTCTACTAGACTGAGACATTTGAGAGTTTCCAACCCTGCAGAGGAACCTGTAGAATGAAGCAGTAATTCAAAATTACAACTGATACTCTGTAAACAGACACACCAAAATGTCAAATATAATCTGATGTTCTTTTCCTAATGTGTCTGAAATATACTGCACACATACCTTTCAACATTAAAATGCATAGCACTAGCCTTCAAAAGGCATGGCAAATGGCCAGAAAGTGCAGTACTGTCTTATTTTACAGAATGATACTGTATGTTAAGGATAGCGGGCTCCAGACATTTAGCAGTTGAGAGAGGTATGACCTCACAGGTAAAACCACACAAGGGCGAGGGTCCTGGACTTCAGGTGGGCCGATTTTAAAAAGATGGGTGAATGCTTCGAGGATGCCCTGGTGGGGGGGGGTGGACTTGGGTGAGTGGAGGAACAGTGGGCCAAGACAAAAGGGGGCATAGTGAAGACAATAAACCTCTGCGTCAGGCAAGTGAGCAAAAACAAGAGGAAAGAGAGACCGTTATGGTTCTCAAAAGAGGTAGCTGGGAAGGTAAGGGTAAAAAAGTTAGCATTCAGGAGATATAAGAAGACACAGAGAGGAGGATAGGGAGGTGTATCAGGAGAAACACAGAGAGGCAGGGAAAGCAGGAAGGAGTATAAAGGTGCAAACAAAGGAGAGAACAGGCCAGGTAATAATGAAAGGGGACAAGACATTTTTCAGGTATGTAAGTGAAAAAAGGAATTCCAGGGAAGCGATTGTAAGGCTAAGAAGGGAAGCGGGGATTGGGTAGAGGGGGGTCAGGAAAAAGCGGACATCCTAAACAAATACTTTTGTTCAGAGTTCACAGAGGAATGGGAAGGTGAAGGTCCATAGAAAAGTAACAGTACCATTGAAGGAAGGGAGGTGGACACTAGTCCATTTTCAGAGGAGGGAGTCTGAAGGAACTCGCAAATCTGAAAGAGGAAAGGGTAATGGGGCTAGACGGGGTGCATCCAAGGATACTGAGGGAGCTCATGGAGGTACTGGCAGCACCTCTGACAGTCCTATTCAACCACTCACTCGAGATAGGAGTGGTCCCGGAGGACTGGAGGAGGGCAGATGTAGTCCCATTTCACAAAAGTGGTAGCAGGGAGGAGGTTGGCAACTACAGGCCAGTCAACCTGACTTCAGTGGTGGGGACATTAATGGAATCACTACTGAAGGAAAAAATCCAGTGGCTTGTAAGATCTGAGGCAGCATGGATTCACAGAGGGGAGGCCATGTCAAATGAATCTGATAGATTTCTTTGACTGGGTAACCAGGGAATTGGATCACAGTGGAGTGGTGGATGTGGCCTGCCTAGATTTCAGTAAGGCCTTCGACACATTCCATATGGAAAAAATGGGCAGACTGGATGGGCCAGGAGGTCCTTTTCTGCCGTCAAGATCTGTGTTCCTATGTTTCACATAGGAGACTCGTATGCAGACTGAGCAGCCCAGTAGTAGGGCCAAAGGTGGTTAACTGGGTAAAAAACTGGTTAGGGGATAGATGACAGAGGATGATGGTAAATGGAGTTCACTCTGAGGAAGGGAGGGTGACCAGCTGGTGCACAGGGATCAGTACTGGGACCGGTCCTCTTTAATGTCTTTATTAGTGACATTGCAGAGGGGATAGATTGGAAGGTCTGCCTTTTTGTGGATGACACTAAAATCTGCAGTAGGGTAGACACTCCTGGAGGGGTGGAAAAAATGTGTAGTGATCTGAGAAAGTTAGAGGAGTGGCCAAGGGCATGGCAGCTATGTTTCAATGCCCATAATGTGGACGCTGCCCTTGATTATTTTAACCACCGCTTTAACAAAGGCTGTGACTTATTCACTCCACATCGCAAGCGTAAGGCAAAGGGAGTAACTAATCCCTGGATCATCCCTCAGTTAATCCAAATGATGTGCAACTGGGACAATCTCTGGCACCTAGCTCATAACACTGGGAGACCCTCTGACATGCAACGTTACAAGGCAGCACGTAACTCCTGTACCAGGAAGATACATAGCACCAAAAAGGAATATTTTAAGCGCAAACTCACAGACTCCTGGGGTAATGGGAAGCGTTTCTGGGGAAGCATTAAAGACCTCACTGGTAAGCCCTCAAAAACACCTCCTAACACAATTTATGTCAAGGGAGCTCTCTCACAGGACCCTCTAATAATTGTTGATACCCTTAATGATGCCTTCACTAACCTCTCCAGTATATTCACCGCTGACTTCCTAAGGCAGCCTACTAGTCCACCAAGTACCATGGGCACCCCTTTCCCCTAAGCCTCCCTCCCTTCTACTTCAAGAGTCTCCATGCCAGAAGCAAAAAAAAACACAAAGAATCTTAGACAAAACTAGGTTCGGCAACGACACCATAGACCTTAAACTCCTGCACCAGACCCTTGACACGTCCTTAAGCCCCTTACCATTCTTCTCAACCTCTCCCTCTCCCAAGAACAATTCCCACAACTCTGGAAGATAGCTCTAGTTGTGCCTGTCTATAAAAGTGGCAATAGAGCACAGCCCTCTAACTACCGCCCTATCTCCATCTTCCCCCCAAGCCACTCGAGCATATCATCACTGACCAGATGACCGAATACCTTACCAAATACAATATCAAATGCAGGGAGCAGCATGGCTTTAGGAAGGGGTACAGCACAACCACCGCCTTGCTGGAATACACTTACTTCCTACACTGTGCACTTGACTGAGGTCAACTGGTGGGGTCGATCTACTTCGACTTCACCACGGCTTTCGATACTGTGAACCATTCTGTCCTACTCCACTTGCTCCAGACTATAGGCTTCTCCTCGGGGGTCACTAAGTGGTTCTCCAGCTATCTTAACGGCAGAACACAGCAAGTCAAAATTAACAACACTCTATCCAGCTTATGCCCTGTTAACTCAGGCATCCCCCAAGGCTCCATCCTTGGACCTTTATTGTTCAGCCTCTTCCTCAAGTCACTCCCTAAAGCCTGCCCTAGCAACATCATTCTGTACGCTGATGATGCTGTCCTTTTTTCCACCCACTCCGACCCCACCCTACTCACCAAAGATCTCCAGACTAGTTTTGCAGCAATTGAACGTTGGTTTGGAGATCATAAACTACTAATGAACTACAAAAAAATGAAATCAATGCTTTTCTCAAGTCCGCATAATCAAAACAAATCCTATAATCTAGCCAACCTTAACAACCAATATCTCCCCCTTGAACAAGTCATGGATTTTAGGTACCTAGGCATAACCTTAGATAGCTCCCTGTCCTACTCCTCATATATCAATCTTACATCTAAAACTATTAATGCTAGGATCTGCACCTTATATAGACATCAGCACTGCTTCACCCCTGAAGCACTCAGAACCGCCATTTCAAGCTCTGTTGTTTCTATCATTGATTATGGCCTGATTATCTATGGGGCTGCTACCGACTCTGCTATGAAAAGAATCAATCTGGCTTTCAATAAGGCTTGCAGGCTTCTCTCTGTTGCCCCAAGGTTCACCCATACCTGCAATCTCTACATGCAAGCTCTTTGGTTAAATCTCAAAGGTAGGATCACCTACCAGACTTGCCTTTTTGTTAAAAAAAATTGGCCTCAGCTAAACACTGCCAACCTCCCTGCCCCTTCTGCTACCAGCACCAAACCTCCACTACACGAGTAAATCCACCCTGACAAAATACCATGCCCCTTTCTGCCAGACCACTCAGGGACTGCAATCCTCTATGTTTAGAGCCTCTTCATGGATCAGTAATCTCCCTCCTGAGATCAATAGGCACCATACTCTTGGTTCCTTTAAAAGCAGCCTTCATCATCACCCGAATTCTCTCAATAGTTGCAACTGCCCCCTGTAACAAATTGGCCCCTCTGTGCCCTCTTGTAACCCCCAAGCTTGTCTTCTATTGTCCTAGACTTGAACCTCTGTCCTGCACGCTCTCCCTCTCCTTTTTTCTGACTTCAGCACGAGGCCACTCAACCCCTACTCTGTACTGACTATGTCACCTTAGACTGCATCAACCCTACTCTCTCTCTCTCTTCTTCCCCATCTTTCCCTCCACTCCAGCCCTTTTCTTTTCCTACAAACTTCTTCTCCTTTCCAACCCCATCCTACTCCCTCTTTTCCCATCTCCCCTCCCCTTTCATTCCTGCCTTACACCGTAGCCCTGCTGCCTGCCCCCACCCTTCTACTTCTTGCTGTATCTCCCACATATCCTTGACTTCAGCCTTTATTCCTTTTCTCTCACTCTCCTCTTCTACTTTTACCATATATGTAGTTATGCCTACTGTTATGTATTTATGCTTTTTATCCATTTGTAAATACCCTGTACATATGTATTCCTAATTATGAACTGTAAATAGTTGCTATAATTGTACTTTTAATGTATTATTTAACCCATGTTATCTTCTACGTTCATCTATATTACCGGTTTCTGTATTTTACTCCCAATCTCTGTTTGTACTTGACATGGAACCTTTGTAAAAGAACCTCTGGTTCAAAGGTATTGTAATCCTAGTAATAAATAAATAAAAATAAATAAATAAAATGCAAAAAAGTGCAAAATCATGCACTTAGGGCACAGAAACCCAGGTGCAAAGTATGAAATGGGGGGAGTGGTATTGATGACCACCAAACAGGAAAGAGACCTGGGAGCAATCATATCTGATGACCTAAAGGTTGACCAGGCAGTGTGACAAGGCAGTTGGAGACTTAGTGGGTGTGGTGATTTGCCTCTGTTGTCATATTGCTGTCATATTTCTCTGTAATTTTTTTATGTTTAATTTCCAAAAAGACCAGGACATCAGGTTTGTCAGGAAAGATGCCCGTTTTACTGCAAGGGTACTTGGGAAGAATGGATGTGTATTTCAGTGTCTGACACCTCCCCTTGCCTAGGACAAAGGCTTGCTTAGAGGTAAACAGGAGTTAAATTCCAATGGGCGATTGGAATTTCCTGGTAGCTGATCCAAAGGGAAGATTCCACAAATGACAGGAGATGGAAGGGCCATCTCCTTTGTTTATAACACTTTGAATTTCAAAGATATATAGCTTTAGAACAGGATCCTGCAAATGCCCAGTCTAGGAAACTATTGTTAAATTCTCTACCAACTGCCACAGTCTATTTCCATTTTAATAGTGTCAGGAATGTAGAGTAGATCAAAAACCAGCCAGGGAGGTGGTGTTGTGGGAAATCAAAATACCGATAATTTTGGTTCACTTGCAACTTTGGGAGCGAGCAAGAGAGACCTCTGCTGGCATAGAGATGAGCAGTTGGACCTGGAAATAGTAAGGCAACTAACCAATCACAGGCCATTTTTGCAGACTACAAGAAGGGCTATATGAACCCTCTTAAACAGAGATTCTGGGCAGAAGCCAAAATTTACTGATACGTTGAAAACTACCAGACACACTGAAGACCACTGCAAGAAAAGCTGGGACTCTGAGACACAGCAGAGAGAAAGAGAGACTTTGCAAAACTGACTTATTTTCAGGACTCTGATTCTCCACAAAAAAGGTAGAAATTATCCAGTTAATTCACTAGTTCCTATTTGGATGTATTTTCCAACTTTTTTTGTAGTTATCCTGTAACCAAATATCTAAATCACTTGTCTGTATATTTGTACAGTAATTATTTAAGTGATCAGTAAAAGCTCTTGCATTTATTTTAAAGTACTACTGCCTGGGAGTGATTTGTTGTGTGTGAAGGTTTTGGGAAGGTTAATCAATCTGTATCATGCCTGTTTAGCGTTAAGATACCACACGCTACTGAAACTAGGATCCTGGAAGAGAACCTGGGGTCCTAAAGTAGGGTAAAGGTACACAAGGTCTCCAGAGGGGGTCTGAGGGGTTTGAATCATGTTCCTGCACCCCTGTGGGAGAAGACACAATCAGGGTTATGAGAGCAGCCCCAAGGTCTCGTAACAGCTGAGCCGCCCCCAGCACAGAAGCCAGGGAGGATTCTCACCTGGTTACAGACCCGAGACTGTATTTCACCGATACCCAGAGAGAAGAAACCCTGGGGCCTCGTGACAAGTGTTCAGTTGTGAAATCAGTGAGCACTCTAAAAGGACACGAGGAGGGTATTTCCTGACCCCCCCATGTCACGGGTTGCACTTAGGGGAGAGCACTGTGAACTCAGTAGACCTGGTCCTCAGGAGTGGGTTTGTGACAGTGGGATGCTGGGGTGCATATGAAGGGATATCACCAACAGAAAGAGGGAGGTGATGATACCTCTGTGTAACTCATTGGTGAGACCTCACCTGGAGTACCGTGTCCAGTTCTGGAGACCTCATCTCCGGAAGGACATAGACAGAATGGAGGCAGTCCAGAGGAAGGCAACTAAAATGGTGCAGGGTCTGCATAAAAAACCCTATGAGGAGAGACTGAAGGACCTCAATATGTACACCCAGGAGGAAAGGAGGGAGAGGTGGGATATGATAGAGACTTTCAAATACCTCACAGGTATAAACAAGGTACAAGAGGGAAGCATTTTTCAGAAAAAAAGACGATCAAGAACAAGGGGTCATGCTATGAAGTTGGAAGGGGGTAGACTCAGGGGAGACGTGAGGAAGTACTTTTTCACAGAAAGAGTGGCGGATGCCTGGAACAGCCTCCCAGCGGAGGTGGTGGGGACATAAACTGTAGCAGGGTTCAAGAATGCATTGGATATGCATAAGGGAACCTTAATAATAAGGCAAGGGGGGTAGAGCCAGAGATCAAGTAGGGTGCAGTAATACAGTGCGTAGGGAAATTATGTGCTGTCAAATTCAATGTTTCTGTGTAAGTTGGTCATTCAACAGTGACTTGTTTTTCTCTATACATCATAAAACAGCAACAGCTTCCATTAGCTCCATCTGTAAGGCTCTTTATAAACTCTGATCCCCAAAATTTGCATAAGGGTCTGTCAAAGCAGGGGTCCAAATATACACCATTTTTTGTAAGCTGGCTCATTTCTGCAGTCTATAGTACAGAGGGCACTCTGCACTTAGAAAGCCTTGCATGCATACAGCATGTTTCCCATTTTCTAGTACACAATAGCACCCAGAAGTTTTTTAAGAGGGGAAACTTGCAAATAATATTATTCAAATGAGAAAGAGAAACAAACCAAGCCTCCATCATCAAGTCCCCTTGGTGCTAAAATAACATGCGACCCTCTCCTATGATAGACAATGTGAGTTGCGATTGCCCTAAAGAGGCACACTTTGTTCATGATAGCAAATGCATCTAAATTGACTAGGGACTTGCAGATATCACAAAAAATACCACAACCAGTACCATGTCATTAATGCAGTTATAAATAAATATAAAACATTACCCCGTTCTCTCACTCTGTCGCAAGTTGCAAGTAGGGACTGCACAGACTACAGCAGTCCCCATCTCTCAAAGCATTTTTCAACCTAAGCCAGGCACTGTGCTGTGTTACAGTCAGTCCACATTTAGGTTGTCCAGTTATCTGTGGTCCACATGAAGTGTTGAACACAGAGGATGCACTTCTCTGACTATGAAACTGGCAGCAAGCCCTCTTTCAGACATCATCATGGTGGAAAATGCGATGGTGCCAGTCCAAGGCCAAAACACACAGACCCCTGACTCCCCAGTTAAGACAACTGCCTAAGCTGACAGTCTATCACCAAAACTGGCAGTATCTAGGGCCAACTTTTAAACTGCCCACTGCAGCCACAGCATGTCATCACACTGACCACCAATTCTGACACCCGTTCTTACTTGCTGTGGAACAGTGCATGACCCCAAGTGATGTAGAGGTGAGGGAGAAGCGAGTCCTGGGAGCGATTCAAAACTGATTGAAGAGTCAGGTTACCTCCTGCTTGGCTGGTGCAGTGGTTTGAAACTCTGTCTCTTTGTTTTAATTCCCACCACGCCACTACCAATGTTGTCCAGGGTTGGGGGCTCTGGAAATTTATTGTCCACACTAGTCTGTGCCACACAAAAGTGGTCCAGCCACCACAGACACTGGTGCTGACTGAGCAGCTGGCTGGGTTGTGTATTGCACAGGTAATATGGTCTGGAGATTAGTGCAGCATGTCTCCTGTGATGCCTAGTGGGACGGGGATTGTGGTAACCTGCAGAGGCCAGTGGCTTTGATCGGGGGGGTGCAATTGCTAGCACCCCGAACAACTGTGTGTTTTACGTATACCAAATGCCACTCCTGACTGTGGGATTAGTGGCACATTTGCACTGTGTATTTAAAAGAGATACAACAACATACAGATACAGTATATTTAACTAATATACACATAACAATGAGCAAAAGTAGACTGAAAAGTGCCAAACAGTCTTACCTCAAGTCCCTACAAACACAAAATCTCTCCTCCCCCAAGCACTTCTAGACCCAGATTAACCAGTTGCTCCATGGAAAACCCTCTGTCCCCACTCATGAAATACACTCAATCAGGTCCTATCCAACCCCCAAGCAATTGCCTCTGGTTTCAGTCACTTCTTCACCAACCATGAAAGATTTAAGGTCCCTCTTACCTCCCATCCCAACATCCCACAACTTTTCCAACAGCAGCAACACTCGGACACCACTTGATCACCTCTATCACAGTCACCCAGTGAGAAGCCTTCACCACAGTTCCACCTTAGAATAGTTACCAGACATGAGGTCCTTAGACAGCCGAAGGGACTCAAAAGTGAAGGTTCTCGAGGCACTGACCTGGAACCACAGTTCTTAAAAATTGCCACATTAATTATTGCCACCCCTGTCAGGAACCTAATTAATAAGTCCTTCTTATCTGGGATCATCCCTGTGAAATGGAAATTGGCTCTTGTAGCGCACGTACACAACCCATATCTCTCCTCAGTGCAGTTGCCAAGAGGAAATACTATTATATGACCAATTATTAGACTGCTTTGAACAGAATTGCATTCTTACTCAATTCCAGCATGGCTTTCACTAAACTATGGCACTGATACAGCCCTAGTACGCATCATCAGTGATATTATTAATGCCATGAATATGAGTATGGCATCTGGGGCCATCTTTGTGAACCTAATAAAAGCATTCAATCTGGTTAATCATGATTTGTTATTCACAAAACTATAGGACTGCGGCATGTATGATCTCTCCTGCCACTGGTTCCAGAACTACCTGACCGGGAAGATGCAGTGTGTCAAATGGAAAGGTAAGACCTCACCCCAGGTCAGTCACTGACAGGGTACCACAAGGATCCATCCTTGGCCCCCTTCTGTTCTCACTATTTATCAATGACCTACCTCATAACTGCGGTGGTGCCACAATACAGCTATATGCCGATGATGCCATACTTTACAGGTCCTCCATAGACCTAACCTGGATCAATACACAGCTGCAGAAAGACTTCAACTCATTAGAAAGTTGGTTTCTGGCAAACAAACTCATGCTTAATGCCAAAAAACAAAGGCAATGCTATTTGGTCATAAAAACCTAGGCTTAGACAGGCAGGATCTCCTTAAAATTACCACTTGCACTGGAGTCAGTTTAGAGGTGGTTCAGGCCTTTAAATACCTGGGAGTGACCCTAGATCAATCCATGTCCTTTGAGCCTCATGTTGATTCTCTAACTAAAACGCTTAACCTAAATTCGGACTGCTATATAGACCTGCACCCCCACCTGTCTAGAGAGGCACGTTGCACCATCACCTCCAGCTCCCTCCTCCCTCTCTTATTCTATGGTGCCCCAATAATTCAGGCATTACGTGAACCCACCCTCAACAGGCTAAGTATACTTTACCATAAGATTGGATGATTTGCAATCAGCGCCCACCCCAAAACTCACCACTGTACAACACTAACTACCTTAGGGTGGCCCTCCTTCGAAGCCAGATTGCATTACCCCCTGAATTGCCTTACCTTCAAGCTATTGCAACCTCTCACCCTGCCAAGTCTCCCTGGTATAATCCAATGCAAACAACTTGCTTGACCTCTTAGAGCCTCAGCCTTCCCAGTGCTGGAAGTGCCCAAAGTATGATATGAAACTGGAAGACGGTCCTTCTCTTGCTCAGCTCTGCATCTGTGGATCTCCCTGCTCTCAGTGGTCCAGGCCTGCTCTACCTTGGTGCAGCTTAAGAGGACTCTTAAATCTCTTTTGGACCTCTCCCCCTTACAACTTCTTCCACTGAATCTAATGCCATCCCCTCTACAATCTTTGTGGTATACAGTATGTTATCCCAGACAGCTCAATCCAATATGATTGCTGCTCTAATTCAGTCAAAACTATTGTCTGTATATATCATGTATATATTCTCTGCCATTATAAGACTTCTGAATGTTTTTGCTCAATTTTACTGACTGTAACTAAATCCTTGTTGGTATGAAAACTGCATGTATATGTATAGACAACCATGTATAATTCCTCCGTTATTTAATGTATGTAACTAACCCAGGGTCACCCCTGAAAAAGGGACATCTCATCTCAGTGGGCTTACCCGGTCACCAAAATTCAAATATATAAATAAACAAAATAACTCCAATGCTTGACTCTGTTAAACCCGGATTTGCTTCCTTAAAGTAGAACTGTGATGAATTTGCAAGTAATTTTGTTCCCAGTATAAGCTATAGCAGTGCATCAGGAGCTTCCTGACCCTGAGTTCACTTAGCTGGGGTCTGGAGATATGAGGGCTGCGTCACAGAAGCTGCGACAGTATTTGTTTAAAGAGCATGAATAACTGCTCGGGGACTGAATATATACATAATAATGAGCTGCTTATGAATAGGGTTCATTAATATGCATAAACAGCTCATTATTATGTATATATTCTGACTCAGAGTGGTCATTGCCGCTCTTTAAACAAATAATTTAGTGGCTTCTGCATTGCAGCCTCATTTCTTCAGACCCCAAGTAAGTGATCTCGGGGTCCAGGAGCACCTGATGTGCCACTATCACAGTGAGAAGAAAAATAGTGCATATGATGGTGGAGTGCTTCACAGACCGCAGAGACACCTGTGAAGCAACTCCTCAATGTTGTTCAGTCAGAGTGGAGTCTTTATTTTGCTCGAAAGAGGTCTGCAGGGCTCCACCCACTGCAGCCCTAAAAATGGAGAACCAGCCATCACTGGAGTTCACTACAGGGTGACTACTCTCTTCAAGCAGAGAAACAGATCTGAGCAACAGCCAGAGTGAAGCATGGATGCAGAGCTTGAACCTACATTCAAAATTCTAAAAATTTGCTAGGTTTATCCCTGGAGCATACCTCTTGACTGAGATGACTGCATAAAGTGTAAACATTTAAGAGAGGGAATCCTGTGGTTATAATCTAATTAATTAATTATTGTATGTTTGGTGGCTAGGGAGAAAATGGAGGTGGAAAAGAGCTGAAAGCAGGGTGACGGCTTGGTCTGCTGCAGGCCCTGTACCCACTGACTAGGTACAATCCTCTGGAACTGTGTCTGGATTATACTCCAGAGGGGTATGTCCAGCCACAGATGGCCCCACCATTTTGGACAATTCTCTCAACTCAACTCAAATTTTATTTATAAAAAGTGCAAATCAAATCAATATCTAAGTGCTTGTACAAAACAAAGAAAATGTTCAGCAGACAAAACCATAAATAACAGTTAAAACATCAATCTCCCCAATTCATATACATTCCAAGAAGGTGAGCTTAAATAAATGCATTTTTAAGGCACATTTAAAGCTCTCCACAGTCAGGCACTCCCTTATCTGATGAGGTAGAGAATTCCACAGGGTGGGGGCTGAAAATACCCTAGCATCAGAGGTCTTTAGACTAACCCTGGAAAGCTCTAGCAATCCCTCATCAGCGGAGTGGAGTGGACGGAGGGGGTGGTAAGGGCACAGGAGTTCTTGCAGGTAGCATGGTCCCTGTCTGTGTAGGGCTTTATAGGTCAGCAAATTGACCTTGAAGGTGACCCGCCACTGAACCAGTAGCCAGTGCAGTCTGCGGAGCACAGGTGTGACATGGCAAGATCGAGATAAGCCAGTCAACAGCCTGGCTGCCACATTCTGCACCAGCTGCAAGCGGTGGATATCAACCCCCAAGAGCCCTAAGTACAGAGAGTTGCAATAGTCAAGGTGGGAGGTCACAAAGGCATGGACCAGTGTTGGAAGGTTGTCAGGTGGGACCAGGTGTTTAATCTGAGCGATATTCCTCAGATGGTAAAATGAGGATTTGATGATGGCCGACACCTGAGATTTAAGGGTCAGACCGTCATCAAAAATAATGCCCAGATTGTGCACCCAGTCAGAGGTCGATAGCTGACTGCCCCCGAGCCAAAGCCCCGAAGGCTGCCCAGCTAACAACCCCTCAGCCCAATGACCCGTGTCCACAACCAACACCTCAGTCTTCTCATGGTTTAACCTCAGCCAGTTGTCACTCATCCAGTCCTGTATCTCGGCAAGGCAGTCATTAAATACCAAGACAGTATCATCCTGGTCAGGCACAAAGAACATGTAGAGCTGAGTATCATCTGCATAGCAGTGAAAACTCAGCCCATACCATCTTACAATGTCTCCCAATGGCAGCATATATACCACGAACAACATGGGTGACAACACCAAGCCCTGTGGAACCTCTCATGGCAGGGAGACTGGGTCTGAGAAAAAAATCCCAGACACCACTCTCTGTGACCTGCCCATGAGGAAAGAATGGAATCGTCTGAGGACTGTACCCAACAGTCCACAGATGAACCACAGGCACTCTAGTAACACACCATTGTCTACGGTATCAAATGCTGCAGAGAGATCAAGGAGAACCAAGATGGAATAAGTCCTCCAATATCTCACTATCTGGAGATCATTGAGCACCCAAACCAGGGCCATCTCAGTATTAAGCCTCTTCCGAAAACATGACTGGAGAGGATAGCAGATAACATGGATGGTAAGATGGACCTCCAGAAAAATTTTGGGATCTAATTTGGGGTTTTGGGTGTGGGTTAGGGTTTTTGGAAATGTCTTTCCCTTTAGGTCGGGGGAGGGGCAGCAGCAAAGGCCTTTATCTAGTTGTGACCTTAGGGCACATTTGTATACACTGCTATGGCTAACTGTTTAAATGTTCTTCCTTGGAATATAAAGGGAGGGAGAGACAATAAGAAGAAATATGTCATTCTAAACCATCTTGCCAAATACGATCCTTCAATTGTGTTTCTTCAAGAAACTCATATGCTTCCAAAGCAATTGCATTTTTTTTAAAAAGAAGTGGGTAGGTCAGGTTTTTGGGTTGGGATTCAGCTCAAACAAGCGTGGGGTGGCCTTGCTTCTAGCTAATAAGATCCCCTTTACATTATCGGAATCTATCTCCGATCCCGAAGGGAGGTTTATTTTTGTCATTGGGAAATTAGATAACCTGGACATTGTCCTGGGTTCTGTTTATGGCCCTAATTTAGAAACGACGTCTTTTTTTGTGCATCTGGCTATGGTTCTGGCACCCTTTCTACACTTACCCATTTTGATGGGTGGTGATTGGAATCTGGTACAAACCAATGACTTAGATAGCACTTACTATAGGGGGGCAAGAACATCGTCTGCGCAGAGAGCATTAAAAGAATTTATTTTAGCGCTGGGCCTTGTGGACCCATGGAGAGTACTTAACTCTCTGAGTAAAGAATTTACATTCTTTTCTACAGTTCATAAAAGCTATTCTTGTCTTGATTACTTTTTAATCAGCCAGCAGATGTTATCAAATATGGTGGATGCCAAAATCTTGGCTCGAGTGATCTCAGACCATTTGCCTATCATAATGCAATGTGTGTTACCAAATATTCTTGTCCGGTCTCATTCATGGTCTCTTAACAATAGATTGTTATCGGACAATCAAATTGTGGTGCGATTTCAAAATTTTTTACAAAATACTATTAGCTCCAATTGGGGCTCGATTCCTGCAACAGATCGGGTATGGGCTGCTCTGAAGGCAACCTGGAGGGGAGAGCTAATCCGCATAGCGTCGGTTCAAAAAAAGAAAAAAAGCAGTTTTCTAAACAGCTGTCTGGCAAAAATTAGAATGCTGGAAAGTAAAGGGGTTGGCTAGCTCTCACACGCAGATGATCAAGAATTATCTACTTTGAGAGCTACTTATGCTAGTGCTTTACTAGAGAAGGTGGAGATATCTGCCTCTCTGTTAAAGGCTTCATACATTGGTCAAGAGAGTAAAGCGGGCAAGCTTCTGGCCTGGCAATTAAAACAACATTCTGTATCTAAATGGGTTACAGCCCTAAAGCACCCCCAGACAGAAGCTTTGGTGACCAACCCTTTAGAGATATTAATATTGTTTCGGGATTATTATAAGACATTATACTCTTCAGACCCGAGATCTGTAGATCAGGATAATAAGATGTGGGCCTTTTTGGAAGAGGCTACTCTTCCATATCTGGCAGAGGGAACCAGGTTTTCTTTGAACGCTCCAATTACTGGTGAAGAAATTTCAGGAGTTATTGACTCTTTAAAACCTGACAAAGCACCTGGCCCGGACGGGTTTACTGGTCTATTTTATAAGATTTTTAAAAATCATCTAATTCCTCTGTTACTTCAAGTGTACAGCTATTGGGGTTCCCATGAGGCTTTTGAGCAATCACTATTTGAAGCGAGAATAACTCTCTTGCCCAAACCAGGGAAGGACCCATCTGTAATTGGCAACTATAGGCCCATCTCACTCCTAAATATCGATTTAAAAATATATGCCAAAATTTTAGCTAATAGATTGGGGAAGGTGTGGGAGGGTCTGTTAAGTCCCAAGCAAGCAGGGTTCGTTGCAGGACGTTCCTCAGCGGATCATTTTAGGAAGATATTTTATCTAATTTCTGCTTCCAGGGCTCCTGAGCTAGAGGCGGCTCTCGTGTCTCTGGACGCAGAAAAGCCTTCGATAGAGTGGAGTGGCATTATATGTTTGCAGTTTTGCAGAAGTTCGGTTTTCCGCAACATTTCATTAATCAGGTTCGTGTCCTATATTCCTGCCCATCAGCTAGAATTCAATGTAACAACCTTTTGTCAGATGTTTTTCCCCTATGTCATGGCACCCGTCAGGGCTGCCGCCTCTCTCCATTTCTTTTTAATTTGTATATAGAGCCTTTAGCTAGAGTTCTAAATTTAGACAAGACAATACGGGGTATCCACTTGGGTCATCTTGAATGCAAATTATCTCTTTTTGCCTTTGATTTACTCATTCACATAGAGAATAGTAGGGAATCTCTCCCTCGTGTATTACAAATTGTTTCCTACTTTTGTCTGTTTTCAGGCTATAAGCTCAACAGGGACAAAACTATAGTGCATTCTTTATCTCCTCTCTTATCGAGGGATTGGTGTTCTTCTTTGGGCTTACAGTGGGAAAATGACTATCTAGTATATCTCGGCATTAGAATATCTAGAGACTTTACTAATCTCGCAGACCTTAATGTAACCCCTTTATTTAAAACTATTAAGGAAGACCTGGAGAGATGGAATAAATTACCACTGTCCTTTTGGGGCCGAGCTAACACTCTCAAAATGGTAATTTTACCCAGAGTTTTTTATCCTCTATTTAATCTTAATATTTATCTGTCCAGGTCTTTCTTTATGCCCCTTTGTAGGATCTGCTCTGATTTTCTTTGGAAAGGTAAAGCCCCACGTCGAGCGTACACAAAGCTTACCCACTCTAGGGAGTTGGGGGGACTCCAATTACCTGATTTTTATGTTTACTATCTAGCTATTCATGCTAAGAGATTTCTGTACTGGTTATCTACTGCGGAGTCGGTTTCAGGATCTCCCTTTTGGTTAGTTCTGGACCGATCGCTGACAAACTTTCACAAGTTGGACCTAGAGGCCCTGTTATATGCTCCGTGGTCCAAGGTCCCATTGGAGATGAGGAACTCCCCATTAGGCTGAGATATGAGGGCTTTACAGCAACTTTGTTCCTTACTCCAAAAATCTAATTTAAGAGACCTTAGGCAACCTCTTCTCAATAACCCAAGCCTACAGATAGGCAATCGCCCAATTCGTACTTTTCCAGGCAAGCACTTTACTAAACTACGCCTGGCAAGTTTTGTTTTGGGCGATTCTCTTTTGCCAATTTCTGCACTGGTTTCAAAATTCGGGGTGGCTCATAAAGGTCTATTTCGGTTGTACCAGATTCGCCAATGTATCCATTCTTTTTTGGGGAAACTACCGTGGTCAGAAGGAGCTGGAGCCATGCTAGAAAGCTTGTGGGAAGTAGTCAAGGGCCGGAAAGCAATAACTAAGTTGTATAAGACAATTTTGTCTTGTGTGATGTCCAAGTGTACCCCTACAGCCTACCACTGGGAAAATAATCTTAACAAAGGCTGGTCAGTTAAAACCTGGGTAAGGATTTGGATTGACACTTATTCCCTTATTAAACAGGATTGTCTTAGGAATATTCAATTTAACATCCTACATAATCTATATTTTACACCCGCCAAGTTATTTCGGATTCATAAATTATCTTCGCCTGAGTGTGGGGATTGTGGGTGCGAACTCACTACTTTACATCATAAACTGTGGGCTTGCCACAAAATTGTTAAGCTATGGAACTCGGTCAGGCAGTGGGTGGCTCCGTACTTTAATATTTTGGCTTTTTTTAATGAAGATACGTGTGTATTAGGGATGTACACCCAGATTCCTACCCTGTCACAAAAGGCACATGTAGCCATGGTTGCTATGATTACTAAATTGCTAATATTTAGACATTGGCAGAATAAATGGGAACCTTCTTTTAAGGAATGGTGGGACGAGTTTCTAAATGCTCTAAGTGCGGAGAGATGTGTAGCCCGGTTTTTTCAAACTAGTGAGAAGTTTCATAACTGCTGGGGTGTTTTTTCTCAAGCCTTAGAAGTAAATTTGGATATTAAAGTAAACTTAACTGTTCACTCTTTTTCATTCCCATAGGTTTTTTTTACAGAAGGCCCCTGGGGCATATTTATCCCATTCGATAGATTTAACCCCCCCCCCCCAGGATAGGTTGAGCATTCTGACCTTTTGTTTATCTGGTTTTTTTATCTTCCATCCCTTCTCCTTTGACATGTTTAGTACTCTCCTGGCAAAATTTATTCTATGGGTCTCTCCTCCCATCCTCTCCATAGCATTGTTTTTATTTGGCTATCAATTTTGGATTTTGTCATGCTCCCGTCTTTTCTTCCTGTAATGGTACTTCATTTTATTGGTATAAATTATCATGGCCATAAAGTGGGCTGTTTTTATATACGGTCACTATGGTATCTGCTGTGGGGGGGGGTGTTTGTATTGTTTTTTTATGTTGGTGGGGTTTAGTATTTTATATTATATTTTTATGTACGTATTGTTTTTCCTGTATGACTACCAGGTAGCATTTATTCATGACATTGTTGGATTTTGTTTGTGTTAAGCTAAAAATAAAGTTAATTGCAAAAAAAAAAAGATGGACCTCCAGCTGCAGCGCGACTGCCTTCTCAATAACCTTACCCACAAAAGGAAGGTTAGAGAGAGGCCTGTAGTTAGACAGACAATCGGGGTCAAGAGGGGATTTCTTAAGGAGGGGTATTACTACTGCATCCTTTAGGGTGTCTGGAAACACACCTGTCTTTAATGAAACCCTGACTATCTCTGCTAGGACTGGACTGATGACTTCCACTCATCCCACAAGGAGTTGAGTTGGGCCTGGGTTCAAACTACAGCAGGTCAGCCGCAAACTCTGGATGATCCTCACAACATCCACGACCGCCAACTGGTTGAAGTCAGACCAGCCAAAACAAGGTGCAGCAACCTCCCACCGACCAACGCAACTCTCATTGGAATGAGCCACACAGATTTCAGACCTGATGTCTTTACCCACAAAGAATTGAGCAAATTTGTCACATTTCTCCTGTAACAATGCTCTCTGAGACTGGAGACAGGCTGGACTGCACAGTCTGTCCACAGTCTGAAAGAGCTGAGCTGGTCAATTCTGTGCAGCAGCAATCTCCCTGGACAGGATCTCTGCCTTCTTATGGGAGATTACTGATTAATACTCCTTATAATGAGTCATCAATCTAAGCCGGTTGGCATCAAGGTGAGCCAGCATCATTACAGCCTTCATCCAACTCGCCTCAGCTCCCTCAAGGTCCTATCAAACCATGGAGACCGAGGGCGAAGGACAAGTGGGAGAACCTGGACAGGAGCAATGGAATCCAGAGCCTCCACCACGGCCCTATTATAGGCCTATACTAGATTCTCGGGATCTGTGCTTACACTCGGTACACCCGATAGGTTCAGCACTGCCGCAAGGTCATCTGGGGTCAAACCCCTCAAAGGGTGGTACTGAACCATCTCCACAGGGGCAGGCCTATTGGGGGAGTCTGGAAATTGAACCTTATAGTGTGATGTACTTACCAACCAACCGGCTCCACCATCAAGTCGGAAGTCTCCATCCCCAGCAGGAAGACCAGGTCCAATGAGTGACCATGAATATGGGTCACAGAGGTAATAACATTTGTGAAGCCCAAAAAATTCATCAGTTGGAGGAAGTCCTGACCAAATTGGAGCGTTCATCGTCGACCAAGGCATTGAAATCCCCAGCACCATCCATCTGGGGGACTCCAACACCATATCGACGATGAAGTCCACGATGTCCTGCAGGAACAGCATCTCGTCCCTGGGTGGATGGTAGACAAGAAGAATCCTGCACCCCACACCTGCACCAATGATACACTCAAAAGATCTGAACTCACCCACTGGCACCTCTACAATGCCCAATTCTGTTCTAAAACAGATGGCTACACCCCAGCCCCTGCAATCTATCCTCAGACGGTGTATCACTGAGAACCCAGCCAGAACAACTGACTTCAAAACTAAGCCAGCATTCTCATCCAACCAGGTCTCAGTGATGCAAGCCAGGTCCAATAACCCAACAAGATCAGCAATCACTGCCGTCTTGTTTTTAATGGACCTGGCATTGCATTACACTGTCTGAGTAGGATGGGCTGCCAAGGTCAGCCGTGCTATCTACCCAACCACAGTGGAGCCCTTTGGTATGGAGACCAGACAGGTAGGACCCCTCTCTGGAACCCATTTTCGGCCGGGGTGACCCCTGGACCTACCCACCCCAATCCATCCACCCAGCTCCACTCCCCCGACAGGTCCACAAATCCCGGCCCTACACCTCTTCCTAGCAATTCCCAATGCCCAGCAGTGCCCATATACCTCACTGGGCAAAGGGGGGGAATCAAAAGGCTGGAGGCTGTGGAGCTCAGAAGAGGAGTAGCACCTGACCGGAAGAGCTCTTGGCCAACACATTCTAGAATTGATCACAAACAACAGTCAGGACCAATACATAAAAGGAAATAACAACTAAACAAAATCACTCAAACATACAATAACACAAAGAAAAAAACATTTTCTCCAACCCCAAACCCCAAATTACAATCCCCTGTTAAACAATGCAAAGTCCAGCAAAGCACAAGTCCATAGATAATTGGAGAAGACTAAGCATGCCATGCTTAAAAGAATTATCTTTAGACACAATGGTGCTCTCACACCCACCAGGTCCTCAAACTTAAGTCCAAAAGCTGAGCTCTCAGCACAGCAGTCACCAGTTTAACAAACTCTGGTCAGATCCACCACGGTTGCATAATGAAGTTAGTGAAGTTGTGTGGAACTGTTAATGAGGTATGGAGAAACAACACAATGATTGGTAAATAGTAAGATTTGTTTTAGTTACTGTTCTAAGGAAGGCATACACGTTATTAGGAAAATACATGGAGGTATACATTTTAATGGAATGAATAGGAAGCAATATAGGTTTACAGAAGAACCCCAGAGCAAATGCCATTGATATATGTGTTATCCTGGATGATATTGGCCAGACAGCCACATTTTAAAGAAAACACAATTGCACATACCCCAATAATGCTAAGCATCATGGGAAACATATGCAAATCCCCATGATGGTAAAGAAGGTGGCAGTACATGAAAAAGTAACGGCTGGCATATGTTCAGCTTTGGGATTATTTAAACAGGTTTTTTTTTTTTTTTAGAGAAACAGGGTTTTTGTCCATGAGGTGATATAAGTTATATTTAAGCAATGTGTTGATGTCAGGAAGTCAGGTGTAATGATGATGGACTGTTAGCAGAGAAAATGTGATAGTAACTTTCAAGAGAGTGCGCCTTTGATAAAGGGCAAAGTGGTTATGCTTGTAATAATGGGAATATTAAGCATAGAGATCTATGCAAGTGGTACAATTATGCACAGTTTCAAAAGTATGTGCTCAGAGTGCAGGTAAATGTGATATGCAGGTTTGTTTTAGAAACAGGTAAAAATAGCGATAGATGCAATTGATAGAAAGATAGATAATTACATAGACATGCAGGCCCTGTCCACACTACACTCAGAAAAGCTGTATTGGATTAAAACCATTACAGACTGTAAATGTTACAGTGTGTCCACACTGCCAGTGAACAGTGTGGATAATGGTTTGAAAACATTACAGCCTGTCCACACTAAGTGCGACAGTGTATGTGGTCTCAACCCTGTAGTAACAGTGCACATCCCATAGTGCACTCGGTGATGACAGCTGCATTTTGAGATGCCCTCCTACATGTCCTATGGAGTACTGTGCATATGGTACAGTCATATTATATAAATAACCATATTTCACTGTTATGAGACACACTTATGTTGTAGGTAACAGAGAGAGTTCAAGGGAGGGAGATCCATATTTTGGAATCAGGGCTCGTCAGTGAGAGGGAAGGGGAGAGAGGGACAGAGAGGGGGGGGGGAGACATGGTATCAGTTCTGCCAGTATTAGGGCACCTGGGCACAACAGACATTCATATACTGCTGCTGTATGGCTGAAGGCAGACCATCTACTATTGCCTTCAGTGTACCCCACTGCTCCACTGTACACAGTGCCATACATCTATTGTCCACCACAACAGTGCTCACTGATGCACTCAGGAGCTCCACTAATGTATATGTTCACTATTGGCACTGCTCTGCAGGTAGTATTGCTGCCACTTCACTCATAGGCAGGCAGAGTACTCCCAACACTCGGCACAGTAAGAAGAGTAATCAAGGAAAGTACATGGGTACCATCAGAAGGTGGCCCTCGGGGAGGCAAGTGCAGACAGAGAGGTAGGTTAGGTGGGGACATGGGGATACACCCTGGGGGGGTGCACATACAGCTGTCAGGTTACTGTGGATGGAGGCATCCCAGTATTGCAGCCTACACCCGTGCTCCACACTGCCATCTGCATATGTCCTGGTAGCCTCCAACCTCCCTACGTGCAGTAAAACAGTGCTGCAATGCATGCAGGTATAGTGGGAGACTGGAGGCTACATGGTGGAGCGTTTAGACACAATTGCAATTAAAAACTGATAAAGGTGTAAAGCCGTAAATAAGAGTGAAATAACCATGCTGGTATGCACACCACATAAAGTGGTTCTTGGAAGGATACAGAGTGGGGATGGCTCAATTAAAGGAGTAGTCCACCCAGAATTTGCAAAAACATATGTTATGCAGAGTGTTTTGATTTGTATGTAAAGTCCTAGTGTGTCCTTCCCTCTGTCTGCTATTAGGAGTTTTTCCTAAATTAGGCTGCTAGCTTTAGGGTAGTTTTATGACCCCTGGGGATCTCCATCATAAATATGTTTACTGCCTTCTGCCTCCTGCAATGCATCCTGTCTCATGTGACAGTGATATGGCCAGGTCCATAGATTTAGCATATGCAGTGCTTTTTAAAATCAGTTCACAACAGCAGAGCTTTGTAATTGTTCTTATCCAGTGAGCACAAATGACAACAGTTACAATTGAGCAGATGCCTGAGAGTGACCTAACTGGGGTTTCTGTAAGAAAACAGCACTAAATAGCTCTAATTCACTATTTATGTTTTCTGGGTGTGTCTTGTCTAGCTAGCAGTAATATATCTTTTCATTTTTAAATTTAATTTCATCAGACTACACACAACAACAAAAAGCACAGAAATTGTCCCAGATCATCACTGCTATAATTAGTAAAGACTATAGCAGTTTTCTTACAGAAAACTCACTCAGTTAGCTCTAAAGTATTTGCTAAACTGTAAATGTAGGTACGAGCATTCTTTTTTTTTTTTTTTATTACCAGGTGAGGCACACTAAAGCTTGTTTACAGGTGTGACCTGGGAGCATAAGGAAGTTAAGTGATTTGCTCAGGGACACACAGTACACATGTGGAGGCTGTGGGATTCAAACCCAGGACACCAAGTTTGCAGCTCAGAGCCTTAGACCACTGCACTATCCTGCCTCCTCTATTCTAATAGGTAGAACTGGCAGTAAGTGCTGATTTTGTTCTGTGACATGATTTTCAATTTTTTTTTTTGATTACAAATATGAAGTATCTTTTTGATAAAGTATAAAAATATGTATGTGTGCGTTATTTAGTTTGGCGAATATTTGTTTTATTATTTGAAAAAGTGGGATACACTAGATGTGTAGTGCAATGAACTATTGTAAAATGGGATCAAATGTGTAGCTGAAATAGTCACTGTCATCCTGTTGTTTTCATGCTATACCACACACAGGAGAAAAGTGACTAAAGTATTTTGCAGTTTCTAGGCTGCAGCTTCATAGCATACACTTCATTTGTAAAAAAAAAAATGAAAATCATGTCACAGAGCAAAATCAGCACTAAATGCTAGTTCTACCTAATAAAATGCAGGTACCTACATTTATAGTTTAGTGGTTTTTCTGTAAGAAAACAGCTAGAGTCTTAACTAATTATAGTGCTAATGATCTGGGGAATTTCTGTGCTTTTATGGTTGTGTATAGTTTGATGAAATTAAAAGTTTTAAAATTAAAACACTCCTGCAAGCTAGACCTGACACACATAGAAAACAACAATAGTGAATTAGAGCTTAATTTAGTAGTGGCTTTCTTACAGAAACCCCAGTTAGCTAGCTCTCAGGTATCTGCTAATAGGATCATTTAGGAAAAACTCCTAATAACAGACAGAGGGAAGGACACACTAGGACTTAACATACAAATCAAAACACTCTGCATAACATATGTTTTTGCAAATTCTGCGTGGACTACTCATTTAAAACTGCAAACCCAGTAATATATACACTGCAGCCTCTTGCTGTACTGACATGCTTCAGCTGATGCAAAATACAGAGTAAGGTGGTGGGGGCAGGGTTGGAGGACAGGTCTGAACAACACCATATACCCACCAGGAGGGACTTTCCATCTCTTGGAATGTATTTGTGAAAATGTGTGATCAGGAGAGGAATGTAAGCTGAGACAAGGCTGTTTAAACAAGTACTGTATAAGAATGCAGTTTCAGACTTTTTCTTTCCTTACCTTCTGAAACTTAAGCTCTGATGCCCCAGGTAGCTCTGATAGTCAATTGTTCCAGCATGATAGATCCACCACATGCCCCTCCCACGTGAACCAAACAAAAGGCGGGGTGGATCTCTAGGAGCTTCTTGGGTGGAGGTGGGGTGGATCTTACAACCCCCAAAATACTAATGCTGCCTCCCACTGCTCAGTTTCCAGTTCTTGTACCTCCCACTTAAGAAAGAAAATAGTGCACTGCAACCACTGACTAACATGACAGTGTATTTATTTGAGGGCGGAAAACATTTCTTGGAGGATGGTAAGGCAGAGGAGATTATTTACACCTTTAGTCAGTTCCACGAACAGAAAACATGACATCACTCCTTTTGTACACGCAAAACATCTGCAGGCTCTGCCTACTGCAGCTGTAAAAATGAAGGAACAATGCAAATTCTGGAGATTCTCTCACAGCCATCACCAAGGAGTTATATGGCTCCTTCATTGGGGATCGCTGGAGGGGGATGGAAGCCCTGGGGATGATGGGGTGATGGGGCTGGGAAGATTGAAGACTGATAGAAACTAGTCAGTGAAGTGGGACAGAAAAAGCATTATTAAAAGAAAAAAAAACACTAGAGAAGGACAATTCCTGTGCCACTGCCTCTGATATGTGCGGAACAGCCAGATGTGCATGAATTGCTTTTATCAGGGCTGTGAAAATAACAGTGAAGCTGTCATTGCTCCATTTGGATTACTGGCAGTCAGAAGCCCATCCCCACTGCCAGTACTGTTGCTGGGTCTGTGTCCCTCTCCTTTCTACCCCCACCAGCATAAAAAAATAAACTGGCAGCCATGGGGGCTCCCAACCCTGATGCCACTGAAGATACCCCTATCTGATTCTGAAATTGTTTGCTCAGTCCTGTTGTTGTCCTTCTACAAAAAACTTCCCAGACATTGGGAGACCAACCCTAGTATTGTGAAAACCACCCCATTTCCAAAATGGGAGTCCAACCCCAGAGTCACAAGCCATAACAAAAAAATATCTATTTGCGGACATCATGTAAAGACCCCCTCCAGATTCCCTAATCCCAATGTTGGATGTGTCCAATTATTAAAAAAGTAGCATGTCTTCCCCCATCTCCTAGCTCCCATCCCTCGCTCCCCACACTCCACCACAGAGATCGGTAGAAGGCACGGCAAGGTAATTTTACTTATTAGGCACCTTTTTCAAATAACTTAGAGTGCCGTACAACAATAAAAACAGCATCTGAAGCAGTCCAAGACAGAAATTAAATAAAATAACACAAATAAAATAAATAACAGCTAATAAATTACAGTAAGCTAAGTTGGGTAGGCCTGTGCAAACAAATATATCTTCAACTGATTTTAAAGGTCCCCACTGTACAGGCAGCTCTTACTAATTCTCTCCAGCCCAATCGTTCTCCCCCATAGACAACCCATATTAAAAATAAATAGGAGACAGCAACTAACACCACAACTGAATAACTGGGCTCAGTTTAATTCATTTAGATTGCTGTCTGCCAGGGAGATCAGGGCTGTGCTTATTGCCTTTTTTTTATCATGAGTAGTATATGGAAGGATGGTTGGAATGGGTTGTTGGTGCGGGCAGAGGGGCATTACAGATTTGTGGTGGGTGGGGGAAGACAGAGGGATATATGCTAGTATGTGTGTGGGGGGAAGGGAAACTGTGGTATATTTACTGGATAGAATACAAAGCAAGAGACAGCATGGATTGCTAACAATACATCATTACCTCTTTGTTATTATCTCACTTCAGGCTCCACTATGACATCATCCCATTGAGCTATGCAAGGCATTCTGGTCTGTGTAGTTCACAGGGAGTAACAATCTCCAGTACAATATAGTAAACCCTGCTTTACTATGGAGTAGACACCCTTATAAGAAACGGTATGTAACACTCCTCTCCCTTCAATTTGTGAGCACTATGTCCCATTAATACATTACTAAAAAGAAAGAAAATGTAACTTTAAACAAGTTAACATTAAACAAACAGTTTATTCCCTAGTATTGTAACAAGGTAGAGGTAGACTGCTCTTCTGCCCCATGGCTGGGAACTAGTTCTCTAATCTGACTTTTACAGATTCAGTCAGTTTGGAGATTTAAAAGCTCTTACTGGATAGCATCTTTCACAGTTAGTCTCGTTTCCACCATTTGTCATCGTCATGTCCATGTCAGTATGAACACTCCATGATGAAGGTTCTGGTGCAACTGCTTCTGGTTGTGTTGTAGGATTCAAACATCCATCTACCTTAATGATAGGATCTTGACTGATCCTTACTGGCTTTAGAGGTACTGCAATCATGTCTCTCATATTCTCCAAACGCCTGGAAGATCAGATAGCACAAAAGCCAGGATCTTATACTCTGGACAGTTACAAATGGTTTATATGCACTTTGCACACTGTTGAGCCAATCTGAAACCAATAAAACAGAGGTCCATATTTCCTTACAATGGTTCCACACTCCCATTTTTCCTTCCCCTCTAGGAAACAACATACTTTCACCTTGTCCTCGGTTTTAAGCTCTCACAGATTTTTCTGACCCTTGTCACACTGTGCTTTTTGCTTCTCTTGCTCAGTTTCAGCAGTTCTCTGTAGGCCTAGCCTAAGCAAAGTACATTTGTTTGTGAGCTGATGCTTCAGGACCAATTTAGCCAGTGAACAACTGGTAACTGAATATGGGATGACTCGATGTATAAAAAGGAAGTTTGCCAGCCGATGTTGCAGTGACAGTTTTGCCTACCTTGGTCTACACTTAGTACTTGCTTTGTAAGGGACATTTTCTAATGTTTTCACACAGCTTTCTGAAGCCCCATTTGTAGCCATATGATAGGGAGATACACAAGTATGTTTAATTCCATTGGAACTCATGAACTGTTTAAATTCTATTGAGGTAAACTGGGGCCCATTATTGGACACCACTTCCTCAGGCAGGTCATATGATGCAAACAGATTCCGTAGAGCCTCAGTAGTCTTGGCGGTTGTTATTGTGGACATTAAAACCCCCTTCAGCTGTTTAAAATGACTGTCCACAATGATGAAGAAATACTGCTTGTCTTTTTCTGTGAAATCTATATGAATCTTTTGCTATACTCATGTTGGCCATTTCCAGGGATGAAGGGGTTCCACTGGTGACATGTTCCAAACCACCATGCAAACTCCACAGCCCTGCACCTTCTACTCAATGTCTTTATCTAGTCCTGGCCACCTAGGAGCCAGTCCGGTGGTGCTGAGGGTTGAAGTGCTGGATGCCACACCTCGTGCCACACTGGGGACCCGGGTTTGGGAATTAATTCGGGCACTGGAGGTTGGCAGGGGAGGGAGAGGATTGAGCATCCAATGGACTGCTCTTCTCTTACCCAGGGAAGGGCAGTGAGGTTGTCTGATATCCCAGCGACCTATGATGGAGACCGGGGGAGCTGTAGGATGGTGGACCAAATGTGTGGGGGTGCGTGGCGGACACTGGCAGGGTTGCGGTGTGCCATGGCATCACTGCACATCATGTTCAGGGGGGAGAGAGGGAGTTCTTGGGAAACAAGCCAGAAAAACCCCAGCAGCTAGATAGGTGACAGGCCCCACAGTGCCTAACCGCCACATGCCCAACACTGGGCCTCCTCCTTCACCCCTTCGATCTCCTAATGGTCCTTGGAGCTGGGGGGTCACATGGGGAGAAAGTAATGCCCTTGAGAAGGCAGAGGGTCACAGTGGGTGGTAGAGCAGCAGGCAAGCTGGGTGCCTGAGAGAGTTCCGGACCCATAGGTAATACAAAGAATGATAAAAAAAAAAATAATAGTCCTGGCCACCAGAAATAACTCCTTGCTAGGGCCTTCATTGTGCACATCCCTGGGTGTTCACAGTGCAAATCCTCCAGCAATCTGGTCCTATAACTTGGGGTACAATAATATGCAGTCCCCATAGTATGCAGCCCTGCTCTTTTGATAATTTGAGGTAAAATACAGATGTAGTGCCTCTTCAGTCACATAACCAGGCCAGCCATTTAGAGTGAATTCCCACATCCATGAAAGAATAGGATCCTTACACATTCCTTCTGCGATATA
This sequence comes from Neoceratodus forsteri, assembly GCA_016271365.2. Lineage (NCBI taxonomy): Eukaryota > Metazoa > Chordata > Ceratodontiformes > Ceratodontidae > Neoceratodus > Neoceratodus forsteri. Next base: position 1,191,867,105 of record CM057456.1, read on the forward strand.
CCTCAATGACACAGGTAATTCCCCAGCACAGAGTTTGAAGAAAACATCTGCCTCTTCAGCTGTGGTTGCCTGTCCTTTGCATTGCAACCTGGATAGGGCATCCGTGTTGCCACGTTCCTTCAATTTCCGAAATTAAATATTGTAATAATAGTTGAGCAAACTGATGCCCATTCTTACAGCTGCTTGGATAGGTATTGCTGACTTTGAGCAGAAAATTGGTATAACAATGTTATGATCAGCAACAAATGTGAATCTAAAACCATAAAGATATTTGTAAACTTGACATACCCTGAAATGTAACCCAAGTGCCTCCTTTTCGATTTGCGTATAGTTCCTTTCACTTGATCCAAATGCAATTGGCCTCTCTTTGCCATCTTCTGTTACACAGCATATCAACATCCCCGCCCTATGTGATGAGATATCGTAGGCTAACTTCAATGGCTTCTTCGTATCATAATGTACAAAGACTTGACGGTGTAAAAGTCACTGTTTACATGTATTACAAGCCGCTTCACATTCACCCCAATTTCTTTTATAGCTAATCCCTCTGCAGCAGCTAATATAAAGAATTCAGGATAGTTGCCAGATCTTCCAAAGGCTGATCATAATAGTTTAGTTATCCAAGGAATGATTAAAATTCAGTGACATTGCTAGGTCTGGGTGATTTGTCTATAGCAATAGTACTTAGACTTTGTCACAGTGAGCCTCCCCAAATCCATGGAAAAGATTTTGAGCCTCCCCCAAAAACTGAAATAAGCGTGGGCCTCCCCAAAGAAAAATAACATACTGTACTTTGCACAGTACACCATGAATAAATTGAAACCCATTTGAGTACTTGGCTTACTTTCAGTTCTTTGTCTTATACTGACTTAGAACCTTTGAAAAATAGCTCCTGTGCTCAAAGGTGTTATCCGAATAATAAATAAATAAAATAAACAAATATTATTGTTCAGCTTATTGTGCCCCCCCACCAGCCTACTTGCTCCACTGTTTTCATTCTTGAACCATTGTTACCCTTTGTTGCAGTACCTTCATGCGTCAGACTACTTTCTCTGTTTCCTCTCTACATGAAATAACCTACCTAAATACTTTCCCTCTCCCCATCCTTCCCTGCTCCTAAGCAACTTCTCCGGGATTACTTTGCTCCTTCCTGCTATTGCTCTTGGCACTTCTATGCTCAACCCTTGTATTTGGGCTGCTCTGCCATCAGTCTACAAATTGATCAATTACCACCACTCATTATTAGTTTATTGTTCATATTTGTTTGCACTATTATTCATTGTGTATTTCTTGATTGTTGTGCAGTTACCTTTTGAAATGTATTCACTCCCTACCCTTCCCCGGCTACACCTGAAATGAACCTTGGCTCATTCACCTTCCCTCATCACCTATTAGTAAATAAATACATAAAATTCACCTACTATTATCCTCTTTCAGTTTGCTTCATCTCTTCACACAAAATACATAAAACTCAAAATTTAAATACAGTACTTTTTCAGACTTGCTTGAGCCTCCCCTGGAACAGGTTGGGGCCTCCCCAGGGAGGCTAGCCTCACCATTTGAGAACCCCTGGTCTATAGCCATAATCTTTTCTGTAGTTGGGTGCACTCCTTTCGCATCCCCTGTGTGTACTATATTTCCCACGCTGGGCTGTAAACACATACATTTCTCCAGCTTTATCCAGACACCATAGGACTCAAGCCAGGTAAGTGTCTTCCAGTACCTTTAAATGTTTCTCATCTGATTGGCCTGGGATCAGAAATGGCATCTAGAAAACACACCACATGATCCAGTCTTTGCAAAATGTGTTTTTTTACTGACTGGAAAATATCAGGAGCACTAGAAATTCAATATGGTAATCTGTGGTATCCATACAATTGTGGGTGGTTTCAGTCAGATGCATTTGACAAGTCCAGTTTAGTGAAACAGACCCCACCTACTAGAGTGGCAAACAAAATTCAGCATTCAGTAGTGGACAGGTCTCATCATTAATACAAAGATTTATAGTAACTTTACAGTCACCACTTATATGATGGGACTTGTCTGATTTGGGTACTACCACAACTGGGGCTGCCCATCTACTTTTTTCCACCTTAGAATTTATGCTGCTGGCCTTTAATCTTGCTAATTCTTTATTCTTTAGCCACAGGCTCACAAAGAGCATAAGGCATGAGTCGTGGCTTGTGAAACAAAGTTTTTGCCCCAGGTTGCAACTTGATTTTTGCTTTAAAGTTCTTTATGGGCCCCAACAGTTCTTCAAAGGCTACTTTATGGTGGCTCAGAATCACTTTTGCTGTGCTATTCTGTGAAGCCACGCTCTGTGCCACCTAGAAAATATTTGCTCAGTTTGGTCTAATATGTTCAAGCCAGTTATGTTCCATTAATGCTGGCCTATCTCCCTTAACTATAACCAGTGGCAAAACAGTCGACTGCTCTCCATATGTAACGAGCAGTGTTACTTTTCCCAGTAAAGGCACTTCCTCTCTGGAATAAGTTTTCAGTTGCAGTGAGGTATTTTCCTAAGGAATATGGGACAAATTTTGTTTTCAGACTGTCTCTGGAACCATTGTTACTGTTGTTCCAGTACCTAGCTGTATAGTCACAGGTGTACCATCTAAGTGCAATTTAATGTGTATCCCTTTTTCACCTTTATTTGCTGTGTACACTGTAAATAGATGAAAACAGTCATCTTCATAAATGTTGTATTTCACCAAGCTCTTCGCTATACGGTGTGCTACAACTGCTGCCCTCCTGTTTTTACAGCTGCCTGCAATATGCCCAGTATGCCCAATTTTGAGACACTGGTGGCATTTTTCATTATAAAATTTGCAGGTGCTAGGTGAAATGCTTCCTGTTAGGAGTGTGCGAATACCTTATGTAACCCTCCTGTGGAGTTTCTATTTTTTTAAGGGGCCAGGACATTTACTTTATGGCATCCTCTATGGCTTGGAGGACTAAGTCAGCTGGTCTGACTAGTGCACTGGGGCTGGGAGAAGCCATCCTTGGGGTATAAGAGAAAGAGAGAGAGAGAGAGATTTGGTGGGAGAGGAAGAGGAAGAGGTAGCAGGAAGGAGCCAGCCAGAGAATGGTCAGGAGTTTTCTGCCATAGGAGAGGGAACCATAAAATATGCTTGGCTCCTGATGGTGGCCATGGATAAAGGGTCCCCCTGCGGGGAGGGGAGGGATCCTCTCACTCTGAAGGGAGTCGTGTGCTCACCAAGATGGGGTGGAGATCACCCTGGGAGCCAGTCATGGGTAAAGCCACCATTAGAGAATATGGAGAGAGGGACACCCACCTGCGTCTTGGTTGTGACCAGTGGGGACATGGGCTGGATGCCACACTCCAGCCATGGGGAGCAGCATTAAGTTTGTTATATCTTCAAGTGCTAAACCATTTTGATCCCACAGCCTTGCTAGCCCTGCATGTACCAGCGGATGCCCAGAGGTCATCCCCAGCTTGGGAGGTCAGGTATGTTCTGGACTTGCTATTGTTGCTATGTGTGAGACCCCTTCCCAGGCAAGCATAACACCAGTGATGCCTCTAGACATGCTGGGAGGGGACCCTTACATGTGGGTGCTCATCCAGGATATTTTGGGGTGTTCTTTTTGGGGTCCCTGGTGTCCTGAGGGGCAGCAAATGTGGGTTTAGACTTGTTTGTCATGCCTGTGTGCACCTGTTACCAGAAAGAAGATGGCACCTAGAAATAATGGCAATGTTGGGACTAGAAGGCACCAGCCAGGGTTTTAGAAGCCAGAGCACAGGGCCGGAAGGGGTCTTGTGGAACTGCATGTGAGAACCTTATACATAATCAACAGGCTAGCAAAAGGAGTCAACCCAGTTGGGCAGGTGCCTGAATGGGGGAGTGGCTGAAGACTCGAGTCCTGGAAATGTGCATAGTGCTGCAGAGAGGACAGTGAAGTGGAAATAGTCAAAGAGGAGAAGTGGCGAAAATCACACTGAATATATAACTCCCAGTGGGAAATACAGCTCCTGATTTTCCTGTAACATGATAAAAGTGCCTGTGGACAGGCTCACTCAATTGACACAATTGGGTGAAGAAACTCCAGAAGGGCAATATGGCACAGAGTCTCCAAAGCATAGCGATTAATGTTCCCTAGGAAGTAGTTGAGTGGTTTACCGAAAGAAAGAAAATCGAAAACTCAACGGAAAGTGGCCCTTTTCATTGTGCTAAATGTCTCCAGGAGGGAAGCAATGGCCTGCAGTGAAGCCCCTCCCTATCTGTAGATTCAAACACCCCAAATCCACCTGAAGTAGTGCACACAGTGAGAGAGCCTTGGGATCTCCCAAAGTGAACCCCTGCTGTTTTGAAGGAGGTAGATACAAGTTTTTCCTCAGAGGATTTTTAGTGTGGTGGTCAAAGACAAGTAGGAGGAAGCACCCAGTTGTGATCGGGACACCCAAGGGGAAGATGAGATGGAAAACTTGGTGCAGTCAATTGGGGACAGTGTCTGTGAATTGTTTGTGTCAACAGTCAAAATACAAGAGCCCCCAAGAGCCTCTGGAAAAGGAACCCCTGCCAGCACTCCTCCTAGTAAGCATACCCTGAAAAGATTATTCCAGAGGATGCCGGGGTTGTGCCCAGTGAAGTGACCCCACCTTCAGACATTAACTTGGCTGAGAAGAGAGAGCCACCCAACCTAAATCAGCTTGTACTCTGACGTATGAGGACAGGGCCTCGCCACCCCCTTTTCATTCTGGTTTGGGTCAGTCGGTTATGAAGTCCTTGGTGACGCTATCACCCACTGCAATGGCCTACCATCACAAGGCGTAGCTGCCCCTTGGAAAGGCACCAAGAACATTCATGAGATCCATCCCAGAGTGAAGTCAGGGAGAAAGATTATCCGGCGGATTGCCTGAAGAGATTAACATGAGTGGGACTACCCATATCTGTCAGAGTATATGTGGGACATGACAGAAAGTAATCAAGAGGACTGGATCTGCCATGCCATAATTAATAAGATCTGGAGGAAACATGGCATTACATATAAAAGTGGGCAAGCCCACAAGGATGAAGCCCAGCAGGTGGCGCAGACTGTCCACAGTGGAATTTACCAGGGCATAACTTTGTTTAAGCACTGTGCCCAGGTGCAATATCCAGAAGGTAATGTGGCTTATTACAAGGTGCCCAGTGTGGACAGCATTGGCAATTCCTGCACTAAGCCTGACCCCCATTACTACTTCTGAAGAATGGTACTCATCAGCTACAAAGAGAGGAAGAGGAAGATGACCTGATCCCATTCCCAGAATATCATTGTGTGTTGCCACTTTGTTGAAAGAAGTTCAGCCTGTTGCTGCTTCTGGTTGTGTGTTTGTTCCACTCTCAAGCCATGCAAGTAAAGGGGGATCCTGGGCTCAGAAGACTTTCTGAAGCCTCACCATATAACCAAGCCCTCCCGGGATGAAGACCCATCATTCTGACTGCTCAATAGGAAGACCAGGAAGAGACTCAGTGAGGTTATCAGTGGACTTGCCAATAGAATGGTGATGTACTCTTTCTATTTTTTCAGTAGAACATGTGGGTTTGGGGATTTTGTTTATCTGTTGGCTATTATGGTTCTAACGATGTATGATTGTTTTTATAGGGACCTGGCCTGTTACCTATTGATGGGTTGACCATGCCTGGGAAGAAGAAAGACACTTTGCTTATTTGGACACTAATGCTTTATTGTGTCTCATAAAAGAATGTGTTGAATGTACGGGGATTTCAGACCTTGCTTTAGAGAGGAAAGGGGTTGCAGGTCATGGGTTATTCCCTGCTTCAAGATTATGTATGGGCACTGCATGAGTCTAGGAGTATAGGTGTTCCCTGTTTGAATAAGGAGGGACAGGAAACTGATGATATGTACTGGGTGGGTCCCGGTACCTAGTTTGGAGGGTGCTAAGTACCCAGAGGTATACAGTAGAGTAGAGTAGTTGTCCCGTATGGGTAATCAGTCAAAGATTTGTGTTTTGAATGAATGGTTTGGGCCTGATGTGCCACTCTGAGTTTTCTGGGGCAGACCCCTCAGTGGACCTGGGGGTTAGGCTATCAGTGGAGCCAAGAGAATGGATTTAGACCACAGGGCTTAAATATCAGAGGAGGCAAGTGGATGAGATTGTACCTCTAGACCAAGTAGAGTTGTAGGTGTTAGTTTTAGTGTGTAAAACTACTTCTTGTAGTGAACAGCCATATTCCCCCTTGGGGCTGGCTGATGGAGAGGTGGCCAGCCCTCTGCTGGATGGGCCTTGGGTGGAAAGGTTGAGTTTAGTGCTCACTGAGGATGTTGAGCATTTAATGGCAGGTGAATGTAACCCCCCCATGGGGTTTATATTTTTTTAATGGGCTAGAACATTTACTTTATGGCATCCTCTATGCCTTGGAAGACTGAGTCAGCTGGTCTGACTGGTGCTCTGGGGCTAGAAGGAGCCATCCTTGGGGTATAAGAGGGAGAGATTTGGATGGACAGGAAGGGGCAGCAGGGAAGAGCCGCCCAGGGAATGGACAGGAGTTTTCCGCCATAGTAGAGGGAACAAGAAAAAATGCTTGGCTCATGGCAGTAGCCATGGAGAAAGGCAAGGCAAGGCAAAATTTATTTAAAAGACGCCCAATCCCTGAGGCTCTGGGCGCCGTACAATCAATTAAAACAAGCATTTTAACATGTTAAATATAAAAATATACACATAAATACAAATCATTTCAAAACTAAACATTTAAATATAAATCTATATCGAACCATAAATTAAACTAAATTAAATGCCTTAGAGAAGAAAAAGGCCTTTAATTGGGCCTTAAAAACATCCACCAATGAAGCCTCTCTGACCATAGTTGTTAAGGAATTCCACAGAAAAGGGGCCGCGGCACTAAATGCCCTATCGCCGGCTGATTTTAACCTAGTTCTGGGAATGGTCAGGAGGCATTCATTGGAGGAGCGAAGAGGGTGCATGGAGAGAGCAGATGACAGAAGGTCTAACAGGTAACCAGGATCCTGTCCATGTAGGGCCTTATAGGTAAGAAGACCTACCTTAAAGAGGACTCTCCACCTGACTGGCAGCCAGTGCAATTCATGCAGAACAGGTGTGATATGACAAAACTTTTGCTGCCCGGTCAACAACCGGGCAGCTGCATTTTGCACCAGCTGCAATCTGCGGAGAGACCCTCCCGTGATCCCGAGATAGAGCGCGTTACAGTAATCAAGCCTAGATGTGACTAAGGCATGTATCAAAGTAAGGAGGTCCAGAAGCGAACAAAGATTTGATTCTGGCAATGTTTCTGAGATGGTAAAAACAAGTACGAACCACAGAGGATATTTGAGCCTCCATGGTTAAATCCCTGTCCAGAATCACGCCAAGATTTCACACCCAAGCGGAGGCCTTCAATGGCACAGACCCTAGGACAAGCCCAGTTTCTGTGTCAGAGGCCATCCTATGATGAGCTCTGTTCGACTCCACTACTAATACCTCCGTCTTATTGGGGTTCAGCTGCAACCAGCTGGAGGCCATCCAGTCGTTAATCTCGGTCAGACAGATATTAATCACATCCACTGCATTGGATGTTCCTGGGGCAAAGGAAAAATATAGCTGAGTATCATCAGCATAGCAATGAAAACTCAAGCCATATTTCCTAATGATTCCACCCAGAGGCAGCATGTACACAGCGAACAACATTGGAGCCAATACTGACCCCTGGGGAACTCCGCAAAGAAGCAGACTAGATGTAGATGAAATTTCCCATCACAACCGCTGCCTCCTGTTAGTAAGAAAGGACTCGAACCATTTGATGACATTACGGTGAGTCCGCATAGGTCTAAGGTGAGCAAGCAGCACACAATGGTCCACAGTGTCAAATGCTGATGAGAGATCGAGGAGAACCAAATTGTCTTATCTCCCGGTCTCTAGCCCTGAGAAGGTCATTTCAGCACCGAACAAGTGCAGTTTCAGTGCTATGTCTGGCATGAAAAGCCGATTGGAAGGGTTCGTATAACTCATGAGATGTGAGGTGCTCTTCCAATTGAAGCGCTACCACTTTCTCAATAACTTTTCCTAAAAATGGAAGGTTAGAGATTGGACGGTAATTTACCATGATCTCCGGGTCCAAAGATGGCTTCTTTAAGAGGGGTCTCACCAGAGCCTCCTTCAAGGCATCCGGAAAGACACCCTCAGAAAGGGAACACCGTACAATCATGGCAAACACCGGGCCAACAGAGTCAGCGCATCTCATTAAAAAATGCGTCGACACCGGGTCCAGTTCACAAAAGGTGTGCCTCACATTGGTTGCTACATCAATGACCTCACTATCTTCCACTGGTCTAAACTCTCCCCAACCAGATGGAGTGCACTCAGAACACATCAGGCGATCACTGCCAGCTGTATCATTTCTGGCTGAAGGAGCCACCCGCCGGATCGCAGACACCCTATCCGAAAAGAATCGAGCAAAATCCCACAGTCAGTATTGGAAAAAACTTCCCAGGCCGTGACAGACAGGATGTAAAGTCTATCAACGGTCCGGAAAAGTGAAGGCGGTCCAGTTCCTTCCAGCAGCAATCTCCCAGACAGAAACACTGTCTTCTTACGGTTGATTTTGCTCTGGTACCCACCATAGTGACGCATGAGAGACCAGTTGTCCGCATCCAGAGGATCTCCTCCAGCAGCTCCAATCTCCGACCCAGTTTCTTCATCTCCCTGAGCTCACCATCAAACCATGGCAACCTCAGGTAAGAAGTTCTGGGTTGTACACGGACAGGTGCGAGGGAGTTTATGGTGTCGGATAACACCTCATTATAGGCGTCAACTCCGACCACCACACCTCCCACGCATGCATCACCCATTCTAGATAAATTCACTGCGGCCAGAAAACCCTCAGGGGTCAAACCCCGTAAAGGGCGACAGCGAATCATCTCAACAGGGAAGGGCTTATGGCGTGTAGCCCCAAGCGTGAACTGGACCGTGCAATGATCAGAACCAGAGAACTGGATCGATCTTAAGATCACTAATATCAAGTCCCAGTGAGAACACCAGGTCCAACATGGGCCATCCCGATGAGTTGGTAAAGTAACTACCTCGTCAAACCAAGGGAGGACATGATCCGGGAAGCTCACAACCATGTCCATGATCTACATCGTCCGAACCAAACATTGAAATCCCCAGAAAAACACATCTGGGGGATTCCAACGATCTAGCTATGGCGACAAAGTCCGACCTCCTGCAGGAACTCCCCATCAACCCAGGAGGCGATAAATAAGAAAGATCCTGCAGCCGCATCAGGTCCTCCCGGATGGCCACATCTAAAAGAACCGGGGCTCTCACGGGTGCATGGTAAAGTGCAGGCTGGATCTCAAAACAGATGGCCACACCACACCCTCGCTCACTCTGGACAGTATACCACGGTATACCCAGGGGGACTGCAGCCTCAAAGTGGGCCATAGTCTCCCACCCAAGTTTCCGTGATAAAAGCCAGATCGACTGATGAAACCAAGGCAGCAATAATTGCTGTCTTATTTCTGATCGGTCCGGCATTACAAAGCACTGCCATCAGGGGATTTGGGGGTGATGCAGCCCCACAGGTTACCTGGCCATTTGATCTAATAGGCTCCCTGGGGATGGACACCAAACATGACTGGCCTCTCCCATGTGCCCATCGCAACCCAGGGTGTCTCCTGGACCTGATAACTTCAATCCTTGCATAACCCGAATTAAAGGTTCTTGGTAGTGCGCGACCAGCACTATCCCTGCCAATCCCCACCTCCTGGCAACGTCTGATAGTAACATCAGAAACCGGAAGGGGGATGAAAGGGCACAGGTCATGCAGCATCAAGTTATCAAACACAATTCTAGCCCCTTTCAATCCTCCCATATCATATATATGTCTCCAAGGCACAACAAATACAAAAAATAGTAACTTATATATAAAATATATATAAAATAACCCACCAAGCCTAACTTCTAAAATATGACAAACCTACTAATAACCATGCCCTCAAACAGACTAGTTCTACAACTACACATAGTAAAGGCTGTATAAATAAACAATTAGTACCAAAACATACTAAGACATAGCCTCACCCCTGTATCAGCTAAAACATTTCAGTGCCAAGTGGTGCTCGCCACTCTGGCAACTCGCGCTAAGCAGGCGAGACACAACAGGGGAAAATCAGGAGGACACCGAGGTCCTAGCTCCCCCAGTTCACAATAACCACAGCTCATCAACGAAAACCCTGCTTGCAGTCTCTCACACTGTGCAGGTATAATGTCAAGAAGCTGAAATTTTCCAAGCCAAAACGAAGCACTATCCTCTTACCAGACCTCCAGGTCTCTCAATTCAACAGCATTAGTACTATGCACGCTTCTTAAGGGCGAAGATTTTAACAGGGAAAATCAGGGAGGACACGAGGGTTCTAGCTCCCCAGTTCACAATAACCACAGCTCATCAATGAAAACCCTGCTTGCAGTCTCTCACACTGCGCAAGGGGCCCTAATGCGGGGATGGAGCCCCCTCGCTCTGAAGGGAGTCATACGCTAGCCAAGATGGGGTGGAGACCACCCCAGGAGCTGAGCACAGGTAAAGCCACCATTAGAGAACATGAAGAGAGGGACACTCACCTGTGCCTTGTCTGTGACTAGTTGGGACATGGGCTAGATGCCACACTCCAGCCATGGGGAGCAGCTCCCAGAGTGTGTTGTCTGGGCTGCCAGGCCAAGACTCTGAGTACATACCTCTGGGGGGCCCACAAATGCTCCGATTAACTCCACTGGAAGTCCAGTAGGAAAGGACCCAGTGTAAAAGTGCTTCAGCAAAAAGCCAAACAGGGAAACATGTAAGAGTTCAGTAGAGAGAACCCAAAGTGAAAGTGCTTCATCTCTGAGCTGAATAGGGAGCTATGGAAACCCCACAGGGACAGAGAAGTAGGGATCAGCTCTGCAGTGGCCCAAATCATGAACTGTACCAGCCGATACTAAACTCCTAGGACTGTTAGAGCTCATTAAATAAAAGGATTCTATGTTTGAAATTATTCCATGTTTGGACATTAAGTCTGTTATATCTTCAAGTGCTAAACTATTTTGATCCCACAGCTCAGCCAGCCCTGAATGTACCACCGGATGCCTAGAGGTCAGCCCCAGCTAAGGAGGTCAGATATGTTCTGGACTTGCTATTCTTGCTATGTGGTGAGACCCCTCTCAGGTGAGCGTAACACCAGTGATGCCCATAGACACGCTGGAAGGGAACCCTTATACTTCTCTTGAATATTCGGCTGAGTATTCATATTCTTGGGCCCAATTTTTCATTATTTGTCCTTGGTTATTCAGCTGCTGGAACAGCATGTGAGACTTCAAGATCTCCTGAGAGTTCCTGTCCAATCAGAGGCCACTTTGGAAGCTCACTGAAGGCAGTCCACATGACCCAGTACTCGCAGAAGCTACAGCCGAGAGAGAGACAGACATCTGAGCTGCTGTGAAAGAGCAATCTACTTACATCCCCTTGTTAAAATTAGCCAAAAAGCAGACATTTCGACAGGTTTTGTTCCTTTTCCAAATCCCAAGCTAGAGTGGGCATTTTTTTCACATTTTTTTTGTGATTATTTTCAGTGTTTCTCAGGAGAACTGCTAGGAGTGTTTTAGGCCTTTTGCAACCAGTCAGTCACAGGTGCACTTTAAAAGAACACATATTTTGACAGTTTTATTTTGTGCCCTTTTTTCTGTAAGCAATTCATTGCAGATACGCATAAAAATACAGACTTTTTTGAGCACTTTCCTAGTAAAAAGCAAGTTCTTAGTAAGGACGTATATCTTAAAGAATGAAGGTTTGGGGCCTTTAGATGCCTCTGTAATCATTCAGTTTGTTTCACTTGTTTCTTTACTTACCTTTTTCATCATTCTATTCGTATTTTACCAACTACTAGTAAAACACAGGATCCAATGGAATTCTTGCATTATGATGACAGAAAAAGCTTACTGGCAAGGCTGGCATAAACCCCGAGGGTTTATGAAATGCATCCCATGAGGGTGTGTGTAAAATAGAGTTTTATACACCACCCCATATTTTTTTTTTTATAATTGCTGGGGAGCATTTTCTCACCACAGCAATTATATAAAATAAAAATACATTGGTGTTCCAGCCACAGTCAGCCTGAAGCGTGGTCCACTGCCCATTGTCCGAGGTTGTTGAAAACTTGTGCCTTTTTTTTCTTTCTTTAAAAAAATTTTTAAATAAAGAAGCACCTGTGGAAGGATATGAGGATGACAGGCTACTGGCTAGTTCTTTTTTTTTACATTTTTTACTTACAGCCGAGTAGCAGAGAGAGAGAGAGAGAGAGAGAGAGAGAGAGCAGTAATCCTGGGGTGGTGATTCAGGGAACAGTAGAAGGTTATGCATGCATGGAGAGAGGAAAACCTGGCAAGTGCTAGCCGTTATAACCTGTGGGTTATAACAGTGAATTATAACCGGGTCTCCCTATGGGAGAAAACACTCCCCAGTTATTATAGAGAAATAACATTCTACCACCAAAATATTATGGGCTGGATATTCAAACTGCGCCATTCTGTGGCGCAAGCCCTTGCGCTGCTCAAAAAAGTTGCGCAGGGGTGTGGCTGGGGTGATATTCAATGGAGTTGCGCTATTGAGCAACTCCTTTGAATATCGCCCCCCCCCCGGCCACAGCCACTGTGCATGGCGCAGTGGAACTTGCGCCACCGCAAGTGGTCAGAGTGGAGCATTCAAGATGCAGAGGCGCAAGTTCCATTGCGCCATGTGCAAATTTCCGATATTCAAAAGGTGACATGCAAATGGGGCCATAAGTTATGCAAGGTGCAGGGGGGTGCCATTTGCATCTACTTACGGCCCCATTTGCATGCCATTAGCATGCAGGTGCACCGATCCCTGACAACTTGCGCCTGGTGCCCTACCAGGCAGCAGCCGTCGGGGACCGACGCTCCCTGCAGCCCGATCGCGGGCATGAAGTAAATCTCCCCCACTGGCCTGATCATGGGCATAACAGATACCCCACTGGCCCGATCGCGGGCAAAACAGAACTGAACCCCACCTCCCGACTGGCCCGATCCGGGCATAACAGAAATGACCCCCACTATGGCCGATCGCGGGCAGAACAGAGTTCAACCCCAAAGACCAATATCCCTGGTGGTCCAGTGGACAGAGACCCGATCGTGGGCATTAAGTCAAACCCCCAGGTCCAATTTCCTGGTGATCTGGTGGCCCCACCCACCCACGAGCCCCACCAACCCTCCCCCCTGTCAGCCAGCGGGCGGCAGCACCCCACCGTCTGCACCCTGCACGCACCAACTGACTACTCGGTAGGGCTGCACGCCTATTGGTTCAGAGCAAGAGCCAGTGGGCGTGCAGCCCGCCACCACCTGAGCAGTCAGATATGTAGATGAATGATTCATTTCACATGTCTGGAACTTCCTTATCGATATGGGCTGCAGCCATTGGCTCTGCTCTGAACTCAAGCGTGCAGCCTGGCTGCATCAGTCGTGAGCGGCGGGGTGGCAGGCGGGTGGTGCTGCCGCCCACCGCTGACTGGGGAGGCGGGGTGGTGAGGCTCCGTGGAGTGAGTGGTGTGGGGGCCACTAGACCATCAGGAAATTGGACCTTGGGGGGTTGACTCTAATGCCCATGATCGGGCTTCGTGTCCACTGGACCACCAGGGATATTGGTCTTGGGGGTTGAACTCCGTTCTGCCTGCGATCGGGCTAGTCGAGAGGTTGAACTCCGTTCTGCCTGCGATCGGGCCAGTGGGGGTTGTTCAGTTATGTTCTGCCGCGATCAGACTCTGGGGGTTACTATTATGCCCACGATCGGGCTGCAGGGGGGGCACAGGGAAGAAGTGGAGAGCCACCCACAGGTGGCAGCTGCTGTGTTGCACCCTGCAATGTGGCAGCTCACCTGTGGGTGGCCCTCGACTTACTCCTTTTTTTTGGCTCAAAGTTGTGCAGGCGCAGGTTGGGGGTTGCGCCTGCACAACTCTGCCACAACCCGGCTGAATATCGGGCTGTGCAGTTTATGCATGGTTCCTCCCCCTCCGGTTGAGCATGCCTCCATTAGCATTGCGCTGTTGCTCAGCATGACTTGGGGGGCACAACTGCCTCCTGCTGAATATCGCAGAATGGCGCAATTTCGGACTTGCGCAGGCGCAACCCTATTGCGCATGGCGCAACCCTTCTGAATATCCAGCCCTATATGTTTAATTGAAATATGTGATTTTTGATTACCTGTGATCTTTTATTATAATTCTGCCGGTGACATTTTCTTCACAGCCAGATTTTACTTGTGAAGAAGAAAAGAGAGGCCAATTACTGTTCTAAAAAAAGTATACAGATATACCACAATAGTGTAAACATGTAAAAGGCAAAGTTTGCTATTGAAAAAAGTAACTATTTCTTTTGAAAAAGATACAAAAATATATTTAGTATCCCACTGAAATACACTGGGCTCATAAGTAGTTGGCAGCTTCTGACACTACAATACCAGAATTATACCGAATTCATTTTTACAAACAGTGAGAAAAGCAAAGATAAAAACCCACATGTTTCACTGCACTAACACATATTTTATTATAAAAGGTAGCAAGTAATTACTAACGCATCAAAATACAATAAATAAAATAGTTGCCTATTTATTAGAGGTAAGCAATTACTCTTTAAATGGCAAGTGCCAAGCTGGAGTTTAGAAATAAATCGGCTGCTTTTGCCAGACTTCGGTGCAATACATTCAGCAGCTTAAAGGAGGGTTTTTTCTGTAGAGCTTTTTTCTCCCCTTGGTGATGTCTGCTGGTACCTCACCACCCAGCCTCATCACTGACCTGCTCACAGCCTTGCAGGTTACCCACCACAGATGTCCAAGACCACTATGTGCAGGGTGGCCACTGGCCAGCAGTGTCACTGATCCAACAGCCTGTGGGGGGGGGGTGATTTTCCTCCAGAGTCCTGATTTTCTCCCCACAGTGTGGTATACAAGGATGAGCAGCTACAATCATCCACGGGGAGGGTTAGGAGAAGTGGGCAACAGTGGGCAGAGCAGTGGCACCAATATGATGTAGGTCTGGAAGCACAGTGATGTAGTATAGTAATAATTTGAATGCTGTGTGGCCCTGAGCAGAGCAAGTCACTTAACTACCCCATGATCCCAAGACAGACCTGTAACTAGCTTCAGCTAAGTGTGTCTTTCCAGGCCAAAAATTGTGAAATAAATTTATAAAGAGCAGACCGCCACTGGTCAGAAAGCTGGGTCAGTTAGGCCTTCTTCTGCTGACCAAATTCTACATTTTTTGCATTTATGACACAGGGTAGGTCAGGTGGTTGCAATTTGTCACCACCTGCTGTCTGTTGCTCTCATTATTGAGTTCTCTTTCTCGGATTCTTGTGTTCTGTCTCTCAGTTGCCTTTACAGTGTGTTGTTTGCATTTGATTCTGTTTCAGTATGCTGCAGTGTTACTGTTTGCCTTCTTCCCAGTGTTGGGCTATGTACCACATCAGTTCTGATCCGGACCAGAATTACACAGCAACAGGATCTCCCATCACCCATGTGGATCTGTACCGGCAAGAACAAGAGACAAAGAACAAACATACTTAAGGGTCTGACATGCAGGCTGTACAATTAAAGAAAGCCTTTCCCACCTGTAGCTTCACCTCCTCCATAAAAAAATAATCCCTTTGAATACTCACAAGGGACGGTGACATATTTGCTTCAGTCCGGAAATGCAGAACTAAAGGGCCCAAAAATAGTTGGATAACTAAGTCTGTACTTGAGCTTATGCGTACCAGGGATCACCTCTGGTACAGAGTCAAAGCAACGGGTAGACCAGTTGACCTCCAAAATTATAAGGCTGCCAGAAACAGATGCACCAACGAGATCAGATCAGCCAAAACCAATTACTACAGGGAACAGCTCGAGAATCACTGAGGTAATGGGAAACTATTTGGGGCCAAACTAAAGGAAATAACCAGTTAAGACAACAAAGCACAGCCCTCCTTGCTAATCCACAATGTGATCACCGCACAAAGTCCCATGGAAATAGCAGACATATTCAACTCATCCTTCACAGACCTCAATAGCATCCGCCCCCAAACTTCCTCCCAGAAATAGACAACCAATGAAATGATAAATCCCCAGAATACAAACACCAATAACCACTACCAACACAAAAAAAATACATTAAATGTGTACTAGGAAAAACAAGGGTTGGAGGTGACTATCAATATGAAGATTGTAGTCCTTATCCTGGATGAACTTATAGCCCCTTTCACAAAACTGTTTAACAAATCTCTCCTGCTTGGACAGTTTCCTAAGCTTTGGAAAATGGCCCATGTTACCCCTTCCCCCATACAGAAATGGTGACTGGGCCCTACACTCAAATTATAGACCCACCTCCATCCTCTCCCTCCATCCAAAGCACTGGAGAGGTTGTGTCTGACCAATTAACAAAATACCTAAGCAAATACAACTTACAATGCACACAGCAACACTGTTTCCTCAAAGCCCACAGTACCTCCACCACACTCATTGATTACACAAATTTCATTCATTCAGCCCTAGATTGCAGCAAACAAGTGAGGTCCATCTACATTGACCTCACTAAAGCTTTTGACTTGGTGAACCACCAAATTCTATTAACAAAACTATCTGCCCTAGGACCATCCCCCCGATACCATAAACTGATTCTGCAGCTATCTCACCGATAGATCCCAGCTAGTAAAAATCAATGGAATCCTGTCCAGTGTTAGGAAGGCATCCCTTGGTGTTCCCCCATGGATTCATCCTGGGATCCCTTCTTTTTAGCTTATTCCTCAACACCCTCTCTGACTCCTGCTCCTCTATTCTGCTATATATGGACAATGCTGCAGTATTTGCTAGTAAGAATCAATTAGGTCCTCTTACCAATGAACTACAAAGCAGCTTCAGGGAACTGGAGGGATGGTTCCACCAGAATAAGTTGCTCCTCAATTGCAAGACTAAAGTCATGCTGTTCCCAAGCCACCAGGCTAAGAGAAAAGCAAGCCAGCTTGACATATACAGTGAGGAGGGAGAAACACTTGAATAGGTAAAAATGTTCAAATTCCTTGGTGTCACATTCGATGACTTCCTTTCTGTCAGCCCTCACATTGATCATATCGTCAAAACCATGAATGCAAAACTAGGAATACTATACAGACACTATAAATCTATCACACCCGAGGCCACGAACATTGTTGCCACCAGCCCTATACTATCTGTTATCGACTATGGACTGGTAATCTATAGCGTAGCCTGTGACACCTTGCTAAACAGAATCAAAATTGTCCTGAGCAAAGCCTGCAGGTTAGTCATGGACATTGGCAAGCTCACCCACTCCTGCGATCTATATGCCCAAACTGGCTGACTCCCCCTCAGAGATAGAATCAAGTACCAGGTCTGTTTCATGGGTAAGAAAGCACTACTCAGACAAACCCCTCCTGGACTCCAGACAGTAGTACAGCCAGTGAATACCCCTCACCGCACAAGAAGCATGGCCAGCAATGCCCTCTGTGTACCTCACAGAAGGACAAGCCTTGCACAGTGCTCCTTCACCTTTAGGGCCCCAAAATGACTCAATGGTCTCCTTACCACAATAGTGAAAGCAGAAAAGATTGGCCTTTTCGAAAAAGAACTCAAAACACAACTCTCACAGACAGGAAAATGTGAATGCTTTGAATGACTCCATGCAATTGCAACACTCGTTAGTTGCCCCTTCACCCTCACCTCCATTGCACCCTATCCCTACCCCCTAATCCCTCACACTCGTTTTTCTACTCGATCGCCACAATTAAACTACCTCTCTGTCACTGATACTACCTGCCTCCCTCCCTGCTTCTGACCCTCTATTTCCACTACCTATTAGAGAATCCCATCTTGCATGTTACACCTTGCTTATCAATAAATTGGCTTTATAGCCTACTATTTACTTAAGAAAAGGCTGTGAATGTAT
Organism: Neoceratodus forsteri; assembly: GCA_016271365.2. Classification (NCBI taxonomy): domain Eukaryota; kingdom Metazoa; phylum Chordata; order Ceratodontiformes; family Ceratodontidae; genus Neoceratodus; species Neoceratodus forsteri. The sequence goes on from CM057456.1 coordinate 1,191,885,057, forward strand.
AGCCAACTATTATTATGACAAGGCTAAGGGCTGCTTATTGCATGTTAATTTGCTTTAAACATTGTGTTTGTTATTTCTCTTAAGCTGTACTGAATGATAAAAACATATGTACCTACATGTGACTGTGTGTATCATGTATTCAGACATGGGACCTTTGTAAAATAGCTATTATCTCAAAGGTAATGTAATCTGAAGCTTTAAATAAATAAATACTTTTGCTGTTAGGATACAATGTGTGTTCAGCCTTTCCCACCTACAGCAGCCTCCTCCGCCCCACCCCACCCAAAGAAATCCCAACAAATAATACCTACTTTTGCTCATGGGACACAACATGGTATTTGAAGATCATCACCGGATCATGTCTGAGCATCTGTAGGATAACAACAGCAGCAGTACAGTAGTGGTGGTCCAGTAACACTCATCTCATCGTCAATCACAGTTCACTTAACATGTCATGAAGTGCATGCTTCTGTTCTAGCAGTCTAGATGGCATCAAGTATGATGGACGCCATCTGGTACTGACATCCTGTATCAAGTGATGTTGAAACAGACCAAGGCATTGCTGTGCTTCTCTTAGTTGGCCAGTCGCCTTTACAGAGCAATAACAAGCATTTGTCAATGCCAAATGTTGTCTCGCTGGCATTGGCATTGGTAATGCAGGAGTTAGAGATGCATAACAGGAATGGCAGTGAGGTATTGAACTGACATCAACCCCACCCCCACCCTGCAGAGACTGACAGGCATTGGGGTGTGCCTTTCGGACGTCAGCTATAACGCTCATGCCGTTTTATCTCACCCTACCCTGTAGACACTGACAAGTGTCGTGGTGTGCTTTGGGGTCTTTGGGCTTTATGCTTACCCCATTACATAAGGGAATATGCTGAGACAGGTGCAATATAGGAGAATGGGGTGAACTTTAGGGCCGAACACTCCAAGGCACACCTTGATGCCTGACACTGGCTGCAGGGTGGGGGTGGGGGTGGAATGGCATGAGCAATTACAGCCAATGATCCCAAGTCACACCCCTGATGCCTGACGGTCTCTACAGGGTGGGGTGTTACAGTTGGAAACCCTAACATCATAGGTGTTTGTTGGTATTGTCACTCCAAATTTTCAACATGGGCTTTTTGGTACCCCAGCTCATGAAGAGTGGCACAATCAGTTTGTTAGCTGAAAGGTGGTGTTGCACAGTGGCTATGCCATTTGGTGACACAGGGATGAAAACACATTTTGGGCAGAATGCGAAAAATTACAACTGTATTGTTCATGATGAGGTGTAAAAAAATGGCAATGTTGAAAACCTTGAGTGAAAATATGAAAAATAGGTGAAGTCATGAGCATGTATAGTAACTGCACAACACACGTCCATAATCCAATTATTTTGGGGATTTTTTTAGCCACATTTTCAACATAGACATTTTGGCACCTCCCCTCATGAACAGTGGCGCTGTGATTTTGTTAATCTGTCCCAAAAGTTGATTTCCCACAGCGACCATGTCATTGTGCACCACAGGTGCAGAAACACATTTTTGGCAGGCTGTGAAAAATGACAGCTGTACTGTTCATAAGGAGGTGTGAAAAATTGCCAGTGTTGAAAATCTGGCATGAAAATATTGCAAATTTGCAAAGTTACAAGGGTGCTTGGAAACTGTGCAAAGCACGCTTGTAACACAGTCATTTTATGGACGTTCGTCACCAAATTTTCAACATAGGCATTTTAAGACCTCTGTTCATGGACAGTGTCACCATCATTTTCTCAAACTGTCCCGAAAACTGATTTCGCACAGCGACTGTGCTATTCTGCGCTGGACATGCAAAAACACATTTCGGCCAGGATATGTAAAATGACAGCTGTACTGTTCATAAGGAGGTGTGGAAAAATGTCAATTTTGAAAATCTGGAGTGAAAATATTACAAATTCACAAAGGTATGATCGTGCGTGGAAACTGCGCAACACATGCTTGTAAAACAGCCATTTTCAGGATTTGTTTTCACCAAATTTGCAACATAGGCTTTTTGAGAGCCCCCCTCATGAACAGTGGCATTGTTGTTTCGTTAATTGGTCCCAAAAGTTGATTCCGAGCAGTGACCGCAAAGTCACCTTTCGGGACCGAATAACACCATGACAGTGACTGAGTTCATGAGGTGGGGTCCCAATAACCCCATGTTGAAAATTTGGTGCCACAATTCTCAGAAATGCCCGAGATATGCACCAAAGTTTAAAAACCCTATTTATGTCATTATACAACTTACCGCATTTCTTCAGTTTGCGGTCAGCTTTAAAAGAGTGCAGATGTGTTCCCAGTCCACGAAGATCATTGCACCATGCTCTGGAGAGTAAGTATATGGGGAGTGAGGGTGTAGAAGCAAGTGCGCCAGAGGGTGAGTGCGGGCTGGGGAGGACCATCAGTGTCGAAGAGGAACCGTTTTCTGTTTTGCAGGTTTAAAAAAAAAGGAAAAACATTGCGGGATGGTTTTTCTTTTACAGGATCATTTGGCACGCTGGGGTGGGTTCCCAGTGAGCCACCTGAGTGTTGTTTTGGAGGGGTCTGTAGCCGACAGGGGATTGGGCACCCCTCTCGACACACAACAAATGGGGGGATCATTATGCCGATGGGCAGTGGGCTCCCCCGTCGGCAAATGAAACTGGGAAGGGGCACATGATGCTGAGGGGGATTGGGCACCCCTTGGCACACACTTTAAATGGGAGAGGGTTGCATTATGCCGACAGGGGGACTGGGCACCCCTGAAGTTGGCTATCCATGCAGTGGCAGTCAGCGCTGCCATGTTAATGGAAGGGCTTCAGCAGGAAAGGCATGTAGGGAGGGCGTGTTTTGGTGCCACTGCATGATAAGCTTGGCTGTCATTGCAGCGGACCTTTTCTTAGATGTGTTCACAACATTATGTATTCCTGGTGTGGCGCCTGCATGCTGGCTTATTGGGGAATGAGGGATGCACCTACTGATGTGTGCCCTGCATTCGCCCAACAGTGACCATGCCTCCAAATCTACTACTAATGTAATATGTTGGCCGCGCAAGCACGAGCCAACGTAAAAATGAGCACATAAGGAGCATGCTGTGAAGACAGTCTTGCTAGCCTTAGTACATGGAAATTACGTACCTACCGTAATTCTGATCTTTTTGTGTATCTTCACCATTCATCACCTTTGGGTACTTGGCCAGAGGTCATCATGACCCCAAGGGAGCTTTTTTTTTTTTTTTGGATGAGTGGAGTCAACGCACCATCGGCACCGCCCATGAGGCCGATGCCCTCCGTGGTGCTCATGGGTTGGCCTTTAGGTGTTGTCGACTCTTGCCCCCACCAATTCTGAGTCACTGTAGAGGTTAGAAAAGGGTTGGGAGGGTGGGACAAGAAGTCAAGGGACAGACAAAGGAAAAGATATAAAACTAAAAGGAGAAATAAATGACTGAGAAGACAGAAGAAGTTCGAAGGCTAAGGGGGATTGGGTAGGGGCCCCAAGATCTGGAAGTGGAAAGGAGGAGGGAGGGTTAAGGTTTGTAGAAGTAAGGAGAAATTTAGAGGGGGGGAGAGACAGGAGAAGCATACCCTGTAACCTTGACCTGTCTCCAGTGTATATAGGAACTGTGAAGGAGTAGCCAAGAGGCTAACTGCCAGAATTGCAGGCACAGAATTACTGGCAAACTTGTAAAAGCAGAATCAGCTATTCTGGAAGAAAAGACAGGAAAACGGGGATATCTCCCCCCCCTCAAAGGAGGTTTGGTGCAAGAAACCTAGTTTCTTAAATTAATTGAGGTTATGTCCACAGGACAAGGAAATCAGAGAAAATCAAGGATTGATGGGAGTAGGGGGAGAAGGAAAGAAAAGAGGGTGACTGCCAACTGCCACCCCATAGGGGTGGAGCCAAATCACTGAAGAAGGAGTGCCCCCACTCCTGACCACTCTACCCCTAAAGAAAAACTATCCCCCTATGTGCCTCAGTTTACCCCAACCCTGACTCACAGAAAGGAGGGGGGCAAGAGAGGGGGCACAGAAAGGGAGGGTGACCCAGAGACTGAGGCCCCAGAGGAATGGAGGGTGGGATTGTGATGAATGGTGAAGATACACAGAAAGATCAGAATTACGGTAGGTATGTAATTTCCATATCTTATCTGTGTCAATTTTCACCATTCATCACCTTTGGGTGAGTGCCGAGCCCCCCCAAAGGGGGTTTTAAACCCTAAGGGACTGAGTTCCTTAGCTCTCAGTGGGTGACACACTAAGAGGGAGAACCTTCAGGGACTGGAGAGGCCCAAGTGTGGGAAGAGTGAGACAGGGACCCCCTGGAGTGGGTAGGAAGTTGCCCCAACAGATGCCACCTCACTCTATGGGAGAAGAGATAGGTTCTCTGGTGGACGAAGTTAATCACCCTACGTCGGGCCAAGAGTGACAACTGGGAAAGACACAGCCATGCCGTCCGCCTAGTGCAGATCGCTGTCTCTACGACCCTGATAGCTACCTCAGTGGCATCATACAATGCCCTTGCTTGGTGCCTTGCTAGCACCAGGCCACATGCAGAGAGTGCAATGGCTTGTCTGGTTTGCTCCGTGTCAGGCATGGGGGCTAGGGAGCTGACCCAGCCTGGATCACAAGAACCTGTCATAGGTTGCATAATGGGCCTGATGTGCTGCAATAGAGAGCAGCAACCATGCTGAGTAGAAGGTCCTCCTCCCCCAGAAGTCAAAATCTGAGGAATCTTGATCTGGGGGCCAGTCATGGTGCAGGGAGCAAAGCCCATCTGGAGTGTCCAGTTGCGTCAATCCTGACTGAGGATGAGGCATGGAACCTGGAGACTCTGGGTGGGCACAATACCACTGGCAGAGATCCCTAGGGGCAGGAACTCCGGAAAAGGGTCTCTGCCAGGAAAGCAACTACACTTCCCGGAAGGGAGCAGGCCGGGGGGGGGCACCACAAGGGTGTCCTCACTGAAATCGTCTAGAAAGGCATGCACCGAGTGCTCTGGATTGTGTTGAGTGGGAGGGGTAATGTGCAAGTCCTCTAACATCCTCATGAGGAATCGCTGATACTCAGCAAGATCAGCAGCTAGAGAGATGTGGACAGACTGCTCCTCTCCCCCCAGAAGAGGGGGATGAAGAGTTAGAGGATCTCAAAGGTTTAGAAGCTGTCTTCTCAAGGGGAGGTTGAAAAACCTGTCTGTCCATTGTCCTAACGTAAGAGGGAAACTGAGCAGCCTGAGCTCTGAACTGCTCCCAGGAGAGAAGCCTGCTAGGACTACAAATGCCTGGGAGCACAGGAGAAGGTGGCAGAGGAATAGGGGCAGAACCTACAATGGGGATCGGTTGACCTCTGCCTGAGCTAGGGAGCGCACCGGGAGCCCTAGGGGAAGAAGGCGCTCCGGAAGACTCCACAGCCGACAGCTGAACAACCAAACTGGTACTGCCTAGGCTGCACCCTGAAGAATTCCCCCTGTGAGGTGACCGGGGCCATGTAGGACCAGAAGGATGGTCCCCTACCTCCAAAGAATGGGGCCCTCTCAAGGAAACTGAGGGGGAAGAGCGGAGATCCGCACTACGGCTTCTCCCAGAGCCCAGATGGGTTCCAGAAAAAGGCTGCCACACAGACCCCATGCCCCTTGACCCCTTGTAATCTGAGAGTGCCCTCCTCCTCAAGAGAGCCAGCCTAAGCAACTGACAGCCCTGGTCAGCCCCAGAAGGGTCTATCCAGGAAGCAGCATCCTCCCCTCCTGTGGGTGCTCTGATCGGCTCCAAAGTTGGGTGATCCAGGCACACCACATGAGAGGGTACCACCGCTGAGGGATCAGAGAACCCTCCAAGGCCAGGCTGCAGGGCAATGGTGGCCTGCACCACTGCCTGCTGGTCAGAACCCCTGACCCTGGCCCCGGCAGTCACTGTCTGCTCCTCAGAGGTGGGCTGACTCTGGCCTGTCGAGGACAATACCAGGGTGTCCACACCAGCAGCCAACTCCAGGGAACCAGACTGCTCACCTGACTCAGAGTCCAACTCCTCCTCTGAAGAGGTGGAGATTGAAGTCCTGTGCCAAACAGTGCATGGATGCCCGCTGCCATCCCTAGTGAACAGGGCACCAGAACCAGAGACTGCACCAGAGTCAATGCCGGTGACCCCTCTGCACCACGAACAGTGCCAGAAGAGGACACAGCCCCAACAAGGGCAGCAACCTCAGAGCCGGAGCCTGTCACAGCGCCATTCTGACCTATGGCACCACAAGTAGCACCGAGACCACCAACGGTGCTGACAATGGCTCCGACCATGCTCTCAGCACTGCAAATGGCACTGAGACTGGAGACCCCCACAGCTTCAGCCCTGACAGTGCTCTTGGCACTGCAAACAGTGCCGAGGTCCAAAACCCCCATGGCACCATGTCCATGTTCGGAGCCACGAATGGCTCCAGAACTGGACATGGTGCCGTGCTCGACCATGATGCCGTGAACAGTGCTGGGGTGAGAAACAGATAGCGATGATGCCATAGAGCCTCCCACGGTGCCAAAAGTCCCATTGGTGCCATGAACGGTGCTGACAGCAGCAACGGCATTGAGCGATGGACCTGCGCCAACGACGGCACCATCAGGGCCCATGGTGCCATGAATGGCACCAAAGCCCAAGACGGCGCCGACAGACAGCATCGAGGATGGTGCCAACCCAGGCCTTCTGAGTCACAGGTATGACATGGGGGGAGCCTTCACCCCTGAAGGGGCAATTGCCAAAAAGGCACCTCCAGTCTGTCCCCCGGGGGTGACAGACTGGGCCTCCTGCACCACAGGAGGGGCCTCTGCCATGGCTAGGCTAGAAGAGGCAGAAGCCCCCTCCTCTTCGTTCCATATAGAACCAGGAGGGGACCCAGAGGAAAGGCCGAGAGACAACGGCTTGGCCTGACGAATGCGTGCCCGACCCCTATGTGATGCGAGTCACCACTTTCCACGCCAAGATTGCTCAACAACGACCCAGTGGTCCATGGAGAAACAGGTGTCTTACCTAATCCATGTCGTGAAGCCGGCCAAGACACGCAAGGCAATGGTCATGCTGATGGTGATGGAGTATCACTGTCACATGGGCACCGTCGCATGGGGGGCCATCCCGTCTTGGAAGTCTTCTTGCCCTCTGACCTAGACATGACCTACAAAAAAGAAACACCAAACTGGACTCGACGTTGCAAAGACAAAATAAAATAAAGGAACAATCTTACCCGGTAACGTTGAGAAGGCGAACAGAACCGGCAGGAAATAGGGAGCCGACGGACTGCGGCACGGAGTCGATAAATAATCGAGATGGAGTTGAGAAATCAACTGCGCACAAGGTAGGCCTTAAACTTCTCACTGCAAGCATCCCACAAGGAGACCTTGATGGCGGGTGATGAAGAACTGGCAGGAGGTCACGGTCGACAACACCTAACAGCCAACCTGTGAGCGCCATGCAGTGCGTCGGCCTCGGGGTGGTGCCAATGGTGCATTGACTCCACCCATCCCAAAAAAAAAAGCTCCAGTGGGGTCATGACCTCCAGCCAAGTACCCAAAGGTGATGAATGGTGAAGATTGACACAGATAAGATTGCAAGGTAGTGCCGCTGTGACCCTGAGATTCAAAGTGTGGGTAAAGCAACAAACACTGAAAAAATTTCCATCAGCAACTGCTTTCACCATATTTGCCCCGTTATCTGTGACAAAGTAAACAGCATGTACATTGGTACCAACTGTCCATGACTGCAGTATGCCTTGAATGAATGTCATGATGTTCGGTGATGTGTGGTCTTTCTCCATTAGCCCCACATTTTAAGATGAGCAGACCTGGAGTGACTGCCAGATTGTGGGGGAGAGCAAGTGACATGGGAAGTGAAGAAGGAATCTGCAACAGAAGATATAGGCTTTTGCACACACCAGTGTCTGGTCAAGGAGAGATATGCATGCATGGAGTTAGTAAAGCTCCAGATGTCAGAGATGCAGTGGAAAACTCCCCACACAGCCTCCGAGTAGTGTGCCAATTGCCATTCTCACACCCTAATATACAGTATCTTTGGCACCACAGTCCAAGAAAATGTGGAACATGATGGGCGCTGGTACATGGGCGATGGTACCACAGCTGAAAGTACTGTACAAGTCTCCAAAAGTCAGTGTCTTCCACAAGTGAAAAGGGCTGCAGATTCAACACCATATTTTCACTTATGAGCTGTGCGATGTGCTGAACTGTTGGATGGGATGACTAGTACTTAGTTTTGACTTGGAACACTTCACTATTGGCATTGACCATGGATGGGATGTTCCAAGCTTGCCAGGTAGTGTGGAAATAGCAGAGGACCTTTGCCTGGCAGGAGTGCATGGTGTTGAGGGGGAAGGAGTGGTAGCAGCAGCATTTTTGTTCAGAGACAGAACAGTCAGTGACACTGCCACCAGCACCACTGCCTGCATCAGCACCACAGGATGAGTCTGATGGACCCACAGGCACAGACCCTGACACTTTAAAAACCTGGGGATGCATTACCTGTAGGTGGTTCATTAAGGAGGTAGTTGTTACATTTGCCACAGATTCCCCCTGCTGATAGTCTTACTGCACAATGTGCACACGGCCTTTCTGTTTTCTTTTAGTAACGTGAAAAGCAGTCATACCATACTCTTACAGCTCCTGACACCACTCATTTGGCTAGTGCCACGAGTACCACCACTACCACTTTTTTTGCCCCAATGGCCTTTCTTGTTTGGACCTGCATCTGCAGGTTTTCCCCAGCATCACTGGTGCCACTTGACCTGCTCTACTTGACCGTTCACTCTGGGATGGAGCCTGCTGAACCAAGTGCTGAAGCTTAGCGTGCCAATTTTTTTTTAAGGAAGGAAGAGCCATATCCTTCTTTCTCATGCTGATGCAACCTTGAGAGGTTGAGAGTTGTTTATTTTTTTGCCACCTGACTTTCTTACTTTATGTCTCTTAAGGTACTCCCCATACTCTGCCTCATCATCAAGGCTTCAGAGCCGCTCTGAAAACATTACTGTTTTTGCTTGCCTATCCTGAACATTAGTTGTGGGAGCTCTGATATTACGGTTGTTTTAAATTTTGGAATTTTACAGTTTTTAAAGTTTCATTGTAAAAGAGCTTTGATATGTGTTGAATTGTGCTTGCAACAAATAAAGTCTATTATTGTTGTTGTTATTATTATTATTATCATCAAAATTGCTTAGCTTAACCTCCTCAGATGATGTATCAGTTGACAAATCATCTCCTGGTGTAAAGTACCCAGATCAGGATGAGTGCTCCTCCTTATCTGTACTATCAAGTTCTACAGTACTGAAGACAGGCTGAGAAACAAGAGGTGTCACAGTAGGGGTGGATACAGTACTGGAAATAGTTGTGCACTAGGACCACAGTGGTAGTAGGGGCCGGTGTCACAATAGCAATACTGGTGGTCACCATGGTTAGAGTGACAAGTGTGGTCTCAGTCATAGTGGCAGGAGTGGTCTCCATCAAAGTGGCAGGAGTGGTCTCCATCAGAGTGGTAGGAGTGGTCTCCATCAAAGTGGCAGGAGTGGTCTCCATCAGAGTGGCAGGAGTGGTCTCCATCAGAGTGGCAGGAGTGGTATGGGTCACAGTGGCAGGAGTGGTCTCTATCACAGTGGCAGGAGTATTCACAGTCACAGTGACAGGAGTGGCTAGCAGGGCCACTGTTGCAGCAGAAGTTAGAATGCTAGTAGTCGCAGTGAATGGGTGGTGGATCAAAGCAGTGGTGGTTATTAAGGATGAGGTGCTGGTAGTACTGGTGTCAGTGGCAAGGGATGAAGGGGATCATTCACATTGGTAGTATCAGTGGCAGCTAATAATAATATCCTCCTAGTAGTACTACTAGTAGTTCAAACTGTACATTTTTTATTTATTTATTTGAAAATGTTTCACCAGGAAAGACATACTGAGCTGATAACAGCTCATTTCCAGATGCATCCTGGGGGAAAGGGGATGTGGAAGGTCATAAGGAAAACAACAGAACAGTTATAAAATCAGCATTAAAAAAGCTATACAAATCAGGTAAAATTAGAGTCATGGTGGCGAGAGAAAACATTTTAATTGAGGAATAGACTAAAGTGCATGGTAAAAAGTGGAGTGGAGAAAAACAAAGTGTGATTTAGAGTAAGAGGGTCATGAACAGTTATATGAGGGAGAGCATAAGTCATGAAGAGACTTTAAGAAAAAGCAGAGTGAATAGATGGGGGAGAGTGGACCAGAGCTCAAGGAAATTGTAAAAGAAATCAGTCTGACCAGCAGTAGTTTCTCTAGAAGGAATAAGGATGGAAGGTGAAGTACTTCTGCAGAGAGGGTAACTGGAATAGGGGGAGATATTAAAAGTGATGAGAGGTAGGAGGGAAGAGCACCAAACCAGAATTTAGAAATAAAAGAAACACAATGGGAAAGGTGCCTGGCCTCAAGAAAAGGGAGCGAAAGGGCAGAGTAGAGAGAACAGTGGTGGGTACGAGGAGAGCAGTCCAGAGCAAAATGGCAGAAAGAGTGAAATAGGAGATCCAGTCTGGCAAGGGAGGATTTAGGTGCACCACTATAAACCAGATTGCCATAATCAAGGATAGGGAGAATCATCTTTAAAATAATCTCACGGCAGACAGGAAATGGGATACATGCTTTGTTCCTGTATAGAGCACCAGGTTTGGGGTGAAGTTTTTGCTGAGTGGTATCACTATGAATGGAAAAGTCAAGGTGGCAGTCAAGACAAACTTCAAGGTACTTAAAAGAGGATACATCCTCAATCAAAGCACCATCTAGGGTGTGAAAAACTGGGAGAAGGGAAAGCCTGGAAAGCCTCTGATGGGTGCCAAAGTTTTTTTCTGGCAGTGAGGGTTCACTGGTTAGTCCTGAACCAGTGCTGAATATTGCCAAAATCCAGCTGTAACTGTGAGGTAAGTTCACAAGCAGAGGAGCCAGATGCATAGAGTATTGTGTCATCATGTACATATGAATGAATGCCGAAGAACAAACAGTGAGAAGGTCATTTAAAAATATGGAAAAAGAATAGGACCCAGGACAGACCGCTAAGGGATTCCTGAGCAGATAGGGAGTGGAGTGGAAATTAACTGAATTACCTATCTGGACAGCTTGAGACCTACCCTCAAGGTAAGAATGGAACTAGCTGACTGCAGAGTCAGAAATATTTGCTGAATTAAGCTTGTCCAGAAGGAGAGGGTGTACCACTGTGTCAAATACTTTAGCAAGATCAACAAAAATGGCAGACATAATCAGACACTGGTCCATAACTGAGAAAATGGAGTCAGTGAACTGAAGGAGGGACATAGAAGTGGAGTGAGATTTCCTAAAATCAGACTGAACAGGGGTAAAGAAAGAGGAGGAGTCAAGGAAGGAAGAGAGTTGAGATAACACAAGGTATTCTTGCAACTTAAATAGGACAGGAAGGAGAGACAAAGGATGAAAGTTACCAGAAGAGAGATTGCCACCTTTAGGCAGAGGAATGACAGTAGCCTATTTCCAGTCATCAGGTACAGTAGCAGAAGAAAAGAAAAGGTTGAGGAGAAGAGTGATAGGCAGAGCGATAGCAGGGTCTGAGAGAAGAAACCTGGGATCAAGGGCATCAGGGCTACCACCTTTATGTGGATTAAGGGCAAGCAAGGACTTAAGGGTATCAGAGGTGGTGATAGAAGAGAAGGAAAAAGATTTAAAGGGGAGAAGGCAGAGAGGAGAGAGAGGGATGTGGGAAAGGAAGAGATGAGAGAAAGGGCAAAGGTAGTGAAGTAGGAGTTAAAGGAAGAGGCAACAGTAGAAGGTTCAGAGATGAGGGAGTCACCCACCTTAAGAATAGGTTATGCAGAATGTGTTGGAGTGGAGAAAAGAGAGTAGATATGTGGGGAATAAAACCCTAGTTGTTAAAATGTGTTATTATTATTTTTATCATTATTATTTTCATATTTTAATTACTATTTTATATTCTTTATAATGGCTTAATTATAAGGGAGGCATACTATAAAAAACTTCTGGTTAGATTAATATCTAAATGAATTCTAAATGCAAATAGAAAAACACTGTTGGAGCCTTGAAAATTACAAAGGGAGAATGCTGCCTTCAGAGTTAAAAAAAATGGTTCTGTGGTTTAATTTCCAAGTACCCTCTGTCTAGCTGAGAAAGGGATAAAACATTCCATATAAGGAATAAGTTTCACTTCTTAGTGAGCACTGGAAAAGGAATGACGCATTGGACTTAAGCCACGATATTAAGAGACACTATGCAGTTTGCTAGTCTAAGAGAAAGGGGCCCTGGGGTCCATGACAATCCGCTCCCGACAATTCACTCTCATGTCAACTCGTGCCTGCACATTCCACTCCTGTCAATTTACTCCTACCGTAAGTCAAGTATGTACTAAATTTGCCAAAGCAGTGCAATGTAAATTCCCATCCTGTGCAATGTGATTGTATCCCCAACTTTAGTAAAAGTAAAAAAAAAGTCTCAGTCTTCCAATGCTACTGTGTGTATAACCCCCCATGAATTAGAGCCTTAAGCTGTGACTTAAGCACCAGACCCTAGCAACCCTTTAAATGTAAACTTGAAAAGTAATAGCAATTCAACTTCCAACCTGAATGATGAGAAACACAGACAACACAGACCCAAACAACAACATGGAACTAATGGACCCAAGCTCCTCTTCCCCAAGCAATGGACTATGTGGTGTCCCCCGCCCCGGTATTTGGTACAAGGCATAGCTCCACACCTCCGCATCATGGCTGAGTCTTAAAAAAAAAAGTGTGACACCAAGCAGGACAAAGCACTTAAGTTATCCGGCTGGTCTTTGGTGCAATGCATCGCTCCGTGCCTCCCAATTATTAGCTTCTCTGAGTGCACTGGTACACCGAGCTACATTCCAGGTCATTTTATTAAAAATTATTCTTTTTATGCTTTTGGGGAAGGAGGAATCAAGTATGCCCACACATAGCTGTATTACAGCGGAAGCAAATTGATGGGAGCAGAATATGTAGGGATGAGTTGATGCAGGACTGTATTGTTGGGAGAGAACTGTCGGGGAGTGAAATGCTGGGAGTGAATTGTCACGCTCCCAGGGCCCTGCATACCTCAGGTCAAAGATCCCAGGATCTCCTTAACTACAACCAGATAAGGAAGGCTCTGATGATGTCACACCAAAGGTACTGCCTGATACCAGTTGGCTTGAGAAAAAAAAGAGTTCAGACTTCTTTTTAATAGTGCCTCTAAACTTTTTATACTAATGAAAATTCTTTTGTCTATAACTTAAAAATGCATCATGATGCTGGTTTGAAACTTTCACAGCTTATAAAAGACATTGCAATTAATTATTTTACCAAATTTTGTAAATGCATTTGAAGGGGATCAGAAGATAGATATTATATATATATATACATTTTAAAACAGTATCCTGTAAAGTAAACTTCTCAAGTTTAGTCTCTAAAGAGAGCTAACATCCTAACAAATTTAAAGAGATAACTCTTGAGTGTGCAACTTGCTACTGTAAAGAAAGCCATAGTCTGAAAATTTGCTGTAAACAGGATGATTTATTGTCTCTTTGGATAAGACAAAGGAAATATGTACTTGCAGAGGAATCTTGTGTTTTGAAACCTTCCTGAAGAAATTTTATGGAAAAATCTTACACTATTCTGAAGCCTGGAATATTTATAACAAGTCTATCACTTTGATATGAGAAACTTTGCTAAAAATATAACGTTATAGATCTTATTAACCTAATTCAGGAAATACAGGTCCTAGAAACATGGAAAACATGTTAAAAGACTCCATTCAATGAGAGAAATCCAAAAATATTGGTTTAAAAGTTATATTATTTACATAAAAAAGTTGTAAAAGAAAAATAATTTCAAGTACGAAAGTGGTCCTGAAGCCAGTGGGAAGTCCTTAGGGTGGTAATAAAAGTCACCCATTCATCATCTGCAAGGACCAATCAGAGTTGGTGATGATGTCACTCAACCTGGAAACATATATGCAAAGCTGGCCAGGTCCACTTCAGATTTGCTCAATTCTTGGATGAGTAAGAACCTATTTCAGGTCTGACTGAAGAATCTTGTTGTTTTAAGACTTTTGCTAGGCCAAAAGCCTGACACCACACCTGTGTTTGGACTGCTGGGGACCAGTTCCTGGTTAACCATTGATGTATCCACCAGGGGGCGCTAAGGACAAGCTTGAAAATCTACACAACATTTCAACAAGGTCCAGCTACAAAGAAGTTTGTTACTAGGAAGGACTTTTTCCAATATTGGATGAAGCAAGGCCTATGTTTACATACTGAGTATCCTGACGGAAGTAATGTTTTGGAATTTATGCTAAAAGCCTGGACAAGAGACTAACTTTGAAATTCATCAGCAAAAGCAAGCCTGCAGTGCTGTTGGATAACAGTGAGTCCAGAGTCATGGGTTCGAGCAGAAAGGAACTGAAACAGGGAAAAGTCATAGGGCCCAATTTCAAGATATATGGTGCAAGTCACTGGCACTTGTGAGTTGTGACATATGCTGATACGCCGGGGACCCTGTGCCAGATTCCAGAACAGGCAGAGTCCCCAGTGGCTATGTCCTGCAACTTGCGGCACCTCAGACAATGCGCCAAAAGAAGGGCGCACCTCAACAGTGTGCCACAAGCCATAGCAATGCCCTCTGACAGGGCACAGGTCCCCTCTCCCATAGCCCCAAATGCACAGCTCCCCCCCAAAGGCTCACTCCCCAGAACAATTGCCCTGCCTTGCAGGGCTATGCGAGCAACCCCCCACAGCCCCCATGCCAGCCACCTGGTGATGCATAACCACTATCTTGGTAGTCCAGTGGTCTCTTCATCGGCAGTGTTAGTTCACTCCCCACCCTCACACACATACCCATTCCTGCACACGCTCAATCAGTTATTGCGATACTGTATACAGTAGTACATGCTCGGAGGGAGCTCAGTCAGTGGCTGGTCATGGAGGTGAGAGGTGGGTTGTGCCAGTTGCTGACTGGGAACGGATGTGTGTGTGTGGGGTGGGGGTGGACTGGCACTGCCGGGTGGAGGGCCACTGGACTACCAGGGAATAGATGGCATGGTATTTATGATATTTGCGGTGAGCTGGTGATCATGAATCGGGGCTGAGGGATGGTGGGGACATGATCTTCCCTGTGGGGCACAACTTGGGCATGGGGGAGGACATGATCTGCCCTGCAGGGCATGTCTCGGGGATAGGAGCTTGGGAGTGCCAGAATTCCACAGAGGGCTTTACTGGGCAGGATCCGATGGGGGATGGGTGGGAGCTCATGTGGGAACATGGGGGGGGTTGCTGTTGGGTGCACATGGCATGGTGGTGTACCCCCGGCAGACATCAGGTATACTTACACCAGCTAATAGCTGGTCTAACTGTACTTAGACCAATGTCCTCCGGGGGTTGTCTTGGAGTAGCACATGTGCTGTTCCAACAACCACCCTCTTGGAATAGGGCATAACTGCTGCCATAAATCCCCTTGCACCATGTTACAGGGGATTTATGGCATACCTAGTGGTGTAGGACACCTTCGGTGCAGGCAGCATGAGACATGTCGCAGGCTGCCTTTTGGAATACTGAAAGTCATTATGCATGGTGTAAAGTGCTACTTGCGCCATTTTGTTTGGGACAAGTCAACCAATCAATCAATCAATCAAAATCTTTATTTATCCAGGTGAACATCATTGAGCAGAGCTCTTTTACAAGATGGACCTGGTTAGAACAGGGTTGGGTAACATTCATCATAAAAACATATAAATACATGTAAATAAGTATATAAACACAAACACAATGGTACAGTAATAGGGGAGTCAAATGATAAAAGGAAGACAAGGCAAGCCGTAACATAGGAGGATTCAAATACAAGGGGGCAGGTCCACCATTGAACCATGCAACTTTGCGACATGCATAACTGTTCTGGAATCGGGCACTTATCTAAACAACTTTGCTGTCTACAGAGAAATCCTTTTCTACAAATTGTTGTACTGCTGAACTGTTCAAATTGTGTTGCCTGTTTCCTGCAAAATCCTAAAAAGTGACTTTTGATGATTCATGACATCTTTACAAGGAGGATCCAGCCTGTACTGCTTAATTGATGTCAGAGGAATCCAGGGTTACAGGTTCAAGGGTAAACAAGGGAAGTGACAAGAAATACAGCCAAGCCAACTATTAAAAAGACTCTTATCATCCAGAAAAGCAGTTACCAAGATTTTTGAAGTTAAAGAGGAAGAAGACCCACCTCTATAATTAACCAGAAATGTAAGTATTATTTTAATTATTTTAATTAATAGTATCTTAATATTTCAATTTAGCTATCTGGGGTGGTAACATAGTGAACATAACTTTTAATTAGAAAAACCTTGGGTATATAGATTAAGCTTAAATTTATACCAAAAGAAATACATTTTGCATGCTATGAAGAATGAAAGCAAGTATTATACAGAAATATAATCTGAGATACTAATGTAATGAGTTTGCATGTTCTTATACAAGAAGGTTATGCTAAATACAAAGCATGCTGAAAGCATAGTTTATACAGGTAGGTAATACCATTTATTGTGTCGAGCCTTGTTTATTTCTTGATTGCATTATGTGCTAAAATATTCATTTTGTTTTATTTGTTTCATTTCTTTGGTTGCTTATTTGATTTTCTGAAACCTTTGTTGTTGTTTACATTATATTTATTATGCTTGATATTTATGCAAATGAGGGATGCTTAGAACTATTGTACATAGGTTTTAATAAAATATCTATTTTTCATATTTCTGAGTGTGGCAGAAACATTCTTCACCATTATCATGAGACCTGGAGAAAAGGGATATCATATTTGAATTTTATTATTTTTATTTATTTGAAAGTTTGTGACTGGGAGATGCACACTGAGCCACAGCTTGTTTCCAGGTATGACCCGGGGCAAGGGAAAGGGGATATTTGTACAGATGTGAACTGACTTGCAAAACCAGATTAAGCTGTTGGTGATATTGTTTGGTGAAAGGGGAGAATTTGGCCAGGACACCAGAAAAATTCTCCTACTCTGCCAGCAGGGGGCTTGACTTCCTGCGAGCAGACTGGAAGGGCTCAGTTTGGAGCCGGACAGCAGAAAAGGAGGAAGTGCTGATGTGGCAGTGTCTTTGTTGGAGTGAGTGAGGACAGAAGTGTGCGACTTGGAAGATGGCCTCCTCCCTGGTCTTTATTTCTGATAGAGGCCTGAAAATGAGTACAGAGGAGCTTGCAGATCTGAAGTCAGAGGAATGGAGAAATGGAGAGCGAGATATGGAAAGAAAAACAGAAATAGGAAGTACTTTTTCCTTGGAGACGGAGAAAGACAAACTTCAACTGTAAGTGAAAAAAGAGCATTGTTTAATGAAAGGCAGGCTGAGGAAAATGTTAATAGAGCCAAGTCTAAAACTGATATTGCTGTAGAAAGCGAAGTGACTGAGTCAAGCAACTGTCACAATCAGCTGAGGAATGATGATGTAGCGGCACCAAAGCAAGCCATGAAACTAGCAAGAAAGCAGTGAAAGTGATAGCCCTGAAGGGAAAGGCAAAAACAGGTCAGAAACGGCTTGGCCTAAGAAGGGCGGGGGTGGGGGAATACTGTTGCAAGTAAAGGAAAAGGAAAAATGAGAGAAACAGAAATGCAATAAGGGCCTGAAATAAAAATAGAGAAACTAGCCTCCACAGGGAGAGAATAAGGAAAAACAAAAGATTGTGGAGAGCTCAACAGAAGAAACCTTTAAAGATTTCTCTGATATGCCAGAGTGGGTGACAGAAGCATTGTTACAGGCTGGATGGAGGAGAAAATCAGATGGGTCTGGATGGGACCCAAATAGGCCTGGAACTTCAAAAGATACTGTTATCTTAGAAAAAGAGATTAATGAGATTTCGGAAGAATCTAATGAAAATAAGGAAGAAAGTAAAAAAAAGACACAACAATGGAGGAAGATAAAACAAAAGAAATATTTATTGAAGATACAGATGAAGAAAATGAAGAGTCTGCTATGGACTTAGAACAAAAAACAATCTTAGATGCACAGGAAGGGGGAAGTCAGAAAGAAAAGCCATGGGGTGGAAACACAAAGGAGAAATTCTTTCCTGAAGACATTAAACCACAGCAGGCCAAAAGGCAGAATGCAGTGAGATTAAGATTCAAAGGGCCTTCAAGTGATACGCCAGATAGAATTTTTGTGGGAAGACAACTTTTAATGGATAGCACGAAATGTTATCCTTACGAAATGTATTCACTCATCCATGTACCAGGCAGTACAGAGTTTGATGTAAGTTTTAAACATGCTGGAGGCCTTGATCATTTTTGGAGGTTGTATCACCAAATGAGAAACACAGATTTATGGAAGGATTTTACTGTTATTCCCTTAATGAAATCAGCATTTAAAATTGTAACTGTGCTTTTTTGGAATGAAGGAGTAAATGTTGTGGATATTAACTTTTGGATCAAGCAAAGGAATGTCATGCATGGCTCACCAGAGCCTATACTGGATGACAATTGTTTATGGGCAGGTGGATGGAGATACAGAATAACACTGAAACAAAAAGAAGGAGAAATACAACATCTACCAAACTGTTTTTTTCTAGGTCAAGATAGAGGCATTGTGTTCTATGCAGGCCAACCCCAGGCCTGCTACAAGTGTGGAGAGATGTGGGAAAGTTAAATGTGGATTATGTGGCAAGATTGAACATTTTGGTGAAGAGTGCATAAATAAAGTCAGATGCAATCTGTGTGAAGAAGGACATATTTTTTCACAATGTCCCTGGGCATCGCATAATAATCTTGATACTGGAGAAAGAGCAGAACAAGATGTTTATTTGGCTGTGGCACAGAAAGAAAAAAACGAACAAGACAAAGTAGTGTCAGAGGTTCTACAAAAAGAAATAGAAATAGAAAATAAAGACAGTAAGAATATAGAAAAAGAAAATGGGCCCCAATGTTTATCACAGTAAGCAGAAGGTATACACCACATGGAGACCGAAAAGGAAAAAGGATATATACGACATGAAGGAAAACAAGGAAAAGAAACAGGATATACTATGGTCACCAGGTCTAGGAATAAAGACAGGCCTGCATCAAAACAAGCACTTGTTCTGGAAAAAGACAGGGAAGGAGTAGAATTAACAAATAGTATATGTTACTCCACGACAAGGAATGGTCTACTATGGATGAAGGATCCGAACACTCTTTTTCAGATCTCTCGGAAGAAGAAGATGGAGAAAATGGGAATACAACAGATACACAAGTATCGAAGAAAAGAAAAAAATCAAGAGATGCAGGATAAATAAAATGTTTTCTTAAAACAAACTGAATGGGGAGTTTAAAATGTTGGTCACTTAATGTTACTAGTTTAAAAAATAGAAAGAAAAGACAGGTAGCATTTAAACTTCTAAGTGAATTAAAAAATGATATTTATATTCTGCAGGATACAAGATTACACACCATTGAAGAAATACACCTAGCCCAGAAAGATTGTTTATGGGGGCCTTCGTTATAGTCCATCGGGACAGAGAGATGTTCAGGGGTTGGGGGTGCTTTTATGATGCATGAAGTTCAAATTCTGAAGGTTTTTGATTTAGTTCCAGGAAGAGTATGTATAGTGGATAACATTATTAAAAATACTACAGTTAGGACAATAGTAATTTACAATCCACAATGAAAAAAAGAAAAAAAAAAAATAATGGGCCAAACAGAACCTTTTTTTACATACCACTGAGATAGTAATGGGGGGGGGGGGTTAATTGTGGATTATTGAGGACAGAATGGGGGAGAACAACATCTAAGATATATTGTGACACTAATTTTTTAAGGAAAATATTAGAAAATGCAGGGATGGAAGATGGTTACACTAACTTAAAAAAAAGGGGAGGAACATACATATTTTAGAGGTATACTTTCAACCAGGATTGATTTCTGGATGGTGCACAAAACATCAAAGTCCTTAGGATTAGAACCATTCCAGTTGAAATTTCAGACCATATGGCTGTGGAGATAGAACTAGATTTAGGAAATAGAATAAAGATGGGTAATGGATACTGGAAGATGAATGTGGCTAAATTAGAAGAGGAATATTGTAAACAAAAAATAAAAGATCTTTTACAGGATAGAACAACAGTTTTAGAATTGTATTATAGGGTATCGGAATGAAGGGAGGATGTTAAATATGACATAAAACAGGTTATGATTGAGGAAGGACAACATGCCGACGCAGTAAAATATCAGAAGTATTTGGGTCTAAGAGCTAGTCTGTATAAATTTATGACTAGGCAGGTAAAGGAAAAGGTAGATGAGTCAGAACAAATTAATATGATTAAAAGGGAGATGGAACAATACCAATATAATAGAGTTAAATCATTAATAATGGAACAACCAAGCTGTACTAGAGACAAAATACCATACAAATCCATATGACAATCATAGAGAAAGAATAGAAAATAGGGTTATAAGAGAATTACAAGATCAGAAGGGACAGGTATATGCTGATGTTTCAAATATTAAAAGTATTTTTTATGGTATTTATGTTTTCTTCCCAGTCCCATCCCACGCATCCCTGTGGAGGGGTTGTGGGATAACAAATGGACCGGACACTGAACTTCAGATTCAACACACAATCTCTGTGTGATGTTTATTCAAAATACAGGAAATAAGCTTCTGCAATGCCATATTCCTTCTTCAGCACATCAGTTTGCAGCAATAGACTATGTATGTCCTTTCTCCGCACTTAGCCAGCACCTACTGACACTGATCTCTGATCTAACCACTTTTCAGTGAAAACCTTTCATCCCAATGTGGGCCCTGTTTGCTTGGGTAGTGGGGGCTCAAAAAGAAAAAAAAAACATACTAAAAACAAAGAACCTCAGTGCAGAAACCCTAAAAAAAGGGTTACCACAAAGGGCATTGGCTATAAATCAAGTTTCAAAGAAATACAACATCATGCATACTTCCATAATGCAAAGCATCATGGGGTATATGCAAATCACCATGACATTTCAGACTTGTTCAGTTTACAGCAATTTACATGCATGTTAAATAGCACAACTAATTTAATTTCTATAATAGTCACCTAGTACTTTTTACCATTATCAAAGACACCTAGTGCCATGGTATTTTCAACATTTACAGGTTTCATAAATATAAGGTATATACATCAAGGTATTTTATGACATAGTGCTATTGTATACTAAATCCAACAATGATAAACACAACCTGTTTTACATACACTTGGAGGTCACCACAATAACCTCCCTGTATGAGGACCTTAGAGGAAAAAGGAAAATTAAAGAGGACACTATAGCATAGTCAAGAAAGGGAAGGGGATGCCCATAGGTGGCTAACCTTATGGACTAGAAATTGTAAAGGCTAGCTTAGGCTGAGAAATAGAAGAACTGCTGCAACAGATTTAAGAAAAGGTCGGGCCTCAAGAGTAGCAGGAGCTCCCTGTCACATGTCCCCCACCTTAAGAGGGAAGCAGTTATTGCAGACTGCTTACCACCTTCATGTCCCAGGAAGGGATGGAGCTTTCACCCATCCATCTTCAGAGGCGCTGTCTCAGGGTCCCTATTAATGATCAAAATTCTGTCATTAACATAGTGGATATCATCATTCTTTACCCTGAGGCATTAACACATTTCTCAATAGAGATTAACAGTACCTTTCCTAAACTATCTCCTTTTAGGGAAAGTACGTCATATTTCTTAACCAAAAAAGCTGGATGTCTGTAAAGTCCAGTACAATAGAAACAATTTCTCTGGGGTGAGTAATTACCTGCTCCAACCCCACCAGACATGTTAGTTTTAAGCAGGGGCCCAGTTCTAGGTTCAACCCCTCTACATAAACCCACTATGTCTCCTGATTCATTTCACTTGCTACAGATACAGACACCCGAGGGTAGACACTCTTTTGGTGTTACCCCAAAACAGGTTCCAATCCATTTTCCACCCACCTCCTCCTTTGTAGGTTTTTAATCAAAAAAATAAAACACATGTACTACCCCCTTGATCTTAACATATTGTAACATTCTGGCAATATTAGCATCTTTAGCCTGCGGTATACCCCAGTCAATACTGTTAATAGACTTAGCTGCATCAATACAAGAAAAAGTCCCTTCAGCCACATAGGCTTCTTCTTGCTTGCTTGGAGTCTTCAGCCCCAGCACAATATCACTAGGCACAGTCGTACCTGGGGTCTCACATTCAAGTTCCATAATTGCATCTCCGACCTCCAACAGGTAACATCCTGGGAACACAGGAAACAAAGGAATATCCTGCTCAGTCAGGGGGTCCTCCTCAAACTGAGCCCACAAAAAATCTTCCTATGACTTTTTATCTAAACTCTCTGGCAGGAACCTCTTAAGCAGCTCGCACCAGTGTTCCGCCTCTCTGCGTAGTCGGTCTGCCTCCAGCCATTGCCCACTCATCCAGCGGATCATCCTCATCAGAGTCTCCACCTCCAGGATGTTGTCTCTCACACCTCCAGTCTGCCTTGACCTGTATCTCTTTGTTGTCTTCAGGTTTGGCCTTCCTCCAAGCTCCCAGGTTCAGTCCAGGCAGCAGCTTCTCTCCATCTGTCAGCCATGGTTGTGATCGGAACTCCAAGGACTTTCTTCTCTGTCAACTCCTGGTGCATCGGTCCACCTGGGATATATCCACCATAAAATGTCCCTCTTCGGCCAGTCCTGGTGCTTCCAGCAAGTTTTCCTACATCTGACACCAAGTCTGTGGTGGAGTTGTGTGATAACAGATGGACCAGACACCGAACTTCAGATTCAACACACAATCTCTGTGTGGTGTTTATTCAAAATACAAGAAATAAGCTTCTGCTATGCCATATTCCTTCTTCAGTACATCAGTTTGCAGCAATATACTATGTGTGTCATTTCTCTGCACTTGGCCAGCACCTACTGACACTGATCTCCGATCTAACCACTTTTCAGTGAAAACCCTTCATCCCTGTGCTGGCCCTTTTTGCTTGGGTAGTGGGGGCTCAAAAAGAAAAAAAAAAGCTAAAAACAAAGAACCTCAGTGTAGAAACCCTAAAGAAAGGGTTACCACAAAGGGCATTGGCAACAAATCAAGTTTCAAAGAAATACAACATCATACATACTTCCACAATGCAAAGCATCATGGGATGTATGCAAATAACCATGGCATTTCAGACTTGTTCAGTTTACAGCAATTTAAATGCATTTTAAATAGCACAACTAATCTAATTTCTATAATAGTCACCTAGTACTTTTTACCATTATCAAAAACACCTAGTGCCATGGTATTTTCAACATTTACAGGTTTCATAAACATAAGGTATATACATCAAGGTATTTTATGACATAGTGCTATTACATACTAAATCCAACAATGATAAACACAACCTGTTTTGCATACACTTGGAGGTCACCACAAAGGGAAGGGGATGCCCATAGGTGGCTAACCTTATGGACTAGAAATTGTAAAGGATAACTTAGGCTGAGAAATAGAAGAACTGTTGCAACAGATTTAAGAAAAGGTCGGTCCTCAAGAGTGTCAGGAGCTCCCTGTCACAGTCCTCGACCTGGCACACATGTGTGGATTCACGCATATGTCAAGCCCTATGGGATGCCCCATCCTACTAGTTGCTCCATTACTGCCTATGCCTGCTACCAGACTGCCATCCGGTGACAGCAGGACTGCAGACAGGTACCCCCTCCCAGGAGGGGGAGCGCCATTGCTCAATCTTGCTCCCACCTTTCCCCTCCGTGCTGTCACCCTGGTGACCCAAGGTTGTGCCCGAAACTGGGTCACCGTCATAGTGTGAGGTAAGGCGTCCAACACCTCGGTGCCACCGGGCCAGTCTACTCTGGATTTTCTGAGGGGGAAATGACGATCCTATACAGCCATAAATTTGGAATTAAAGTACTATAGTGCAGAGTTAATATTATCAGCTGATTAAATTAGAGACCAATCAGAATACATAAGGTTGGCTAGCAGGGAGGATAAATCCAGGGACCTAAAGGACGTTATGTGGATAATTTGGGGGGGGGGCTTTAGGATGATGAATCTTGCGCACACAATAAACCATATTATGGTCACTGAGGGCATCAGGAAGGATACCTGCATCCACAACACAGTGGGGATGAGATGAGATGAGATGAGATAACCCGGTCAATCAGAGAATGATTTGATGATTTAAAATTTAGATGGATGGGATCCAAAATTAATTGAGTCAACTGAAGTTTTCCCAACTGTCAGCCAACACCGTACTGATGCTGGAGACCACAGGCTTTGATGGGGTAAAATATAATTTTGTGTGACAAATGCACCCTAAGCATAGCTCTGCAATACACACACACCCTCACCTGCTGCTTGCTGCTCTACACCTATAGTACTGCACTTGGGCTGCCACGCCAACTGCATTTTCTGGTACATCCTCTGTCTGCCATAACTGTATTCCACACAGGAAGACGTCTGATGTTAAATTTAAATGATATTGTTATGAAATGTAGTAGTCACTCACTGCAGCAATGCCAGTGAGCTGACAACTTTGTCTCACTCACTAGTCAAGCCATACCAGTAAATAAATAAAAAATATTTTTTTTAATTTCATCTTTGATATGAAGGCACACACTTAGAACAATGTCTTTCTTGAGTGCACACTGCACACATACAGAACCAAATGACAGCTGGCTGCCCATAAGAGTCAGCTGAATAGTCCCATCCTACCAGCTAAGAGCTATATGCAGCGGTGCTCTCACAGTTGCACAAGTGGCCATGGAGGGACCCAAGCCCAGGTTCCTCGCAGGAAGATGTCTGATATTAAATTATATTATTATGAAATACAGTCACTCAATTCAACAATGCCAGTGAGCTGACAAGCTGCACTCACTAATAGTCAAGCTTGACTAAAACATGACCCATCACTCTGCCATGGGGAAGTTCACAGGCAGCTGGCGGTGGGAAAGGACTGGGCACACGGCTGTGCCACTCACCCACTGACTCCACAAATCCTGACTCTTTCGCCTCCTCCCAACTCGCCAGTGGTTCAGCAGTGGAGAATTCACTCTGCAACATGGTGGAAGGTCCTCCCCAACTACTGCAGGGCAATGCATAAGGGGGTCCAGTAGTAGCAGGCCAAGAAGCATCGCAGCAGGAGCACTGGAGGCATATTGGCTGGTGCACAATGCCACTTCCCTTGTGGCCCCAAAGCACACACTTTTCAGCTGCAGAACTTCTCTAACATATTCCAGAACCATGCCAGCAAGCATTCGGGAACAGTAACAGTCCAGGCGGAAGAACTGGTTGCTGATGCCATGGTGCAAAGTCTCTATCTCTGCTCCCCACAAGCAAATACTCCATCTCAGTTTTCCTGCACTGATGACAATTAAATTCCAGATGCTCCTTTCTTGCTTTCTTTTCAGCAGCAAAGGTCAAAATGGCACTCTCTCTTCAGTCTCACAGTTGACCTTCTTTTTAAGTGTCCAGTCACCCTCCAGGCTCCACAAACCATAGTCCAGATAACCTCTTCCATTATACATGCATGCACGTTTCTTGCCAGAAGGCACCAGGCACCATTTTGTCTAGCACAAGGTGCACAGTCCATATGGCAGATCACTAAACCTCCACGGTGCTTCACCACAGGGCCTTCAATGTCTCCCCACTCAGTTGCACCCTCACCCAACAGCCAGGTGTGTTGAATTGCACCCTAAAATAGGATTCCGGATGAGTCCCCATGTTGTAGATCCCTCCCCTGTCTAGGGGCATTTAGATGATAAAGTTCATGGGGGAGAGGGAAGCCTTACAGCTAAAAACGCTCTCCAGAACACTACTGATGAAGATTAAAATTGTATCTGAAATCCAGGAGTTCCTTGGTGATGGACTGGCTCCATCGGGGTGCATGGAGGGTGACCAGGGGTGCAGCCCTGCAGTCCGTGGGGGGAAAATCTTTATTAGACAAACTTAGGCAGGAAAACAGTTCATGCTTTAAACTCCATCAATACAAAGGCAATTGGCCAGACAAGATAAAAGTTATAAAACAGTCTGGGTTTATTTGCAAGTCCAAAACTTAACAGTTCATGAAGGCTCAAGCCACATTTAAATTGTCAGCTCCATGGAGCGAGGGAGCACTAGTGGTTTTGCACTTGAGAGCAATGGCCATAGCCATGGTACATACTTGGGGCACACAGTCACAAACTTGAGTCCCTCCAAACGGAGCCTAGGCCAACTCCAGATAGTACTTATGATGGCAGCAGCTTGATATATATTTTAAACACTCAAGGGCATTACTGTACTCATTCCCCTTCACACTCAGCAGCAGGGGCACTGACTGTTCTGTATGTGGGCCAATACTGGAGCCATGGCTCCCCTTTCCCAAAATGCAGCTTCATATCTTTCAGCCCCTCTCACCGGAGACTGCATGCCTGATGTATCATCTGCACTGCAGAATCAATGAGGGAATCTCTGCGGCCGGCGCTCACACCACTTTCTGCAGCTCCATGGGGCCGATACAGGGCTCTAACCTTTTTACATGGTGAAATTACTTTTACCAGTGGACATGGAACAAGGCTAAGAATTTTAAAAGCTGACACCTTCAAGTCCCCATGACCCAGCCTCTCACATTACGGCCCACAGTCAATCCATGGCAGCCACCAGTCTCTCCAGATAGTGAGGGTTTGACCTGCATGGATTTTCATCCAGCTGAAACCTTTTTGTACCACAGTTCAAAGGTCATGGAACATGGTTGTACCCTTCTGAGGTACAAGGTTCCAGCTGTTTAGAAATCCTTGAGGCAGCTGGTGTTTTTCACAGCGCTGTCATACACACAGCAATCAGTTTCAAGTTCTGAACTGATACTGCTGGCACTTTCACTGCTGCTGTGGGAACACTGTGAAAACACTTTATTTTAAATAAAAGAAACAAAAAAAGTATACACTATAGCAACTAGTGATTGGGCAACCACATTCCCAACCAGCCTGTGGTGCCACCTTGGGCTTCTGATTACATCGGACCTCTTGAACTTCACCCTTGAGGTCTGATGTAATCAGAACCCCTTTGTGGCAGCACAGGCTAGTTGCGCATGGTTGCCCAGTCAGTATTCTCTACAAAATATATGGCTGACCTCTGTTCTAGGGCCATGCAAGTCAGCAAATTCGGCCCGACAGGTCAATTTTGAGCCGGGCCAGAAAAAGCCTGAACTGGCCTGATTTGGCTCAAAATTAAATGAAGGGTTTTGAGGGTCAAAATACATTTGATTTTACTCATGTACTACTAAAATATGCTGCTAAAGTGTATGAAAGGCAATGAATGATAACTGTAAGCAGTACCATAGCAAGAGGCTCAGAGGTGGGCAAACACATTCATCCTCCACTTTTTGTCCCCCCCAACCCTCTCCCCTTGGTAGCACTCCCCATAGCAGTACTGATGAGGGGGATGGCCAGAGAGCTTGAGAAAATGGTCAGCTGTCGGAACAATGAGAGTGAGCTGTGCTGCTGCAGTGCTGACACACTGGGGAGATTAGACAGAGTGAAATGTTTCTCTCACCGGGAGTTTAACTGTAGTGAAACAACGTTAAGAGTAACAGGTTCTGTCACTTGTGGGACAATGAAACAGTAGCACTAGCCACTAATGGCCTCAGAAATATTTTTAACTTCATAACAGCACAGAACTAGTGGATGCAGTTCTTGACTCCTTCCAGCACTAGCACCCCCACAAGGCCTAGTTGCAACAATATATATATATTTTTTTTGGGGTGGGGGAGACTCTGCTGTGTGAGAGAGAGATACATACAGTAGATAGACAGACAGACAGACAGACAGACAGAGATATTGCCTCGGGGGATCAGAGGCAGCTCCTGACACCTACCCCTCCAACAACTGTCCTGTTTTTCAGTTGCTCTCTGTCCTCATGTCCAGTAGTTGAGATAGATTTAAACAAAAAAAATTTTTTGCTGTGCTACATGGCTTAATCCTGCCCTAATCCTCCTGCCTGCCCTAAAACGCTACCTAAAATTTATTCTATGTATATTTTTCTCTCCCATGTGAAGACAATGCAGGCGTTGCTGTTCTGCACAGCTCACAGAAGTGCCAGCAACATGCTGCACTCGCCTTTGAGCCTGATGTGCAAACGTGAGAGGTTTACAAACCCACCCAACATCATGCATTTGGAGCAGAGACATCTTTGACTCCCTGCAGGGGACTTTCCTCAGGCAGCTGGTCAGTGAACCCACTCGGGGCAGTGCAATACTGGACCTGGTACTTACGAATGGAGACAGTGTGGCAGACATCAGAGTGGGGAGTCATCTGGGGACCAGTGACCATCACACAGTATGGTTTAATATAAGAACAATAGTCTAATCCAGCCGCACAAGGGTGAGGGTCCTGGGTTTCAGAAGGGCTGACTTTACAAAGATGGGGGAATGCCTCCAAGAAGACCTTGTGGGGGCAGATGTTAGGGGAGGGGGTGGAGGGAAAATGGGCCAGAATAAAAGAGAGCATAGTAAAGGCTACAAAATTGTACGTCAGGCAAATAAGCAAAGCAGAAGAAGGAGGAAACTATTATGGTTCTCGAGGGAAGTGACAAAAAAGGTAAGGGCAAAAACAGTGGCATTCAGAAGGTATAAGGAGACTGAGAGAAAAGAGGACAGACAGCTGTACCTGGGGAAACAGAAGAAGACAGGCAAGGCAGTAAGGGGCACAAAAGTGCAAGCTGAGAAAAGAATAGCCAGAAAGTATCAAAGGGGGACTAAACATTTTTCAGGTATATCAGCGAGAAAAGGAAAACCAAGGGAGGGATAACACAGTTAATAAAGGAGGCAGAGGGCTATAATGAGGAGAACCAAGAAAAGGTGAATATTTTATATAAATATTGCGGTTCAGTATTCACAGTTCAGGGGGAAGGGGGGACCATAAATAAGCACTGAGAGATTTGGGGGGTGGGGAAGGAAATGGACACCAGTCTCTTTTCTCAGGAGAGGGTCAGGAAAGCACTCGCTAATCTGAAAGTGGACAAAGCCATGGGGCTAGACAGGGTGCAACCAAGAGTATTACAGGAACTCAGGGAAGTGCTAGCTGCACCGTGAAAGACTTAACAGTTCACTGGAGACCGTCGTGGTCCCAGGGGACTGAAGAAGAGCGGATGTAATCCCACTTCACAAAACTGGTAGCAAGGAGGAAGTGGGAAATTGCAGGCCTGTCAGCCTGATGTCTGTAGTAGGAAAACTGATGGAAACACTATTAAAGGAAAGAATCGTAGAACACCTGGAATCCAGTGGACTGTAGGACCCAAGGCAGCATGGCTTTATGGAGGGAAGGTCATGACAAACAAGTCTGATAGATTTTTTTGACTAGGTAACTAGGTTGTTGGATTGGGGGGGCATGACCTACTAGGACTTCAGCAAGATTTGACACCGTTCCACATAGAAGGCTGGTAAACATGTTGAGTAGCATAGGGCAGGCAATAGGGTGGTAACCTGGGTAAGAAACTGGTTGGGGGATGAGACAGAGGGTGACGGTAAATGGAGTTCGCTTTGAGGAGGAGACAGTGACCAGTGGGGTACTGCAGGGGTCAGTACTGGGGCCAGTCCTCTTTAATGTCTTTAGTGACATAGCAGAGGAAGTGGAAGGGGAGGTCTGCCTCTTTGCGGATGACACCAAGATCTACAGCAGGGTGGACACTCGAGGGGCGCAAAGGATGGAAAGAGACTTGAAACAACTGGAGGAGTGGTCAAACATTTGGTAGCTAAGGTTTAATGCAAAAAAGTGCAAAATAATGCACTTGGGTCACAGAAACCCGGGAATGCAGTACAGATGGGGGGAGAGATACTAGCAGCAACCAACCAGGAAAGAGACCAGGAGGTAATCATATCAGATGACCTGAAGGTGGCCAGACAGTGCAACAAATCAATCGGTAGAGCTAGTGGGATGCTGGGATGTATGGGTAGGGGTATTACCAGCAGGAAGAAGGAAGCAGTGTTGCCACTATATGGGTCTTTAATAAGACCCCACTTGGAGTACAGTGTCCAGTTTTGGAGGCCACATCTCAGGAAGTACATAGACAGGATGGAGGCCATCCAGAGGAGGGGCACCAAGATGGTACAGGGTCTACATCAAATGTCCTATGCAGCGAAACTAAAGGAATTAAACATGTACAACCTGGAGGAGGGTGGGGATATGATCGAGACCTTTAAATACCTCATGAGGATGAATACGGTACAAGTAGGAGGTATGTTTCAGAGAAAAGGGTGCTCCAGAACAAGGGGCCACGATATGAAGCTGGAGGGTGGTAGATTTAGGAGAGATATGAGGAAATACTTCTTCACAGAAAGGGTGGTGGATGCCTGGAACGGTCTTCCAGTGGAGGTTGTGGGGGTTAAAACAGTGGTGGGATTCAGAAAAGCCTGGGGTAAGCACAAGGCAGTCATAAGGGGTCGGTAAAGGGGTGGCAGAGAAAGTGCCATAGACCAGGAGAGGTCTACAGTGTAAGCAATGTAACAAAAAAGGGCAGACTGGATGGGCCATGCACCATGTGGCCCTTATCTGCATTCAGCTTCTATGTTTCTATGCTGTTTGTTCCAATCACAGCAGACTTAAGAGCAGCAGGGTCAGAGAGGGCCAAAAGCAGGATGCCTGACTGGACTGTCACTAGTGCAGTCACATGACTCCCCTGTCACGGCTTGACTCATGCATGACAGGATGAGGACTCGAGACAGACAGAGATGTCAGGACAAGAGAGCTACAGTGGTCAGCGGGAACCTACCATGCACATTCGCACCAGAAGGATGGACCCACTTTCAGGTACATCCTACACCTAGTCTGCACTGTTGCTTACTGTTGTCAGTCTCAGTGACTGACACGATTTGCTCCGCCCACCAGTTGCTGCTTTGTTCTGCTCCCCCCCACCCCACAGCAATACTAGTGTTGCTCCTACAGCACACATCTCTCTCTCTCTCTTTCTCTTTCTCTAACCGTAGGGTGTGCTTGGGCATTTGCACCAAGCTAATTTTGGGTCAGGAGCTTTTCAGATTGACAGTGAAACCCGATTCAAAGGTTTAATTCTGATCAATGCCACACTCGAATGACCCGAATATTTAGCCTGACCCGATTCCCGCCCCTACTTTGTTCTGTATAAAAATCAGCCTGCTCAAAATCCTTGTTGTGCATATTCTAAACTGTTGAAAGGTCATAGCATTTTCAATTCCTCATTCACCCCACACCTAGCTGATTACTAACCATCCAGTGCCCAAAGTTGTACCTATGAACTTATAAAAGTCTGTAAATTTAATTTTGATTATGGAACAGAACAAACAGAACAAAGAAATGCAAAGGTTTTTTTTTTTCTGTTGTTTTTACTTTAGGGAAGGGATACTTCTGTGATGCCTGTGTAAAAAAAAAAAACATATATAAAATAGAATATGGGCACACACAGCTTGGCATGTGTTTCCATCTCAGGGTTGAGATGACAGCATGGACCTCTCAAGCTCGCTCTTGAGGTGCCTATGCTGTTATCACAGTCCCTTGATGGAAACACAGCCTTGTTTTATATGGTTGCCCCTACATGATTCTCTATGTTTTGTAGCCTTGTGCAGCCTGAAAGTGACCGAGTGCCTGGGAGGTCACCTTAAGTCCCTGAGGTCAAGTATGTGAAAGGTGGTTTGTACGCTCCCTTTTGTAACAAGATACCATCAGACCCCCCCTAGACATGGGGAGGAGACTACAGAATGTTTTAAATAAACTTAAATCTAAACCTAACGTTTATGGATGACACCAAGCTGGCAAAGGTGGTAGACTTCCTTGAGAATGGGGATAAACTTCAGAAGATCCTAATCAAGCTGGGCTATTGGTCTGACTCCTGGAGCATTCAATTTAATGTAGCCACATGCAAGGTCCTACAATTAGAGAGGAGAAACACAGGCAGGACCTACAAACTGTGTGTGGATCCTCTTGCAGCAGTTAAACACAGATAAGGACTGCTTGACCTATCCAGTCCGCCCATTTCTCCCTACCTACACAATTGCATCAGAACGTGCCCAATCTACAGCTCTTCCCCCCCCCACCCCTTCCTTTCCACTATAATTCCCTTGTGCTTATTCTTGAACTCCGCCACAGTTTCTGCCCCCACCACCTCTGATGGAAGGCTGTTCCAGGAGTCTACCACTCTTTCTAAACCCCGATAAGGCGGAGGTATTGGTAGTGGAGTCGAACAGAGTTCGTGATATGATGGCCTCTGACACAGGAACACGGGCTTGTTCTTGGAACTGTGTCATTGAAGGCCTCCTCTTGGAGTGCAGAAATCTGGGAGTGATTCTGGACAGGTTAACCATGGAGGCTCAAATATCCTCCAGTTCGTACCTGTTTTACTATCTCAGAAACATTGCCAGGATTAAGCCCTTGTTCCGCCTCTGGACCTCCCTACCTTGATATATGCCTTAGTCACATCAAGGCTTGATTACTGCAATCGCTCTATCTTGGGGTCACGGAGGATCTCTCAGCAGACTGCAGCTGGTGCAGAACGGCTGCCGGTTGTTGACTGGACAGCAGAAGTCCTGTCATATTACACCGGTTTTGCACGAACTGCACTGGCTGCCAGTCAGGTGGAGAGTCCTCTTTAAGGTGGGTCTTCTCACCTATAAGGCCCTACATGGGCGGGGCCCTGGTTACCTGTCGGACCTTCTGTTACCTGCCCCCTCCCCACGCCCTCTTCGTTCCTCTAGTGAGGGCTTCCTGGCCATTCCCAGAACTCGGTTGATATCTGCTGGTGATAGAGCGTTTAGCGCCGCGGCTCCTGTTTTGTGGAACTCTCTGCCAATTATGGTCAGGGAAGCCCCCACAGTAGATACTTTTAAGGCCCAGTTGAAGACTTTTCCTTTTTTTAAAGCATTTGAGGTTTGAATTGATATTTATGGAAATGTTTCTGGCTCTGATTTTGTGTTTTATTATGTATTAATTGTATATCTGTTATTTATATATGGCTGTTTTAAAAAATTTGTACGGCGCCCAGAGCCTCCGGGATTGGGCGTCTTTTAAATAAACTTTGCCTTGCCTTGCCTTGCCTTTCTATGAAGAAGTACTTCCGCACATCTCTCCTGAATCTATTCTCTCCAGCTTCATAGCATGTCCCCTTGTTCACTGAGCACCTTTTTCTTCTGAAAAATACTCCCCTTCCTGTACCTTATTTACCCACGAGGTATTTAAAGGTCTATTCTATCTCCCTCTTCCTCCTCTGTTCCAGGATGTACATAGAGGTCCTTTAATCTCTCCTCATAGGGCTTTTGATGCAAACCCTGCACCATTTTAGTTGCCCTCCTCTGGACCACCTCCACTCTGTGTATATCCTTCTGTAGATTGAGTCTCCAGAACTGGACACAATACTCTAGGTGGGATCTTACCAGCAATCTATATAGAGGTTACACTACCTCCCTCTTTCTGCTGGTGATACCCTTCCCTATGCACCCCAGCATCCCACTCACCCTTCCTACTGTCTTGTCGCACTGCCTGGCCACCTTTAGGTTGTCCGATATGATTTCATCCTGGTCTCATTCCTGCTTGGTGCTCATTAATACTACTCCACCCATTTTGTACTCTGTCCCCGAGTTCCTGTGCCTAAGTGCATTTTTTTGCACTTTTTCACATTGAAGCCCGAACTGTCATACCTTTGCACTCCTCTAGTTTTCTCAAGTCCGTGTTAATCTTTTTCATCCTCCCCATGAAGTGTCCACCCTATTGCAGATTTTGGTGTCATCCACAAAGAGGCAGACCTTCCCTTCCAGCTCCTCTGCAATGTCACTTACAAAGACATTAAACAGGACCAGTCCCATCACTGATCCCTGAGGCCTGCTGGTTACCCTCCCTTCATTGGAGTAAACTTCATTTACCACCGTTCTCTGTAGTCTATCCCCTAACCAATTTTTTATCCAGTTTACTATCTTTGGACCCACTCCTAAGCTACCCAGCATGCTTACTAGTCTCCTATGTGGAACAGTGTCAAACACCTTACTGAAATTTAGGTAGGCCACATCCACCACTCCACCCTGATCTAGTTTCTTGGTCACTCAGTCAAAGAAACCTATCAGATTCATTTAACATAACCTCCCCTCTTGTGAAGCCATGCTGCCTCGGACCTTGTGACCCACTGTATTCAAGATATTCCACAATTCTTTCCTTCAGCAGTGATTCCATTAACTTTCCCACTACTGATGTCAGGCTCACTGGCCTATAATTGCCAGCCTCCTCACTGCTACCCCTTTTGTGTAGTGGGACTACATCCACCTTCTTCCAGTCCTCCAGAACCACTCTCGTTTCCAGAGAACAGTTAAATAGAACTGTCAGAAGTGCAGCCAGTATTTACCCAAGCTCCCTCGATACCCTTGGATGCACCTCATCTGGCCCCATTGCTCTGTCCACCTTCAGATTAGCAAGTCCCTTCAGGACTCTCACCTCCTAAAAAGGACTAGTGTCCACCTCCCTCCCTCCCTCCAAAGCTTTTGTTACTTTTTTGTGGCCCCTCCCCTTCTCCTTCCTCTGTGAACACTGAACAAAAGTATTTGTTCAGGATGTCTGCTTTTTGCTGGTCCACCTTTGCACAATCCCCTTCCCCTTCCCTTTTTCAATTTACAATCCCACCCCAGTCTTCCTCTTTTCACTTACATACCTAAAAAATGTCTTGTCCCCATTCGTTACCTCCTGGGCTATTGTCTCCTCAGTTTGTGCCTTTGCGTTCCTTACCACTTTCCCAGCTGCTTCCCTCTGTTCCCCTGATACACCTCTCTATCCTCCTTCCTCTGCATCTTCTTATACCTTCTAAATGGTACCCTTTTAGCTTTTACCTTTTCAGCCACCTCATTCAAGAACCACAGCGGTCTCTTTTTCCTCTTGTTTTTTCTCACTTGTTTGATGCAGAGGTTTGTTGCCTTTACTACACTCCCATTTATCTTTTCCCACTGCTTCTCCACCCCACCTGGGTCATCTCCCCTGCTAGGTCATCCCTGTGGCATTCACCTTTTTTAAAATCTGCTCTCCTGAAGAACAGGAGTGTGGTTCGATTCCACAGCCATCCTGATCCACAAGTGGCCTCCCACCTTGATGTCTGCAACACTCTCCCTGTTAGTGTGCAGTAAAGGAGGAAAAGGACCTGGGGGTAATAACAGGCAAGGGGCTGAAGCAGGACAAGCAGTGCGTAATCCTGCCACCTTACAAAGCCCTGGCTGGACCCCACCTATAGTACTGCATGCAGTTCTGTTCTCCTCAGTACAAAAAGGAAAAAGACAGTTGAGAGGGTGTAATGCAGGACCAACAAAATGCTCAGTAGTATGTGGGGAAAGTTATGAGCAGAAACTGGCGGACCCTAACATGATCACCCGGGAGTAAAGGAGGTTGAGAGGGTACATGAGCTCAGTCTTCTTCATACTCAAAGGTATTGACTAGATAGAACAGTTGAAGATGTTAGAACTGCTATCCTGTAGCAGGACATGGGGACATATCGTCAGGATCTGGACTGGTAAACTGAGGGGCACCACTAGGATGCACTTTTCTCCCATAGGGTGGTGAACCCATGAAACAGCCTACCAGCAGACACAGTGGACATGGAGATAGTATAGGCCTTTAAAGAGGTAGTATAAAGTGGTGTTGGGATGACATCCCATTTTGACACGCTCTGCAAAGTGCAGTTCTCTGGTCATTCACTCACACTGCATGGAGAGCGCAAGTCATTCTGTAGTGCTGTCTGAATTTTGTCTTGCTAGTCAGTTTTGAGAAAGTCTTTGTTTTTTTCCAATAAGGTTTTGAAGTCCGCTTTTCTCATTGTGACAGTTTGAATTTGTTTTTTTTATTTTCGTCGGTTACCATTTTGAAGTGTTCGTTCATAGTGCAGCACTCCCCCATCCCAAATGGAAGTCAGCAGCCAGCAGAACCCTCTGCACACCACCACAGCTGGCTGCCAACTGTGCTCGCACTGACCATGTACTGTAAGTGAATGGCAGCTCAGTCATGTGAGCGAGCTGTCATTCACTTACAGTAGTGGTCAGTGTGAACACAGTCAGCAGCCAGCCATGGAGGTGAGCAGAGGGTTTTTCTGGCTGACAACTTCCATTTGGGATGGAGTGCTGCACTATGAATGAACACTCAAACCTCGAAAAAATAAAAAAAATTAAAACTTTAATAAGCACTGTTCTACTTGGCTGCTGGCTGCCATGTAGAGATCAGTGTGTGGGTAGGGGTGGTGGTGGGGTTGGGACAATACTTCACAGGGTGGTGGTGAGGAGGGAAAGGACAGAGGGCCACTAGATCACCAGGAAGTCCTACCGGACACAACTCGTTCTCACATAGTTGTAGCTCACTATGTGTTTCTGTATCCCACCCTCCCCCTTCTCTCAATAACAAATTGCACAATACTTCATGATATCACCAAAATGTATAAGGAAAGTACTAGTATGTGCAGCTGATAAAAAATGCACATGTATTTCAATGGAAAACAAAATTCTATATGAAAGCATACTAGACGAGGTTGGGGGAGGGGTGGAAAAATAAAATTGCTACAAAACCAACATAACGAAAATAATTTAAAGTACCCCGTGAACAGATTGAGACACTATGGTTTTCTAACAGATTACTCATCACAGGCGCTGTCAAGGAAAGTACTACCTAAGGAAAACCAGAATACCAATGGCTCTGTTTTGCCGCGCTCTTCTTGACAGAACATCAGTAACAAAATAATTTACCAAAATACCCTTTGTCACCACTGTGAACTGAAACCAGACCTCAAGCTTCACAACAGAAACATGACACAATGACAGACACACCTAAAATTCTGATTCTTCCACTCCACTTCAACTCAATACTGCTTGCACTTGGCTTCTGATATTTGTGACCTCTCAATAGATCCTGTTAACAGAAAACATAAAAAAGGGAAATAAATATACAGTCAGAAGCGGCAAAAACAAAACAGCAGTAAAATTCATAAAAATACATTATAGTGTATGGTGGAACGTCGTTCTCCACCGAAATCCATCGTTGTCGAAACCTTGTAGTACACACTAGTGACGTTCGCAGAGTAGCAGAATGATTTTTGTTCTACTGCACTGCGTACGTCACAAACTATGTCCTCGAGGACCATTTGACAGTTAGGGCTCACTCCATAGACAGGACACATAGCGTAAGCATCAATGTCAGTGGCAGTACTATCAAAACCACTTTCGGAGTGGGATAGATTCATCCTCGAGCAGGAAAATAAAAAAATGGCAAAAAAATGAGAAATGACATGCGGCAGCTACATAGCTTCCTGAGAGACAACAATGAGTAAATGTGTATATGTAAGTGTTTGAAAAGTTTAAATGTTCATCGTTAAAACGTTTAAAATCTAAAGTGCTAAAACAGTAAAAATGTTAAGCGTGAAAACGTAAAAAATGTAAAGTTCTGTTGTTCCTTCTAGTAACCAAGTAAACATTTTCTGAAGCAGAAATATGACGTAGTGATTTTTTTTTTCCACAAAAAATGATGTTCCACCATATACTGTAAAGAAAAGTGCATGGGGAACAGTTGACAACAGGGCTAATCTTTCACCTCGTTGGCACTATGATAGCAGCAATCAAGTGCAAATTCAGAAATATAATGTGGTCTGCTACATAGTTAGTGCTTTGGTGTCATATGCTTTAATCTATTGTATTTATTTATTTATTTTTATTTATTGAGGTCTACCAAGTACAACCCTTTGAGTCGGGGACTCTTTTTCAAAGGTTCCACGTCAGTACAAAGTGTGGCAGACAAGTGTTACAGATATCATGACATCATGAATAATAACATTAATTATACAAAAAGAGAAAATTATACAATAGGGAGTTATCTAATAACGAAGCATTACAATAAGCATTGACAATTGACATGGGAGTAACCAAAAAATTGTAAAGACAAGTCTGAGTAAAAAAATAAGTATTGGAGACAGGAGCAATGGAGGAGAAAGTGAGAAAGGAGAGCTGGAAAATAGTAGAGACCAGAAAGCCGCCCAGTGGGCGTTTTCGTGTGGCCAAGGTGCTGGAGAGGAAATAGTTGGAGAGTTACAACAGTGTTACGGGCAGTCACAGTTTGATGAACCCAGGATGTGGTCCTCCAGTCCTTTTTTGAAAGGGCCCAACCAGGATAAGGATAGGAGGGAACAGGGAATGGAATTCATCCATAAAGGGGCCCTATATTTGAAAGGCCTTTGACCGGCAGTGGTTCTATAGAAGGAGACTTGGAAAGTAGTTTTGTTGGTGTGTCTGGTCACCCACCTGTGCTGCCGTGGAGAGAGAAGGTTACAGCCAGAGGGTGAGTGGCCCATAGAGATTTTTTTGCTAGTAGGCAAGTTTGATAGTAGAGACACCCTTGGAAATTTAGCCAGGTTGAGCATTGATAGAGATCGCAAGTATGCATCAATCTGTTGCAGTCAGTGGCCAGGCGGCAGGCTTTGTTTAAGGCAAGTTTAATTTTGCTCAGGGCAGAGTTTGAGGCAGAGCCATAGATGACTATACCATAGTCTACCAAGGATAGGATAGAGCTGGAGATAGCCAGTCTAAGAGCAGCAGTGGGGAGGCAGGACCTAATTCTGTAGAGGAGGTCAATTCTGGTATTAACTGCAGAGCAGGTAGCAGTAATGTGTTCATGGAAGGAGAGGGCAGGATCGAGGGTGATACCAAGGTATTTAAAATGGGGAACGGATTCCAGTGGGGTGCCATGAGAATTGAGGATGAAGAGGGCGGAGGTCTTGTACTTATTTTGGTGGTGGGAAAATAGCATTACCTTTGTCTTCTTATAATTGAGAATGTTTATGGGTTGAAAACCAGGATTCAACTTCCTTGAAGGAGCTCTGCAGGTCCAGTTGAAGCAGGGTGGGGTCAGGGTGGTGACTGAAAATCACTGCATCATCCGCATAGAGGAGGAGACATCCGGTGCAGGCTGAGGGGAGAGTTCAGGTACAGGGTAAATAGGAGTGGGCCAAGAATGGAGTCCTGGGCTACCCCAGAGTGAACTTGTAGACTAGTGGATAGGGTGCCATTTATCTTCACTTGCTGGGAGCTTCCTTGCAGGTAGTGGGTGAATCAGGCGGTAGCCTTCTGGGACAAGCCAGTGGAAAGGAGAGAGTCTGATAATAGAGAATGATTGACCGTTTGTTTTATTTATTGTAATATCTTGACTAGGAAAGGTATAGTGCTGCGACAACTGACTTCCAGACGTGTGCTAAAGTGTGTGGGGAAACGGGTAAGTTATATGAACCTATTTTTATTTTGGACTGGGTAAATATTGAACAGGACAGTG
This sequence comes from Neoceratodus forsteri, assembly GCA_016271365.2. NCBI lineage: Eukaryota > Metazoa > Chordata > Ceratodontiformes > Ceratodontidae > Neoceratodus > Neoceratodus forsteri. Next base: position 1,191,924,299 of record CM057456.1, read on the forward strand.
GGAGCAATACTCTGTTCTTATAAGTACCACAAGGTCTTTAACTTCCACCTGGACAGTCACCAATGGTGGGCAGATGGAACCTTGGTTTAATGACTCATCTGAAAAAGAGAATCTCAACAGTGCAAAACCCTTTCCTCCAATTTCCGTTGCGCTATGGAATAAACTTGTATGCAAGTCACCGTATAAAGTCAATTTCCAGCTCCTGTCCTGGCCCAGGCCACTGGCAGCAACATTCTCACCCCTCCATGTGCTGGAGTACATATGAACATACAAAAAATACCAGCAGGAAAAGGCCAAATGGTCTATCTTGTCTGCTCATAATGCAGATATCTCAGTAATTACTTTGGGAGTGTTCTCCTTCCTGGTAGGAGCCCTCCCCCCATATTTCTGCTCTTAGTTGCAACCCTGTCCTTTATTTTGTCCCAACCCCTTTTAAAGCTGTCCACTGTCTTTAATCATACCACCTCATCTGGCAACTCCTTCCACTTAGCCACCACCCTCTCAGTGAAAAGTGCCTCCTTATTTCTCTCCAGAATTGTCCTCCCAGCAGCTTTAGACAGTGTCCTCTAGTGGTTTTGTTACTGCAAATGCTGAAGAGACACCCAGATTTCACTTTGTTTATACTAGTGAGGTATTTAAATACTTCAGTCATGTCTCCCCTCTCCTTTCTATCCTCGGAGGAGTACATGTTAAGGTCTCTGACACTGTCTTCTTACAACCCACCCTGCTGACCCTGGATCATTTTAGTTGCCCTCCTTTGGACCGTTTTAGAGGACTGATGTCTTTTCTTAGGTGCAGGCACCAGTACTGCACACTGTACTCGAGTGTAGAGTCACCAGGGATCTGTACAGTGGCAGAATGACCTTTGTCTGCCTGCTAGTTATTCCTCTGGCTATGCAGCCCAACATTCTACCTGCCTTGGCTGCTGCCTTCCTGCCCTGTGCAGTGTTTTGAGCCACTTGTGATGATCACACCAAAATCTTTCTCCTCTTCTTACCTAGTAAACTGCACACCACTCAGACAATATTCGTTTTTTTAGGTTCTTAACCCTCAAGTGCATGACTTTGCACTTTTTGGCACCGAACCCCAGTTGCCAAATATCTGACCACTTCTCAAGACTGGCTGGATCTTTCCTGAGCTCTTGTATTCCCTCCTCTGTGCCCACCCTCCCAGAGAGTTTGGTGTTCAGGCAGATCTTTCCCTTTACTCCATCTGTTATGTCACTAATAAATGAATTAAACAGCACCAATCCAAGCACCGAAGACTGTGGGACCTGCTAGTGACTGCTCTAGCCCCTGAGAATTCCCTCCTGATCACTACCCTCTGACTCCTGTCCTGCAATCATTTTTTTACCCAGAGCTTTAGCTTTCCTCCTATCCCCAGATCCTTCAACTTCCTGATTAATCTCCTGTGGGGAACAGAGTTAAGGCCTTACTAAATCCAGATACAGGATGTCCACAGTCTGGCCCTTATCCACTGTTTTGGTCATCAGAGAAATCAATCAGGTTTGTATGGCAGGATCACCCCACCGCAAACCCATGCTGTCTCTCATCCTGGAGACTATTCTCATCTAGAGGGCACACCAGTCATTCCTTTAGTATGGTCTCCATGAGTTTTCCTACTATCGGGTCAGATTGACTGGCGCACCAGTCTACCAGAGTCTCCCTCGGCCCACTTTTGTGGAAGCCTTGCATAAGCTGTTCTCCATTCTAAGGGTACCTGCCCATGACCACTGAGCTGTTAAACAAGTCTGTCAGGGGACCGGCTAGCACATCTGGTAATTCCCTCACCACCCTTGGAAGTATATCATCCAGACTCAGGGACTTGTACACTTTCAGGGCTCTCAGATCTTTCCTTTCCTTTTTCTGTCCTCACCAATATCCCCATCAGTGATGCTTTCTACCTCATTGTCCACCCCTTTCTTCTCCAAGGTATCAAGCCATCATTCTCCCTGATGAAGACTAAGCAAAAAATACTTCTTTAGTACTTCTTCCTTCTCTTCACTACTCCTCCCCCCTTTTCCACTTGACATTCCCATCCTTCATATCACTTTTCTCCCTGATATATTTGAAGACAGCCTTCTCTCCTACTTTTTACCCCCTCCACCAGTTGAAGCTCCTTTCTGGCCTTGGCCAGCCAGACTGCTCTGCCTGCACCCTAGCCTTAACACTATACTCCTCCCTGTCCTCCTCCCTCTGGGTCCTTTTGGATTTCTTGAAAAATGACCTTTTGTTCCTCGCTGTCTTAGCTACCTTCCTATCAAACCGGTTAGACTTTTTGGCCTTGGACTTTTTACTTTTGCACACTTGTTAGTGGCTTCTACAAGCACTCCCTTGATTATGGCCCATCTCTGGTTCACTTCCATCTCTTTTTTGATACTAGCAAGGTGCTCACTTAGAATCTCTCCCATCCTGTTGTAGTCCGCCTTTCTAAAAGCTGATACTCTTGTTTTGGCATCATTTATACATACATATATACATACACAGTAGCCAGCAGAATAGGTCCAGCAGGCTATCAGATCTGCCTGTCACAGTTCACTGCTGATGCACAGTGACTGCATTCCTCCCCCCATCACCCTCCCCCTGGATGCACCGCTTGCTCTTCCCTCGGGCACCCCTGACCTCACTTTTCCCCTGCATATATCCCAGTCCCTCTTGAATGCATCTGTGTTATTCACATCTACCAGCTTTCCCGGCAGGGCATTCCAGAGCTCCACCACCCTGTCTGTGAAGAAGTGTCCCCTAGCAACCCTCCTATAATGACCTCCCTCCAACTTGCTGGCCCCACCTCCCTTAATTTAAACAGGTCCTCTACTCTACCTCCGTTGAGTCCATTCAGGTACTTGCAGGTCTTGATCATGTCTCCTCTGTCCCTCCTGTCCTCCAGAGAGTACAGGTTCAGCTCCCTAAGCCTTCCGCATAGGACAGCCCCTCCATGCCAATGATCATTTTTGTCGTTCTTCTCTGCACCTTCTCCAGCAGATTAATATCTCTCCTAAGATGTGGCCACAAGAACTGCCCACAATACTCCAGGTATGGCCTCACCAGAGCAGTATACAAGGGCAGCATAACCTCCCTGCTCCTAGACGAAATCCCCCTGGCTATACACCCAAGTATCCTGTTTGCCTTAGCTGCTGCCCTTCTGCACTGCTCTGAGTGGTTCCCCATCATCAATCATCACACCCAGGTCTTTTACTACCATCATGACTGCCAGACGTATCCCTATCAAATGGTAGACACACTCAGGATTCTAAGCCCCTAGGTGCAGAATGTTGCACTTATGGGCACTGAACAACTGCCACGTGTGGGCCCAGTCTTCCAGCCTGGCCAGGTCATCCTGAATTGTCTTCAAGCCTTCCTCACCATCCACCACTGCCCCCACCTTAGCATCATCAGCAAACAGACTTAGCCTGTTACTAATAACCTCCCCAATGTCTGCAATGTAAGCATTCAATAGGATAGGCCCCAATACTATCTCACTTTATCTCACTATCCATATCCAGATGCATCCACACTTTGTTGTGGTCACTCCCACCCAGGGGTTCCTCCACTCTCACCTCCCAAACACGAGTTCCATTTTTTAGCACTAGGTCCAGGATAGCTGTCTCCTTGGTGGGCTCCATAACACATTGTATCAGGAACCCACTCTAAAATGCATCCAACATAACCTGTGAGCTGATATAGTTAGTAGCAAGGATCGTCCAATCTACACTAGGCAGACTGAAGTCCCCCCTTAATCACCACCTCCCCTTGCTCACTTGCTCACCATCTCTACTGTTTTGGACCCCAACTCCCCATCTCTCTCTCTTCTTCCGGGTTTGGCAGTCTGTACACCACCCCCAGCCTAAGTTTTTTCCCTTTTGTGGATTGTATCTGCACCCCCAAAACCTCAGCCCCCCCCAGTCTCTTCTTCCCTTGTAAAGATTATTCTCTCCCTTACATACGGTGCAACTCCCCTACCTCTCCCCACCCCACTATCCCTTCTATACAGTTTGTATCTGGGGATGGAGAGGTCCTAGTCATGGTTCAACAAGGCCTAAGTCTCTGTGATGATTAAAAACAAATACTACTGAATGCACCACATAAAGCCATTTTTCAACCCTACCCCCAACTCCAACCCCTGCCACTGGTGGCAACATTCTCTCCCTTCCATGTTAAAAAAGGTCCATCACTTCCAGCCCCATGGGGGCCTGGGGGTGCCACTACACAACCAGGGGCCCCAGAGGGGGTGAGGGTGCCCCCTCCTTGCCCACCTCTAGCTCTGCTTGTGGGCAAATGTCATCCTATAAAGGGGCCAGTCTGCTTTCCTCTCTTCAGCTCTGTTTTCTGGAGTAGCATCAATGCATTCCTCTAGGAGCCACATAGCTCTGTACACCACAACCTGTCTCCCATGGTGTAAATATCTCTATTTGCCACCTCCTGCACAGCACTGACAGCCAGCCAAATAATGGGATAAACAATCCCTCCCCCAACCTAGGGAGGAGCTTGATTTATTAGATGCTTAATCCTTTCCTGCTGGCATATGCTTCTGATGCCCCGGGCTCTGGTGTAAACTGGAGTTGCCAGCATGCTGAATGATCTCCAATTATTTCATGCCATGTAGCCACTGCAATTATTGCATCTCTTATGTTTATTCTGTTTCTATTATGACCAACAGTCCCCTGTCGAAAAAAGAGGTCCATGTACTCTACCTTCAAGACACACCTAGAAACAAGTCATTCCTGGTCACAAATCACACATAAACAAATACCAGTACCTCCACCAGCTCTATGTATCTCTTTCTATTTCTGTTCCATATTATTTTCTGAAGGAACAAAATTAATTACCCTTTGGAGCATGAATATCAGCCACAGCATTTACTGATTGCCAATAGCTTTCTTCTAGAGTCTCAAAATCTGTGTCAAGTTCTCCATCCTACAGCCTCACAAACTGCATTGGGTTCTCCATCATACAGTGCTACAATCTGTGTTGGATTCTCCATCCTACATTCTCACAATCTGTGTCAGGTTCTCCATCCTACAGTGTCACAATCTGTCTGAGGTACTCCATCCTACAGTCTCACAATCTGTGTCAGTTTCTCCATCCCACAGTCTCACAAACTGTGTGAGGTTCGCCATCCTACAATCTCACAATCTGTGTAAGGTTCTCCATCCTTACAGTTTCACCATCTGTGTCAGGTTCTCCATCCCACAGTCTCACAGTCTGTGTGAGGTTCACCATCCTACCATCTCACAATCTGTGTCAGGTTCTCCAGCCTACAGTCTCACAATCTGTGTGAGGTTCTTCATCCTACAGTCTCACAATCTGTGTTGGGTTCTCCAGCCTGCAGTCTCACAATATGTGTGAGGTCTGCCATCATACAGTCTCACAATCTGTGTGAGGTATTCCATCCTACAGTCTCACAATCTGTGTCAGGTTCACCACCCTACAGTCTCACAATCTGTGTCAGGTTCTCCATCCTACAATGTAACTGATTATTTGGAATTGCTACTAAAGCAAGGTAACTTACAAAAATGTCCAAATTGTAATATGTTTAGCATGGGGATTACATTAACACAAATGTGTAGCAAATACAGTAGACCAGATGCTTTACAATTAGAAGTTGATATATTGAAAACAGAACTACACAATGTTCTTGAAATAAATAAGTTAGAAAAAATGGTACACTCAATTGAAAATGACACCCTCGCTTGTAACACAGCGCTTCATGATAAAAGAAGATGACAACAGGAAACTGAGGAAAATGATACAGGTTCTTCCTCTATTGAACGAAAAGCAAAAAAAAAAGTTACAAAGTTGAAGATGATGGGTGGAGCAAGGTCACTTATAGAAATCATAAAGCCTGCAAAAGGGCCTTAAAATTTCAAACAAATATGATAGATAATAGATATGCTACTCTTGATACAGAAAATGAATCTGGAATAAATCCTCCAGCTACAGGAAAGGTGAACAGTAATAATCCCCCCATTGCCATAAACAAGTCTAATAGTAATACAACGGGGCAGTTTCCTGAACCAAGCTATGAGACTAAACTATTAAAGATTGTTATAGGCGATTCCATCATTAAATACACAGGTGGATAGTGTGACGTAGACAGCCCGTTCTGAGTGTTGTATAATATTTTTTTATATAAAATATATTAATGGCTGCTCTAGGAATGACCTCTCATCTCCCCAGATTTCAGCTCACAGTTGCAGGCCAAGAGAACTGCTGACAGCATGTATCACACACTCAGTTTTTAGAGACAATGTGTTACTTGGAAGACTTTAATCAAGGTTCCTGTTTCTCAGAGTTAATTACAGACTGGTTTAAGTTAACTTTGTTAAGCGGGAAATCATAAAAAAGGTTTATGACGTTGAAGAGAAAACCCAGGTTATTACACAGGAGTGAGGCTGTAGATGCTCCTATGAGCCTGTGTGAGGAGGAGGCAGCATGGATCAAAAGAGATGTCATTTGAAACATGAGTCATGCTGAAGGATTGCAAAACTGACACTTTGAAAAGACTACTGTTTTATTTTTATTAGATATATTTTAAAATATAATCTGACAGAGGAGGAGCTAGCCGACCTCATCCAAAAAGAGGTTGGCAAATACAGCTTGAAAAGATTATTCTGTTTCACTACAGGGACACTCTTTTATCTGACGCTGACCAAGAAAACATCTGAGCACTGTAAACTGGTATTTAGAAAGCTAGACCAATCTAAATACCGTAAGTAGGAATTGCACTATTTTAAGCCTTGTTTTGTTTAAGGATATGTATGTTTTTGTGATAAGAGTTCTGTATATTACTGTTTACTATTTTACCTTTTGTTTAGTAAAGATATATTTTTAAAAATATAACTTGCCTGGTGTGCCTTGAAACGTTTCTTTGGTTTTAAGTGAAGTTAGATAGTTTTAAAGCTGACAATGGTGCATGAGTTTATGGGTGCACCAAACTGGGAAACAGAGTTTCTCTGGGTCTTACATAGAGTTCAAAAAGGGTTCATTTTGTAATACCTGGTTAGGTGCCCATAGGCAAAGATATCTGGCCCCACCCCGAAGACAGAATTATCTGAGCCTGACAATTGGGTATGCTAACAAGAGGTTAACAAGTATTGAATCCCTCCAGAACTTGGGACTAAGGTAACTCGAATCCACAAAACAGACAAGAATGCTACCTTGACTGTTACACTGTTCACAAGACTGCGCTTAGAGGTTGGCACTTTGGGAGTAGAGGGCTGACCTGCTGAGCAAATCTGTGACAGATTGGTTGACAGCGGTGGTATTCATTTTGGTATCACAAGCTTATCATTCTGTGTCAGCTGAGACTGTAGGCTCTCTTACAAAGAAAGAAAAAGGCAGAGTTTTATTTTAGAAAGGAAACAGAACTATATATTACTTGGCTTACAGTCGAGTTCCTACCCATTTTATTTTTTTCTAAAGTGCAAAGCCAGAGTAGCAGTAGTTAGGAAAGATGGCATCCTACTACAGCAGGCACACTGTAGAACAGTTAAAACAGTTGTACAAGGACAGAGGAGTCTTGTTTAAGGTGAAAGCCAGTAAGCAGATCCTCATAGAGGCCCTGACACTAGCAGATACCCAGAGCAGGAAGTCACAGGCCATGACTGAAAGGGACCAGACCTCGAGTGTGGCAGAACTTGCGGCCAGTGAGGGGTCCTGAGCTGATGAGAAGGACAGCAGGGCCACTGTCAGTGAAGGGCTACAGCAGCAGGGGATGGTCACCAGTATTCTGAATCCAGAGGTACTCAAACTGCAAACTGAGTTGTGCAGGATGGAACTGGATGTAGACAACAGAGGGAGGCAGACCATGAGGAGCATGAGCGCCAGTGAGCTGCAGAGGAGAGGAGAGAGCAAGAATGCAGAGAGGCATAGGAGAGGAGAGGAGCGCCAGTAGCAACACGAAATGGAGAAGCTACGACTCCGACCAGTGACACCAGAGCAGGTAAGTGGCTTGGGTTTAACTGGAACTGCAGGACTTGGTTACAAATTAAACTCCAAATTAATAGCTGAGTTTACGGAAGGGGAGAACATGGACGCCTTTTTAAATTCTTTTGACAAAGTTTGTATTCAGGCTAAAATTCCTAGAGAGTCCTGGAGCTTCCAACTATCCCCGCAACTTACCAGGAAAGCTTGAGATGCATTGGGTCAAATGGACAATGAAGAAAGCAATGATTACAGCAAGCTAAAAGCTGCACTGTTAAAAAATTTTTAATTAACTGCTGAATCATACAGAGCTAAATTCTGTAAGCTCAGGAGAAGCCCTGATATGAGCTACTAGGCGCTAGCCACGAAACAACGCCAGGTTTTTAAAATGTTGGTGGGAAGGAATTGAGGCAAATTCTGTTGATAAAATTGAAAATGTGATTTTATTAGAACAGTTTTATTGGGTATGCCCAGCAGAGCTAAAAACCTGGCTAGAGGACCGAGATCCAAAAACAGTGCAAGAGGCTGCTGAACTCTCAGACTGATATGCCAAGAGCAGACCTGCTCTGAGGATGAATGTGGAGGGTGTGGCAGTGCAGAAAGGGAAAAGCGTGCCTTCAGGGCAGCTAAAACCCTCACTGCCTCCACCGAAACCAGTTAGCCCCAGGTTTCCAAGAAAAGATTTCTCTGAAGTAAGAAATGCTTGTTGGTTATGTAAAGAAACTGAGCATATTGCCAGACAGTGCCCCAAAAAGGCAAGCCATAATACCCAACAGGGTGCTAGAAAAGAAGTGGGTTGTTTGTGTGTCCCTGAGACCATGCCAGTGAATATGAGGGAACATATGCACCCAGTAATAGTAAATGGTGTACAGATGCAGGGGTTAAGGGACACAGGGGCATCCCTGACATTGGTGAAAGGGGATCTAGTACAGCCTGGTCAGCTTATCCCAAACAAATACGTAACTGTACAAGGGTTTACTGGTGAAGGGAAAACATTGCCACTCGCTAGTGTTCTCCCGGACTGGGGTGATACAGGGGGAACTGTGCAACAGGTGGCTGTAGCCAACACATTAGCAGTGGATGTGATTCTGGGTAACAATCTCCAACAGGAGATGGTATGTGCTGTTACCCGTAGCCAAGCAGCAAGGGAAAATAGCAGTTCCTTGAACCCCACAGAAACCAGTGTGGAAACCATGGAGAGGCTGGTTCCCCAGCCTGTGTCTCCAGATGGGGAGACTGATAAAAAGGGGGTAGAAATTTCCCCAGTAGAGAGTGACCACACAGCTACGGAAGGTTACTCTGTAGAGGGAGGGGTGACCAATTGTCAGAGGGTTGGAATTGACGGTGATCCTGAGAGCCCTGATGCTAGTGCTAGGGACCCTAGTTTAGCAACTGAAGGGGATTTGTCCCATGCCTTGGGAAGGTGTGAGGGATTTGCAGCTGCTCAGAGAAGTGACCCGAGTTTAGAGAAGCTGAGGGCTTGGGCAGACTCGGAGGGCACACAGGGAGGTGACAGCAGACATGAGGTTTATTGGGAAAATGGACTGATGTATACACAGGCAGTACAGACAGAGGGACGGATGCTAGGCAGGCAGCTTGTCATTCCCCAGGGGTATCGTGAGCAGTTGCTCAAGATTGAACATGATATTCCCTTGTCTGGTCATCTTGGAATCACGCGCACGATGCAGCGGTTGGCCCAGAATTTCTACTGGCCCAACTTCACCCAGCAGGTGAAGGAGTATTGCAGGTCTTGTCACCGGTGTCAAGAAATAGGGAAGGTGGGCAAGAAAACCCAAGCCACCCTGATCCCCTTGCCCATGGTGGGGGAGCCATTCCAGAGGGTGGGAATGGATACTGTGGGGCCTTTAAATACCCCCAGCTCTTCAGGGAAGAGATTTATCATGACTGTGTTGGACTATGCCACCCGGTACCCAGAGGCAAGTGCCCTTTCCTCACCGACGACAGACAAAGTGGCAGATGCCTTGCTTGGGATTTTCTCCCATGTTGGGTTTCCACAGGAGGTAATCACTGATCGAGGGGGTTCCTTCATGTCGGACCTAATGAAATGTCTATGGAAGAAGTGTGGGGTGGTGCAGAGATGCACAACACCATATCATCCACAAGCCAATGGACTTGTGGAACGTTTCAATGGTACCCTAAAGTCAATGCTCCGGGCATTTGCTGAACAGCATGGGAGAGACTGGGAGAAATACCTTCCCCACTTGTTGTTTGCATACAGGGAGGTGCCCCAAGAGTTGACAGGATGTTCTCCCCTCGAACTCTTATATGGACGCCGGGTACATGGGCCCCTAGACTTGATCTGGGAGGACTTGGAAGGCAAGCATGCCACCCAGGGAACTCCCATTGTGGATTACATCCTAAGGTTTAGGGAAAGGCTGAAGGAGCTTATGGGGACAGCCCAAAGCAATCTGGCAGCTGCCCAACAGAAACAAAAGGTATGGTACAACCGCAGAGCCAGAGCTCGCTTATACATGGTGGGTCAGGAAGTCATGGTCCTTATTCCGGTCCAGAAAGACAAGCTGCAAGCTGAGTGGGCAGGGCCGTACAAAGTGGTTAGGAAGGTAAATGATGTAAACTACATTGTGGAGTTACCTGACCGTAGACAGACAGCAAGGATGTACCATGTCAACATGATGAAGCCATATACAAATAGGGCTGACATGGTGTTCGCAGTGTGTAGTCATAATGGGGAGGGGACGGACAAAGGAGACCCCCTTCTGGATCTGCTGGAAGAAAGTAAGCGGGAGTCCTCTGTGGAGGCAGTAAAATTGTCTCCCCAGCTGACCCCAGACCAGGTTCAGAAAGTAAGGGAGGTTTTAGCAGACTTTGCCCCCTTGTTTAGCGCCAAGCCTGGACTAACCCCCTTAGCAACACACAATGTGGAGACAGGGACACAGACACCCATACAGTGGACAGCATATAGGGTGTCAGAGGTGTCCAAAAGGACATTAGGAGGGAAGTGGAGAAGATGCTGGATTTAGGGGTAATCCAGAGATCCCACAACCCCTGGGCCTCACCCGTAGTCTTTGTGCCCAAGCCAGATGGCTCAAATCATTTCTGTGTGGACTATCATGGACTGAATGCAGTCACAAAGTCCGATGCCCACCCGATGCCCTGGACGGATGAACCCCTGGACAAGTTGGGAGGGGCAACCTACCTTACGACTATTGACCTGACCAAGGGGTATTGGCAGGTAGAATTGACAGACAGAGCTAGGGAGAGGTCAGCCTTCATCACTCCTATAGTCTTATTTGAGTTTAAAGTAAAGCCTTTCGGAATGAAGGATGCCCCGGCCACTTTCCAAAGGTTGGTGAACCAGGTGTTAAATGGTGCAGAGGAGTACGCCATGGCATACCTGGATGACATTGCCATCTTCAGTACCAGCTTGGAGGAACACCTTTCCCACCTTAGGGAAGTGCTGGGCAGGATACAGAGGGCCGGGCTCACTGTCAAAGCTGAGAAGTGCCAGGTGGCCATGGGGGAAGTGGCATATCTTGGGCATGTGGTAGACCGGGGACAGCTCCGTCCTAACCAAATAAAGATAGAGGTGATTCAGGCGTGGCTCAGACCTGAAACCCAGAAGCAGGTCAGGAGCTTTCTAGGGACAGCAAGGTACTACAGGAAATTTGTACCCAATTACAGTGCCCTGACTGCTCCCCATCTGACCTGACAAAGAAAAAAATGCCAAAGAAAATTACCTGGGGCCCAGCCTGTGAGGAAGCCTTTATCAGACTGAAGAACGAGGCACTGTGCAGTGCTCCTGTTTTGACAAGTCCAGACTATAGCAAAACCTTTATAGTTCAGATGGACACCTAAGACGTGGGTATTGGGGCAGTACTTAGCCAGATGTCTAGCCAAGGGACAGATCACCCGGTAGCATTCCTGAGTTGGAAGCTGCTCCCCAGGGAGCAAGCATACTCCACTTTGGAAAAGGAGTGTCATGCCATAGTGTGGGCCCTGAAGAAATTAGAGCCATACTTGTATGGGCAGCATTTTGTGGTGCAGACTGACCACAACCCCCTGGTTTGGCTGACACAGATGGGAAAGAGCAATGGCAGACTACTAAGATGGAGTCTTGCTTTACATGGGTATGATCTAAAAATCGTACATAGGGCTGGAGCGAAGAACAAAAACTCTGATGGGCTGTCTAGGGTCTATGAGGAGTGAACTGATTTGGGAAGCTCATCCTATGTAGGGGATAGATCCCCCAAATTCAGTCCCCCCCCCCAGATTTCAGCTCACAGTTGCAGGCCAAGAGAACTACTGACAGCATATATCACACACTCAGTTTTTAGAGACAATGTGTTACTTGGAAGACTTTAATCAAGGGTCCTGTTTCTCAGAGTTAATTACAGACTGGTTTAAGTTAACTTTGTTAAGTGGGAAATCATAAAAAAGGTTTATGACGTTGAAGAGAAAACCCAGGTTATTACACAGGAGTGAGGCTATAGATGCTCCTATGAGCCTGTGTGAGGAGGAGGCAGCATGGATCAAAAGAGATGTCATTTGAAACATGAGTCATGCTGAAGGATTGCAAAACTGACACTTTGAAAAGACTACTGTTTTATTTTTATTAGATATATTTTAAAATATAATCTGACAGAGGAGGAGCTAGCTGACCTCATCCAAAAAGGGGTTGGCAAATACAGCTTGAAAAGATTATTCTGTTTCACTAGAGGGACACTCTTTTATCTGACGCTGACCAAGAAAACATCTGAGCACTGCAAACTGGTATTTAGAAAGCTAGACCAATCTAAATACTGTAAGTAGGAATTGCACTGTTTTAAGCCTTGTTTTGTTTAAGGATATGTATGTTTTTGTGATAAGAGTTCTGTATATTACTGTTTACTATTTTACCTTTTGTTTAGTAAAGATATATTTTTAAAAATATAACTTGTCTGGTGTGCCTTGAAACATTTCTTTGGTTTTAAGTGAAGTTAGATAGTTTTAAAGCTGACACGGTGCATGAGTTTATGGGTGTACCAAACTGGGAAACAGTTAGAGTTTCTCTGGGTCTTACACAGAGTTCAAAAAGGGTTCATTTTGTAATACCTGGTTAGGTGCCCATAGGCAAAGATATCTGCCCCCTCCCCCGAAGACTGAATTATCTGAGCCTGACAATTGGGTATCCTAACAAGAGGTTAACAAGTTTGAATCCCTCCAGAACTTGGGACTAAGGTAACTCGAATCCACAAAACAGACAAGAGGGCTACCTTGACTGTTACACTGTTCACAAGACTGCGCTCATAGGTTGGCACTTTGGGAGTAGAGGGCTGACCTGCTGAGCGAACCTGTGACAGATATGTTTGCAGAAAAGACAACTGACTAACATCGTAACTCATTTACCAGGAGCCAAATTTGGAGAAGTTAATGCAAGTATTGATAAGTTACACTTTCCAAAAAAAATAAACTCATCTATCATCATTTACGTGGGTACAAATGCTGTAGGGAGGTACCATGAAAAGGACTTCTGCTCTGGTGTATTGAATTTAGGGAGGAAATTTAAAAATTAGGGTCACGAGGTAGCCTTGTCTGAAATTTTGCCTGTCCCAAGAGCACATCCTAAGAAAAATAAAACAATATCCAGAATAAACTCCAGACTAATAAATTGGTGCCAATACAAAGATATCTGTCTGATAAGAAACTGGGACTCATTTATTAACAAGAAATAATTATTTTCAAAGAACGAACTCCACCTAAACAAACTAGGAACAAAAACTCTTGGTATAAACTTCGAACAGTGTTTTGATGCATTCAATTTAAACTTGCAAACATGGGGGAAAATAGTACTAAAACACAAGTTGTGACTGATAAATTAAATGGCAAACAAATGCCAAAAAATAAGGAAGAACTTAAGTTCATGATGTTGAATACTAGATGTTTAACCAATAAAGTTGATGAGCTTGAGATGTGTATTGCATTACAGGATATTTCCATAACCACTATCACAGAAATCTGGTGGGATAGCAAAGCATCTTGGGATTTCAAGATGCCAGGGTATAATGTTTTTAAATGTAATTTTGCCTCCAGAAAAGGAGGTGGAGTTCCACTGATTAGTAACAATAAAATCAATTCTGTGGATATTACTGACAATGTGAAATCACTTACTAAATTCTGAATGTGTGGATTTAAGGATGTTCCCCAGGCACTCTGACCATTGTGAGCCTGTAGCTTAATGGTGAGAGTGCTGGAATGGCATACCACAGGTCTGAGGTTCATTTTCCAGTGGGCCACACTTTTTCTTTCTCATTTCCATCCTTGATTTAAAAATATGCCTTGCAGGGGCTTAACTGCACTGAGAGAAGTGGTCTGTTTGTATTACTAAATACTGAAACACTTTGAGTCAAACTAATTCTGTTCCATACTGAGTCACTGCTGCTTGGAATCTACTACCACCCTCATGACTGCCCTAGAGAGATCTATGAAGTTATCTTCTCAGAAATCAAACAGGCTGGTGAACAGGGAGATGTTATCATCATGCGTGAATTTAATATGGGGGACATAAACTGGAAAAATTATTCAGCACCTAGTCTAAATAGCAAAGAACTGCTATCCTTGTGTGAGCATCTCCACTTAAAACAACTAGTGTCAACACCAACTAGGGGTAAAAAGATTCTTGACCTAGTACTAAGCACTGATAGCTTATTAAAAAAAAATTGTTCCATTAGTTCACCATTGGGTAATAGTGACTACAACTCTATTATGTTTAACCACTCCAGAATCCTTATCCCCAGCCATGGGAAGACAAAAGTATTTCTATATGGAAAGGCAAATGTAAAGAAAATCAAACAACACTTTAACATAATAGACTGGAATAAGGAATTTCAACAGAGATCAATTCAAAATTATTGGGAATTTATGAAAAACAGCATAGTCACTTTGTGTAACAAATATATACCTTCTAAGTATAAATACACAAACAAAAACCATTATCCTAAATTGATGAATAAAACTGTTAAACGGTTACTAAAAAACAAGAACAAAAAATACTGTGATTTTCTTAAACAAAAAGCAAGTTTGTCTTGGGATGTATATATGGCTGTACATAAAAGTGCACAAATAAAATTAGAAAAGCAAATAGAGATTGGGAGTATCCACTAGCTGCTACTGCCAATAAAGAAAATAGTAAATCATTTCATGCTTACATTAATTCGCTAAAAAAAAAAATCAGTCAGTAAAGTTGGTCCTATAATGCACAATAGTAAGTAAAGAAAGTAAAACTTTTTTTTAAAGCGCTTTTCATAGCCAAAGCACTGTACAAACACATTAAAACAAACAGTTAAATTAAATTAAGCAGTCATATTTAAAATCATTCACAATAAAGAAACAAATAAGTTTTGAGCTCAGATTTAAAACTTGAGACAGCCAGGCATTCTCTTATCCGATGAGGTAGAGAATTCCACAGGGACAGGCAGCATAAGAAAATGCACGTGCTCCAGATGTCTTTAACCGAACCCTGGGAATCTCTAGCAATCCCTCATCGGCAGATCAGAGTGAGCAGGAGGGGCAGTAGGGAGTAAAAAGATCTTGCAAGTACTGGGGTCCCAGTTCATGTAGGGCTTTATAGGTCAGCAACCGACCTTAAAGGTGATCCGCTACTGAACTGGCAGCCAGTGCAGTCTGCGCAGCAGAGGCATAATATGACTAGACCTAGACGTACCAGTCAGAAGCCTAGCTGCCGCATTCTGCACTAGCTGCAAGCAGTGGATATCAACCCCTGGGGAATTAATTCATGACCTAGACAAAATGGCAAACATATTTATTAGCAATTTTTGTGGGATATACGGTCCAGAACATAGGGTCACTGCATCCCTTGATGAACATATAAATACAAATGTTTCTTTTTCAGTTTAACAAATAAATAACATATTGAAAAAAACAAAAGTGGGAAAAACAAGTCTGGGACCTGACACAGTAACAGGACATATGTTATACTTGCTATCTGAAAATCTGGTATATCCACTAAACCTATTATTTGAGGGATGCTGAAAAAATGATTTTGTGCACTCTGATTGTAAACTAGCACGTCATTCCTATTTATAAAAAAGGCTCTAAGCATGAATGTGGCAGCTACGGACCTCATCTGTTTGTAAGATCTTATGAAGTTTTATTAAAGAGGAACTTACACCTATGATAAACAATACTGATGTAGAGCAATATGGGTTTAGGCAAGGATGAAGCTGTCTTAAATTGAATGTGCTTCTATGAAAATGTTAGCTGTCTGTTAGAGAAAAAGATCCCATGTGATGTTGTTTTTCTTGATTTTAGCAAGGCCTTTGATTTGATGCCTCACTGGGCTGTCCTAGAAAAATTAAAGAAATGAAACATTGATATGGCCATTGTTAGGTGGACTGGTGGCTGGTTGTCAGCCAGAACACAGAGGGTGATGATAAATGGTCTTTTATCCACTGTGGGAAAAGTGATTAGTGGTGTCCTGCAGGCTTCTGTTTTGGGCCCCTCCCTCTTAAGTCTTCATTGCTGATATGACAAAAACATCTTATCCCCCACTATAAAATTTGCTGATGATGCCAAAATAGGTGGACCCTGTAAATCAGTTGAACAGATGGAACAAATTCAAAGTGACCTGGCTAAGATATCAACATGGGTCAGCATATGGGGTATGAAGCTAAACACAGACAAGTGTAAAATTATGCACTTGGGCACACAAAACCCTAGAGCTCCTTTATATACCTGACTATAATTGTATTGCTAAGAACTGTACAAATTGATTCCTAGTAACTACCTGTTAGCCTTCACTGTTATCTGTAATCTGCGTAACTGTGTACCTTGTTGAATTACTCACTAATGTCTGTTCTGTTTTAATTTCTGTGACGTGGAACCTTTGTAAAGGAGTCTCTGACTCAAAGGTATTTCTGAATACTCAATAAATAAATAAAAATAAAATGTATTGGGTGGGGAAACCCTTTGTACTACAGAAAATGAAAAAAACATATATATATTTTTATATCACAAAATCTAAGTAATACAAAGCAGGTAAACAAAGCAATAAGCAAAACTAATAAAATTATTTGGTCAATTAGGTGAAATATAAACTCCAGACTCTAAGCTATTAATGCCACTGTTTTGGTCATATGTCAGACCTCAACCTAAGTACACTGCTCAGTTACGGTGCTCCTTCAGAAAATCAAATTGTGTACAGCTGGAAAAAGCCCACCAGAGATATACAATACACATCTCTGGACTCCAGAATAAATCATATGAGGACATGCTGGAAACATTAAATCTTATGTTGTTAGAGACAAGAAGATTAAGGGGAGATTTACTCTTATTTTTTGATATCATTAATGACCCCTTTCTCATGTCTGAACTAGGAACAGAGTTCAGGAATAATTCAAGGGATACCAGAGGTCATCCATTACATATCGCAGGGAAAAAAAATTAACACTTTAAAATGAAAATATTTTTACACAATCAGGGTAGCAAACCCTTGGAATGAATTGCCTCTAGAGGTGGTTATCAGTAGAACCAAGGATGAATTTAAAAAATGTCTGGACATTTATATTCTCTCTGGTTGATGACTACTATATTATTCCTTGTAAATATAAAGGGGCACCTATGGGCTACTATGCCTTCTCACTCCTTACTCTACTCAGAATGTTCCTTAGTACAGTCTCACAGTCGGTGTGAGGTACTCCATCCTACAGTCTTACAATCTGTGTGAGGTTCTCCATCCTTCAAGTCTCACAATCTGTGTCAGGTACTCCATCCTACAGTCTCACAATCTGTGTAAGATTCTCCACCCTACAGTCTCACAATCTGTGTTGGATTCTCCATCTTACAGTCTCACAATCTCTATCCAGTTTTCAATCTTACAATCGCACAATCTGTGTGAGGTTCTTCATCCTACAGTCTCTCAATCTGTGTCAGATGCTCCATCCTACAGTCTCACAATCTGTGTAAGGTTCACCATCCTACAGTCTCACAATCTGTGTCGGGTGCTCCATCCTGCAGTCTCACAATCTGTATCTGGCTCTCCATCCTACAATCTCACAATTTGTGTGAGGCTTTCCATCCTACAGTCTCATGATCTGTGTCAGGTTCTCCACCGTACAGTGTCACAATCTGTATCAGAGTCTCCATCCTACAGTCTCGCAATCTGTGTCAGGTGCTCCATCCTACAGTCTCACACTCTGGGTGAAGTTCCACTTCTGATAGATCTTATTCACCATGTCTCACTGTCGCTTTCTGGCTGGAGGAATGCATTTGTTTGCTGCAGGGACCAGAACAGAAAACAAGATTTGTGTACACTTTCATTACTGTTTCTTATGAAAAGGCTCCCAGTGACAGATTCTCTGGTCAATTGCCTTTTTTTATTCCTAAAATCTACTCTCAATCTTCCAACTTTTCCTAATATGTTTTCAAGATTACTACATGCTCAGCATGTGGGTGTTGTCAACATAGTGAGGTGTCAGCAAGGCACAGCATGACTCAGTTGGTAGCACATGTGCCTCAGGGCCAGAAAGTCATGGGTTCCAGTCTCACACTGAGACCTGAGCTAATACCATAGACAATGGCACCCAAGTGCAACATTGGTGGGGTTATACTGTTGGGTTGTGATAACTTTAGGATAAGATATTAATAGCTTCAGCCCCATTCAATGGATTTGCATGAAATCTTTCTTGCATGGTCTGGGGGGAAAAGTCTCTTGATGTTCCAAGTGTTTTTTTCAGTCAGAAGTGCAGATTCTGAGATCCGTACAGTGCATTTTTAGGGGAAAAAAGCAGGGTTTTTTTTTTGTTTTGTTTTTTTTTTGCTTTTTTTGCTCTCTGCCTGGCACCCAGACAGTTTGGACTTTTGGTTTAAAATCTTCAGAGGAGAAAGGGCTGGCCCTCAGAATAGTGCCTTTCATTAGTTTTGGTGAAACAATGTTAATCCGTTCCCAGGTTATAAGGATTTGAAATTTTGGTTCTGAGCATGCTCAGTAGGGTCTTTTGTATAGATGTTTGATACCCTACTGAGCATGATCAGAACCAACATTTCAAATCCTTATAACTTGGGAATGAATTCATAATGTTTTTCACCAAACTGTTGAAAGGCACCATTCTGAGACAAACCCTTTCTACCCTGAAAATTTCAGACCAAAATTCCAAACTGGGCTGTGTATTAAAGTGGCATGATAGCACCACTATAGTTAGGGTTGCGTAGGGTGTTGGATGTTAAACCCCAAATTTTGTGCCTTAATAGCTTAGCCCCTGTTCAATGGAATTGCATGAAATGTTGCATGTGTGGTTTGTGGGGTAAATCTCTTGATGAGCCAACTTTCATTCTGAGTGCATGTGTGAAAAAAAATATTTTTCAGGGCATTTTGCTGTTTTCTTTGTCCACCTCTAGCACCCAGATGGTTTAGAAATTTGGTCTGAAGTTTTCACAGCAGCAAGCACTTGGCCCATCAATGTGCCATTTGCTAGTTTTGTGAACAAATATTAATCCATTCCGAAGTAATTGATTTTTAAAATTTCAGTTCTGAGCATGCTCACAAAGCACTTTCAGGTTAGCTGCAGAGAAAGAAACAAGAATGGGATCATGTGAAAAAACATATTTTTTCGTATTAGCGAATCCTCTTTCTTGTGAAAAAAATCCTTTTTTGTATGCCATCTTGTTTTCAGTTTTTTTTTATAAAACAAATTTCCAAAAACCACATGAATGACATAGTACAGAGAGACCAATATAGGCATTTTGCTCTTCTGCACCTCATTATATGGATTCTGCAGTTGTTAGGTGGAAAAAATAACTCTGAAGTGTTTTCTTTTGTTATTCTCAATCCTTTCTCATGACTGGCTTCCCATTTTTTCACATGACGTTTCTCGTTCTCTGGGGGTGGGCAGAGCATATAACTCTGACGTAGAATGGGCTGTGCTGTTAATCTGTAAATATTTGCAAGATGTGATTGACCACATGCTGTATATCTGTCTACAGCCACGAGGTGCTGTCTCCCTCCCGCTCTCCAGCAAGCATCCATTTGTCTCTAGTTCATCAGGGCACAGCCAATTGCCAGGCAGTTACAACTACAGTTACAAGCACAAGCCTATGCTGAGGAGCAAGCCATGGGCACTGGGGATTATTTCTGCATGACACTGACATGAGGGGCATGCTGGGGCTTCCGACAGCAAGGTGGAAAGGAGCTCAAGCAGCCCTTACAGGTCTCCAAAGTAGGAGCGTTTCTTTAATTAAACCTGTACTAGCAGAGGCGGCACAGAACCAAGTTATCTATTGCCATTTTGGAATATAATTTCACTAGTGATTTTACTTTTTTCTCTACTTGTATGCCTAGAAACTCTGTGATACTTTCCAGAGCCCTCATGTTCTTTTTTCTCCCACTTAATCTTTTCATTGAGAATTTGAAATACAGAAAAAAAAACAAGAAAACCCAACAGAAAAAAAAACTAGTATAAGTGTAAACAAAAAAAGAAGAGTATATCATAAACATGAACAAGGAACAGTAGTGTAATGCTAACAAACTTTAGGGTAAAAGCGATTCACTAGAAAAATCATTGTATTACTGTTACATATTTATGCATTTATGTTCTAAAACATACAATTAGTTGGTAGGAAAGCACTTACAAATCACAAAATGCATATATACCAGTGCCTTTTACAGTTGCATCATGCTTGTCGATGTCTGGGTGCATTTTGTGTGTTGCACTAAAACACAAACTTTGGAATACAAAGTATGGTGCTGAAATTGCATACTCTTTTGAACTGGAAAAGAGACACATTAAAGAGTAGTGTTTTAAAGTACTACATGAACCCTTTGAGTGGCAGTGTCACTAATCTATATCCCTGCGATCGTGAAGTGGCGCATGAGGGAACATCTGAATCCAGCTGCCAAAATTCTTGTTGTATAAATAGTCCTGCCGCTAGGCATTGAACAGTGCCCAGCCAGCAGTTTTGTGCAATCAGCTGTTCCACACACCCACTGTGAATAGCCCACGATTGGTAGTGATGGTGGTGATGGCGTTGGGGGGGTGGTCCCACTTACCCTGTGGTTCCCGGCAGTTAGGGTCTCCCCTACCCTGTGGCATGCAGCATTTGTATTGTGGGGACTGGCCATTGTTTGTGCTTGACTGGCACTGAAGCCATTTGAAGTTGCTTTTCTCATTTTCAGTTTCAGGCATTTTTGTTTTACATCATTTTCTTTTGCTAAACTTCCAGCCTAAAAGGCACTGCTAAGTCCGTGAGTGTAGATTTTGGATTTGTTTGAGCACCATGTTATAAAAACAAATGACTTTTCCTCTTAACTGACCATTCTTATACTAGTGACTCAGCATTTTGTTAGTCGTGGTTCCCGACCACTAGTCATGTCTGCTTGCTTCGAAAGTGTGGGTCATAATTTTTTATCTGTACTGTGGATTTGAAGGGGACTGGGCTAAGTGGAAAACTGCACTGCAGTGGTCAAAATCTGACACCTAGTGATACTTTACATCAACAGCCACTGGGTAATTATATGGCCATGGCTCTCAAACACCCTGCCTCAAATAACAAGCTCTGGCAGAGCCACTATGACTGTGAATGCATTAATTAGATAAGGGTGTTTCATGGGCTTAAACATAAACAGTTATTTATTTATTTAAAAAATATCAGATTTACAAACCTTTGAGTCAGAGACTCATTTACAAAGGCACCTCATCGAAACTAATACAAAGACAGCACAGTTAAGAAGTCAAAAAACAATGACTCGGAGAGCAGACAGTTATAACAATCATTCACTCGAGATACATGGGTAGCAGTAGATAAATAGATTACATAGTTTAGGCACACAGGCACCACATCAAGAAGACCAAAGCAGTTCAAACAATATACAATAGCTAAAGCAAATAGACATCAGGAGTCAAAGAGAAGCCCAGAGTGTTCACACGAAGGCTGTTGCATATACACTAACTGAATCAAAGTACAGTACATTGAGAAAGGGCATATTTAAGCAATAAGGCATGACAGGGTGTGTGTTAGCATGTAATAATGTCACTCCTGGGGTGGGTTGAAGCATGAGGCGAAGCAAAGTGCTTCCGCCACCCCAGGAGTGACATTATTACAAGATAACACACACCCTGGAGTGCCTTATTGCAATTATACAATGGCTTGTTGTTATATAGAGAATAAAAAACACATTTTAAAGGATGTTTTTGTTAGTGTGGAAAATATTTCTTAAGAGAAAATGCAAGGAATGAGCCAAATCCAAAGCTACGGTGATGTTATTGTGTATTAACATCACTGTTTCAATGGGTCAGCAGCCAATCAGCTTCTTACATTTTTCCTTGCCACTGTATAATTAAAAATAATGCCACCTTCCATACTACACTTACCTATATGTTTTGCATTTTATTCTATGCACTGTTATAGCAATCAACTCAACCGAACCAGGCCTTCATATACATGAAGGTACTGTAACCTAACTGAAAACACTGCTGAGACAACTGTATGTTGTGACAAGGTGGAAGATAAACACAATGTTGAGACAAGTTTTTGAAGACTTTTGATGTGTTTAATTGTTTTTTTTAGAGACTGATATACAGTTCACACACAAAATGCATATAGTATAAAAGTTCATATGCCCAAATGTCAATGTAAATTTGACACATTGCATTACGAGCTGTTCTCTTGAAGGAAGATATTACTATATAAGGCCTAAAAATGGGCATCAGGTAAATGCAAACTGGGGTAGGTGTGTTATTGAGGGTATTGCATAGTTTATCTTTTATTGCTGCTCCACCGGATGAGCAATATTGGCACAAGCTGTCCAGATTTTACAGCTCTGGCCTGGGTCTGGTGATGTGGGTTTTACCCATACCCCACTGCATGTGGCTTAGTGATATACTGTATAGATGGCTACAAAGTCTAACCCATTGAAGGCTGAAGTTTCAGAAAACCATTATGCTAAAAATATCAAGACTCACCCCCCAGTCACAATTAATCCTCTACCAAAGTCATGCTTAAATACTGGTGCCTCTACATCCACGCCACTAAGCTTTTAATGCCAACATCAGGGTTTTAACTCTAAAAATTGATTAGCGTTTTGCTCATAAAAGTGCTAAAACTTTGTGAAAATTAATAGCTCTTGCTTCACTGTGTTTAACAAACACAGCACTTCTAGAAAATCTGTATAAATACTTTATGTACAGTTAGTATCGTCCCAAGAAAAAGAAAAAACTGCTAATCAATTATTTAAAACCCTGCAACATGCTTCTTTTTTCTGCTGCGGTGAGTTCCTTCATCTGTGAAGTCCCATTCTGCTTGTGGCAGCCCCCCCCCCCAAAAAAAAAATATCAGATTATTTATTTAAAAACATTTTGTTGAGAAATTTTTGTTTTAGTATATCCATGGTCAGGAAAAATGAATTTGTAAAATAAACCAAAATCCCCATTTATCAGTTCATTGAATCACAATACAGCATGTTATGAATTTTTCAGATTCTATGTGTAACCTACAATAAGTCAAACATAAATTAGACACACAGATGTCTGGCTATTTGCAAGAGAAGCAAATGCTATTATCATTCAGTTATAAACACCTATAGTCAAAAACTGCAAGTTAAGAAAATTCAGTAGAATATTAACACTAGCCCAGAACTGCCTGCCTAAAAATGAAGTTGGTATATTATTTGGAAAAAGGCAAAACAATTGGGTCTTTTGCTACAGTATGCAATGTCCTGCAAAGATGTTGGTGTCACATGGCTTCATGAGGTGCTGTGAGGTGCCTAAGGGAACTTGTTATGCAGAAAGTTCCAGGAGCACAGTCATAAAAACTGGAATAACAGGTTCCAAGGAGTAATTAACTCAAAAAGAATGTTAGAAAAAACAACCCCATTCATTCAGAGGTGTCAATGAATGTATTTGTTAACCATGCTGGTTTATCTTCTGCTTCCCTCATGGTAAAAATGTGAAAGTATATAAATGTTTAAGAAATACCTGCAAGTTGTCTATTTTCCTAGAAGTTGAATCCTTAAGCTGTAGTTTCAGACATTTCTTAGTGTTTCCTTTTAAGACATCAGGTGACTCTGATATCATTTATTCCAAGGGTTTTTAAGTCAATTTGAAGGCAATTTAAGTATCTTCTGTTCTCTTAGTCCTTAACAAAATGTAGGGACTCCACAGATTTGTTGTTCCTTGGTCCACACCCCAAACTCTAGTGAGTCTTCTTTCAGTATGATAGGTCCACCTCATGCCCCTCCCACATGAATAAAAAAAAGGTGGGATGGACCTTTTGGAGCTTCTTGGGTGGAGGTGGGGTGGACTTTACCCCCCAAAAAAAATGTTGCCTCCCACTACTCAGGTTCCAGTTCTTGTACCACCCATTTAAGAAAGAAAATAGTACCCTGCAACCATTGATTAACATGAAAGTGTATTTATTTAAGATGGGAAAACATTTCTTGGAGGAAGGTAAGGCAGAGGAGACTATTTACGTCTTCAGTCAGTTCCACGGACAGAAAACATGACATCACTCCTTTTGTACATGCAATACTCCTGTAGGCTTCACCCACAATCGTAAAAATGAAGGACACATGACCAAATCAGTTCATGACTCTGTTACAGTAAGCTGTTTAGTGATAAAAACATTTTCTGACAGAGAACTATACTTTTAAACTACTGTATGTATGATTATATTGTTCAAATTTTTACTCTTCAGTGGCAAAAAAGGCAAATTTAGGAGGGACAGAAAGTTTGTAATACACAATCAGGGACAGTTCAGAGGTATGTATACGGCCACATAAAACAAATGCATGCTAAAATACACTTATAATTGGCATCTTGACCTCAGGTCTTCAGAAAAATGATGGCTAGAACTAGTTTGGTTTTGTTGTTGTTGTGAGGCTGTGATTCCAGAGGAATGTAGCAATCTGAAGGGAATGGTTTTGGAACCATAAACCTGGAATCGAGTGCATTTAGGGGTAGCCAGGGGTTGCATTTGAGACAGCTATGATTTATTTGCAACCACTGTGATGTCACTTGTAACCTGCAAACCCCACCCCCCACCAACCAAGATTTCTCAAATGCTTCATTATATAAACTTTGGCAAGTGGGGTAACTTTGCAAGCATTATGAATCTGTGGAAATGAGGCTTTGCAACCCGTGTGATTCTTGTAAACTGCAGGCTTCCTGGAATGCGCAGAGAATCCCTCTAAATGTACAGGTTACAGTCTGGGTGGTTTGGGATGCATTATCCAGAACCATTTTGCTTGTTGCATTCTGGTTCCAGTTTTGGAACCATTCTCAAAACCTGATCAGTTGGACTTCTAATAATTTATAATCTTGAAAATGCAAACATTTTATTATCTAAGTGTGCATTTAATTTAACCCTTTTGTTTATTTGCAACTTAGATGGTAACACAGCACTTTTTTTTTTTCGTTCTTACATTTAATAACCATGTTATCTCCAACTCAACAAAAGTCAGCTGCATGGAACAGATCCAAATGCCTTTGATCATCAAAGAGCTTGCATGAAACACATGCAAAAGAACAGTTATGTAAGAACTTACCATAACAGTAGATCTTCGAGGGAATCTCTGTCATCAGGTCACACCTATGGAACTTGGCCATCAGGTATCAGGATCCCATGGAAGCTTTTCTGCAGCATTCTAGTAGGGGATGCCCTAACCAACATCATGCTCTGATGTAACAGCCCTATATTAGTGTGGTTGGCCAGGCCCCTCCTCAGTTCTTTCCTTAGCCAGAGGCCATATGAGACAGAAGTCCCACCAGGGACCCAAGGGGGGAGGGGGAAGGGGATGGGGAGAGAGAGAGAGAGAGAGAGAAAAGGTGCCCAGCTAATAAAAAGGCTGGAGCAACAGGACAGCAGAGCTGGGGGGGGGAGTTGAAGGGAGGGATGGCATGACCTGAAGACAGAGAATCCCTTGTAGATATACTGTTACGGTAAGTTCTTATATAACTGTTCTGTCTTCTTCAGGGATATCTCTGTTATCAGGTCACACCTATGGAATGAGTCCCAAGCAGTGCTAAGTGCAAAACAGTCTGGGTGGTAGAAGGCCAGAGGCCTAAGAAAGAAGGCCCTGAAGTAAAGCTAGACCAAAGCTGGTTCTTCTTCTGGAGGCAGTGTCCAGACTGTAGTGCTTGATGAAAGCGTGGACAGTACTCCAAGTGGCAGCAGTACAATTCTCAGCTGCTGAGACACCGCTAAAACAGGCAACAGAAGTGGCCATGCCGCTAGTGGAATGGCCCTTGACTACCCCAGGAAGTTCCTTACCGTACTTCCTGTAACAAAAAATTATACAGCTGACCAACCATTTGAACAAGCACTGTTTAGACACTGGAGCGCCCTCTCTACCAGGGGCAAAACAAATGAACAGAGGACTTTCTTCAGTCCTTAGTACGATGTGTATAGTACCTGAGAATTCTATGCACATCTAAAGTATGGAGCACTGCTTCCCCTGCATTGTCATGCTCTGGATAATAAACAGGCAGGTGGATAGATTGATTTAAAGTAAACTCAGACACCACCTTAGGAAGAAATTTAGGATTAGTATACAAAGAGACCTTGTCTTTGTGAAAAATCAAATAAGGCTACTCACATATGAGAGCCTCTAGCTCTGAAATTCTTCGAGCAGAAGTAATAACAACTAAAAATAACACTTTTCAAGATGGAAAGCATAGCTCGCAAGATGCACCTGGATCATAAGGAGGCAGGGTCAGCTTGTCTAGAACAAAATTTAGGTCCCAAGCCAGAACCAGATTACAGATAGGAGGCTTCAAGAGGAGAATTCCTTGCAGAAAAGTATGTGCCACATCCAACTGCGCCACAGAATAGCCATCAATGGGCACATGAAAAGCTGATATAGGTGACAGGTGCACTTTAAGAGAGGAGTATTTTGGGCCTACACAAGACAAGGTCAGGAGGTGCTCCTGAACCTGGTACACCAGACAAGTGAAACAGTCCAGGCAATGAGAAGCAGCCCAGATAGCAAACCGCTTCCACTTCATAGCGTAAATGGCCCAGTGGAAGGTTTTCTGGCAGTCACCAGGACATCAGCCACCTTCTGAGACACCCCAAAGTGAGCAATGGCTATGTCCTCAGGAGCCAAACATGCAGGTGGAGGGACTTGAGGTCTGGATGGACCATGGTCCCCTGTGCCTGTGTCAACAGGTCCCAGCAGAGGGGCAGGGAAACTGGAGGTTCTGCAGCCAACTGTTACAGTAATGGAAACCATATTTGTCAAGGCCAGCATGGAGCCACCAGAATTAGGGTGGCTCCCTCCATCTGTAGCTTAATGAGCACCACCTGAATCAGAGGAAAGGGTGGAAAGACATAAAGAAACCTCATCTTCCAGGAGAGGAACAACACGTCTTGCCAGAAAACTCCAGGCCCTGGATCTAGCAAGCAGAAACACTGTAGTTTTGCGTTGGATGGGAATGTAAAAAAGACCAACTCTAGATGATCCACCTATTGAACAGGTCTTCTACAACCAAGGTCAGCAGCTCCCCCTTGTGCATTCTGGACTGTGACCAGCTGAAGCTGTCTGCCAAGGTGTTTTGGATGCCTGGCACATGGATGACTGACAGTTCTAGACTGTGATCTAGAGCACAATACCAGACCCTCATGACCTCCAGGCATAGGGGGCAGGAGTGAGCCCCCCCCTTGCTTATTGATGTAACAGACCTCACTGAGGTTGTCCGACTGCACCAAAAATGGGCCTGGAGAGAGACGGTTCTGTAAGGCCTGCAAGGCAAACAGAACTGCCCTCATTTCTAGGATGTTTATATAGAGGCAGTTCTCCCACTGGGACCAGGTCCCCTGGGTCTGATAAGGGCCCAGGTGTGCTCCCCAACCCAGACCCAAAGCATCTGTGGTTAGGACTTGCTGAGTGGGTGGGGATAAGAAAGGGAGCCCCTTTTAAGAGATTGACTGGGTCCATCCACCACTGAAGCACCTTGCATACCGGGGATAAGGCAAGGACCAACTGATCTAGATCTTGGAATGTTGATCTCACTGGACTCTGAGGGTGCACTCCAGGATCCTCATGTGCAGCCTGCCCAAAGGGACTGTTACAATGGCTGTGGCCATTAAGCCTAGCAGCCTCAAGAACAGCCTGACTGGGACATACCGGTGCTGAGCCACAGCCTGGACCTGGACTATGAGGCAGTCTGCCCTGTCTTGTTGTAGGAAGGCCTTGCCCCGAGTAGAATCCAAGACTGCCCCTATGTACTGCAACCACTGGGACAGGGTCAGCACAGACTTGGTCAAACTGACAGTGATGCCCAAGGACTGGAACAACTGCAGGATCTGTTCTAGAGTCAGCAACAGTAGTTCCCTGGACTGGGCTTTCAGTAGCCAGTCGTCCAGATATGGGAACACATAAAAGCCTTCACGTCGGTGGGCCGCTGCCATAGCGGCTAAGCACTTGGTAAATAGCTGTGGTGCAGAGGATAAGCCAAAGAGCAACACTCTGAACTGATGATGTTCCCCCTGGAAAAGGAACCAAAGGTATCCACTGTGAGGGCAGCCAACCATGATATGCAGATAGGCATCTTGTATGTCCAGGGAGCACAGCCAGTTTCCCTGCTTGAGCAGAGAAAGGCGGCCTTGAGGTCTAGAATAGGCCTCAAGTCCCCGGTTGTTTTGGGAATCAGGAAGAACCAGGAGTAGGACCCATTGTTGCTCTGCTACCTGAGCACTGGTTCTATGGCCTGTCTGTGCAGCAAGGTGAGCACTTCCTCCCTGAGCACCACTGTGTGGTCTAGAGTATAAGAGGTGGGAGCTGGTAGAACATCTGGAGAAAGCTCTAGAGCATTACCTTGATTGATTATCAGAAAGATCCAAGCATCTGTGATAATAGTTTTCCATTGGGACAGATGGAGGAAGAACCAACCTCAGACCACCACCTCCTGGCTTGGAACAAGAGGAGGGGGTCTGGTAAGGAGTCAGGCTGAGGCAGATCCAGCAACCAAGGCCGCTCTACCTCCTCTGGGGTGCTTATTAGATGAGCCACAGGTGGAGGAGGGGGCAGGGCAGAGCTGGCCCTATGTTTGCCCTGGAGCTTGGTTCCAGAGCAAGGCTTGTGAGGGGCCTTACAAAACGAGGCCCTCAGTCTACTCCTAGGCTGGGTATGATAAAAGGAGTGTACAGACCTAATAACCCTGCCAGAGGCCTGAAGGTCGTTCATGATATCCTGCATATCAGGGTCGAAAATCTTGTGACCCACTGAAGGGGCATTTAACACCTTTTGCTGGATATCAGCAGTGAAGCCAGAGACTCTAAGCCAGGAGTGCCTTCTGAGGCAAATGCCGGAGGCAGCTGCCCTGGCTGTAGTATCAGCAATATCATAGGTGGCTCTGAGGAGATGCTTACTGACATCTTCTGAGGCCTGGAGAATTTTGAGAAGTTCTTGCCTCTGGAAACCCTCAGGAAGGGCCTGAGCAGCAGCTTTGCCCTTCTGCCAGAGAGTGTGTTGGTACTTAATCAAATGAGTCAAGTAGTTAGCAGTTCTAAGGCCTTGAGTGGCAGAGGCAAATGTCCTCTCACCCCAGTGGTCCAGCCTCCTGAATTCCCAGTGGGGGGGGTACAGTTACGTAAGAACTTACCGTAACAATAGATCTGTGGGGGATATCTTGCAGTAGGCCACACTTATGGAACTATAACCACCAGGCACTAGGAACACATGGAAATTTTTCTAGCTAGCAATCTACCAGGGTGCCGCCCACTCTGACATTATAGGCTAACGTCGGCCTATCCTATAAGAGTGGGTGGTTCCCACGCCCTCCTCAGTTTTCCTGCTGGAAATTATAAGCCACTTAGTCCCAACATAAATTAGGGGGCACCCACTTAGTCCCAACATAAATTAGGGGGCAAGGTTAACAATTATGACAACATGTCTTCTCTGAAGGAAGATTTGGAAAAATCTATACTTTGGGCCAAACAAAATGATATGCATTTTAATCAAGATAAATGTATGGTCGGCGGCCCGGTGGCGCTGAGGTTTGAGGTGCTGGACGCTACACCTTGCACCACGCCGGTGACCTGAGTTCGAGAATGGACTCAGGGTTGCCGGGGATCAGAGCAGGGGAGGAGGAGGAGGAGGATTGATTGTCCCGATGGATGCTCTCCTCCTCCTCCAGGAGTGGGACCTACGGGTGCTTCGTGCACACGATGCTCCGATGCCGGTGGAAGCACGGGCACTGGGGTATAGGCGGCTCTACGGAGTCGGGGAGAACGTCCGGGGCACTTGACAATGCCGTGCGTCAGCATGCTGTCTGTCTGAACGTCAGTCCTGCATGCCGACATCCTCAGGGGTAGAGGGACTAACAGGGAAGAAAATGGAAAAACACCCTCCCAACCCTAGATGACGACTGGTCCCACCCAGGATCTCCTACTCATGGGCAAGATGCCACTGTGCAGGCACTAAAATGGAGGAAAGAGGATCGAGGTAGGAGTTGACCGGGCACTTTAGGGGCAAGATACTGTGGGTGGGGATCCACTAAGGGGGAAATTGATCAAGTCTGAAGGAGTGGGGTGAGAGGGCAGTATAGATGGGATAAAAAAAGGAAAAGTAAGATAAATGTATGGTCATACACTTTGGCAAAAATAACCCAAATACGGTACACCACATTAATGGATTACCACTCTATTCACCTAATTGTGAGAAAGATCTAGGTATTTACATTAATAATAAACTTACACCTAGGGATCATTGTACTAAAACTGCTTGTATGGCTAACGGACTCTTGAGGCAAATCAAACGAGCTTTCATTAATCATTCTGAACAATGCCTTATTCCACTCTTCAGGGCCTGCATTAGACCATATCTTGACTATGGGTCTCCTTTTTGGAACCCTGGCCTTAAAAATGATATTGCCATACAAGAACAGGTCTAAAGGAGAGCAACAAAAATGGTTCCTAGACTGGCACAGTTGGACTATCAGGCTAGACTTCAAGCTACTGGTCTCTCTTCTCTTCAAAATAGAAGACTAAGAGGCGATTGCTCTTAGTTTTTAATCTACTTCAATCACCAGATCTTATGGAGCAATGTGGTTTGACATTTTCCAAAAGGAGATTAGTTCCAAGACTACATAATAAACAGCTCGAGGTTAAAAACTATAGAACTGGCAAAAGGGGAAACTTTTTCACAGTAAGGGCTCCCCGTGTATGGAACTCCCCGCCTTAAGATTTAATTGGGGCTTCTAGAACTATTAGTTTTAAAAACAAACTGGATGTTTGAATTCGGGAAAATTATTAAACAACGTCCCACACTGTGTGGGGAACAGTCTTGATGAGCTTTGGCCTTCTTCTGTTCTATTGAACCAAGTAATACCAAGCAACAGAGGGAACCAAGGAGAAATAGAAGGTACCTGCCAAAAGGAAAATATGGGAAAAAGAGGTACAGACACCAAAAGACCTCCCAGGTCCGGGGGAAGGAGGGAGGGATGGCATGGCCTGCTGCAAGAGGTCCCCTTGCAGATCTACTGTTACAGTAAGTTCTTACATACTGTAACTGTACTATCTGACTTCAGAAGTATCTCTTGCAGCAGGCCACATCTATGGAACTAGTCCCAAGCAGTTCCATCATCAGACAGGACAGTCTGGGTGGAGGAAACCACAAGCCTAAGAAAGTAGACCCTGGAGGACAGCTAGGCCAAAGCTGAGCCTACACCTAGAGATAATGTCCAGACTATAGTGCTTTATAAAGGTGTGGACAGAACTCCAAGTAGTATCAGCACAGATCTTTGTAGCTGACACATTCCTGAAACTGGCAACAGAAATTGCCATGCCTCTGGTGGAGTGGCCACAAACAACGCCAGGAAAATTCTTGCCATACTTCTTGTAGCAATAAGTGATACAACTGGCCAACCATTTGGACAAGCACTGTTTTGAAACAGGGACGCCCTCTTTCCTGGGGTGAAAGAAACAAACAACTGAGAGGACTTCCTACAGTCCTTCATACGTTTTGTCTAATAACGCTGAATTCTATGCACATCTAAAGTATGGACCAATGCTTGCCCTGGATTGGTGTGCTCTGTGACATAAACTTAAAGGTGGATGGATTGATTTAAAGTAAACTCAGACACCACCTTAAGAAGAAACGTAGGGTTAGCAGTAGTATGCAAAGACTGCTGTCTTTGTGGAAAATCAAATAAGGCTGCTCACACATAAGCACCTGTAACTCTGAAATTCTTCGAGCAGAAGCAATAGCATCTGAAAATAATCCTTTCCACGACAGTAAGCGTAGCTTGCATATCATGGCTGGCTCAAAAAGAAGCCAAAGTAAATTTTTCTAACACAAAATTCAAGTCCCAAGGTGGGACTAGATTGCAAATAGGAGGCTTCAAGTGAAGAATGCCTCCCAGAAAAGTATGTGACACTTCCAGTTGTGCCACTGTACGGCCATCAACAGGCATATGGAAGGCAGAGGTGGCAGACATGTGCACCTTAAGGGAGGAGTACTTTAGACCAGAGTCTGAAAGGGACAACAAGTACTCCAGAAGTGGATCCAGCTGACGTGATGCAGACCAGAGTGCAAAACATTTTCACTTCATAGAATAAGTGGCCCTAGTGGAACGCTTCATAGTTGCCACTATCAGGACATCAGCCACCTTGGGTGACACCCTGAACCAATCCATGGCTATGTCCTCAGAAGCCAGGCATGAAGATGCAGAGATTTGATGTCTGGATGGACCAGAGTGCTCCGGTTCTGGGACAGCAAGCTGGTGCACAGAGGAAGAGGTACTGGGGGTTCCATTGTTAGTTGCTGCAGTAAAGGGAACCAGATCTGAGGCCAGAAGGGGGTGATGAGGATCATCGTGGCCTCTTCCATCTAGAGCTTGATTGGAACCCTCAGAAGCAGGGAAAAGGGTGGAAAAGCATTCAGAAACATCCCTGTCCAAGAGAGGGCAATGCATCTCACCAGAAAACTCCAGGCCCTGGATCGAGCAAGCAAAAAAGTGGCAGTTTTGCACTGAGTGGGGATGCAGAAAGGTCCAGCTCTGGATAGAAACATAGAAACATAGAAACATAGACTTTGACGGCAGATAAGGACCACTTGGCCCACCCAGCCTGCCCATTTCCCTACCTATTGGATAAGCTGCAGATTCTAGTTAACCAACAGCCTACTTCCTGCAATCCCCCACTATAATTGCCTTATGTCTGTCCCATGCATGTTTGAATTCCCCTATTGTTTTAGACCCCACAATCTCTCCAGGAAGGTGGTTCCATGCATCCACCACTCTCTCCATGAAAAGAATTTCTCACATTACCTCTGAGCTGTTCCTCTAACTTTAAATTGTGCCCCCTTGTTCTTACACATCTCTTTTTCTGAAAGATGCTACCCTCCTGGACTTTGTTGATTCCCTTGAGGTACTTAAAAGTTTCTATCATGTGCCCCCTGTCCCTCCTTTCATCAAGGGTATACATATTAAGCTCTCTCAGTCTCTTTTCATATGATTTCTGATGTAGACCCTGCACCATTTTAGTTGCCCTCCTCTGGACTGATTCCATCCTGTCTATGTCCTTGCGTAGATGAGGTCTCCAAAACTGCATGCAGTACTCCAGATGGGGTCTCACCAACTGGCTGTATAAAGGGATAGCCACTTCCCTTTTTCTACTTGTGATGCCCCTTCCTATGCATCCCAGTATCCCCCTGGCTGTCCTTACTGACTTCTCACATTGCTTACCCACCTTTAGGTCATCTGATATGACTACACCCAGATCCCTTTCCATTATTGTTGTCATTAGTACCTCCCCTGCTATTGTGTACTCTTCTCCTGGATTTTTATTTCCCAGGTGCATTACTTTGCACTTCTTTGCATTGAATCTAAGTTGCCATATGTCTGACCATTCCTCCAACCTTGCCAAGTCCCTTCTCATCCTTTTTACCCCCCTTGTGTATCAACTCTGTTACACATCTTTGTGTCATCCGTAAAGAGGCATACCTTTCCTTCCAGACCCTCTGCAATGTCACCTATAATGACATTAAAGAGGACTGGACCCAGTACTGAGCCCTGAGGTACTCCACTAGTAACTCCCCTTTCTTCAGAATGTGTTCCATTCACTGTTACCTTCTGTGTTTTATTGTGCAGCCAGTTTGCTACCCAGGCTACCACACTGGGACCCACTCCCAGGCTGGCTAACTTTATTATTAATCTTTTGTGCGGGACTGTGTCAAATGCCTTGCTAAAGTCTAGGTAGGCCATATCCACAGCCCCTCCCTGGTCTATTACTTTGGTCACCCAGTCAAAGAAATTGATTAGATTCATCTGATATGACCTTCCTGCTGTGAATCCATGCTGCTTTGGGTCCTGTGCCCCTGGCTCCTCTAGGTACTCAACAATTCTTTCTTTCAGAAGTGATTCCATCATTTTCCCCACCACTGAGGTCAAACTAACAGGTCTGTAGTTTCCTGCTTCTGCCTTGCTCCCACTTTTGTGAAGGGGAATCACATCTGCCCTCCTCCAGTCCTCAGGTACCACCCCATCTTCCCATAATTTGTTAAAAAGTGTGGTTAGTGGTATCACTAGGTCCTCCCTTAGCTCTTTTAGGATTCTAGGGTGAATCCCGTCAGGCCCCATTGCTTTGTCCACCTTGAGTTTTAGGAGTTCTTTCAGTACTCTTTCTTCTGTAAATGTTTGGTTTAGGTAACTCCTCCTCTTCTTCTTCTTTTGTGAATACTGAGCAAAGGTATTCATTCAGTATCTCTGCCTTTTCACTGTCTCCCTCTACCCACCTCCCCTCTCCTTTATTAATCTTCACTATCCCTCCCTTAACCTATCTATGCTCCCTAATGTACCTATAAAAGGTTTTATCCCCTTTCTTAACTGAGTTGGCTATCTTTTCCTCGGTTTGGGCCTTTGCTTTTCTGACTGCCTTCCCCACTTCTTTCTGCTTTAATTGATACAGTTCCCTGTTGTGCTCCGTCTGTGATTCCTTATACTTTTTGAATGCAGCCTTTTTCTCCTTAACCTTCCCTGACGCCTCTTTTGAGAGCCATAGTGGGTTTTTTATTCTGCTTTGTTTTCTTTATTTGTTTCACACAAACGCTTGTTGCCTCCATGATGGCAGTTTTGATTTTTCTCCATTGTTCTTCCACCTCTCCTTTCTGGCCATTTGCTAATGCATTCCTCAGGTATTCACCCATTATGCCAGAGTCAGCCCTTCTAAAGTCCAGTATCCTTGTCTTTGTATGGCTTGTCTCCATGGTTGTGTTTATTGTGAAGCACACTGTGCAGTGGTCGCTTGTTCCCAGATGTCGACTGACTTCTAAGTTTGTGATCCTCTCTCCATTTGAGAGTACCAGGTCTAATATTGCTCCCTCCCGAGTGGATTCCACCACTAGCTGTCTAAGGCACACTCCCTGTAGGACATTGAGAATGACCCTGCTCTTGGATATGGCTGCAGTCCATTCGCCCAGTTAACATCTGGCATATTCAGGTCCCCCATCAACAGTATCTCCCCTTTTTCAGCCATTCTGATAATGCCCTCTATCATTTTCTTGTTCATTTCCTCCCCTTGAGATGGGGGTCTGTATACAACCCCTGTGCGGATTGTGATGCCATTCCCTGTCTCCAAGGTGACCCAGAGTTCCTCTTGTCCTCCCCTTTCTTTTTAAGTTCCGTAGCTTTGATCCTTCCCTTATGTGAGAGCTACTCCACCTCCTCTTTTACCCTCCCTGTCCCTTCTCTAGATTGTGTACCCTGGTATGTTGACATCCCAGTCATGGTTCTCCATGTACCATATTTCTGTGACTGCCACAATATCCAAGTGTTCCTCTTCCATCAGAGCTACTAGCTCCTGAGCTCGTTCCTATTCACAGGCATTGGTACTCATTGCCCTCCATTTAATGTTGGCTTTATCCTTTTTACCCCATCCCTGCTCTTATTGCCCTTGTCCATTTTCTATTTGCCCCTGTCCTGCCTCTGTCAAGCTCTGTACCTCAGTGTTTACCCTACTACCTGTTATGTTTTGTGGGGGAGGCTTGAACTTTCCTGTTTCCTATCAGCACCTCCCCTTGGCTAGTTTAAAAGCTTGCCAAGGAAGCCTTTAAACCTGTCACCTAGGAGCATGTTTCCTTCCTGGACAGATGCAGACCATCATGCCAGTATAGACCTTCATCTCTCCAGGTGGACCCCAGTCCCAATGAAGCCAAAAGCCATGTGTTCTGCACCAGTTTTGCAACCATTCATTAAACTGCATGGTGTGCAGTACCTAGCCTCACCCCTGCCATAGACTGGCAGCACCTCTGAGAAGGTTACACGTGCTTGCTACCTGTCTGAGGCCCCTCCCAACTCCTCAAATTCATCCTGCACTGCACTGATCTCATGCTCAGCCAGGTCATTTGTCCTGAGGTGGACAATGATATCTAGTTTCTCTCCTGTGATGCTGCTTCTGCAATCCTGAGGATCTGCCTCCTGTCCCTCCAAGCCATGGCACCAGGCAGGCACCTACTTCCTCTCCCTCCCTTCCCCAGGTCTACACCCCAACAATTGAGTCCCCTATCAGAAGTTTCTTTCCTGTGGTGTCCCTTGCCACTCTTTTGTGGGTCTCCTTGTGGATGTCCCCAGCATTTTTCTTGGTCTCCAATGAGGGTGTTATCATAGAGGAACCTTGATTTGCCAGGCTGACATATGATTTGTGTAGAGGTGCAACTCAGGGGCTATGCCTCTGTTCCACCACCCTCACCCTCCCCGAACCCACTGTGGTCCATCTGCTCTTCACACATGGCAACCTCTGAGGCAGTGGTTTTGGAACTGGTGCTCTTTGGGTGGGGGAGGCCTCCTTAGTCCTTGCCAGTTCAGCCTGGAGGTGGGCAACCTCCTCCCTCAGAGCTGACAGTTCCCTGCAAATAGGACAGCAACGCAGGTTCCAGAATGTCTCCCAGAAAATTGCTGCCCCACAGCCAGTGCATTGCACCACTCCCCACATGTCCCTCTTCCTTGTAATATACAATGAGTAATATATATTTTTTTTTCTGTGTGTACTTACCCTGTATGCACTGTGCTGGGTAATTAAGAATATGACAGTTCTGCTCCAAGACCTGTTGAGGAAGTGATGTCAGAACCTTGGCTATAAAGGAAATGCCACGCCTGGGGTGGGTGGGGTGAGGGGAAGGGTGGGTAGGCCACAACCACTGGTGACTGTTAGAAACAATCAAATACACCCCTGCTCCACCACCTTGGTGAGTACTGCCCTTTATAGTAAGTCAACTAACACCACAATGTACTAGACCACTGCTCCTACACAAACCACTCTACTGAGTCACAAACCACTCTACTGAGTCCAGGGATAAAAATGAATTCACTGTTCAGCCAGCAGGACACTTCTAAAATATTGCACAAATATCCTTCCAAATCCTATGTGTCTAGCACAGAAATCAACTTCAGTTGTATTTTAACCCCTCTGGTTATAAAATTACTACACTTTAATGGAAACCTGCAATTCTTAATGCCAATAAGAAAATAATGAAACTTTCTGTAGAAAGTGTAGCTTACCTTCCTAGTCCCCTACAATATTATGTTTTACCAAGTTCCCAGTTCCTCAAATGCATTCTAGTTTGTTCTCTGCAGTATAGTAAGTTTCTCAGCTTCCAACAGGAGCAGGCAAGTCTTTTCTGACCCCACCTGTCGAACATGTCGTCTACTACTGAGGTCAGCTGCTCCCATTCATGCGTGTTTGACTGTAACTAACTTAGGCTGGCTGCCAGAATGTTTTGCATGCCTGGAACATGGATGGCCAACAGTTCGAGACCATGTTCCAGAGCCCAGTACCAGAATCTCATTGCTTCCCAGCAAAGAGGGAATGTGTGAGTGCCCCCCTGCTTGTTGATGTAGTGGACTACACTGATGTCCATTTGAACTAAGAAGACCCAGGGATAGTAGAGTCTGGAAGGCCTGCAAGGCATAAAGAATGGCCAGCATCTCCAGGACATTTATGTGGAGAGAGGATTCCAGCTGGGACCACGTGAATGAGGATACAATTCTACTATCTCAAAAATACATTCTCTGTAAAAAACTTTGTTAGTGCACCACTTAGGGTAATGTAATGTCACAAAAGTAGGGAAATGTGGCGTTAGGTTTTCCAGCCCTAACACCCATCCCCCACTCTCCCAAGCAGCAAAAGGAAAAAAAACCTTAGAATTTTGGGTCTCCGGAATCTTGATGAATTAGTGGTGGGGTCTTCCTTGGGGGTTGTCAATACTAATGGTAAGCCAGCCCGGTGGAGCTGAGGTTTGAGGCGCTGGATGCCACACCTCGCACTGCGATGGCAACCCAGGTTCGGGAACAGACTCTGGTGCCGGGGCCTGGCAGGGGAAGGGTTGAGGATTAAGCGCCTTAGTGATGCTCACCTCCCCGGACTTAGGGGATGGGTTGGCCCGGCTAGCCAGGGACCCCCGGTGGAGACCGGGGGGCACTGCAGCAAGCCTGGCAAGCATGCATTAGCATGGCCAATGCAGGCAGGAGTTGCCATGCACCAATTGTGTTGGGACATGCCCACGCACGGGGAGGGATTCCATAGAACACGGAAAAACCTGGTCCTGGGAGTAGGCGAAGGCAACATACTCCATGCCCATATCCAGGTCTGACCCAGCCAGCCTTCACAGTCCTCCACCATGGAGACACATCCACAGCTGGAGGCTATGTCTGTAAGTGCGCCCAAGATAGGAAGGGTGGCCCCACCCTGGAGGGGTCAAGCCGGGGGTGCCAGCTCGGGCCAGGCTGTGAAGAGAGGCAGGTCTGGGCGGGGGGGACTTCAAGTGGGATAGAATCAAGGTGGATGCCCGAGAGAAGCCCCCAGGATCGTGACCAGGAGTGAAATAGAATAAAAAAAAAACTAATGCCCACCCATTCCGTGAGCAAATAATGCCACATATGATCTCCTTTCTTCACACAGGTGCAACAAATTGTGTTGCTAACCTGTGGTGAGACATACTTCTCTACCTTTGAAGAGTATCATTATGAGGCAGTGGCTTGGAGCTGTACCTTGTGCTTTGGACTGGAGGCTACAGGCTGAGGGGTTGTGTAAGCAATAGGGTTGACAGCCCCCAAGGAAGTCCCCACCACTAATTCACCAAGACTCCGGAGACCCAAAACCCTAATGCCTTTTCCTTTTGCTGCTTGGGGGTAGGGTCTTAGAGTTGGAAACCCTAGCACCACATTTCCTTACTTTTGTGGCCTTAAGTTACCCTAACTGGTACATTAACAAAGTTTTTTGCAAAGAATATATATTTAGTGGCGCATAAGCACTACTATATTTAGGGTTCAGTAGGGTGTTTAATGTTAAACCCCAATTTCTGCACTTTAATAACTTTGCAATTATTCAGCAGACTTCACAAAATTTTGCATGTATGGTTTTGAGGGGTAGCTCTCGTGAAGTGCCCACTTTCGTTCTGATTGGATGCGTGGATTCCGAGATTCGGATAGTGAAAAAAGTGATTTTTTTTTTTTGCTGTTTTTGTTGTCCACCCCAAGCACCCAGAAGGTTTGGAGTTTTGATCTGAAATGTTCAGGGTAGAAAGTACTTGGCCTGCAGATGTGCCTTTTGCTGGTCTGGTGAAAAAATATTAGCCTGTTACAAAGTTATTAATTTTTAAAATTTCGGTTCCGAGCATGCTATGTAAGCACTTCAGGATAGGTGTTTGGAATTAAAAAAGGATTTGACCATATGAATCAGGATTCTTGTCCGTATGGGGCTAATCCTTTTCTTATGAAAAAATCCTGACTCGTATGCCGCCATCTTGTTTTCTGTTTTTCATTAAAACATTTCAAAACCCACAAAAATTACATGCTGCACAAAGACAAACACATGTATCTTGCTCAACAGGACCCCATTAGGTGTATTCTGCACTTTACTATTGTTAAAATTACTCCCCCAAGTGTGTTTGTTTCCTTTTTTGCATCCTTTTTCGTGACTTGCTTCTGCTTTTTTTGTATGGCCATATGAAAAAAGAATTTGGGCATATAAAAAAGGATCCTTTAATAGGGAAAATCATATTTTTTGCAATGTTTCTCTGGTGTCTAGTGGCACCTCCCACTCTCCAATTTCCATTCCTGTATTTTTAAATGTTTCCTTGGTGTCTAGTGGCACCTTCCACACTCTGATTGTCGTCCTGTTATTCTTTAATGTTTCCTGGCACCCCCCTATCCTCAGACTGTCATCCCCATGATTTTTAATGTTTTCCTGGTGTCCAGTGGCACTCCCATCCTCTGATTGCTGTCCCTGTATTGTTTCAAACTTCCCCTGCTGTCTAGTGGCATCCCCACCCCTCCGATCACTGTCCCAGTATTGTTTCAATCTTTCCCTGGGGTGTAGAGGCAGCCACTACCCCCTTGGATCACCATCCCTATAATTTTTTGCATTTCCCTGGTGTCTAGTGGCACATCCCCACCCTCCAATTGCCATCACTGTATTGTTTAAATCTTTCTCTGGTGTCTAGTGGCACCCCTCCCCCCCACTGCTGTCCTCATATTTAGTAATGTTCCTCTGTTGTCTAGTGGCACCATCGCCCCCCACACTCATGGTCACCATCCCCATAGTTGACTAAGCTGTAATAAAGAAAACCATCCCTCAATGCCTTTTGTTTTTACACCTCTAAATAAGAAAATGGTCCCTCGCTGATTCGACTCCCCCCTCCCACTGAGCACCCACCACCCACACACATCCTCATTCACCTGAACATGTCCCAGGGTGAAGATCTACTGTCCAATGGAAGACACATCTTGCTGCTGGAACCATCGACTTCAATATGAAAAACTTACATACATGCAGTTCAATGTATTTCAATAGGGTTTGAACTTTGACGCATAACTCTGTCATTTTTCCAAATTTTGTCCCCAAATTTTCAACATGACCTTTCTGGGAACCCACTTCATGAACAATGGTGGTGGAATTTTGTAAATCAAACCCAAAAGGTGATTTTGTGGTCACTTGGCAAAATCCCCTTCCAGGCAGGATTTGAACATTTTCACTGCACTTGTTCATGAGGTGGGGCATAAGAAGGCTATGTTGAAAATATAGGGTCAAAATATGTAAAAATGGCAATGTTATGTGCATCCATTGAAATTTTGTTATGATCATTCATAACTTTGATCATTTTAAATATTTTGACCCCAAATTTTCAACATAGCCATTTTTTTACACCATCTCATAAAAATGACAGCTGTCATTTTTCAAATCCTGGCCAAACTGTGTTTTCATAACTGTGGCACTGAACCTTTCTCTAAAATTAGGACGATTCCCCCACAAGTGGAAATCGGCCCTAGTTACCCCAGTGCACAAAAGTGGAGATAGGGCATTGCACACCAATTATAGGCCTATCTCCATTCTCCAACCATTATCAAAAGCCCTTGAGCGTATTATTGCAGGTCAGCTCGTTGATTACCTGGACAAGTACAGTATTCAATGTCCTCAACAACACAGCTTTAGAAAAGGCCACAGTACCACCTCTGCACTGCTTGAATTCACGGGTTTCATTCATAAATCCCTAGATCAAGGTAATCTGGTAGGTGCTGCCTTCATCGACCTGATGAAGGCCTTTGATACAGTGAACCACTCACTGCTGCTTGAGCAGCTATCAGGTGCTGGAATATCTTTTGACGCTATCAAATGGTTCAAAAGTTACTTAGAAGACCACTCGCAACAGGTGAAGATATCCAATGTCCTTTCAGAAGAGAAGCCTGTCCACTCCGGAGTACCCCAGGGATCAATACTGGGCCCCTCCTTTTTAGCATCTTCTTGAAAAACCTCCCAAGCACCTGTCATGAAAGGATCCTGCTCTACATGGATGATGCCGTAATCTACACTAGAAACTCTGATCTGAACCTCCTTCAACATAATCTCCAACGCAGCTTTGAGGAGGTGGAAAGGTGGTTTAGCGCCTATAAATTGGTGCTAAACTATAAAAAGACTAAAGTGGTGCTTTTTAATAGCACCCACAACAAGCATAGAACCAAACCTTTGACTATTAGAAACTGTTTGGGTACACCCCTTGAACAGATACAATCTTTTAAATATCTTGGGATCATTGTAGATAGCACTCTTTCTTACATGCAACACATAGATAATGTTGCCTGAGCTGTTAACATAAGGATCACATTACTTCACTGGCACAAGCACAGCCTGACCTCCGACATGTTAAGAACAGCAATATTCGGCTCCATCATTTCCTTAATTGACTATAGGCTGGTCATATATGGCTCTACCTCTGCTACAGCCCTTCATAGGATCACTGTTGCCCTTAATAAAGCCTGCAAACTCCTGACGGGTGCGGCCTGCCTCACACACACACACGTGTGATCTATATGCCCAAACTGGGTGGCTTCAATTGTCTGGACAGTTACAATACCAAATATGTTTGTTA
Organism: Neoceratodus forsteri; assembly: GCA_016271365.2. Classification (NCBI taxonomy): domain Eukaryota; kingdom Metazoa; phylum Chordata; order Ceratodontiformes; family Ceratodontidae; genus Neoceratodus; species Neoceratodus forsteri. Next base: position 1,191,966,548 of record CM057456.1, read on the forward strand.
GCTAAGAAGGTTCTCCTTGGACTTTTACCTTGTGGGGTCCAAAAGCGCCTTAGCCCTTTTCCAACCAGTTACATATCCGCAGCTCAGTAACACAGGTATTCAATGTTCCCAGATGTCACACAACCCAATGTCAGCATTCTTTTGCATACAGAGCACCAATTTGGTTAAACTCTCTGCCCAGGGACATCGCCAATGAACCAAAGTTGGCCTCTTTCAAACACAAGCTCCACCAGCAACTTGTTGCCAACAGTAGATGTGACTGTCTCCCATAACAGCCTTGTTGCTTTTTGGTACCCTCCATGCACTTTAATCCTACCCCAACTTATTAACCTAGGCTTACCCACCCCCTCCTCCCTTGCCCTATCCCCCTGCTCCCTTCTATCCCACTTCCACCTCCTACCCCTCTATTTCAAATTTTAATCCCCATCTCTTTTCATGCTATTCTCAGTCCCTCACTACCTCATCCCCCCTTTTCCCCTTCCCCCCTTTTCCCTCTTTACCTATCTGCCCTACAATTTTCTTGACAAGGCCTGCTTGGCTGCTCTATCCTCCTGGTTCTGAACTTCCACCATCACTCCTCCTCTTCCCTCCCCCCACTACTATTTGGAGTGCCAGTGTTTCAATTACGATTTACAATGTATTAACTTTATGTATAATCCTGATGTTACTGTGCTTAGTTTTCCTGTTGTTTATCATTGTTTGCCTATGTCTTATGCTTGCTGATGTGGAACTTTTGTAAAAAGAGTTTTGTTACTCAAAGGTATTGTAATCCAAGACTTAAATGATGTTGCAGTGGCGCGGAATAATGTTTCGCTGGAGATTTGAAAATTTTCAGTACCGGATTCATGAGGTGGGGTAATAAGAAGGCAATGCTGACAATTTGGTTGTTGTTTTGTTACAAATGCATACTGCAACATACATGTACGCATCTAAGGAGGGATGGGAGCGCAGGGCCTGTAAGACCCTGTGCTCCCACAGGCAAAGGAGGATACGATTATACTATCTCAAAAAGTAAGGAAATTCTTTGCAAAAAACTGCATTAATGAAACATTTAGGGTTCAGCCTAAAGCGAAAAAAGTAGGGAAGTGGTGGTTTTAGGGTTTCAACCCCTAAAACTTCATGCCTGAAGCAAATCAGGGGTGCAGTCTTCCTTGTGGTTGTCAAATCAAAAGCTCACTCATTTCAGTAGCAAGAAAGCTCAGATGTGATGGACACAGGTGTGTGGGTGTTTCAGGAGTATATGGAATGGACTATTAGGGCTGACAACCCCAAGGAAGACTGCACCCCTGATTTGCTTCAGGGGTGGGGGATTTTAAGGTTGGAAGCCCTATAAAACAGGTTACTCACCTGTAACAGTAGTTCTAGGAGTGGTATATGTTGTTCATCTACACTATTTGGCATGTCCCTTTCCCCTTTAAGGACTGCCAGAAGGTCTTCAAGCTGGCTCCTCCCACCCACCTAGGTGGCATAGCTCTCAGCTCTGCCCCATGATGCCAGATCTTAGCCCACTGGAAGCCAGGGTTGTGCATCGCAGCTGGGGAGGTTGGGTGGGTCCATGTGGATGAACAACATGTACCACTCCTAGAACTGCTGTTACAGGTGAGTAACCTGTTTTTCTAGGATCGTGGATATGTTGTTCATCCACACTATTTGGCAGACTTCTAGCAGTTCTCTGGGAGGAGGGAGGCAATTGCACACCCCCTACTTTGAGAACAGAGACTGGAGAACCGAGGCTCCAAAACCAGCATCCCGGCGTGACTCAAGGTTGATGTGGTAATGGGTGATGAAAGTGTTTGCTGTCTTCCAGGTGGCAGCCCAACAGATTTCCTGGATAGGGATATCCCTGGAAGCAGCCAATAACACAGCGGTATGGAGGATAGACTGAGTTCTTATCTCTGTGGGAGGCTCCTTGCCCGCCAACCTATAGCAGAGATCAATGCAAGATGTAATACATCTTGAGATTGTCCACTTTGCTGCAGGTCTGCCAGAAGCGGCTTCAGCGTAGGTGACAAACAGCTGGCAAACCTCACCCCAAATAGGAGAGAGCTCATCTCAGGTCCAGAGTATGGAGCCTGTACTTGGCATCCGAGGTGTAGTTCAGGTAGAACACAGGCAGAGTCAACACCTGGTTAAGGTGAAACTCTGACACCACCTTTGAGAGGAATTTCAGGTGGGGGCACAGGACAACCTTGTCCCTTTGGAAGACCAGAGAAGGGGAGTCCACTGAGAACACCTGCAGCTCCCCTATTCTTCTGGCAGATGTGATAGTCACCAGGAAGGCTGTCTTCCATGACAAGTGTGACATCTGACACTTGTGCATTGGTTCGAATGGCTTGCCCATGAGCTTTGCCAATACCAGCAGTAAATCCCATGGAGGTGGAGGTTCACTCACCAGAGGGAATATGTGATCAAGGCCTTTGAAAAAGTGCCATATCACCTTCTCCAATGCCACCGTCTGCTGACCGGCCCGTGCCTGATAAGCAGAGATGGCTGCCAGGTGCACCCTAAGGGTCAAAGACCAAAGACCCTCTTTGGACCGAGAACAAAAGGCAGTCTAAAATGCTAGCCACAGGACTGGACAGAGGGTCCAGGCCCTTGCCCTGACATCAAATGGAAAATCTTTTCCATTTGAAAGCATAGCACTTTCTGGTCAACTCCTTCCTGGATGCTTCCACTACTGTGACTACATCCTCAGAGACACCCAAAGCCTGGAACTCTAGCCACTCAGGTACCAGGCTGTCAGGTGCATGGATTAAAGGTCTGTATGGAGGACCTCCCCGATTGACAGGGATCAGGTCCAGGCATGCTGGAAGATGCCTTGGGAGCCTGTTGCTGAGGCTGAGGAGATCTGGATACAAGAACTGGCATGGCCAGTCTGGGGCTAACCGGATCACCTGTGACTTGTCTCTCCTCACCTTGAGGAGCACCCTGTGAATCAGGGGAAATGGAGGGAAGGCGTAGAAGAGGCCTGGGGTCCACGGCCTCAAGAAGGCATCCCCCTGCAGCAATCCCTGCTGAGGGGGGAGGGCATGAAACAGCCTCAGAATGGTGTTTTCCCTGGAGGCAAACAGGTCCACCATCTGTTTGCCCCAGTGGAGAACAGGCTGTAAGCTACCTCTGGATGGAGAGACCACTCGTAGAATGTCTTGCCTATGTGGCTGATGTCATCTGCCAGTTGACTTGAGGCTCCTGCCACATGCCTAGTCAATCAATTGGCTCTGGGTGGGGTTTCATCACTGCTGTCTTAGGCATCCTTCACAGTTAGAAGTCAGTCAGTCTGACTTTGATTTGTCTGTGGAAGCTGAGAACCTTGCTACACTGCAAAGAACAAACTATAACTCCATTTAGGACCTGGAAACCTGGTGAGGCATAATACTTGTAAAGAAACGGAGCTACGCTTTCTACAAAAAGTTTCATTTTTTTTCCCTTATTGGCATTAAGCAGAGAATTGCAGGATTCCATTAAAAGTGTAGTAATTTTATAACCAGAGGGAGTGAGATACAACTGAATTTGCTTGATTGTTGGGGTTGAGACCTAGGATTTGGAAGGATATTTTTGCAACATTTTAAAAGTGTCCTGCTGGCCGAGGAGTGAGTTAAATTTTTATCCCTGGACTCAGTAGAGTGATATGTGCAGGAGACGTGGTCTAGTAAATTGTGGTGTTAGTTGAAGTACTATAAAGGGCAATACTCACCAGGGTGGTGGAGCAGTTGTGTATTTGATTGTTTCTAACAATCACCAGTGGCTGTGGACTACCCACCACCCCTACCCCACACCCGCCCCCCAGGTGTGGCATTTCTTATAGCCACAGTTCTGACATCACTTCTCAACAGGTCTTGGGGCAGAACGGTCATATCCTTAATAACCCAGCACAGTGCAAAAGGGTAGGTACACACCACAAATAATAATAAAAAGATAAATATATATATATATATATATATATATATATATATATATATATATTGTAAGGAGAGGACATGTGGAGTGGTGCAATGCACTGGCTGTGGGGCAGCAGTTTTCTGGGAGACATTCTGGAAACTGCGTTGCTGTCCTATTTGCAGGCAACTGTCAGCTCTGAGGAGGCTGCCCACCCAGGCTGAACTAGCAAGGACTAAGGAGGCCTCCCTTCCAAAGAGCACCACTGCCACAACCACTGCCTCAGAGGTTGCCAAGTATGAAGAGCAGTTGGACCACAGTGGGTTCTGGGAGGGTGCGGGTGGTGGACCAGAGGCGAAGCCCCCTAGTTGTACCTCTACACAAATCATATGCCATTCTGGCAGAGCAAGGTTCCTCTATGATGGCACCGTCAGTTGAGACCCAGAAGAAAGGTGAGGACATCCACAAGGGAGACCCACTAAAGGGTGGCAAGGTACACCACAGGGGAAGGAAACAGCTTCTGATAGGGGACTCTATTGTTAGGGGGTCAACCTGGGAAAGGGAGAGGAGAAGGAAGTAAGGTGCCTGCCTAGTGCCATGGCTTGGAGGGACAGGAAGCGAATCCTCAGGACTGCAGAAGCAGCATCACAGGAGAGGGAACTAGATAGCATAGTCCACCTTGGGACAAATGACCTAGCTAGGCATGGGATCAGTGCAGTGCAGAATGAATTTGTGGAGTTGGGAAGGGGCCTCAGACGGGTAGCAAGCACGGTAACCTTCTCAAAGGTGCTACCAGTCCATGGCAGGAGTGAGGCTAGGGTACTGCACACCATGCAGTTTAATGAATGGTTGCAAAACTGGCGCAGAGCACAAGGCTTTGGCTTCATTGGGGACTGGGGGGCCACCTGGAGAGATAAGGGTCTATTCTGGCAGGGTGGTCTGCATCTGTCCACGAAGGGAACCAAGCTCCTAGGTGATAGGTTTAAATGCTTCCTTGGCAAGCTTTTAAACTAGCCAAGGGGGGAGGCGCTGATAAAAGGCAGGAAATTTCAAGCCTCCCCCACAAACATGGCAGGAGTAAGGTAAATACTGAGGTACAGAGCTCAACACAGGGCAGACAGTGGTAAATGGAAAATAGACAAGGACCGTAGAGCAGGGATGGGGAAAAAGGATAAAGCCAACATTAAATGGAGGGCAATGAGTACCAATGCCCGTAGTCTGGGAAACAAGCTTCCTGAGCTAGTAGCCCTGATGAAAGATGAACAGTTGGATATTGTGGCAGTCACAGAAACATGGTACACCGAGAACCATGACTGGGATGTCAACATACCAGGGTACACAATCTACAGAAGGGACAGGGAAGGTAAAAGAGGAGGTGGAGTAGCTCTATACATAAGGGAAGGGATCAAAGCTACAGAACTAAAAAGTAAAGGGGAGGACAAGAGGCACTCTGGGTCACCTTGGAGACAGGGAATGGCATCACAATCTGCACAGGGGTTGTATACAGACCCCCGTCTCAAGGGGAGGAAATGGACAACAAAATGATAGAGGACATTCTCAAAATGGCTGAAAAAGGGGAGATACTGTTGATGGGGGACCTGAATATGCCAGATGTTAACTGGATAACAGGTACTGCAGCCACATCCAAGAGCAGGGTCTATCTCAATGCCCTGCAGGGGCAGGCCTTAGACAGCTTGTGTTGGAACCCACTCGGAGGAGCAATATTAGACCTGGTATCAAATGGAGAGAGGATCACAAATTTAGAAGTCGGTGACATCTGGGAACAAGCGACCACTGCACAGTGTGCTTCACAATGAGCACAACTATGGAGATAAGCCATACAAAAACAAGGATACTGGACTTTAGAAGAGCTGACTTTGGCAAAATGGGTGAATACCTGAAAAATGCACTAGCAAATGACCAAAAAGGAGGGGTGGAAGAACAATGGAGAAAAATCAAAACTGCCATCATAGAGGCAACAAGCCTTTGTGTGAAGCAAATAAAGAAAACAAAGCGGAGTAAAAAACCACTATGGTTTTCAAATGAGGTGGCAGGGAAGGTTAAGGAGAAAAAGGCTGCATTCAAAAAGTATAAGGAATCACAGAAGGAGCAGGACAGGGAACTGTATCAATTAAAGCAGAAAGAAGTGGGGAAGGCAGTCAGACTAGCAAAGACCCAAACCGAAGAAAAAATAGCCAACTCAGTTAAGAAGGGGGATAAAACCTTTTATAGGTACATTAGGGAGCATAGAAAGGTTAAGGGAGGGATAGTGAAGATTAATAAAGGAGAGGGGAGGTGGGCAGAGGGAGACAGTGAAAAGGCAGAGATACTGAATGACTACTTTGCTCAGTATTCACAAAAAAGATGAGGAGGAGTTACCTAAACCAGACAATAGAAGCACTCTGGGGGTTGACACCAGTCCATTCAGAAGAAAGAGTCCTGAAAGAACTACTAAAACTCAAGGTGGACAAAGCAATTGGGCCTGACGGGATTCACCCCAGAATCCTAAAAGAACTAAGGGAGGACTAGTGACACCACTGACCACGCTTTTTAACAGATCATGGCAGGATGGGGTGGTACCTGAGGACTGGAGGAGGGAAGATGTGATTCCCCTTCACAAAAGTGGGAGCAAGGCAGAAGCGGGAAACTACAGACCTGTAAGTTTGACCTCAGTGGTAGGGAAAATGATGGAATCACTTCTGAAAGAAAGAACTGTTGAGTACCTAGAGGCCAGCGGGGCACAGGACCCAAAGCAGCATGGATTTACAGCAGGAAGGTCATGTCAGACAAATCTAATTGATTTCTTCGACTGGGTGACCAAAGTAATAGACCAGGAGGGCTGTGGATATGGCCTACCTAGACTTTAGCAAGGCATTTGACACAGTCCTGCACAAAGATTAATAATCAGTTATCCAGCCTGGGAGTGGGTCCCAGGGTGGTAGCCTGGGTAGCAAACTGGCTGCACAACAGGACACAGAAGGTAATAGTGAATGGAACACATTCCAAGAAAGGGGGGTTACTAGTGGAGTACCTCAGGGCTCAGTATTGGGTCCAGTCCTCTTTAACATCTTTATAGGTGACATTGCAGAGGGTCTGGAGGGAAAGGTATGCCTCTTTGCAGATGACACAAAGATCTGTAACAGAGTTGATACACAAGGGGGGGTAGAAAAGATGAGAAGGGACTTGGCAAGGTTGGAGGAATGGTCAGACATGTGGCAACTTAAATTCAATACAAAGAAGTGCAAAGTAATGCACCTGGCAAACAAAAACCCAGGAGAAGAGTACACAATAGCAGGGGAGGTAGTAACAACAACAAAAATGGAAAGGGACCAGGGGGTAGTCATATCAGATGACCTAAATGTGGGTAAGCAATGAAAAGTTGGTAAGGAGAGCCAGGGGATACTGGGATGCATAGGAAGGGCATCACAAGTAGAAAAAGGGAAGTGGTTATCCCTCTGTACAGACAGTTGGTGAGACCCCATCTGAGTACTGCATGCAGTTTGGAGACCTCATCTATGCAAGGACATAGACAGGATGGAAGCAGTCCAGAGGAGGGCAACTAAAATGGTGCAGGGTCTGCAGCAGAAGCCATATGAAGAGAGACTGAGAGAGCTTAATATGTATACTCTTGATGAAAGGAGGGACGGGGACATGATAGAAACGTTCAAGTACCTCAAGGGAATCAACAAAGTCCAGGAGGGTAGCATCTTTCAGAAAAAGAGATGTGTAAGAACAAGGGCACAATTTAAAGATAGAGGGGGACGGCTCAGGGGTAATTTGAGGAAATTTTTTTTCATGGAGAGAGTGGTGGATACATGGAACAGCCTTCCTGAGGAAGTCGTTGGGTCTAAAACAGTGGGGGAATTCAAACATGCATGGGACAGACACAAGGCAATTATAGTTGGGGGTTGCAGGAAGTAGGCTGTTGGTTAACTAGAATCTGCAGCTTATCCAGTAGGTAGGGAAATGGGCAGACTGAGTGGGCCAAGTGGTCCTTATCTGCCATCAAAGTCTATGTTTCTATGTTTCTATGGATGGCTAGGAGATCTGCCTTCAGTCACCTCACGAGTGTCCAGATGCAGAGCGCTTCCCTGTACAGCAGCTGGGAGTGTATGTCGCCCTGCTTGTTGAGGTAGTACATTGTCGTGGTATTGTCTGTCTGGACTTGAACCACTTGACCCTGAAGCTGCTGAGTGAATACTGTCAGTGCCAGTCTGACCGCTCTGAGCTCCAACAGGTTGATGTGGTAACGGGACACCTCGGAGGTCCAGAACCCATGGGCCCTGTTGTCCCCCATGTGGGCTCCCCAGCCCATGAGAGAGGCATCGGTCGTGAGGACGATCATCGGCTTGGGGAAGACAAATAGGATCCCTTCCTGCAACCGGTCTAGGATGGTCCACCACTGGAGAGTGCCCCACATCTTCTGGGTCACAGAGATCAGCTGGTCGAAATGACCTATGCACTGACTCCACTGGGCAGCCAACTCCCACTGAAGGGGGCACATATGCCACCTGGCCCAACAGAGCACAGTGGTGCAGGCTGCCATGTAACCCAGAAGGTGCAGAAAGTCCCAGGCAGGGCACAATTGCCCAACCAGAAATGTTTGGGCAAAGGAGGAGAGAACCCCCTCCCTGTCTGCCGGGAGCCGAGATCTGGCTCGGTGAGAGTTGGGCTCTGCCCCGATGAAGCACATCACCTGAGAAGGCATGAGCTCCGACTTGGTTTCGTTGATCAGGAAGCCAAGTTGAGAGCAGGCCTGGAGGGCCAGATCCCTGGACTTCTCCACATCTTGCTGGGTGGAACCTGCTAAGAGCCAATCATCACGGTAAGGGTATACCCTGACCCCTCAATGCCTGAGGTGGGCTGCCACCACTGCCATGCATTTGGTGAAGACCCATGGGGCCTATGACAGGCCGAATGGCATGGCCCGGAACTCATAAAGGGTTCCCTCTGCTCTGGAGGAACCTTTTGGTGAGAGGGATGGACTGGGACATGAAAGAACATGTCCTGAAGATCCAGTGAACAGAACCACATGTTTTGCTCCAGGGATCGTATGATCTGGGACAGAGTTACCATCCGAAAGGTGTGCAGCCTGAGATACTGATTTAGGTCGTGCATATCTAAAATGGGGCGCCAGCCCCCCATTGGCTTTGGGACCAGAAAGTACCTGGAAATGAACCCTGGGTTGACTGGAGGATCTGCCACTCGGACCACTGCCTCCTTGAGGAGGAGCTGGGCTATGTCGTCTCTCAGAGCCAACTGAGTGTTGGCTGATACTCTCTCCTCCCGTGGGGTGCGGGCTCAGTTGGGTGGGTGGGTACTGCTCGAATTCTAGAGGCAGACCCAGGCCAACCACTTCAAAGACCCACCTGTCCATGGTAACAGCGGACCAGGCAGAATGGAAGTGGCAGAGCTGACCCCCCACAGGAGGACCCAGAGCTGGCATGATGTTAACAGGGGTGGCCACCCCATCTCATCACTGGGAAGGCTTTGAGGAACAGGGTCCAGGGCCTGAACCCTGACCTTCTCTGCGGGCCTTGGGAGGTTCAGGCTTGGGCCAGGGGTGCCAAGCCTGTGCTTGCTGATGCAGTGCTCCCTGAAAGGAGGACTGCTGGGCCGCAGGAGCAGAGTGCTGAATAGGCTTCTTCTGCTGCTGCTGCTTCTTAGGGCCAGAAGCACTTTGAGCAGAAGTAGCCAAATCCAAGGTGGCATTGGACAGTTCGATTCGCTGAAGGTGACCATCCACACCTGCACTGATGAGACGGGTGCCCAGGAAAGGAACATCAGCAAGTTTGTGCTGGGTGTCTGCCATGAAGGTGGAAAGCCTCAGCTAAGCCCTGCGGTGTGAGGCAACTGCGGCTGCCACCAAACGGGTGCATGAGTCCCCAATGTCCAAAGCCATCTGAAGCTGCTGCTTGGCAACAGCATGGCCCTGGTCCCGGACCTGCTTGACTGTAGTCTGAAGGTCCGTGGGGAGATGTGGAAGAACTTTGTCCAAGGACCCTAGAAGGGCATGGGAGAAGTGCGCCATGATGATGACTGAACTTGCCTGATGGCGGCCTAAAGAGGAAGCCACATAGATCTTCCTGGCAGAATGGTCCAGTTTCTTGGACTCCTTGTCTGGGGGTCTATCGGTGTCAGCAGAACTGTCTGTACATCTGAACACAGAGGCAGTAACAAGGCTCTCGACTGAGGGATGTTCTGTGACCCTCGAGAGGGACCCCATGGGCACCGCATACTTGCAGGCCATCGGGGCAGACGGTGCTGGGCAGGAGGCAGGATGCTGCCAAAGCTCCAAGGCCAAGCCAACAATGGCTTCGGCCACAGGAATAGCTTCCTTCGGGGTATTCCCTTCTCTTGAGAATGTCAGTAAGAGGGTACTCTGCCTGTTTCTGGATTGGTTCCAGGTGCATCCCCGTGGATTCAGAGATAAGGTGGATAATCCCTTGAAAAGATGAAGGGCCTTCCTCCGTCGACAGATCACTGGCTGACTCGTCATCCTGTGGGTGAGAGTGAAGGTCAGTGTTGTCTGAATCTGAGGTATCTGGATATAATGATCGGCCTCCAAGGTCACCCTCAACATGCCTGGGATGATCAGGTATGAGGGTGACTGAGAACCTGTGAGGAAGACCTAGGGTTGACCGAGCTTCCTTCATAGGAGCCCCTCCCAAGGGAGTTTAGGTGGCGGCTCCACCACAATTGGCGGAGAGACTGATATCAGCCGAACCGGAGCGGGTTTAGCCGACTCCACGGGCTGAGGAACCAATTTTACTGGTTCCAGAGGAGTCGGCTTCGGCCTAGGAGAAGAAAGCCAAGTAATGGCCACGGTAGAGACCGTGGTCGGCTGCTGCCTGGACAGGATCAGCTGCTACCACATCAGATCCTCGTAGCGTCGGTGGAGCTTCTGCCGAAGCCTGTCCTCATCCAAGGAAGACGAGGATAACCGATGGTGTCACATCTTTTTGGAGCACTTGTGTGCCTTCCTCGGCCTGTCAGTCAAGGGGGTCAGAGATCTCAACCTGTATCAGACTGGCCAAGTCGGTCACGCGGGAGACATCAGTGGGACCGGTGACTTCCCTGGATCAGGGACTGGTTCCTCAAAGGGATCCCCAACTGGTTGGGGCTCCTCGTCAGGAAAATACAGGACCAGAGTCCTATTGAGAGAGTCATCGACTGGAATGGGCGACAATGGATCGATGGTATCGAGGACAATCTCAGCCTCATCGATAAAGACCTCAGTCAACTGGCCAGATGGTAAAACCAAAATGCCAGCGGCCGAGGAGGCAATTTCGACCGAAGATGACATTGCCAGCTCCTGGGACCGAGATTGCTCACAATCCCAAGAGTGTCTTTGCCGAGATGAAGACTGATTCAGATCTTTATCCCTTTTATGGGACCGAGAGGAATGAGAACCCACAGGTCCCTCACCCTTAGTGGTGAGAGAATGGCACAACTCTTGGAAGGAACCCAAAAATGTAGAGCCCAAGTTGAGAGGAAAAAAGAACGACCAAGAGGAAGACTCTGCAGCCTGCGCCGCTTCTTCTTCAAAGGCCTGCATTTGATCCAGCTGTTCGGTGGATCCCACAGCCATGGAGACCGCCCACTGGGCCTCTTTAGATTTCTCCAGAGGATTCAGTTTTTCAGGCCTGCCCAATTTGAGTCGTGCGACGACAATCGTCAAGGACGTTTGGGTGAAAAGCGAGACACATCTTGCAAGTCTTGGTGTCACAGCCAACACCTAGACAATAAACGCATGCAATATGCAGATCAGTGCGTGACATTATTTGGCCACACGGGCACCGGCGAAATACGGGGGAAGATTTATCTTCCATGATGAAACTGATAATCACTGTCGCTAACTTGAACTAGTCGAAATTTCAGAATAACTGAAGGTTTTGAAGCCAGGGCCTACAAAAAGTGAGAGGAAAGAGGAGGCAACCTGAATCTTCCAGCGGAAAGGAAGATCTGGTGTTATGGGGTGGAGCTGAGGGCTATACCACCAGGGTGGGTGGGAGGAACCAGAAGGGACATGCCAAATAGTGTGGATGAACAACATATCCATGATCCTAGAAACCACATTTCTCTACTTTTGTTGCTTTAGGCTGAACCCTAAATGTTGCATTAACACACCTGTGAGATTACCTGAGGTCAATGGCAACTACATAAGATAAATGCTTTATTACACAGTCGACCCCTGCATATTTCATTTATGCAACAGGAGAAGACCATGTGTGATACTTTATTATTTTTTTTAATGTGCCATTCTTATTTCTTTTTTGTAAGCTTTGGGGTTTATTTTTTAACAAGAAGCCACTCTACTTCTTGTAAGGGCTGTTGCCATGGCCATTACCACGGAGGTGGCGGGATGACATTGCACTTATGCTGCAACTTGTACACTCATTGGTGGTTGCAGTGGCTGATTTGAAAAATCTCAACCAACATGGCAGCTGAATTTAGTGAGGAAGACGGAGGTTGGCTTTCAGCAAATGGTCCAAGTGCTTCTGTCGTTCGTTTTTTTTTGTGATCAGGACTGAGAGCAAGAGAAGAGCAGCAGTTAATGCAGCAGTTGTATGGACTGCACATCACAAGAGGAAGGAGATAGCAGTTGGGTTGGCTTGCAGTTTTCTTCCTCTGACTTCAGGCTCAGTTTAAATGATGGCAGCAGTAGGCAGACTGTACAGCGAGCAGGATCGGCTGCAGCATGGCTTGGAGACAAGAAAGCTGAGGTAATTCAAAAAAACAAATGGAAAGTGAAATTATGTGATGGGAGGTGAAATGAAGTGCTTGTGTCTGTTCCACTTTACATGCTGTGGAACACCACTGTGTGCTCTTTACAGTAACTGAACAAATGGAATTTAAAAGTAGTGCCAGTAGGCAGAGTAGACATGGCCAAAGCGATGACAAGTTTACTATGTGTATAAATTTGTGATGACGAGTTTATGTATAAATAAAGGAATAATGCATGACAGGGTGTGTGTCGTGTTGGGATAAAGTCACACCTTGGGTGGTTGGACATGAGGCTGTGTCGAATGCCCAATACCCAGAAGTACGCTATCCTAGTACAACACACACCCTGTCATGCATTATTCCTATTATACACGGTTCTGTGTAGAAAAAGTGAAAAAGATGAAAAACTACTGGCCCTACCCATCTTACACACCCTTGATGGGACAATCCTGGAGGACACCTCCTCATTTAGATGTCTGGGGGATTGACTGGACCAGCACCTCAACTTCTATGTGCATATCGATGCTATCCTGAAGAAACTGCGCCCCAAGCTTGGTGCTCTGTACAGGAATCGTAGTTGCATCCCACTGACTGTGAGGCACGAAACTGTCCAGAAGATGATACTCCCCATCTTTGACTACTGTGAGGTAGTCTATTGGACTGCTCCCAAATCTTCCCTGACCAAGTTGGACACTCTCTTTAACTCCCTTCTGCTGCTTTGCTCTTGACTCCCCTTCCCGCTCCCACCACTGTGAATTCTATCACTCTCTAACCTTCCTTCCACTATCTCACAGACACATCTCACACTGTGCCAAACTAACCTCCAAATTCTGGTTTGGAGTGCTCCCCCTTCCTATCTCTCATCCTCTTCCTCCGCTCCACCCCCCACCCACTCTCTGTCAGATCTAATGACGCCCACACCTTGATGGTCCCTCGCTGCTCCACTCTCATCGATCAGACTGGTTTCACCCATCGTATCCCTAAAATCTGGAATTCCTTCCCCCCTGAAATATGACACTTCTTCAACTACTCCCTTACCTCTGCCCTATACATTTACCTCTCTCTCAGCTGTTCCTGCTTTAACCCTCCTTAATACCTATCCCCAGTTTCTGCCTTCCTACCATGACCCCCGCAAGGTTCTCAACATCCTGAAGGGGGAAATCAGGAAATGGCTACCCCCTCTCCTCATATTCAGTTCTTGCCTCCCCCTTCTCCACCTGCCCTTCTGGGTCACTAGTGTGCACAACCTAACCCCATCCTTTTTACTCCAACAGCACTTGCGTATTACCTTGAGCTTGCTCCTGGTACACTCATGCACTATAATGGTTCTGTCACATTATTACTGTTTTGTACGTTTATATGTTATTTTGTACGATTTTGGACATGTAATTTACCCAATGTTCCACTACTGTTTATTGTACAATACATTGTGTTCCAACTGTTGCATAATCTTACAATGATGTATTGTTTGTGCTAACCACATACTATTGTAACTGATCATCCTTCACAACCCTATGTAACCTCCTCCCCCCAGGTCACACTGTGAGACAAGCAACTTGTTGTTCAGTGTGCCCTCCTGGTGAAACATTTCAATAAATAAATAAAACTACATTTACAGTGTGTTTTTTACAGTTTTTTTCAATGGGTAGGTATGCATTTAAAAAAATAGTGCTGATTCACAGTATTGCCCAATAGGTGGAGCTGCTGTCACTGTGGGTCTCTACTGTCCCACACTAAGTTTTCTCTCTGTTTTGTCTCTGTCGATCTTTATGCTGCTGGCCCACAGAAGTGGCACATTGCTCTCCTCCCCCATTTCAGACTTGCCAGGAGACGCAGTTGGAATCTATAGATATGGACCCCCACCCTCGGTTCACTAATTCAGCGGGAATAAAGGCAGAAAATGGTGAGGATAAGTAAGTAAAGTTTATTTATGTCTTGTCACTTGTCAGTTTGGAGCCCCCCCCACCCCACTTCCCATTCTATTTGTTTAATTTCCCCAGTGTTCTCTTGCCCTGCTGAGTTATTTCTCCATAATAGTCTTGCACTGTTGTTTCCTACTTCGCTGCGCTAACTGCAGTTTTCTGTATGCTTTCTGTTCCTTGCCCTCACGGTTTGTGTCTATGAGTTGGTGCCAGCTCGCTGAGTTACGGTAACAGTTTTCCACTTTTCTCCCCGACTTCGTCCTTGGTGCTTGGAGACACAGGAAAAATAAAGAAAAGTTTCAGACCTGCCTGATAAGTGAAGCTATAGCACAGGCAGTGTGTCCCTCTACTTGTGATATTTGACAGCAGAAACTGAAGCTGATTGCAGTTTCGGCAACATGGGGAATCCTGAAGCTGATTGCAGTACTGCCTTCACTTAACATTTCATTAAAAAATAAATAAATAAAAGGAAAGAATAAGCTTACTAAGGGAATTGTGTGTTGTAGAAGACCTACAATGTGTGTTGGTTTTTTTTGGTACCATTTGTGACACTGTGAGGGAGAGATTTATGTTTTGTTTTTTTAAATGTTAAATACTGGCAGACTTCACAGTGTTCATGCCAAGTGTGGGCAACCTGGACATGGCCTGTGGAGTAATTTCTATGACATGTAATGTGGTCATGTGTGTGCTGGGACTAGATCCATGATGTTATGCTGGGATAACATCATGGGTCCAGCTCCAGACTGACCAGTCAGAGTCTAGCATTCTTTCTTGCCATTGTATAATGTGGGATTTCACATTTATACACATAGTAGCTCAGATGCACATGATTATCACACAGCATTTATGTCCATGCCTATTGCATAAATTATAACTATATTGAGGGCTGAGCAAGGTGTTTAATGTTAAACCCAAAATTTTGCACTTTAATAACTTTGCAACCATGCAATAAATTTGCCTGACAATTTGCATGCAGTCTTGGGGTAAATCTCTCGAAGTGCCAACTTTCGTTTTGATTGGATGTCTGGATTCCGAGATCCAGATAGTAAAAAAAAGTGATTTTTCATTTTTTGTTGTTGTTGCCGATTTCTTTGTTCGCCTCTAGTGCCCAGAAGGTTTAGAAATCTGGTCTGAAATTGTCAGGGTAGAAAGAGCTTGGTCCACAGATGTGCCTTTTGCTGGTTTGATAAAAAAATATAAATCTATTCCAAAGTTATTAATTTTTAAAATGTTGGTTATGAGCGTGCTCTGTAGGGACTTTCAAGATAGATGTTGGGAATGAAAAAAGAATTGGGTCATAAGAAAAAGGATCCTTTTCTGTATGGGTGAATCCTTTTTCATGATGAAAAAATCCTTTTTTGTATGCTGCCATCTTGTTTTCTGTTTAAAAATTAAAATGTCAAAACCCACACAAGTGACATCCTGCATAGAGACCAACACATGTATCTTGCTCATCGGGACCCTGTTAGGTGGATTCTACACTTTAATATAGTTAAAACAACCCCCAAATGTGTTGACTTGACAAAAGCACTAAACTTAAAGTACACCATCTCATTCTTGTTGTGATCATGCTGCTACTCATTCTCTGAGTTGGGATGTTGTTCTCAAGGTCACACACTGAGCTCTATGGACTGCCAACAAGGAGTGATACTTCTTACTGTCCATCAGGGGCTTAATGTACATATGGGAGACACCCCCAAACACACATTATCATGGGGTCCCGGCGAGAACACACTGCTCCTGTTTCAGCCGGGGGGGGGGGGGCAGGGTAGTGTCTCTGTAACCTGAAAAGGGTTAGGTAGGAGCTATTTTGGCACATGGAATGGGATCGCCGTTATATGATACTTGAACTGGAAGGTGGCTGGGAGAATTACTAAGTGTACAAGTACAAGTGTACCAACTAGCAACATGGAATTGGCACCACTGGACATGCAGGCAGACAAACACACCGACGGCAAGAATTGAGATTTAGCATCAGATACAGAGACAGACAGGCTTTTATGGACACTGCTTTGTCTGGATTTAAGTATTTTTGCAAATCCAGGGTCAGATATGACAAATCACATTTCTTGCACAAAATGAATGTACAGTATATCAAACTTTTAAATATTCAGATCCCTCAGTCAACACGTTTGGGACCCCACCTCATGACCACTCAGTCCAACAATGAGAATTACACAAAAAGGTCTGGGAAAAACTCAATGGAACTGTGTGAAAATTGTCACCCTGCATTAATGTCAGCTCCATCGGCAACATCGATACTGATGATGGAATTACTGTCTACACCATTGATACAAAGGTCAGTATCATGGTCTACATTGACATCACATCATGGCATGGACTAAAGACCTTAAAGGGTCTTAGTACTTGCTGTATCACAAGCAAAACCTCTAGCCAGACCTCCTCTCCGCTCATGGATGGGTCTTAAGGGGCTCCATCCTATACCCTGTACTGATATTGTACCTCCAAAAACCATTCACTGAAAATCACAGCAATGTTGGATGTTGGAAGCAAGCTTCAAACAAACATTTTGAAGCAATGAGTAAACTAGGCTCAACAATGGCTTCAAGAGTAAAGGAACCAAAATGACGTTAAAAATAGCTACGATGAAGTTGAATAAAAGCAAAAACTTATAACACTAAGCAAAGAAGGTAAAGAAAGATGACAAACTAGACAGGACAGGTATTCATATAAACTAAGTGTTTGTCCTGACAACGTAGACTGCCCTACAATGGGAAAAAAGGAACTGAGGCAGTTAGGGCTGACAGTGCTATAGAGAGTACTGACTTACACATGGCGCAATACTTTGGTGCTGTACATCACCACTGCCAACCAGAAATTTCTGGTTCCCAAGAGGTCCTAGTGTCTGCAACCTAAGTTAGCCATAAGCCACCACAGGGTATGCAGTTCTTGATAATTAATGCATGCCCCAGGTGTGTGCCGAGTACCTTTCCATACACCTGGGGCATGCATTAATTACCAAAAACTGCACACCCTGCAGTGACTTACTGCGCTTATACAATGGGACTGGTTATTGTTGAAAAACTATACAAAACACAGGAGGAGGCTCATATGTGGTTAAACTTTAATAAAAATAAATCTGCCACTGAAAGTATTTTCACGTACTTATGTCATGGCTTTGTATGTTGTGTATAACTATTTCATATCACTAGTACTATGCATATGTTAATGTCCATACAGTATGTACAGCTGATGTTGTTGTACAGTAGTCTGTTGTTTAAAATTCTTGGTGTCCTACTTCATCTTGCAGGCATTGTATTTTGTGCATTTTTTTCTTCCTACTATTTCTGGCAGGGTTTGTTATGTTCAATTCAGAGAGAAGGAATGCCAGTATGCATTTGTGGGGATGGTAAATATTGTCCAATTTTTCATTATCCAGCTCAGCTGGGTTTATGATGTGGTAAGATAAAGTTCAAGGCAAATTACACTGAGTCTGGTAATACAAGTGGAGGCATGAAGTGACGCTCGAAAGTATTTAAAATAGCATTTGAACAGTATGTGTTGCTGCTGGCAATTTAAGTATAGTACATTGTTGAGGTGGCATGCGGTTACATAAGGGAGCACATCCTGATGTCTATAGATGTCTATTTGTGATGGTATTTAGCTCCGGGACATTTGCAAAGAAAAAAAATAAATGTTAATAGTGAAAAAATAAACTTATGTTGCACATGTGCTGCAATAGAAGGCATCTTGCCAAACTCAGCAATACTTTTTTTAATTTTTGCCATGAAGGTATTTTGTCATGGGTTGTAGGCGGGCAGCTATCAGCCATGTTCCCAGTCCCCCTGACTGGCACTCCCCTCCCTTAGCCACCGGAAAGTCCCCCACGGACTGCCCCCTGCAGCAGGCCAGAAGAGGGAGGGCCATCCTCCCCCAGTACAGGCAAATCCAGATGCCAGTGACCAGATGATAATGTGGGCTGGAGGAGAGTGGCATGGCTTCATGAAACCCATCTAAACTCCTTTTTCTGTTTTCTGGTCCCTCCCTCTAAGCTGCGGCATGTACATCAGTGTGCACATGTGGAGGCTTGCACCCACTGCATAGGTCCTGCAGCTCCCTTTCTACAGTGCTGCTCTCATCCCGTCCTACCACCACGACACCTCCACATGGTGGCAGTTGTGTGGCAGAGCCAGTAGCCCTTCCTCCCCAGAAGAGGAGAGTAGTCTAGCCGATGGCTCAATCCTCTCTCCCTCAGCTGACCCCCAGCAACCCACGACCACTCCCAATCACAGGCTTCTGGCATGGTGGGTGGTTGCACTACCACAGTGTCACTGAGCTGGCTAGCAATATTTGTTTTAGGAAAAAATGAGGCTTCTAAGTTGGTCTCTGAAAACAGATATCCTGTCTGCTTAACTTTGCTGTGCACTGCTGTGGTGGAGTGATTTCTGTTAACGTAAGAAGGCTGTTGCTAGGTAGATTAACGTAGATTAGTTATGAACTGTGCCATGTCTAGGTAATCAACTATTAGGTGATGTGTTTTACCCAATGAAGATGTTAGATTTGGTCAGTTTTTAAATCCCATTTTATAAGATCAAACAGTGGGGCTCTATGAAGGAGACTGACTCAAAGAAGATCTGGTAGGGGAGGGGGGAATGGAGCTTTTTTTCAGCTGCAGTGGGAAATGGGCCTTCTGTGAGGGGTTTAACAAGAAGAAATCATGACTCTCTCGGACTGCATACAGTACGCCTTTGTTCAGGCTGGCATCTGGGCTTGTTATACCTTTTTGGAAGGGTTATAAAGACTGAGCTAACGAGCGTAAAAAGGTTTGGGCATAGCCACGTGGGTGTTCAGGTGTTCAAACACCCCCTGAATGACCTCCAAAATTTTTATTTTAAGGGACATCCAAAATACGGGATGTGATGTGACATCCTGGATTTCCATAGCATGGTCCCTTTAAATGTGCACTGTTGACTCCTGAGTCCTGGCTGAGTGGCTGACTGGATTCTGGAATGGCTGTGACTCAGGAGTGGGACTGGGAGCAGCAAGCAGTGCGTAAGGCCAGTGGTACGAGGACAAGGAGGTTGGCTGGTGGCTGGAAGGCTGGCACTTAATGAAGGGTTGGTCAGGTCCAAGTCTGCTCCTCCTCCTCTCTCAACAGCAGTCAATGAAAGGGCATGACTTGAATTTGGTGGCTTGGCACTTTGAAGCACATCGGCGTGAGCACTGCTGCATGGCCAGCATGACAACGCACAGCCAGGAGAGGAGTGAGAAGTGGATTGCTGTCTGAGCGCTGCTGCTAGAAAATACTTTTAGGAGCTCCTCAGCCACAAAAGGATCTTTATTTTCTCTGTGGAGTGGAGACATGAGGAGAGGAGACAAATAGGAGGAGTCGGGAGAGGAGTTGTTATTTCTGACCCCTGTCGGTCCCAGTCATCAGTAGGAGGAATGGATTCTTGGTGCCGCCAGCCCAGAGGGGCTAGCCTGAGCTCCAGAGTCCAGGTTCTGCTCTGGTTGCAAGAGCGTGTGAGAGTGTCCTTGAGTCGATTCAAAGATGAACCAAATGAGCCTAGGTGCCGGAGAAAGCCAGAGTTGGTTCTTGTTTGCCAAGTTGGTCACTCACTTTGCTTGCCTCAGCAGTTGGAAGGAATCTGGATCGAGTGCCACTCTGAGGTAGGTCAGACCTGGCTGGTGACTGGTGTACGTTATTTCTGATGTGTGGAAGAGGAAGCCTTGGGTACTGGTTGTACTGGTACAGGGGCTGTTTGTGTGGCTACAGAGGTGGGAGGTGGCTGTGTTTGTGCAGGTGCTGGAGGCATCTGTTTTTGCTTGGGTAGGGCAAGGGGGCTGGTAGCATTTGCACAAGGCTGGCTGTTTGCATGGGTGGGGTGGGAGGATGGGCTGTGTTTGTGGGGGCTGGCAGTTTTGATGCCACCGTCACCTGTGTTCACTTTGATGGGGGGCTGGTAGTGTTTGTACCAAGGCTGGCTGTCTGCATGGGTGAGGTGCCTGGCCACATTGGTGCTGAATCCATCTGCATTCACTTGGGTTTGGGAGGCTGGCTGTGTTAGCTTTTGGTGTTGGTACTGGGTGCGACAGTGTCAAGAGCATCTGTGTGAATTCACTGGGGAAGAGGATTCATTGTCTGTATTATTTCATTGTGTGTGTATGGGGGGGGTTAGGGATGATGGTGGTGTGTGTCTTAAAGGGGCTGCTGGTTGTGGTGGGAGTGGCCAGGTGTTTGTGTGGGGATCATGTCATGTTGGCAATGGGAGGGGCTAGGCATATGTGTGGGGCTATGGTGGTGGTGGGGGGGGGTAAGCATATGGCATGAGCTGGCCATGATGTTGGAGGCGGGGTGCCAGGTGTGGGGACCTGGCCATGTATGTTGGCAGCTCAAACTGGGGTGAAATTTTTGGCTTAAAAGTTACTAAAGTATACAACACTTGGCTAGTCTTAGCCAAGTGTGTGTGTGTGTGTGTGTGTGTGTGTGTGTGTTTTTTTTTTGTTTTTTTTATAATGTGGGCAATAGGTTGAAAAGCTGCAGGATTGCTGATGTGTTCATCAGGCAACTTGTGATCTTGTAAGATGTTGTGGGGCAGGCCTTATTGGTAGGTGAGGCTGCTGGTGGTGTGCCCTTGGGTGGTATGAGGGGACTAGCTGCATTTGGAAGGTAGGGGGATGCAAACAATTTTGTTGGGTGGGAGGCCAACTGTGTTTGGATAAGGGGAATCCGATTGCTTCTGGTTGGTGGACCCTAATACCAGTCAGAGTCTCTCACACCCCTGATTCCATGGGGAAAAAAATTTCTACTGGGGTAGGGACAGAACATGTAACACAAGTGTGTTTTTTATTCAAAAAAAGCCCCAAAACTCACCATAGAGCATGTAAACCCCCCAGAGCTTCTGGGGGTCTAGTGACTCCCAGACCCACAGCCTCTGTATAGAAATCTTTCACAGTATAATGCAAAAATGTGTATGGGGTGGGTGGTTGATGGCACTGTTGGTCAGCGACTCTGTCAGCCAGAATCTCCCATACCCATGATTCCATGGGAAAAAAAATTCCCCTGAAATGAGGAGTAGGGAACTTGTAACAAAAGTGTGTTTTTTTGTTCAAGAAAAGCTCCAACACTCACCACAGAGCATGTAAACCCCCCCAGAGCTTCTGGGGGTGTAGCGGCACCCAGATCACCGATTTTTTTTTTTTATGCATCCCACTTCAAAAATATTATATCCAAACACCCCCCCAAAACAAAATCTTGCCTATCCTACTTGTAAATGAAGTTTTAGTGCTGGTATTTAGTTCAAATCTACACCAAGACACTTCCACTGTGCATGCTCAGCACCTTGGAAAGGATTCTAAGCCAACTTTTCTTACCAATCAGCCACACATCCTTGAGTCTCCACCTTTAAGATTTCCAGTTCTGAATAGCAGAACAAGAAGCAGGGAAGAAAGACTAGCCAGTGGCAGTCAGGAACTGAAGACTAGCAATAATACTGCTATTACAAGCAACCTCTTTTAACTGTCAGGATTCAGTTCATTTATTCACATTATGGCAGACACACAGTAGTCCTCTAGGAGGGCACTTGCTCCTTATAAAAACTAAGAATGGAGGACTGAGGCCTCCGAATCAGTGTCTTCACAGCTTAGCAGGTCAGTGATGTAGTGACAAATCTGACCAGGTAGCAGCCCTGCAGATCTCAGCAATGGGAATGCTCCTAGTTGCAGCAAGTATGTCTGGCAGCATGAAATCAAAGACCCACAAAAGGCTTACCTTGCCAGCCAATGTATATAGCAAAGACCAATACTGGATGTGATTCACCTGGCCATTGCCTACTTGACTGCCATTCTGTCCTTAGCAGTACCAGTGTAGCTGATGAGCAGTTGGTGCATATCACTGTGAAATTTTGCCACATACTATTTACAAACCACTTTGGCTGGCAGGATCCCTAGCAGAAAGGGACAGGCACAGAACAGTCTCCATTTTCAGGGTTTCCCACTCCGTGAATGCTATGGACACCACCTGTGGGTACAGTGACCACTTATGAGATATATCCTCCACAGTGTGAGTGTCTACAGTCTTACTCAATATGCCAAATACATGACCTGCCACAAGTCCATATAGAGCAAGGTAGCCAACTCCCATGTCTTCAGGGCTTCCTGGCAAAGCTTGAAGAATTGGGCTTCCACTTGCTTGTTACTATAGAACCACATGGTCATGTTGTCTATGTTGACTTGGACAACTTAACCCTGAACCAGGGAAGTAAACTCAGTCAGAACCCAATGAACCACTCAGTTACAAAAGGTTGATGCGTAGTTAAAACTCACTTGTCAAAATCTGCTCGGATGGGTCAGAGAAAGTGTGAGTACTTCAGTAGCATGCTTTAGCAGTCTTATAGCACTTTAATAAAAAAGCACTGTAGCACATTATTTTTTTGTGCTGCCTGTGTCTCTGTATGCTTGCCTTCATGGTGGTTTAATGAGTGTAGACCTGCTTGCTATACTAAATGTTCTAAATCCACAGTAAATCAGTTTTGATAAGCTTTTCAAGACAAAGTGACTCAAGAGTGAAAAAGGGACCATGGTGTAAGATAACTTCCTAACAGGGACTTGAGACAGAGCAGTTACTTATCAAAACAGTAGATCTTTGAGAAAATCCTCCTCTATTGAGTTGCACTATTGGAACTGTAAGCAGCCAGCATCAGGACCACATGAAAATATTTGCTAGCTGGGGCCATCCACATCCACATGCACCATCACTACCTATATAACCTGGGCAGCCCCATCATACTTCAGTTCCTCACCAGAGACAAGCTTGAGGATTATTATACTGGGAGAGACCAGGCCAACCAGGACCAGAACCAGGCACACAGAAGCAGATATGGAACCAGAGATAAATTATACCATAATAGGGCCGAGGAGGGAAGATGGGAAGGTGAGTGGCGGCTCAGTGAAGGAGATTCTCTCAAAGATCTATGGTTATGGTAAGTAACTGCTTTACCTTCTTTAAAGATATCTCCCAACATTGAATCATACCACTGGAATGATTCCCAAGAAGTACCATAAGCATTGTGGGAGGTAGGAGAGATCAAATAACCCTAAAACAGCAGCCTTGCAGCACAGTAAGGCCAAAGCTGGCACGTCCATGGGGGACAGTGTCCAGACTGTAGTGCTTAGTTTGGTGAATTTGTAAACAGTATTCCAAGTGACAGCAGCATGGGTGCCATCAGAGCACATGTTGTGACAACCGTAGGCTAGTAAATAAGACCGAGAGCCTGGGGTGGGACAGAAAATAACTAGAAGGGTGGAAAACTGGCTGAAGGATAGAAGTCAGATGGTGGTGGTAAATGGTGTACATTCTAAGACAATGAGGGTGACTAGCGATGTTCCTCAGGGGTCAGTACTGGGACCAATCCTTTTCAACATATATAGCAGTGATATATCAGTGGGACTTGTAGGGAAAGTGTGTCTTTTTGCGGATGATGCAAAGTTATAAATTAGGGTTGACACAGCAGATGGGGTTGAGGCCATGAAGAGAGATCTGAGCACCCTAGAGAAGTGGTCAGACATTTGGCAGCTGAAGTTCAATGCTAAGAAGTGTGCAGTGATGCATGTGGGGTGTAAAAATCTACTTGTTGAGTACTCACTGGGGGGAGAACTGATAAAGCAAACAGAACAGAAAAGGGACCTGGAGATTATAATCTCAAACAACCTTAAAGAAGGAGACTAACGTAGTAAGGCAGTAGGTAAAGCTAATAGAATGATGGCATGCATAGGAAGGGGTATAACAAGTAGGAAGAGGGAGATGTTGATGCCTTTATATAAGACCTTGGTAAGACTGCAACTATAGTACAGGGTACAGTTCTGCAGGCCTCATTTAAGAAAGGATATAGATGGGTTGGAAAGGGTTCAGAGAAGGGCAACAAACATGGTGCAAGGTATGCAAGAGAAGCCATATGAGACTAGATGCAAAGAATTAAATCTACACCTGCTAGAGGTTAGAAGAGATAGGGGTGACATGATAGAGACTTTTAAGTACATGAAGGGAATAAATAAAGTGAATGAAGGTAGCATATTCAAAAGGAAAGCAGGAGTTAAAACAAGGGGTCATAATTTAAGATTAGAAGTGGGAAGATTTAAGAGCAATGTAAGGAGATGTTATTTCATTGAGAGGGTGATGGAACCCTGGAACAAATTACCTAATGAGGTGGTAAGCGCAGAAATAATGGAGGAATTCAAAAGGGTATGGGACAAACACAAGGGGATGGCTAGTGGGCAGAGGAAAATATCCCTAAGAAGTGGAGACAAGTAGAGGTGGGTGGGAAATGGGCAGACTAGATGGACCAGGATAGTCCTTTTCTGCTGACACATTACTATGATACTATGAAACCATGGAAGTGGGCATATCACAAGTGGAGTGGGCATGGACAGGATCAGGACCAGGAAGTTGCCTGCTGCACATCGGGTAACAGAAAGTAAGCAAGATGTTAATTATGTGAAAAGTCATTGCTTAGAAACAAGGGAGCCCACCATCCTGGAGGTGAAAGACAAACAGTTGAGAGAATTTTCTATAATCCTTAGTATGATCAAGGTACCAACTCAGCATCCTCTGGAGGTCAAGCATATGCTCCAACACTGCTGCCCAAGTCCATGGGGAGCAAGCGGAGGGATACAGGTAATCCTTGACTGGCGGATAGAGAAGGTGATGCCAGAGTCATATCCTGTGACAAACACTTTCTGTTCCATAGCTTTCACCTAAAGGAAGGTCTATAAAGCCCTCAGACATCACCTTGTGATCAGATTAAAGCCTTGGCATATGGGCAGGCCTCAACATCATGTGCTAGACCTTAGCAACAGATGCACAAGGCATTAGCATCACCCCTGTAAAACTTTATCACAACAACACAAATGGAATAGCGGTTCCTTATCCTTCACCAGCAGCATAAACATTTTAATTCTTCAAAAATAAAATTATGAAAACCAACAGCAAATGACAGCAAGTTTTTGTGTTTCTTTTGTGATCCAATGAAGGGTTGATGATGGGAGAAAAAAAAAATTGAAGCTTGATGGGGCTGCCCACGTTCGACGCACATCAATTTGGACAGCACCAGATAGCAAAAGTTTCCAGGTGGTCCCGACGCCAAGGGCATACAGTTCCAGTGAAGATGTCCTTGAGGAAGAGAAAGCAATTTAACATTGTTAGTGTAACAGTGGACACCACACAGCATTGTATATGTAACACTGGAGACCACACAACTGTTTGTTAAAAAAAAAAAACATCTCCTGGACCCCTTACTTACCAACGTCCCACAGCACTTTTCATATCTATACAAAAAAAAAAAAACCTCTTCCCCCCCAAAACAGTTTTTTATTTATTTTTATTTCAAAGTTAGATAAATCACAGGATAGGTTTTATGAGAAACAAGTCTTGTTTGCAGAATGTCCCAAGTCATCAACAATGTATACACAAGTGGATATGAACAATGATTATACAAATACATGTTTAAGACTCATAATAACACACAGTTTAAGACACGGAAAATGCAAATGCTGTAGATGGGAAAAATTTGATTATCGGAGAACTAGTGGACAATTTTATCAAAATCACCCTGACGAGTTGTGGAATGAGAAGAAAGATTCTTGTGACCATAAAAAAGAACTGTGTCAGTGGCATACAGTCAAACCGAGCAGTTATCAGCTATGGAGGACAGAGGATCAATAAAGAGGTTGAAAAGAATAGGACCACGGATAGACCCCTGAGGCATTCTAGTGTAGGTAGAAGGAGGAGGGGAAAGATAGCCATTACAAAGAACAGATTGGGTTCTACCATGTAAGTAGGAAAAAAAAACCCAGGAGACTACATTGTCTGAAAAACCATGAGAAAGTAAGTGGGTCAAAAGCAGTTGGTGGTTAATAACATCAAAAGCTTTGGACAAGTCTATAAAAACAGTCCCAGCAAAGTGTCCCTTGTCCAAAGCTCTAGATACAGAACCATGAAAATCAATTAAAGCTGTTTGGGTTGCCTGTTTGGGTCTGAAACTGGACTGAGAGTTGAAGAGAACCTGGTGGATAACCAGAAAGTCTGAAATCTGATTAAAGACATGTAAAAAAATGTAATGCTGGGACACCACTGGTTACATGTGCCACAAAATTGAGTGAACCAGAAATGTTACATGCCTTTAAAACCAGGGTAAAAGTGCCTTCATTAACAAAATACAACACCAGAAGCAGTTTTTAAAATAATTTTATTGAAGTGCAACTAGAAAAAGTCTGCATAGAAGCAGTGGAACATGTTGTGGTATTGCATGTTATGTTTTGCTGACACAAATCTGTGTTTTTCAGAACTTGACATTATAACAAAAATTGATGCATCTGGGCTTCTTAAATTATGTAATGAAACTGTACTCATGGCCACCTTTTAAACTCACTGATTATTATAACTGCTGTGGATATTTTAATTTTTTGTTCAATTCATACACTTAATTTATTTCATTTTGTTAACCAGGTAGGCCCACTGGACCCAAATAGGCCATTTTTCAGGGGCAAGCCAGAATCAGTTACATAGAAACCTGTAGGATACAGGACATTTCGATGATACATTTCGATGACACAAGACAATTTTAGGAACAATCACAGTAATTCCAGATAATCACAGAAATTTCAGAAAACTTACACTTTAGAGGATGAATGACTTGCAAATAAACCAAGGTAAGCCATAATATACAATGAAATCACTACACCTATCAGCAGCAGTGGCAACAAGCAGTGCCTCTCAGTGCTTCACAGGTAGGATTTAGCTCAGTAATCAGCACCAGTAGCAACAGCTAGAAGATGAACTATCAGCAGAACACAGCATCTATCATAAAAACTTGTTCATGATTAAACTCGGTCATAATTTTCTTTACCAGCCAATGTCCCATTCTATAAGTTCAATGACCCATGCCAAGGTTTGTGGGTTGTTGTAATAAACCACAGCACAACCCACACCATGTTGTGGATTACTGTTCATGTGGTGCATACTGCACTGTAAATGACAATGCTGTTGTGAGCATTTGAGCAAGTATTATATTGGTAGAAGTTTACTATTGTGTTTTCCATAGAACCATGTAACTAGCAAAACATTTTTGCTATCTTGGACCACCAGACCTGAGGAACCTATGTAAGCAAAACATTGTCGAAGAGGGTGGCTACCCACATGAACTAATAAAAAGAAGACATTTCTTCATACTTACCATAGATTCCTTTTCTGTTAGCTCCTACATTGTAAATGGGTAGTCATTACAACAGGGCATTGTGCACCCCTACTAGGGGAAATGGCACAGCACAAAACTTTAGAATGCTGGGCATATGAGGATGCCAGACAGCAGCAACTCTCAAGTCACTACTGTGCTAGCAGTGTCTCTAAATATGTAATAAAAAACATACCAGTCGACTTGACACCAAAAGTACACAAATTAGCTGTCCACTCATATGCCACTCTGGTCAGAATAAAATACAGTAAGGCTTACCTTGTCAGATGAAGGAGGGTAAGTGACTGAAACTCTTCTTCCAGTTCTGTGTCCTGGCAGGATCTGCAGCACTGAGCAAGCTTGAAAGAGAACTGATTTATTACAGTATATGGCAAAGAAAACTGCATGAAACATAGAAACATGGACTTTGATGGCAGATAAGGACTGCTTGGCCCACCAAGTCTGCCCATTTCCCTACCTATTGGATAAGCTGCAGATCCTAGTTAACCAACAGCCTACTTCTTCCTACCTCCCACAAGAATTGCTTTATGTCTGTCCCATGCATTCTTGAACCACCCCACTGTTTGTGACCCCATGACCTCCTCAGGAAGGCTGTTCCATGTGTACACCACCCTCTCTGTGAAAAAAATACTTCCTCACATTGCCCCCGAGCCGTCCCCCATCTATCTTCAAATTGTGTCCCCCTGTTCTTACACATCTCTTTTTCTGAAAGATGCTACCCTCCTGGACTTTGTTGATTCCCTTGAGGTACTTAAAATTTCTATTATGACTGCCCCTCTACCTCCTTTCCTCAAGGGTATACATATTAAGCTCCTTTAGTCTCTCTTCATATGGCTTCTGTTGCAGACCCTGCACCATTTTAGTTGCCCTCCTCTGGACTGCCTCCATCCTATCTATCTCCTTGTGGAGATGGGGTCCCCAGAACTGCATGTAGCACTCCAGATGGGGTCTCACCAACAGTCTGTACATAGAAATGACAACTTCTTGTTTTCTACTGGTGATGTCTCTCCCTACACATCCCAGTACCCCTCAGCCATCCCTACTGCCATCTCACATTGCTTGCTAACCTTTATGTCATCTGATACGACTACCCCCATGTCCCTTTCCATTTTTGCTGTTGTTACTACCCCCTCATTGTGTACTCTTCCCCTGGGTTTTTGTTTCCCAGGTGCATTACTTTGCACTTCTTTGCATTGAATCTAAGCTGCCATAGTTTTGTAAGCACTCAACTGCAACAAAAGAGGCACCCTTGGTTAGCATCAAGTCTGAATCTGCTAACAGATCCGTTATTTTTTGCATACCTATATAAATACAGGCATAACAGGTAAACTATAGCGAGATGTCCCAAACAGGCTCACAGTCAGAATTTATAACAAGACACCAGACATCTTCGCACGTGCATACCAGACAATATTCTCCCACTGGAGCAAAGCTCCTTGGCGGGCCCCATTGACAATGTAGGAGCCAACAGAAAAGGAAATTACAGTATGAAGAAATTCCTTCTTTCTGCAGTGCTCCTCATTGTCAATGGGTAGTTCTTACAACTGGGTTCTAAGAAGCAGTACCCAGACAAGAAAACAGGTGGGGGAGAATACTGTCCCATATGTCAGCCACGTATAGGAAAGAAATTTACCTGCTAACTGCTGCATGCAACAAGCTGTGACCAAAGGCTGCATCAGCAGAGTTCTGAACATCCAAACTGTAGTGCTCAGAGGAAAAGTGGTCAGAGGACCCGTAGCTGCCTTAGATAACACTAAGACAGATGCTACACCTCACTCCACTCAGGAAGAAGCCTTAGCTCTGCTGGCATGAGCCCTGATGACAGCCAGAGGCTTCTTCTCTTTGCTGTGACACAAGCCTAGCCAAAGCAGGTCCTCACCCACCCTCCTAGCTAGCTAGGGCAGCCCTGGAAGATTTCTGTCCCTACTTGTCCTGTCTTTCAGATGAGATATTAAACCGAGGTCCCATCTGCCTGGATTGGTGGTAGTTCAGATGGATGTTAAAGATCCCATGGCACTTATCGAAAAGAGTAGCAGAATTTCCCCGGTGTTCTGGCCAAATTTCCCTCATTCACTAAAAATTACCACCAACAGCTTAATCTGGTTCAAGGTCAGTTGGTATTCATCTGTATCCCCCTCTCCCAGGTCGTGCCTGAAAATAGGCAGGATTTGTCTAGTGCACTTACTCGGTCAACAAAAACTAAATAAAACGATAATACTAGGCTGCCCCAAGAAGAACAAACAGCCTGTCCAATGTCTGGAACTCAGCTGACCATCTAAGGTATATCCTAACGAACCATTACAATCTAAGTTGTGCCACTCCTTCTCCAGAGGGAGAGTATGATGTAGACAGAAGGCTGGGAGACAGAGCTCCTGGTTCACATGGAAGGTCATAGAAAACTTGGGAAATAAAGACAGAACTGTTCTGAGAACCGCCTTGTCCCAAAGCATGACAAGGTATGGCTCTTCAAGGGACAAGGACTGGAACTCGACAATCCGCATGGCTGAGCACCTAGCAACTAAAAAACACACCTGTAAAACAGAACCTCCAATGGTACGGATGAAAGCTGTTTGAATAAGTTCCTCCCAAAGAGCAATTAGAACTAGAATTCAAATCCAGTGGGGAAACTGAGGATCGGAACAGTGACCAACCCCTGCTGACAACCCACAGATAAAATGAATAAGGCCAGCCCGCTGGTGCAGGGGCAGGTTGCTTACCTGCGATGCCGGTGACCTGGGTTTGGGAACGGACCCGGGACATCGGAGGGCTGGCCAGGGGAGAAGGATCGAGCATCCGATGACTGCTCTCCTTTTCCAGGGGGGAAGGGGTAGAGAGTTTAATGTAACACGGACACCTAGCGGAGGCTGGGTGTACCAAGCATGCCGATGCCAGTTGCTCAGGGGAGTGGGCGGAAACTGGTTGTCATTGCACATCCCCGCCCCGTACATTGGGGAAAAAATGCTGCTTGCCACCCTAGATGAAGCTCACCCTTGGCTTCAATAAGCTCTCATGCCGGCTCCTTGACCTATCCCATCGTTTTCGGCATTATAGGGCCGTTGCCACAACCCCACCCTGGGGGGTAAGCCAGGGGGTATCGAGGAACTGTGGTCAAATATGGGAGTGGAAGAGGGGGTCCATGATCAGGCTGAGGTACTGGGTGGCTGTTGGCAGAAAAAGCATAATAAAAAAAAATAAAAAATTAACCTCCCGCTCAGACCCCTGGGACAGACCCAAGGAGGCTCCAAGGGCTAACATCTGACCTCTCACAACCAAAACTTTACCCATGTAAAGACGTGGCTTTGCAAGGCTGGATATTTTGTTCCTGGCCCAAGCTGAAAGGAGGTGCATACATGAGCATAAGCTGCTGACATGGAATTTTTCCTGGCATCCATCAGAGAGTCTACCACCTACTAAGACAAGGCCAGTTGCAGAAGTCTCCACTCCTCAGGAAGGAGGCCACAAGCTAAATCATTCCTGGACTGGATGCAGGAAGGGTCCTTTTGGAAAAAGGTCCCTCCCACACTAGAAGGTGAAAAATGGTGCAGCTGGAGCTGGGTTCACCAAGATGAGACCCACGGTCTTCTGGGCCACTCCAGAGCTACTAGAAGAAGGCTTCCTCTTGAGTGCCCCACTTGCAAATGATCTTGGGGAGGAGAGGCAGGGTAGGGAAGGTGAATGCACTGCTGGAAATCCTATTTTTTTTTTTTCCTGCTGAGTCATTGGTAACTCAGCCCTTGGTCACGGCCCCTCTGTACCCCCACCTCCGGCAATGACCGAGCTCTCCACAGTCACCCCTGGCTTGCCCCCCAGAAGGTGGGGTTGCAGAGCTGTTCCCCAAACAGCTCCGCACTACACGTATCTGGTCAGGTGAGCCGGTATCGGATACTAATCGGGGCCCAGAGGGAAGGGCAACATGGAGACGACCCAGCTGCATTTTTTCCCCTGTAGGCAGGGTGGGGACGTGCAATGATGGCCAGCGTCCACCCCACCCTGCAGTCTTGCTGGCATCGGTGTGTTGCGGTGAACCCCAGCCTCCGCTGGGTGCCGCTCGTATGCTGAGCACTCAACCCCCCTTCCTCCCGGAGAAGGAGAGCAGTCCTGTGGACGCTTGATCCTTCTCCCCCAGCCAGCCCTCCAATGACCCGGGTCCGTTCATGAACCTGGGTCACCGGTGTCACAAGCGGAGATCCAACCACTGCGCCTATGGGTTGAAACACCCGAAATCCTCTCTAGTGACAGGATGACCACTGCTTCTGTTTGTGGACACCGGTAGCGACTAAAGAACTGCAGAAGATGAGCATTTTGGTTGGAGGTGAACAGGCTGATCTCAGGATGACCGAACCTTTGACACAGAAGGTTGAATGCCTCCGGGTTCAACATCCACTCCCAGAAAAAAAATAATTCTAGAAAAATGTGGCTGATGTGGACCCAATCCAAGCACATGCAGTGAAAAATCATATCCCATTAAGTTGCTGACATTTTGGCTCTGCAATTATAATAATAATAATAACTTTTATTTATGTAGCGCTCTTCACTGAGTACCAGAGTGCTGTACAATAAACAATACTAAAATACATTTCTAGTATATAAATACATCTCAATAATAAAATCCAGTTACAAAACAGCACTAAAAGCACGTTCGACTAAATAGGTTTTTAAGGCAGCCTTAAAGCTCTCCACTGTCAGGCATTCACGTATCTGAAAAGGCAGAGAATTCCACAGGGTTGGGGCTGCAAATGAAAATGCCCACAAATCAGATGTTTTTAATCATACTCTAGGAATCTCCAGCAATTCCTCATCAGTCGAGCGGAGTGGTTGGAGAGGGCAGTAAGGGTGCAGGAGATCTTTTGCAGATAGCTCAGTCTCTGTCCATGCAGGGCTTTATAGGTCAGTAAACCAACCCTAAAGGTGATTTGCCAGTGAACTGGCAGCCAGTGCAGTTCGCGCAGCACAGGTGTAATATGACTGGATTGAGGTGATCCAGACAACAGCCTGGCTGCACCAATTAGGGTGCCTCAACAAGGGCAACAGTGACAGGGGTGATCTTGATTTTAGATCTCCCCTCACTCATGATGCCCTTTGCGCCCACACAATTTCTGCCCCCTCCAGGGCATGCCCAACCCAGAGGAGGTTATATTTAGTTTTGGATGGTGTGGGGGGTGAAGCCTCCTGCATTGGGGGGGATGCAGCGGGAGAAGCCCCACACAAAAGCTGTTTTCTGGTAGGGCATTTTGGTGCTATAGCTCCCGTGAGACATAATGCCTGGCGCTCTAATGCCAGGTGGCATGTTGCCTGCGCTGTAAGTGGCTTCGGCAACATGTTGGTCACTGCAGCACGGGTGAACCACGGAAAAGGGAGGAGCAGGTTAGTCAATTTGAAAGCCACAGCTTAACAGGCACAATTTTAATTTTGAGGTGTTTCCTGGAACCAAGAAGTCACAACCTGCTATGCAGAACTGCCGCCCCAGGCCTAGAAGCTGAAGTCTCCTTCAGAGAAGCTTGAGAGATATTTCCTCTTTGATGGCACAGCTAAGACGGGGGAGTTGCTGCTTTCTGGAATCCTCATATGCACAGCATTATAAACATAGAAACATAGAAGTTGTTGGCAGATGGGGACTGTATGATCCATCAAGTCTGCCCTTAGCTTCCTACCTCTCTACTTAGCTGCCTGCTTGTTTATCTCACAGTGTCTCCCCCCACTGTCTTGGCTCCTACCACCCCCTCTGGCAGGCTATTCCATGGTTCCATGATGTGCTCTGAGAAGAAGAATTTCCTCATATTGCTTCTGAACTTTCCTCCCTTAAGTCGAAGGTTGTGCTCTCTAGTCCTTTACCTGAAAGAAGTTCTGCACGTGCACCCTGTTGTTGCCTTTAAGGTATTTCAATGTTTCTATCACGTCCCTATGATTCCTGCATTGTTCTAGGGGTGAGGTCATCCAGTTTTGCCTCGTACAATTTCTGATGCAAGCCCTGCACCTTCTTTGTTGCTCTTCTCTGTACTGTCTCCAGCCTATCTCTGTCTTTTTTGAGGTATGTCCTCCAGAATTGGACACAGTACTCCAGGTGAGGCCTGACCAGTGACAGATACAGGGGCATGATTACTTCATGCCTTCTCGTGATGCCCCTCCAAATGCATCCCAGGATACCACTAACCTTTAGTGCTGCCTTTTCACATTGTCTACTGACCTTGCCATCATCTAATATGATCACCCCTAGGTCTCGCTCCTGCCTGGTAGCCACCAGCTGCTCCCCTCCTATTGAGTACAGTTTCACTGGGTTATGCTTTCCCAGGTGCATGACCTTGCATTTTTTGGCACTGAATTTCAATTGCCAGGTCTTGGACCACTCCTCCAGTTGTCAGAGATGGGCTTCCATGCTTTGCTGTCCCTCTGTTGTGTCTATCCTGTTGCCGATTTTGGTGTCATCTGCAAACAGGCACACCTTTCCCTTCAGTTCATCCGCAATGTAGCTGATGAATATATTGAAGAGGATCGGCCCCAGAACTGAGCCCTGCGGGACCCTGCTAGTCACCCTCCCCTTCACAGACAGAGTGCCATTTACTAATACTCTCTGGGTTCTCCCATGTAACCAGTTTCTGACCCAGTTTGTAACCTTGGGCCCAGTTCCCATGCTCTCCAGTTTTTTGACTAGTCTCATTCGTGGACAGCTCAGGGGCAACGTGAGGAAGTGTTTTTTCATGGAGAGGGTGGTGAACACATGGAACAGCCTTCCAGAGGAGGTCATGGGGTCAAAAACAGTGGGGGAATTCAAGAATGCATGGGACAGATATAAGGCAATACTAGAGGGGGTAGGAAGAAGCAAGCTGTTGGTTAACTAGGATCTGAAGCTATTCAATAGGTAGGGAAATGGGCAGACTAGGTGGGCCAAGTGGTCCTTATCTGCCATCAAAGTCTATGTTTCTATGTGTGGTAGCTGCTGTAGGAACACTGCCAGGAGGGGCATTTAGGACAGAGGGTCCAGGTTCTCCTGATCACTGAAGCAGATAGACCCAGATCTGGAGCAAAGATGGAAGTCATCATGATGTTTTCTTTTTCACAGGTTCCAAGGAGCTGGAAAGGGTACCAGGTTCATGGGGATAAGGGCAGAGGTGGAGCTGTTGTTCCCAGACCTCACATGGGGTCAGTGGAGCCAGGCTTATAACTTTGATGAGATCCCATATAGAAGAGTAGCAGGAGCTGTGGCTGAATCCAGAGTGCACCCAGGAAGATCTTCAGCCCCCAAAGCCAGACTTGTGGTGCTTTCCACTTGCTGTAAGATTCAAAGTGCTGTGGTGACAATAAGGTGACCAGAGCCAATACTTAGTCAGTGGCTCCGACGTCTTTTTCATTCCTCACAATCACAAAATTGGAAAATTGGAAGCCATAAATTTAGGCAAATGACATGATGGTCCTGAATTAGTGGCTGAACCTGTAAAATCCATCCTTCCTGGGGACGTCTAGTGTATCTCTGTGCAGACCACCAAGTTTATGTCCAACAAGTGTTCTGAACAATACCAGTGAAGACACTTATCATGGATGTCTGCCACAGGCATAATATTTTTACAGACCTCAAAGGGCTTGAAGCCACCTGAGGGATTTCCTGTTGTGGATAACATGGTGTCAAGAAGAAATCAAACATTTAGTAAAACTTTTTTTTTCCCTCTAAGGTTCAAAGAAATAGCAGAGACCTACAGTGTATTTGTTATCTAAAAACAATTTTCAGATGCAAGGTCCGATTTATCATCATAACCTGGGGTCCAGGAAAAACTATCTACTCTATACCTGTTAGGCTGAGTTCTTTTAATTAAGCCATTTTGAATAACAACGTGGACAGGGGTCCAGATTTTACCAAATATATCTTTTTGGTCATTTTTTATATACCAAATCTGTTCTAATTTAGAGACATCCTGCATCAAATTCAACCATGTTTCATAGACCGGCCGGATATATTATCTTTCCATTTCAGAAGTACACATTTTTTTGTTATGATAGATGCTACAGTTATAAATCTGGATTGATATGGGTCTAAATAATCCCAAGTAAAGTGATATGTGGATTTAGAATTAATGTTTTCTTAAGTACTATTGACAGAACCTTCTTATTTTACTCCAGAAATTCGATAAATATGGGCAGGAATGAATCAAATGAATCGAAGTTCTTGCAGAGCAGGAGCATCTGGGACACACATCTGAGAAAGCATTATTAAACTGGTATAATTTCGTTGGGATACAGTACGTACAATGAGTGGTGTTCATTTGTATTTGTTGTAATTTTGATGAGTGTACATTGGTTGTGTAAGAGTTGATCATCTTTTGCCATATTTTGTCTGTAAGTTTTATCCCCATGTCGCTTTCCCACTTGCTTTTCAATTTATTTATATAATTTTTCCTTACATTCATAATTGTCTGATCTCTTACAGAAATTAATGTTTTCCATCCTTGTTGTTCTGCAGTACCTTTACTATTGTTGAGACTTATTAAGTAAGGGTTTATTTCTATTAACATAGCTTCTAATATGCATATATTGGAATTTTTGATCCACTGGTAAATCAAACTGTTGATGTAATTTTTTAAAGGGCTTAATGGTATTTTTGTCAAATGTTTTATCTAATGGTGTAATACTTTTATCTTGCCAAACTTTAAAACTATTACCTAGAGTGGACGGGGCAAAATATAGTTTTAAAAAATAGGGGTATGTTTTGTTACCCATCTGTGCTCCCTCGTTATAGACTGGACTTTAATCCAACTGTTATATGCAGTTTCTCTTGTAATGCACTTCTGTGTGTGTTTTTTTACTTTTTGAAAATATGCTGAGAAAGTACAGTTACGTAAGAACTTACCGTAACAGTTGATCTTCGAGAACAGCTCTTGCAGCAGGTAACACCATTAGGACTGAAGCCGGCAGGCGGCAGGACCCCATGGAATTCTTCTAGCTAGCTATCTTCAGCGGGGACCGCCCCTGCCGTCGACCCCGCCTCCGACGTCAGGCGTAGTACATAAGGGGGCGGTCCCGCCAGATTCCCCAGTTCTCCCGCCGGAGACTTCCGGCCACAGGATGACATCAGAATGGGAGACCGAGGATCCACCATCAGAAGACAAAAGGGCGTAAGCCCCTGCCAAAAGCTCGGTAAGCCATGCCTCCTCCAAGAGGGAAGGTGGGCGGGAAGATACCTGCTGCAAGAGCTGTTCTCGAAGATCTACTGTTACGGTAAGTTCTTACGTAACTGTACTATCTTACTTCGAGATACAGCTCTTGCAGCAGGTAACACCATTAGGACTGATTTCCAAGCAATAACGCTTGTAAGCATTCTGGGAGGAGGAAACTAGGAAAATCCATACCAAGTCCTGACTCTAGGACAGGAGACTGTAGCACGGCCAGGCCGAAACCGGCTCTTCACCATGAAGAGATGTCCAGGCTGTAATGCCTGATAAAAGTATGCACAGAGCTCCAAGTGGCTGCAGCACAAATGGCAGAGGAGGATACGTTGCGAAGTGCTGCAAAGGAGGTAGCCACCCCCCTAATGGAATGGCCCCAGACTGTACCCAGGAGGGGCTTCTGCTTTGTATCATAGCAGTATGATATACACTGGACAAGCCAGCGAGAAAGGGACTGCTTCGATACTGGTTGGCCCATCATCCTGTCAGCAAAGGAAACGAAGAGTTACTCCGACTTGTGAAGCTGTTGAGTCCTGTTCAGGTAATACCTTAGACAGCGGTGAACATCCAGGGTGTGGAGCACTGCCTCTCCTCTGTTGGAATATTTAGGGAAATATACAGGCAGGTCAATGTCCTGATTGAGAGTGAGTGCGGAGACCACCTTAGGCAAGAACTTAGGATTCATCCTCAGGGACACTCTGTCCTGGAGGAAAATCAAATAAGGTTCCTTACACATGAGAGCGTGAAGCTCAGAAATTCTCCTTGCTGATGTAACAGCAACTAAAAATAACGTTTTCCATGACAGGAAACGCAGCTCGCAATCCGCGGCAGGTTCAAAGGGGGGGAAGCGTGAGTTGTTCCAGGATGAAGAGTAAATCCCACAGAGGAACAGGTTCCTTAATGGGTGGCCTAAGGTGTAACAACCCTCTCAGAAATTCTCGAGAGGCGTCAAGTTGCGCCACTGAGTGCTGTCCCACCGGGAAGTGGTAAGCAGAAATAGCGTAGAGGTGCACCTTAATAGAGGAGTAGGCGAGACCCGAATGGAAAAGGGAGAGCAGGTATTCTAACACACTTTCACGGGCAACCTGGAGGAAAGGCTCGTGCTGCGACCACAAGCAAAAGCGGTGCCATTTCATGGCATACATCGCATCACGTTGCTGGCTTTCTGGCGCAGAAAGAACTTCCCACCTCTTGCGAGACCCTGTCGAAAATGGCTATGTCTCTAGGAGCCATGCATGCAGGTTCAGTGAACATAAGTCCGGGTGGACCAGTGAACCTTCCTCCTGAGACAAGAGGTGGGAGCTGAAGGGCAACGGGACTGGAGGTTCCCGGCACAGCTGCGTGAGCAAGGGGAACCAGATCTGTCTGGGCCAGAAAGGCACTATCAGGATCATTGTTGCATGCTCCCAGCGCAGTTTGAGAAGAACTCTCTGGATCAATGGGAAGGGAGGGAAGGCGTAGAGGAATCTGTTCACCCAGGAGAGGGACAACGCGTCTTGCCAGAAAATACCAGGCCCTGGATCTAGCGAGCAGAAATTGGGCAGTTTTGCGTTGGATGGGGAAGCGAATAAGTCCAGTTCTGGAGTGCCCCATCGAAGAAACAGATCCTCTGCGACCCCTTGAAGAAGTTCCCACTCATGGACCCTGGCCTGGGAATGACTCAGGCCGTCTGCGATTGTGTTGTCCACTCCGGGAACGTGAACTGCAATCAGGTTTGCGCCGTGTCGGATTACCCAATTCCACACTCTCACAGCTTCCCTGCAAAGGGGGTAAGAGTGTGTGCCTCCTTGTTTGTTGAGGTAATACATCACCGCCGTGTTGTCTGTCTGAAGCAGAAGAGTACTCGACGGGATTTCTGACTGAAAGGCCTGCAGGGCGTAAAGGACCGCCCTCATCTCCAGCATGTTGATGTGGAGGTGGGCTTCCTGAGGGGTCCATGTTCCATGGGACCTCACCCCGTTCAAGTGCGCTCCCCACCCCAGCCCTGAGGTGTCTGTGGAGAGGATTGCCTCTGGGGATGGCGCTGTAAACGGGACACCCGCAGAAAGTGTCCCTGGGTCTAGCCACCATTGCCAGTCTTGAATCATGGCATTTGTGATTCTGACCGGATGCTGCATGTGGTCTTGCCTTTGGTCCCACTGCACTTTGAGCATCCACTGAGTTACCCACATGTGGAGCCTTGCCAAAGGGACTGTTGGAATGGCTGCAGCCATGTGTCCGAGCAGACGAAGGACCAGCCTGGCAGGGACAGTCTTCTTCGCCGAGAGATCCCTGATGAGGGATCTGATGCATTCCACTCTGTCATCTGGAAGAAATGCTTTCCCTTGAATGGTGTCCAGAACTGCGCCTATGAACTGCAGCTTCTGTGACAGTACGAGGAGAGACTTCTCGTAGTTGATTAGAATGCCCAGAGACTGGAACAGGTCCTGGGTGCTCTGAATAGCCAGCAACAACGCCTCTCTGGAGGCAGCCATGAGAAGCCAATCGTCCAAGTACGGGAACACATAGTGGCCCTATCTCCTTAAGGACGCTGCCACGACTGCCATGCACTTGTTAAAGACCCTGGGGGCCAATGACAGTCCGAACGGAAGAGCCCGGAACTGAAAATGGTAGCCGAGGAACTCGAAGCACAGGAACCTCCTATGCGCTTGAGCCACAGAGATGTGCAGGTAGGCATCCTGCATGTCTAGGGACATAAGAAGGCATCCTGCTTTAGCATGGGAATGAGGCCAGGAAGAGTCACCATGCGAAATCATTTGTAGGCGACCGACGTATTTAGGTCGCTGAGGTCCAAGATTGGATGGAGGTCCCCTGTTTTCTTGGGAACCAGAAAGAAGTGGGAATAGTATCCAGATGCTATCTGGTTCTCTGGCACATACTCCACTGCTCCCTTCTGCAGGAGCGTGAGTATTTCTTGCCTGATAAGCAATTTGTGCTGACCCGAGTAATGGGAGAGCAGAGGAGGCCTCGAGGGTGGCTTGTCTGTGAATTCTATAAAGTGGCCTTTTCCGACCAACTGAAGGACCCACCTGTCGGTGGTTATGGACTGCCATCCTGGCAGGTAATTCACATTACGACCCCCGACCTTGATGTCCCATTGATCCTGCGGGGCCGGGGCTGGGAAGGAGTCAGGCTGTGGCGGTGGAGGGAGCCGTGGGCTGAGCCAGCTTAGCTGGACACTGACTTCTGCCTGCGGGCTATCTTCCCTGGGCTCTGCGGGAACCGGAGCCCCTCTGTTGTGGACCAGTGCGGGACTGTTGTCTCTGTGCCTGTCCATGAAAATGGCTTGATTCCTATGAAAGGAACTAAGTTTCGATCGGTACATTGCCTGGACCGACTCTCACACCTTCCGGCCTCTTGGAGCTTGGTGAGAACCTTCTCAGAGGTGCACCAAAGAGAACTTCTTTGAAAAGGCGTCCATGATGTTCTTCTGGACGTCCGGGGTAAATCCGGAGACATGAAGCCATGAGTGTCTCCGGAGGCATATGCCTGAAGCTGCTGCTCTGGCCGAGGAGTCCACGGAATCATACGCGGCTCGCAGCACCTGGGTTCCCACGTCCGAACCCATGCGGAGGAGCTGCAACATCTCCTCCTTCTGCTCACCTTCTGGCAATTTCTCCACCAGATCCAGTCCCTGTTCCCACAAAGCATTTTGGAACTGCACCATGTGGGTCAAGTAGTTCAGGGATCTGATGGCGCAGGTAGTGGAAGCATACGTGCGCCTGCCCATAGCGCTCCAGCTGTTTGATCCTGTCCGGTGGCAGGGTGCTCAAATGTTGCGGCTCTGGGACCGTCATGAGAGGCTGTTATGACCAGAGAGTCGGCCAGAGGATGTTGAGCCAAGTACTGGTCCTCCTTAGGAGCCTTGTACAGGCGGTCAGCTTTCTTCGGCATCGAGTGTGGATGCTTCCACGCTGCCTTGGTGATGTCCACAAAAGTGTCCACCAAGGGTGGTACCACCACAGGCTTGGGATCCTTCTGCCGAAGATATCTAGCAAGGCGTAGTCTCTTGGGGTCTAACTCTTCTGCATCCCAGCCCATGTTCTCTTGGATATGTCTCATGATTTCCGAGAATGATGGGTCTTCCGGAGGAGATCTAGGAAGCTCACGTGGGTCCGGAGAGGGGATTGGAAGTGGAAAGAGGGATCTGGATCTTGCCGAAGACTCCGATCCTGTATCCTCCGTCGAAGGCGAACGGCGACGTCTTCTGGGTCTCTTAGGACTGGGTGACCCTGAAGAGGATCTAGATGGAGGTCTCCTTTTATCTGGTCTTTCACTTGGAGGGTCCGTAGGCTCCTGGGGGAGAGGTACTCAGCCTGCTTCCCCGGATGGAGAAGGGGGTGC
This sequence comes from Neoceratodus forsteri, assembly GCA_016271365.2. Classification (NCBI taxonomy): domain Eukaryota; kingdom Metazoa; phylum Chordata; order Ceratodontiformes; family Ceratodontidae; genus Neoceratodus; species Neoceratodus forsteri. The sequence continues at coordinate 1,192,007,777 of CM057456.1, forward strand.
AGGGGCCGGAGCGGTTGCAGGTGGCGGAGGAGGAGGAGGTAGAGGAGGTGGTGTGGGAACCACATCCTTTTTAATGGTATCCCACCAGTAGGTAAAGAGCTCCTTAACCTCAGAAAAAGAAAGGCCCGACGACGGACCGGGCACCAGTGGCCAGTCGTCGGGTTCCGGCGTCGGCTCAACAGGGGCCTCAGGTTGCGGGGAGGGTTCCCTTGGGGGCTCGACAGGACCGGGTTCGCCCGTCTGGTCCTCGGGCTGCATCAATTCCTCCTCCGTGATAGTCTCCTGACAGACGTCGGTAGGAGGCGTCGGGGTCCTCTTCTCGACTCATGTGGACGTCGGCCCACCTACCGATGACCGAGAGGGTGAAGGCCTGACCAGCGATGGACGTCTGGCGGTCGACAGCTCCTGGGACCTGTGATGAGTGGCCGACATCGGACGGGCCGACGTCGAGTCCGACGGCTGCTTAAGCGAGGTAAGCTCCTTGGTCTTCCGCTGGGGAGGAGGAGGCAAGGAGGCAGACCTGAGGTCGGGTTCGGAATGGTGGGAACCCGACTTGTGGTGATGATGATGGTCCCCAGACCTAACCAGGGCTTTGGAAGAAGAGGACGAAGAGAGCCTGGAGGTCTTGGCCTGTGAGGAAGAAGAGGAGCCCGAAGGTTTCTTCACCGCAGCGGAGGGAGGCTGAGAACGGGCCCGGGATGGCGAACAGTCAGACCAGGAGCCGGAACTACAGGAGTTGGAGGCCCTAGATGGGGACTTGGATGGAGCCTTCTCCCTGTGCTTCTCAGAAGGTTTCCGGGCTTTCTCAGCAGAACTCCCCTTGGAGGTGTCCATGGCCTTAACTTTCTCCTTGAGCAGGAATGCCTGCAGAGCCTTCTGGCGACAGATCCGGGTCCGGCTGTTGAACCCCTGGCAGAAAATGCAGGACCGGGTGTCATGGTCTGGGCCTAGGCACCGGATGCAGGCTGAATGCGGATCCTTGAACGGGATTTGCTTCCCACAGGTGCACTTCGAGGGATGGCCTTCAACGGAGGTTGGAGAGGACATTAGACAGCAACTGAGCCGAAAAAAGGAACTTTTTCCAAAGGAAGAACTTAACCGTAGTAAGCTGCGCTAGAAATGATCTGAAGAAATTCGAGACATGCAAGTCGGCCGGAAAAGAACTGGGGAATCTGGTGGGACCACCCCCTTATGTACTACGTCTGACGTCGGAGGCAGGACCGACGTCTGGGGCAGTCTCCGCTGAAGATAGCTAGCTAGAAGAATTCCGTGGGGTCCTGCCACCTGCCAGCTTCAGTTCTAATGGTGTTACCTGCTGCAAGAGCTGTATCTCAAAATAAGATTAGTAAGTTCAATAAATTAGGATAAGGTTGTGCCTCAACTTCCATTTGTGCAGGGGGAGGTAGTAACAACAACAAAAAAAGAAAGGGACTTGGGGTAATCATATCAAATGACCTTAAGGTTAGCAAGCAATGTGAGAAGGCAGTAGGGAGGGCTGGGGGGATACTGGGATGCATAGGGAGAGGCATCACCAGCAGAAAACAGGAAGTTGTTATCCCTCTGTACAGACAGTTGGTGAGACCCCATCTGGAGTACTGCGTCCAGTTCTGGAGACCCCATCTCTGCAAGGTCATAGACAGGATAGAGGCAGTCCAGAGGAGGGCAACTAAAATGGTGTAGGGTCTGCAAGAGAAGCCGTACGAGGAGAGACTAAAGGAGCTTAATATGTATACCCTTGAGGAAAGAAGGGAGAGGGGGGACATGATAGAAACTTTTAAGTACCTCAGAGGAATCAACAAAGTCCAAGATGGTAGCATCTTTCAGAAAAAGAGATGTGCAAGAACAAGGGGACACAATTTAAAGATAGAGGGGGCGGTTCCAGGGCAATGTGAGGAAGTATTTTTTTCACAGAGAGGGTAGTGGATGCATGGAACAGCCTTCTTGAGGAGGTTGTGGGGTCTAAAACTGTGGGAGAATTCAAGAATGCATGGGACAGACATAAGGCAGTTCTTGTGGGGGGTAGGAAGAAATAGGCTGTTGGTTAACTAGGATCTGCGGCCTATCCTGTAGATAGGGAAATGGGAAGACTAGGTGGGCCAAGCGGTCCTTATCTACCGTCAAAGTCTATGTTTCTATGATGGGTGTGAGTTTTTCTTCCCCCAGCCAGTGCCAGACCTATATAATCTGTGTAGCGAAGTAATAAATGTAAAAATCAGGTAAAGCCTGTGCCCCTTTATCTTTTGGGAAAGTTAATTTGGACCAGGCTATCCTTAGTTTAGACAGTTTCCTCAAACATTTTATGATAGATTTCAGTGTGGTAAGAAGGATTGAGGTATTGGGATAGCCAAGGTTTGGAAAAAAAAACCTTGGGTAGAATTTTCATGATATTAATTTTCCCACTTAGAGTGAGTAGGAGAGATTCCCATCTTTTCAGGTAATTTTGTATTTCCATTAGTAGAGTTGCAAAATTAGCTTCATAGACAGCTTATGTATTTGTAGTAATATTAATACCTAAATAGTGTATCTGGGTCGAAGTCTGTAGCACTGGATATTACTCAGGGATTATTGACAGTGAGATTATTTAGTTTTAATAGGATTTAGCCCAATTGATTTTATATCCAGATGTAATGCCAAATTGTTGTGCTAGTTCTATAAATTTCTTTACTGAGTTTTCTGGCTGTGATAGGTACAATGCATCATCTGCATACAACCCAATTTGTGTACCTTATTATTTTAATTGAATGTTATCATTTTCTCAAATAGCTATTGCAAAAGGTTCCATTATTAAGGCAAACATTAAAAGGGACAGAGGACACCCCTGTTTTCTACCTCTGTGAAGTCCAGATTTTTTTGATGTAATATGATTTGTCCGAATGAAGGCATATGGGGAGTCATATAGAAGCTTGATCCATCCACTGAGCTGTGCGTCAAACCCCATTCTCTGTAAAGTGGAGAAAAATGTATTGACATTCTAGCCAGTCGAATGCTTTTTCAGCATCTTTTGCAGATAGTGTAACATCTAATGACCTATGTAATAAAATTATATTAACTGTGCGTCTAATATTTTCAGTGACTGTTCTTCCTTTGATAAATCCATTTTGGTCTTGATTAATGAGGGTAGGTAGAATAGATTCCAGTCTATTAGCTAATATTTTAACAAATATTTTATAGTCTGCCTTGAGACGTGAAATGGGGCGATATGATACACAGCTCAGCAGATCCTTATCCTTGAACTATAGCTGGTTTAAGAGAGTCTGGAATGTTTTGTGTGGTGGTGAGTGAGTTAAATAATAATGCTAGCTTAGGTATTAATAAAGAATTATATTTTTTATAGAAATCTACTCCTATCCCATCAGGGCCTGGAGCTTTTCCTGTTGGCAAAGCTTGGCTAGCTTGTGCAATTTCTTCATGTGTGATTGGTTGGTCTAGGTGTCTTCTCATTTCTTCAGTTATTTCAGGAATTTTGATTTTATCTAAGAATTTTGTGGGTTCCTGTGATTTTTTTGGTAAATTGAGAAGTATATATGTTTTGATAAAATTTGACAAAACAGTCATTTATTTTTCTGGTTTGATAGTCCTATTATTATGATCTGTAATCCCTATGACTGTGAGTTCTCTTTGCATTTTCTAGACTGCTATGCTAATAATTTGAGTGGTTTGTCAGCCAACACATAATAGTTTTATCTAGTATTAAGTATCTGTCTTTCTGGTTTTTTTCAGATGTTATTTTGTTATACTGCTCCCTTTTCTGTACTAATTTCTTGAAAATATTATCAAAGCAGGAGCTATGTAGTTCTGATAAAGTTTAGATTCCTTTTTTTATTTTAAACAAAATGTGTTGCTGTTCTTTTTTCTCAGCCATTTCAATACTGAGGAGTATTCCTCTATTATAAACTTTTAATGTTTCCTCTATACAGTATTAATAATTGACACGTCTTTTATTGACTTGTATATAAATGCTGTTGCAACAAAATTCATCTCCTTGATTGTTGAAGAGGCTCCTTTGTAAACAAGTCATAGCTCAAAGGTTTGTAATTCTGAGTTCCCAGTAAATAAAAAAATATAAAACATTCTTGGCACTCTTAAGACTTTTTCATATATTTGTGGTTTTAATATGCTAGCCTGGTTCATTCTCCACAATTTAAATGTCTCTTTCAGCTCTGCAATTTTGATAGTTAAAATACATGGAGAATGATCAGAAAGAGCTATGCCTGGGTAGGGTATTCAATATCAGTAATTGTGTATAGTAAAGATTCAGAAATAAGAAAAAATCAATACTTGATTAGCATCGATGAACTACTGAAAAAAAAATATTTGTATAGCTCCCTCCATGGATCCACTAAGCCTAAATCTATAAAAAGTTATTTTTCTAGCTAATTTATGAGTCTTGTCCAAGCCAGATATTTTTTCTATCTGCTGCATAACTGTATTAAAATCTCCACCTATTATGCAGGGTGCCTCAAAAGTTGACAGAGTTAAAAAAAATTCTGTAAAGAAATTTTGGTCATTATGATTAGAGCATATACAGTCACACAGGTATATTTAAAGTTATATATTTGTATTTGAGTTATAACAGATCTTCCTTGTAATTCAGTCATGTGTGTAGAAACCAATGGGAGTGCTTTTGTTTTATTTAATGCAATCATGACCCCTCTTGAATTTCTGGAGTAATCTGAAGTGTAACCAGGACCCCACCAGTCTGTGAATCAGGCAGTTTATTTGGTTGTAAGTAGGGTTTCCTGTAGCATAAGTCAAGCTTGAAACTCCCTGCACTATCCACCACCTCTCAAAGTAAGCAGACCATGAAACCACAAATAGACCGAATAAAGTGCTTTTAGTATTCTATAAAGTGCCAGTGAATCATACCATCAGATCTCACTGATGATGCGCTGAGCAAAATTGTTTGGAGGTACTAGCTGCAGGGCTCTTGCTGGCGTCTCTGTGAGAGGTATGATTCACTGGCACTTTATAGAATAATTAAAGCACTTTATTTGTGGTTTCATGGTCTGCTTATTTTGAGAGGTGGTGAATAGTTCAGGGAGTTTCACGCTTGATTTATCATTTATACCTTGCATACCCTGCCATTGGGGTGGTTACTCTGATTGTTTTTTCCTGTTGCATAATCATATTTATATTCTTTTTCTCCAAATAGTTTATGACTTTAATGGGTTTTGATCTACTCTGTAACCCATTCACATTCCAGGTTGTAATCTTGAAAGTGCTACCCATAATTAAGCTTTGCATCCAACCTGTCCTGAACCATCTGCATCTCTTTACCATATGCAATCTTTACTTGAAGGTGCTTTCCTGGACCCCTGGACCAATTGTGTTGAATCATTCTGTTACATTGTAAGTATAATGTCTTTATCATGGTTTTAGTTTGTCTCCGTTTCTGAATACAGTGTCAAACGTTTAGCCCCCCTCCAACTACCTGCAAACGCCTGAACCAAGGGACCAAGAGATCTCTTGCTCTCCCAACCCCCAAATCCAAGATGGTTGATAAACCATTACCATTCACCATGGATGGCACCTTCGCTTAACCAGAACCCTCCTTCTATATTCTAAAAAACAAAAGAAAGACAAAAAAAAGTTTTATTAAATATTTCCCTTATGTTAGCTTTTAGTTATACATCATATTGAGTAAGTAAAAGCAACAGACCCTAAGTGTTAATAGCATTACTAGTATACTAGCACACTTAATCATATCAGAAGGCTCCCTTTTTTGTTAGTGCTCATGAGCTCTCAAGAATTGAGAATGTGGAGAGAGAAAAGAGAAAAACATCAAAAATAGGGGTAGAGCAGCGATTTCAGAGATAAGTGCATTGCTGTGATTTTTTCTTCCCCTTTCCCTTTCCTTCCCTCCTTTTTTCCCTTGTCCTTTTTTCTTTTCTTTGTCCTTTTCTATTTCTTCTCCCCCCCTTTCTTTTTCCATTCCCCTTCTTTTCTTTATTTTTCCTCTTTCATCTTTCATTTTCCTCTCACATTTTTCTGGCTTATTACAGTGCTTTCTTCATTCAAGTTAAACCTCCTGATGCCGCATGATTATACACATGTTCCTCCCCCAAGGTTGTTATATTATTTGACTGTGATGTCCTGGGGGGATGGGTAGGGGCTTGTCCTAGCTCTGTAGCCTCTGCTAGATTCTAGATCATTTTGGTTTTTATATACAATTTTGAATGCTTCCATAGCATCCTCTGGGGAGTCAAAGGTTTGTAGTTTTCCATTAAGAATAATGCATATCTTTGCGGGGTACAACATGGAGAACCTGATGCCTTTATTGTATAACAACTGTTTTAATGGGTTGAATAACCTTCTCCTTTCCGTGGATTTTGAAGACAAGTCTGGATAAGTGTTAAAGTTTATGTGCTCAAATGTCAACCCTTTTGAAAGTCTTGTGTTGTGCAAAATAGCCTCATGGTCTTGAAACTTAAAAGGCTTAATAAAGACCGTTCGTGAATAGTTTGATTTGTCATTGAATCTTGATCCAGCATGATGGGCCCTATCCAAAATAACTTTGTCCTCTGGATATTTCCTACTGAGTGCCTCAGTGACCATCTTCTCAAAGAAGGGTACTACAGCCCCAGTCCCTTCTACACCCTCCGGGATTTTACAGACCCTCAGATTGCCTCTTCCGACTCAATCTTCCTGTTTCGCTATTTTTTGCTGCAGAGCTTGTACTTGTCTTTCTGATTGCAAAAATGTTCTGGGCATTTGGTTTGAAATGTCTTTCACCTGGGCTACTTGGTCCTCAAGTTCATCTGTACGCAAAGTGAATTTTTCTAATTTAGTATTTAGTTCACTTAATGAGCCTGTCACTGTGTTCAATGTGCCTTTGATGTCTCCAAGGGCCTTAAGCATTTCTTCCTTTAAGTTAGTAACTGTCGCTAACACCCCGTCAGTTTGAGATGCAATTTCATCTATTGGAGCATTAGCCCCTTTATTTTCTACTTCTCAAACCACATTTTTATTAAGTGCCTCTTTCCCTGCGCTTGCCGCCTCTTTTTTTCTACAGTGTCAGTTCTGTTTGAGTCCTGATTTAACCTAGTTAAATTTTCCTTATTTATGTTATCATGAGTATTTTAGTTATCTATGTCTTTATTTTGTTCTGCTGTCCTCTTGGTCACTTTTCTAGACATTACTGAACACTAAACAGTAATTAAATCTGCAGACCTTTGTGGCAATAACACAGAGTTTGTCTGCTTCGAGCCTCACCTCTTTGCTGAATTAACTGTTGCTGTAACTTCAGACTTGAACCCTTTTGCTCAACCGTACTTACTGTCTCTTATTTTAAAATATGAAGAGATGTTACCTTTTGTCTGATAACTATTTATAGGAGGAGAAGCTGGTAATGGGGAAAGCAGCATCTGAGGCGTGTCAGTGAAGGACCTCAAATCCAGAAGGCTTGGTTATAGGTAAGCTGTCTGCCTTTTTGTTCCCTGTGTTACCTTCACTTCTTTATTTTTCCTTTTTTCATCGAAGTGAGTGTCCGTTAGTCCTCTGGCTCTCCTGACTTCAACATACCTTGTGGTTGTGTGGTGAGCATATACCTCCGCCAGCACTTCTCAGCATTTCTGAATCTGAAACGAGCATAACTCAGGTCAGCATTTCAGTATACTCCACGGAGGTGCTCCAGCCAGGTGCTACGGCAATCTCTTCACCTGCCCATCCTGAAACATCCAATGAGTGAAGTAAAAACATTCCTCACAGGTGCCTTGATCCACCACTCATCAAAATTTAATAAAACTTGACCAAAAATGTTGAACATGGAGATAGAGATGTGCTCAAACTGAACCAGAGCCTAACTAAACTGATGTAGATTATATACCTGTACGACAAAGCTGATCTTCACAGTATCAATCTATACCTTGAAAAAATAAACTGGTTATCTTTTTTTGATAACCAGTCCTTATATCAAAGTTGGGTACTTTTCAAATCACTTATTTCGACTCTTCGTGATACTTATATTCCATCAAAAAATAAGAATTCTAATGGGAAACAGACTCCTAGATGGATGAATAAAAACATAAAACATTTAATAAATATAAAAAATAAACATCGTAACTACCTAAAGAATAGGACAACTTCCAATTGGGAATCCTATTTAAAATCAAGTAGGAAGTGTAAATTAGTCATCCGTAGGGCCAAATCTAGATGGGAAATGAAATTGGCAACAACAGCTAGTAAGTCTAATTCCAAACAATTTTACTGTTATATAAACTCCCTCAGGAAAAGTCCAAGTGTGGTGGGGCCTCTTGCAACAGAAAACATACTTATCCATGAGCCGAAAGCCATGGCTGATGTATTTAATAATGAATTTTGTAAAGTTTTCTCTGCATCAAGTTCAATCACCTGTACCTATGATTTCACCATCAGATACTTTTATCACATTCTCCGTTGAGTCTATTCTTAAAAACTACACTTACTAAAAGGTAAATTTTGTTCAGGCCCAGACAATATAGCAGGGCATTTACTTTACCTATTATCTAAACATATTGCCTTTCCACTCAAACTTTTATTCAACCTTTTTTACAATATAATTTTATCCCTTGTGAATGGAAAGAGGCGTTTGTGGTACCAATACATAAGAAGGGATCAAAACATCTATGGGAAAATTATCGGCCAATTAGTTTGACTTCATCCATATGTAAGGTGTTAGAAAGTCTACTAAAGGATATTATTGCCCCTATTATTCATGCATCTGATTTGGAACAACATGGCTTTAAGAAGGATAGAAGCTGTCTGACAAATTTGCTCTGCTTTTATGAACATTTTAGTTCTTGTTTGGTTAACGGTTAGCCTGTGACATTGTCTTTATTGATTTCAGTAAAGCTTTTGACACCATGCCACACTGGGCTCTAATTCAAAACTCACAGGTCTTGGTATTAATAGTCATATAATTACATGGATTCATAATTGGCTTTCAAACAGAACTCAAAAGGTGATGATTAATGGGGCATTTTCTAACTCTGGTAAAGTTTTAAGTGGTGTTCCACAAGGCTCGGTTTTCGGCCCGTCTTTTTCAGGCTTTTATATCTGATTTAACTAATTCCTGCCTTCCATTTACAATTAAATATGCAGAAGATATGAATATCGGAGGACCATGTTCTAATTTAGACCAAATATCTTGTATTCAGCATGATCTTGATATTATTAGTACCTGGGTTAATAAATGGGGTATGAAGTTAAACTCCACAAAATGCAAAGTAATGCATTTGGGTTCTAATAATTTAAATTTCCAGTATATTCTGGACGATTTACCATTGTGTGCCACTAATGATGAGAAGGATTTGGGTATAAACATTTCAGATGACTTAACATATTCCAAGCACATGCATTCGGTTATTAGTACATCTAATAAAATTATTTGGTCTATTTTGCGTAATATTAGATCTCGAGATCAGGAGGTGTTGTCACCCCTATTCAGGTCCTATGTCCATCCCCATCTTGAATATGCTTCACAGTTGTGGTGTCCTTTTAAAAAAAATCAGATAGTCACTCTCTTGAAAGGGTTCAGCGAAAATACACTAAAAAAATATCTGGTCTCGAATCCTCATCTTAGGAGTTTAGGTTGGATACATTGAAACTAATGCTTCTTACTATCAGACGCATTAGAGGTGACCTTCTCCTCCTATATGACATTATTCATGACCCCTATATCATGACTGAGTTAGGATTTTCTTTTAAGTCATCAATACATAATGCTAGCAGTCATGTCCTCCAGTTAACTGGTAAATCTTTTAAACACAATAATCGTAAGTTTTCTTTTCTGTAAGAACTATTGGGCCTTGGAATAGACTTCCATCCGATGTAGTAACAAGTAATACTAAAGAGATTTTTAAGCATTGTCTCAACACGCTAATTATGTCTGGGTATGACTTAACATTCTACTCTATGACCTAGCATAGGAGCATTATGGGCTTTGGCCTACTAGCTCTTTCTTCTAACCTTAGTATGAACTTTAGATTAAAATAACAACTACAAACTGCTATTGTGCAGTACAGGAACTGAGGCAACAGATCTCTTTGGTGGAAAGAAATGATCTGATGGCTGGAAAGAGCCAAGCGCAAGGCATGATAAAATCCATGTGGTGTGGTTCAGATACTACTGGATAGCTCAAGCACTGGCCCCTTGAATCAGAATTCTGCTAATGTGTGGCTACAGATGAATCCATGATGTTAGAACAAATTAGATTCATGCTTTATCTACAAGTTTTATTTAGTAGTAAAAGTAGACCCCCACCCCACAGCATTTACAAAAACACACAGTTATGGTGCTGTCAGATATCTTTTATTGACATCATAATATGCATAGCACATATCTTTTGTATTTTTATACCTGGACTGTTACGTATCTTGTTGTACTAATTACATATTTAAACATTAGATACTATAGACATTCTTTAAGGTGCGGTATGGAAAAAAAAATTATATGCTTTGCAGTATGGCAATAAATAGACATGGCAGCAAGTATCTGAAACTGGAAACAATCTGACAAATACATTAAAACAGAGACAAGGAAAGCCACCCTTATTTCTTCAACCATTCCTCCTACTTTTAATGTTGAGCTATAAAGATCCGAGTTTCAAGTGTAAGCACAAACTTTATGAAGTTAAAAAGCTCTGTGAAACAGGGAGATATGGCTGACTGTCCCATAACTTTAAAATATGGAAAGTGTTATATCAGTTCTGTCTACCTGATCTCCCTCTTCCCAGACATCTTACTCATTTAAAAACCTAGCATGGAAGAACTGATGCATTGGTAGCTGTGTGGCACACTGTAGTACGAGCCTGAGTGCAGGAGCAGACATGGCTCACTACTGCAGGGTCTAGAGGAGGCTGAGTGCACTGCAGAGCTGAATCGCACTACAGTACCTCTGGAAGAATGGAAGTTCATTGCACAGCTCTCTCTCCACCAAACATGAATGGTTTCCTCAACACAGTACGGCAAAAGTAGCCAGTGAAAGAAATGTGCACCTGATCTTCTGTCGTTTCCTAGTATTTAAGACCAGAGTTTCAAAACTTGCCTTTAGAGTCCCATTTCACCAATATACATAAGAACTTATGCATATCCCTCAAAATACATTTTTTAATACAGTGTGGTGTGAGAGCATCTACAAATGGCAAAAATCTGCTGGGTACCACATGATATTTAATGATTCAATGCTCCCAATACAGCACAAGATCATCTACAAGAGGCACACATCTGCTGGTCATCACATAGTACTTAATGATTTGATGCTCTCAATATGTGGAGATTGTATCAGGGAGAAGCTAGGATTGGGGAAACAATGGAGGATGGAAGCACACATGACTGTACCCCCTGAAGATCCGCCCAGATGCTGTATATATTAAAGTAGACCAACCAGATTCACCATTGGACAGATACCCCCAAAACTTGGGCACAAATGGGAGACAGGAAGGTTATGGCAAACATTTTACTGGGGGCATAATTGTAGGGGAGGCAGTAGGTAAAATAAGTGCTGAGATGCATTCTAGCACAGAAACTGAGTGATCAAGCACATTCTCACACAAAAGTTAAAAACAAATTTGTTCCCCTTCTGTATGGAAGTTCAAATCGGTAAAAAAAAAAAACAGGACTGTGCACAGAACAGTACAGACAGCAAAACAGACCAATCAGAATATCAACAATCATGTTTTTTCTCTGACATCTCTGCCTTTATTGCCTGACCCACAACCTCCTTCCTTTCACATTTTTCTAGGGAAAGCCATGACAACCATGGAATTGTGGCTGTCATGCACTGGCACTTGGCTAGTATTTAACATCACAACACTGTATAAACACTTATACAAGAGTGGCAAAAAAAGAAATTCTAACAGTCTTAAAGTAATTTTTTTTTGCAGTCAGTTCCAACATTGTCAGTGGGAATAACTTACAACATGGGTAATGTGTGCCCTTACCAGGGGCTCACTGGTACAGCTATAGCTTTATGGTTAAAATAGTTTCATTAAATTTTAAATACATATACAAAGTTACACATACAACACACAAGAGTTCAACACAGATTGATCACAGTAGTACTGTTAGGATACTTGCATGTACCAATATAATGAAAAGTTAATGATAAAAACATATAACATTTATGACAATTGTGGCAAAAGCCATCATTAGGGTAGCTAGTTATTCACTGAGATGTGATGTACTCTTTAGGTTTTATTATTTAGTAGCAGTCCAGATAATTCCCCCATACAGCATGAAATATTTCCATTTAGATTTTCACACTTGCAAATATATTTTCTAAATGCAAATGTGTTGTCTGATTGATATGGCTATCAAAAAACTAGTCCTAAAAACTGGAAGAACATGAATGAAATTATTTATGCTGAATGGTATGTTTTCATGTTAAATTCCTTACATTTGGCAAATATATCTGGTACTGCTATCGCTTTTTTATATCAAAACTTTTAACTGAAATTTTGTAAAATAATAATAATAAACTTTATTTATCTAGCACCCCATCCCGGAGGCTCTGGACACTGTACAGGCAGGCAGTAGTTTAAAGTATATAAAATACATAAATATAGGAACATATGTCAATAATAACAACCCTGGAGGAGAGGAGGGAGAGAGGGGATATGATAGAGACATACAAGTATCTTACAGGGAGGAACAGGGTGCAGGAATACACTACTTTTAAGTGAAAAAGATGTTCCAGGACTACAGGGCATGGAATGAAGTTGGAGGGAGGACGATTCAGAGGAAACATGAGGAAGAATTTCTTCACAGAACGGGTGGTGGATAAGTGGAACACCCTGCCAGAGGTAGTGGTGGGGGCTGAAACAATCACGGGATTTAAGAATGCATGGGATAGACACAAAGGAATTCTGGAGGTCAGGGGTAAGGGGCAACAGACTTCTAGGAAAACATAAACTGAACTTACAAACTGAAATGGGCAGACTGGGTGGGCCATAGGCCCTTATCTGCCGACACTGTCTATGTATCTATGTAACAACAAACAAACAAACAATGCTACATAAATGCAAGCATCTATTTCAATCAACAGTTCAGCAATCTGCTCCTTCAGGACTACAAAGGCAGTTCCCAAAGGCCTCTCTAAAAAGATGCGCCTTCAGACCCCCACTTAAACACCTCCACCGATGGGGCCTCCCTCAAAGATCTTGGAAGAAAGTTCCACAGGGCCGGGACCACCACTTCAAATGACCGATCTCCTGAGCTCTTCAGCAGTGCCCTTGGAAGCACTGGGGGGGGGGGGTTCTGGTGGAGGAGAGGAGTGGGTGAACAGGACGGACAGGAGTCAGGAGGTCACTCAGGTAGCCAGAGCCCAGTCTTTATAGGGCCTTATTGGTGTGCAAGCCCACCCTGAAGTTGATCCTCCATCTCACCAGCAGCCAGTGCAGATCACGCAGGACCAGAGTCACATGACAAGACCTTGGAAGGCAGCCTGGCCACTGTGTTCATACATGTATAAAATAAAAATACATACATTAACTAGACAAGACCAGGGTTCAATATAACCAGTTCATCTGGCTTTAAAATTACTTACATAGGTAACACAAAATGCTGCAATATGCTACAGGGAACAGTGTAATTCAATGGCAATTAGGCCCTTTAGTTATGCAGTATTTTGTGACATGTCACTTACTGCAAGTTACTGCACTGCACTGTGGCTAGCTCTGCTGCACTACATACAGTGCAGTAAGACTTAAGCCAATATACAATCATTTAAAGGACAGAATCTAGCGGCATGGAATGTTAGTGTTGCAAGTGTTCCAATGCCTAATTTCAGGCACTCCACAGAAATGACTAACCAGTACAGTACAGACATCAAGAACATCCCCAACTATCAACATAATAATTCCCTAATCCCCCCAAGCCCAGTATAAACCCTACCCCCTGTGATTACCCTCACTGTCCCTGATATACCCCAAACCCTCACCCCCTAAATTCCAGCTCTCATTCCCTTCCTCCTACTCCTCCCCTACTGGCCTCCCTTGCACCCCTACAGTGTTTCTCTGCACCTAAACTTGTGTCAAGAGCTTGTCCCCACTCCATCCTACCCCGTTCACCCCCCCAAAGTCTCCTGCCATCCCTGTCCCCTTGCAGGGTTTTTCTGCCTCCTGAAAGGCCTCCTTCTGGGACTTGGCCTCTCTTCTCCCTCACTAAACCTCTCTTCTGGCCTTCTTCAAACCTTATTGGGCTCCCAACATACTGAAGCATACGCACCCTCACTGTCTAATAGCCTGCTTCCCTCCTACCGTACTCAACCTCTGCCTTGTGCAGGCAGGGTTCTCAGCTTACTGGAGTGGTCAGGCCCGGCAGACCTCTCTCCTCCTCCCTCTTCCTTTCCTCATCTCATCCCTTGCCTGTTCCCCAAAGGGGTTGCCAGCTCTCCTAGGGTCTTGGCTCTTGTTAAGCCCTTATCTCTGTCCCCCCCCTTTTCTCTATTTACCCTCCTACTTCCTCCACCAATTCACCCTAATGCTTGCCTTGCACCATCCCCTAGCAGGGTTCTCAACTTCTGGAACTGATCAAAATGGGTCAAGTCCTCAGACTCCTCTATCCTCCTTCCCCTCCAGCCCCCTCTATTTAGCACCCATCACTCCCATTCCCTTGCCCCACATGGACCTCTAACTGGGTTCTTACTATCCTGTAAGACATGAATCTTACAATCCCTCTCATTCTCCCTTTCCCTTCCCCTTCCCCACTTCCCCCCCTTCATTTCTTAGCCTTAGTTCTGACTAACCCTAATCTATTGCACTTCTAGACAAATTTTCACTTCTGTCTCACCCTAGCTAACTTGTACTGTCTGTGCTACCCCCTACTAACTTCCCCTAGATCAACTACTTGAACCCCATTCAGTCATAATCAAGCTACTCATTTAGGTGTCACTTAGAGTATACCATTAAATGTCATTTTGTGCTATCATATGTACCAAGTTCTAAACTGTTATTCTTACCTATCTAGTTCAAATCTGTTAGCACCCTGCTATTTTATTGCATCATTACAGTTTATTCACTTTTATTTGAATGTAATCATATGCACATCTTTGTTAGTGTGCCAAACCTATGTATAGTATCATGTCCCCTTCCCCCCAGGTCATACCAGGAGATGAGCAACCTGTTGCTCAGTGAGCCATCCTGGTGAAACATTTAAATAAATAAAAAACAATACATGAGAAAAAAGAGTTTATGGTACCTTTCTATAAGAGGTCAACACTCACCTTCATGCTCACTGTGATGTGGATTCAGGTACACACAAATTTATCACAGTCAACAATCAGATGCTGAAATTTGATCAGGAGACACTGGAGAAAGTCAAAACATTTCTGATTGAGGCAGCTTGATGGCTCAACAGAAGCATGCCACACTTCTGTACTGGGACCCTGGGTTCGTGAGTAGGTGTGTTGCAAATTTTTAACTCGCCCACGAACTGTGGTGAACTTGTCCCCTATTGGTAGCATTCATGTAGTGCACACTTTAAAATTTGCTGCCATTGTGGTGCATTTTACTATGTTAACTGATGAAATTCACACTCTGCAGTGACTGTTTGCCATGAACTGCATAGTAAAAGATGCCGCAACTGCATAGTGCATGAGTAGTGTGCCAATTTGTGTAGCAAAATTCATGCAGCTGCATAAATTTTACTACGTAAATTGCAGCACTATGTTCCATGCTAAGTGAATTGCAAAGTTTTTTTTTTTTAACATTGCACAGAGCTACAGCAGACCCAGGGAGACAGGACTGGTGTGGTCAGGGTTAGGGAGTGCTGCTGAGTACAGTGCAACGCAGCCTGGTGAGGGAGGGAGATATACGGGTTATGGTGGCCCCTCCCGGTGAGCCTGCTCCCTGATGAAGGGTGGCATCAGCCAGTAACACACTGCTATGGCCAAGGCCATCAGAGGCAAAAGCCCAATGTCAAGGGAGGTGGGAGGGACCTGGAGGGCAGGCAGAAAAAGCACAAAAAAGAATGTGCCTCAAGCCATCTATATGACAGTTGCCAACTCCTTGGGCTATGCTCTGCATAGATCCACACTGGCTTGATGGTGGGGGAGAGGGTGACGGGGCTGGACAGCTGTCAGGGGTCCAATGTTAGGGGGAAGACAATGGCACAATGGGTCAAAAAGCTTTTGAGTGAGTTATTTGATGTTTAAATTAAGTCTTATAGAATTCAAACAATTGGATAATTTTTCTTTATTTATTTATAATAGATCCTGATGAAGCAGTATGTTTAACTGCGAAACGTTGATGTCATTTAGAAAATAAAATTACTTTTTCAACAAAAAACCTTGCAAATTATTAAAACACATATGAGTGTGCCTCATTTGCTTCAATCTGATTGAGTGTCAATAGAAATTACCCACAACACAGTTCTAAGAAGTAGTGCTCATACAGAAACAGGCAGGGGATACTACTGACCCATCTATGTCCATGAAAGGGACAAACGCCTTAATTATATTTGCTAGATGTTTGCACCACTTTAAGCCGACAGATAGCAATATGCAAACCGGGTACATCAGGGCACATAAAAATCTTGCCATACAGGATTACTCCTTACCTTGTCAAGACGGCTTTGGAAGCTTTGAACCCTTTCCACAGTCCTAAAAGGCACAAACAGATTGTGTACTGACCAAAATCTGCAGACCACTCCAGCTAAGTTTTAGATTTTTGTGCAAAAAGTAAGCTTAACCAACATCCTTTCTTCTGAAGTACCCACTCTGGACTACATGCAGGAAGGAATACCTCTTGGTTCATAAGAGAAGCAGGCAGTGTGGACTATCATAAGACAGAATAGAAACTGTCTGAAATATGACCTTGTCTTTAAAATATGAATAACTGGTTTCTCCTTTTAGAAGGACAAAAGGAAGACTTCGGCCCTTGGACTGGCCAAACAGTTTATAGAAGACCAACTATGTATGTGAGAATATCCTCGTGGAACTGAAGACAAGGTCAAAAAGGAATACTTTTAAGGCACAGACAGGTCCACATTAGGCCCCTTTTGTGTGTGGGGGAGAGATGGAATGCATTTCTACTGTAGCTAATAGCCTGAAGAAAACAAAAAAGACAACAGGGAGAGAGAGCAAAGAAAAAAAAAAGGCTCCTCCAAGGATCTGGGAAGCTCCAGAACTGAAATCCGACCCCTTATGGAGCAGAAATGAAACCCCTGTCCACTCTAACTTGCAAGAAAAAAGAAAAATCTGACAGGAAGTATTCCAACAGTTTTGAACCCCTGCTCTCCGACCCAGGAAGAAGGAACTCTGCAAACACCATAGAAAAAACCTTAAGAGGAGAAAAACCTACTGGGAAACCTAACAGTCTACAAGCATAGCAGAAAACATATTTGCCTTAGAAAACATCAGGACATGAGCTGCACACTGCAGGGGCCCCAAGATTGGATACTTGACTAATTCTCAGGCAGGAGAGTCAAAACAGATTCTGACTGTCAGATTTACCAGATCCAAAATCACAGCCATCTTGGCTACTCTGGAGACATCCAGGGAAAACTGCTGTCTGCTTAGAGAGGTTTCTGAAAAACCTTTGACATCAAAGAAACTGTAGAAAACAGGAAGGCCCCTAAGAACCCACTGAAGAAATTAAGAGTGCCCACTGCCTGTTCTGGAGGATACAGAAACTGACTGAAGAACATGAGAGCCTGAGGGCTCTCTCTGACCTCACTGAGGGCAGAGTGCCTCTGGATGAAGAAGCCACACCCCAGAATACCAATATGATGGAATGAAAAAAAATCCAGAACCTTTACGTTTCCTGTGACAGAAAAGACAACAGGGACAGAATACTGAAAATGGTCCCCCAAGAAACTGTTATCGGAAATAATCTTCACATTGAGTGCCAAATGATTGTTTAGGAATGTGACTGCTACTGGTTTGACCTAGTGGGTTGCAACTGCCTGATATATGGACAACTGTAGAAGAATGGAGGAGAGCCCAAGACATAATCCTTATCTTCCAAAAACGTTATGTCTGAAAGTTTTGATCTTACTAAATTTATATACCCTGGACTGGGATACGGAAGAGAACAACATCACAAACTAGGAGGCCGAGTTCTGCTGTTAGAATTTGTACCAGATGGTGATCCTTTTGCAGATTCTTCAAATCTTCCCACCAGAGAAGGGAGCAACTGGAATTAAATGGTGAAAAAAAATTTAAATTGGAAAAAAATCAAGAGACAAGTCCTTGAGGCTATACCCATGGAGGTAGTCATTACAGCCAACATCTCAGGACCAATGGGGCACCAAAAAAAACAAACTTTTGAGAGCTCAGAAACAGAAATCTGTAGTAGACCCCTCCTGAAGGTAAAGGGGAGAGAAACGGAAAAAATGAAGACCCCTCTATTCATATCTTATCAAAAGAAGGTCCCAGGAAAACTAGTCTCCAGAACAGAGTGAAGTAATTCTTCTCTGTTTCAATTATGCAACCGAGAAGGGCAGGACCTGTAATGTTCTGGCCACAGAACATCTTGCTGATTGTTCCCAAGGGCTCTGATCAGAATACCGACCAGACCAGAGAAAAAGTACAGTTATGAAAGAATTTACTGTAACAGTAGATCTTTGAGAACAGCTCTTGCAGCAGGTTACACCATTAGGGCTGAAGCTGGCAGGCGCTAGGACCCCATGGAAAAATGCTAGCTAGCAATATCCAGCGGGGGACCACCCCTGATGTCGGCCACGCCCCCCGACGACCAGCATCATATAAAAGGGGTGGTCCCCCAGCATCTCTCAGTTCTCCCGCCAGAAACTCCTGGCATAAAGGGGACTTCTGAAGGGGAGACTGAGGATCCGCTTCCAAAGGAAGAGTTTATGAAAAAATAATAATATTCCGGTTGCGTCCAAGACGCCCAAGTCTGAAGACCGAACCTCTTGAGGGGAAGGTGGGAGGGAAACTACCTGCTGCAAGAGCTGTTCTTGAAGATCTACTGTTACGGTAAGTTCTTATGTAACTGTACTATCTTACTTCGAGAAACAGCTCTTGCAGCAGGTTACACCATTAGGACTGATTCCCAAGCAGTATGGGAGCAAATACCCTGATCGGGAGGAGGATAGGAGGGATCCGGGAGTGAACCAATTTTAAGAGAGAAGTCCTTGAAGGACTGGCAGGCCAAAACTAGCTCTACGCCTAGAGGCGATGCCCAGACTGTAATGCCTGATAAAGGTATGTACTGTGCTCCAAGTGGCAGCCGTGCAGATTGCTGATGTAGAGACGTTCTTAAGCGCCGTGAAAGAGGTAGCCACCCCTCTCGTGGAATGTCCTTTCACCGATCCCGGTTAAGGCTTGTTGAGCTTCTAGTAACAGAAGGTGATGAATTTGACCAGCCACTTGGAGAGAGTTTCTTCGATACAGGTGATCCTTGCATCCTGTGAGCAAATGAGAGAAAAAGCTGATCTGACTGGCGATGAGACTTGCCGTTGGTGATGTAGTACCTGAGGCTCCTATGCACATCTAACGTGTGCAGGAGGGCTTCCCCTTGGTTAGAGTGGTTGGGATAGTACACCGGAAGGTCAATATCCTGGTTGAGAGTCAAGGTTGAGACCACCTTGGGAAGAAACTTAGGGATTTGTTCTTAAGGACACTCTGTCCTTGTGAAAAATGAAGTAAGGTTCCTTACACATGAGCGCACGATGCTCAGAAACTCTTCTGGTGGAAGTAACTGCAACCAAAAATAATGTTTTCCAAGAGAGAAGATGCAGCTCACAATCCACAGCTGGTTCAAATGGGGGCAGCGCAAGCTGCTCTAGGACAAAAAGAAGATCCCAGGGAGGAATGGGGTCCTTGATAGGAGGTCTCAAATGGAGCATACCGCGCAGAAATGCACGGGAGGCCTCTAGCTGTGCTAATGACCTCTGACCGACCGGGGAGTGGTATGCCAAAATGGCACAGAGGTGTACCTTGATGGAGGAATAGGCTAGCCCGGATTGATATAGGGATAGGAGGTAGTCCAGCACTGCCTTTTCAGGACAGTCAAGTGGTGCTAAGCCACAGGCCTGGGCTCAAAGGCAAAACCTGTGCCATTTCATGGCGTAGGTGGCATGAGTGGAGGGGTTTCTTGCTGCAATGACGTCCGCTACTGCTTGCGAAACCCTGTGTCTGAGGACTACTATGTCCTTAGGAGCCAGGCATGCAGGTTCAATGACCTGAGGTTTGGGTGGACCAGGGAGCTGGCTTCCTGGGACAACAGATGTGAGATAACCAGCAAATGAAACGGTGGTTCTTGGGCCAATTGGTGCAGGTGTGGGAACCAAATTTGCCTGGGCCAGAAAGGCGCCACTAAGATCTTTGTGGCTCCCTCCTTGTGGAGCTTCAGTAGAACCCTCTGGATCAAAGGGACGGGCGAGAAAGCATAGAGGAACCTGCCTGTCCAAGAGAGGGACAACGCGTCTTGCCAGAAAACACCAGGCCCTGGATCTAGCAGGCAGAAATTGGGCAGTTTTGTGTTGGATGGGGACACAAATAAGTCCAAATCTGGTGCCCCCATCTGCGGAACAGATCCTCTACTACTTCTTGCAGCAGTTCCCATTCGTGAGCCTTGGCTTGCGACTGGCTCAGGCAATCTGTGATGGTGTTGTCCACACCGGGAACGTGTACTGCAGTGATCTCTGCACCATGCTGTAGTACCCAATCCCACACCCTCTTTACTTCCCTGCAAAGAGGGTAAGAGTGAGTGCCTCCTTGCTTGTTGATATAATACATCACTGAAGTATTGTCTGTCTGAAGTAACAGAAGACCTGGCGTGATCTCTGACTGGAAGGTCTGTAGAGCATACAGGACTGCCCTCATTTTGAGGATGTTGATGTGGAGGTGGGACTCCAGGATCGACCAAAATCCCTGGGTCCTGACACCTTCCGGGTAGGCTCCCCAACTGGACCCCGAGGTGTCTGTGGAAAGAATCAGAGTTGGAGCAGGCGCTCAAAAGGGGACTCCTATAGAAAGGTGCTCTGGGATGAGCCACCAATGCCAGCCCTTGATGACTGCACTCGTTATCTGGACAGGCTGATGCAGATGATCCTGCTTTTGATCCCATTGGGCTCTTAACATCCACTGGGTAATCCGCATATGGAGTCGAGCTAGGGGGACCGTTGCAATGGCTGCTGCTGTGTGTCTCAGCAGGCAAAGAATGGTCCTGGCTGGGACCAATTTCTTTTCTATCATGTCGCTTATGAGGGACCGGATGCGTTCCGCCCTGTCCTGAGGCAGGAATGCCTTCCCTTGGTCGGTGTCTAGAACTGCACTGATAAACTCCAGCCTCTGTGAAGGGACAAGGCACGACTTCTGGTTGACAGTAAGACCCAGCGATCTGAAGAGGGAACGAGTGTCTTGAATCACAGCTATCGACGCCTCCCGAGAGAGGGCCATAAGGAACCAGTTGTCTAGGTTCAGGAACATATAGCAGCCCTGTCTCCTAAGAGCCACTGCCTTGACTGCCACGCACTTCGTGAACACGCGAGGCACTGAGGACAGTCCGAAGGATAGAGCCTGGAACTGGTAGTGGCATTCCAAGAACTCGAAGAGCAGGAATTTTCGGTGTGCTTGAGTGATGGGGAGATGGAGATATGCATCCTGCATGTCCAGCGATGCAAGCCATGTGCCCTGCTTGAGCATGGAGATAAGACCTGGACGGGTGACCATGCAGAAGCGTTTGTACAACACGAAGGCGTTGAAATCGCTGAGGCCCAGGATCGAGCACAGGTCCCCTGTCTTTTTCGGAACCAGGAAGAAGTGTGAATAATACTCTTCTCATCTCTGGTTTGTTTGGACTGGTTCTATGGCATCCTTTCCAGGAGTGCCAAGATCTCTTGCTGCATGAGCAAGGCGTGTTGACCCGAATAATGGGTGAGTAGAGGAGGCCTTGTTGGTGGGCAGTCGAGGAACTCCATAGGGTGTCTGCGACCTACCATTTGAAGAACCCACCTGTCGAAAGTTATCCTCTGCCACTCTGAAAGGCAGTAAGAGATAAGACCCCCGACCCGTCCTTCCCTCGGATCCAGAGGAGGGGTAGGGGCTGGGAAGGAGTCGTGCTGTGGTGGCATTAGACCCGGTGGGCTAGGCAGATTTTTGGTGTTTCTGACCCTGACCTGCAGGGAATCCTGGTTGATTCTTTCTGTTGCAGTTGCCCCTGGGTTGCTGGCTGGAATGTGGTCGTTGTCGTTGTTGCCAGCCGGGAAAACGATTCTGGTTCCTATAAAAGGAATCAGTCTTAGGCCTGTACATAGCTTGTACAGTCCTGACTGCTTCCCAGCATCCTGTAATTTGGTGATTACTTTTTCAGAATCTTCACCAAAAAGGACTGCTCTATTATACAGGATGTCTGGAGTAAAACTGGAGACCCTCAGCCAAGTGTGTCTCTGGAGACAAACACCTGTAGCCGCGCCCCTGGCCGCTGAGTCCACTGAATTGTAAGCGGCTCGAAGAACCTGGGTTCCCACGTCTGACCCAGTACGGAGGAGGTTCAGGATGATCTCCTTCTGCTCACCTTTCAGAAATTCTTTAAAGAGGTCTTGGCCCTGTTCCCACAGAGCATTATGAAACTGCACCGTGCGCGTCAGATAATTAAGAGACCTGATCGAGCATATAGCGGAAGAGTACATGAGTCTCCCCAGTGACTCTAACTGTTTAGATTCCTGGTCCGGTGGCTGAGTGCTGAGGTCTTTGGGACCAGACATGCGAGGCTGTGATGACCAGGGAATCAGCCAAGGGTTGCTGTGCCAAACAGGGGTCTTCTATGGGCACCCTATAGAGGCGCTCCGCCTTCTTGGGTACTGCTGGAATGGAATGAGGGTGCTTCCACGCGGCCTTCATGATGTCAGTAAAGGTATCCACCAACGGTGGGACCACCACAGGCTTAGGATCTTTTTGCTTGAGGTAGCAGGCGAGGTGTTGTCATTCGGGATCTAGATCTTCTGTCTCCCATCCCATATTCTCCTGGATGTGCCTCATGATATCAGAAAAGGAGAGATCATCCGGTGGTGACCTAGGCAGGTCTCGTGGGTCCAGTGGTGGGAGACTAATTGGAGAAGGAGACCTGGAGGTGTCAGAAGTATCCGGCCTTGAGTCATCCTCCGGTGTGGGATGTCTGCCTCTGGGGCATTTTGGACTGGGGACATCGGGGGAGACCTGGAGGGGGTCTTCTTCTTTCTCCTGACCTGCCTCTAGGAGGTGGTGTAGGCTCCTTAGGGGTAGGTGTCCTCTTGTCATCAGGTCTCGGAGGAGGCTGTGGAGGTTTTGCGGGCACATCCTTCTTGATGGTGTCCCACCAAAAATTAAAGAGGTCTTTCACCTCTTGTAAATTAAGACCGGAAGATGGACCGGGCTTTGGTGCCTGTCCATCAGTGGGGTCCAGCGTCAGACCTTGAGGTGTAGTCGGGTCAGGCATCGGGTCTACAGGTAGGCTGACTTCCTCAATATTGCCTCTCTGGTCGTCAGACATGTTTGAAATGTCCTCTTCTGAGGACCCCTGGTGACCAGTGTCAGCTAGCGTAGGTGGCGCCAGCGTCAGTTCTTTGGGTTGTTTAGCGGGCATCAGGTCGGTCGTCTGTTTGGACTCCGAGGTCCGCGTAAGTGACGTCAGCTCCGTCGTCTTCCTTGGAGGGGCATCCGGCCCTCTAGGAAGTTGGGAAATCGAGCGGTGGTTGGAGTCCCGGTGTCTGTCAGACGCATCGGCACCATGTTTCTGGGCCAACTTAGATTTCTGCCGGTCCAAAGCCTCAGGTCTGGCTGACGAGCCTGGCATCTAGCTATCTTTTTTAGGCTTGATCGGTTGGAGAGAGACTGTAGAGCCTCCCGTAGAGTGTACCTTCACCGGAGGGGGCTAACGAGCCTGGAAGGGGGACCTGTCTGAGCTCATGGAGCTGGAACTGGCTCTGGACTCTGAGGTCCGACTCAGGGATCTAGTCCTGTCCTTATCCTGGTGCTTTTTACAGTGTTTCCCAGATCTAAGTTGGAAAGATTCCCCCCTGGAAGAAGGGTTTTTCTCCATGATCTTGATTTTCTCTTCTAAAAGGAACCCCTGAAGAGCTTTTTGGCGGTGGATCCTGGTCCTGTTATTAAACTGTTGACAAATGGAGGAGGCCTTAATATCATGCTCAGGGCCTAGGCACCGTACACAAGCCATGTGTCGGTCCTTAAACGGGATCTGTTTGCCGCAAGCACACTTGGAGCGGTGTCCTTCAAGAGATGGAGTCAGAGAAGACGACATGCAGGTGTTTTTTTTTTACTTTAAATCTTGATTTCGAGTGTCATTCGTCTGCTATAGGCATCTGTGAGGCTGATGCTGGTGAGTCGACGGCAGGAAAAGAACTGGGGAATGCTGGGGGACCGCCCCTTTTATATGATGCCAGATGTTGGGGGCGGGGCTGACGTTGGGGGTGGTCCCTTGCTGGATATTGCTAGCTATGATTTTTCCGTGGGGTCCTGGTGCCTGCCGGCTTCAGTCCTAATGGTGTAACCTACCGTAAGAGCTGTTTCTCTAAGTATGATCAAAATGGTCCTCCTAACCAGGGAAGGCAACAAACACTATCATGACTGCCATAAAAATTTCTTGACAAAAACCAGACCAAATGGAAGGGCGAAGAAAGTACAGTTACGCAAGAACTTGCCATAACAGTAGATCTTCGAGGACAGCTCTTGCAGCAGGTTATACCATCAGAACTGACGCCAGCAGGCGCCAGGACCCCACGGAAATTTTCTAGCTAGCAGTATTCAGCGGGGACCACTCCCGACGTCAGGCATAAGGGGCGGTCCCCCAGAATCCCCAGTTCTCCCACCGAAGGAAAAATGAAAGCCACCGCTTGACTAATAAGGTTCATATTAGTCGAGCGGCGGATTTCATTTTTCCTAATATGCAGTCTAAAGTGCGCAAAATCGTTGAGAAAAGTAGCCTCATATACTTGTATGGCACACGTCCCTGTGCTCTCCCTGGCTAAACGTCACGATATGGAGGAGCACGGGGGCAGAGCGGGCAGGCTAGGAAGTGGGAAGGGATCGGTTGGTTGGCAGCTCAGCTAGAGTTATGGTCCCTTCCAAAACCTTACAGAGCATATTAAAATTTTCACACGGCACAGAAGAAAAAATTACTCACCTTAGTAATGTTGTTTCTTCTAATGGAGTCTTGCTATATTATGACATATGCAGTGAGTCCCAACCTTTGAACTGCTCCGGAGGTGAAAGAGTTAACTTTCCATGCCAGGCATGGAACCTTGAGCGCAAGCTCAGTTGAAAACTCAGTCTGTTGTTCTTCAAACTGAAACTGTCAGATCTTTACGAGCAAAACTCACTAAGGTTCTGTGTGGAAGCCGTAAACCTACACTAGCCAACTGGCTACTAAATATAAGAACACATTTTTCTTGGTCCCCAAAACAAAGACTCAAGTCAGGGGATCCAAAAATTAAAAACATAACACCCAAACACCCCAAAAAGGAGGGTGAAAAATAAGGTGGGCATCTAAGTGCCAACACTACACTGCCCACCCACATCCCGAAAGTATAGGTTCTGAGAGGGGCAGGCAGGGGGGAGGTCATAATATAGCAAGACTCCATTAGAAGAAACAACATTACTAAGGTGAGTAATTTTTTCTTCAAACAACATGAAGTCTTGCTATATTATGACATATGCAGACTACACAGCAGTACCTCCATGGAGGAGGGACAGAACCTACTTAGGAAATAGGCTCTGAAGCACAGCTGGCAAACCGAGCATCACTCCTAGCCTGAATGTCCAGGGAGTAATGCTTGGTAAAAGTGTGAACCGCTTCCAGGTAGCTGCTTGACATATCTCTAGGATAGGGATGTCCCTGGCAGCAGCCAGAGACGCAGCTGTACCTCTGGTAGAGTGAGCCCTCAGGCCTGAGGGAGGAACCTACCCAGTTTTCATAGCAAAATTGGATACAAGAGACAATCCACCTGGCAATGGATCTTTTAGTGGCAGGTTTTCCTTTACCAACCTCACCATAGGTGAGGAACAGTTGGAGGGAGTCAAACCTGTGACCCATGGTACGTTCTATGTAGTAACTAAGGGCTCTTTTGACATCTAAACTGTGCAGTCTCCACTCGCCAGAGGAGGAATGGTCAGTGAAGTACACGGGGAGAGACATAGATTGATTAAGGTGGAAGTCTGAAACCACCTTAGGCAAGAACTTTCTGTTAGTCCTGAGGACCACCTTATCTCTATGAAAGGAGATAAAATCGGACTCCACTGACAATGCTTGTAATTCACTTATGCACCTGGCAGAAGTGATGGCTACCAAAAACACAGTTTTCCAAGTCAAGTACTTAAGTTCTGCTGAAGACAAGGGCTCAAAAGGGGGTTGCATAAACTGGGCAATGCAAATATTAAGATCCCAGGCAGGGGCAGGGTCCCTGAATGGAGGGTTGGTGTGAAGCAACCCCTTGAAAACCTTGGAGAATACAGGATGAGCTGAAAGAGAAGAGGGTTTACCTGCTGATAAGAAAGCAGACACGGCTGCCAGGTGCACTTTTAAGGTAACTGGTCTCAGCCCCAAAGCATTCAAATGCACCATACAATCCAGGACTGTGGGTAAGTCAGCAGTTTCTGGGGAAATATGCCTGCCAGAGCACCATATGGAAAATCTCTTCCATTTGGAATTATAAGTAGCCCTGGTGGAAGGCTTCCTAGAAGCCTTCAGGATATCCAATACACCTTGGGAGAGATGTAGGTCAGCAAACTCTAACTCTTCAAGAGCCAAGCCTTGAGATTGAGAGATTTGAGGTTCGGATACCAAACTCTCCCCTGGGCACAGGTTAACAGGTTGTGATTCCTGGACTGACACAGGGGAAGATGGACTGCTAAGGACATAAGGAGTGGATACCAGGGCTGTCTGGCCCAGTCTGGAGCAATCAGGATCATCTTGCAGGGTTGAGATCTGATTTTGACTAGCACTTTGAACAGGAGAGGGGGGAAGCATAGAGAAACTTCCTTCCCAATTGAGAACTAAGGCATCCAGAGGGACTTGAGCCCAACACTGGGGCTTGCAGCAAAAAGGGAAGATGGTGATTGTCTGGGGCTGCAAAAAGATCTATCTGCAGGGTGCCCCATCTGGCAAATACTACCTCCAATACTAGAGGATCCAGTGACCATTCGTGATGGCCCTGGGAAATCCTGCTGAGAGCATCTGCCAGGACATTATCCTTGCCTGGGAGGTGAACTGCCGTAAGGAGGTGTTCTAGGAATAAGCCAGAGACCACAACTTCATTGCTTCCGGTGCACAAGGCCAGAGAGACCGTGGCCTCCTTGCTTGTTGATGTACCACATTGTAGTGGTGTTGTCTGTTCTGACCTGTACGACTTTGTTCTGAACAAATGTGGAGAAAACTTGAAGTGCTAGAAAAACTGCTCTGAGTTCCAACAGATTGATGTGGAGCAGAGATTCCTGAGGGGACCACAATCCCTGGGCAGTGAGGTCGCCCATGTGAACTCCCCACCCCAAGAGGGATGCATCTGTAGTAAGGATTAAGGAGTGAGACTGAGGGGTGAAGGGGACCCCTTGTCTCAGATTGCTCTGGTCCTGTCACCACTGAAGGGCTTGGATCAGGGTTCAAGTCACTGGGATCAATTTGGTTAGAGGGTCTCTCCTTTGAGACCAAAAGGCTCTCAAATGGAACTGGACATCCCTCATCTGAAATCTTGCTCCCTGCACTACTGCTGTAGAGGCAGCCATGTGCCCCGGGAGCTGCAGCAAATGCCTTGCTGGTCGAGAGACCTGTAGGGTGAAAGAGGAGGCCAGAGAGACCAGGGTCCTTGCTCTTTCCAGAGGAAGGAAGGCTCTGGCCTCTTTTGTGTTCAGTTCTGCACCTATGAAGGTGAGAAGCTGGACAGGCTCTAGAACTGACTTTGGAAGACTGAGAAGGAAACCTAAAGATGTGAGCAGTTGCTGAGTTACCTGAAGGTGTAGTTTGACTTGTTCTGGAGACTGGCCTACTATGAGCCAGTCGTCTAGGTAAGGAAAGATGGCCATCTTTTGCCTTCTTAAGTGAGCAACTGCTACTGCCAGGCATTTTGTGAACACCCCTGGGGCAGAGGTGAGTCCGAAGGGCATTGCTCTGAACTGGTAATGGCCTGAGGGCAGTTCGAATCTGAGGTACTTTCGATGGGAGCTTCTGATAAGAACATGGAAGTAGGCATCCTTGAGGTCCAGGGACGCTAGCCAGTCCCCTGGCCTTAGAGAGGGTAAAATAATTCCCAAAGTCACCATTTTGAATTTTGGTTTTAAAAGGTGCTTGTTTAGATATCTGAGATCCAGGATGGGCCGCCATTCTCCTGTCTTTTTTGGAGTAAGGAAGTACCTGGAGTACAACCCTTTGCCCTGGTGAAGGGGTGGAACCTTTCCACGGCTCTGAGAGCCAGGAGCTTAGAAACTTATGTTTCTAGGGCAAGTGCCTCTGATGGATTTGCAGGTGGAAAGGACCTGGTTCTCATCTTTGGAAATTTTTTGAAGCTGAGAACCAGTCCCTGGCTTACTACTTCTTCCAGGACCCACTTGTCTGATGTTAAAGACTTCCAGTCCTGGACAAAGTAAGCCAGCCTGCCCCCTACAGGTAGTGGAGAATCGGCCCTGGCCACCCCATCAGGGTGCCTGCTTGGCAGGGGCTTTGGGCTGAGGGGTGGAAGCAGGCTTGCTTGTACCCCGTCTGCCTCTCCCTCTAAAGAACCCCCTCTGGGCAAAAGCAGAAGAGGAGGTCTGGACTTGGTAAAAAGGCCTATGAAAAGGCCTGCCCCTGGGATGCTGCCTTTGAGGAGAAGCCTGCCTTTCCTTGGCCTGAGCACTCCTATAGGTGGTCCTATATTCATCCATTTTCTTCATGTAATTCTCTGTCTGCTCCCCAAACAGAGAATTGCCCACAACAGGAAAATCCATGGCCTTAGACTGGGTATCCCTTGACAGGGTAGTACATCTGAGCCAAGCCATTCTGCGAAGTGCCACAGATGTAGCCATGACCCTTGATGACACATCATTAGAGTCTACTGCAGCATGAAATTGCACCTTGGATGCCTCAATACCATCTGCAGCCAACTATTCCAGCTCCCTGGCAAGCTGGTCAGGGACCTGTTTTGCCAGGGCCAGCACAGAATCCCATCTGGATTTCTGGTACCTAGCAGCATAAGCCATATAATTTGCCTGTCTGAGTCCCAAAGATGCTGCCATGTACTGTTTCTTTGCCATGGCATCAATCCTCCTGGAGTCCTTTTCAGGGGGATGCGAAGCTAGAGTAATATTTGCCTTGTCACAGGCTGCAGCCTGCACTACCCCACATGGCTGCATTGTTGTGTGAGGAACTCTGTATCTGAGCCTGATAATGTATACCTCTTGTCCATCCTTTTATCAACAGGAGGTATAGTGTGAGGAGTTTTTAGAATTTTTACTGTCTGTTTCCGAAAAGATTTATGCAGAGGAATAGACAGTCTCCTAGACTCTGGAATATCCATCATTTCTACATAATCAGACTCCTCTTGGTCATCAACAGCTTCCTCAACAGGGAGCTGGAGAGTTTCAGCAACTTTCTTATAGAACATAAAATGAGAAGAGGACTCAGATAGCCTGGGAGGAGAAACCCCTGACGGTCTGGGCACATCCAGACTTTCAAAACCACATTCACTCTCCTCATACTCCTCTTCCCCCTCTTCCGGTTCATAAAAATCCTCAAAATCATAACCTTGAACCGGTGGAACCGGCCGAACCGAGCTCTTCCCTGATGGTGTCGGTTCGGTCGGAACCGGGGAAAGTGACTGGACAATTTGAATTGCTTTAGCTATTTCCTCAGTGGTTGGAGAAAAAACTTTTGGCACACTAGCTGACTTTCTAGTCCTTTAGTTGGAACCGCCTCAGAGCTGGCTCTTCGCTTGCCGAGGAAGTATTGCCCTGGTCAGAGGGAGCCCTCCCGTTCGTTGGAACCGAACCGGCTGGCCATCTGGGTCAGCGGACTTTTTGACCTCCCTTTCCCTGAGCCTACCAACTCTCTTTTCTATGGTGGCAGCAGGAAAATTACTACATATCTAGCAGTCTGCATTGAGGTGGTCAAACCCCAGACAATACACACAGGTGGTGTGTGGGTCAGTCAGCCTTAGCAAAGGCTTCCCCACAAACACTACAGTGCTGAAACCCAGTGGGCCCGGTTTTTCTTTTGGGTTTCTCAGACATAGTGCCAGCCTAACCAAACTTGCCCGTTTATGGCAATCCACCAAGAAAGACTCTCTTATCGGTTCCCAACCGTGTCACGGGTCGTGGAAAAAAACGCAATGAAATCCGTCTTTTTAGAACCGATAAGAACCGGGAACCGCACTCTAAATAAGGACTAGTAAAGTTTGAGAATAACCTGATCGGTTCAAACCGAACTGAAAGACGTTTACAAGTTCCACACAGAATAAAATAAATGTAAGCCTATCTATTACTTACAATACCACAGACAGAGCTTGAACCGACCGGTTGCGGTTTAATTTCGGTCAAAAAACCAATAAAATAATACTTTAACCGACAAAATGAACCGAGCAGAAGGAGAAATCTCCAGAGCGACTGTTCAGTGAGGCGGAGTAAAGAATCTGACAGTTTCAGTTTGAAGAACAACAGACAGAGTTTTCAACCGAGCTCGCGCTCAAGGTTCCATGCCTGGCATGGAAAGTTAACTCTTTCATCTCCGGAGCAGTTCGAAGGTTGGGACTCACTGCATATGTCATAATATAGCAAGACTTCATGTTGTTTGAAGGGCTATCGTTGCCCCAGGGGTTCGGGCTGTGAAGCCCGGTATGTAGTCTTGCAACTTTACTTTAAACTCCTGAATAACAGGTATAATTGAATTTAAAGAGGTTACCTGTGACACAAACAGTCCCACCTGCTACAGTTACTCAAACAGGGAGCAAAAAAAAAAGTACAGTTATGTAAGAACTTATCGTAACAGTAGATCTTCGAGAACAGCTCTTGCAGCAGGTTACACCATTAGGACTGAAGCCGGCAGGCGTCAGAACCCCAAGGAAATGTTCTAGCTAGCAGTCATCAGCGGAGACCGCCTCCGATGTCGGTCCCGCCCCCAACGTCAGGTGTAGTACATAAGGAGGCGGTCCCGCCAGAATCCCCAGTTCTCCCGCCGGAGACTTCCGGTTGCTGGATGACATCAGAAGAGGAGACCGAGGACCCGCCATCAGATGGCCAAGACTAAGAACCAACCTTTCCAATCCTAAGGATAGTGTAGGCTGGAACCTACTTCCTCCAAGGGGGAATGGTGGGCGGGAAGGTACCTGCTGCAAGAGCTGTTCTCGAAGATCTACTGTTACAGTAAGTTCTTACGTAACTGTACTATCTTCTTCGAGGTACAGCTCTTGCAGCAGGTTACACCATTAGGGACTGATTCCCAAGCAATGGCACCTTCAGAGGCCATCAGGAGGAGGTAATACGGAGATTCAGACCCATCCTGAGCCTAAGACAGGAGGCCCTGAAGAACAGCAAGGCCGAAACCTGCTCTTCGCCTTGAGGCGATATCCAGGCTATAATGCCTGATAAAGGTGTGCACTGAACTCCAGGTGGCTGCGGCACATATGGCCGACGTAGATACGTTCTTCAGTGCCGCAAAGGAGGTAGCCACTCCTCTTGTAGAATGGCCCTTCACCACCCCTGGTAAGGGTTTCTTGCGCTTGTCGTAGCAAAATGAGATACACTGAATGAGCCAGCGTGAAAGGGTCTGTTTCGAAACTGGGGCCCCTTTCATCCTCTCAGCGAATGAAATGAACAGCTGCTCCGCTTTCCGGGTGCTGTTTGGTTCTGGTCAAATAATATCTGAGACACCTGTGAACATCCAGGGTGTGGAGCAGTGCTTCTCCTCGGTTGGCATACTTAGGAAAGTACGCTGGTAAATCAATGTCTTGGTTAAGAATAAGGGCTGAAACCACCTTAGGCAGGAACTTAGGATTCATCTTCAGAGACACCCTATTCTGATGAAAAATTAAATAAGGCTCCTTGCACATGAGAGCATGTAATTCGGAGATTCTTCTTGCTGAACCTGCTGCAAGAGCTGTTCTCGAAGATCTACTGTTACGGTAAGTAACAGTAACAGCAACCAAAAACAACATTTTCCACGACAGAAAACGTAGCTCGCAATCCACGGCAGGTTCAAACGGTGGCAGCATAAGCTGCTCCAGGATGAAAGGTAAATCCCAGGGAGGGACGGGATCCCTAATGGGCGGCCTAAGGGGGAGGGCCCCCCCTTAAAAAGGCACGAGTGGTATCCAGCTGGACCACCATGCGTTGGCCTATGGGGGCATGATAAGCTGATATTGCACAAAGGTGCACTTTGATCAAGGAGTACGTTAACCCAGACTGAAAGAGGAAAAGCAGGTACTCCAGAACCAGCTTCTTGGGGCAGTCTAAGGGCGAGAAACTACGTGCCTGAGACCACAGACAAAACCTGCGCCACTTCATGTATGTTGCGTGCGTCGCTGGTTTTCTGGTGGCAGAAAGTACCTCCGCCACCTCTTGCGAGACCCCGTGTTGCAACATGGCTATGTCTCTAAGAGCCAGGCATGCAGGTTCAGTGACTAAGTCCGGGTGGACTAGTGAACCCTCCTCCTGAGACAACAGGTGGGAGCTGATTGGCAAAGGAAGTGGAGGTTCCCGGGACAACTGATTCAGAAGCGGGAACCAAATTTGCCTGGGCCAAAAAAGTGCTATCAAAATAAGCATCGCGTGCTCCCTGCAAAGTTTGAGAAGGACTCTCTGGATCAATGGGAAAGGAGGGAAGGCATAGAGGAATCTGCCTGCACAGGAGAGGGACAACGCGTCTTGCCAGAAAACACCAGAGCATCCTTCTTCGGCATGGGGATTAGTCCCGGGAAGGTCACCATGTGGAAGTGCTTGTAAACGACCGACATATTGAGGTTGCTGAGGTCCAAGATTGGACGGAGGTTCCCTGTTTTCTTTGGAACCAGGAAGAAGTGTGAATAATAACCTGCTCCTGTCTGGTTCCCTGGAACGTGCTCCACAGCTTCTTTCTGTAGAAGCGTAAGCACTTCCTGCTTTATGAGCAGAGCGTGCTGACCCAAGTAACGGGAGAGCAGAGGAGGCCTTGTGGGGGGGCTTGTCTAGGAATTCTATATAGTGGCCTTTTTCGACCAACTGTAGCACCCACCTGTCAGTGGTGATCGAGCGCCACCCTGGCAGGTGGTCTGCGATGCGACCCCTGACCTTTGTTTCCTGTTGATCCTGAGGGGCGGGGGCCAGGAAGGAGTCATGCTGTGGCAGCAGAGGGTCCTGTAGGTTTGGCCGACTTGGTAGCACGTTGGCCCTTACCTGAGGATGTCTTGACCTGGGCTTTCCGGGAGAAGGAGCCCCTCTGTTACTGACCGGAACGCGGTTGTTGCCTCTGAGTCCGGCTGCGAAAACGATTCTGGTTCCTACGAAAGGAACTAAGTCTAGATCTGTACATGGCCTGGACAGATTTAACAGCCTTCCCAGCTTCCTGTAATTTGGTGATGACCTGTTCTGAGGCTTCACCAAACAAAACTTCGCCATGAAAGGGGGCATCCATAATGTTTTTCTGGACGTCCGGGGTTAATCCGGAGACACGGAGCCGTGAGTGTCTCCGGAGACATACGCCTGAGGCTGCCTTCTGGTCAAGAGTCCGCTGGAGTCGCATAATGGCTCGAGCACTTGGGTCCCTACGCCTGAACCCGCAAGGGAGGAGCCATAGAGGAGTTCCTCCTTTGGCCACCATCTGGCAATTTCTCTGCCAGTTCCTGTCCCTGTTCCCACAGCGCATTCGGAACTGAACCATGTGGGTCAGGTAATTCAACGATCTAATGGCACAAGTCGTGGCCGTGTAAGTGCGCCTAACCAGCACGTCCAGTTGCTTAGACTCCAGATCTGGTGGCTGCATGCTCAGATGTTGCGGTCTCTGAGACCGGTCATGAGAGGCTGTAATGACCAGGGAGTCGGCCAGAGGATGGTTAGCCAGGTACTGGTTTTCCCTTGGGGCCTTGTACAGGCAGTTAGCCTTCTTCGGCATTGCCGGGGTTGAATGTGGATGCTTCCATGCTGCCTTGGTGACGTCCACGAAGGTGTCCACCAAGGGTGGCACTACCACAGGCTTGGGATCCTTTTGTCGAAGGTAGCGGGCAAGGCGTAGACTTTCAGGGTTGAGTTCCTCCGCATCCCATCCCATGTTCTCTTGGATGTGTCTCATAATCTCGGAGAATGAGGAGTCATCCGGAGGAGACCTAGGGAGGTCACATGGGTTCAGAGAAGGGATGCTGATCGGTGAAGGAGATCTGGAGCATTCCGAGATGTCAGGTCTGGAGTCCTCCGTAGATGGTGAGTACCAACGTCTTCTGGGTCTCTTGGGGCTGGGTGACCCTGAAGAGGATCTAGATGGAGGCCTTCTCTTCTCTGTAGATCTGCCCCAAGGAGGTGCTGCTGGCTCCTGGGGGGAAGGTGCTCGGCCTGCTGACCCTTTTGGCGAAGGAGGGAGCGCAGGCATCAGTGGTGCCACGGGTGTGGGAGGAGGGTGCGTGGTGACCACATCCTTTTTGATGGTGTCCCACCAGAAAGTGAAGAGCTCCTTCACTTCTGCCAAGTTGAGGCCCAATGACGGACCGGGCGCCGGTGGCCTATCGTCGGGGTTGGGCGTCTGCTCCCCGGGGGTCTCCGGTTCTGGGGAAGGATCCCATGGGAGATCAACGGGTCTGGAATCGCCTGCCTGGTCTTCGGGCTGAGTGGACTCCTCCTCCGACAACGCCTCCTGACCGACATCGGTAGGCGGTGGTGTGGTTCTTCTGGCTTCGGTATCTGACGCCGGTCCCCCCGCCGGCATCCTGGGGGCTGAATGCCTGACCGGCGACAGGTGACGAACTGCCGCCGGTTCACGGGAGTGTTTGTGAACCTTGGCCGATGTCGGATGGGCCGACGTTGGGTCCGACGTCCACTTAAGGGAGGTCAGCTCCTTGCTCTTGCGCTGGGGTGGCGGCGGCAGGGAGACTGACCGGACATCAGAGGCCGAGTGCCGGGACAAGGACTTGTGATGCTCCCCTGACCTGGACGAGGCCTTAGCTGAAGAAGTGAGCCTGGAGGTCTTGGCAGGCCGCAGAGTCAAAGAACCGCTGGCTAATTTGACCACGACTGGGGGGGGGGGGCTGAGAGTGGGCTCTAGACGGGGAGCGGTCCGACCTGGAGCAGAGCTGCGGGAGTCCGAGGCCCTAGAGGGGAATCTAGGTCTCACCTTCTCCCGATGCTTCTCGTGGTGCCTGTGCGACTTGCTCGAAGATTCCCCCCTGGAGGAAGGTTCCATGGCCTTGAGCTTTTCTTCAAGGAGGAAAGCCTGGAGAGCCTTCTGTTGGCGGATTCTGGTTCGGCTGTTAAAGCCCTGGCAGAAGGAGCAAGCCTGGGTGTTGTGGTCCGGTCCCAGGCACCGAACGCAGGCCGAATGAGGGTGTTTGAATGGAATCTGCTTCCCACAGGCATACTTCGGAGAATGGCCCTCCACTGAAGTTGGGGAGGACATCAGATGAAGAAAGGCTGTTTGAAGAAGGATTTCTTCCGAAGTTTGGATTTCTGAAAAGATTTCCTGGTTGTTGCGCGCTAGACTAAACCGAAGAGGTCGAGACATGCAAGTCGACGGCGGGAAAGAACTGGGGATTTTGGCGGACCGCCTCTAATTACTACGCTTCTGACGCCGGGGCGGGACTGACGCTGGAGGGGTCCCCGCTGAAGACTGCTAGCTAGAAAATTTCCGTGGGGTCCTGACGACTGCCGGCTTCAGTCCTAATGGTGTAACCTGCTGCAAGAGCTGTACCTCGAAGAAGGTCTCAAAGTTGCAAAGATAACAAATCAGATGAGGAGCTCTTCAGAAGTGCTGGTTGCCCCTAGCACACCGGAACAGACTGCCTGAAGTGAAGCGCTGGACCACTGGTAGGACAGTAAACGTACCACGAGATTTTCCTGTCAGGAACCTGTTGTTCCCTCCTAGCAGGGCTTTAACCTTTAGAGCTAAAAACTGAGCTTCATTGCTGTGTCAGCTTTGTAGCATAGTGGAAAGGTCAACAACCTCATAAACAAGAGAGTGTGAGTCTGAATTCAGACAAGATCTAAGTTTTCTTTTCTCACATGAATTTCACTGGAGTCATCATACATAGCAGCATGGAGTTACAGTAGTAAATATATAGGAAAAGGGACCTGAATGCGAGAAACAGTAAATGCAACTCTAGGATCTAGTGCGGCACAGGCAACCCGACAGGACAATTTCCTGACAGGAAAATCTCCTGGTTTTACTATCCTTGCTTGGAACACTCAAGATACCAGAATTCCATGCTGCTAGGTTCGGCTCTTACATTGAGTTGAAAGTACAGTTACGTAAGAACTTACTGTAGCAGTAGATCTTCGAGAGGAGCTCTTGCAGAAGGTAACACCGTTAGGACTGAAGCCAGCAGGTGCTAGGACCCCATGGAAAACTTCTTGCAAGCAGTATACAGTGGGGGACTGCCCCTGGACATCAGCCTGCCCCTGACGGCTGCCTATGGTATAAAATGGGAAGTCCTCCAGCACCATCTCCTGCTGGAGACCCTCGCAAGCACAGTGAAAAGAAGAACCGAAGTGTTCCTTTGAAACCGATGAAAAGAAAACAGTGATGGAGAAGTAGTCACTAGGGGGATGGAGGGGGAGAAGCAGCACCTGCTACAAGAGCTCCTCTTGAAGATCTACTTTAAGTTCTTACATAACTGTACTATCTCATTTTGAGGGGGCTCTTGCAGTAGGTAACACCATTAGAACCAAGTCCCAAGCAGTGACAGGATTGACCCTGGTCAGCTGGCAGGAGGCAGAAGTCAGCGTAAGGCTCTCAAGACAGCAGACCCTGCAGGACCGCCAGTCCAAAACCTGCCCTGTGCCTAGATGCAATGTCCAGACTGCAATGCCGGATGAAAGTGTAGACAGAACTCCAAGTGGCCACTGCACAAATGTCAACAGTGGACACATTTCTGAAAGATGCAAATGAAGCAACTACACCCCTGGTGGAATGGCCTTTAACCAGGCCTGGTAAAGGCTTGTCGGATTTGCGGTGGCAATAAACAATGCAATTAACCAACCATTTGGACAAAAGTTGTTTTGAAACTGAACCCGCTTCTTTTCTTGGAGTGAAAGAAACAAACAAATGATCAGTTTTTCTGATGGCGCAGATGCCGTCCAGATAATAGCAAAGCACCTGGTGGATATCCAGAGTATGCAATAAGGCCTCCCCTTGACTTTGGGTACTCTGGATAACACGCAGACAGGTGGATGTCTCTATTCAGAACAAACTCAGACACCACCTTAGGAAGACACCCGGTCCTTGCGAAAAATGAAATAAGGCTCTTTACACATCACAGCCTGAAGCTTGGAAATCCTCCATGCAGAAGTAACAGCAACTGAAAAAATAATGCTTTCCATGACAGAAAGCGTAGCCTGCAGTTTGCGGCAGGCTCAAAGGGAGGCAATGTAAACTTTCATAAAATGAACAACAGATCCCAGGGGGGGAACAGGGTCCCTGTTTGGAGGTTCCAGATGCAGAATGCCCTGCAAGAAGGTGTGGGAGAGGTCAAGTTGGGCAACAGTCTTGCCTTTGATAGGTGCATGGTACGCAGAGATGGCTGACAGGTCCACCTTAATTGATGAGTAACTCAGGCCAGAGTCTGAAAAGGACAGGAGGTACTCTAGAATGAGAGATTCTCTGGACAGATAAAGGGATCCAGGTGATGAGTGGTGGCCCATAAGCAGAACCGCTTCTACTTCACAGCATAATTGGATCTAGTGGAGGGTTTTCTGGCTGCCACTTGGACATCTGCCACCCGGGGAGAAACTCCATATCAGGCAACTGTTAAGTCTGCAGGAGCCATGCATGAAGGTGCAGTGACTAGAGGTCCAGATGGACCAGAGTGCCCTGCTCTTGGGAGAGCAGATCGGAGCACAGAGGCAGGAAAATCGGAGGCTCCGCTACTAGTTGCTGAAGGACTGGAAACCATCTCTGGCGTGGCCAGTAAGGGGCTATCAGGATCATCTACGCCCTCTTCTGACTGCAGTTAGAGCAGAACTTTCTGCAGCAATGGAAACAGAGGGAAGGTATGAAGAAATCTCCCTGTCCAAGAGAGGGACAACGCGTCTCTCCAGAAAACACCAGGCAATGTATCTAGCAAACAAAAACTGGGCAGTTTTGCATTGGATGGGGACGTGAACAGATCCAGCTCTGGACAGCCCCACCTGTAGAAGAGGTCTTCGACCACTAAGAGAAGAAGTTCCCATTCATGTGCTTTGGACCGAGAACAGCTTAGGCTGTTGGTCAAGGTGTTTTGAATGCCTGGAACATGCACAGCAGTCAGATCCAGATGATGCTCTATGGTCCAATACCAAACTCTCATGGCTTCCCTGCAGAGGGGGGTATGAATGTGTTCCCCCCTGCTTGTTTATGTAAAAGACCACAGACATATTGTCCATCTGGATCAAAAGAGGCCCCCGGCAGCAGGTTAGTCTGAAAGGCCTGCAGAACATAGAGGATCACCCACATCTCCAAAATACTGATGTGATGTTGCTCTAGTGGGGACCAGGTCCCCAGAGTCTGACGGTCTGCCAGATGGGCACCCCAGACCTGGCCCAACACACACGTCCATGGTCAGGATCTGTCGAGGGGAATCCGACTGGAAGTGAACCCATTTGGAGAGATTGGAGGGGTTCAGCCACCACGTCATAGTCTGACACACTGAGTTGGATACAGACACCGGAAGATTCAAATCGTCTGTGCGCTGATCCCATTGGACCTGAAGGTTCCACTGGGCTACCCCTCATGTGCAGGCAGACGAGCCAGTGGAACTGCTGCGATGGCTGCCGCCATGTGTCCCAGTAGTCTGAGAAAGGTTCTGGCTGGGACCTGGTGAGACAAGACGACCAGCTGAGCTTGTGCCTGAAGGCATTCTGCCCTGTCTGGGGGAAGAAAGGCTTTGCCTAGGGCGGTGTCCAAGATTACCCCGATATACTGAAGTCTTTGACTTGGCCAGTGAGAGGATTTGGGAAGGTTGCAAGTTACTCCCAGATCCCAAAACAAAGTGAAAGTGGCCTCCATGGTTCTGAGCAACTGCTCTTCAGTGGGAGCTACCAGAAGCCAGTCATCTAGGTAAGGGAAGACATAATGGCCTTCCCTCCTTCAGGCCGCTGCCACTACTGCGAGGCACTTTGCAAAGACCCGTGGGGCCAAGAACAGGCTGAAAACAGAAGTGAAGGAACCTCCTGTGGGGTGGGAACACCAAGATGTGAAGGTAAGCATCCTGCACGTCCACAGAATAGAGCCAATCCCCTTGATGGAGTAAGGGGAGAAGGCTGGGGAGAGTGACCATCTTGAAATGTTTGTATTCTATGAACTGGTTCAGGTAGCTGAAGTCCAGGATGAGACGCAAATCTCCTGTTCTCTTTGGGACCAGGAAGAAATGCAAGTAGACTCCTTCCTAGCTGTTCTGGCGGGTCTGGTTCTATGGTCTATTTCCTATTTCCTCAGGAGCACTTGGATATCTTCTTGAATAAGGGAGAGATGGGCCTGAGGGTAATGGGAGGAGGCTGGAGGACTGTCCAGAGGAACCTCCAAGAATTCTAGGGTGTGTCCCTGTCCCACTAACTGCAGAACCCACTGATCCCTGCGCCAACCTTCTCTGTAGAGAGAGAAATGACCCCCCCCCCACTGCCTCCCCAGGGATTAGCTGGGGTTGAAGTCTAGTAAGGAGTCAGGCAGGAGCCGGGGGCAGGCAACGTGGCCTGTGTGGTTCTGGGAGCTCTGGGGGAAGTTCCTCCTGTGGCTTGAGAAGTAGCCTTTCTCTTAAAAGGCGCTTCTTAGTTGTTGTCCTCTGGGTTGCTGCTTGTAGAAGAGACGAAAGGACTGCCGCTGGGATGATTTAGGCTGGGATCGGTACAATGTCTGAACCAAATATAGAGCCTTGCCTGACTCTTGGAGGCAAGAGATTATATTTTGAGAATCCTTGCCAAACAAAACGGGACCTCTGAAAGGGGCATCCAGAATCTTAGACTGGACATCTGGAGCAAAACTGGAGACAGTAAGCCAGCAGTAGTGATGAAGGAAACGCCCCGTGGCTGCAGCCCTACCTGCAGAGTCCACAGAGTCATAAGAGGCTCGGAGAATGTAAGTCCCCATGTCTGAGCCCGACTTTAAAAAGTGCAACAATTCAGCCTTTCCAGGAAGATCGGGCTTAGCCTGTGCCACCTCAAAGGCCTTCTCCCACAGGGCATTCTGATATTGCACCATGTGGGCAAGACAGTTTAGGGAATGGACAGTGCAGGTGGCTGAGGAATAGACCTTTTTAGCAAAATGGTCCATTTGTCTAGAGTCCTTGTTGGGAGGCTGAGTGCTAAGGTGCTGGGGCCACTTAAAATGGTCATGGGTCGCATTAATAATGATTGAATCAGCCTCTGGATGTTCTGCATAAAAGGGCTGGTCCCTAGGAGCATTATACAGGTGATCAGCCTTCTTGGACATCACCAGCACCGTGGATGGATGCTTCCAACCAGCCCTACTGACATCCTTGAAGGAGTCAATAAGAGGAGGAACGAGTAAAGGCAAGGACTCCTTCTTACAGAGGAAAGTGGCTGGCCATTGTCGCTCGGTACCCACTTCCTCAGTGTCCCAAACCATAAGAACCTGGATGTGCCGCATCACATCCATGAATGTCAGATCATCTGGAGGTGACCACTGGGGGGGTCCTTGGGCTCCTCTGGTTTAGACCGCAGATCAGAATCTCCAAAATCATCATAAAACAAAGAGGAAGGATATCTCCCTGACTCGCCCGAATCCGGAGAGGGGGAGGGTGAGTGATAATGCCAATGTCGGTGGGTCTTCAGACAACTGGCGCTAGCTGCATCTGATTGTAGGGTAGGCTCCCTAGGTGAAGGCATCGAGGCTTTCCCTAGAGGGATCCTGCTCCTTAGTT
The DNA here is from genome assembly GCA_016271365.2 of Neoceratodus forsteri. Classification (NCBI taxonomy): domain Eukaryota; kingdom Metazoa; phylum Chordata; order Ceratodontiformes; family Ceratodontidae; genus Neoceratodus; species Neoceratodus forsteri. The sequence continues at coordinate 1,192,048,702 of CM057456.1, forward strand.
GGGTTGGTAGGAGAGTCCCTGGGAGTCTGAGTTGGGGTCTCTTTAGGGGCCTCTTTATCCTTGAAGTATGCCCACCGGCTGCAAAAAGGGTATTAAGGTCTGTGAGCAAGTTCTGATGCATGGCAGGGGGAACCAGCATCTGTGGGGCAGGCTGAGAGGGCCTGGGCATTGGTTCCTTGGGCTGCAGTAACCCTGGCGTCAGGTTAACTGGTGTTGGTCCCTGAGGTAAGGAACCATCTGGCTTCGGTCTGACTGTAGTTGAGATACCCAGTGTTGGTCCCTCGGGCATCGACTGAGTGACAGGGCCAGTCGGCAACTATGGAGGGGTAGGGGACGACGGTGGAGGCATCACTGGGGTCGACATCAGGCTGGCAGGTGTTGGCGGGACAGGTGATGCAGCTGGCACCGACCTAGACGGGGAAGCCTGCCACAGGAATCCAGCTCCCGAGCAGGGCAGAGGTGTCACTCTTGCAGGGAAGGTGAGCGCATGACCCTGATGCCACTTGGGAGGCATTGGCCCCTGAAGTCAGATATGACTTAGCAGATGCCTTGATCGGGACGGTGACGGGCAAAGACTCCCCACCTGAGTAGGACCTGGCCAAGCCACTGGACTGAGGACCCACCTGGGCCTGAACTTTAGGGGCTGAGAGGCTGGGGATGAAATCTTGAGCCCCAAAGAACCACAGACCGAGACAGTCAGGAGAGTGGGTGGTTTAACCACTGAGAGCCAGGAGGGAGAGAGGGCTGCTGGAGCAGAAAGGGCCGACCTCCCATGAGAGGAAGAACTGTGTGGAGCAGTAAGCTGACCGGGTTTGTCCCTGTGCTTCTCCTGGTGTTTGTGCTTTCCTGAAGACTTCTCCTTAGCTGAGGAAGAGGTGGAGACCCTGGAGGCTGGAAAAGAGGAGGTACAATTGTGAAGCTCCTCCATCGCTTTAAGTTTTTGATGCAGCAGAAAGGCTTCCAGGGTCTTCTGGCGGTGAAGCCGGGTGCGCCGATTAAAATCCTGGCAGTGCTGGCAGGCCTCTGTGTCATGGTAGACAGGAAGTTATTATCCCTCTGCACAGACAGCTGGTGAGACCCCATCTGGAGTACTGTGTGCAGTTCTAGAGACCCAATCTCCGCAAAGACATAGACAGGATGGAAGCTGTCCAGAGGAGGGCAACTAAAATGGTGCAGGGTCTGCACCGCAAGTCATATGAAGAGAGACTTAAGGAGCTTAATATGTATAGCCTCGAGGAAAGGAGGGAGAGGGGGGACATGATAGAAACGCTCAAGTACCTCAAGGAATCAACAAAGTCCAAGCGGTAGCATCTTTCAAAAAAGAGGTGTGCAAGAACAAGAGGGCACAATTTGAAGATAGAGTGGGGAGGCTCAGAGGTAATTTAAGGAAGTATTTTTTCACAGAGAGGGTTGTGGATGCATGGAACGGCCTTCCGGAGGAGGTTGTGGAGTCAAAAATCAGTGGTGGAATTCAAGCATGCATGGGACAGTCATAAGGCAATTCTAGGGGGTTGGGGTAGGAAGAAGTAGGCTGCTGGTTAACTAGGATCTGCAGCTTATCCAGTAGGTAGGGAAATGGGCAGACTGGGTGGGCCAAGCAGTCCTTATCTGCCGTCAAATTCTATGTTTCTATGGCCCGGGCCTAGGCAAAGCAAGCAGGATGAATGGCCGTCCTTGTGGGAAAGTTGCTTTCTACAAGCACACTTCATTCGCAGCCATTCTATTGAAGAGGATGGAGACAAAGACATGCACAGATCATTGAAAATGTTAGAAGAAAATGGAAAATAATAAAGCTTGGGTAACGTGAATAAAATGACAGTTGACTAAAGCAGAAGGCATCCAAGAAGGTCCAACTTGCGTGGGTCGACGGCAGGAAAAGAACTGAGATGGTGCTGGAGGACTGCCCCTTTTATATCATAGGCGGACGTCAGGGGCAGGCCAACATCAGGGGGCGGTGCCTCGCTGTATACTTCTAGTTAGAAGTTTTCCTTGGCACCTGCCTGCTTCAGTCCTAACAGTGCTACCTGCTGCAAGAGTCCCCTTGAAGTGAGATTTGTTGTTACAATTATATAATGCTGAACCCTTGTTTGTCTATGTAATACAAGTTCTATTTATGCACATTCAATTCAATAAAAAAGTTTTAACACAAAAAAGCTACTTAGAACACAGTAAATATACCTTTTATGTTAGCGTATGCAATGCTGTGGCTTGGTTAATACTGTTTCTTAATATATTTATATATTGTGATATTGATAAAAGTAGTTATATTAAACTGGAATGAATCATACTTTTTAGGCAAATCTTTTTATGTATCTTTATACGTATATTTTGTTGTGTGTGTGTAATTTATTGTAAATACTTATTAAAAACATTACATTTAAAAACAAAAGCTGTGCCAGTGAGTCCCTGGTCCAAGTGCACATTATCAATGTTTGTGATTACCACTGACAATGTGGACTGATGCAGAAACAGGACCCCATGGCTTCAAAAGTCTTGAGCCTTTTCAACCTATTTTTTGCCCAGTATCACAATTCTTGATACAGATTCTCACTGGGTTGGTTAAGTGTCAAGAAAACTACTAAGCTATGGCAGAGCCATAGGAAGGCATTTTGATGCCCTGGGCAAGAGACAAATATTGCACCCCCCCTTCCCCGAAAAGAGCCAGAAGCTCTGGAGGGTTCACATGCTCCAGCTCTGTGGTGAGTTTTGGGGCTTTTCTCGAAGAAAATACACACTTTTGCTACACGGTCGGTCCCTACCCCTGATTTAAGGGAAAATGTTGCTGCCATGAATCTGAGGTGCGGGAAGAAGAATCAGCATTTATATAGCGATTTTCATACACAGTATATCCCAAAGTGCTTTACAAGCAATGCTAGACTGGTAGTGAAGTGACTGAATGTGTAGTAGCAGCCATATCGCACAACACCCCCCACACACAGCCTGGACAATTGCATGAACCATTTAATGGGAAGCAGAATATTGGCCAGGACATCGGGAATGTCCCCTACTCTTTGTGAAGAATGCCCTGGGTTCTTTTACTACCACCTGGACACCCACCAGGACAGCACCAGGATGGGTAGAAGGGACCTCGGTTTAACGTCTCATCCAAAGGATGGCACACCCCAGCAATATAGCACCCTCTACTACTGCTGCACTCTGATGCCAGCATTTTAGGTACAAGTCCAATCCAGGCGTGGGCATAGAACCCACAACCTTCTGGTCCAGAGGCAGATGTGCTACCTACTAAGCCAGGAGACTCTGGCTGGCTAGCAGCACATTCAGACAGGCACTATTGTTTTATTTTCTTTATAGTTCACTTTAAGGAGGGGGCATTGCAGCTATGTTTCTGAGGTCTGGGCTGGGGTGTGGTCCCTGGAAATGATTCTTTAGTAAAAGCAATACAGATGCATGATTCTTGCAGCATTCATGGGTATGAGTGACAAACTATTTTTCTGCATACTGAACATTTGAATGGGATAATTGGGCTTAGGAAAACACAGTACACGTATTTTCGAATGTCTCAGATTTGAAGATATAGAAATTTCCTATATCTTCAAAATTGAGACATAAGGACATACACATGTACTTACTGACTGAGGTGGCGGTTTCCCACCCTTCTAATATCAGAAGTGAATGCAAGAGACTATCCAGCTGGCAACAGAGCTCTCTGTAGCTGGTTTGCCTTGGACAACCTCACTAAAGGCAATAAACTCAGGTTGGTTGCAACTCTCAAACCGGATAAAGTACCTTACCTGCCTGATGGCGAAAAAATCCACTCTGGGCCTCACTCCACCTTGTATCCAAGACCTGTTATGCCCGAGCGCTAGCACCCGTTTTACCAGAAGATCAGAACACCAGCCTCTCCAAGTCCCCCGATGCCGGACTTCTCAGGGACAAAGATCATTTGCCTATCATGCCCCGGCTGTCTAAATGCCCTCATACTCATATTACTGCCTCCACCTCTGTAGGTATTTTCAAATCAAGGCTGTTCTCTCACCTTGCCACCTCCAGCTCCTGTGACTGCCCTGATTAAACCTCCTATTTCTCACTACCCACCTGTTCCGTTATTTGACAAAGACATGTTTGGGAAACCTTTTCTCCTGCTATTGTCTGCTCCCCACACCTTTCACTTACCCTCTCCGTTCTGGACTTTTTCCCTATTTGTTTCTCCTAATCTGGCATGACCTCTTTCTTGTAATAATAATGTGATTATTGATATCTCATGTCCTTTTGCACAAATGATTTGATACGTATTTGTATAGGTTTTCTTGCTCTTGACACAGCACAAATTGTTGTGTTATCTATGTAACCTTTTTTGTACTGTACCTAATTGACGTGGAACCTTTGTAAAAGAGCCTCTGGCTCAAAGGTAGTAATTCCTAGAACAATAAACTAAACTAAACTAAAAAGCTGGGTGCTCTGAGATCTGACATCATCTGCCTGGTCAATGTTGATACTAGGGGACTCACTTTAGGTCTAGGTTATGCAATGTTTGCTCAGCTGTACTGGAGTGTCCTGTACAGAGTACAGGAAGGGTTACTGACTGATTCAGGTGGAATTTAAATATCACCTTAGGTAGGAATTTCCTGTTGGTTCTCAGGACTACCTTATCCCTGCACGGGATAATGTTGTTTGGCTCTGTGCAGGGGGCTTGCAATTCACTTACCCTTTTAGCAGATGTCACTGCCACCAGGAATATGGGTTTCCATGTGATGTTCTTTAGGTCAGCAGTGTCCGTAGGCTCAAAAGAAGCCTCCATAAGCCTTGCAAGGCATATACTGAGATCCCAAGATGAGACAAAGTCCCTCACTGGTGGGTACAAGTGGCCAAGGCCTTTAAAAAAACACTTTTGAAAATGGGCTGTGAGGACAGAGACTTTCCCTTGCCAGCTGATATATAAGCTGACACTGCTGCCGAGTGCATCTTTAATGTTAAAGCCCTTAAGCCTAACAACTGTAGATGTACTAGATATTTCAGGATTATAGGCAACCCTTCCTCTACTGGGGATATCTTTCTGCAAGCACACCAGTGAGAAAACCTTTTTCTACTCAGAGGAATATGCTTTCCTGGTAGGTGGTTTCCTTGAAACCCTAAGCACCTTCATGACTTCCTGAGAAAGATCCAGTTCAGAAGGTTCTAACTCCTCAAGAACCATGCCATCAGGCATGGTGTCATGGGGCTTGGGAATGTTATTCTGCCCTGTGACAAAGTCAGCAGACTGTAACTTAATGGCAGCCTGATTGGATTCTTGCCGGACAGGACCAGGAGCATTGAGTACCAGGCCTGTCTGGCCCAGCCTGGGGCTATTAGGATCACTGTTGCAGGTTCCCTCCTGAGCTTAGAAGTACTTTCTGTATGAGTAGGAATGGTGGAAAGGCATACAGGAACTTCCCTGTCCAGACCAGTATCAGGGCATCCTGTGGGACTGCCCCTTTGGCTGGTGGCCTGCAGCACAACTGTGGGAGCCGACTGTTCGACCAAGAGGCAAACAGGTCTATACTGGAAGTGCCCAACCCTCTGAAAACTGTGACCAGAACCTGCTGGTTTAAGGCCCATTTGTGATAACCCTGGCTGACTCTGCTTAAGGAATCTGCCAGGACATTGTCTTTGCCTGGCAGATGCACTGCATATATGTTTGCTTGCAAGGACTATGCCAGGTGGAGGTAGGTCACTGATTGGTTGGGTGGCCATATTGGGGTTTTCTCCAGTCGTGACTCTGACTATTCTTGGAACTGTTAGGGGATGTAACTCTGTTCATCCTCTTTTATTCTGCTTAGTAGCTTGGTCCAGGAGCTGTGTTTTTTAATGTCATGGGCTACATCACCCCATATGGCTGGCTGTAGAGGGTTGTGGGTAGGTCTACCTGGGGGTGGGAACCTGGTCAAGGGTGAACGTCCAAGAATGTTTGGAGAGGGCCTCTGGGGGTGGCCCCCAGCCACCAGAGCAGGCATCTTTGGCAGGAGTGTAGGGTGCACTGGCTGCTGGGCAGCCATGGTCCTAAACTGGGCCTGGAGGGAGGAGGTTGCCCAGTCTGTAGGCAGTTATTGCAGCTCAGGGGGAGCTTGACTCGGTATGGAGGAAACTGGAATTGTTGGGGGGGTATAAACATGTCTGGAAGGGCCTGTGGGGAGCAAGACGGCAGTGATAGAGTGCAACCTTGATCCGTTTCATCAGGCAGTAGTGGAGAACCTATTGGGTGTGGGCTAGTAGCAAAGGGGGCAGCTACCTGGGAGGTAACTGGTAGAGGAAACAGGCTAAATCAAAGGAGGCGGCGGAGAGACAGGTGGGTTGGGACTGACAGAGGGCCAACTGGAGGAGTGGATAGCGGGAAATCAGGACGAAAAAATGAGATTGGCTTCGAGTGCTACAATAAATCTGAGCCATTGAGTAAGCTGGTTGGAGAGGTCATGGTGAGGGGGATAGAGGAGGAAAAGGACGGTGCACGAGAGAGGGATACGGAGAATCGGATGAGGGTGGGCCTCGGTAATTCAAATAAGTATGCTAGCAGGGGAGGGAGTAAATCAAGTGTCAAGGGGGGGGCCAGCAGACGGAAGGTGTGGAGGCTGCGAGTCAACTCGGTAAGAAAGGAGGAGAAATTGAGACGAAGGAGAGGCATTCTTCGAGGAGGGAGGATCATACCAGAGGAAGGCCCAAAGGTAAGGGGGACCTGCAGGTGGGCATGGCAGGGGGCAAGAGGAAAGGAGAGGAGGTAGAAGGGGGTGATGGTGATCGGAATGCCGTGTTGGAGGGGGGACTAGAGAGGTGGGAGCTGGAAGGGGGGAGAAGGTCAGAGAAAAAGGCTCGACTGGGGTAGGGAGGGTGGAGGCTAAACAGTGGGAGCCGGGAACTCGGTTATAAAAGGTGGACAAAGGGTAGAGAGCTAGGGTCTCTTGTAGAGGGCTGTGAGAAGCCAAGGGGAAGTGGTCTGAGGAGGGGGGAGGTGACAGGGGCTGGTGGGGGAGTCCAAAAAGGAGGTGCAGAAAAGATCAAAGGGGACACTAAGGTTCTCCTGCTGGGAGACTCCATGATCAGGGGTATTCATTGGGTGGGGCAGGGTGAGGGAAAATCCAGTCCAGTTAAGGTAGTGGGTATTTCCGGTGTGACTGTGCATAGGGCGAAGTTCATGGTGAATGAGCTTCGAGGGACTGTGGAGGATCACCGGACTTCCTGATGCATCTGGGAACAAATGATATTGAGAGGAATAGAGTGCTGGAAATTCAGGCAAGGTTCCGAGAACTGGCCAGGGTCTGTCATGACAATGGATGCAGAGTCTCCCTCTTGAAAATCCTGCCATTGCCAAGGGCCACTGTGGAGAACAAACAGAAGATCAGGGAGATTAATGACTGGCTCAGGCAGTAGGGTGAAGCACAGGGGATTGGGGTGTTGGGAGACTTGGGGGTGGGGGGGGGGACTGGGAAGACAAGGGACTGTATGTCCAGGATAGGCTTCACTTAAATCTGGTAGGGAAGGAAGTTCTCAAATGGGGGATGATGGATTTAATTCAGGCTAGATGGGGTTTAAACTTGTGAAGAGGGGAAGGGGGCACTGCCGGGCTGATCTGGCCATCCATACCGCCGGTAGGACTGACCTGCAACCCCACAGAGTGGGGACAGATGGTACCCTAGGTGAGAAGTGTGGCCAGACATATGAAAGCTCTGGGGAGGATATGGTAAAGAGGGGTAGGGACAAGGGTTGGAGGGTGGGTTTAATAAATGCCAGGAGCCTGGAGAATAAAATGCTCAAGTTCCAGGCCACGCTGTTTGAGAGTGGGGTGGATGTAGCAGCAGTCACTGAAACCTGGGCTACCCCTGGCCATGACTAGAACCTTAATCTGAGTGGGTACCTTGTGCTAAGGAAGGACAGAAAGGTGGGCAGAAGGGGAGGAGTAGCAATGTTCAGTAGGGATAACATCGAGATTATGAGAGTGGAGGAAGCAGAGGGCAACGTGAAGGCCCTATGGGTCACCTTGCGAACCCCCGTGGGAGGGAAGGTCAAGTTGGGGGTGGTATATAGGCCCCCAGGACTAGCGGAGGACCTGGAGGATTGCCTGTTGGCTAACATTAAGGGACAGTGTGGACTGGAAGGGGAAGGCATGGTGTTGATGGGTGACCTTAATATGCCAGCTACTGATTGGGGTACTATGACGTCCACTGTAACCAGGGAGCAGAAGCTGCTGGATGGCTTCCTGGACGTGGTTCTCAATCAACAGGTGATGGACCCAATGAGGGAGGGTCATATCCTGGATGTGGTTTTAGTGGATGGGGATGCTGTACGAGATCTGGTTCTGGAAGAACCCCTGGCTGGGAGCGACCACAACACAGTCTGGTTTTGGCTTAAACTGGGGGAATCATTCAAGGAATGATAGTTGATTTTAGGGGGCAGACTTTCAGAACATGGGGGAACTTCAAAAGGGGCATTTGCGGGAGATAAAGCCAGGTTTGGACGTGGAGGGCAGGTGGAAGATCATACAGCGGGGGCTACAGGAGGCCACCAGGACCTGTGCAAGAGTGAAACGTAAGGGCAATAGGTCTCGCAATCAATGCTGGTGGACCATGGAGGTCCAAGGAGCGGGAAGGGAGAAGGCTGCCTACAGAAAGTACAAAAAAATGAGAGGAGAGAGGGATAGAGAGAACTATTGCCTTGCAACCAAGAAAGTCACCAGAGTGGTGAGGGGAGTAAAGGCCTGGAAAGAGCAGAGGCTGGCGCAGGGGATACGGAGTGGGGAAAAGGGGTTCTTTAGGTATATTGGTGAGCGGAGGAAGGTCAAAGGCCAGCTCAGTAAGCTGAGGACAGCTGGGGGGTGGGTGGAAGGGGCTGGAAAGCAGATGGAGATACTAAATGAGTACTTTGCCTCAGTATTCACTAGGGAGGAGGCTGGGGAACTTTCCAAAAAGGGGCTGAAGGACACAGAAGGTGCAGCAGACCTGACTATTGGGGTACCTGCTGAAGAACAAGCCACTGGGGGAGGTAGGCCAGAGGTGAGATATCAGGCTGGTTCTGCTGAATTGGGGAAACAGATGCTGATACTCCTATCGGTCGGGTGTGGGAAGCCCTCCAGTCCCTAAAAAAGGATAAATCTCTGGGGCCTGATGCTATTCATCCCAGAGTACTGAGGGAGTTGGCGGATGTTTTGGCTGTGCCTTTGGCGGATCTCTTTAAACTGGTCACTCCAGATGGGGGGGGGGGTGCCAAGGGATTGGAAGCAGGTGCATGTTGTGCCCATCCATAAAGGGGGATCGAGAGAAGAGCCAGGAAACTATAGACCCGTCAGTTTGATGTTGGTGGTGGGGAAGGTAATGGAGAGCATACTTAAGGAAAGGCTGGGAGGTTTCTTGGAGGAGATGGGTTACCTGGATGACCAGCAGCATGGGTCATTAGCAGGCAGATCGTGTCAAACAAACCTTGTAGAGTTCTATGAGTGGGTGACATCAGCACTCAACAGGGGGAGACCAGCGGACGTACTGTTCCTGGACTTCAGCAAGGCATTTGATTCGGTCCTGCACACTGGCCTAAGGGAGAAGCTGGGGGGATGGGGGTAGGCCTACTGATGGTTAGGCGGATTGGAAATTGGCTTTCAGGTCGCACGGCAGTGGTCAGAGGGGAGGTCTCGGCTCCTAGGAAGGTCATAAGTGGGGTCCCACAGGGATCAGTCCTGGGGTCACTCCTGTTTAACGCCTACATCTCCGATATTAGGGAAGGTATCGGGTGTGAAATGAGACTCTTTGTGCACGACTCTAAGCTGGGAGCAGTGGTGGAGGGGGAGAGGAGAAGATTGGCCCTGCAAGAGGACCTGGATACTCTGGATAGGTAGTCCTGCACCTGGAAATTGAAATTTAACTCCTCCAACTGCAAGGTGTTACACCTATGGTGGGAAAACCCCAACTATGTATACACCCTGGGGGGGATGAGTTGCAGGCCACGACAGGGGAAGAGACCTAGGAGTCTTGGTGGATGTTAACATGAATAATTCAGAGCAGTGCAGGAGGGCTATGGTCAGGGCAAATAGGATGCTGGGATGCATCGCTAGGGGGATTACCTCAAGGAACAAGGAGGTGATTTTGCCACTGTACAACAGACTGGTTAGACCACATCTTGAGTACTGTGCGCAGTTCTGAAGGCCGCACCTAAAGAGAGACATCCAATTCCTGAAGATGGTTCAAAGGAGAGCAACCAGAATGATCCAGGGCCTGGGGGATATGACATATGAGGAACGACTAGGGGAGCTCAACCTGTTCTCGCTGGAGGAGAGGAGGGACCAAGGGGACATGATTGAGGTCTTCAAGTACCTCAGGGGAGTAAATAAGGTAAGCCGAGAAAGGCTCTTTCGACTGAAGGACGGTGGAATCACCAGAGGACACAGCTGGAAGATTGAGGGTGGTAGGATTGGGGGGGAAAAGGAGGAGGAGGTACTTTACCGAGAGAGTGGTGAAACCATGGAATGCGCTTGCCGGGGAGCTGGTACAGGCAGCTACCGTGAAGGGATTCAAGAGAGGGTGGGACAGGTATAGGCAAGGGGTGAAGCAGAGGCTGGTTTGCCCGGGGGTGGGGCCAGGACTGGGGGATGGAGTAACAGTGGAAGAAGACAGATAGAGGGCTACGGTACTCAATCAGGGTGCTGAAGCATGAGCAGACTTGATAGACCAATAGGCTTACTCTGCTGGCATCTAGTATGTTAGGTCACAGAGTCTCCTGCCTCTGGATGCAGTTTTGAGGATCTTGTTCCTCCCTGCTCATTTATGTAATGCATTGCTGTGGTGTTGTCTATTCTGATTTGGACTGACCTTGTAGCTGGGAGGAGGATGACTACATTGCTAGCAGCACTGTCCTCAAGTTCAAGGAGGTTTGTGTGTTCCAGAGACTCCTGAGGGCTCCATGTGCCACATACTGTGCGGTCCTATAAGTCCACCCCCCTTCCCAGGAGTGAAGCATCTGTTGTAAGAATACTTTTCGATGAATGCTGAAGGAAGTGAGTGCCCTCTCTGAGGTTGCTTTCTTCCTTACACCACTTTAGTGACTTTACTAGTTATTATGTCACTGGCACTAGTTTTGAAAGTGGGTCCCATCTGTGGGACCACTTGCCTCTTAAGTGATACTGGGCGTTTCTCATCTGGAACCTGACCCAAGGTTCCACTGCTGTCCCAGTAATTGCAGAAAGTCCCTTGCAGGTCTCTATCAGCCTGCTGTGAAGAACTCTGCTGTAGCCATCAAAGATGATATTTATTTATTCATTTTCGGATTACAATACCTTTGAGAACATAACAGCTCTTTTACAAAGGTTCCACATCAGTGGGAAGGGTGACAGACATACAATGGATGGTAATACATAAAACTTTGACAAGAAAGTATTTAAAATGACAGTATGACATTAACATTGCAACTAAAATTAAAACTATGAATTGGTAGGAAATCAAAAATAACCTAATAATCGGAGGCAGCCCAAGGTGCTTTGTCAAATAGATATAGGTAGATTTGGGTGAACAAAGTTCAGGTAAGTGAAGATAAACAGTGGAAAGATGCTGGAGGGTGAGAGGGGTAAGGTGAAAGAAGGATCGGGGAAGGAAGCAGGAAATAGGGCAGAGTGGTTAGGGTGAAAGTGGTCATTCGCAGAGAAAGGGGAAGAAGTAGGTACACAAAGATGTGTCAATACTGCTGAGGTAGTGTCATGTCAGTTGAAACAGTCACAGGAACTGTTAGCTACAAGATGCTGGTGAAGAGTGCCTTTAAATAGTCCCAGTTTTGGTAAGGAAGAGATATCACTGGGCAGCGCATTAAACCATAGTGGTGCTCTATATGCAAACGATCATTGCCCTTGTGTAGTCCGGCATCTTGGGACGGAGAAGAATTGACTGACTGAGCTGCGCGTGTGCTGGGAGCTGCAAGAGGGGTTGAGTAATTTTGTAACACCAGAAGGCAGGAGCCCGAAAAGTGCCTTTTTAGGTAGCAAGCAGGTTTGATAGTGAATCCTCCCATTTAGCTGAAGCCAACCTGTTTGCACATACAGTTCACATGTGCTGCTCCAGTAAGAAGTCGGCATGCTTTATTGAGTGCCACTGATATTCTGCGGAGGGTAGTGGTGGAAGCTGAGCCATAGATAACCAGACCATAGTCAACAATGGATACTATGGAGTTATAGATAGCTAGTATAACGGCTTCAGGCATTGGATTATGTTTATGTCTATGGAGAAACCATATCTTGACACTGGCAGACCTGGCAACATTCTCAACATGATCTACTCTAGTCTATGGAAGGAAGGCTTTCCCCTATATGGTGTTTAACTTTTCTCCTATGAAGTCCAGTACCCGAACACGTTCTGCTTCAGACTTCTGCAGATTTATAAAGAATCCCAGGTTCTCCATGGTGTTTTTTTACAATCTGAACTAAGCACCTTGCCTCTTGTTCTGTTTTCTCGGAGACTAGCCAGCTGTCCAGGTACGGGAAAAGACCACACTGTCTTCTCAGGCGTGCTGCCTCCACAGTCAGGCACTTTGTGAAAAACCCTTGGAGCTGAGGTGAGACCAAAGGGGAGAGCTGTGAACTGGTACTGGCAGTTTCCCCATTTAAATCAGAGATACTTCCTGTATGATGGTCTAATGGAGATATGAAAACAGGCATCTTTCAGAGCCAGTGACCCATTTGTAGAGATGGCATTACTGTCTTCAGTGTGTCCATCTTGAATTTTTCTTTCTTGATGTGCTTGGTCAGATACCGAAGCTCTAAAATGGGTCACTACTCCCCATTTTTCTTGTGGGTCAGGAAGTATCTTGAGAATAGGGCCTTACCCCACCGGGAGGCAGGGATTTTTTATTAAGTTTTTTGGTTTTTACTTCCAGTTCCAGCAGAATTCTTTATGTGGGGGAATGAGCTGAAAAGCTTTTGTTTTTCTGCAGTTTTGGAAAGTTTTTGATCTGCAAAGGCAACCCCTGGTCCACTTTCGACAGAACCCACTTGTCTGTGGTAATGTTTACCCATTCCAGAAAGTAGTGGGCCATTCCCCCCCCCCCATGGTTGGGCAACCTGGGTAGAATTGTCGGGGGTGGGGGGGGGGTTGGCTGTAGCAGTGCACCTAGAGGCCCTTCTGCCAATGTCCCTATACTAACCTTTTTTTGGTTGGTACTCATAGGGGCGTATGATGTATAGGCTGTTGGGAAGTATGCCCTGCCTCTGCCTCCCCTTGCTTAAGACTTGTAGGAGGTAAAGGCCTTTTCCTTTTCATTGTTAATTTTGTAAGTGGTTTTATATTCATCCACTTTTTTCATGTATGCCTCTGTTTTGTTAGCCAAATAATGAACTGCCCTCAAAGGAGAAATCCATGGCTTTGGTTTGAGTATCCTGTCAAAGGATGGTAGTCTTTAGCCAAGAAAAGCTTCTTAAGGTTACTGTACGAGCCAGTACTCTAGCAGCAGTGTAATTAGTGTCCACTGCAGTGTGGAAATTATATTTGGCAGCATCTAGTAATGATCTTGCTGTGGCAATCAGGTCTTGTGCCAGTTCACAATCTGCTCTTTCAGCAAGTGCCAGAATTGTGTTCCAATGAGTTTCTGGTACTGTGCTACATACACTGAATAAGCTGCCTGCCTGATAAGCAGGGAGGCTGTGGTATAAATCTTTTTGGTCATAGCATCCAGTTTTTTGGGAGTCCTCTTCAGGAGGCTGTGCAGAGTGATTTTTATACTCTCATAAGCAGCAGGGTGGAATAAACCCTGATGATCAGGATGTACATACAGATATTCCACACCCTACTTGTCCACCTGATATTTTCTTTTAATTTTCTTAATCGATGGCTGCAGCTGAAGTACAATAAGTGCAGACATGATATTTAATACGGCCTTTTTAACGGATTCATGTTTGGGAACTAGCATCCGTCTTGGCGGTGCTACTCCCATCATGTCCATATATCCAGCATACTCTTCATCATCTTGTTTCTTGTGGGGGGATGTTTAGAGTATCAACCATTTTGTCTGACAAATGACGAAAAATAGGAGTAGTCCTCATGCCTTAGAAGAGGGTCAAAATCTTGCTCAGGTGCACCCTCTTATTCCTTGGGCTCACTTTCTTCCATTTGACCATAGTATTCTTCTTCATCTTCATCCACAGGCAGATAGAGAATGGGGGGGAGTCTACCTCGGCAACAGAAACTGCAGCAACAACCAGACAGAGACTCGCGGCGGCATGATCATTGGAAAAATCCTGCAGATGGAGGATCAACCAGATTTTAAAAAAAAAAGGTGAAAGATAAACCACATATGTTCACTTATATGAAAAAAGAAATGCAGGATCAACCAGATATTTAAAATTACTTACGAAATTAAACTCGGCTACTCACAACCCACGGAAATATAGACACCATTTTCTTTTTTCTGGGAAATCCCTCCCAAACCTGACTGACAACCAGCGAGAGTCTGCGCTACAAATGTAGGGAAGTCTGGTCCCTAGCAATCACACAAATCACCCAAGCAATCAGCCCTAACTCCTGGAAAAAGACGCGGCAGTGAACAATTTGTTTTTGTATTTAAAAAACAAGAACGTGCTCAAACTGTATTTACATTTTTTTTTGGGGGGGGGGCACCATACACTGCAAAAAATGCTGGATGGGCAACTCTATGCCCAACCAGTATGTTCTGCCACCTCAGGGTTCTGATTCACTCAGATCTCTCCAGCTTCGCTCTCGAGGCCACAGGGAATCAGACCCCTCCATGACAGACCACACTGGTTGTGCATAGTTGCTCATCCAGTATTCTCTATATTTTACACTAGTAGAAAGAAATAAACCGACTGGAGAACCAATGTTACTGGAGTTCACTCCAGGGTGACTGCTCTCTTCAGGTAGAGAAATAAATCTGACAAACGGCCAGGGTGAAGTGTGGATATAGAATTTGAGCCTACATTCCAAATAATCTGCATAGGTTCCACCTCCGGGGCATCCCTCTGAGCCGAGATGACTGAAAAAATGCAAACACTAAGTGAGGTATTCCTGGGGTTGCAAACAAGCATTCTATAAACTAATTCAAGTGATTTTCCACTTTTCTACAAAACATGGATATTTGGCATTAGCAGAAGTCAAATCACATAACATTCCCAAAAACGTGAAATTCTGGACATTTCATTCTTTATTACTAAAGCAATTTATAGGAAAATAACAAATCTGCCCCCTTAGACTTCATCTTCCCTTGCTGTTTTACTGCCTTGATGTCATAATCCTCTGCTATGACATCATAACCTGTTGCCACAAGCAGAAGACTGTGACCTCAAGGCAAAAACGCATCAAGACCAGATACAGTCTAAAGAGCAAAGAGCCTGTTTCCATGCAACGCCATGTCCAGAAGGCCAGTTTTAGGGGAGTGTGTGTAACTAAGTTCTGCAGAAGCAAACTGAAGTTTTGCTGGCAATCAGAAACTCACTTTAACCAACTGCCTGCTACCAGCGTAAAACACTTTGCTTTTGAGATCCTAGTCCATGTTACTGTACCAGCAATAGCAGTCTTGGCAGCAACGATTTCAAAGACCTAAGGTTTTTCATCATTTAGGTGCATGCACATTACCGTCTGCTGTCCAAAGCCAACTGGGCTCTTTCAACCAAGCAAGTCTAGCACCCTAACTGCTTAATGTGCAACTCCTTCTAGTTTCGAGCAAACCATCCCTTAATCCAAATGCTTCCTGTACCACCTACCTAAAGCAGGAACACTGCATTGGAGGGGATTCTAGAGAAATTTTCTTTTGGATTTAAAAAGCAACTTGAGCAGCTCTGCCTTGATTCAGAAGAACCTAAACCCAACTTTATTAACCATGTCTGGGCCTTCAACGTCCAAAATCCTGCTGACTCTCTTGATTTAGCCCCTTTACCCACCCCCAGCACTCATGGAGGGCATTTTAGCACCTACCTTCGGCTATCTGCTACTCAGCTGGCAGAGATACTGTTCCCTCACAGGCCCTCAGTTTGGGGGTTTCCAACACCCGCTGCAAATAAACACTGTCACCTGCAGACAGCTCAACTTTTGGCTGTTGCTGCTGGCATGTAATTTCTTCACATGTGTGTGGTACTTCCAACAGAATTAAGCTGTGCAACAATCTCGGCTTCCATGTCCAAATCATGCATATCTCTGTTTGAACTGAACACTGAGATACAGCCTTTAATAGCTCAGTCATTTTCAGCAGGCATCTCCAAAAATGTTGAGCACCATAAATTATGTAAAATGTCTAATGAATAACCTGCAGTAACAAATGGCTCTGCAGTTTCCTCAAGACTTAGATAAAACCTTTTTTAGAGCAAGACAGAGCAATGAAAGGAAAACTGGGTTTTAGAGAGCCAGTGTATTTTTGAATATAGAGGAAGAACGAGAGACAGAGACCATTTAAATCTCACCAAGATGCTTTCACGGGACACCCTTTAATTGGCCAGCCAATCAGGAATCAGAAATGGAAAAATAGGTCACTATAACCTACATTCAGTTAATCTTGAATTACGTCTTAGAACAACTGCCCATGCAAAGTTTAATCACATTTAGGCAAGCCGTTTCCAAGATGTAACCTTTATCAGATCAGCCAATCATGAGCCAGAACTTGTGTGTAATTAGATCATTACAGCCGAGACACTAACGCCTTCAAGAAGTAGTACTCCGAAATTTCTGTACCAAGTATCGGATAATTACATTGATTAACTGGTTCTCAAACTAAAGCCAGAAATGATACACTGAATCATAAACTGTAACACATGCATAATTATGTTGCAATAATAGAGATTCGTTCACCCTTGAGAACTGGTACTTACAAATGTCTTTACTAAGCTTGATGATGACTGGATGAGCGGCTCTTAAACTGTTGCCAAAAATGCAAATGTGATATGGGTACACCACATACATAGACACATTCCAGGTGATTGGGGGTATTTTGCCACAGGGAATGAAATTTTCTAATCCACATATTTAGTTATTTAATACTCATGATAGATGTGCCAGAGGATGGTACTGTAAGTTTAAGAAAGATAATCTGCAGAAGCTGTGGTGGTACACAGATGCAGGGTTCCAGCAGCTAAAATGTACTCTACACAGAGCACATGATTGTTTTGAATCAGTCCTATCTATCAGATCCTAGAAAGGACAAAGGAACGGAGTCACAGTTTTAAAGCACAAACTCTTCATGGAGAACTTTACAGATAAAGGTGCACTGTTTTCAAAAGATTTGTACCATAGAACAGACTGGGAGAGCAGCTTTTCAAACGGGGGCTCCACGTTAACTATCCTTTTGGTGTTTTATGGTATCTAGACTTCTGTCTCTGTTTCTAGGTAGAAACATAATCAATCCTTACTGCAATTGCAATGTAC
This sequence comes from Neoceratodus forsteri, assembly GCA_016271365.2. Classification (NCBI taxonomy): domain Eukaryota; kingdom Metazoa; phylum Chordata; order Ceratodontiformes; family Ceratodontidae; genus Neoceratodus; species Neoceratodus forsteri. The sequence goes on from CM057456.1 coordinate 1,192,066,020, forward strand.
TCAGGAGCCTGCAGACCTGACTCCTCCTTACTGAGATCTACACAGTGCAACTTTAAACAAGGCAGGATAATGGATATTCAGTGCCCAATATCATTTATGGTTACACCAGTATAAACAGGTGGTTTAACTACCGGCACAAGCCCATGTCACTGTAATGTTCAGACAATTTTACATTACAGTGAAATTCTTACACACACTTGCCAGCTCTTGTTCCCTTCAGGCCTACTTTTTAAGCTGTGCGTGTCTAAGAAATTTCTGATTCATTTTAGTAGAAGTTTACAAATCTAATTAGCATGCACCTCTTATAGTATGTTGCTAATTTGGATGCTCCACAGATGGCAGCTCTGCTAAGATTTTCTAAAACGAAATTTAACAGAGCCAATTGTCCTTTAAAACACCAGTACCCCCAACAAGAGGTACACTCTTAAAAAAAAAAAAAAAAAAAAATTAGTGAACGATATGTAAAGAAAATAATGGCTCACACTGAAAAGCACAAGAACCTCACCTCCAACACTAAAAAGTGGGAATCACCATTCATTCGGACTATTTAAAACAAAGGACAGATGTGTCACCAAACAAAAAAACCTCAAATGTATCAAAAGTCTACAAATTATATTATTATAAAAGTTTTTTTCTTGTTATTTAGTACTTTTCCTTGAAATCACCTGAACACAGGCCACAGAGCAAGTAGCAGAGAGGAGGTCTTGCTCAAAAAGGGTAACTTGCATACTATGGTTTATACTGGTCCTTAGAATATAATATGGCATATTATTGTTTTAACGAGGTGTCTTCTGGAAGACAACACAGATACACGCACAGTTGTGCTACAGAACCTTTTGGTTTACCCCAGCAAGGGTTAAAATATTTCCTGAATGTTCTTTAAAGGAATAAAGTCACTGAAGTTCTAGAGGCACAGTTCGCCCTAGTCATACCACTTCCTCAGATTCCAGACTGTATTCTTCATAAAGAGCATCCAATATGACTAGCTGCTTCTCCATGGCTGGCAGGTAAATCCCAAGATCTCGATGCATCCCTCTGTAAAAGGACTCCTTCTGCCCATCTCCTTCATACGCTGCCAATGCTGCAATGAAATTCTCATACGTTGGAGCTGCTCTTAGTGCCAGCTGGAAGCAAGAAGTAAAGGGTAAAGAATTAGCATACAGTGAGTCTTGCATACTGAGGACGTCACACTGTTAAGGACATTCCTTGCAGTCCTGTCTGCAATTTGTTCAATAATGGCCAACCTGCATATTAAGGACAAATTATAAGAGTTCTTTGGTGTCAAAGGAGTCCTTAAAGAACAACTCTACTAAAATAAAAAACTTACAACTATTTAATTAATAACAATATTGTTTCACGTAAGTGTTTTCTTTTTTCTTTTTATTATTTCTTCCTGTTGCTGGTCCATTAAATGTTTCAGATAATGCGTTACATGTTTGAGTCTTTCAAAAAGTATACAACTCTCCCCAACTGACCACACAATTTCTGTTCGTGACATCTCAGTCTGTTGTCATGGTGAGCACCATGATGTCATACACAAAGGCACTATGAGGTCAGTTGTGGATAGGCAAATTCTTTTTATACTGAATTCTTAGATAAATTACCAAGATATGTTATTGAATCTGGAAAGGAAAAACTGAAAATAAAGAAAAGTATTCTCTACTAAAATGTTAATAGCTGAAACATCAGGATTATAAAAGTACTTGCTGAATTGCTCTTTAATAGGCAAATTCTGCTGTATTTGGGGATGCTGAGTACAGACTGCCCTATCTCTGTGATGTTATCTGCAACAGGGGTGTCGGCAAGGATATGCACTGCACTCAACAGAGTACAGTAAAAAAAAAAAATCAGGCTGGGGCAACAAATCAGGCAAGGGCAACAAAAAGAGGAAAGCAAGGACATTGTGAGTCACATTGTGTCTGTGTCATGTTGAGCCCTTTTGCCTTTGTTGTTCGCTATGGGGCACTGATGCCACCAGCCAAACACACAAACAAGAACAACTTACCAGGCAGGTAGAAATACAAAGGATGGAGGATTACAGGAAGAAACTGATTACTTGAACTCAGACATGGCAAACGGGGGGGGCCCTATTATTGGTGTGGCGTGGCAGCACACATTTTGGTTTATGTTTACATCATGGTGGGGGGGCAACAGTAAACCAGTTTTGAGTAGAAGTTTAAAATTCCTGGCTACACCCTTGATCTGCAACATGGTATTTTAGAATATGTTTCCCATAAGGCCAGTTTTTGGAACATTACTTGTAAACGTTTGTACTCTGAGAGCTCAAGCTAGTAACACTGCGTGTAACTTGCCAGTGTCAGTGACTCGGCTTGTTGCACACTCACCTCTGAAGCCAGAAGTTCAAAAGGCTGGGATTTCTAGCTCCAGACCAAGAACCTGGGGGTAAAATCTCAGTACTGACACTGTAGTGCAGCATGAGGGGGTGCTGCACTCCTGAGTTGGCATCTCGCAGAGGAGACGTTAAACGGAGGCCCCGTCTGCCTGTTCTGGTGTTTGTTCAAGATCCAGTAGCACTTCTCGAAAAGAGTAGGCGAACTTCTCAGGTGTCCTGGCAAAATGATTTCCATTCACTGAAAAGATACAGTGCCACCAACAGCTTAACCTGATTCAGTTATGTCAGTTCGCAACTTCATTCTCCTCTACCCAGGACAAAACTGAAAACAGGCAGAGTCGCCGAAGCAGCCTGCCCTGGTCAACAAAAACTAAAATCAAAATAAAAAAACATACATGCCTTTTATCTCCAGTGACAATAATGAATAAATGGAGATGTAAATCATGTATAAAGTGCTGCTGGATAGGGCACTGCAATTCTACACATGCAGTACAGAGTGAGAAGACCATCTTGATGAGGCAGGATGAAACTGCCATTTTGATAGAATAACTTAAAATTCATTTTGTTATCAGTTTACTTACTACAGTGCTTTTAGTGCTTTCTCATATAATATTATTTTACAATTATGATCTATAGTACTATGGCTATGTTTTGTTAGACTCCATTCTTCATGCATTCTTCAGTGAGAATGATAAGAAGCAGTGTAACCTAGTGGTTAGAGCCCAGAACTGCGAACCAAGCGAACCCGAATTCTCAAATTCCACCACACCACATACTCACTGACTGCCCTTGTTCGGGGCCCTTGGCTAGCCTGTGCTTCAGTCCCCTATATCTGTAAAACTGGGCAATAGATGAACCCCCCAGAAGCAAGAGTCATTGTATCTCCTTGACTATCCTGGGTAAATACATTGACAAATAAAATTAAAAACGGGGGGGAAAAAAAAAAAAAAACAAGGACTGAAGCTGTACTTTCTTTTCACATATTCTGTTTCCCCATTTCTGCCCATTATGTTCACAACTCTACACTCACTACTCCCCTCCTTTCCAAACCCCTTTGTGACACTGTTGCAGACATGGTTTCCATAAGTGGACACTCCAGGCTGACTTGGCCAGGATTCAGGGGGCCTCTTCCCCCACCTAGGGATTACCAAGTCTGCCACCACTGCCTCAAAGGATGCCAAGGAGAAGGAGCAGCTGGACTACTGTGGGCTTGGGTAGGGTGAGTGTGGTGGGTCAGAGGTATATCCCCCATATGGTACAACTACAGAATTCCTACGCCACTCTGGTGGAGCTGGACTGTCCCAGGTAGGCACTCACAGTAGTGACCAGGGAGGATGTGGGGGTCCTTTGTAGTGGAGACCCCAAGGAGGGTGGGCAGAGGACTCCAGAGGAGGAGGAAGCAACTCCTGGTGGGGGAGTCCATTGTGAGGGTGATAGATTTGGGGATAAGAAGGGATGAAGAGAGGGAGGTTAGGTGCCTACCCAGCGCCACAGCTTGGAGGGATGGGAAGCAGATCCTGAGGATCGCTAAGGCAGCAGGACGGGAGAGAAAGCTGCATGTCATTGTCCACCTAGGAACTAATGACCTGGTTAGGGACAAGGCTAGGATAGTGCAGGAGGAGTTCAAGGAATTGGCGAGAGCTCTTAGGCAGGTAGCACATTCACTGACCTTTTCCGAGGTGCTGGCTGTCTGCTCTACTGGGGAGCTACAACTCATGGCTGAAGGAGTGGTGCAGAAGGGAAGGGTTCAGCAACATTGAAGACTGGGGTCACACCTGGAGGGATAAGGGCTTACAGTATATCCATCTGGGAGTGGAACCACAGTCCTCAATGAATGGTTCAGATGTTACATTAGCGAACATTTAAACTAGCCAAGGGGGGGTAGTGGAAGGAAGCAAGGGGACATAAACTGCCCCCTTCCCCGCAAGCTGAAGTAGTCAGTAGAGAGAACCCTAAGGGAGGGGACTCCCCAAGGGCACTGAATAAGAAAAACAAAGGGGGGTGGAAATGAAGAGGGATGGAAATGAGGGCAGATGGGGCAAGGAGAGAAGGCAAAAAGGAAAATGGGGGGGGCAGGTTGACAAACAGGGTGCTAGCAGAATTTGGAAGGTCATTGTGTAAATGTTCAACGTCTGGTGAATAAAATCTTAGACCTAGAGGCCATTATGACAGAGGCTGACTTGGACATTGTTGCCATTACTGAGTCATGGTGCAATGAGAACCATGATTGGGATATAGCCATACCAGGCTATACTCTGTTCAGGAAGAACAGGGTGGGTAAAAAAGGGGGAGGAGTGACTCTTTATGTGAGGGACAGCATAAAAGCAACAGAGATATAGGGAATACAGGATGGGTGAAGGTACTGTGGTTCACCCTAGAGACAGGGAATAGAGCCATTATTCACACTGGTGCGATCTACAGACCTCCAGCTCAGGGGGGAGAGATACATAAGGCTCTGGTGGAAGCCAGCCAAAAGATGGCAAATAAGAGGGAGGTGCTGCTGGTGAGGGATTTCAATCTGGCGTATGTAGACTGGAGCATCCCAGCTTCAGCTGGGAGCAGGAACATCCTGAATTTCCTGCAGGGGGAGTTTCCCAGGCAACTAGTTAGAGAGCCCACTCATGAGGGAGCAATACTGGACCATGTACTCACCAATGGGGGCTGTACTGCAGACATCATGGTGGGTGGCCACTTGGGGACCAGTGATCATCTTACAGTGTGGTTCAAGGGATGCCATGGCGAGGGGGGGACTTGGGTGGAGTGGAGGAACAGTGGGCGAAACTAAAAGGGGGCATAGTGAAGGCAGCAAGCCTCTGTGTCAGGCAAGTAAGCAAAAGCAAGAGGAAAAAGACTGCTATGGTTCTCAAAAGAAGTGGCTGGGCAGGCAAAAGCAAAAAATTAGCATTCAGAGGTATAAAGAGAGACAGAGGGAGGAGGATAGAGAGCTGTATCAGGAGAAGCAGAAAGAGGCTGGGAAAGCAATCAGGAGTGCAGAGGTGCAAACAGAGGAGAAAATAGCCCAGGCAGTAAAGAAAGTGGACAAGACATTTTTCAGATATGTAAATGAAAAAAGAAAGACCAGGGGAAGGACTGTAAGACTACGGGGGAAAGAGAGGGAGTGTGTGGAGGGGACCAGAAAAAAGAAGACATCCTGAATAAATACTATTGTTCAGTGTTCACAGAGGAAGGAGAAGGTGAGGGATCACAGATAAGGGACAGGAGTATCAAAGAAAGAGAGGTGGACACTAGTTAATTTACAAAGGAGAGTGTCCTGATGGAACTCGCAAATCTGAAAGTGGACAAGGCAATGGGGCCAGATGGGATACATCCAAGGATACTGAGGGAGCTCAGAGAGGTGCTAACTGCACCTCTGACAGACCTGTTCAACCACTCACTGGAGACGGGAGTGGTTCTGGAGGAGGGCGGATGTAGTCCCACATCACAAAAGTGGTAGCAGGGAGGAGGCTGGCAATTACAGGCCAGTCAGCCTGACTTCGTTGGTAGCGAAATTAATGGAATCACTACTGAAGGAAAGGATTGCGGAATATCTTGAATCTAGTGCCTTACAAGATCCGAGGCAGCATGGATTTACTGGGGGAAGGTTATGTCAAACAAATCTGATAGATTTCTTTGATTGGGTGTCCAGGGAATTAGATCAGGGTGGAGCGGCGACTGTGGCCTACCTAAATTTCAGTAGTGTCTTCGACACATTTCCGCATAGGAAACCTCATAAATAAGCTGAGCTGCCTAGGAGTGGGTCCAAAGTGGTAAACCAGGTAAGGAATTGGTTGGGGGATAGGCAACAGAGGGTGGTGGTAAACAGAGTTCACTCTGAGGAAGGGAGGGTGACCAGCGGGGTGCCACAAGGATCAGTACTTGGACCTGTCCTCTGTAATGTCTTTATTAGCAACATTGCAGAGGGGCTAGAAGGGAAGGTATGCCATTTTGCATGACATTAAGATCTGCAATGGGGTAGACACTCCAGGGGAGTGGTGGTGGAAAAAATGAACAGTGATCTAAGAAAACATGAGGAGTGGTCAAGAGTTTGGCAACGAAGTTTCAATGCAAAGAAGTGCAAAATTATGCATTTAGGGCACAGCAATCCAGGGGCGTAGCAGAGAATGGGAGGAGTGGTACTGGCGATCACCAAACAGGAAAGAGACCTGGGGGTAATTATAGCTGATAACCTAAAGGTGGTTAAACAGCATGACAAGGCAGTGGGGAGAGCTAGTGGGATGCTGGAGTGTATAGGAAGAGGTATCACCAGCAGAAACAGGGAGGTGGTGATACCGCTGTATAGATCACTGGTGAGACTTCATCTAGAGTACTGTAACCAGTTCTGGTGACCACATCTCTAGAAGGACAAACACAGAATCGAAGCGGTCCTGAGGACGGCAACTAAAATGGTGCAGGGTCTGCATCAGAAGCACTATGAGGAGAGACAGAGGGAACTCAATAAGTACAACTTGGAGGAAAAGAGGGGGGGATATGATAAACTTTTAAATACCTCAAGGGTATATACAGTAAGGTTCAAGAGCGAAGCATTTTGCAGAAAAAAAGATGCTAGAGAACAAAGGGCATGCTATGAAGCTACAGGGTGGTAAGACTCAGGGGAGATGTGAGGAAGTACTTCACAGAAAGAGTGGTGGATGCCTAGAACAGCCTCCCTGCGGAGGTGGTGAGGGCAAAAACTGCAACTGGATTCAAGAATACATGGGAGAGGCATAAGTACACCTTTATGGTAAGGAAAGTGGGGGTTAAAGCAGGAGATCAAGTAGGGTCTGCAGTGTTACAGTAGGTAGGGAAAATGGGCAGACTAGGTGGGCCAAGCAGTTCTTATATTCCATCAGATTTAATGTTTCTAGGCCAAACCCAGATTGTCTACCAGAGACAATGTCTAGACTGCAGTGCTTAGTGAAGTGTGTACCAGTACTCCAGATAGCAGCTGTGCAGATTTCCACAGTGGATGCATTCTGGAAACAAGCAACAGATGTGGCCATGCCTCTTGTGGAATAATGGCGAACCACACAGGAAGTTCCTTAACCGTAGTTCCTGTAACAACCCCTAATACAGTTTGCTAGCCATTTGGACAAGCACTGTTTAGAAACTGGGTTGACACCTTTCCCAGGGGCAAGTGAAATAAAAAGCAGTGAGGACTTCCTGCAGTCTTTTGTATAGTGTATATAGTATCAGAGTATTCTATGCTCATTTGAAGTATGAAGCAATGCTTCCCTTGGCTGGGCATGCTCTGGAAAATACATTGACATGTGGACGATTTGATTTAAAGTAAATTAAAGACATCACCTTTTGGAGAAACTTAGGATCAGTATACAAAAACACCCTGTCTTTGTGAAAAATCAAATAAGGAGGCTCATACATTAGCGTCTGCAGCTCTGAAATCCTTTGAGCAGAAGTGGCTGCAACTAAAAACAGCACTTTCCAAGAGAGAAAGCCTAACCCACAAGTCGTGACTGGCTCAAAAGGAGCCAAGGTAAGCTTTTCCAAAATAAAATTCTGGTCCCAAACTGGGACTAGTTTTTGGATATGAGGCTTTATGTGTAGAATGCATCTCAAGAATGTACGGGCTACCGTCAGCTGAGCAACAGTATGGCCCTCTATAAGCACATAGAAAGCTGATATGGCAGCCAAGTGCACTTTGATTGAGGAATACTGCATGCCTGAATCTGATAAGAACAGCAGGTACCCCAGAGCCTTATTAACTGAACTGGTAAGTGGATCCAGGAGGTGAGAAGAGGCCCATAAAGCAACCGCTTCCACTTCATAGAGCAAGTACTGTATGTCTGGTGGATAGCTTTCTAGCAGCCACTACAACATCTGTCACTTTCTGTGAAACCCCAAAGTGAGCTATGGCTATGTCTTCAGGAGCCATGCATGCAGATGGACAGATTTCAGGTCTGGATGGACCAGGGTTCCCTGATCTTACTTCGAGAAGGCTCTTGCAGTAGGTATTCACAGATAGGACTAAGCCGCCAGGTGTCAGGACCCCACGGAAAACTTCTAGCTAGCAGTCTCTGGCGGGGAACTGCCCCTACGTCAGGTGACCGGCATCATACGACGTTGGGATAAAGGGGCGGTCCACACCTGCCTTCCAGTTCTTTCCTGCCGTTGGCTTGTGAAAGTTCCTCGCGGCAGAACAGCCCATGTCAGTACCTTCGTCTGTTTTAAAGTTTTCAACTTTTTTGACCTTTTTCATCGAGTTTTTTTTTCATACCATCTGCTGTGTATGTCAACCCTGACACCCTCCGAATCACAGAAAAACAAGTGCGACTCGTGTGGTTCCCAGCTTCCACACAAGGACGACCACTCCTTGTGCTTCTTCTGTCTAGGCACAGACCACCCCATGGAGAAGAGCCAGCACTGCCAAAAATTCAACTCGGCTACTCGGAAGCAAAGGCAGCAGTCCCTGGAAGCCCATCTTATCAAAAAGAAAATGGCATCCATGGAAAAGGAATTGAAAAAACTTAGGCAGGCGTCAACCTCCCCCGAAGGCCACAAAAAGAAGCGTGAGAAGGAGAGGCACTGGGAGCAGGATTAGTCTTCCACAGCAGCCACGACTTCGGCCGTAGTCGCGGCCTTACAGGTATCATCCCCTCCCGGGGATCACTCTTTGATGGCCGTCTTGGTGGCTACCAAGAAGGCGTCGTCCCTCCCATCGGGCTCATGCTCAGACCCTCCGGGAGCCTCCGGGGCAAAGGAGGCCTCCGCTCCCGTCAAGGCCGTTCCTCCACCGTGGCCTTCTGGTCCGAGCAGGGCCAGTAAGTTAGACGTCGGTCCTGCCGATGCCCACCTGGACAGGGCTGTTAAGTCGCTCACCTCCTCGGGTGACCGCCCAGCCCACCCCCCTTTCCGACAAGGCTGCCACACCTTCACGGCCTTCCTCGGACAGGGAGTCCGATAAGTCAGACGCCGGCTCCTCCGACGTCCACCCGGACACTGCGGACAAGACAGCCACTGGCTCTCAGACAACCGGCCGGTTAACCTGCCTGCGTCAGACCCTATCGTCACCCCTGATGCCCCAGGCTCTCCGCAACGGATAACCCCATTGCCTACCGAGGTCCCTGCATCCTCTCGGTTCACACCCGGGGATTTCAATCCTTCTTCCCCGGTTGAGACTGATGACCTTGGGATGCTGCCACCAGGGACTCCCCTCCTATGCCGGACCCTCTGATGCTGGACTCAATGCTGGCCGACCCAATACCGCCCTCCAGCATCCCTTAACCTGACAGAAGACCTGTTCCTCCTTCAGGACCATCGGACCCGTTCGGCGGTCTCCCCACACCAGGCCCGACGCCCGCAAGAAAAACGTATCCTCCGTCCGGTCCGCCAGCAGGGCCTTTGCCAGGACTCTGCTCCATCAGAGCTCCTGGCGCCAGGGTACCCGACACCACAATACCCGGTACCGCAGTTCCCAGCTCCTCAGTCTCTGACGCCGCAGTACCCGATGCCGGGCTTCCCACCGTCAGGCTCCGGATAGTCTTATTACGGGTACTCACCCCACCCGTATCTGAGCCCCCCTTCTCCTCCTCCGCAGCCGCCAGCAGATCTGAAGGAGACCTTGGCCTCCTTGTGGGCTGAGGCCAAGGCTCAGCTCACCAAGGAGGTCGAGAGTTGTCTTCCAACGTCAGTCCCTACACCGGACCCCCTACGTCAGAGATGGGAGACTCCCTTCCCTTTACCCAATGCCACAGAGAACCTTCTGGCACCCGGGGTGGGGAGGACACGCACCCCTGGGGGCACCCCCCTTCCAGGGAGGAGTCTTCTTCTTCTACCTCAGAGCCATCTGACTCAGATTCTGATTCTGACCACTCTGATCATGGTGACAAGCCCCATACTCCAGAACGCCCAAGGCCAAGGGACCCTCCGAAGTCTCCTCCGGAGGACTCTTCTTTTCTGGAGCTCTTGAGGAAGATCCAAGTCAGTGGCAATCAGTGCAGCCAGACCCACAGCATAAGAAGCTTGCTGCCCATGTGGATCTGCCCAAGACCGCTCCCACACCGATTCCACCCTGGATAGAGCCTCACGCCGATCTTGTTTCCACTATTTGGAAACAACCATCCGCGATAGCCCCCCTTCCGAGGAAGGCAGACAGGCTATCCCAGGCTCCGGAGGGTAAAGACTTCTTAAGTCTTCACCCCAATGCAGATTCGGTTGTGATCAGCACCGCCCATGGCCGCTCCACCAACTCCAAACATCTGAGTTCGTCCCTACCTGACAAGGAATCCCAACTTCTGGATCAGTACGGGAAGAAGATTTACTCCTCTTCGACCCTAGGCATCAGGGCCCTCAACAACGTTGGCCATATGGAGGATTTCCAGAAGTCCATCCTTAGCCAGGTGGAATCCAAGCTGGACTCCCTGCCTGATTCACAAACTAAGCAGGAACTGGGAGACTTGGTCCATTCCACTTGTTCGGCCTGTAGGCACATGCTTTGTGCCACCTACGATGCAGTGGATACAGCTGACAGGAGCTCGGCTTTTGCGTAGGTCTACGGCATCATACCTGGCTCTGTGTGTCAGGATTGGTCCCTGAAGTACAGTCCGCTATACAGAATGCTTCCTTCAGGGGTTCGATGCTGTTTGGGGGTGATGTCAAGGACATCATAATCGAACTGCAGGGAAAGGGCACTGCACTAAAGTCAGTTCAGAATTTGTACATGCCTCCTCGGGGTAGCAATGTCCTTTTCATCGACAAACCTGACAAAAACAAAAGCCCAACCAAGGAAAGCGCACCAACAAATGTCGGGCCCCTCCAGCAACCAAGACTCCCCCAAGTAAAAAGTCTGCTGGAGCCTCAGTTGCTGCACTGCCCCACACCTCCTGACTCCCTGTCTCTCCCTCTGCCTCTGGCCATTCCAGAGGAACTGGTGGGGGGGGAGACTCTCCTCTCACCTGCCAGGTTGGGAGAGGATAACATCAGACACTTGGGTGCTCCAGCTCATATCTGCCAGACACTCGATACGAGTTTCTACAGAAACCTCCTCGAAAACCACCCCCTCAGTCGTTCTACTCCCCGCAACATCTTCCTCTGGTTCTAGAAGAAATGCTATCCCTTCTGTCGAAGGTGGCGATAGAGCCAGTCCCCACTTATCTGTGGGGGACGGGTTACTATTCCCATTTCTTTCTAGTTCCAAAGAAGATGGGAAATTTGAGGTCAGTCCTAGACCTCAGCTCCCTGAAAATGTTCGTGGAGTACAAATGCTTCAGAATTATCTCCTTGCAGTGCCTTATACTGTTACTCTGGCCGAGACAGTGGCTATGTGCTCTGGATATACAGGATGCGTACCTGCATATCCCCAAATGCCCTTCCCATCGCAAATAGCTCTGTTTTTGCTTTCAGGGGGACCACTACCAGTTCAAGGTCCTCCCATTTGGTTTCTCCTTGGCTCCCCGGGTATTTACCAAATGCCTTTCGGTGGTAGCAGCACACCTGCGTACCCAGGGCATGCAGGTCTTCTCGTACCTGGATGATTGGCTACTGCGGCTCCATCCAGGGAAGAACTCCTGCACTCCCTTTCCCTTACCCTGCAGGTTTTTACCAGCATGGGTATTACCATCAACCAGGTCAAGTCCCACTTGGTCCCTTGCCAATGCCTCCAATTTATAGGGGCGATACTGGACACGACCACAGGCAAAGCCTTTTAGCCTCCGGACAGGGTTAAGACCCTTCAGAATCAGGTTCGTCTTCTGTCCGGTCATAGACTGGTCGGAGCCAGGTCAGTCCTCCGCCTCCTTGGGCTCGTGGCGGCTGCCATTCCGACAGTTCCGTTCGCTTGGCTCCATATGAGGATCTCTCAATGGACGCTTCGGTCGCAATGGGACCAAACCACGGACGATCTAGACCAAGAGGTGCTAGTGTCGGATCCCATGATGAACGACTTGCACTGGTGGATGGTTCAAGAGAACCTGTGCCTAGGAGTTCCGTTCTGCATCGCTCCTCCTTCTCAGACGCTGACAACGGATGCATCAGGGGAGGGCTGGGGTGCCCACCTAGGATCTCACAGGACTCAGGGCAGCCGATCCCTGTTCGAGCAGAAACTGCACATAAATGTGCTCAAACTGAGGTCAGTCCTATATGCCCTACAGGCTCTTCTTCCCTTCATTCTTCCCAGTTATCTTCTCATCCGATCATACATGTGTGTAATCTGGTACCTCAACAAACAGGGAGGAAAACGTTCCTATCCCCCGTGCCGGGAGACGATGGGAGTCTGGTATTGGGTAGCCCAGCACGACCTTCACCTGACTGCAGTTCACGTTCCAGGAGTGGAAAACACCCCGGCAGATGAACTCAGTCGATCTTCAGTCAGGGCTCATGAATGGGAGTTAGACCAACAGGTCATAAACAACATATTTCGGCAGTGGTGGACACCTCAGGTAGACCTCTTTGCCTCCCCCCCCAAAATGCACAACTTCCCGCCTTTTGCACGCTTGCTCCAGGGCGAGACGTTTTCTGGCGGGACGCTCTGTCTCTCTGTTGGAGGGACAGATTCATTTATGCCATCCGTCCCATTTTGTTGATTCTGAGGGTCCTGAACAAACTCAGATTAGAAGGGGCTTGAATGATTCTCATCACCCCCTTCTGGCCCAGGCAAGTTTGGTTCTCTCTTCTGCAACAGTTTTCAGAGGAACCTCCTCTTCCTCTGTCGCAGCACTTGTTGACTCAGGATCAGGGGACCCTTATTCACCCAGGCCTCAAATCCCTTCATCTTCATGCGTGGCTCCTACAGATGTAGCCAAAGCCTGTTTCGGAGTCTCTCCCTTAGTAGCAGACATTTTGGTAGATGCCAGGAAGCCTTCCACCAGGTCCACCTATGCTATGGAGTGGAAACAGTTTTCCATCTGGGCATATTCTAAAGACGTAGCGCCTTTCTCGTGCCTAGACAACAAAGTCCTGGATTATGTGTGTCACCTCTTCAACCTGGGTCTCAGTCATTCCTTTTTAAAAGTCCATATGGCAGCTATTTCAGCCTACCACATTCCCTTTGGAGACAGGACTTTTGCTCAGTTGGAAGTCTCTAAGACTTCTCTTAAAGGGGGTTCTCCACCTGAGACCCCTCAGCCGCAATGCTGCCCCTCCATGGGACTTGAATTTTATTCTAGAGAAGCTCACACTGCTTCCTTTCGAGACGGCAGTGGAAACAGACTTAAAAGTTCCTTTCTTGGAAGATACTCGTCTTAGTGGCCATCACTTCTGCTCGGTGCATTTCCAAGCTTCAAGCCTTGATGTGTAAAATCCCATATTTGATTTTCCACAAGGAACGTGTGGCTCTACGCACTAATCCAAAGTTTCTTCCTAAGGTGATGGCTGAATCTACGCTAAATCAATCCACTGAGTTACCGGTTTCTTTACGCAACACTCCAATCAAGGGGAGTACCTCTTATATAGTCTGGATGTTCACAGAATCCTGAGATACTACACCAGGATCTCATGAAAACTGATCAGCTTTTTGTCTCTTTCACTCACAAAAGGAAAGGCAATGCGGTTTCCAAGAAATGCCTTTCCAAATGGTTGGCCACTTGTATCACTTTCTGTTACGACTAGTACAACAAAACTTTTCCGGGTCAGGTCAGAGGTCTGGGGACCTGGGAAGTAGTTGCCTCTGCTGCTGTTTCAGGAATGTGTCCGCGGCAGACATCTGTGCAGCCGCAACCTGAACTTCGGTTCATACCTTCACGAAACACTACAGTTTGGACACTGCCTTTCGCCGTAGAAAAGGCTTCCGGCTGGCTGTTCTGCAGGGCCTCCTTTCTTGAGACCTGCTCAGCCCTGGGGTTATACCATGGATGACAATCCTCCTCCCGTGTTTTTTTCTTGTTCCAGACTGCTTGGGATTCAGTCCTGTCTGTGAATACCTACTGCAAGAGCCCTCTCGAAGTAAGATAGTACAGTTACGTAAGAACGTACAGTAACAGTAGATCTTCAAGAGAGAAGCTCTTACAGTAGGTATTACCTTCCCGCCCTCCGTCCCCCCAAGTCTCTTATTTCCTTCCATGGGGACACATCCTCTTCTCTCTTGTTTTACCCCTTTTGGCCTTTGGTGGGAAGGAAGTGGAAGGCGGGCATGGGGGACCGCCCCTTTATACCGACATCGTATGACGCCGGTCACCTGATGTGGGGGCGGTACCCCACCAGAGACTGCTAGCTAGAACTTTTCCATGGGGTCCTGATGCCTGGAAGCTGAGTCCTATCTGTGAATACCTACTGCAGAAGCCTCTCTCGAAGATCTACTGTTACAGTAAGTTCTTACATAACTGTACTTTCCTGTGACAGCAGACCCTTGCACAGGGGCAGCGGCAGCATAACAGAATTCTGTGGCAAGGGAGTACCTTGCGTCCTCATGGGGTTAGGTACAGAACACTCTGTCGATGGCTCCCAGGAGCAGGGAGACCAGGCAAAAGATGAATTATGTCCAAGGTGAGAACGACTGCCGGTATGTCAGCATCGTTTTGGTTAGCAGGCATAACTGGAGGAGTCGACGGGGGAGGTTGGGTCCTCATCATTAACAGTGACATCTGGCCGTAATAGGCCTGACAACACCACCACCAGGCCCAGACTCTGGTGTCAGGTCAATGGATCGGGAAGCAGAGGGCATACCTGTAGAACACAGAGGTGACCTGAAGCGCATTTGGGAGGAGGACTTCTCCTTTTGCCAGTGCTTATGTTTGCAACTCCCAGAAGACTCCTCCTGGGACTTGGACAACCGTAATTCGGTTAACGGAGCTGGTGATACGGATTTCTCTTGGAACTGCTTCTCTATCCTCCCTGTGGTCTTTTGGAGTAAAAATTTCTGCAACGCCCCCTTTCTGCATTGCCTTGCTGTGGAATTAAACCTTTGGCAGATTTCACAGGCTTTCACATTGCGGTCTATACCTAGGCAGCAGACACAAACTTCATGGGAGTCTCCGGAATAGATCTTTTCTCCACATTTACAGTATCGGCAAAGTTTGGATGGTTCTTTTAACAACATGCAGGTAATTGAAAATTACTATAAACGTGATTACATTCATACATAAAAGAAATAAAATGGCAGCTGTAGCAGCAACATTTCCCACAGCAGTCTAACAAGTTTGATTGAGGGCAGGAAAAGAACTGAGGAGAGGATGGGCCACCCACATTTATCTACACGTGGACACCAGATGTCGTCTTGGGTGGTCCCTGGTGGACTGTTTGCACAAATTTCAGTGTAGTCCTAGTGCCTGGCAGCTGTAAGTTCCAAAGGTGTGGCCTGATGAAAGACATATCCTCGAAGAAGATTGGAAGAGGAGAAGGATCATGATGAAGGGGATAGTTACTAAAGATTTAGCTGAAACTGTAGATCACATTTTCATTCATGATGAAAACAGATTTAGTGCGCTTCCAGGGAAGGAGGCACAATGACAATATGGTCATCAGTTACCCAATGTTCCTGTAAATACTGAGGGCCTTACCACCTTAGTTTGGAATGTAACGAGACTAGAAGGACAAGTCAAACATGTAGATTGTGCTAAGTTCCTGGGAAAGTCTGACACTGTTGTACTACAAGAAACCTGGATACAACATATGAACAATGTTGCAATGGAAGGTTTCCAACTCTGGATGGTCCGAGTTACAAAAAATTCCACTTATGGGAGAGCTTCTGGTGGTTTGATAACTTATGTGGCATCCAATGTAGGACTCCATGGAAAGCAACTGCCTTTGTTATGGATTAATTCCTCACTCTGTGGGTATCTCGTGAAGACAGGGATAGGAAGAAGGGTGACAACAAAAAGGGCTACGGAAAACAGCACATACACATAGGGCGAGTGGGGAAAAACAGCGATTGCTGAAACAGCGATGTACGGATTTTCCCCCTTCCCGAGTTGCGCCCCTCTGGAGTTGATTATATTGAGTAAGGAGGGTGTGGGGGGGGGGGCCCCCACAAAAAAATTCATTCTGGCACTGTTTGTTGCCCTTTTGGTGACCGCTGTGTTTGCCACTTGCCCTATGTGGTTAGCGCTGTTTTTCATTCTCCCTTTTGTCCTAGACCACCAGGGTAAGGGTTCCTGTCACTACACAGGGGATAGGAAAGGGGGTTACACTAGACCACCAGGGAACTGTTTCAATGTCCTATGCATGGGACTGGGATGGGGGTACACTGGACACCAGGTGACAGTATTAATGTGGGGGCAGATGATTGGGTGGGGAGGACTGCTAGCCACTAGGGATACTATCACTATTTCGGGCAGGGCTTGGTGAGGCTGGGACCCCGGACCACCAGGGATATTGAAGGGTAATATTCTTGGGCAGCGATCAGTGGGTGGGGAGGAATCACTGGACCACCAGGAACAACCTTTTCCATGTTGGGCGGGGATCGGGTATGGGAGGGACCACAAGACTACCAGGGGCTGCCGCTGTGTGTTAGGTTGGAGCTTGGGGGGGGGGGCGCTACACTCTGTTGTCGCAGCCCATGTAAATGGACCCATAATGGGTATGCAAATGCCACCTAGCACCTTGCATGCCCAATTGGCTCATTTACATGGCTGCTTTAATGAACAGGAAATAGCGCCCCTGCGCCATTACTTGAGGGCCCATGCCTCTGGCTGCATGTTGGGGCAGCGCTACTAGTACTGGGGTTACCGCAGCCTGGGCCCACCCCTATCCACAGTTGGATAACAATTTTTGGCACCTGGGCAACAGCAAAGTGGAATGCAAAACTTTGTGTTGCACGTCGCGATTGTTTGTGAACTGGGCCCCAGGAGTTCTCACCTGAGGAAAGACAAAAACAGGCTGGAAACTGTGCAGCGCAGAGTAACCAAAATGATTTAGGGCTAACAGAGCAGATACAATAAGGATCGGTTCAGGGCACTGAACAAGTACTCGCTTGAGGCCAGAAGGGAGAGGGGAAACATGATAGAGACTTTCAAGTTCTTGAAAGGAATAATCAAGGTGAACTGTAATGAGCTATTAAGGCGAAATGGAAGGTCGAAAACAAGGGGACCGGGAGGTGGCAGGGAGTGGGGCGGAAGGAAATTGAGTGGGAGGGCAGCTGCAGTCTAATGGACTGATGTGCTGCACACTCAAGCAGACTAGATAGACCATAAGGCCTGTATCTGTTGGCAATTTCGTATGTTCATATGAATATAAGCTGGTGATGGTGGTGAGATTCAGAAGGGATAGGAGAAGGTTTTATTACACAGGAAGAGTGACTGAGCCATGGAACAGCTTACCAGCAGAGGAGAGGGATGCAAAAACCATAAATGGGTTCAAGCAGGCCTGGGACCGAGTAAGGGTCTTTTTTCTGACTTTATTGTTACAAGGCACTTTAAAACCCGAGCAGAAACATTTGGGGATATAAACATGTTTCTAGGATGCCTGTCCTTTGGATAACTTATCAGCCATTTAGTCTGAATATATATACAAAAATCTGTTTTGTAATTACTAATCATTATTGACTTTTTCACAAATTGGCAGGTATAAATTTCCTAAAACTTTTAAAAGTGCAAGGGGGGTTTCATTTTTTGCTTCTGCAAGAATCTTAATTTGTTTTGCTTTTACAGGAATCCTGATTATACATCCTGGTGACACTGTCATGTTTTATCATTATGGTCATTGTTGATCTTATGTTTTTAGACAACTGCACTTTAGTGCACCTTAACGCACTTTATAAAATGGGTTGGGAGTTTTCTGCCTCCTGATCGGCTGAGAGGTACCTTTGGCCATGTCCTTACCACTGAATATTGTGCCAACTAGCACATCAGTCAGTCAGAGCGTTTCACAACAGAAATCACTGTGCCAATGTCTGCATTTTAAGGGAGCCCCCCCCCCCCAACTCACACATAACCAAGTGCACAGCATTATGTGATCCACATCAGTTTCAGCCAAAACAGTTGAAAATTAAACTCTAACCTGTGCTGCTCCGGTAAACAAAGCCAACTGCGATGAAGCGTGCAAAGCACGTGCCACCAGGATGCAGCTCTGAAATTGCGGCCGAGACATGGTCCTCCATTGCCACTTTAATTCCCTAATTCCACCTGTATTACCTCACCTCTTTTAAAGATTACACACAAAACATCTGTTTATTAAACAAAAGCACTAAAAGCAGTCAGTTCTGGAAAGCGCCAACTACAGCAGCTGACACGGGACATGCACATTCCCGCTCTTCTCACTAAAACTAGCTGGGCATCTGGTCACTGATCAAAAAAACACAGCAAAATTAAGAAATGTGAAAAACTAAAATGCATATTCTGGAGGGTTTTGTGTGTGGAGGTGGTGGTGGTGGTGGGGGGTAAACAGACACCATCACCCTCCAGTGGATTTTAGTTAAATAGTTCCATTACAATACAAAGACAAGCACTACTTTTTTTTTTCTATGATATGATCATAATTTTTACTCTCTTTATATACAGTTTTTAATGTGCATTTTCTAATTAACTTTTTTACTGGGAGACCCATTTTATACATGGAATAAGACACTCTGAGGTGTGGCTTATGGCCTGATAAGAGCACTTTCCAGGAGCTAAAGGCACTTGGCGCAAGCATCTCATACCTCATTACACATGTGGGGTGTGCTATTATCAGGTCATAAACCACACCTTATCATGTCTTATTACTTAATGCACTGTCTCTTTAATTTTACCCTATAAATACAGGCATTTTCACTATAGCTGCACTCCCTCATGATGCTCTGACAAGCAAAACTGGTCGGCGGTTGCGTGTTCCCTGCCAGTATCTCTGTAAGGGGTGACCACACTAATGTGCATAACGGTATGTGTTGTTTACACTAAATAACATTTCTTTTGATATCTGAACCATGTAACCCGTTATTCTTGTTTTGCCTGTTCAACCAAGATAACCCCATTAGATGCAGCATCTTGTTTTCATGGCAGTCCCAGACACAACAGAACAGAGAAGCTTCAATCCTAACAGTTACCACTGTAAATGCAAAGTTTCAGCAAGTCAACATAATCATATACATAAGAGCACTAAATACAACATAGTATAGGGTGGCAAGATGAAAGAGAACATAAAACATTGGGGCTCGATATTCAAAAATGGGCAAAGTAGAGCGCAAAGTTTTGCTCTGCGCTTGCCTATTGCCCAGGACCCCAAGGATGCTATGTTTAGTTGGACAGCTCTCAAGTGCTATCTGACTGACTATAGGGGCATGGTGCTAAGCTGAGTAGCACCTGCCCAGTCATGGATTCCGCCAGTGCAGAAAACAGTACCCCCAGACCCGACATCGCTGGTAGCTCTCGGTGCAATTATCAGACAACCCCATGTATATTAGCTCATTTGGGCATGCAAGTGGCCCCTTAGTGCCTATGGGCACATTTGCATGGGAAGCGGCGGTAGGTTTGTGTCCCTGCGACCGATTCCACCCCCACCCCCACCCCAATTACCCACTCCCATATAAAACATGCATCCCCTGGTGTCTAGTAGCACCCCCTACCCACTGATCGCTGGCTCCGTATAGTGAAATGTATGCCTTGGCACTAGTGGTCCCACCCCCACTCTCCAATCACCGTCCCCAGTACTGTAAACTCCTGTCCAGGGTGCTAGTGGTTCCCCCTACCCTCTGAGCACCATCCCTGGTACTGTAAAATATTTTCCCTGATGTCTAGTGGGCCCCCTGCTCTCTGATCGCCAGCCCTATAAAGAATAATATTTTTTCATGGTGTCATGTGGTCCTCCCCCACCCTCCAATCACCAGCCCCGTAGATGACAGTCATTCCCTGGCTTCTAGTGCCCCTCCCACTCCATGGGCACAGACACCAACCTACCAACCCCCCACTTTCCTTACGTGCTGGTGCCACAGGTCCCATACAGCAACTGGCACAACCCTCCTCTCACCTCCTCAATTGGCCGTCGTATGGATAGATAGGGAGCACGTGTCCAATGACAGTACAAGGTGCGCATCCTCTGTATGTGCAGGACACCACGTAAAAATATTGTACTTTATAGGGGGTGATCAGAGGATGATGGGGACCACTAGACACCAGGAAAAGAATTTTACAGCACCAGAGATGGCAATCAGAGAACAGGTGGGGCCCACTAGACACCAGGAAAAGAAAATAATTTTACAGCACCAGGGATGGCAATCAGAGGGCAGCTGGGGCCCACTAGACACCAGGAAAAGAATTTTACAGCACCAGAGATGGCAATCAGAGAACAGGTGGGGCCCACTAGACACCAGGAAAAGAAAATAATTTTACAGCACCAAGGATGGCAATCAGAGGGCAGGTGGGGCCCACTAGACACCAGGGCCAGGGGTTTACATTACCAAGGACGGTGACAGGAGGGCAGGGGTGCTGCTAGATGCCAGGGGGAGGGTGAACTTCCCAAATTGCCAATTTGCTTGCTTCAGTGGATCTGGCGGCCACTAGGGTTGCCCGAAGTAAGTTGGGGTTTCAATCAGTGGTATTTGCACTGCGCAAAGTGGCCTGTGTTAACCCCTTTGTGCAGCACAAATGCACAGAATATGGTGTTGCGCCAGTATTCCTGTCCCCGCCCCTCCATTTGCCAACCTCATACATTATGTTTTTTTGCATGCACCAACCCTGTTGGCACATGCATAAGCCCCCTTAGAGTAATGTGCAGTGGCGCAGACCCTGGGCAAATGTGGCACACTTTGCCCACTCACCAACGTTTTAAATATCTGGCCCCAGTAGTCCCATGTCAGGGGTCAAGGTAGTGGACAGTTGTGGGGCTCCTTTAGTTGGGTTAAAAGATTTTTCTTTAAAGTTGTATAGTTACAGTAAGAGCACTTTTAAGGGGAACTAGCAAAAGTGTACTCCACAAACTGATTGAGGGAGCCGAGTTCTAATATGGGTCTCAGATCTCCGGTCTTCTTTGGTACTAGAAAGAAATGGGAATAGTAACCCATCCCCTGCAGGTGTGGGGGGGGGGGAATGGGTTCTATTGCCTCCTTCAAAAGAAGAGAGAGACTGGATTTCCTCTAGTACCAACTGAAGGTGCAGAGGGGAGTACCAGGACTGAGGGGAGTTTGCAAGAAGGTTTTTTGATGAATTCTATCGCGTGCCCTGCTGTTACCAGCTGAAGCATCCAAGCATCTGCCGTTATCCTTGCTCAACCCGGCAGATGGGAGGAAAATCTCCCCCTTACCGGTTCCTCTGATAGTGACAGAGGCAGAGGGAGAGGCAGGGAGTCAGGAGGCAGGGGGCAGAGCAGCGGCCAGAGCTCTGGAGGCTTTTTTGCTGGGGGAAGCTTTGGCTGCTGACACAGCTTTATGATTATTTGGGCGTCTTGCTTGCGATTATTTTTGTTTTTGGCAGCTCTGATGCCGAAAGGGACGTTTCTGCCCTTGAGAGGACCTGTACATTGTCTGGACAGATTTCGATGCCAAATCCTTCTCCTGCAACTCGGTGATGATGTCCTTGACATCGCCACCAAAAAGCACAGATCCCCTGAAGGGAGCATCGTGAATCGCAGTCTGCACTTCAGGGGCCAAACCTGACATGCAGAGCCAGGCATGGCGACGTAGGCCTTCAGCGAAAGCCGAGCTCCTATCTGCTGTGTCCACCGAGTTGTAGGTAGCACGAAGCATGTGTCTACGGGCCAAACGTGCAGAATGGACCAGGTCTCCCAGTTCCTGTTTAGTCTGGGTATCTGGGAGGGAAACCAGTTTTACTTCCACCTGACTGACGATAGACTTCTGGTAGTCCCCCATATGACCAACGTAATTTAGGGCCCTCATACCCAGAGTGGAAGAAGCATAAATCTTCTTTTCATACTGGTCCAGAAGTTGTGATTCCTTGTCAGGAGGGGACGAGCTGAGGTGCTTTGGGTTGGCAGATCGGTCATGAGCAGTGCTAATCACCACCGAATCCACCTTGGGATGAAGACTAAGGAAGTATTTACCCTCTGGAGCCTGGTATAGCCTATCTGCCGTTCTAGAGAGAGGGGCTAACAAGGAAGATTGTTGCCAAATAGTGGAGACAAGATCCATGTGAGGCTCGATCCAGGGTAGAATCAGGGTGGGAGAGGTCTCCGGGAGGTCCAGATAAGCAGCAAGTTTTTTACACTGGAGATCTGGCTTCACTGATTGCCACTCACAAGCAGCCTGGATCTTCTTCAGCAGATCCAGAAAGGAAGGATCCTCCCAAGGAGACTTCGGAGAGCCCTGCGGCCTGCGGTTTTCTGGAGTATGTGGCTCGTCCCCATGAGCAGAGTGGCCAGAATCCGAATCAGAATCTGATGGCTCCGATGAAGATGAAGAGTCCTCCCTATGTGGGGTGGATCGTCCCCTCTGGGGGTTCCCCGGGGAAGCGTATCCTCCCTAGCCCGAGATCCAGATGGTTCTGCCCTGGTATTGGGTAAAGGTGGAGGAGTCTATTCTTGCTGACGTAAGAGGTCCAGCGTCAGTACTGGCGTCGGCAAATGGCTTTCGACCTCCCTGGTGAGCTGGGTCTTAGCCTCAGCCCACCAGGAGGCCAAAACCTCCCTCAAATCCACCTGAGGCTGCGGAGGAGGTGGAGGAGGAAGAGGAGGAGGAGGAGGAGGAGGGGAGCTCAGGTATGGGTAACCTGAAAATCCATAATAAGAGTACCCATAACCTAACGGCAGGAGGCCTGGCATCGGATATTGAGGCGCCAGGTACTGCGGAGTCAGGTACTGAGGAGCCGGATACTGCGGTGTCAGGTACTGCAACATTGGGTATCCAGGCACCAGGGGCTCCAATGGATCCGAAGGTCCTGGCATCAGCCCTGCAGGCGGACTGGATGGATCAGGTGTTGGCCTGGAGGGCATGGGGCCTGGAGTGAGCAGACCCACAGGAGGGTCCGGGAGCCCAGCCAACCTTGACCATGGAGCATGTCTGCTGCAGGGGAGTAGAATGCCAGAGGACGACGTCGGGTTATCTGGTGTCAGGTCCAGCATCAGAGTCCGCGCCGGTGGGGGGCCACCCCTGATGGTAGCGTTCCAGCATCCACAACCCCAGCTGGGGAGGAGGAGCAGATTCCCGGAGAGTCAGAGGAGATGTCTGCGGACCTCAGAGGGCAAGCGCAACTGAGTGTGCTGCGGCGACTCCGGATGTCAGTGTGGTGTCAGAGCCTGACGTGGGGTTGCGGTTATTGGGCGGTCGCCGGAGGCCGACGGATTCACTTATCAGCTGTGTCTGTGGACGTTGGTGAAGCCCATGTCTGATTTACTGACCCACTCTTACCAGTAGGCCAAGGTTTAGGGGCCGTGGCGGGGTGGGGCCTCCTTTTCCTGAGGCTCCCGGCGGGCTTGAGCACAAGCCCATCTGGGGGGGCTAAGCTGATTAGTTACCACCAAGGCGGGTCAAGGATGATCCTCGGAGGGAATTACCTGAGGCCATGACTCCAGCCGAGGTTGCGGCCGCTGTGGATGATGAGTCCCAGTCTCTATGTTTCTCCCTGACCCTCTTCTTTTTATTATGGCCCTCAGGAGAAGTGGATGCCTGCCTCAATTTCTTCAATTCTTTCTCCAAGGATGCCATTTTCTTTTTAACAAACGGGCCTCCAGGGACTGCTGTCTCCATTTCTGGATGGCAGAACTGATTTTTCGGCAGTGCTCGCACTCATCCACGCGTGGTCTGGACCTAAGCAAAAAAGAGAGAATGGCCGGCCTTGTGAGAAAGCTGGGATCCACACAAGTCGCACTTGTTTTTATGTGATTCCGAGGCCGTTGGAGACGACATACACAGCGAGGTAATTTAACAAACTTTGAGAGAAACAAAACAGATGTCGAAAAAAGGGTAATACTCATCCAAAATGGTGAGAGAAGTGAGCGCTGTTCTTCCGCGAGGTACTTTCGCAAGCCAATGGCAGGAAAGAACTGGAAGATGGGCATAGGGGACTGCCCCTTTATACTGACATTGGCTGACCTGATGTGCGGGCGGTCCCCTGCCAGAGAGTGCTAACTAGAGATATTTCCATGGGGGTCCTGATGCCTGGCGGCTTAGTCCTATTTGTGAATATCTATTGCAAGAGCCCTCTCGAAGTAAGATCTTCTCCTCAGTGTCTTCTGGTTCTGCCCAGCCCTGAGACTCAGCAGTGGGAGGAACAAGTAGGCAACATACAGCTATACCACATTCATACCTCTCAACTGTACCACATTATGAGGAACATTCCTCATTTTACTTCACAAAAGCTCCCTGTTCCACATTGTGAGGACTTGTTCCACATTCAGTATTACCATTTTAAAGCAAAAATCTATAGTAAATGATGCAAAAAATATATTATTCAATTAATAAGACTTTCTGAACATAAATGCAAACATTTTAACAGTGTTCTGAGCTTCCTAGGTAAAGATTTGTTTAAGTGTTCCACATTTTGCTCATTTGTTCCACATTCTGAGAGGCAATGTTCCACATTTGGAAACAAAAGGTTGAGAGGTATGACCGCACTTCATCCTCTGCCAAGGGGGCCCCCTGCTCGTCTTCCCTGCCACTACAAGCTAGACATCTCTCGGCCCAAGGGCAGACAACAAAGCAGGGCCAAATCGGAACCCTCATATGTCATGGCTGCAGTGTTTAAAATGTAAACGCCATTTGCTCCAAACCAGCTGCTCCATCAGATGAAACTGCAGACGCATCTTTTTCTTTTTTTCCTCCCTGTCACAGCTTTTAGCTTCCCAATGAATTGACACATACATTCACACTGCTGCTGGTACCAGGCATCGCTCCCTGTCATTGATGCCAATTTTAGCAAGGTAACAAAATAGCTTACAAACCTTTTTTCTTGTTCCCCGTCCCTTACTCACACACAGTCCTCAGGGGAGGGAAAATAAAAATGATCTTAGCATAGTAGCAGAACCATGAAAACAACACTAGCAAACTCAAAAGTCAGAGAATAGTAGGGGAAAAAAAGCTAAACTTAGTTACAACACAGTTGGCTTTAAATAAAAAAAAAAAATTAAAAAAGCATAGCACACAGTACCATCTAGTGGCGCAAACACAAACAACAAGTGGAACACAAAAAATGTATTATTTTAAAACAGAAAAACCCTTTTAAATATATTTTCTTATTGCTTTTAAATATAACATTTGTTTTCAATTTATTTTAAACTTAGTACCCCTTTTAGAAATGCAATAACAGACTTCAGGGCATGCATTTCTATTTAGAAACCACACTTGCAGGTGGCTGAAGGCACTCGTACCAACAACTCATGTCTCGCAATGCACCAGGGCATGTTGTCTACAAACAGAAATCCACACCCTATTGTGTTTAACAGTATACCTCTGATGTATCATAGTTTCACAGATTATCACGTCACAACAGCGATGGGAATACAGCGAAGACCATCACAGCGACATTTTCGGCAGTTCGCCGTGACGGTCTGCTGGGTTCCCGACACTGTTGCCTCTGGGGTGTTCGCCCCCTCCCAGAACCAACTCCAAATCGGAGTTGGTTAATTTAATTGTGGGGGGTGCGAATGCTGCAGGTGGCAGCTGAGTACACCCTACGACCTAAGGAAGTCCAGTTGCTTAGATTCCCTGTCTGGCGGCTGGGTACTTGGGTGCTTCAGACTCTGAACGATCATGTGCAGCCAATATGACCACAGAATCAGCTGTGGGATGTTCGGCTAAGTAGGAATGGTCCTTGGGGGCCCGGTACAAACAATTTGCCTTTTTGGGCACCGCAGCGGATGTGTGTGGACGCTTTCAAGTGGCAAGGGTGACATCTTGGAAGGTGTCCACTAATGGGATAACCACTGGCTTGGGGTCCTGCTGGTGCAAGTACTTTGTCAGGCGCAAACGTTCGGGGACCAGGGCCTCTGTATCCCATCCCATATTCTCCTGGATATGCCTCATGACTTACATGAAGCTGGGGTCATCGGGAGGAGATTTTGGTTGATCCTCTGCGTCTCCAGGAAGCGAATCAGGGTCAGAGTCTGGGAAGGAAGGTTCTGATCCCCCGTAGTCCTCCGAGAAAGAGGAATGGCGCCTCCTCTTCTTGTGTCTTGGTCTTTTGGGCGAAGGAGAGCAGGAGGAGGAAGGAGATCTGGTCCTCCTACGTTTAGCGTTATGCTTCCTGGGGTTGGTGGGAGTTTTGTCATCATCATTCCCAGATGGAACAGGGGTCTCCTCAACATCTGTGTTAGGGATGATGGGAGGAGGCTTAGAAGTGGGAGCAGGAGGGGATAATAAATCCTGCTTCACTGTGTCCCACCAATGGCTGAACAGCTCCTTGACATGTGACATGCCCAGTTTTGGTGACTCAGGCCTCTGAGGTGGCGTTGGTCGGCCTTCTTCCGAACCGGCATCAGGTAGGTCCGGTGTTGGTCTAATGGGTGACGACAGTGGGATCTCTGTGGTACCGTTGTCAGGGTCAGACGTTGGGTGAACCAACGTTCGGTCCCAAGGAGAGACATTGGGGCTGCTAACAGGTGGCGTAAGAGGGACCAATGACGGCAGAGGTACCATGGTATGTTTCTCTGCCGTTGGGCCAGAGGTCAGATCCGACGGGCGTCCCTTGGTGGAAGAAAAATGGGGACGGTTGGAATGAAAACAGGCCTTAGCCGGCTTTTCAGCCGCCTTGGGGGGCTTGTCAGAGGGGCGTCGGTCGGCATCCGAAGGCTGATGCCGGTCAGACTTGTGCTTTAGGGGCAGGGACGAAGCCCTGGAAGAAAAATACCCCGCAGCCTGTTTAGAATCCCTGGGATCAGCAGAAGCTGATCGGGAGGTGGATTTACCTTTTGCTGCTGCAGAACCGGAATCTGAGAGCCTTTTAGCCACTGTGGAACTGGAGTCCCAGGGCCTTTTCGCCGCTGTAGAACCAGAGTCCGAGGGCCTTTTCACCGCTGTGGAACCAGAGTCCGAGGGCCTTTTCACCGCTGTGGAACCAGAGTCTGAGGGCCTTATCTTTATAGGTTGTAAGGTAGCACCCTTAGAAAGAGAAGCTGAGGCGGGACGCTTGAGGGAGGTAAGTTGGGCCTCATGACTGGAGGAGCGGGAGTGACCAGCGTGATGGGAGCTGGAAGACCTGGGTCTGGAGGGCGATCAATCCCTGTCCCGGTGGTGGCGCATCTTCTTTCTGTGTTTCTTCTTAGCTGGAGAAGGGGAACGTGATTCCCTCCCGAAAGACGACTCCTGCTGCATCTGGGCCAAACATTGTTGGGCTAGAAAAGCCTGGAGAGATTTTTGTCTCCGAATCCTGGTCCAGCTGTTGAAGGCCTGGCAGTGGGTACAGGCACCGGTGTCATGGTCTGGGCCCAGGCAAAAAAGGTAGGCCGAGTGACCATCTTTGGAAGGGATCTGCTTCCCACAAGAGCACTTATTAAGGTGCCCGGTTGGTGGAGCTGACATACAGTACGTCAATGAATCGCTGAACGAAATGGAGAATTTTTAAGTTCTAGAGCGGATGGAACTAGCCAGACAGCCGAGAGCTAACTAACGCGTGCCACAGCAGGAAAGAACTGGTGCACGTAGGGACCGCCTCCTGCCTTTATACTGGGTGACATCGGGGGTGGAGCCGACGTCGGGTGGGCGGTCCCATGTTGGTACTGCTGGAGAAAAGAATTGCCGAGATCTGCCGCCAGGTAGCGCCCATCCTACATGTGTTACCTGCTGCAAGAGCTTCCTCTCAAAGTAAGATCACCAGTTCCCCCAGCGATGGCACAACACCAGTTGTCAGTGTTGTGTCGCGTCGTCGCTGTGCTGATGGTCGGCAAATTCCATGTCGCCGCGGCATGGTGGAACCATTTCAGAGACTTGCAACACTAATCGTTCATTTCCTTACTTTGAATGCTTTGTATTTCAACTGTAATAGAAACAATAACTTTTTTAAATCGTGATGCATACTTTTTGGAAAACAATCTAAAAGAATCTTTATAGTGATGTTCACTACACTACACCTGAAGCTTGCTTCAGAGGTGCCACTGCGGGCAGTGAGGTACAGTGTGCCAGACCTGTAGCTTTCTTCTGATGAGTGGTCACAAAGCAGCTGCACAGCAGTGTGCACTGTGCCAAACCTGTAGCTTGCTTCATGACTGGACCTACGGCCCACTTATGAAACAGCTGCACACTGACGCTCACTGGACTGGACTTGCGGCTTGCTTCGTGAGTGGCCCTGCAGGTCATATGTGAATCAGCAGTCCTGTTGTGTTGGGGGCCATACCTATAGCTTATATTGTGCAGGGCCCTATGTGAAGCAGCACACCACATGGACAGGCATGACACTTGCCACTTGGGTATTTAAGAGGAGGGGTACCTTAAGTACAGTACCCTGTCCCTCAAGGGTTCTTATAACCCCCCGCCCCCCCCAACACACACACACACACACACACACACACACACACCCCTGATTGGCAGGTTTCCAAACTGTTCCCAAGTCTGGTTTTGGATACCCTTTTTTCAAATCTGAAAAACACACACCCCTAGTTTGGGACTTCGTTTTTTTTTTCTCACTTTTATTTTTCTTACTTGCAGGCAGAGGAGGGCATCAAGGGACATTGAGGAATCATGATGAAGGATATTAAGGAAACGCGACTAGGGATTGCACAGTGGGCACTGATAGGGGATGGTGGATTATCGTGGCTGTTTTTATTTTCATGACTGGGTGGTGGGGGATACTAGCATCAAGGTTGGGAGCCTGCTGCCAGTGTGGTTAAAGATCAGGTAGGTTGGAGGGGGGTAGTGTTGGCAGGGTTGGGCACCCATCACCAGTGTGGTTTAAGATCAAGAGGGGGTGAAGCTTGGAGTTGGACATTCGCTGCTGATGTGGCTATGGATCAGGCAGGCTGAAGGGGTGGTACTAGAAGCAAAGTTGGACACCAGCTGCCAGTATGATAAAAGATTGGGTGTGGGGGGGGGGACCAGCGACTCGGTTGGCTGTCTGCTGCCGTGCCATTAAAGATCAGGTATGTGGGAAAGGAGGTACTAACAATGGGGTTGGGTACCTGCTGCCAGTGTAGTAAAAGATTGGGTGGGAGGGTGGGTGCCAGAGATAGAGTTGGGTATCTGCTGCTAGTGTAGTAAAAGACTGGGTGGGAGGGAGGGTACTAGCGAATAATTGGGCACATACCACCGTGTGGTTAAAGATTGAGTGGGTGTGACAAGAGTACTGGTGATGGGGTTTGGCATCCATCACCAGCGTGGTAAAAGATTGGGTGGGAGGGTGAGTACCAGTGATAGCGCTGGGTACCTGCTGCAAGTGTAGTAAAAGATCGGGTTGGTACCAGTGATGGGGTTGGGTACCTGCTGCCAGTGTGGTAAAAGATTGTGTGGCAGGGTGGGTACCAGCGATAGAGTTGGGTACATGCTGCCAGCGTGGTAAAAGACAGGGTGGGTACCAGTGATAGAGTTGGGTACCTGCTGCAAGTGTGATAAAAGACTGGATGGGAGGGTGGGTACCAGTGATGGGTTGGGTACTTGCTGCCAGTGTGATAAAAGACTAGGTACCAGTGATAGGGTTGGGTATCTGCTGCAAGTGTGGTAAAAGACTGGGTGGGAGGGTGCGTACCAGTGATGGGGTTGGGTACCTGCTGCCAGTGTGGCAAAAGATTGGGTGGGAGTGTGGGTACCGGTGGTATGATTGGGCACCTGCCACTGGTGTGGTTAAAGATTGAGTGGGTGTAAGAGTGGTACTGGTGATGAGGTTTGGCACCCATCACCAGTGTGGTTTATGATCAGGAGGGGATATTGTCATCAAGGTAAGGAACTTACCACCAGTTTGGTTAAAGATTAGGCAGGCTGGAGGGGAACTACCAGCACCAGGGCTGGGCATCTGCTGTGATAAAAGACTGGGCAGGAGGGAGGTTCCAGAGGTGGGTCTGGGCACCTGCTGCCAGTATGGTTCAATGTCGAATGGGCATGAGGGGTATACCAGCAATGGGGTTGGGCACCTTATGTTGGTGTGGTAAAAGATCAGGCGGGAAAGGGGTAATGCCTGCTGGATTAAGCACCCACCACAGGTTTGGTTAAAGACTGGGTGGGTAGAAGGGGGTACTGGTGATGGGGTTGGTCACCTGACACAATGTGGTTAAAAACTGGGCAGGCCCCAAAGGAACGCTGCCATACAAGCAACCTGAGTTTGGTAACAAGCTTGGGTTGCCATTTGGGAGGCAGGACAGGCTGACGCAGCTGCGTGGCAGTGTGCCTCAGCCAGGGAAACTCTGGCCACAGCAACCCCTGCAGATGGGCCAGGGAGACTGCACCTGCTGCAGAGTCTGCTGTGCATGTGCAAGGCCACAGGATGTGCTCATGTCAGGGTTGGGGGGAGAGAGGGTGGAAGAGGGAAACCAAAAAGGAAGAAAAACTCACTTCTGTCTACATGACAGTCTGGGCCTCAGCAGCTCCCCTGGGTCCTAGTGCCGGCTGTCACTAAATCCTGGTCTATACAGTGGACTGGGGGGGGGTGAGGAAAACCCTCCCACTGGAGCTCCTACTATGGAGGGTAACCCACAAGAGTGATCGATGGGTTACCATGGTCTGGGGGTCAGGGGATAAAGCCCTGACAGGCTACATCCCAGGGGCCAGGGTGTATTCCTGGAGGAAGCAAATGGCCTAGGACAAAAAATGTAATAGAAAAAAATAATTGGGCAGACAGGAGAAGAGGAACTGGAGGTGTGGTTGGGCACCTGCCTCTGGTGTGGCTAAAGACCGGGTGTATGTGAGGGGTACTGGTGGCAGAGTTGGGCACCTGTCACTGTGGTTAAAGATTTGGTGGGCAGGAAAGTGGTATCAGCCTTGGGGTTGGGTATTGCCACCAGTGTGGCTAAAGATCTGGCATGTTGGAGGGTGGTGGAACCTGCAGTGGGGTTGGGCAATTACCACCGGTGTGGTTAAGCACTGGGGAGATGGGAGGGGTACCAACGGTGGGTTGGGCACCCACCCCTCATGTGGTTAATGATTGGGCAGGTGGGAATAGAGTTCCAGCCGCTGGTGTGGTTCAAGACTAGGGAGGAAGACTACCCAAATGGCACTGCAGCAGGGCACTGTGCTTGCAAACAAGCAATCTGAGTTGGGAAGCTGACTCAGGTTACTGTGTTGGGAGGCCAGCCAGGTGGAGGAAGCTGCTGCTCAGCAGTGCACCCCAGTCGGGAAGGGCTGGCAGCAAGTTCTGGCATCAGAGTGAGCCCCTTCAGCTAACACAGACACAGCTCACACCATGGGGTGGAGTGAAGGATGTCTGGGAGAACACCGAGGAAAAAGAATGTGCACCAAGCCATCTATCTGAAGGCCATAAGTAACCTTGGGCTTTATTCCCCGCAGATACCCACCAGCTGTGACGGGGGGGCGGTGGGTGCAGCTGACAAGGCTGAGGGGTCCCAGACAGCACAACAGCAAGACCTGAAGGCAGGAGTAGGTGTCAGCTCATGGGCTAAAAAGCAATATCGAGAAAAAGGAAACAAAAGACCAGGCTAGAGGAGTACCAGCGGTGGGACTGGGCGCCTACTGCTGCTATAGACAAATGTCAGGTGGGAAGAGGGTTCCAGTGGCAGGATTATGCACCCGCCGCTGTTGCAGCTCAAGATTAGGTAGAGGGACTGGCAGCTGGGTTGGGCATCAGCCAACAGTCTTGTCAAAGATCAGGGGGACCAGCTGTGGGATTGAGCACCGGCTGCTGATCTTGTCAAAGATCGAGCAGGAAGGGAGACCTGCTGGCAGTCCTGTCAAAGATCAGGCAAGTAGTCATGATGGCAGGGTTGCCACAGATTGGGTGGGCAGGAGCGGGATACTAGCGGCAGGGTTGGATACCCGCTGCCGGTTATTTATCAAATCTGGTAAACAGGGGTTGCAGATGGTGGGTATGGGTTCCCGAGTCATGGAGAAATTTAGGGAATCTGGTTCCAACAGTGGGGGTGAGTTCCTAACGGCTGGCCATGTAAGCCAATGGGAGGGCAGTTTTCATGATTCAGAACTGCAAGAAAATGGCAGTTTCAAGTCAAAACATTGCATCCTCCCTTTACAAAACTGATGTAGGTCCATTTCTCAAAAACACTGCTGTAAAAAAATTTAGAAATTTTTTTTAAAATGGCTTTTTTTTTTTTAAATAATTAAAATAAAAAATAGGTCCAAGCTGGCCCATCGGCACAGCGGTAGCAGTTCCCTTTGTGACCCTGGTAACCCATGTTCAGGAACGAGCGAGGGGCACCAGAGGCTGGCTGAGGAAGGAGGATCGAGCATCCAGGAGGACGCTCTCCTCCTCTGGGGAGAGAGGGTGGCTGGCTCCACTGTATCATTGCCACCTGGGTGATCACTGGAGGTAGTGCAGTCAGAGAAGTCAGTGGGAGGGATCGATGCAGGCGGGTGCCATGCACTATGCACAGTCGCGTGCGTGCCCATTCGCACCCCTGATGCCGACATTCCAGTGCGAGGGGACCCAGATCAAGGAAAAACAGGGCCTCGCCAGGACGAATATGTCTCCTTGCAGGCCCTGCACTAGTGATGTGGCACTCTTCCATTCTGGGACCTGGTCTGGGCGGTGAGAGGTACACAGTGCCACCCCCTAGTCCTCCAAGGTAGGGAGAAAGACATGTGGAGGATGGAGTTGATGGCAAGTCCATGAGAAGCCTGGTGATGGAGCTGCAGGAGCCAGTATGAAGGAGGGCCAGGGCCGCAGAGGAGGAATAAAAAAAAAAAATAGGTCACTCACCTGTAACCATAGTTCTAGGAGTGGTATATGGTTCATATCCACACTCTCGCAGTGCTCCCAAACGGTCTGATTGGCCAGTCATCTTTAAGCTAAGCTTTTCCCACCACCAGGGTGGTATATCCCCCAACTCCACCCATGACGTTAGATCCTGCACACTGGAAACAGGAATCCGTGTGCCACTTGCCGGGGAGGCCGGATAGGTTGTGTGGGTGTGAACCATATGCCACTCCTAGAACAACGGTTAAGTAACCTATTTAGGGGAGTGGATATGGTTCACTATCCACACTCTGGCAGACTCCTAGCAATTCTCCAGGTGGAAGGGGCAAGGTGTGCACTTCTACTTGGCGAACAGAGACTGGAGAATCGATGTGCCAAATCCAGCATTCCGGCATGACTCAAGGTCGATATGGTAGTGGGAAATGAAGGTGTGTGCTGATTTCCAGGTAGCAGCCCTGCAGATTTCCTGGATAGGGACATCTCTGGAAGCAGCCATCGAGGCAGCAGTATGCCTAGTGGAATAAGCCCTAAGCCCTACAGAAGGCTCCTTACCAACCAACCAACCTATAGCAGAGGTTGATGCAGGATGTGATCGAGCTGACAATAGTTCGCTTTGCTGCCAGTCTGCCAGGCGTGGCTTCAGTGTAAGTGACAAACAACTGGCCAAACAAACGAGAAAAGGCAACGCTCTCTGTGAAGACCAGGTGCTGGTAAATGTGCAATCAAAGACAAAAAAGCTGGCCAGCCTGTCCCCAAACTCCAGCCATGCGCTCTATGTAATAAGAGTGCACCCTCCGCAAGTCCAGGGTATGGAGCCTGCAGTCAGCCTCCAAAGATGGGCTGGTGATATACCCCAGTAAGTTAATTATCTGGTTAAGGTGAAACTCTGATCTCACCTTCGGGAGGAACTTAGGGATGGGGTGAAGGATGACTCTGTCCCTTTGGAAGACCAGGTAAAGAGACTCTACTGAGCATGTCTGGAGCTCTCCAATCCTTCTGGCTGACATAAGGGCCACCAGGAAAATGCCATCTTCCAAGACAGGTATGACAGCTCACACCTCTGCACTGGCTCGAAAAGTTGCTCATGAACATTGCTAGTACCAGCAATATGTCACACGGTGGATGCAGTTCACGCACTGGAGGGGACAGGTGGTCCAGGCCCTTGGAAAAGTACCCAACCACCTTTTCTTGGGCCACCGTCTGCATATCAGCCCACATCCAGTAAGCAAAGATGGCTGCCTGGTACACCTTAAGGGTCGACGCTCACAGTCCCAACTGGAAAAGGGACCAGAGGTAGTCCAGGAAGCTAGCCACATGGCAAACAAGGGGATTAAGCCCATGCCCTGGCACCAAATGGAAAACCTCTTCCATTTAAAGGTATAGCATGCGCGAGTCAATTCTTTCCTTGAAGCCTCTAGCCTTGACCTGGAGAAGGGAGTATTATCTTTCCAAAGCTAGTCTCAGAAATAATTTTGTTAGTCCAATTTTTTTCTCTACCTTGAAGCCTCTACAATGTGAAGTACATTATCTGAGAGAGCCGAGGTCTGGAACTCTAGTTACACAGGAACCGGGGTGTGAGGTGCTGGGACCGAAGGTCCACGGTGTAGCACCAACCCCGATTTCTGGTCAGCAGACCTGAGCGGAGAGGCAGTCTCAGTGGAGGCCTGCTGCTGAGGCTGAGGAGATCTGGGTATAAGAACTGCCCTGGCCAGTCTGGAGCTATCAGGATCACCTGTATCTTGTCCTTCCAGGCCTCGACCACCAAGTTGTGGAAAAAAGGGAAGGGAGGGCATATACAAGGCCTGGGGTCCAGGGCCTCAGAAAGGCAACCCCAGGTAGAAGCCCGGCAGATTTCCTGGATAGGAATGTCCCTGTAAGCGGCCACCGATGCAGCAGTATGGCGGGTAGAATGAGCTCTTATCCCTCTAGGAGGCTCCTTGCCCGCCAACTCATGACACAGACCTATGCATGATGTAATCCATCTAGCAATGGTCCGCTTCGCTGCAGGTCTGCCAGAAGCGGCTTCAGTGTAGGTGACAAACAGCTGGCGAACCTCTTCCCGAATTTCCTCCATCCTCTCCTTATAGTACGAGAGACCATGTCGCAGGTCCAAGGTATGGAGCTTGTACTCGGCCTCCGAGGTGTAGGTTGGGTAGTAAACCGGCAGAGTTAACACTTGGTTAAGGTGAAAGTCTGACACCACCTTCGGAAGGAATTTCGGGTGGGGACGCAGGACAACTTTATCCCTGTGAAAGACCACATAAGGGGAGTCCACCGAAAGTGCCTGGAGCTCCCCTGTCCTTCTGGCTGACGTGATAGCCACCAGGAAGGCAGTCTTCCACGACAAGTGTGACAACTCACACTTGTGCATGGGTTTGAATGGCTTGCCCATGAGCTTTGCCAGTACCAGCAGTAAATCCCACAGAGGTGGAGGTTCATGCGCCGGAGGGAATATGTGATCCAGACCTTTGAAAAAGTGCCCGACCACTGTCTCCTGCGTCAACATCGGCTGACCGGCCCACGCCCGGTAAGCAGAGATGGCTGCCAGGTGCATCCTAAGGATCGATGACCGTAGACCCCCTTTGGAGAGAGACTAAAGGTAGTCGAGAATGTTAGCCATGGGGCAGGACAGAGGGTCCAGGCCCTTGTCCTGACACCAAATGGAAAACAGCTTCCATTTGAAGGCATAACACTTCCTGGTCGATTCCTTTCTAGATGCCTCCACCACAGTGTAGACATCTTCGGAAAGACCCAAAGCCTGGAACTCTAGCCATGTGGGTACCAGTCTATGAGGTGCAGGGACTGAAGGTCCAGATGGAATACCTTCCCCTGATTGAGTGATATCAGGTCTGGGCATGTACAAAGCCACTCCGGGGGCCTGCAGCTGAGGCTGAAGAGATCTGGATACCAGAACTGGTGCGGCCAGTCTGGGGCCACCAGGATCACCTGTGCCTTGTCCCTCCTCACCTTGAGGAGCACCTTGTGGATCAAGGGAAATGGAGGGAAGGCGTAGAGGAGGCCTGGGGTCCACAGCCTCGAGAAGGCATCCTCCTGCAGTGAACCCTGCTGAGGGGGGCGGGCATGAAACAGCCTCAGCTGGTGTTTTCCCTGGAGGCAAACAAATCCAGCATCTGTTTGCCCCAACAGGAGAATAGGCTGTAAGCTACCTCTGGATGAAGACACCACTCGTGGGATGTCTGGCCTAGACGGCTGAGAGCATCCGCCAGATGGCTCGAGGCTCCTGCCACATGGATGGCTAGGAGATCCACCTCCAATCAGCCCACGAGGGTCCAGATGTGGAGCGCCTCTTTGCACAGCAGATGGGAGTGTGTGCCGCCCTGTTTGTTGAGGTAGTACATGGTCGTGGTATTGTCCGTCTTGTCTTGAACCACTTGACCCCAGAGCTGAGGAGCGAAAGCTGACAGTGCCAGTCTGACTGCTCTGAGCTCCAACAGGTTGATGTGGCATTGGGACTCTTCAGAGGTCCACAGCCTGTGGGCCCTCCCCCCCCCCATGTGGGCTCCACAGCCCATGAGAGAGGCATTGGTCGTGAGAACGACCGTTGGCTTGAGGCG
Source organism: Neoceratodus forsteri (assembly GCA_016271365.2). Taxonomy (NCBI): domain Eukaryota; kingdom Metazoa; phylum Chordata; order Ceratodontiformes; family Ceratodontidae; genus Neoceratodus; species Neoceratodus forsteri. The sequence goes on from CM057456.1 coordinate 1,192,102,499, forward strand.
GACAAACGGGATCCCTTCCTGCAACCAGTCTGGGGCGGTCCACCATTGGAGAGCATACCACATCTTCTAGGTTACAGTGACCAGCTGGTCGAATTGACTGTGGCGCTGAGTCCACTGGGTGGCCAGCTCCCACTGGAGGAGGCGCATGTGCCACCGGGCCCAACGGATCACTGAGGTGCACGCCGCCATGTAACCCAGAAGGCGCAGAAAGTCCCGGGCAGGGCGCAACTGCCCAACCAGAAATGACTGGGCAAAGGAAGAAAGAACTTCCACCCTGTCCGCTGGGAACCAAGCTCTGGCTTGACAAGAGTTGAGCTCTGCCCCAATGAAGCCCATCACCTGAGAAGGCATGAGTTCCGACTTGGCCTCACTGATTAGGAGGCTGAGTTGGGAGCAGGTCTGGAGGGCCAGCTCCTTGGATCTCTCCACCTCCTGTAGGGAGTGACCTGCCAGAAGCCAGTTGTTGAGGTAGGGGTAAATTCTGATCCCCCAACGCCGTAGATGGGCCGCCACCACTGCAATGCATTTGGTGAAGACCTGTGGGGCCGATGACAGGCCGAATGGCATAGCTCGGAACTCGTACAGGGTCCCCTCGACCATGAAGCAGAGGAACCACTGATGGGACGGACGGATTGGGATGTGAAAGAACGCGTCCTGCAGATCCAGTGAACAAAACCACATGTTTCGCTCTAAGGATGGAATGATCTGGTACAGAGTGACCATCCGAAAGGTGCGAGACCTGAGATATTGATTCAGGTCGTGGAGATCTAGAATGGGGCGCCAGCCCCTCATCCACTTGGGTACCAGGAAGTACCTGGAGACAAAGCCTGGGTCTGCTGGAGGATCTGCCATGGGAGCTATTGCCTCCTTGAGGAGGAGCTGAGCAACGTCGTCTCAAAGAGCCGACTGGGTGTGAGCAGATATCCGTTCCTCCCGAGGGGCGCGGGCTCGGCTGGGAGGGTACTGCTTGAACTCTAGAGGCAGTCCCTGACCGGCCACTTCGAAAACCCACCTGTCCAAAGTGACAGCAGACCAGGCGGAAAGGAAGTGGCGGAGCTGGCCCCCCACAGGAGGACCCCGAGCTGTCGTGATGGGAGTAGGGGTGGCAGCCCTCACCCCGTCACTGAGCAGGCTTGGAGGAGGAGGAGGAGGAGACTCCAGGACCTGAGCCTCGGCCTCCTCTACGAGCCTGTTGGGGTCCAGGCTTGGGCTGAGGGCACCAAGCTTGAGCCTGCTGCTGATGCTGGTGCTGCTGTGCCCCTTTGAAGGAGGACTGCTGAGTCGCAGGGGAAGACTGCCAAAAGGGCTTCTTCTTCTTCTGCTGGTTCTTGCTTGAAGAACCCTTGGCAGAAGTGGCGTCGAAGGTGGCACTGGACTGTTCTATGCGCTGAAGGTGACCGGCTACTCCTAGGCCGAACAAGTCGATCCCAAGGAAGGGCACGTCAGCTAATTTGTGCTGCGTATCTGCCGGGAAGGAGGAGAGCCTCAGCCAAGCCCTGCGGTGAGAGGCAACTGTGGCAGCCATCGAGCAGGCACAAGAGTCCCTAGTGTCCAGGGCCGTCTGGAGCTGCTGTTTGGCAACAGCTCGGCCCTGGTCTCGGACCTGCTTGACCATGGTCTGCATGTCCATGGGGAGATGTGGGAGGACTTCATCTAGTGACCCGAGAAGGGCGCGAGAGAAGTGTGCCATGATGACGGCTGAACTTGCCTGATGAAGGCCCAAGGAGGAAGCCGCATAGACCTTCCTTGCCAAATGGTCCAAGAGCTTGGACTCTTTATCGGGAGGTCGGTCCATGTCAGCAGAACTGCCAGTATGCCTGAACACAGAGGTGGTCACCAGGCTCTCAGCCAAAAGGCGCTCTGTGAACCCCACTAGGGACCCCATAGGCCCCGCGTACTTGCGGGCCATGCGGGTAGATGGAACTGGGCAAGATGCAGGGCGTTGCCAGAGTTCAAGAGCCGGACCAACAATGGCCCTGGCCACCGGAAAGGCCTCCATCGGGGTGTCCCCTCTTTTAAGGATGTCCGTAAGAGGGTACCTCGCCTTTTTCTGGATGGGTTCCGGGGTATCCCTGTGGACTGAGAGATGAGACGAAGGATCCCTTGGAAGGAGTAAGGACCATCCTCAATCCCTAGGCCAAGGGATGACTTGTCATCCCCAGGATGAGAGTGAAGCCCGGTGACGTCCGAATCTGAGGAGTCGGGATACAACAGCCTGCCACGTAAAGCACTCTCGATGCACCAAGGGCATTCTGGGGTGATCGTGACCGATAAACACCGGGGGAGCCCAGTGTCCGGTCTGTCTTCTTTAGAAGGAGCCCCTCCCACAGGCTGCTTAGGGAGCAGTTCCACCACAATGGGTGGAGAGACCAGTTTAGGCCAAAGAGGTAGAGTTGCCGTCCCTGCGGGCGGGGGAACCAAAGCTTTCGGCTCCAGAGGGGTCGGCTTCGGCCTAGGAGGTGACAGCCAAGTAATGGCTGGGGAAGGAGCCAGAGTAGGCTTGTGCCCGGACAAGATCAGCTGTTTCCACATGAGGTCCTCGTAGCACCGACAGAGCCTCTCTTTATCCCAGGAGGACAAGGACGACCAATGGCGTCGGCTCTTCTTAGAGCGCCTATGGCTCTTCCTCGGCCTTTTCGGTCGAGGGGGGTTCTAGACCTCGATCGAGAGAGGGCAGGCCGACTCGGCCGCTCCGGAGACACCAGCAGGACCAGTGAGTTCCGGGGGTCCGGAACTGGGTCCCCGATAGGAACACCAGCAGGCTGGGTCTCCTCATCGGGGAAGATGAGGACCGGAGTCCTTTCCAAGGAGTCATCAGCCAGAGCCGGCGACAGAGGGTCAATGGGGTCGATGACAATCTCGACTTCGTCGACTGCATCCTCGGTCGGCTGGCCCGATGGAAGGTCCAAGAAGCTAGCGACCGAAGAAGCGATCCCGACTGCAGCTGAGACCACATGCTCCTAGGACTGGGACCTCTCTTGGTCCCAAGAGCACCTTCGCCGAAACGAAGGCTTACTCAGTTCCTTCTCCCACTTACGGGATCGGGAGGAGTGCGAGCCCGCAGGCGCCTCTCCCCGGGTGGGAAAAGACTGGCACAACTCCCGGAAGGAGCCTGAGAAAGAAGAGCCTAGGTTGAGAGGAACAAAGAAGCCCCGAGAGTTGGAAGCATGAGCTGCTTCTTCCTCGAATGCAGTCATGCGTTCCAGTTGCTTGGCGGAGCCCGCAGCCACAGAAACCGCCCACCTAGCCTCCTTGGACTTCACCGGAGGGTTTCTTTTCTCCAGTCTCCCCAATTTTAAATGTGCCAGGCGGTCGTCCAGAATATTGGGATGGAAGGCAAAGCAAAAGCTGCAGGACGAGGTGTCATGGCCGACACCTCGGCAGTAGACGCACGTGAGGTGGGGATCAGTGCGCGACATCTTCTGGCCGCAAGGACACCGGCGAAATCTGGGGGAAGATTTTTCTTCCATAATCAAAGATGCAGAAGCACCATCGCTAACTTGAATGAGTTTTAATTTCAGTAAAACCGAAGTTTTGAAAGCCAGGGCCTACAAAATGTGAGAGCACGAGTGAGGCAACCCGAATCTTCCAGCGGAAAGGAAGATCTAGCATCATGGGGCGTAGCCGAGGTATATACCAGCTGGGTGGGTGGGAGGAGCCAGCCTGAAGATGTCCGGTGGATCCTTTAAGGGAAAGGGGACATGCCAATAAGTGTGGATGAACAACATATCCACAATCCTAGAACAACATATACCACTCCTAGAACTACTGTTACAGAGGAGTAACCTGTTTTTCTAGGGTCGTGGATATGTTGTTCTATCCACACTGTTTAGCAGACTCCTAGCAGTTCTCCAGGAAGAGGGAGGCAAGGCACCCCCGATACACTTACTTGGGGAACAGAGTTTGGAGAACTGAGGCCCCAAAACCAGCATCCCAGCGTGACTCTAGGTTGATGTGTTAGTGAGTAATGAAGGTGTTTGCTGTCTTCCAGGTAGCAGCCTTGCAGATTTCCTAGATAGGGACGTCCCTGGAAGCAGCCACTGATGCAGCGTATGACGGATAGCATGAGCTCTTATCCCTCTGGGAGGCTCCTTGCCTGCCAGCCTATAGCAGAGATCAATGCAGGATGTAATCCATCTGCCAATCGTCCACTTTGCTGCAGGTTTGCTAGGTGTGGCTTTAGTGTAGGTGACAAACAGCTGGCGAACCTCTTTCTGAACTTCAGCCATCCGCTCCTTGTAGTAAGAAAGTGCTCATCTCAGGTCCAGAGTATGGAGCTTGTATGTGGCCTCTGAGGTGTAACTGGGGTAGTACACCGGCAGAGTCAACACCTAACAGCCACCAGGAAGGCGGTCTTCCATGAAAAATGTAACATCTCATACTTGTGCATCGGTTCGAATGGCCAATACCAGCAGTAAATCCCATGGAGGTGGAGGTTGACGCATTGGAGGGGATATGTGGTCGAGGTCTTTAAAGAAACGCCAGACCACTTTCTCCAGTGCTGTCTGCTGACCGGCCGTGTCCGGTAGGCAGAAATGGCTGCCAGGTGCACCTTAAGGGTCAAAAACCGAAGACCTCCTTTGGACAGAGACCAAAGGTAGTCTAGGATGCTAGTCACTGGACAGGACAAAGGATCCAGACCCTTACCCTGATAACAAATGAAAAACCTTTTCCATTTGAAGGCATAGCACCTCCTGGTTGACTCCTTCCTGGATGCTTCCACTACTGTGAGCACATCCTCAGAGAGACCCAGAGTCTGGAACTCTAGCCGCTCAGGAACCAGGCTGTCAGGTGCAGGGACTGATGGTCCGGATGGAATACCTTACCCTGACTGACAGATAACAGGTCTGGGCGTACTGGAAGACGCCGCAGAGGCCTGGAGCTGAGGCTGAGAAGATGTTAATACCAGAACTGGCGCGGCCAGTCTGGGGCTACCAGGATCACCTGTGCCTTGTCCCTCCTGACCTTGAGGATCACCTTGTGAACCAAGGGAAGTGGAGGGAAGGCATAGAAGAGGCCTGGGGTCCACGGCCTCGAGAAGGCATCCCCCTGCAGCGAGCCTTACTGAGGGGGGCGGTCATGAAATAGCCTCAGCTTGGTGTTCTCCCTGAAGGTGAAGGTCTGCCCCAGTAGGAGAACTGGCTGTGTACTACCTCTGGATGGAGAGACCACTCGTGGGACATCTCACCCACATGGCTGAGAGCGTCCACCAGTTGATTTGAGGCTCCTGCCACATGGATGGCTAGGAGATCTGCCTCTAGTCGGTTCACGAGGGTCTAAATGTGGAGCGCTTCCCTGCACAGTAGCCAGGAGTGTGTACTGCCCTGTTTGTTGAGATAGTACGTGGTCATGGTATTGTCAGTCTGGACTTGCACCACTTGACCCCAAAGGAGTGGAGCGAACGCGGACAGTGACAGTCTGCTCTGAGCTTCAGCAGGTTGGTATGGTATCGGGATTCCTCGGGGGTTCTGTGGTTCCCCATGTGGGCTCCCCAGCCTGTGAGAGGCATTGGGCATGAGAACCACCGTTGGCTTGAGAAGGACAAAAGTGATCCCTTCCTGCAAGTGATTCAGGACGGTCCACCACTGGAGAGTGTCCCACATCTTCTGGGTCACAGTGACCAGTTGGTCTAAATGACCGTGATGCTGAGTCCACTGGCTGGCCAGCTCCCATTGAAGGGGGTGCATATGCCACTGGGCCCATCGGACAACGCTGGTGCAGGCCGCCATATACCCCAGAAGGCGCAGAAAGTCCTGGGCAGGGCGCAAGTGCCCAACCAGAAATGACTGGGCAAAGGAGAAGTGAACCTCCACCCTGTCCATCGGGAACCGGACTCTGGCTCGGCAGGAGTCGAGCTATGCCCCGATAAAACATATCACCTGTGAAGGTACGAGTTGCCTCGTTGATCAGGAGACCAAGGTTGGTGTAGGTCTGGAGGGCCAGGTCCCTGGACCTCTCCACCTCTTGCTGGGTGGAACCCGCCAAGAGCCAATCATTGAGATATAGGTAAACCCTGACCCCTTGATGCCGAAGATGGGCTGCCACCACTGCAATGCATTTGGTGAAGACCCGTGGGGCTGATGACAGGCCGAACGGCATGGCTCGGAACACGAATAGGGCTCCTTCTGCTCGGAAGCAAAGGAACCTTTGGTGAGACGGACGGATCGGGACGTGAAAGAATGTGTCCTGGAGATCCAGAGGGCAAAACCACATGTTCTGCTCCAAGGATGGTATGATCTGGAACAGAGTTAGCATCCTGAAGGTGCATGTCCTGAGGAACTGGTTCAGGTTGTGCAGATCCAGAATGGGGCACCAGCCTCCCATCTGCTTCGGAGCTAGGAAGTACCTGGATACGAACCCTGGGTTGATCAGGGGGTCCGTGACTCTGGCCACAACCTCCTTGAGGAGGAGTTGGGGAATGCCGTCTCGAAGAGCTGACTGAGTGTGTGTGGACACTATATCCTCCCGTGGGACGTGGGCTCGGCTTGGAGGGTACTGCTCAAATTCCGAGGCAGTCCCTGGCCTACCACTTCTAGAACCCACCTCTCTGTGGTAACAGTGGACTAGGCAGAAAGGGAGTGGCAGAGCAGGCCCACCACGGGAGGACCCAGAGCTGGCGTGACAGGTAAGGGGGGTGACAATCCCATTCCCGTCACTGGGCAGGCTTGGACGAAGAGGGTTCGGACTGGGGACCACCAGAGCCACGACCTTCAGGCTTATGGACCGAGGGTACCAAGACTGTGCCTGCTGTTGCTGCCCCGCTTGGAAGTGAGGCTGCTTGGCCGCAGGGGCAGAGTGCCAAAATGGCTTTTTTTTCTGTGTTTTGGAACCCTGGGATTCCTTCTGTGCAGAAGTTATGGAGTCCAAGGTTGCACTGGACTTCTCAATGCGTTGGAGGTGACTGTCCACCTCTGGGCCGAAGAGGTCGGTATCCAGGAAAGGGATGTCTGTTAGCTTGTGTTGTGTGTCTGCCGTGAAGGTGCAGACCCTTAACCAAGCCCTGTGGCGCATGGCAACCACGGCTGCCACTGAGAAGGCGCACGAGTCCCCAAGGTTCAGAGCCATCTGGAGTTGCTGCTTCACAACCGCCCGACCCTGGTCCCAGACCTGCTTGACCATGGTCTATGGGGAGGTGACATAGGACCTCATCAAGGGATCCCAGAAGGGCATGAGAAAAATGTGCCATGATGACAGCTGAGCTTGCCTGACAGAGGCCCAGCGTAGCGGCGGTATAGACTTTACAGGCAGAATGGTCCAGTGTTTTGGACTCCTTGTCCGGAGGTCTATCAGTATCTGTCGAGCTACCCGAGCATCGGAACACAAATTCGGTCACCAGACCCTCTGCAGAGGGATGCTCTGTGAACCCCGAAAGGGACCCAATGGGCACCACATACTTGTGGGCCATATGGGCAGAAGGCAGGATGCTGCCATAGCTCCAAAGCCGGACCAACAATGGCCTTGGCCACTGGAAAAGCTTCTGACGATGAGTTCCCCCGTCTGAGGATATCTGTGAGGGGATATTTGGCCTGTTTCTGAATGGTTTAAGAGGCATCTCCATGGATTCGGAGATAAGATGGAGGATGCCCATAAAGGAAGAGGGGCCTTCCTCCATCGAGAGACTACCGACCGATTCCTTGTCCAAGGGACGGGAATGAAGGCCTGAGTCATCGGACTCCGAGGAATCTGGATAAATCAGCCGGCCACCTGAGTCTCCCTCCACCCACCTAGGATGATCAGGAGTGAGGGTAACAGAGAGCCTACACAGAAGGCCCAGAATAGGTCGAGACTCTTAGATAGCTACCCCCACCAGGGGCTGTTTAGGTGGCGGCCCCACCAAGATCAGTGAAGAGGTCGATTTTGGCCAAACCGTTTTGACCGGCTCCGTAGCAGGAAGAACGGTGCGAGCCGGCTCTGGGGGAGTCGGCTTTGGCCTAGGAGGTGATAGCCGGGGTGGAAGCCGGAGTCGGCTTTTGAGCGGACAAAATCAGAAGTTGCCACATTAGGTCTTCATGGTGTTGACAGACTTTCCATCAAAGCCTCCCCTCATCTGAGGAGGAAGAAGAGGAATGCCGGCGGTGCCTCTTTCTAGAGAGCTTGTGTGCTTTCTTTGGCTGATCAGTCGAAGGATTCTGAGACCTCGACCTCGATCGTCGGGGTGTCCGACAAGGTCGACTGGAAGGCACTGGGGAAACAGATACTTTATTAGAAGTAGAGGGGGTTTCATTTAGGGTTAAAAAAAAAAAAAGGAAAAGTCAGTATGTGTTTCTGTGTTGGGAAGAGTACTATCAACTCACTTTGCTGAATCAGTAGGAGGGGAGAGAGGTTAATTGGGGGTGTGGCTTAGGCAGTAGAAAAGCAGGTGACTCCAATTACAACTTCCTGCTGCTAGCTTTTGGAAGACAGAAATCTTTCCTGTAGAGCAGAAAACAGTTGATTAAAAAAGCTACAGTTTTTCTTACTAATTGCCCTTCATCCCACCCTAAGCCAGTTCTACTTTTATAGCCACTGGATTTGACTGACAACAGGAACCTCCTGTTTGGCAGTAGGGAGGGAAGGATCATAGAGAAACATTAGTTTTGTCAACCCTGAAAGAAAAAAAGTAGCTCTTTCTCCCCCTCTAGCTGCAGGAGGTCCAACTCTGAGCAAGGAAGAAGGAGACTACTGAATAATACAGGAAGTTGCTGTCCCAGAACAGGAAGGGTGAGAGCTGTAAAGAGAGGAGAGAGTAAGCATACAGAGCAACAGGAGAGGGGACACAAAATAAGACAGATGGGAGTGGTGCAGTGCAATGGCTGTGGAGCGGCAGTGTTCCGGGAGACATTCTGGAGGCTGCGATGCTGCCCTATTTGCAGGCACCTCCCTGGTCTGAGGGAGGAGGTTGCCTGTCTCCAGGCTGACCTGGCTAGGATTTGAGAAACCTCCTCCCCCACCCAGGGACCACCAGGGCCACCGCCACTACCTCAGAGGTTGCCAAGAAAGAGAAGCGGCTGGACCAAGGTGGGCTCGGGGAAGGAGAGGGTAGTGGAACAGAGGTGCATCCCTCCAGCTGTACCTCTCCACAATTCATACGCTGTTCTGGTGCATAGTGGTTCCTCTATGGAGGCACCTGCAGTGGAGACCAAGGAGGATACAGAGAACCTCCACAAAGGAGACCCACAGGAACGTGGCACGGAACCCCACAGGGAAAGGAAACAACTCCTGGTGGGGACTCGATCATTAGGGGAGTAGAAGTGGGGGAGGAAGGGGAAAAGGAGGTAAGGTGCCTGCCTGGCACCACGGCTTGGAGGGACAGGAAGCAAATCCTCAGGATCGTGGGAGCAGCTGCATGAGGGAGGGAGCTGGATGTTATTGTCCACCTAGGGACAAATGACCTGGCTAGGAATGGGATCAGAGCAGTGCAAGAGCAGTTTGTAGAGTTGGGGAGGGGCCTTAGACAAGTAGCGCATACGGTAACCTTCTTGGAGGTGCTGCCTGTCTATGGCAAGGGTGATGCTAGGGTACTCCACACCATGGGATTCAATGAATGGTTGAAAAACTGGTGTGGAGCTCAGGGTTTTGGCTTCATTGGGGACTGGGAAGCCACCTGGAGTGATGCAGGCCTATACTGGTGCGATGGTCTGCATCTGTCCAGGGTAGGAACCAGGATCCTAGGTGACAGGTTTAAATGCTTCATTGGCAAGCATTTAAATTAGCCAGGGGGGAGGCACTGAAAAGGAGCAAGGAAAATCCCAGCCTCCCCCCACAAAATATGGTAATTAGTGAGGTAAACACCAAGGTAGAGAAGTCATTAGGGAGCAGGACAGAGGTAAATGCAAAAAAAGGCAAAGGCAGTAAGGACAGGGATGGGGCTAAAAGGGGTAAGGCCATCAAAAACTAGAGGGTGATGAGTACCAATGCCCGTAGTTTGTGTAAAAAGCTCCCTGAACTAGTGACCTTGATGGAAGAGGGATGCCTGGATATTGTGGCAGTCACAGAAACATGGTATACAGAGAACCATGACTGGGATGTCAACATACCAGGATACACAATCTACAGGGGGGACAAGGAGGGTAAAAGAGGAGGAGGAGTGGCTCTCTATGTAAGGGAAGGGATCCAACCAACAGAACTAAAGAGTAAACAGGGAGCAGATGAGGCACTCTGGGTCACCCTGGAGACAGGAAATGGCACCACAATCCGCACAGAGATTGTATACAGACCCCCATCTCAGGGGGAAGGAATGGACAAGGAAATGATAGAAGGCATCCTTAGAATGGCAGAAAAAGGGGAGATATTGTTGATGAAGGACCTGAATATGCCAGATGTAAACTGGAGCACCTTTGCTGCAGGCACATCCAAGAGCAGGGTCATTCTTGATGCCCTACAGGGGGCATGCCTCAGAAAGCTAGTACTGGAACCCACTCGGGAGGGAGCAATCTTAGACCTGGCACTCTCAAACGAGAACGGAGAAAGTATCTCGGATTCAGAAGTGGGTAGCCATCTGGGAACAAGCGACTACCAAACAGTGTGGTTCACGATAAACACAGCCATAGAGTCAAGCCATACAAAAGCAAGAATATTGGACTTTAGGAGGGCTGACTTTGGGAAAATGAGAGAGTGCCTCAGAAAAGCACTAGCAAACAGGCAAGAAGGAGGGGTGGAGGAACAATGGGGAGTAGTCAAAACAGCCATCACAGAGGCAACAAGCCTTTGTGTGAAGCAAATCAACGAAACACAACAAAGGAAAAAAACGCTATAGTTCTCAAAAGAGGTGGCAGGGAAGGTTAAGGAGAAAAGGATAGCATTCAGGAAATAAGGAAACAGAAGGAGTAGGACAGAGAACTTTATCAGTTAAAGCAGAAAGAGGCAGGGAAGGCAGTCAGAACAGCAAAGGCCCAAACCGAGGAAAGGATAGCCAACTCTTAAGAAGGGGGATAAGACCTTTTATAGGTACATTAGGGAGTGAAGAAAGACCAAGGGAGAGATACTGAGGCTTAATAAAGGGGAAGGAATGTGGGCAGAGGGTGACAGTGAAAAAGCAGGGATACTAAACAAATATTTCTGCTCAGTATTCACAAAGGAAGAGGAGCGGGAGGTAACTAAACGAAACAAGAGAAACACTCTGGAGATGGGAGTTGCTACCAGTCCATTTACAGAAGAAAGGGTTCTGAAAGAACTAGTAAAATTGAAGGTGGACAAAGCAATGGGGCCTGATGGGATTCGCCGAAGAATTCTAAAAGAACTAAGGGTAGAACTAGTGACACCACTGACTACTCTAACAAATCATGGGAGGATGGGGTGGTACCTGAGGACTGGAGAAGGGCGGATGTGACTCCTCTTCACAAAAGTGGGAGCAGGGCAGAGGCAGGGAACTACAGACCAGTTAGTTTGACCTCAGTGGTAGAGAAAATGATGGAATCACTTCTGAAGGAAAGAACTGTTGAGTACCTAGAGGCCAGCGGGGCATAGGACCCAAGGCAGCATGGATTCACAGTGGGAAGGTCGTGTCAGATGAATCTAATAGATTTCTTTGACTGGGTGACCAAAGTTGTAGACCAAGGAGGGGCTGTGGACATAGCCTACCTAGATTTTAGCAAGGCATTTGATACAGTCCCACACAAAAGATTAATAAACAAGTTAGCCAGCCTTGGAATGGGTCCCAAGGTGGTAGCCTGGATAAAAAATTGTTTGGATAACAGGATGCAGAGGGTAGTAGTAAACGGAGTCCACAGTGAAGAAAGGATGGTTACTAGCGGGGTAACGCGGGGTTCAGTACTGGGACCAGTCCTTTTTAATGTCTTTATAAAAGTGACATTGCAGAGGAACTGGAAGGAAAAGAATGTCTCTTTGCAGACGACACAAAGATCTGCAACAGGGTTGATACACAAGATGGAGTGGAAAGGATGAAAAAGGACTTGGCAAGGTTGGAGGAATGGTCAAATGTATGGCAGCTTAGATTCAATGCAAAGAAGTGCAAAGTAATGATGCACCTGGGAAACAAAAACCCAGGGGAAGAGTACACAATGGAGGGTGAGACACTGACAACAATAAAATTGGAAAGGGACCTGGGGTAATTTTATCAGATGAGCTAAAGGTGGGCAAGCAATGTGAGAAGGCAGTAAGGAAGGATGGGGGGATACTGGGATGCATAGGGACAGGCATCAACAATAGAAAACAGGAAGTTGTTATGCCTCTGTACAGACAGTTGGTGAGACTCCATCTGGAGTACTGTGTGCAGTTCTGGAGACCCCATCTCCACAAAGACATAGACAAAGTGGAGGCTGTTCAGAGGAGGGCAAACAAAATGGTGCAGGGTCTGCTCCAGAAGACATACGAAGAGAGACTAAAGGAGCTTAATATGTATACCCTTGAGGAAAGAAGGGAGAGTGGGGATATGATAGAAACTTTCAAGTACCTCAAGGGAATCAACAAAGTCCAAGAGGGTAGTATCTTTCAGAAAAAGAGATGTGCAAGAACAAGGGGGCACAATTTGAAGACAGAGGGGGGACGGCTCAGAGGTAATGTGAGGAAGTATTTTTTCATGGAGAGGGTTGTGGATGCATGGAACCGCCTTCCCGAGGAGGTCGTGGAGTCAAGAACAGTGGGGGAATTCAAGAATGCATGAGACAGACAAAAGGCAGTCCTAGTGGGGGCTAGGAGGAAGTAGGCTGTTGGTTAACTAGGATCTGCAGCTTATCTGTTAGGTAGGAAAACAGGCAGACTAGGTGGGCCAAGCAGTCCTTATCTGCCGTCAAATTCTATGTTTCTAGGTCCTAGACCGGGTACTCGATGGGTTTCCCAGTGGGCTGGGTCTCATCGGGGAAGGGCAGGACCGGGGTCCTGAATAAGGAGTTGTCAGCCTCTTCGAGTGACAATGGGTTGACTGGGTCAAGAATTTATCTCAACTGGATCGGTGTCCAGTGTCTGGGCTGGCTGGCCTGACAGGGGAACAGTGAAACCAGCGGCTGAGGCCACAACCTCGACTGAAGTCGAGACAGGTGATTCCTGGGACTGCGATCTCTCACGATCCCAAGAATGTCATCGGTGAGACGAAGATTCTCTCGGTTCCTTGTCCTTTTTACAGGGCCGAGAGACATGCATGCCCGAAGGCCCCTCACCCTTGGTGGGAAGGGACTGGCACATCTCCCAAAAGGAACCAGAGAGAGTGGAGCCCAAGTTAAGTGGAATAAAAAAGGACTTTGAGGACCTATCCGCGGCCCGAGCTGCCTCTTCCTCAAAAGCCTTCATTTATTCGAGCTGCTAGGCGGACCCCGTAGCCGTGGAGACCACCCATAGGGCTTCTTTAGATTTGACTGGCAGATTCAGTTTCTCTGGTCTGCCCAATTTTAGCCATGCGAGATGATCGTCCAAGACATTCGGGTGAAAAGCTTAGACATCTCAAGAAGCCTGGGTGTGCCAAAAATTTATTAATTTAAGAAATATACACACGTGGCATGCGGGTCTGTGCAAGACATCTTTTGCCCGCATGAGCAGCGGCGGAATCCGGGAGAAGATTTATCTTCCATGACGGTTGAGATCGTGAAGCGACTGTTATTAACGAGTTTAATTTTAAGCAAGTCCGAGGATTTTGAAGCCAGGGCCTACTGAACACCAAAGCGGTAAGGAGGGAACCTGTATCTTCCAGTAGAAAGGAAGATCTGGCATCATGGGGCGGAGCCGAGGGTTATACCACCCAGATGGTTGGGAGGAGCCAGCTTCAAGACCTTCCGGCAAGATTCTTAAAGGGAAAGGACATGCCAAACAGTGTGGATAGAACAACATATCCACGATCCTAGAAATGAAAATTACGCTTGATCTTCTCTTTTATCTTCATCATTCATTACTGCTGGTAAGCTGCAGGAGGCGCGCACCTGTATGGGAGTTTTTTTTTTTTTTGAGGGAGGAGTTGGCGCTGATGGTGCCGCCCACGATGCCAGTGCATTGCATGGCGCATGAGGATTGGCCGTTAGGCGCTGCAGACTCCTCCTCCTCCATCCCAGTTCTGTTTTGCCGGAGAGGATGAAACAAAGAGGGGCAGAGAAAACCAAGGTAAGGCAACAGAGTCGGGGGATAGGAAAAGGAAAGAATATAAACTGAAAAAGGAATAAGCTGACCAGAGGACAGAGGGATTGGACTTCTTATCCTAAGTGGCTATAGGGCCCCAATCCTTGGGCGGTCGCACGGAGAGAGAGAGGAGAGAAACAATATATGTAAAGGAGGAAGGGGGGGAAGGAAGGCTCGCTGCCATGTTAATAGGAAGACCACTAGGTATCACAGCCCCACAACCTGAAGGGTATGAAGACACAGGAGCAAGGATCCCGCCAGCTTCAGGGACCACTAGACAGAGGCCCAGAACGAAGGAATTTGAAATGGTCTTGGAAAATACAAACCATTGTGGAGACTTCCCTCTCTGCCCATCCCCAATCCACATACGGGATGAAAGTCCTGGAGCATGGCTCTCCACAGGTTATCCCCTGGAGGCTAGTCGAGGGGAAAACACCTCTTAAACAGGAGAGGACTCTGTCCAGAATGACTTCTAAAGTAGAGGGGAGTCAAGAGAGGAGAAAATGGGGAGGAAAAACCCCACAGGTTCTCCCACGAAAAGTACTGACGCAGTCCTCACTTCAGAAGAAGAGAACCACGGGACATCCGTGCCAGGTGCCAAGAAAGAGAAAAAGGGGAGGAAAATTCCTACAGGCTCTCCCATGAAATGCACTGACGCAGTCCCAACTGCAAGAAGATGGAAAAATAAGAGGAACATCCAAGCCAATAAGGAGGACACCACAGTGCACCCCAGTGAGGATCCCAGGGAGTTCCCTCCATGGCCAGGGCGAAGACCCTACTTGCCATTCCCCTAGGTTGGGCATTCTGTGACTTTACAGAAGGAAACAGATGGCCTTGAGGTACCAGGGGGAGACTGCCCCCAACTGGCCTCGAAGAGGGGGAGAGCGAGTAGGGTGGAGGCAGCGTCCAAGAGCTGAGGCCCAAGAGGGGAAGGTGAGCAGGAATCAGTAATGAATGGTGAAGATACAAGAGAAGACCAAGAATTACAGTAGCTACGTAATTTTCATATCTTCACCATTCATTACTGCTGGATGAGTACCAAGCCCCCTGGAGGGGACCTGGCACTGCCCTGAGGGAACAGATTCCCTCAGCCTCCTGCGGGTGAGACAGAGGAGGGGGAGACCCCATAGCAATACTAGACCATGTACGACCTAAGGCTGGTCAGGCTGAGGAGATGTTCCCTGTGGCCGGGGGAATGGAAGACGCCCCTGTAAGTTCCTCCTCGCCCTGCTGGAGAAAAGACGGGTCCCCCAGAAAGCACAGGAAATCACCCTACGCCAGGCAACGGGTGACAACCTGGATAGACGAAGCCATGCCGTCCACCTGATGCAGATCGCTGTCCCTGCCAGTCTGGAGGCCACCTCATTGGCATCATAAGATGCCCTTGTTTAGTGCCTTGCAAGCTTCAGACCCTGTGCAGAGAGGGTAATGGCTTACTTAGATTCCTCCGAATCAGGCAGAGATGCTAACACCTGTGCGAACATCGACCACAGGTGCCTATTGTAGGCAGCGTGGTGAGCCTGATATGAGGTGATACAAAGCAGCACACAAGTTGAAGAGAAAACTCTTCTCCCCCATCAGTCGAAGTCAGCGGAATCCGATCCAATGGTCAGTCGTGCGCTGGGTGTTGAAACCCAGAAGGTGTATCTAAGGCCATCAGCCTCGAAGGTGAGTGAGGTAGAGAACCAAGAGACTCCTAGGGAGCACAATACCTCCTCCTGCAGTCTGCTGGGACTGGGGATGAGGCAGCAGGAGACTGCCAGGTGTGGACTGATGCTTCCTTGAAGGGAACAGGCCAGGATGGTACCACCAGGAGGTGCGCACTAAACTCACTCAGGAAGGAGCAAGTCTCCTGCTCAGTATTGCGTCTTACCACATGGGATACATGGAGTTCCTGTATCAACCTCGAGATGAACTGCTGATATTCAGTGAAATCAGCATCAGATGAAAGGTGGACTGAACGGCTCTCTTCCTTGGAAGAGGAAGCCAAGGAACTCGGGTGCTCGGAGTCTTCCTTCATTGGGGACACCTGCTCGTCCATGGTTCTATCATACCTATGGAAGGCCACCACAGTGGCTCTGAATGTCTCCCAGGTTAAAGGTGCCGTAGGACCCACATGGCCTGGGAGAGGAGGAGGAGGTGACTGCAGAGGGATTGGGGAAGAGTACCTATCTGAAAGTGCCTGGCCTCTGCCAGGGCTCTGAGACCTCACTGAAGATCCTCTAGCTCGAGGGGCTCCGGGGGTTGACCCAGTCAGCATATGCTGTAGATGTGGTGACATATCCTGGTTGAGCCCTGAGTGGGAATTTCCTCTGTGGTGCAACCGGGGTTGCATGGATCCAGAAGGACAACCATCAGTGCCGCCCACTAAGGGCACCTCCAAGGACTCCGAGGAGGAAAAGCAGGGCTCTGCACTGCGACTCCTCCCCACTCCCCGCAGGGAAGTGGATGAGGGCCCCTGTGGTTCATCCCGGCCCCTCAATCCCTTGGACTCCGAGGTCGCCCTCTTCCTCGATCCCAGTGCTGGGGGGATCACTAATTACACAGGTCCCCCTAGGGAGGCTACAGAAGGAGAAGTCTCCATCTCAACCAAAGTGGCCAAAGCAGCACCAGACATGGCCGCTGGCTGCCCCAGCCCCGGAAGTCAAGACCGCCACACCATGTCCCTCAGAGTTGCTATCTATCGTGGCCCCCCCTACTCCGACGCTGGGGCCTGCAGATCGCAGACTCCACGGAGCACAGGAAGCGAACACTGGGTCACCTGGTGCAGCATCTAGGGTGGATCCCCGACTCCGGGGAGTCAGGACACTAATCCGGATCGGCCAGCGAGACATCCTCCTCCGAAGAACAGGAGACCACGCATACCTGTCAGACTAGCGACCCTGGGAGCCCCAGAACTGATGGTGTCGCAGGACAACTGAGACTCATGCAGCAGGTGCGACCTCGATGGCGGGAGAAACAGAACTGGAGTGGAAGAGAAGTCTGTGGCACCTAATGGCCAACCCTCATGTGCCACACAATGTGTTGGCCTCGTGGGTGGCGCTGTTGGCACCGACTCCTCCCTCCAAAAATACAAACAAACAAAAAAAAAAAAAAAACTCCTGTACAGGTGCGTGCCTGTGGCAGCTTACCAGCAGTAATAAATGGTGAAGGCTGACAAGGGAAGATCAGCCTCACTTTGGCGTTTTCCCAGGACGCAAACAGCAGCACCAAGGATGTGCCCCAATGGGAGAAATGAAAATTATGTACTCATCTTATTTCTTGATCTTCTAGGAATATCTTCATTGATTCTCACTAATGAGTCTTGAGTCAGAGGTTCTAGGACCCTGTTCGAACCAGAATTATTTAGGAGAGCTGGCACCAAGTTGTGCGCATGCACAGCACCATGAGAATGACTTGCGGTGTCAGGCTTACCTCGGCACCAGCCCTCAACCCTCCAAGTACCTTTTTAACCAAGGAGGTGCAGCATAACCTAACTAGTACTTGCACTAAACCTAAGGGCATAAGATAGATCTGATAGCTTGTGAAGAAGGGTCAACAAGTCTGTTAACACAGTATCTTCACAGTCCAAACCAAGGCCAAGGGGTGAAGACCGATCAAGAGACTGGAGTGAGCCTGGGTGGCAAGTTGCCTGGCATGGACATTTAGGACATAGTGCTTAACAATAAGTACACACTGTGCTCCAAGTCACAGCTCTGCAATGTAACACTGATAAGCACAAAGTGAAGCTCCGTCAGGGATGTGACAACTGCATTAGTGGAGTGGGCATGTACTTGATCTTTCAGTATGACCTGTTCCATGACATAGCAGTGGGATAGACAGCTCACAGTCCAGGCAGGGTGAACAAATGGGATACCTTCCTTCAGGTGTTCTGGGATCAGCCACCACTGGATAGCATCCCACATCGGTTGGGTCACTGTGGCCAGCTAATCCAAGTGGCCTGGGGGTTGGGACGACTAACGGCCAAGCCCCACTGGAGGTGGCATATCTGCCAGTGGGCCCAATGGATCACGCTGGAGCAGGATCCCATGTACCCCAGCATCCTTAGGAAATCCCAGAGAGAGCACGAGAGCCCAACTTGAAATGACTGGGCAAAGGAGGTAAGATCCAGTGCCCGGTCTGCAGGGAGGTGGGCCTGGCCCACAGGCAGTCTAGTTCTGCCCCAATAAAATGGATCACCTGCTTTGGTACCAGTTTGGACTTGTCCGGGTTGATCAACAGACCCAAGTCTCTGCAAGTCTGGACAGCCAGATCTCTGGACCTCTCCATGGCCTCTCTGGATGGACTGGTTACCAGTCAGTCATCCAGGTAGGTGTACACTCTGACCCTGAGGTACCGCACGTGGGCTGCCACCACCGCTATACATTTGGAGAAGACCCTGGGCACTGAGGAGAGACTGAAGGGCATGACCTGGAACTAGTACAGGACCCCTTCTGCTTGGAACCAAAAGTAGCAATGGTGGGAACACAGATGGGAATTTGGAAAAATGCATCCTGGAGGTCTAGGAAGCATAACCACATGTTCTGCTCCAGTGAAGAAATAATCTGATTCAGAGTGACCATCCAGAACTTGCATTTCAGCATGAACTGGTTCAGATCGTACAGATTCAGTATGGGGTGCCACCCCCGCCCCCCCCCGTTGATTTCAGGATCCGGTCAGGAAGTACCTGGATATGTAACCCTGATTGGACAGGGCATCCGGGACATAGGCTATTGCCCCTCCTGCAAGGAGCTCATCAATGTCCATCCAAAGGGTGGACAACGTGTACTGTGACACCCTGGACTCTTGAGGCACAAGGAGGCAATAAGATGAGAAAGCCTCCAAGTCAATGGCAATCCTCTGCCCACTACATCCAACACCCACTTGTCTGCTGTGATAGCAGACCAATGTGGCAACAAGTAATGAAGCCAGCCTCTGACTGGGAGTGCAGGCAGGGGCAGGATGGGATAGGGACGACTCCCCCTGACCTGTCACTGGGCAGATTTTGCAGAGGCATCGGCAGCTGCCGCTGGAGGGGGCCCCACGCCCCCCCATTTTTGGACCCCGGTCCCTGGCCTCAGGCTTGGGGCGCCTGGCCTGGAATTGCCCCTACTGGAGCTGCTGCAGAGGAGGCTTTGACTGAAAAGACTGGTAATGCAAAAACAGGTTACTCACCTGTAACAGTACTTCTAGGAGTGGTATATGTTGTTCATCCGCACTCTTTGGCATGTCCCCTTCCACTTTAAATCTTGCTGGAAGTCTTCAAGCTGGCTCCTCCCACCCATCTGGGTGGTATAACCCTCGGCTCCGCTCCATGATGCCAGATCTTAGCCCGCTGGAAGCCAGATGTTGTGCGTCCACAGCCGGGGAGGTTGGGTGGGTCTGTGTGGATGAACACTATATACCACTCATAGAACTACTGTTACAGGTGAGTAACCTGTTTTTCTAGGATCGTGGATACACTGCTCATCCACACTCTTTGGCAGACTCCTAGCAGTTCTCTGGGAGGAGGGAGGCAAGGAGCACACCCCCTATTTAGGGAACAGAGATTGGAGAACTGAGGCTTGAATACCTTCCCCTGACTGAGAGATATCAGGTCCGGGCGTGCTGGAAGCCGCTCCGGGGGCCTGAAACTGAGGCTGAGGAGATCCGGATACCAGAACTGGTGCGGCCAGTCTGGGGCTACCAGGATCACCTTCGCCTTGTCCCTCCTCACCTTGAGAAGCATCTTGTGGATCAATGGAAATGGAGGGAAGGCGTAGAGGAGGCCTGTGGTCCATAGCCTCGAGAAGGCATCCCCTTGTAGTGAGCCCTGCTGAGGGGGGTGAGCATGGAACAGCCTCAGCTTGGTGTTGTCCCTGGAGGCAAACAAGTCCACCATCGGTTTGCCTCCATAGGAGAACTGGCTATAAGCTACCTCAGTATGAAGAGACCACTCGTGGGATGTCTCGCCTAAGTGGCCGAGAGCATCCGCCAGATTGTTTGAGGCTTCTGACACATGGATGGCTAGGAGATCAGCCTCCAGATGGCTCACGAGAGTCCAGATGCGGAGCGCCTCCCTGCACAGCAGATGGGAGTGCATGCCGTCCTGTTTGTTGAGGTAGTATATCGTCATGGTATTGTCCGTCTGGACTTGAACCACTTGACCCTGGAGCTGAGGAGCGAAAGCTGACAGTGCCAGTCTGACTGCTCTGAGCTCCAACAGGCTGATGTGGCATCGGGACTCCTCGGGGGTCCAGAGCCTGTGGGCTCCCCAGCCCATGAGAGAGGCATTGGTAGTAAGGACGACCATCAGCTTGGGGCGGACAAACGGGATCTCTTCCTGCAACCGGTCAGGGGCGGTCCACCAGTGGAGAGTGTGCCTCATCTTCTGGGATACAGTGATCAGTTGGTTGAAATAAACATGGTGCTGAGTCCACTGGGTGGCCAGCTCCCATTGGAGGGGGGTGCATGTGTAACCGGGCCCAATGGACCACTGAGGTGCATGCCACCATGTAACCCAGAAGGCGCAGAAAATCCCGGGCAGGGTGCAATTGCCCAACCAGAAGTGACTGGGCAAAGGAGGAGAGAACCTCCACCCTGTCCGCTGGGAGACAAGCTCTGGCTTGACAAGAGTTGAGCTCTGCCCCAATGAAGCCCATCACCTGAGAAGGCACAAGTTCCGACTTGGCCTCTTTGATCAGGAGGCCAAGTTGGGAGCAGGTCTGGAGGGCCAGATCCCTGGACCTCTCCACCTCCTGTTGAGTGGAACCTGCTAGGAGCCAATCATCGAGGTAAGGATAAATCCTGCCCCCGACACCTGAGATGGGCCGCCACCACTGCAATGCATTTGGTGAAGATCCGTGGGGCCGATGACAGGGACGAATGGCATGGCTCGGAACTCGACAGGGTTCTTCAACCCTGAAGTGGAGGAACCGCTGATGGGACGGATGGATTGGGATGTGAAAGAATGCGTCCTGCAGATTTAGTGAATAGAACCACATGTTTCGCTCCAAGGATGGTATGATCTGGGACAGAGTAACCATCTGAAAGTGCGTGACCCGAGATATTGATTCAGGTTGTGCAGATCTAGAACGGGGCGCCAGACCCCCATCCGCTTGGGCACCAGGAAGTACCTGGAGACAAAGCCTGGGTCTGCTGGAGGATCTGCCACTGGAGCTACAGCCTCCTTGAGGAGGAGCTAAGCAATGTCGTCTCGGGAGAGCCGACTGAGTCTGAGTGGATACTCTTTCCTCCCGAGAGGTGCAGGCTCGACTTGGAGGGTACTGTTCGATTTCCAGAGGCAGTCCCTGAACGACCACTTCAAAAACCCACCTGTCCAAAGTGACAGCAGACCAGGCAGAAAGAAAGTGGCGAAGCCGGCCTCCCGTGGCGTGACGGGAGAGAGGTTCGCAGCCCCTGCCCCATCACTGAGCAGGCTTGGAGGAGGAGGAGGATCCAGGACTGGAACCATGGCCTCCTTTATGGGCTTGGGAGGGGCCCAGGCTTGGGCCGGGGGGCACCAAGCTTGAGCCTGCTGCTGTTGCTGATGCTGCTGCTGTCCTCCCTGAAAAGAGGACTGCTGAGCCGCAGGGGAAGAATGCCGAAAAGGCTTCTTTTTCTTCTGCTGGTTCTTGCAAGAAGAACCTTGGCAGAAGTAGCGTCCAAGGTGGCACTGGACTGCTCAATGTGCTAAAGGTGACCAGCCACTCCTGGGCCGAACAGGTTGGTCCCTAGGAAAGGCCCGTCAGCTAGTTTGTGTTGAGTATCCCCTGGGAAAGAGGAGAGCCTCAGCCAAGCCCTGAGACAGGCAGCAACTGCGGCTGCCATTGAACGGGCACAAGAATCCCCAATGTCCAGGGCTGTCTGAAGCTGCTGTTTGGCAATAGCTCAGCCCTAATCCCGGACCTGCTTGACCGTGGTCTGCACGGGGAGATGTGGGAGGACTTCATCTAAAGACCCTAGGAGGGTGTGGGAGAGGTGTGCCATGATGACGGCCGAGCTTGCCTAATGAAAGCCCAAGGAAGAAGCCGCATAGACCTTCCTGGCGGAATGGTCCAAAAGCTTGGACTCTTTCTCAGGAGGTCGGTCAGTATTGGCAGAACTTCCAGTATGCCTGAACACAGAGGCGGTCACCAGGCTCTCAGCCGAAGGGTGCTCTGTGAATCCCGCAAGGGACCCCATGGGCACTGCATACTTGCAGGCCAAGTACACAGAAGGAGCTGGACAAGAGGTAGGGCGCTGCCAGAGTTCTAACTCGGGGCCAACAATGGGTAATGGCCAACAACCTCTGGGGATCCCCTCTCTTGAGGATGTCCGTGAGAAGGTACTCCACCTTTTTCTGGATTGGCTCCAGGGGCATCCCCGTGGACTCAGAGAGGAGGCAAAGAATGCCCTGAAACGACGAGGGACCTTCCTCAGTCTCTAACCTACTGGCAGATTCGTCATCCCTGAGATGAGAATGCAGGCTGGTCACATCCGAATCCGAGGAATCTGGATATAACGGTCGACTGCCCAGGTCACCTTCGACACGCCGAGGGCGGTCCGGGGTGACAGTAACTGACAGACACCGGGGGAGCCTGGTGCCCGGCCTATCTTCTTTGGTAGGAGCCCCTCCCACAGGCTGCTTGGGTGGTGGTTCCACCACGATCAGTGGAAAGACTGGTTTAGGCTGAACCGGAGGTTTCGCTGGCTCCGAGGGCTGGGCAACCAACTTGATCGGTTCCAAAGGAGTCGGCTTTGGCCTAGGAGGCGAAAGCCAAGTAATGGCTGGGGTGTAAGCCGGGGTCATCTTGTGCCTGGTCAAAATCAGCTGCTGCCACATAAGGTCCTCGTAGCGCCAGAGTTTCTGCCGACCTCTCCTCATCCGGGAGAAGACGAGGACGACCGATGGCGTCGCCTCTTTTTAGAGCATTTATGGCTCTTCCTCGGCCTTTCGGTTGAGGGGGTCCGAGACCTTGCTCGAGATCGGACAAGCCAATTCGGTCGCTCGGGAGACACCGGCAGGACCGGTGATTTCCCTGGGTCGGTGACCACTTCCTCGATGGGAGTCCCAGCAGGCTGGGTCTCCTCGACGGGGAAAGTCAGAATTGGAGTTCAATCGAGAGAATCGTCAACCGGAGTCGGCGATAAAGGATCGATCGGATCGATGATGATTTCTGCATCGTCAATCGACTGTTCGGTCGACTTGACCAGGCGGCAAAGCTGAGAAGCCAGCAGCCAAAGAAGCAATCTCGACCGAAGTTGAGACTGCATGTTCCTGGGACCGAGATCTCTCCCATTCCTAATAGCATCTCTGTCGGGATGAAGACAATCCTGGATCCTTCTCCCGCTTATGGGATCGAGAGGAGTGCGTGCCCATAGGACCCTCTCCCTTGGTCGGGAGAGACTGGCACAACTCTCGTAAGGAACCCGAAAGATGGAGCCCAGGTTGAGCGGAACGAAGACGTTCCAAGTAGTTTCTGCAGCCTGCACTGCTTCCTCTTCGAATGCTTGCATGCGTTCCAATTACTCGGTGGATCCCGCAGCCGCAGAAACTGCCCACCGAGTCTCCTTGGATTTCACCGGAGGATTCTGTTTCTCCGGCCTCCCCAACTTCAGTCGTGCGAGACGGTCGTCGAGGATGTTAGGATGGAAAGCGAGACAGACTGCATTTCGAGGTGTCATGGTCGACACAGAAAGTAAACGCACGCGGTGTGGGGATCGGTGCACGACATCTTCTGGCCACAAGGGCACCAACGAAATCTGGGGGAAGACTTGTCTTCCACAATCAAAGGTTATAGAGTCAGATAGCTAATGTAAACTAGACAGATGTTCGGGAATAACCAAAGGTTTTTGTGCCAGGGCCTACAAAATGCATGAGCATGAGGGAGGCAACTTGAATCTTCCAGCGGAAAGGAAGATCTAGCGTCATGGGGCGGAGCCGAGGGTTATACCACCCAGGTGGGTGGGAGGAGCAGCTTGAAGACTTCCGGCAAGATTTAAAGTGGAAGGGGACATGCCAAAGAGTGTGGATGAACAACAAATTCATGATCCGAGAAAGACTATTTCTTAAGTTTCTTTTTCTGGTCCTTCTGGGACAATGTCACAGAGTCCATGGTGGCACTGGGCTTCTCAATGCAGGTGAGATGTCCTTCTACCCCAGGGCCAAATAGGTCAGTTGCCAAGAAACAGACATTGGCTAGCTTGTGCTGGGTGTCTGCCATGAACATGGACAAATACAGCCAGGCCCTGTGACATTTGGAGATGGACAATGCCATGGCATGGGAATAGAAGTCTCCCATGTCCAAGGCCATCTGGAGCTGGTGTTAAGCCACTATTTTTGATAAGCTGCACCTCCAGCTGTTGTCCAACAGGGAGGCGAGGGTGCACTACATCAAAATCTCCCATCAGTGGTAACCTAAGTTGGCCATTATCATGGCATAGCTAGCCTGAAAGAGACCCAGAGATGCCACAGTGTACACCTTTTTAGTGGTGTGGTCAACCTTGCAGGACTCCTTGTCTGGAGGCTTGTTCATGTCCTCCTGGTGTCCAGATTTGTGGAACACTGAACCAATGACCGACCCTCCGCATCCCACAGGACATCATGGATGTATGATCTGAGTCGTCCCAGGATTCCTCAAACTAACCTTGGCCGTTTCTCACCACGGACCTCCTGGGTATCCTGTCCCGGGTCAATCTTCACCGACAACTGACCTGGCAAGCTGATGTTCGAGTGGCTGGCCTCCTTAGTCAGAGCACCCACCTTCAGTTTTGGTGGTGGTGGCGCCATCTGAAGAGGTGGAGATGCAGCTACAAAGTGCACCTGCGTGGTGTGGACCAGCAGGGATACCACTTGATAGTGGCTAGGAGTGTAAAAGTCCAGAAGGTAGTGTCCTATCCTGCCCCACAGTGGCCCACTATTGCCACAAGATCTCCTTGTAGCACTCTTGCATCTTACAGCAGCAGCTCTCCTCACCCGAGTATGAGGAGATTAAAGAACATCGATGGCAAAGCCTCCTGGTCAAGCAGGACTGAGAGCATGATCACCTCTACTGTAATCTTGACTGTGACCTCGACCATTTGCCAGCTGCTCGACAGTGGCAAGGGCCTTCTGGAAGGTTGCTCTAAGCCATGTGACTGCCCACGTTCGGCAACACGGGCATGGAAGACCCGACCTCCGGTGAAGGCTGCTCATGTCCAGGATCAGATAAGAACACCGATTGGACAACATCCTCTTGGGTGGTGACTGGGAGGGCCAGGGTCTGTGAGGTCAATTTCTCAACCTCATCTGACAACTAGTCAACAGGCTCAAGAAATATCTCAGTGGCCAGCTTGACCAAAGTCGTAGCTGACTGGCTCAATGGAATGAAAAGCCCTTGACCTGCCCTTCAGCCGAGGGGTGCTCAACAGTCGTTGAATGGTCAGGGCGAGTTGAGGGACCTGGAGGACATCAATCACTCCCGCTCCCACCCCCAGCACCAGTGGCATTTGCTCTTAGCACCATTTGGGGGGGAGGGTACAGCTCTCCCCAAGGTCTGGAGGGCCAGACACATCTCCTTGAACTCTCCTGTCAGTGAGTCTCTGCTGCTGGCCCCAGGAAACAGTGCTGAGACCGAGCAGGTGCCTGCCATGGCAGCTGCCACCTCAAGAGCCACAAGTTGTTCATCTGACCTGGCTGCAGCCAAGGCTTTCTTGTGGCCCTTAAGGCAGTCGTTTAGATCCCATGCTGAAGGCAGACACAGTGAGAGCTGGAGCTTCCTATCCTCGAGAGATTCAGGAACCATGCTTAAGCATAGCCCACACGTGGCCATACTACGTTTCCCATTCTGGCAGTACAAGCACATGTCATGTAGGTCAGTGACCGACATCTTCTGCTGACATCGCACACAAAATTTAAATCATGGCTTCCGTTGCTCCACTGTTGATCAAAGGTAGTTGAAGGAACCTGGAGAATCAGCTGAATTAACTTAAAAGCTTTGAAGAAAGTTCTCCAGTGGCACACTAGAAAGCCTAGGCGGAAGCCGCAAAGGGGTCACCTGTTCTTCCAGTGAAAAGAAAGATCTGATATCATGGTGCAGGGTCAGGGGATATATCGCCCAGGTGGTGGGAGAAGCTTAGCTGAAAGATGTCTGTCCAATCAGACTGTTTTGGTGGAACTGCCAGAGTGTGTACAGTGAACCATATCCATGTCCCTAGAACTACACATTTTCCAGTAAACTACCCATCAAAGAAACGTTGTCATTAGCTGGCCCGTCAGCACCGCCCTAGCACTACTGCTAGTGATGCCAGCAACCCAGGTTCTGGAATCAGCCTGGGTCACATCGGGGGCTGCCTGGGGCGAGGAGGTTTGAGCGCCCCATAGGACACTCTCCTCCTCTGAGGGGAGGAGGGCTTTCACACCACCCCATTACCATCACCTGTGGATGTCCGGGTGGTGGCACAGGACTCGCACTGTGGGGAGAAGAGGATGCCGTTAGGTACTTGGCTGAGACCAGGGGTGTGCAAATCCTATTGCCCCCTGTCCAGAGAAAGTAAATTTCCTTGAAGGGCAAGTATAAAAAGAGCTAATTTCATTGTAATGAATAAGGGCAAGTGAAAATTCAGCTACAGTCATGGGCTGGGTAAGTTCTAAAAGTTTTGATTTGAACACCACTGACTGAGATGTGCACCAGCATGTCTACAGCCTGGACTCTCGTCCTTCATGCTGGTGTCCTCCGGGTGGGGTTTCAGGGACCACAAGCAATAGGCAAAAAATACAAAAAAAATCCAGCCCCCACTGCCAAGTAGCATGATCCCCAACAAGCTGGGGGAGGGATGGAGCACGGATGGTCGGTACTACCACCACCACCGGGCCCCACCAGCAGTGGGAGATGAAATGTGATATAACAAAAGAAAAAAAAAAGGCATCCTTAAGTCAAATGCCAACAAACCTGAAAATGTTCAGTTTTAACTCACAACAGTATTTGTGCTATTTGTGAGGAAAAATAAATCTTGATTTACATGTTTAGGTTTTCAACTTTCTAGAACTTTCAAATCACTGAACTGACTAGTACGAAACGTAAAAGATCCATCGATTCAGGCACTGACTCTGCGCACACCAAATTTCAGGCTATTCTGTTAAGAGATGGCCCCATTATTTAGGTGCAAAAATTGGGTTTAACACTAAACTGCCCACTCAGCCTTAATATAGGGGCATTACTGTGCCCCTATACATAAAATGTACTTCAGAATTAACAAATTCCATTGCTCTAAACACATCACCTAACTGTTGACTAATTCTAGCTACTTACTTGGGTTACTGGACTACATTCTAAAGCTAGTAATTACCTCGTAACAAAACAGAAAATCACTACACTGCAGCTTCTCTATCTCTGATTTGCTGAGCTGTATACAACCTATGCAAAAAGTAGCCCCACTGAATCTTAAGAGCTTTCATAAAATGGTTACTAAGAATCTTGCATCCTGATTGACTGAAACATTTCCTACCTACTGAACTGAGACAGCACAACCAATGGGTATGAAAAGGTCCCAGTACCAATGTTGCTCAATTACTACAAATATCAGTGTGCAACTATTTGATGCTGCAATCCCAAATCCAGGTTTCACTTTCATGCACACTACTACCTTGCTGGTCCACTCAGTCACTGAACTGAAACACCTCAAGCCAATTATTTACAATTCAAATCCACAAAGTAAAACATCACCAAGGTTTAATTTAAAATACAAAAGTGGAACAAAACCTGGGGTGTGTGGGTGACTTCAACAGACAGTTCACACAAAAAGCACACACCATCATACACAGTGCAATTCAGGCTAGCACTCTGTAGTGATGGCCCATCTGCGGAGGGACTATTTCATACTATTTTATTTTTAAATTTGCTTACTCAATACAAAACTCATTTTATAAGCACAACAAGACACTTGAGAATGAAGACACTCAGCCTGCGGCCTCATGCCTTACTATATGCCTGATTGTGTGGTTGTGGCAGCACAACCAACACGCATCATTATGTCTTGTTGCTTAAAAGCAGTCCATGGCTTTCTACCATCTTTAAACCTTCCACGATCTGGTTTGAGAGGTTCAAGATGGAATATTCTAATCCTTCCAAGAATCATGCTGTCAAATGAAGGGATCTGAGGTCTAGGTGAGACAGTCTGCCAGAGACAGAGTTAGCAGGTCTTGTGTCAGTGGCAAATCAACTGGTGTTCTCAGCGACACTGTCAGCATCAGTGAGCACCAAGACTGCCTTGCCCAATCTGGTGCTCTCAGAATCATTGTGGTAATCTTTCTTCTCATTTTCAACACTTTGTTTATTAAAGGAGACTGAAGAAATGCATATAGGAATCTGTTTTTCCAGAGACAAGCTAGTGCATCTCCTGGAACTGTCCCCACTGAGGGAGGCCTACACCAGAATGGGAGAACCCTAGAGATCTGAAATACGGCACACATAATGTGGTAAAGGACTTCCAACTCTGCCAAATTTGAAGTTTGGAAGAGTAGTTTTAAAACACCTTTCTTGCTCTCTTTTAACACTACCCCAAAAGCAGAAGGACCCTTACCTGCGGAGTAGGAAATGATCCTAAAAGCAGCCTTTTTATATTCCTCCATTTCGGCAGGCAAGGGATTGTATTTTGGCTCCGTGGAGTTGAGCTGCCAATCCCTTCCTACTTCCTGATAGTACAATCTGCCCACTTTTCTGATGTAATTATATGGAGAGCACGGCTGCATGCTCCAATGAGATGAATGGGGCTGATTTTTAAAATCTGGTTTTCATGTTGTAGATGGGCACTGTACACAAATCTTGGGCACTGCTCAACTAATAAGGACCTTGTTAGTTAAGCAGTGCCCATGATTTGTTCGCGATGCCCACATGAAAACTGTATTTTGAAAATCAGCCCCATTCATGTTTATGGCGTGCCGCCGCGCTCTCCATATAATTACATCAGAAAAGTAGGCGGATCGCATTATCAGGAAGTGGGAAGAGATCAGCAGCTCGGCTCCACTAAGCCAAAATACGATCTTTTCCCTTCCAAAATGGGGGAATATAAAAAGGCTGCTTTTAGGACCATTTCACTTGCAGGCAGGTAAGGGTCCTTAAGATCATTTTGTGTGAGCACCATGAAAGGTGCTCTTTAAAATTAGATGGAAAATGGGACATTAAATTTTGGTGAAATTTCACAAAAACTCACTCTGATATTTTGCAGCCACATAATCATAATTTCAACTACATTCCGACGATGGAATTGAAATTTTGTACAGCACTGATCACCATGCCAGCTTAATGACTGCGTGTTCTTGTTCTTTTCTTGCTAAAATATGAGGATTTTCCTCAAGCAGCTACATTTTAAGTTTTCAGATCACATTCGCATTTCACTCCATGATTTTGTTAGGCTAATAATGTACTTATACTCTCTAGATACAAGGCAGTATAATTTTTTATACAGAACTTACTGCAAAGACTCCGCGTACGACCCAGCCATGATACTGACGTAGTGTTCTACCATATGCATTATCTGGGTACAAAAAAAACAAAACAAAACATGGCATGAGCTTTAAAGTTTCAAAAAGTAACTACTGTACGTCATTTTTTTTTTCAGTTACTCCAAGTCTGAAGAATATCAGAATATAAAAGCTACAAGCAATCTAAGTTTTTAGTTATTTTCATATATATATGAAAATAGAACAGTTTCTTACTTACCGTAACAGTAGATCTTTGAGAGAATCTCTTTCATCTGGCCACACCTGCAGTCAGGCCACACCTATGGAACTTATATCCACCAGGCACTAGGACCACATGGAATCTTTTGCAAGCATTCCACTAGGGGCCACCCACGACAACGTCCTACATCGGCTCTCATATAAATGTGGGCAGCCCCATCCCTCCTCAGTTTCCTGCTGGAGATCATGCTCGGAGGACCTCCTTTTAGGGAACCAGGACACAACCCATGGCTCTGCCGACCAGGCGAGGCAGAAAGCACCAGGTATACTTTCCTGGAGAAGGAGACAGTATTTCAGAGCTCTAGATCCTTAGGGTAACAGAGGGTGGCATAGCATGGCCTGATGATAGAGATTTTCTCGAAGATCTACTGTTACGGTGAGCACACAACTGTTCTATCTTCTTCGAGGTCTCTCTTTCATCAGTCCACACTTACGGACTGAGTAACAAGCAGTACTGACAGTAAACAGTCTGGGTGGCTGAAGCCTACAGGCCTAAGAAAGAAGGCACTGAAGCACAACTAGGCCAAAGTCAGCCCTTTTTCAGGAGGCAATGTCCAGACTGTAATGTTTAGTGAAAGTGTGGTCAGTACTCCGGGTGGCAGCTGCACAAATCTCTGTAGCAGGCACATTTTGAAACAAGCCACAGAAGTGGCCATTCCTCTAGTGGAATGACCACGAACACCACCAGGAAGTCCCTTAGCATACTTCCTGTAACTGAAAATAATACAGTTAGTCAACCATCTGGAGAGGCACGGTTTAGAAACAGAAGTGCCCTCTTTCCCAGGGGCGAATAAAACAAAAAGCTGTGAGGACGTCCTGCAGTCCTTCGTATGGAGTATTTTAGTACTTGAATATCCTATGTACATCTAGAGAATGCAGCAATGCTTACCCTGGACTGGTATGCTCTGGAAAGTAAACTGGCAGGTGGATGGTTTGGTTTAAAGTATACTCAGACACAACATCTGGTAGACACTTACAACTGGTAGGCAAAGACATCCTGTCTTTGTGAAAAATTAATCAAGAAGGCTCACACATCAGAGCCTGGAGCTCTGAAATTCTTCAAGACAAAGTAATAGGAACTAAAAATAACACTTTCCAAGAAAAGAAGTGTAGGCCACAAGTCGCAGCTGGCTTAAATTGAGCAAAGGTAAGCTTTTCCAACACAAAGTTCAGGTGTCAAGTCAGTACTGGACTACAGTTAGGAGGCTTCAGATGTAGAATACCTCTCAAAAATGTACGGGCCACCTCCAGCTGGACAACCGTACAACCACCAACAGGCACATGGAAAGCTGAGATAATGCTAAGTGCACTTTGATAGAAGTGTTGTAGGCCTGCATCTGCATAGGACAGCAGATACTCTACAACCTGATTTACTAGACAGGTAAATGGATTCAGGTGATGAGAAGTAGCCCACAAAGTAAACCACTTCCACTTCACAGAACAGGTGGACCTGGTGGAAGGCTTTCTAGCGGCAACTAAAACACCAGCCACCTTTTGAGAAATCCCAAATCTAGCAATGGCTATGTTTTCAGGAACCATGAATGGAGGTAAGTGACTTGAGGTCTGGATGGACCAGGGTTCCCTGCTCCTCAGACAGCAGTCCCTGGCATGAGGGCAGGCATATTGGGGGTTCCATTGCCAATTGCTTAAGTAGTAGGAACCAGATCTGTCAAGGTCATAGCGGAGCAATGTGTATCAGAGTTGCCCCCTCCATTTTTAGTTTGAGTAGCACTCTCTGAATCAGAGGAAAGGGAGAAAAGGTGTACAGGAACCTCCCTTTCCAAGAGAGGGACAATGCGCCTTGCCATAAAACTCCAGACCCTGGAGTGACCAAGCAAAAACACAGCAGTTTTGCACTGTGTGGGAACACAAAAAGGTACAACTCTGGATGACCCCATCTGTCGAACAGATCTTCCACCACCTGGGTCAACAGTTCCCATTCGAGCATTGTGGACTGTGACCTGCTAAGTCTGTCTGCAAAGACATTTTGTGTGCCTGGAACATGTACTGCTGACAGTTCTAGACCATGCTCTAGAGCCCAATACCAGACTCTCACTGCTTCACTACACAGCGGGTAGTCCCCCCTTGCTTGTTGATGTAATGCATCACACTGATGTCGTCTGTCTGTATTAACAGAGGGCCCAGAGACAGGTGAATCTGGAAGGTCTGCAGGCCATACAGAACAGCTCACATTTCTAGAAGGTTTATGTGGGGGGCTCTGTGGCGGGGAAAAAAAAAAAACTGTATGGCAGAAGAACTTCAACGGAGGCTCTCTTCTTGTTCAGCTTCAAACAATTTATTTGTAGAGTTTTCCAACCAGAGTTACAAAATAAAAATAAAGCGGACTTGTTTCGACCAAAATGAACAGGCAAAAGCATAAAAGGTATAAAGGCAAACATGAATAGCAGCCTTCATATTTTAACTAGAGCACTAGTACAGAAGCATTCACTTCACCATCCTGACTGCTACTGACTTTCAGCTTGAACTGCTGGCAATATATACCTAGACTGACCTCTCATTGGCTGATTGAGCCATCAATCAAGTGTAAAAACAAGTAATTTTATATAACTCAATTATTTATGTCTTTCAGTTATACAGAAGTGCACTATAATCCTATTCAAACATATATACAGGTTGTGCTAGCATTAATATTCCATTTAGACCCTTTAGAGTCAAGTCCACATTGTTAGTCCCTCCCTCATTGTATAAAAGGACCAACACAATGGCGTGACCCCTTTAGAAAGAAGGCATACACCATTCAGAGAGCCTCCACATGCTTCAGTATCCACCAGGTAGATAATGTTTCAAAATTCTCTGATATTCAGTTGCTTTACTTAATTTAAATGCCTACTGCAGTTTCTAAGTTTGGGAGACAGAAGAAACTACCTCAGAAACCTTGTAAAGGGGTTTAAACAACACTCTGTTGCTGCCTGTATTACCCCTTAGACGTTTGTACTGAAAAGGATTCAATATTTGGCTGTCTATTGCACTAGTCAGAGAGGCAGTGCTTATTGCTACAGAATTCAGTGCTGCAGCCTCTCTGACACATTTAGCGATATAAGCGTCTTTTATATCATTAGGTGGCGTTTGAGATGCATCATGGGTGTGCACTTTCGCAGCACGCGAGCTGCCGCTGGGCGGTTAAGGCAGCGATGGCCAGAACGACATTGAGAGTCCTAACCTAAGGAACATGTTAAAACATCAAGTTTGGCATAAGCGCTGGTTTTATGCAGGAAAGAAGGTTTAAAGCAGTTTCTGAATCCATTATGGCTTCTTAAAGGGCCACGCTATTTAAATATACAGCCTAACGCTATAACATTGGCAAACAAGACGTTGGTCAGCCAGAAGGACATGGAAACGAACAATTACACACATAACATAATTATTTCCATAGGTGGCCAGTCTATGCTAAACAGAAACAGACAAAGACAATTGTAAAGACATTACAGAGACATTGGGGGGTTCTGGCTAACAACACAATGTCTGTCCACAAAAAATTCAAGGCAAACAGATCACCCTTTGACATTCTCCTCCCACCTCAAAATAACAAAAGTCACTGATCAACAGTGTCTTTTGTTTTTATTATTTCTTATTAGATCCAATACTGTAAAGGATGGAGCCAGAGCCCACCCACTTCCTAGGCTCCACCTCGGGGTCCCATAGGAAAAAATGTAGCAGCAAATTTTATTAGCTGCTATATTTTAATAAAAATATCAACTTATTATACATATTTTCTCATTGTTATTACATCACTTTACCCCGAGGTCTTCAGTTGTATGGTCAAAGCCATATCTAGACATAAAATCAGCATTTGTATGTTCATTTCCTTTCCTGTGTTTTATTTTAAAACAATATGGCTGCAATGCTAGATACCATCTCATGATTCTAGGGTTGCGATCTTTCATAATGTTGAGCCAACACAAAGGGTTATGATCTGTCCATAGCTCAAATTCAGTTCCCCACAAATAAAATTTCAATGTCTCTATGGCCCAACGGACCGCCAAACATTCCTTCTCAATGGTGGAATATTTCACTTCTCTTTCATGTAATTTTCTGCTAATATAAATGATAGGATGTTCTTCTCCTTCTATAATTTGAGATAACACACCTCCTATACCAGAATTTGAAGCATCTGTCTGCAATATGAAAGGCATTGTAAAATCAGGCGAACGTAAGACTGGGAATGAACATAAGATTGCTTTAATGGCTGTGAAGGCTTCTTCACAATCTGGCGTCCATGTTACCTTTTCTGGGAGACGTTTCTTTGTTAACTCGGTGAGAGGATTAGCAATCATAGAAAAGTTTGGAATGAAACGCCTATAATAGCTGGCAAGTCCTAGGAAAGACCTTACATCTTTTTAGTCACTGGTCTGGGGCGTGTGCTACTGCTTCAATTTTAGATTTTATAGGCTTTACTAGACCTCCACCTACTTGAAAGCCCAGGTATTCAGTTTCTTTCATGGCTAAAGAACACTTATTTGGATTTATTGTCAAACCAACAGAAGTTATAACCTTTAATATGGTAGCTAGGTGTAGTAAATGGTCTGACCATGTGTTACTAAAGATTACCACATCGTCCAGATAAGCGGCACTATATGCAGAATGTGGCAAAAGAAGTTTGTCCATGAGTCGCTGGAAAGTTGCTGGGGCTCCATGGAGCCCAAATGGCATGACTGTGAACTGATATAGACCAAGTGGAGTGCTGAAAGCAGTTTTCTCCTTGTCCTTTGGTCTTAAAGGAATCTGCCAATATCCCTTAGTGAGATCAAGGGTTGAAATATATTGTGCTTTTCCTAAATGATCAAGAATGTCATCAACACGAGGCATTGGATAACTGTCAAATTTAGAGATATTATTTAGTTTCCTAAAATCTAGACAAATCCGAACCCCACCCTCTTTCTTGCTTACAATAACCATGGGGAAGTTCCAGTCACTGCAGGAAGGTTCAATAATACCCAGTTGTTGCATGTTTTTTAATTCTTTTTCTACTTCAGGTCTTAGTTTTTCTGGAATCCTGTAGGGCCTTACTCTTATAGGTTCTTTCTGGGTGGTTTCAATATTGTGAAATATATCTGTTACTTTACCAGGTGTTCCTGTGAAATATTCAGCAAAGGTTGCAGCATAGTATTCAGTTCTGCTCTTTGCTGGTTAGAAACTCAGGGTTAATATTTAGGTTATCAAGGCCACCACCTTTCATTTCTAGGCGTTGATACACTATATCTAGTTCACTAATGGGATTTTCAGGACAGATAAAACACACGAGGAGAATCTTTTCTCTCTACCCATTTCTTTAGTAGATTTACATGAAATATATTAAGTTTTTTGTTTATCTGGCAATTCAATCTGGTAAGTGACAGGGCCTGTTTGTTTAACCACAGTGTATGGGCCTTGCCATTTCATATATAACTTATTGTCAGAGGATGGGAGTAATAATAGAACTTTTCACCTTCTTGGAATACCTTGGGTTTTGTACCCTTGTCATAATGGAGTTTTTGTATTCCTTGTTGTTTACTATTCACCTGGTGAGCAAGTTCTATGTATCTGGACAGCTTTTCTGAGGTGATATATATACTCACTAGGATCTTGACCATGTGACATTTTCCCATCTTCCCATTGTTCTTTACCAGGTCTAGTGGACCTCGTGGGTTTAGACCATAGAGCAATTGGCGAAGAGAAAACCCTGTAGAGGCATGGTACTTCCCTGTACGCAAACATTAAATAGGGAAGCAGCACATCCCATTTACGGCCCTCCTCTTTACAGAACTTCTGCAACATTTTCTTAAGTGTCTGGTTGAACCGTTCCACTAAACCATCTGTTTGAGGGTGATATGGGGTAGTATGGATGGCAGAAATACCCAAAACACTATATAATCTCTTTAATAGGAGAGAACAGAAGTTACTGCCCCTATCAGTTAGGATCTCTTTTGGTATGCCAGTCCTACTAAAGAGTTTACCAAGTTCCTCTGCTATTTTTGAAGCAGAAATAGTGCGTAAAGGAATAGCCTCTGGGTATTTAGTTGTGTAGTCGCACTACAAGGATATATTGATTACCTTTTGAACTTTTGGAAGTGGGCCAACTATATCCATGGCTATTAACTCAAAAGGGGTAGTTATCAAAGGTAAAGGTAACAGAGGAACCTTATCACTTTTCTTTAACATAGCTACTTTTTGACATTCAGTACAACTCTTACAAAAATCAGCTACTTGCTCATGAATACCAGGCCAGTAGAAATGATACAACAATCGGTAATGTACGGTCTCTACCTAAATGTCCAGCTAATGGTATATCATGGGCTAGTTCTAATAATTGTTGTCTGTATTTGCTAGGTACCATTAACTGATCTATTTCTTCCCCAGTTTTTGGGTTAACACATTTACGGTACAACAAACCATTGTGCATCTTATACTTTTGACCATCATTCAACTGTAAAAAATAGTCCTGTAAGCTAGTGTCCTGCTGTTGTGCAGTCTTAAAGTCACTTGTGGAGACTATGGACTCAGTGTTCATGTTAGGCTTCTCACTATGCTCTTGGGTCCACTGTCTCTTGTCTTTCCGCTTCTGTGCCTTTGATTTCTTGCTCTTCTTGGTGTCACCATAAATATCAGAAGAGAACAGGAATATCTGTTCTAGGCCTTCTTTAGTCTGAGATCTGGTTACCATGGCAACTAAATTGTTAGATAATAAAGCCTGAAAGTCTGGATAATCATGGCCAATCAGAACAGGAACTGGTAAGTTAGGGACAGCACCCACTGGGATGTTATGTGTATGTCCTTGTATTGTTATGTCCAAATTATAGAGAGGGTAGAGATGGGTATCCCCATGTATACAAGTCACTCTAGTTGTTTGAGCCTTGGGTTTAGAAGCTAGATTTAATAAGGTGCTTTGTATGAGAGTCTGTTTACTCCCAGAATCAAGTAGGCCATATACAGTACTCCGCCCAACTTGAACTGGCAACACATAATGTCCCCAATTGGCTAAGTGTATAGTTTCAGATTTCTTTTTTGGACAAAATCGTGCTACATGCCCCTTACCACCACATTCACGACATATGATGTCAGGGTTATAGCCTCTTGCACTTTGGAATTTACCTTTGTTGTAGTCGGTGAAGAGGAAGAAGGAGGTGCAATCTGTCTGGGACCAGTGGAAGGATGACCATGAGGTAAAATTCCTTTTGACCGTGAAGATCTGGCAGCAATAAAATCCTCTGCAAGTCGAATCGCAGCATCCGAAGTCTCTGGCCGATGTTCCTTCACCCATAATTGAACTTCTTGTGGAAGGATCTTGATAAATTGTTCCAACACAAT
The DNA here is from genome assembly GCA_016271365.2 of Neoceratodus forsteri. Classification (NCBI taxonomy): domain Eukaryota; kingdom Metazoa; phylum Chordata; order Ceratodontiformes; family Ceratodontidae; genus Neoceratodus; species Neoceratodus forsteri. The sequence continues at coordinate 1,192,139,502 of CM057456.1, forward strand.
GGTTTCCAGAATCTGGTCAAGGGTCCTAGTAGCAGGCTGGAGCCACTTAAAGCACAAGTCTTTTAGTCGCACATAGGCGTCCTGAGGGTTGTCCGCATTCAAATACTTATAAGTCCGAAACGCTGGCGATAAGTCTCAGTATTTATATCATATCGCTTCAGGATGGCAGCTTTACTTGCTCATAATTATTTGCATGTGCCACTTCCACATGGCTATATGCCAGCTGAGCTTTTCGGTCAAGTAGGGGCCAGACGAATCACCCACTGATCTCTGGGCCAAGCACATCCTATAGCAACTCTTTCAAAAGTCATAATATAGGCTTCAATATCATCAGAGTCTGTTAGTTTTGCTAACTTTATATTTTTGTAGCCACCCACTGGTTGGTCCGGTGGTCTACTGACACCTAGGGCTTGTATTGCCCTCAAGGTATCAGCCCATCTTGCCTCATACTCTTTTTTTATCCAATTCCCTTTGTCTTGCCATCTCCACCTGTTGCATGCATAGCCACCTTACCAGCTCATGTGTCTCCTGAGGTGGAATCTCTTCGCTTGTTCCTCCTGCACCTCCTCCACTTGCCTCAGGTTTCTCTTCCACCTGAGAAGTCGGCTTCCCTTCCTTCTTTCTCACCACTTGTTCCATGCCAGAATACAAAGGTAAATGAAAAGCTGCTGAAATTGAGCGAGTAACGATCCTGGAAAAGGTATCAGGATCCGTCCGTGTCTTCTGCATACAGAGTTCACGAGAGTCTTGGACGGACTCACCGGTTAGTTTATTTGTTTATTGCATATTTTTGGAATTACAAACCTTTGAGTCACAGACTCATTTGCAAAGGCTCCACGTCGGTTACAGTGGTGGAGGGGAGATGGAGTACAAGGATACATACATAGTAAGGCAGTATACAGGAGAAACACACACTCAAAATAATACACATGACAGTTCTGAACAGTGCAGTCCAGGCTTTATCTTAATACAGCAGTGACTGTAGCAGGGACATTAAGGGCATCATTTGTTAGACTAGGGGCGTGTTCGTGGGATCCATGAGACCCTGTGTCAGTTTTTAATGGAAGGCGTATTCTTGGGGTCCATGAGACCCTGTGTCAGATTTTTTTTTTTTTTTTTATTTAGTGTGGTAAGGTAGCCTACTTAGGAGAGAATAGCTAGCCACAGGCACAGGAATGGGATTCAGCTAGGTGGGCTTTGAGGCCTGCTTTGAAGCAGGAGATGCTGTGTGACTGAGTGAGCCATGGAGGTAGTGCATTAAGCCAACGAGGAGCACGGTAGCCGAAGCGATCTTTGACCCATGATGTCCTACAGTGGGGATCCAGAATGAAGGGATTAGAGGCGGAGTCGGTATTGCGCCTGATGGGGGCTGGTCTGATTATTGGGAGAAGGCCAAGTGGGGTGGTCTGAAGTTGTATTTTTTAGCCAGGATACAGGTGTGGTAGTGTAGTCTTTGTTGGAAGTTTAGCCAGCCAGTCAGGGCATATGGGTCACATGTATGAGTAAGCTGGTCACTGCGGTGACTAGTCGGCAGGCTTTATTCAGAGGCGGTGTCGATACTGCGTAGTACCGTGAGTTCAGCCGATCCATATATCGATATCCCATAATCGATTAGGGAGAGGATTGAGGCAGAGACTGCTAGATGCAAGGCCTGTGGGGGTAAACAGTGTTTAACCCGATGAGAGATTCCACTCTTGTGTTAACAGCGGTGGAAAGAAGTTGGACGTGTCTATGGTAGGAGAGGGAGGTATCTAAAGTGATACCCAGGTATTTGAAGTTAGTGGCGTGTTCAAGGGGTGCCTTGCTTGTTGTTAATTAGTGAGCCGATTGGCTGTGTGGTTTTGTCGGTGTGCAAATAACATGGATTTAGTTTTTTATAGTTGATGATCAGGCGGTGTTCATAGAACCACGATTCTAGCTCCCCAAAGAAACCCTGTAGGGCTTGCTGCAGGGTGCATGGTTGGGGTGTTCCAGAATATTACCGCATCATCGCATAGAAAGCATGTTTCCACTGCATGCCGTGGGAAGAGAGTTTAAAAGAGGAGAAGAGGGGCCAAGGATAGACCCTCAGGGACCCAGAGCACACTGCTGCGGGAGGAGATGGTGGTATTTACCTAACTTCTGAGACCGGCCTGATAGGTAGTCCCTGAACCAGGCAGTCGCCTCAGTGACCACATTTAGCTGTGGCATTACATGAAGCAACAGATCGTGACTGACTGTGTCAAGCGCTTTGGTGAGGTCCACGAAGTTGCACCTGCAACAGCTCCTTGGTCTAAGGCCTCGTGGATGAGCGAGGTGAGCTCGGTCAGTGCGGTCACAGTGCTATGTCCTGTCGGAAACCGTGCTGAGCATGACTAAGGAGGTTGTATCTAGTGAGGTGTTCTGTAAACTGGTCAGCGACTATTTTTCCAAGCGCTTTAGAGAGCGGAGGAAGTATGGACATAGGTCTATAGTTGCTTGGTAAAGTGGGTCTCCACTCTTCAAGATGGGAGTGATTAAGGCATTCTTCCAGGTTGAGGGAACTGACCGAGGCAGAGAGAGAGATTGAGAATTTTAGTGAGGTGGGGAATTGTGACGTCCCAGTGTCAGCGAATGAGCTTTAGATCGAGTGAATCATTGCTGTACGGGAATTGGAAATTGCATTGGTAATGTAATGTTTTGCTTCCTGGCAGGAGATGACTCTCAGTCTGAATGGTAGTGAATCCGAGTTAGTGGGAGTGTCGGAGGGGGGGACTGGGTGGAAGAAGTGAGGGGAGGATACTGGAGAGGTCCGAGAAGGTGGTGTTAAGGGCTTCAGCTACTACGGAGGGGTCTTGTGATCTTCTCCGTTTACAGAAGTAGGGGAGGGAAGGGGCGTGAATTCCCATTTAGTTCTTTTACGTTGCTCCAAATTTCTTCCGTCTCCCCACTGGGAGATAAGGGTTTGCTGGTAGTAGGATGCCTTTGCCTGTCGTCACGGCCCATGTACATTTATTGCGGGCTGCTCGGTATAGTACTCTATCATGTGTGTTTTGCGATTCAATGGCCTTATGCCAAAGGTTGTCCCGCCATTGGAGCAGGTTAAGTAGTGATGGTGTGAACCAAGGGTGGATCTGGTTTTCAGTACTTGTTTGGTGAGGGGCAAAATGTCCATGAGCCTTGTTAAATGTGGATATAAAGTGAGTGAGCAAAGTCTACAGACTGTGAGGTGTAAATTGGGAGCCAATCACAAGTAGCTAGATGGGCTATGAGTTCAGTAGGCCTCCTCTTTTACCCGTCTCTGCATGAGGATTAGCGGGGGTGGGGGTCATTTTGCCCAGACCACCAACTGGTCACTGGGGAGTGGTCACTAATTGAATCTGGAAGTACCGAGGCTTGGGAAAGGTTCCGTGGCCTATTTGTGAAGATAAGGTCTAAAGGGTGGAGGCCCCAGTTCTGTTGTCCCTTCTGGTAGGAGAGGTGACTATCTGGGTTAGGTCATACGCTAGAGCTGAATCCTTAAAGCTGGACGAGGAGGGGGATAGCCAGTTAACATTGAAATCACCCATTAGGATGAGTTCACTTGTATTAGGTAGGTTAGAGATTGTTTGGAGGATGGAATCAAAGCGAGTTTTGGTTTCTCGGGATGTAGGCTATTGTGATGTATAGCGTTTTGGTGCCCAGGCTGAGGTTTGACAATTAGTGTCTGGGCGCCATATTGGAGTGCAGGGTGTTAACTTCAGTGGCTTGGAGAGGATTTTACAAAAATGCACAGCCGCCAATTCTCTTACTGACCCTATCGGTCCTGAAGAGAGAATAATTACGCAGGAGACTGCCTTATTTGGTATTTTCTCTGACAGCCAGGTCTCCGAGAGGGCTATGATGTCAGGTGTATGCTGGGCAACCCAGCCTGGAGAAGAGTGAGTTTTTTGGTAGGCTGCATATATTTAGAGTTGCCAGGAGTAGTCTGCCCTAGGGGTGGTTAGGGGGCCTTTGTGCTGAGTGGTCCTGGGTTGGGGTGGATATTGCCGATAGCAATAAAAGCAGGAGGGTGTGCCGTGGGATGGCCAACCTGCAGTGCTTGGAGGAGTATCGTTGGGATTGGTATGATGAGGGCTTAACACTGGAGGTCGGGATTGGTAGACTGTGAAAGGCACAGGCTTGAAGGAGCTATGGAGGTGTGGGGAGGGTTAAAATTAGTCGTAGGGTGTTGGGGGTTGTGGTCTTGGGAGGTGGTGTAGTGCTAGCTGCAGTGAGTAGGATGTGCGGTGTAAGGGTTAGAGAGAGAGCATGAGGTAAGGGCAAAAGGACCCGTTTGACTAGCTTAGGAAGTGTTGCTGAGAATGGGTCTGTAGTCATTATTGGCAAATAGGTTAAGAATGGAAATGTTGAGGTAATGTGACATTGGTGCCTCTAGTGGGGTAGCAGATCATATTGTTGGATCCTGGAAACCAGGAATGCAGCTAGTAGGAGCGACAGCATAATAAATTTGATAGAAAGTTATATTTCAGTGGCCTCTAGTGGTAGCCTAATATAACCTGCAGCTGGGAAAGTGAGCTGATAGGTTTTGTTCACGTCACCTGACTAACCTTCCTATAAATTTGAGCCGACCAAGGGGTGGTGGTGGGGTGGTGGGGGCAGGCAGCGTGGCGTTGGCGGGGCTCTCTCCTGAGCCCTAGACTGCAGCGTGTGTTGGGAGCGCAGGGAGCCCGTTTGGAAAAGGCGCCAAGCCAAAATCAGAGGAGGCAAGCAGCTTCCTCCTCCGGTCGCGACTGCCTTGAGAATCCCAGGTGAGATTACCTTGCCGTTGGCTTGTCCGGTAGGAGGGCTTCAGGCACCGGCCCTCGCGACCTCAGTCCTCGGGAGTGGGTGAAATCTGCAGAGAGGGAGAGACAGGGTGAATTAAATAGTAGCGGTGAAAGGCAACAGGAGGGAGGGGGGCGATAGGTCTAAAATGCCAGGAATTAAATTCAGGTAACAGGAAGGATATTTTTAAATTAAGCTTTATCAATCCCAGTGCAGTCCCCTTCTAATGAGCACAGTCCACAAACACACAATTGCCTCGACCTCACAGTGCTATGTTTCAGTGGTAAAAAGAAAAGCCTAACACACAGAAAAAATGAATAATGTCCTCTCCTGAGCCCTAGACTGCAGGCGTGTGTTGGGAGGCGCAGGGCCGTTTGGAAAAAGCGCCAAAGCCAAAAATCAGAGGAGGCAAGCAGCTTCACTCCTCCGGTCGCGACTGCTGCGAGAATCCCAGGTGAGATTACCTTGCCGTTGGCTTGTCCGGTAGGGAGGGCTTCCAGCACCGGCCCTCGCGACCTCAGTCCTCGGGGGAAGGGGGTGAAATCTTGCCGTTGGCTTGTCCGGTAGGGAGGGCTTCCAGCACGGCCTCACGGCCTCAGTCCTCGGGGGAGGGTGAAATCTTGCCGTTGGCTTGTCCGGTAGGGAGGGCTTCCAGCACCGGCCCTCGACCTCAGTCCTCGGGAGGGGTGAAATCTTGCCGTGGCTTGTCCGGTGGGAGGGGCTTCAGCACAGCCTACGCGACCTCAGTCCTCGGGGTGGGGGTGAAATCTTGCCGTTGGCTTGTCCGGTAGGGAGGGCTTCCAGCACCGGCCCTCGCGACCTCAGTCCTCGGGGGAGGGGGGTGAAATCTTGCCGTTGGCTTGTCCGGTAGGGAGGCTTCCAGCACGGCCCTCGCGACCTCAGTCCTCGGGGAGGGTGAAATCTGCCGTTGACTTGTCCGGTGAGGAGGGCTTCCAGCACCGGCCCTCGCGACCTCAGTCCTCGGGAGGGTGAAATCTTGCCGTTGGCTTGTCGGTAGGAGGGCTTCAGCATCGCCCCTCGCAACCTCAGTCCTCGGGTGGAAATCTGCCGCTGGCTTGTCCGGTAGGGAGGGCTTCCAGGCACCGGCCCTCGCGACCTCAGTCCTCGGGGGAAGGGGGTGAAATCTGTATACAACCAGTATAATCCCACTTCTGACACCAGTGTGGCGGGGGAAAAAAACTGTATGGCAGAAGAACTTCAACGGAGGCTCTCTTCTTGTTCAGCTTCAAACAATTTATTTGTAGAGTTTTTCAACCAGAGTTACAAAATAAAAATAAAGCGGACTTGTTTCGACCAAAATGAACAGGCAAAAGCATAAAAGGTATAAAGGCAAACATGAATAGCAGCCTTCATATTTTAACTAGAGCACTAGTACAGATGCATTCACTTCACCATCCTGACTGCTACTGACTTTCAGCTTGAACTGCTGGCAATATATACCCTAGACTGACCTTTCATTGGCTGACTGAGCCATCAATCAAGTGTAAAACAAGTAATTTTTATATAACTCACTTTCAGTTATACATAAGTGCACTATAATCCTATTCAAACATATATACAGGTTGTGCTAGCATTAATATTCCATTTAGACCTTTTAGAGTCAAGTCCACTGTTAGTCCCTCCCTCATTGTATAAAGGACCAACACAATGGCGGCAAGCCCTTTAGAAAGAAGGCATACACCATTCAAGAGAGCCTCCCACTAGCTTCAGTATCCACCAGGTAGATAATGTTTCAAAATTCTCTGATATTCAGTTGCTTTACTTAATTTAAATGCCTACTGCAGTTTCTAAGTTTGGGAGACAGAAGAAACTACGTCAGAAACCTTGTAAAAGGGGTTTAAACAACACTCTGTTGCTGCCTGTATTACCCCCTTAGACGTTTGTACTGAAAAGAGATTCAATATTTGGCTGTCTATTGCACCTAGTCAGAGAGGCAGTGCTTATTGCTACAGAATTCAGTGCCAGCCTCTCTGACATTTTAAGCGATATAAGCGTCTTTTATATCATTAGCAGTTTGCGAGCTGCGAAAAGTGCGCGTTAAAGTGCAACATACAGCCTTGTCGTCAGCGCAAGGTGCAATTTAAGCGAAACGATTGTTGAGTCCTAACTCTAAGGAACATGTTAAAAAACATCGAAGTTTGGCATAAAGCGTCAGTTTATGCAGGAAAGAAGGTTTAAAAGCAGTTTCTGAATCCATTATGAGCTTTTAAAGGGGCCACGCTATTTAAATATACAGCCTAACGCTATAACATGGGCAAACAAGGCGTTGGTCAGCCAGAAGGACATGGAAACGAACAATTACACACATAACATAATTATTTGCATAGGTGGCCAGTCTATGCTAAACAGAAACAGACAAAGACAATTGTAAAGACATTACAGAGACATTGGGGGGTCTGGCTAACAACACAATGTCTGTCCACAAAAAATTCAAGGCAAACAGATCACTGTGCTCCACGTACCCTGTGTCTGATGGAGCCCCAAATGTGCCCCCCAGTTGATCCCAAGGTATCTGTCGTTAGAACCTGGTGAGGGAAGAGGATCAGGAAGGGAACCCTCTTTAGTAATGTTGGGTTCCATCCACCACTGGAGCACCCTGCGAACAGAAGAGGTGACTAGAATCCTCTGTTCTAGGTTATCTGTGTGCTGATCCCACTGAACTCTTAGGGTCCACTGAGGGATCCTCATGTGTAGCCTGGCCAGAGTAACCATGATAATGGCCGCTCCCCTCAGGCCAAGAAGCCTCAGGAATGTCCTGGCTGTGACATATCTGCAGTCATGGACCATCTGTGCCTGCGCAACTAGGCATTTGGCCCTGTTCAGGGGCAGGAAAACTGAGCCCAGGATCCAAAGAATCCAAAGTCACGACCCTCCACTGGCCCAGGTGGAGGGAGAAGCGACCCCTGACAACCAACCCTGGAAGCAATGGTGGCTGGGGGTTGTAAAAGGAATCAGGTGGAGCCAGTTGCTGTGGCTGCTGCTGCACTGCCACCTCTAGGGGCTTTTGAGTGGGCATCTGGGGTGACTCCTAGGGTAGGCAGGGCTTCTGCTCCTCTACTCTTACCCTGTTGTCTGGCAGTGGAACAGTGTCTGGCACTGGCTGGACAAAAGGGCACCCTCTGTCTACCCACTGGCTGGGTATGATGGAGGGAATGTACTGATTTCAGGGTTCTGCCTCAGGCCTGCAAACTGGAGGGGATGTCTTGGACATCTGTACCAATCTGTGTCCTCTAAAGGGGGCACTGAAAAAGGACTGTTGTACATCACTGGCAAAGCCAGTCACCATGAGCCAGGAGTACCTCCTGAGGCAAATTCCAGAGTATGCTGCTCTGGCAGAAGCATCAGAGATGTCATAGATCATACGTAGGAGATGTTTGCCTACATCCGCTCCAGCTGTTAGAGCTTTAAGAAGCTCCTGCTTAGGAATGCCTTCTGGGAGAGCTTGAGCAGCTGCCTTAGATTTCCTCCAGAGGGTATTTTGGGGTTTGAACACATAGGTCTGGTAGTTTAAGATTCTCAGGCCTAAAGAGGCTGAGGAAGAGGTTCTTTTACCCAGCACATCTAGCCTCCTGGATTCTTTATCAGGAGGGAGAGAAGTAAGGTGTTTTGGTGCATCAGATCTGTCATGGGCAGCACTTATAACTACAGTCTGCCTCAGGTTGGCTAGCAAAAAAGGTGTTACCTGAGGGGGCCTGATACATTTTGTCTGCCATCCTATGTATGGCACGACCACACTGGGCCTATGCCAGGCAGCAAGGACGGCATTCTCCAAGGCAGGTAGGGAGGAATGATGATGGGAGGGGAATCAAGCAATTCCAAGAACTATACCAGGTTCTTCTTAGTTATGTCCTGTTCTTCTAAATCAAACCCCATGGCAGTCTGCAATTGCTGCATCATGGCTGTAAAAGAGTGGTCCTCGGTGGGACCTGGGTGTGTAACCTACTGAGTCCTCACTTCCTGTGGACACAGTGGAACTGGTCCTCTCATAGGAGCTTTCCAGATAATCTTCCTCCTCCTCTTCATCCTGAAATACAAGGTCAGGATTATACTTCTGGTCATCGTCAACATGGTCGATGGGATTCAAGGAGGGAGCTGGTGAAGGCCATCAATGCTCAAGAAGGGAGCTGGTATGTGGACCTGGCAGGCGTCGACGTGGGGGTTTGGCTTAGATGCTCCATCAATGTAGATCCTGTTATAGGAGGAGGAGGTGGAGGAGGTAGCAGGCATTTTAGTATGTCTGTAAAGGACAAGAGTACTGCCTGGATGTCGGTGACCGTGTGGTTGATGGGAGTGCCACTGGGTGTCCACGAGAGAGGCAAGGTCCCAGACGGCAACGCACCAGCCATGCTAGGTCTGGTGGTGCTTGCAGCCTGCACTGACCTGGAAGGAGGGTCAACAGTCTGGGTGGTGGCTCCAAAGAGGTCGATGGAGCCAAAGTGGTTGCACCTGAGGAGTGGTGACCTGGAGCAAACCACAGAGGCCTTGTCTCTGCCTTGCTCCCACTCCTGGTGCTTGTGCTACCCCAATATCTTCTCCTGGGACTTGGAGGATGGGGATCCTAAGGAGTAGTCTGGCATTGTGGTGTAGCTCTTTTCCTGGAGCTCTTTCTCCATTTGGGCTACCTGCTGCTTTAGGAGGTGTGTTTCTAAAGCGTCTTTTGACATCGCCAGGTGGCTGTCTTGAACCTTCTGAATCAGGCGGGCCTTCACGTTATGAGTCGAGCTGAGGCAGCACATGCAGATGTCGTGCGAATCTCTAGAGTATATTTTCACACCACATTTACAATAAACAATTTTGATGGCTGTTTAGTGGACATACTGTACATGTCAAAAATCACTTTAAAAAAAAACTGATTACTAACTATGGAGAGAAAAACAAGTAAAGCAGCAACTGTTACAGCGGTGTTTCCATTCAGGGTCCGACGAGTATGGACGATGGTGGGAAAAGAACTGAAGAGGGAAGGGGCTGCCCATGTTTATATGGGAAGAGCTGACGTAGGACATCATTGTGGGCTGCCCCTAGTGGATTGGTTGCAAAAGTTTCCGAGTGTTCCTAGTGCCTGGGGGTTATAAGTTCCATAGGTGTGGCTTCATGAAAGAGATATCCTCGAAAAAGACTGAGTGTTTTCCTAATTAAATCTGCATATTATTTAGTCAGGCATTATAGAAAGCATCACCGCAAACAGAACTACTGAAGACCATAGTACAAGCAGAAAGTACAGTTACGTAAGAACTTACCGTAATAGTAGATCTTTGAGAGAGAGGCTCTTGCAGTAGGTAATTACATATAGGACTGAAGCCGGCAGGTGTCAGGACCCCACGGAAAATTTCTAGCTAGCAGTCTCTGGCGAGGGACCGGCCCCATGTCAGGTGACCGGCATCAGATGACGTCGGTATAAAGGGGCGGTCCCTCACGCCCGCCTTCCAGTTCTTTCCCGCCAAAGGCCAAAAAGGCGAGACAAGAGAGAAGCAGATATTTCCCTCACTGGAAAAGGAGCTGAAAAAGCTTAGGGGTATGGAGGGCGGGAAGGTATTACCTACTGCAAGAGCCTCTCTCGAAGATCTACTGTTACGGTAAGTTCTTATGTAACTGTACTATCTTACTTCGAGAGGGCTCTTGCAGTAGGTAATTACATATAGGACTGAGTCCCAAGCAGGCTGGAACAAAGAGAAGCACACGGGGGGAGGAAACTACCCATAGGGGATCCTCTGGCTGAGAAAGACTTAAGAAAGAAGTCCTTGCAGAACAGCCAACCCGAGGTCGGCTCTCCGGTGAGAGGCAATGTCCAAACTGTAGTGTTTCGTAAAGGTATGGACAGAAGTCCAAGTTGCGGCGGCGCAAATATCAGCCGCTGACACATTCTTGAAACAGGCAGCAGAGGCCGTGAGACCCCTGGTGGAGTGACCCCTGACCTGGCCTGGCAAGGTCTTGTGATACTTGTCATAGCAGAAAGTGATACAGTGAGCCAACCATTTGGACAAACATTGTTTGGAAACAGCGTTGCCTTTTCTTTTGCTGGCAAAAGAAACAAATAGTTGGTCAGTTTTTCTGAGATCCTTCGTCTGGTTAGTGTAGTATTTCAGAATCCAGTGAACGTCCAGGGTATGCAAAAGATACTCCCCATGACCGGAGTGCTGCGTGAAAAAGGCAGGCAGTTCAATGGACTGGTTCAACGTAGATTCCGCTACCACCTTAGGAAGAAACTTAGGGTTGGTGCGCAGAGCCACGCGTTCCTTATGGAAAATCAGATACGAAATTTGCACATCAAGGCCTGAGGCTCGGAAATTCTTCGAGCGGAAGTAATGGCCCCTAGGAAGAGAGCCTTCAACGAAAGGAACTTATGTTCTGCTGAGGCTGCCGGCTCAAAGGGAGGCAGCGTAAGCTTCTCAAGAATGAAATTCAAATCCCAAGGACGGGCAGGAACCCAAATGGAAGGTCTCAAATGAAGAACCCCTCATAGAAATGTCTTCGCGACCTCCAGCTGAGCGAAAGTTCTGTCCCCAAAGGGAACATAATAAGTGGCCACAGCAGCCATGTGAACCTTCAAAGAGGAACGACTGAGACCCAGGTCGAAGAGATACCGCATGTAGTCCAGTACCCACCCGACGGGACAAGAGAAAGGTTCCAAGTCTTTGGACGAAGCCCAAATGGAAAACCATTTCCATTTCATGGCATAGGTGGAGTGAGTGGACGGCTTCCTGGCCTCCACCAAGATCTCTGCCACTTGAGGGGAAACCCCAAAATGGGCTTGTGCTACATCTGTAGGAGCCAAGCATGCAGCTGAAGGGACCTGAGGCCCGGATGGACCAGGGATCCCCAATCCTGGGTCAACAGAAGCCGCGAAATAGGAAGAGGAATCGGAGGTTCCTCTGAGTACTGTTGCAGAAGAGAGAACCAAACTTGCCTGGGCCAGAAGGGAGCGATGAGAATCATACCCCTTCTGAGCTGAGCTTGTGCAGGATCCTCGGAATCAACGGAACTGGAGGAAAAGCATAAACGAATCTGCCCTTCCAATCGAAAGACACAGCATCTCTCCAGAGCCGCCCGTGCCCTGGAGCGAGCGAGCAAAAGGTGGGCAGTTTTGCATTTAGTGAGGACGCGAACAGGATGACCTGAGGGGTTCCCCAACGTAGGAAGATGCTGTCTGCTATTTCCTGGTCCAATTCCCACTCGTGAGGCTGTGCCAAGGATCGGCTCAAGTGATCTGCCAACGAATTCTCTACCCCCGGGATGTGGATCGCCGTGAGATGAAGGTTGTGAAGGGTCGCCCATTCCGAGACCCGCATCGCTTCCCAACAAGAGGGTAGGAACGAGTCCCCCCTCTGTTTGTTGAGGTACCAGACTACACTCATACTGTTGGTCTGGACCGCCAGGTGACTGGGAAGCAGAAAGGGGTGTAACGCTTGAAGAGCGTACAGCACCACTCTGAGCTCGAGCATGTTGATGTGAAGCGTCCGCTCGAAAATGGACCACGAGCCCTGGGTGCGAGGAGATCTTAGATAAGCTCCCCAACCTTTGCCCAAGGCGTCCATTGTCAAGAGTTTGGGAGGGGGGAGGAAGGCAGAAGGGAACTCATCGAGAAAGATTCTCCTGAACCAACCACCAGTGCAAATCCCAAATCATCGGGGTCGAGACTAGCACCTCTTGGTCCAAGTCATCGACCAATTGATCCCACTGAGACCGAACAGTCCAATGAGAGATTCTCATGTGGAGCCGAGCACGTGGAACTGTTGGAATTGCAGCCGCCATGAGCCCCAGGAGGCGAAGGACCGACCTGGCAGGGATCCGCCTGTGAGAGGACAAAAAGCTTGCCTGAGCCTGGAGTGTGGCCACCCTGTCTGGGGGTAGAAAGGCCATACCAGTGGTCATTTCCAGAAATGTCCCGATGAACTGGAGGCGTTAAGATGGGATCAAATGGGATTTGGCCTGGTTGATGGTAATACTCAGGCTCGTAAAGACCTGTCTGGTAAGGCAAAGGGAACACAGGAGCACCTCCCTGGACGGGGAAGCCAGAAGCCAGTCGTCCAGGTGCCGGAAAACCTGCACTCCCTGGGTACACAGGTGGGCCGCCACCACCGACAGACATTTGGTGAATACTCGGGGGGCCAAGGAAAGACCAAATGGGAGGGCCCTGAACTGGTAGTGGTGCCCCTGGAAAGCAAACCGAAGGTATTTGTGGTGGGAAGGGCGGTTAAGGATATGCAGGTACGCATCCTGCATGTCCAGAGCGCACACCACAGTCCTGGCCGTAGGAGGGGCAGGAGACTCTGTAGAGAGAGCATCCTGAACCTTTTGTACTCCACGAACAGAGTTAGAGAGCTGAGGTCCAGAATGGGCCTCACGTCTCCTGTCTTCTTGGGGACCAGGAAGAAATGGGAGTAGAACCCATCCCCAAAAGAGAGGAGAGGCTGGTTCTTGCCTCCTTCAACAGAAGGAGGAGATTTCTTCCTGAACCTTGAGAAGATGTCTGGAGAGTAAGACGCACTTTGGGGGGGTTCTGAAGAAACTCTATGGTATGGCCCTCTGCTATAAGCTGGAGGACCCAGCGTCAGTAGTGATCCCTCTCCCAACCCGGCAGATGGAAGGGAGAATCTCCCGCTAACGGTTCCTCTGGATGGACCAGAGGCTGTAGGAGAGGGAGGGAGTCAGGAGGTGGGCAGCACCACGGCTGGAGCTCCTGCAGCCCGCTTGGGTGGGGGTCTTGCAGCCGGAGGGCCCGGCGTTTGTTGGCCCGCTTCCTTGTGGTTTCCCTGGGCCGTGAGCGATGGTGAAAGGAACGACACTGGCACTTGAGGGACTCTGTACATGGAGTCAACCTCCTTGAGAGCAGTGCCCTTCTCGCTCAGCCCGGTAATGATGTCCTTGACATCACCACCGAACAACACTGAACCTCGGAAGGGGGCATCCTGAATGGCGGATTGTACTTCCGAGACCAAACCTGACACCCGAAGCCAGGCATGTCACCGCAGACTCACGAACACCAAACTTCGTACAGAAGTGTCCACCACATCGTAAGTAGCGCGCAGCATGTGCCTACTGGCCGAACGTGCAGAGCGGACTAGGTCTGCCACTTCCTGTTTAGTGTGGGACTGAGGAAGGGTGTCCAACTTAGCTTCCACCTCACTAAGGATAGCCTTCTGGTAATCCCCCATGTGAGCCACGTAGTTCAAGGCTCTGATACCCAGAGTGGAAGAAGAAGAAGAAAAGACCTTCCTGCCGTACTGGTCCAGAAGGCGGGATTCCTTATCGAGCGGGGATGAGCCGAGGTGTTTCGGGTTAGCCGAACGGCCGCGGGCGGCACTTATCACGACCGAATCAGCCTTGGGGTGTGACGAAAGAAAGTCAATCCTCTCGGGAGCCTGATACAGCCTATCTGCCTTCCGAGGAAGGGGGGCTAAAGCCGACAGTTGTTTCCAGATAGCGGAGACGAGGTCGGTGTGAGGCTCAATCCAGGGTGGAACTAACGTGGGAGCAACCTCGGGCAGATCCAAATGGGCAACTAGCTTCTGCTTCTGTGGATCTGACTCCAGCGATTTCCACTGATGAAGAGCCTGGATGTTTCTCAGCAACTCCGTAAATGAGGGATCCTCCGGAGGGGACTTTGGAGGAGTCCTGGGCCTGGGCTTGTCAGGAGTGCGAGGCTCGTCCGGATCGGAGCTATCGGAGTCATCCGATGAGTCCGACAAAGAAGGCGATGAAGACCCCTCCCCACTCAGGGGAGGAACACAGCCCCTATGGGGCAAGATGCCACCCCCAGCCTTAGACCCCGTAGCAATGTCTCTGGGGTTGGGGGGGGAGGGGTCTCTCGTCCCTGGCGATGGGGATCCGGGACCGGGTCTGTCGTCGGGAGGCGGCTCTCCACCTCTCTGGTGAGTTGAGCCTTGGCCTCAGCCCACCAAGAAGCCAGAGTCTCCCTCAGATCCACGGCGGCTGAGGAGGGTGGAGGAGGAGGATACAGATACTGGGGTATCCGTAGGGGGGTATCCGTAGCCCGGACTGGGAGTCCGGAAGTACTGAGGCACCGGGTACTGTGGCATTGGATACTGCGGCGTTGGGTACTGCGGTGCCGGATATTGCGGAGCCGGATAAGACGGTGTAAGATCTGACACCAGGGGCTCTACCGGAGTAGAAGGTCCTGGAGGAGGCCCCGCAGGTGGGTCCTGCGGGCGTAGAGTCTGGTGTCGGGGTGACATCCGGCAAGGGGACGTCAGCCAGCGACGGAGCCGGCGTCCGAGGGTCCAACGTCAGGCCATCCGGACCTACGGGAGGGAGGCCTGACGGAGGCACTGAAGAGTCCCCAGCGGTGTCTGGGGGAGGGCCGGAGGGATCCTCCGGGTCCAGCTGGGGAGATGCAGGGGCCTTGGACAGCAGCAGTGAAGGCTGCAGGGAGCCGGCGGTGCCGGATGAGATCAGAGGATCCAGCATAGGCTCCTTCGACGAGTGACCACCGGACGGGCGTCTAACCGGCGGAATCCAGGCGGGCATCGGAGGAGCCAACGTCCGACTGATCGGACCCAGCGCCTGAAGAAGGCCACGCAGGGCAGGCGACTTTGACGGGTGGCTTGACAACCGTGTGGTGCCCCGAAGGGTCGAGCGACTTAGCGGTCGACTCCGGGCAGATGTCGAAGGAGCCGACGCTCGACTTACCGGAGAGGCTGGAACCAGAAGGCCGTGCAGGAGTGGCCTTACTGGGAGCGGATGCCTCCTTTGCCCCGGAGGCTCCCGACTGGCCCAAGCGCGAACCAGCCGGGAAGTGACTGCCCTCAGACACCACCAAGACAGCTATCGAGAACGGTCCCCAAAGGACGCTTACCGAAGCGCAGCGACTCCAGCCAAAGTCATCGCAGCCGTGGATGAGGAGTCCCGGTGCTTCTCTTTCTTCTTCTTCTTCCTCTTAAGGCCTTTGGGAGAGGTGGAAGCCTGTCAGAGCTTTTTCAGCTCCTTTTCCATGGAGGACATCTTCTTCTTGAGTATGTGAGCCTCCAAGGACTGTTGCCTTCTTTTGTGGGTGGCCGCGTTGAACTTCAGGTGGTGCTGACAGGAATCTATGGGGTGGTCAGGGCCTAGGCAGATGAGGCACCGAGAATGGCCGTCCTTGTGCGGGAGTAGGGCGCCGCACGAGCCGCACTTGTTCTTGTGCTCGAACGTGGTAGGGGACAACATACACGGCAGGTAAGAAAATCCTGACGGAAATAATCGAAATCGGAGAAAAAAAAACGACGGTATAACTACCGGCAACGATAGACTGGCGAGCAGTGGAACTTAACTGCGAGGCGCTGTCGAAAGCAAACGGCGGGAAAGAACTGGAAGGCGGGCGTGAGGGACCGCCCCTTTAAACCGACGTCGTCTGATGCTGGTCACCTGACGTGGGGGCGGTCCCTCTCCAGAAACTGCTAGCTAGAAATTTTTCCGTGGGGTCCTGACGCCTGCCGGCTTCAATCCTATATGTAATTACCTACTGCAAGAGCCCTCTCAAAGTAAGAAATATCATTTCAGGACAACTCTTCCTTTACAGTTTTAGTGGAAAAAACTGCATCCTATGTTCAGCAAGTTTAAAGCCTGAATTTAATCAAATGTATTAAAGAGGAACAGTCATCACCAAGGGTCCACACTCAAGCATGGGGCTGGCATCAATGTGCTAACATTTTCTGTTACTACAAACCTTAGACTCTCCTGCAGCTGACATCAGAGCAGCAGGCAGCAGTGGAGATTCAATAGCCTGCAGTGCACGTTAAGAGTTTTTATAAGGTCTGATATGACTACACTTAGCCCCTGCAGAAATGCAGACCCAGAAAACATCTGCTCAGAGATTATAAAAGTTCCAACATGCAGGCTGTTGAATCTCCCGCAGCTGCCTACTGCTCTGATGTCAGCTTCAGAGGATTCTGGGATTCGTAGTACCAGAAAATGCTAGCTTAGAACTAAGAAAAATTAGTCTGAGGTACTACAGTAAACAGTAAGTAAACCAAAATGTTTTTGTATACAAAGTGCACATTGGGACCAGCCCCACACATGGATGTGGGGACCCTTTGGGCTGACTGTTCTTTAAAAATTATTAGCACAGCAAAAGAAAATCCTATTTTCATTTTCCTCAGGCACATACTGTATATATTCACTATAGCAGAGATAGATATTAATCTTAATATTGGATGATGAAAATGATGTCCGGAATGCACGTCACTCCGGTACATAAAGGGGTTGCTGGCAACCTCCCCTCTAACTATTGTCCTATCTCCGTTTTGTCACCGCTGTCTAAAATCCTGGAGAAAGCCATTAACAATCAGCTCACACACTATTTGAATGCTCATGTGCTACTCGCCAGGGAGTAACACCACTTCAGGAAAAATTACAGCATGATGACAGCTCTGCTGGAATTTACAGATGCTCTGCATTGTGCCCCCGACAAAGATGAAATTGTTGGGGCTATATATACAGTATATATATATATATATATCTATATGTTATAGCCATATTGTGAAACCAGTCATTTTGCGAAATGACAAAAATGTTCAGTTATTTCACAAAATGATTATTTCACTCAGTCATTTCATGAAATACCCAAATGTTTCAGGAATTTCATGAAATGACTGGAGTTATGGGCATTCTATTACACTATTTGACTGTGCCTGTTTCACTCTGTCATTACACGAAATGCTACATCACTTTTAAAGGGTCCTCCGGCAGTGACTGCCTGGGGCTCCTCTACTGAGGAAAAGGATTGGAAAACCAACGACTCTGACAAGTCTGATTCATCGTCCTCTGAGAGCTCGGGATCAGGCGTCGGGTGTCTGATCCGGTGAGCGCTGGAGGTGGCATTAGCCTTCCTACCTGCCCTGCTCTCTGAAGGAGGAGACCTAGGGTCAGATTGGACCTGGGCCGGCGACAGAGGTGAGTCCAACGTCAGTGCTCCCGGGGCGGGCGTCAGACGCTGCTGAGCGAATGACCACCAGGAGTTAAACAGGGCATTACAGTCCACCGGCAGCGGGGCGGGGGGGCGCATAGACAAGGGCAGCCTGAAGTCTGATAGCTCAGCATCGGGTAACCCTGCGTCGGGCAGGTTGGTGTCGGGTAGCCTGGTTAAGGGCCCGACAGAGGGCTTGACGGGGACTGGCGATGGCCAGTAGGGTGTTGGATAACAGGTTGAGCCTGATGGTCCTCATTGAGGGCTCAAAGGGTAACCCAGTGTCCAACCCGAAGGATAACTGGGGTCTGGGTCCAATGGCGGCTGGGCGCCATGCATTGACCCCAAGTGAACCAGTAAGTTTGGGGGTGGGCCAGAAGGTGGTACCCGAAACTCCATCCCCTGATCTGGCAACGGAAGGGCCGGAGTTGCCCTGACGTTGGGCGGTCCAGCATCAGGTATGAGGAGGCCTGATGGGTGAAAGCCCTGCCAGCGGCGGTGATTGGATCCTGGGGGCACCAGTGGCAGCTGGAGGACTGCAGGTGCCTGAGAGGGACCCCTTGGGCATAGGCTGCAGTTCAGCCAGAGTGGGCGTGGGTCCAGAGGACCGGCGCCACATCCCAAAGAAGGGCCTGAATGATATGGGCAGCGGGGCAGAGGAGGAGTCACCTGAGCCCGCAGAAGCACCACCTAACCGTGTTACCAGAGCAGGCGGCAGGGCCAGAGGCTGCCCAGAAGAGGAGAGGAGAGGGCTGGCATAGATCCAATGTCTTCGCGGCCTCCAGAGGGGACTGTAGCCTGGATGTAGACCATTCACAGTCCCGATGCTTGTCCCACTTGTGCTTCTTCTTGGAGGAGTGGGAGATCTCTGACAAAGCTCCCAGTGAGGAAGAGGCACTCCGGGCCATAGCCTTTTTCCATGGTGGCCAGTTTCTGTTGAAGAAGGTGGGCTTTCAGGCGTCATCTCCATGTGGCCTGATTAGGAGTACAACAGAGCTATCAATAACTCAGTTAAGGCCATTTTTGTGTTAGCAAGCCATACAGAGATCAAACAGGCCCTGACTGAACTTAAGCACTGAGCACTTACTCCACTATAGTATCGATGAGTATAGTGAAGTGATATGTATTACTGTATAGTTTTAGAAATGAAAGAAAATGTTTTACGTCTTTTTGAGTTAATAATCCCAAATGACCTGGGGTTAGGCATTTCAAGTAATACCTGCCTACTATTTTCAATCATTTTGCGAAATGCCTGAAACTTTTAGGCATTTCACTAAATGACTGGTTTCACAATATAACTAACATATACTGACCTCACCAAGGGATTTGACCTTGTTAACCATGCCCTCATCTGCTGGAAACTTCATTCCCTTGGCCTGTCCTCAAATTCTGTGTCCTGGTTCACAAACTAATTGGAAGGCAGAACCCAAGCAGTGAAATGTCATTCAGAACTTTCCAACGCTCTACCAGTAACTACTGGAGTCTCCAAAAGGATCCCTCCTTGGTCCACTCTTATTCTGCCTTTTTATAAATTAATTACCAACTGTCCGCAAGTCCTCTAATGTTCTGCTTTATGCAGATGACGTGGTCATTTTTACCAGCGGTATAAACCTCAGGATCTTGCAGCAGAAACTCCAATCTGACTTCAGCGCCATTCAAGGCTGATTCCCCTCCAACCTCCTTGTGTTGAATGCTAAGAAAACTAAATGTATAGTCTTCACCACCTGCAATAAATCCCCTTCCTCCCATACACTCTCAGTAACCACCTCGTCAGGCACTCCCCTACAGCATGTGGCCACTTTCATATATCTTGGTATCACCCTAGACCAAACCCTCTCCTTCACTACCCACATTGACACACTAGTCAAAACTGTCAACTCAAGGCTCTGCTTTCTCTTCCGCCACAGAAACAGCTTCCTCCCTGAAATCAAAAAGTTACTTGTTAGGTCTTATATCACTAGTCTTATAGACTATGGGATCACTGTCTGCAGCTCAGCAAATTATGGTGGGCTATCTAGAGTCTGGTCTGTACTCAACAAAGCCTGTCATTTTGTCCTCGACCTAAAATGTGACATGCAAACGTGTAATGTACAGCAACCTAAACGGGCTTAATTTTGAATCCTGGCTGCACCTCAATACCCTAGTCACTGGACAAAAAACATTTTATGACTGTCTGTCCCCAGGCTTTCAAGACATGTTCGACTTTGTGGCCCAAATATATACCACCAGGGGAGCAGTACAACATACCCTGATCCTCCCATGAAGGAGAACCTCACTAGGCCAAGCCAGCTTTTCCTACAGATTTTCCAATCTCTGGAACAAGCTGCTCCCCCTTCTTAAGAACAGACTGCACCCTTGCCCAATTTAAATCCGCCCTCTTCTCCTCCCTCTCCTAATCTGGGTCCTGCTGAAGCTTTAGAAGCTACTGTATATTAAATGTGAACTGTTATTATCGATTGTATTTAATGACGCCCACAGCTTGAGCATGGTAGCGCTTAACTGTAGACGATAATGACTGTGAATCATGATGCATAGAGTATAGCATGTCTTTGTCCAATGTGCTGTAGATATTGAGTTGTTCTGTACTGAACTGTAATGTATTCCCCTATTTCCTGTCGATGCAGACTCTAAACCATTTGTAAATAGGCTCTGCCTAAAGGGTTTTGTGTGGAAGGAATAAATAAATAAATAAACATACAGATGTTGGCAACATCAAGACCATACTACTGCAACTCAGACAACATGTGCTTACCTATGAACTTGATTGGTCATTTGCAGATAGTGCACAATGACACCAGATGGGTAGTGTGCAAGCCACATACTCTGACCATATTATGCCTCGCCTTAAAGAGCCATCGACGCCTCAAAAAGAACGTTGTAAAACATAATATTTGGAAACAAAGCAGCTTATATTTCTCTTTAGCTCTTTATTTCTTATCCTCGTTATTTATTACTAAGTGTATCTTGTTGTACCATGTTGTATTTCCTGTACTCTCCTGGGTCATACCTGAAAATAGGCAAATGTCTTGTCTAGTGTACCTACCTGGTTAACAAAACCTAAATAAATAAATAAATAACGGTCATATGCATGAAAACAGGCTAGTCGTTCCTTGAGGGTTCATCGGCTCATATTGCTTCTTCCCAACCTGATGTCATAATACCTGGATTGTGACATCACAGTTATTCCCATGGCAACAGACTATAATGTCACAAAAGAGCATTTTAATTTCAAGTAGGGAACAAGCCGTATAGGCAGACGAACTCTAAGAGATAAAGATAGATGTTCAAGCAGCGTGATAAGCTATGACTAAAATGGAAATCATCCTCCGGCCAGACTGACTTTGCTGAGTACCGCACCTTGCGTAATACCTGCAAGAAGTCTATTCGTGCAGCCAAGGGCAACTACTACCGCGGTCTCCTTCAGTCTTCAGCTCATGACCCCAGGAAATACTGGACCCAGATTAATGAAATCTTGAATAATATTAAACCGCAGTCTCCCAAAGACATGTTAATTAATGATTCTATCTGCATTAATGCCCGTACGATTGCCAGCGCCTTCAACTCACTTTTCACACAGGTTCCCAACATCCTCTCTTCAGGACCTAGTGGCTCCCAGACATCCCCTACAGCTCCGACTCATACTCCTCCTACCTGGACGCTTTCTCCTATCTCTTGCCTTGATGTGCTTAGGTTACTACAGTCCATTCCCCTCTGTGACAGCGCAGGACCGGATGGTATCGAACCTAGAATACTCAGAATTGGTGCCTCACTCTTAGCCACTCCAGTCACTCAGCTTTTTAACCTGTCCATTAGCACCTCCATAGTGCCTTTAGCCTGGAAAACTGCCAAGATCATACCAGTCTTCAAGAAAGGTGACCCTAAAGTTCTGTCCAATTATCGCCCCATTGCACTTCTACCAATACTCAGCAAGACATTGGAAAAACTTATTCACCATCAGATCTCTGCCCACTTATTAACCTTCAATCTTCAGTCACCTGTTCAACATGGTTTCCGGGCTGGTCATAGTACCCCTACAGCTCTTACCCTATTCACTAGTGAGGTTAAGTCTAATATGGACTCAGGCCTATTTACCAGGGTCGTGTTCAGTGACCTAACAAAAGCTTTTGACCTGGTTAATCACCCTCTGCTCGTGCACAAATTGCAATCTCTTGGGGCCTGTGGGTCCACCTTATCCTGGATCACTAGTTACCTCTCTAACCGTTCCCAATCTGTCTCCTTTAATAAAGTCCTTTCCTCTCTGGCTCCAGTCTCCTATGGCATCCCTCAAGGTTCCATTCTCGGACCACTGCTTTTCTCCATTTTTGTCAATGATTGTCCCTCTTCCTTTCCCGACTGTAATTCCATCATGTACCCGATGATTTGGTACTCTACTCAGCCGCTCGTTCTGTAGCCCACCTTAATGTTCACCTGTCAACAGTGTTCCAAGCACTCCAATCCAACTCCCTGGTCCTCAATCTACCAAAGACACAGTCCATGCTCTTTGGGTTTGCTAGAAAAATCCATGCCGCGACCCCTAAGCTTTGCGTGTGCAGCTGTGATGGGTCTGCAGCCCAGTCCACGGACTCCTTCAAATACCTAGTAGTGACCCTTGATCCTGCTCTTGATTTCTCTTCTCATTTACTGGAGGTGTGTAGAGCAGTCAACATTAGGATTGGCGCCACCTGCAGGGTGCATCACTCTTTAACCCCTGCTGCTAGAATCTCAGTGGCCGGGGGGTCTTGCTTCCTAGGCTCCTGTACGCCCTCCCCATCTTTTCCCACACAAACATTGGAATTCTTCATAAATGGGACACTACCTATAACAACATATGCAGATTTGCCCTGTCTGCCCTTCTCCTTACCTACCACTGTCTCCTGTACTCCACCCTAAACTGGCTGTCCCCCAAAAACCTGCACTTATACACTCTGGGCTGTTTCACTGACTCCGTGACTCGATCCCTCACCCTGACAGCATTGGGGCTATGCACACTGCCGATTACTGAGATCCTCTAATTCCTCTTCACTTTCCATCCCTCACTGTTCAACAAAAATGGGGGAACAAGCCTTCTCTCACTTCACTCCCAAATTCTGGCATTATCTAACTCCTTATCTTATATGCTCTCCATCCCACTCCTCCTTCAAGACCACACTTTTCTCCTACCTACATGCACTTGATTCCTGTGTCTGTACTTAATCCCCCCCCCACTTCTCTTGCTTTCCTTAAGCTAGCTTACCATTGTCTCTGCATTTATTAACTGCTTGCCTTGTTTCCCTTGACTGCTTCCTTCCATACCTGTGCGGATGGCCACTGCCACATGTATGTTTTGTTTCCACAGCTATCCCTGTGAGGATATCTACTGGTTCTAATTTATTCGCTGCTTGTTTTTGTATAACTGTGGGCCTGCTTCCTTCCTTCCTTCCCTGCGTGGATGGCCACTGTCACAAGTATGTTTTGTTTCTACAACTATCCCTGCGTGGATATCTACTGGCTCTGTATTATTTGCTGCTTGTTTTTTGTAAAACTATATGTTTTACTCTCCAGGGTTGTGCTTGAAAATAGGCAGGGTTTTGCCTAATGCACCTACCTGGTCAACAAAAGCTAATAAATAAATAAATAAATAAAGGTCTTGTTTTAGTGGGAATTTCTTTTGTAATAAATAATGGAGAGGAGAAACCTCTAGAAGATCTATGACATGCAAGCTGAATTGTGTCTAAATATTATATTTTCCAATGTTCTCCCAAAGGTGTCAGCAGCTCTTTAAAAAATCTACACTGCAGGGCTCAAAACTTAAATTTTCTGTAGGTAGCCTCTGGCGCCCTACTGAGAAATATGGTCACCAGTCTATAATTTGTAGGTGCCAGATCAATTTAACAATATGTTTTAAAGCAACTATTAAGAGCCTCTGGTGAGTGAGACAAATATTTTAGTCCCCAGACTGAATTTTCAGTAGCATTTGCCACCAAAATAGCCCGGCACTGGCTGCCAATTGAGTCTCTGGTTTCCAGCAAACAACTCAGTTGGCATCAGCATAGCCTAGTCATGTTACAATTTGTAAAAATTAGAATGTCAGAACCTGCTAGTTTTTTTTCCTATTGAAGATGCA
The DNA here is from genome assembly GCA_016271365.2 of Neoceratodus forsteri. NCBI lineage: Eukaryota > Metazoa > Chordata > Ceratodontiformes > Ceratodontidae > Neoceratodus > Neoceratodus forsteri. Next base: position 1,192,163,291 of record CM057456.1, read on the forward strand.
GGATCTTTTTCCAATAGACTTACTGACCATTTGCCTTGCTTATTCCTGCCATGAAGTCATAATCCTCTGTTTGTGACATCACAACCTGTGCCTTGGAAATTGTTCTGAAAACAGAAGCAGATGATTGTGACTTTACAACAGGAAAAGCAGCAGAGGCAGATGAAGTCTCTAAGGAGAAAAGAGCCTGTTTTCACGCAGATGTGATTAAAATAAGGAGCTAAACGCACTTTAATTCAGTTGTTTGGGAATGTTATGAGATGCAAACTGTAATTGTTTTGTCAAAAATTAGAAAATCATTTTAACCTGGATCAGACAAGTCACACCAAGGTGCTACTTGCCTCAAGGTCTAAACAAGTAGTTTATTAGCGTAATTATTGAGATTAAAACCTTTGTACAGCCATCTTGTATTCAGTTAATCCTGTATTGCTTTGGAGTCTCAAGCGGTGGCTTTGCCCAAAATATAATTTTGCTGGTGCCAAGTGAGAAGCAGGGCTAAAGCATGTTAAACATACGAACATACGAAGAAGCCAGTAGAAGAAGGCCATTTGGTCTATCAAGTCTGCTCGTACTGCAGGGCCCACAGCTTGAGCTAATGTCCCTGCCCTCCCTCCCTCCTCCTCCCAACTAATATAATATACTATACTATAATATAATATAATATACTATACTATAATATAATATAATATATGATATGCTATGATATACGTAAAGTGTATTAGAATTGGCGGGGGGAAGGGTGCTGTTTATATACCTTTACTCATCTTATCAGGTGGCTTTTCATTTTAGGGGGTAGTATCATATTTAATTATAAAACAGGAGAAATCCTGTAAGCTGGTTGGCTGAAGCACTCCTTGACCCCTTATGATGCAATATCTTAGTATATCATCCTGACTCAAAACTGACTACCAAGATCAGCCATTTCCTAACACTTCAGTGCCATTTTATAATTGCAATACCACAGTCCCAAGTGTGGTACTGTATATCGTGGGACATTGTCACCTATTGGGTGGTTAAAGGCACATGGCATTGCCTCGAGTCTTACACGCACTCAAGGAGCGACAAAATCTCATGATATACCACACCTTGTTGTGTATTATTGCTTAAATATACTACCCCCAAAAATGAAAGATGGTCTAAGTTGAGAAAAGTTACCAACTGCCCCGACAATTCTACTACACTTAACACTGAAAATACTGTAGCCCTGGAGTCATCAACATGCTGTTTATAGGGCAGGGATTCAGCTTAAAACCCTGGAATGGAGCCTATGAGGCAGACTAGCTTAGTGGTTAAGGGCACTGAGCTGCAGACCTGGAGATCTGGGTTTGAATCTCATCAGCCTCCATTTGCATACTGCGTGACCCTGAGCAAGTAACTTAACTTCCTTGTGCTCCCAGGTCACACCTGGAAACAAGCTCCGCCTTAGTGTGCCTTTCCTGGTTAAACAATTTCCCCTTTCCCTTTACCAAATACAAGCAGGCTCTACAAAAAAGATTTGTATCTGATTAATTACTGTACAAAAAAATATAAACTATTTAGAACCCAATGCTACGATGTCAACGTGGCTTTGGAGCTGCTGTGCTTTTAAAAAGTGTCAACATAATCTAAATAGTTAAGGATGAAAGGTAGCCAAATCCTTGTGAATCTTTTAACTGTTGTTGGAAATCTTCTAAGAAAGACATAACTAGCTGATGTGCAACTTACTAAGCGCGACTTGAATATTCCTTTCTTCATTCTTCACTTCTTCTAGAAATTCTTTCAGAAACTTTAAGCCTCTAGAAAAATAAAGAATAAACAGGCAAATGTGTTCAGTTGAAATTTCTTTAGCAAAATACCATTTGAATGAAATTAAAAAAAAAACAAGAACCGTGTCTTACCTTTTTAACCAGAGAAGAGCCTCTGTTGCAGAATTTCTAACTTGTGCTAAATGTTTGTCCACTTCATCTACTACTATCTTCTGCAGAGTGGTGAATTTTTCTTTGTCAGTTATGTACTTCTGATTTATTTTCTATAAATAGACAATATTTTATTCTTTGGTATATTTTATGCTAAAGTTGCATACAGAATTGTATTACTAACATACTAAAAGCCAGCAGAATAGGCCTGACGGTCTTTTGTGTCTGCTCGGTAGCCAGCCCCTATCGGGCGCTCGCTCCTCCCCCCCTTGTCCCTATGAGGGTCAATCTTGGCTTCAGTACCCCCATACATCTGTCCCACCCCCTCCTGAAGCCCTCCACAGTGCCTTGCTCGACTAGACTCCCAGGCAAAGCATTCCATGGCGCCACCACCCTCTCTGTGAAGTAATGCCTTCTACATTCTCCCCTATGGTTACTCCCCTCCAGTTTCCATTTATGCCCTCTGGTTGTACCTCTTTGCTTTAGCCTGAACATTTCTTTGGCTCTACCCCTGTTAATCCCTTTCACATATTTGAAAACCTCAATCATGTCCCCCCATCTCTCCTCTCCTCCAGTGAATACAGCCCAAGGGCTTCCAGCCTGTCCTCACAGGTCCTATCACCCATGCCCCGGATCATCCTGGTTGCCCTCCTCTGGACCCTCTCCAACAGTACTATGTCCTTCTTAAAGTGCGGCCTCCAGAACTGCACGCAGTACTGAAGGTTCGGCGTAACCAAGGCATTGTACAGAGGTAGAATCACCTCACTCCTCCTGGACGTTATTCCCCAGGCTACGTAGCCCAGTATCTTGTTTGCCTTTGCCGCCGTTCTTCTGCAGTTCTCACTATTGTTCATTTTGGTGTCTACCACCACCCCGAGGTCCCTTTCACTCAAAGTGGCTTGCAATGGGACCCCTCCCAATGTATAAACATGCCCTGGGTTTCAGACCCCCACATGCAATACCCTACACTTCTCTGGATTAAACCTCAGCCCCCACCTCCTTGCCCAACCCTCCAGGGTGTCCAGATCCCTCTGGACTGCCACCCTTGCTTCCTCCCAGTCGGCCAATGCTCCCAGTTTAGAGTCATCTGCGAAGAGGCTCATCCTACTCCTAACTCATGTCCCTATATCGGAGACATAGGCATTGAACAAGAGTGGCCCCAGTACCGAACCCTGGGGCACCCCACTGACGACCTTCCTAGGGGAGGAGACAGTCCCTCTAACCACCACCCTCTGTGTTCTATCTGTAAGCCAGTTTTCCACCCATCTAAGCAACTGTCTTCCTATTGCTGAGATAGGCAATACATTGATCTACAATGCAACCATGTCTAAAGATGTCTTACACCCAAAGGTCCCTGGTGGGGAGGGCAGAATGTTACCGCTCCAAGTCTCACTGAAGAAGGTACTGAAGTAACAAGACAGTCATCACCTTTCCAGATGGGTGGAGGTCATCTTAGACATGGTGAGGGGGCAATAACAATTTAACAGATTTGGGCGGGTTACTGGGTCTCAACCTAGGCCTTCCTCCTCATGTTTGTTCCCATTTATCATGACAAAGTGGGCCAGTACACAGAGGTATGGCATTACAACAATTTTATTTCTTTCTGATTTTCTATTTACTGTAAGCTTTTTACCCATGAAGCCGCCTTGGCTAGATCAGTTTATATTAGCTGATCCCTTCTGCCCATCAAGGTACCTCTTTATCTAGCCCCCCCCCCCTTCTAACTGAAGTACACTACCCATCCCAGAGCCCTGGCGCTGGGGTTCAGCCTGGTGACCATACTGAGCAAGTCACCAAATCCAATAAGGGGTCAGTGATGGGTTGGTGCTGGAGGTGGCAGAAGAAGGGACCATTTAAATGTTGGCACAAACTTTATCTGCTCACCCAGGATCCTCTAGTTTTTCCACCATTTCTCACTCCTGGTGCCATCAACTGCAAATTTCCACTATGTTACTCCTGTTGTCAGGATATCTCAACAGCAACTTCCCCCCTCAGTGCCCCACCTTGCACGGACTTGTCTGCTCCTCTTTCCTCCTCCTGCCACAATCATGGTCCCTACAGACACAGTAGCTTTTTCTGCAAATATTAAAAAGCCCCTGACACTCTTAGGTCAACTTTGAAAAAAATGTATTCTTTTCATAAAATTTCTGTTTATTACGAAAAGAGAGCAAGCAGATTGACAAATATATAATAACATGTCAGAATGGCAGTATGTCACATACAATTCTGTGCAATATTTACAGGGAGCACGTTTCCCTGACATAAGTCCTAGGCCGAAAAAAAATGTAATATTTTGACAGAATTCAACTTCGATTTTAATTTTTTTTCCACAATTCTCACCTTGTTTCTTGATCACTAATAACATTTGCAGAAAGACTGGATCTCTGCTCTGTCTCTTCTGGCTGCTTGTCTACACCCGATATCACAGTGCTGTGTACAACATAGAGAATACTGGATGGGCAACTATGCACAACCAGTGTGTTCTGCCATAGAGGGGTTCTGATTCCCTATGACCTAGACAGCGAAGCTCGAGGGGTCCATAAGAATCAGAACACCAAGGTAGCAGACCACACTGGTTGTGGATAAAGTTACTCATCCTGTATTTTTTGTAGTGTACAGTATTATGTGAAATGTGCACGTGGCAATTCTTTCACTTTCAGAATGAAACGGACTTGTGTGGTGTCTAGAGGTTTCAGAATGCTGTTGTACCACACAAGGGTAAAGTCACATTCCATGACCTTTGAACAGTGGTATAACAGCATTTTTTAAAATGATGGAATTCTATACTGAACAATGCTCTACTATACACTATATCACAATCTGTTGTTGTGATGATAACTATAATGTCATCAACAGGAGATTATGATGTTAGGTGCAGATAAGCAACCAGAGTAGTTAACGTCTAGGGGATGGTGATCTTCCTTTCATGCAACTGTCCTCAAAAATAAAGAAAACTGTGTATATGATATAGTACATGAAGTATAATGTAGCACAGTATAATATATGTAACATAACCTGAACTGTATCTAAAGGTTAATTTTTTTTAAAGATTTCTCAATGCTGTCAGGGGCTCTTTAAGCCCCCTCCCCCGAAGAGTCCAAGCCCAAGTCTCTCTGAGCAGGCCGCAGCTAACAGACTGCCATACTGACCCCCCGGAACAGATTCAGACAGCCCATCTGCGGGCTTCCCAAGCTGCTCCTGTGGCACTGGCTCTCTCCGAGCAGGCTGCAGCTAAAAGACCACCTGACTGAACCCCAGACAGATTTAGGTATGCACCAGACCTCCAAAACTTGTGGTTTTGAATGCCGCTGTTTTTGACTGGATGCCCAGTGGAGAAGCCAGGCACTGATTGGCAGTTTCTGCTCCTTGGCTGATTTTCCAACGCCTGGCGCTTCCTGATCTCAGGGAAATCTCTTTCTGTGCTGTGTTCTGGACGTAACTTCGATCAGTCTGCCTACCTTGATGAGCTAAAATACTTGCTGCGTTGGCAGAACTTTTGCCTAGCTAACTCAGTCCACTTGGCATATGACATCTTTTCTGAAATTGTGACTGGGGCATTAAATAAGTATGCCCCTGTTGTAAAAGTTAGGGTAAGGAGTAGAACCTGTCGCTGGTTCTCTTTAGAACTCAAAACAGCACTGCTGGACAGGGACAAGCTTTGGAAAAAAGCACGAACAACTAAGGTCCCGATGGATTGGTATCACTTCAGGAAAGCCAAGAATACATGCACCAAGATGATAAGAGATGCTAAGGCCTCCTTTTATCGTTTGGAACTGGATTCTGCTGCCAGGAGCTCCTCTAAATTTTGGAAGTCCATTAAGGATATGTCCGGACATACCCCTCGGAACTCCCTGCCTGCAAAGATTACCTCTGGCAGTGCCACCATCTGCGACAAAATGGAGATCCTGGATGCATTTAACAACCACCTTGCCACTGCAGGGCTGGCATTTGACAACTCTCCTCATGTTATTTACGCTCCCAGTTGGGTGCGCAAAAACCGACCCAGTCTTTTCTCTCCAGCCTACTTCGCTGAAATAGGTAGAACTTCTATTACAGTTGGATACCAAAAAAAGTGCGGGTGCTGACTCTCTAGACCCATACTTTCTAAAGGTCGCCTACCATGCTTTAGCTGTACCAATTACCCACCTATTCAGTCTCTCACTGTCCCTCAGAATCCTCCCACCCTTATGGAAAACAGCTCATGTTATCCCTCTGTTTAAATCTGGGGATGCCTGTGATCTTAACTACAGACCGATTTCTCTACTCCCTATACTGTCCAAACTGTTGGAGGAAAATTGTAAGCAAGCAGTTGAGAAGCTATGAATCTTCTAAACCCAATGCAATCTGGCTTTATAGCACAGCATAGCACCATTATAACCCTAGTCAAAGTGACCAATGATTGGCAGCAAGACCTGGAGAATCGAAACTTCGTCTGTGCAGTGTTCTTAGACTTAAGTAAGGCTTTCAACACCATCGACCATGGCCTGCTCCTTTCCTCCCTGAGGGCGACAGGACTGGACTCACTATCCTTGCGTTGGTTTGCTGACTACCTCTCTGACCGGTGGCAGCAAGTCAAGGCAGAAAGTGAACTTTCTCCCCTTAAACCTCTGCAAAGAGGGGTTCCCAGGGATCGATTCTTGGTCCCCTACTGTTTGCAATTTATATAAGCAACAGGCCAATATCCATCTGTTCGCAGACAACACGGTTCTTTAGCGAAGTCGTCCTTCGCCAGAAGCTGCCTGTGGAGACCTACAATCTGAATTCAATCTACTTCAAAGCCAACTCCTAAACAAAAAGCTCCTATTAAACGCCAAAAAAACTAAGGCAATGCTATTTTCTCCACTTCTCCATGCTGCAAACCCGGCCAGTGCTGGCTCCATTCACAAATCACAGCAATCCTGGGAGAAAACCTAGAATTTGTCAATAAATTCAAGTACTTAGGAGTATGGCTCGACCACAGACTTTACTTTACGGACCATATCGAAGATCTGCTAAAGAAATTGAGGCAGAAGCTTGGACTCTTTCAGGATTAATAACTTTCTTACTAGCGATGCCAAGTGGCGGCTGGTACAAACAACGTTTCTCTCCTTGGTCGACGATGATGACTTTCTTTATAGTCACTGCCCTGTCTCTCATCTTGCTAAACTGGATACGTTGTATCACAGGGCTCTGAGATTCATTACTGGCCTACCTTTTTCCACTCATCATTGTGTCCTTTATGCTGCCTTGGGGTGACCCTCCCTTCAGTACAGGAGAAACAGAAATGCTGTACTCTGGACGTTCAGAGCTATTATCAAAAAACTACCCCTACATATGTCTGATTGACTTCCACTATGCAAGCTTAGGAACTATGCACTGAGAAGCTACTCCTTTATTTCCTTAAAGGTACCGAAGTTAAAAACACACTTTGGGAGAATGGCTATAACTTTGCGCTGCCGCCTCTATGGAATAAAATACAAAAATTGCTAAAGCTTAGTACCTCGGTCAGTCTATCCTCCTTCAAGACATTATATGACCATTCGGTCAAGGAAATTTGCAACTGCTTCCCCCGATCCGAAACTTCCCTGCACTTATAGCGTACCACGATGGCGTTGTCCTCTCCGCTACACCTGACCTTGTGGCCTCTCCTTCACATTTCTCTTAATACCTAATTATGCTCCCCACCCTCCTGTGTCCTCTCCGAGGCTTCATCTGTCACTCTTCTATCCCCTACCACCCTGCCTGTATCCTATCTCGCCTCGCCTACCACACCTACCTTTCTACCCTGTTACAGTTTTTTTCCTTTTTTAACTCACTGTCTGTCTTGTTACTTTTGGCACTGTATGTAATATACCATTACCTAACAACTATCCTTGTTAGTACTTCCAGCTACTGTTACTACACTCATTATACACCACGAAGGAACTGAACCACTGTTTCCAAACTGTTCTACACTTATGACTACGTTTAACTATTGTATCTCTGTATTGTACAATATTACTGAGGTGTTATGTTGTGACTGTTCATATATTGTATATCCTGTGTTCCTGTGCTAACCAGGTCCATCTTGTAAATGAGCTATGCTCAATGGTGTTCGCCTGGATAAATAAAGATTTGATTGAATGATTGACGTCCCCGGTCTAATGGAGGCAGTCAAGATTTCACTTTGTAGCCTGTTCTCTCACACAGCATAACAAGCTAACCACAGTGCCGCCAAACAGGGCAAAGCTCACATTTAATGGAAAAAAATAAATGCAACACAATTAAAAATACGCTGTATTTAAAAAGGTCTTGAAATAAACAATTCAAGTTTTCAGAACTATGGACACCTTGAAAAAGGCACATACAAAAGAAAAAGACAGAGGTCAAAGTGGTGCTTGTGACTGTCAAACCTAAGGAAGTAGCTTGGTCAAGTGGTTAGTGAACAGGAGGTCACAGGTTCAAATCCCACTAAAGCCACTGCCTCACTGCGTGAAACTGAGCAAGCCTTACCCTCCCTGTGCTTCAGTAAATGAGATGGTGAATCTCAGCTGGGATAAATAAATACTGGCTTCTCTTACCATGCAGAGGGCAAAGTATCTTAACCTCCCCAACATGAGGGAAAAGGATGACAAAGAATGACAATACATGTGGAAGCTGGCCTGGTGGTGCAGAGGGTTGAGGTGCTGGATGTCACACCTCTCACCCTGCTAGCCACCTGGGTTCAGATGCAAACTCAGGTCACCGGTTGGGGACAGGATTGAGAGCCCGATGGACTGCTCTCCTGTGGAGGGGGGACATGCCACACCACTCCAAGACTGCTGCCTTATGGAGGTGTGATGGCAGGGCAGTGAGCACCGTTAAGCTGGGGGTGGCCGTGGTCAGACGCATAGTGTGTGCATGCCTCTTCCTGCATGCACAGCTGCGTCAGTGTGATGAAGGTCCCTCTACTGGAAGCAGCCCCTCTGAGAACTAGCAAGCTCACAGCATGAGCGGCTTTGGAATTCCGGAATTTGAGCTATGTATCATTAATTTTGTACCTGTACAAAACACTATGCAACCCTGATTTCTCAGTTTGTGCTGCTCTTCATTTACCTTCCCTCTGTTCATCTATCCCTATCCCATTGATCTTGCCCAGGCCTAACCCCCCCGCCCCCTCGAATCAGCTTCTCTAGCTCTAATTGGCTTCTCCCCCTCTACTGTCACTCTTATTTCTGACTAGTCGCTTTCTTTAATCCCTGTTGCCATGTTGACTAGGGCTGTTCTGTATTGTCTAACCTCCACGTTCACTGTCCTACTCGCCGTCAACTCTCTATCCCTTCTCATGGGTACCCCTGCTCCCCTGTTGGCGTCATCCACCTGGGACTTCACCTACTCTAACATGGTGGCTGAACGTGCCTCCACGCCTACTCCCCCTATGCATCTCAGTCCTAAACCTCTAGGGTCACTACTGAGGCTCGTTGTTCACAAGAAACTTACCTCCCCCGAGATAGTATCCTGTGCCATCACACTGACTATGCTTTGGATTACCACGTTATCTCTTACTTTAGCTGGTGATGTTGAATCTAACCTGGGCCCTTAGGTCAATCTTCTCCAAACCCATCCCGGGGCCACCCATCTTTTGCCGCAGGCTTCAGGACTGACCTTTGCCCACCTTAATATCCGTAGTCTCACGGCCAATCTCACTGACCTGAAGGCCTGGGTCCAGGTTAATAATCCAGATATTCTCGTGCTTTCAGAAACCTGGCTGAAACCTACCATCTCGGGTCAAAGCTGTGCACTACCGGGCTATTTCATGTGTGGGGCCGATCGACCATCCACCAAAAGAGGGGGTGGCCTGGCTCTGTATTATAAAACATATCTGGACGTCACTCTCCTTCCTACCCCCCAACTGCAAGGCCATACACATGTTAATACTTCTTGGTGGAGCCAAGAAACTGCACATATTTGGTACTTATATACCCCCACATAATAGCAAGCTTGGTCTTGAGGAGCTCATAGAACTTATTCCTGCCATGACTAAAAACAATGAGGTAAATCTGTCTGGGTGATTTTAACCTTGACTGGCTTGGTCTGAACTCATCCTCCCTTGCTTCTACCATCAGCAAGGCCAACCTTTCCCAACTCATCTCTTCCCCTACTCGGAAGTCACCGAATAGCCCCAGCTGTACCATGATCGACTGGATTCTCACTAACCGGAAAGATTACTACTCCCCTGCTGGGGTTTTATGCGATTCAATCACTGACCACTGCCTGGTATTCTGTTTGCGAGGCGGCTCCCCTTCCTCTCAACCTCACAAAATTCTATCTTTTGCTAACTTCTCCCAACTTGATCCCATTGAGTTCTTACTTGATCTTAAGCACACCGACTGGTCTCCCCTATTCACTGCCAATGACATCAACCGGGCCACTGACTATTTCAATATGACTTTACTTGCCTTACAGCACAAGCCCATTCCTTACTCTATGCGAAGGGTCCGAGGGAAGGTGACCAAGTGGCTGAACCACCCTCTCCTGCAACTGCTCAAGCAGTGTGATCAGCTTTGATTAAAATGAAGTCATCCTCCAATCAGACCGACTTTGCAGAGTATCGGGCCTTGCGAAATTCCTGCAAGAAGTCAATCCAGGTAGCCAAGAGCAACTACTACCGTGGGCTCCTACATTCTTCAGCCGCTGACCCCAGGAAATACTGGAACCAGATTAACGAAATTCTGGGTAATATTAAGCCGCTGACTCCCAAAGAAATGTTATTAAGCGACTCCATCTGCAACAATGCCAGCACCATCGCTAAAGTCTTCAACTCGCTTTTCACTGAGGTTCCCAATACCTCCCCTCCAGGACCCAGTGGTTCCCAGCCCCCTCCTACAGCTCCTCCACATACTCCTCCTGCACTGGTGCTTTCTCCTATCTCTCGCTGGGAAGTTCTTAGGTTACTACAATCCATTCCCCTACGGGGCAGTGCAGGGCTGGATGGTACTGAATCTAGGATACTCAGACTTGGTGCCTCACTCCTAGCCACTCCTTTTACTCAGCTTTTTAATCTGTCCATCAGCACCTACATGGTGCCTTTGGCCTGGAAATCTGCCAGGATTATACTAGTCTTCAAGAAAGGTGACCCTAAAATTCTGTCCAGTTATCACCCTATTGCACTACTACCTACCCTCTGCAAGACCTTGGAAAAACATATTCACCGTAAAATCTCTGCCCATTTATTAAACTTCAATCTTCAGTCACCAGTTCGGCATGGCTTCCCGGGCTGGTCACAGCATGACTACGGCTCTTATCATATTCACTAGTGAGGTTACGTCCAACATGGACAAAGGCCTACTTACCGGTGCTGTGTTCATTGACCTCACTAAAGCTTTCGATCTGATTAATCACCCTCTGCTCATGCACAAACTGTATTCTCTTGGTGCATCTGGTTCTACCTTATCCTGGATCAGGAGCTACCTCTCAAACCATTCCCAATCTGTCTCCTTCAATAAAGTTATCTCATCTCCCGCTCCCATCTCCTGTGGCGTCCCACAAGGACCCATTCTGGGGCCGCTGCTTTTTTCCATTTTTGTTAACGACTGTCCCACCTCCTTTACCAACTGCAACTCCATCATGTACGCTGATGATCTGGTGCTCTACTCAGCCGCCCGTTCTGCAGCCGACCTCAATGTTCTCCTATCATCTATGTTCCAAATGACTCAATCCTGGATCCAATCCAACTCCCTGATCCTCAATCTACCAAAGACCCAGGCTATGCTCTTCGGGTTGGCTAGAAAAGTTCATGCTGGGACCCCCAAGCTCTGCGTGCGCTGCCGTGATGGATCTGCAGTCCTATCCACAGACTCCTTCAAATACCTTGGAGTGACACTGGATCCTGCTCTTGATTTCTCTTCTCATCTAAACGAGGTATGCAGATCCGTCAACATAAAGATTGGTGCACATACCGGGTGCGTCATTCCCTAACCCCTGCTGCTAAGATCTCGGTGGCTAGAGGCGTCTTGCTCCCTAGGCTTATGTATGCCCTCCCCATCTTTTCCCATGTTAACGTTGGTATTCTTTGTAAATGAGACACCACTCACAACAATATTTGCAGATTTGCCCCGTCAGCCCCTTGCCTTACTCACCACTGTCTCCTGTACTCCACCCTACACTGGCTGTCCCCCAAAAACCTGCACGCTCTTACACTCTGGGTTGCTTTACTGACTCCATGACAAGACTCTCCCCCCTCACAGCACTGGGGCTATGCTCACCGCGGTGCCTCAATCACGTCTACTGAGATCCTCGAATTCCTCTCTGCCCCGCACTGCTCTACTAAAATGGGGGAACAAGCTGTCTCTCATTTTGCCCACTCTTAAGCACTCCCTATCTCACTCCTCCTTCAAGACTGCACTTTTCTCCTACCTACATGTACTTGATTCCTGTGACTGTACCTAACCCCCTCCTCTTATCTAGCTTTCCCAATGTAGCTTACTGTTGTCACTGTAATTATTGAATGTTTTGTCATGTTCCTATACCTGCTCCCTTCCATCCCTGCGAGGATGGCTACTGCTAAAAGGTATGTTTTATTTCCCTGACTATCCCTGCAAGGATATCTATTTGTTGGTATTATTTATTGCCTTGTACTTCATCATCATCTTGTTCTTGTCAACTGTATATTGTACTCTCCTGGGTCGTGCTTGAAAATAGGCAGGGTTTTGCCTAATGCACCTACCTGGTCAACAAAAGCTAATAAATAAATAAATGAAAAAGTTACTTAATTTGTGGATATGTACCTTGTTTAACAGACATGCGCATTTGAAAAAAAAAAAAAAAACATCTGTTTATAAAACTACTGGTTGTCTTAGCTATGTGCAGCATACCCTCCCTTTCTTCTCACTTTTTCCTTTATCTACTTTTTCCTCATTGTAATCTCCATTGAGCAGTAGCTGCATGCTGACATTCGTTTAGCCTTTGTCTGGGCCAAACAGGCATACGCAGGTAGCGTGGCTAGTTTTCTTTCCGACTGCTGCTCTAAAGAGCAGCTCTTGAGTGTGTGTGTGTGTGTGTGTGTGTGTGTGTGTGTGTGTGTGTGTGTGTGTGTGTGATTTAAGCAATAATGCTCAACAGGGTGTGTGTCATGCTGGGATAACATCACGCCTCAGGTGGTTGGGGCCGAGTGCGTCCAATACCTGAGGCGTGACGTTATCCCAAATGACACACACCCTGGAAGGCATTATTGCTATTATACAATGGCTCGTTGTTATATATAAAATAAAAAAATAATTTCAAAGAATGTTTTCATTAGTGTGGAAAAATATTTTAGTTTCTTAAGAGGAGATGCAAAAAAAAAAAAAAATGCTCATCCATATTGGTTCACAGTGCTGAGACTAGACCCGTGATGTTGTGCTGGGAAAACATCACGTGTCCAGTCCCAGACTGACCAATCAGAGACCAGGATTCTTTTTTGCCATTGTATAATGCAGTGTAAAACTGGCAAGTTCAATGACTGCTTAAGTGTTTTTCTTTTTTTTGCCCCATCTTTGCAGACTTGCCTGCTGAGCTGCCTCTCAGCAAGGAGACAGAAAACTAAAGCATGTTGTGCAGCCTCAGTAGCACGCCTTGCTAACAGATGCAGCTACAGTACATATGACCTAGCCTGTTCACATACCTTTATCTAACCGTCAGCTCAGCTGTTTAGAAGGAGAGAGAGAAGGAAAAAAAGTGTGTTTTTTCAGTACCACTCTGCTTTTCTGTGCTGTATTACTTTCTCCTTTTCTTATCTTACGAACATACAAAATTGCCAGCAGATACAGGCCATTCAGTCTATCTAGTCTGCTCGAGTGTGCAGCACTTCAGTCCATTAGACTGCAGCTGCCCCAATCTTTGCTACCTAGTTTCTGACAACAGGTTATTGGTGCACCCTGCACATAAGTAAATATTTTAGTGGGTGTAAATAACTTACCTGAAACAGAATGATGCTGGTATATGTGTTTGAATTCCCTAGCTTCCCTCTGAGGCCTGTTCCTTACTTCCATTCATCATGTCACCTTTAGGGGAAAAGCCGGCCAATTCACCCCTTCATCTGAATAATTAATTGGGGCGGTTCTCAGGACTAACTTGAGTACAATCCTAATTCAGCTAATATTTTTATTTATTTTCTCATTATGTTTACTGTGTGAGTCTATGAATGTGTAGAAAATTAAATAAGCACTGTATTTCATTTAAAACCTTTGCAAATTTAATGATGTCATATGAAGGGCAATGATGTGAGCCAATCAAGGAAACTCTTGTGATGTGAGAGGACTATAAAACCCTTAAGATTGTGAGCCTGAATTCAGCCTAGTTCAAGGCTCCAGAGAGTGCAGAGCTCTGGGCTGCAGCTCAGTTTAAGATGGACCATACCAGCTCAGCTTAAAGATTCAAGAGTACATATTTTCCACTGGCTCCATCCAGCTCCAGAAGTTATTTTTTGAAGTTTTTTCTGGCAAAACACTAGCAAATAAACTTGAATCATTATTTGCATCTTATATCAAGAGTGGACATTCCCTCTTTTAAACCTGGTAAGCATCATAGTCTGTGCACGCCACTAGCATGTAGGGAGAAAATGGGAAAGAGTGTAACTGTGGCCCAGTGGTGTTAATGGCTGAGGTGCTGACAACTGCCTTACCTTGCGCCACATCGGTGACCCGAGTTCGGGAACGAGCTCGGGTTGCCAGGGGTCAGCTTGGGGGGGGGGGGACTGCAAGTAGGATTGAGCAGCCACCAGGCAGCTCTTCATTCCCAGATCGAGGTGGTGTGGCTATCCCTGCTTAAGCTGACACCTAGTGGAGGCCTGGTGTCTGAGCAGGCAGGGGATGCTAATGTATCATGTTGGGAGGGTGGATGGGGACATGCGCCTCCATACAAACATGCTAACCACACACGTCATGACCCCAGAACCCTGGGAGGAAAAAGTATGGTGGAAAAAGGGCACAGCTGGGGATGTATGATGCCCGCTCACCACACCTCCACCTGTCACATCACCTGATGAACCTGTGACATGACTGCATTCAGGCTCGGGAGACCCCTCCTCCCTCCCTCCTGACCCCACCACGGGGGATCTGTAGGTATGCACTGCCAAATAAGTCCGAGGGACTGCAGATGGTGGGAGGGAGCGGGGGAGCTGGCAGATGGTGAACTCCTCACCATGGCCCAGGAGGATAAAATACATACAGGAAAAAAAGTGGGTCCAGCATGTGATGCCTGGCTCACTCCTTGGCCCGCATCGACTCCCAAGCACAGCAGCTTGTGGATGTGGTCTCTGGGAAGGGGGGAGGACAGACCTCCTTTTCCTGGTTCCACTATGGGGGTAATCTGCAGGGGAACTGTACTGCTGGTAAGTCCTGGGGAGAGGCTGGTGTCGGCCAGGGCAGAGCGGCATGCTGGTCCCCAGAGAAGAAACAGCTTGATAAAAAAGAAAGGAAATGTGGAAGAACATTGTTGTTTGAAGGAGCTTGGTGAAAAAGAACATCAGCAGGAAACTACAGTAAACTGGTTTCTACAAAATTGACATTAAAAAGCATTTTATAAAATGTTACTTTGCTTACCTTAATATTACCAACAAAGTCCATTTTAACGGGAGCAAATACAGTTGGTCCTAATTTATCTGAAAGAAAAGATGACAATTTTAGGTGACCAAATAAAAAGAGTACTTTACAACTGTATATTTCTTCCAGAACACATAGTAACAAAGTTATTTAAGGCTGGAAAGTCCATCAAGTCTGCCCTCTACTTCACCAGGAGAAACACAGCATCATAGACCACATGAGCAGAATAAGACCACTGGTCCATCCAGTCTGCCCTTTTAAACCCTATCCTACCCCAAGACATACTGTTTAAATTGGGTTTTTTGCCTTGTCTCCCCTCCATTGCTACATCCCTAAGTAACTACTAGGCCCTTGACTCTGGTCCCGCCATGCTTGAATCCATTAATTCCTATTAAACATCTCCCTCGATACTGGGTGTGTACCAAAGGACTGCAAGATGGCACATGTGGTGCCCCTCTATAAGAGTGGGCCTAAGGATATGCCAGGGAACTATAGGCCAGTGATCCTTACCGCCATTTTAGGAAAGTTAATGGAGATTATCCTCAAAAAGAGGCTGGTGAAATTTCTGGAGGAAAATGGTCTCCAGGACAGCAAGCAGCATGGGTTTGTCTCAGGCAGATCCTGCCAGACAAACCTGGTTGACTTTTTTGATTGGGTGACATGGGCACTGGACAAGGGCCAGGAGGTGAAAATCCTCTATCTGGATTTCAGCAAGGCCTTTGACTTGGTGCCTCATGGTAGGCTGACCAGCAAATTGGTTAGATGGGTCAAGAGCTGGTTACAGGATAGGTGGCAGAAGGTAGTAGTGGGAGGTGAACTATCGGAGCCCACAGCTGTAACAAGTGGGATCCCACAGGGCTCGGTGCTGGGACCAGTGTTGTTTAACATTTTATTGCTGACATTTTGGACAGGATAAAAAGTAAGATCAGCCTCTTCGCAGATGACACTAATATCTGTGCGGAAGTGGATTGTGTGTGTGTGGGGGGGGGGGGGGCAGTAGAGTACTCCAGGAGGATTTAGTAAGGCTGAAGGGCTGGTCGAACATATGGCAATTAAGGTTCAACACCAAGAAGTGTAAGGTCATGCACTTGGGGGCCAGAAATCCCAGAAATAGTTACTGGTTGGGGGGAATGCAGCTATCCATGTCAACGGAGAAGGATCTGAGAGTACTAATAACAGGGGAAATGAACCACTCAGCCCAGTGCAGGAGGGCAGCTGCAAACGCCAATAGAATGCTGGGGTGCATCGCTAGGGGAATCACTTCTAGGAGAGAAGAAGTTGTCCTGCCCCTGTACAGGTCCCTGGTGAGGCCACACTTGGGAGTACTACATTCAGTACTGGTGCCTCTACTTGAAAAAGGACATCAAGCTACTAGAGAGGGTGCAGCATAGGGCAACTAAAATGATCCTGGGATTGGGAGATAAATCATATCAAGAGAGACTGAGGGAGATCAATATGTATTTCCTGGAGGATAGAAGGGAGAGATGGGATATGATTGAGACCTTCAAGTACCTGAAGGGCATGAACAGAGCTAACACAGAGGGTACGTTTCGATTATAAGGCAGGAGGAAAACCAGTGGTCACAATCTGAAACTGGAAGGAGGAAGATTCAGGAGGGAAATGAGAAGGAACTTTTTCATGGAAAGGGTGATTACAGGGTGGAATGCATTGCCAGAGGAGGTGGTATCTTTGAGGTCGGTGAGCAGCTTCAAGAGGGGGTGGGACAGGATCAATGGAAGGGGCAAAGCAGAGGTGTGTGTGTGCGAACAAAGCAGGAGGAAATACAGAGGGTGGGGGTGGGGTGGGGGCAGCTGCTGTCTAAATGGCCAAAGTGCTGAACACTCGAGCACACTAGATAGACTGCAAGGCCTGTATCTGCTGGCAATTTTGTATGTTCATATTAATGGTTTTTGCACCCACAACCTCTGACAGTAGGCTGTACCATGGCTAAACCATCCTCTTTGTAAAATAAAAGTTTCTCATGCCCCTACAGATTTCTCCCCGCCAGCTTCCACTTATGTCCCCGTGTTTTTTTTTTTTTTTTATTTCATTTTTCTTAGAGACATCTGACATACACTAAATAGTTTCACCCAACCATATTAGGTCTCTATAAAAAAATCTGACGTCTGCTGCTCGTTTGGCGTTGGCCAGAGGTGTGCTTCTTCCTTTGCTCTGCTATGGCCTTCTATTTACTCGCACCTCCAAGGCCCACTTTACTTGGTGGAACACGTCCTACAATAATATCTGTCAGTTTGCCCTGGCTGCCCCTCGCCTCACCCATCACTGTGAATTATATGACAAATTTGGCTGGCTTTCCCCGCGGCCAATCACATGAAATCTGCTTACTGTAGACTATCTATGTTCACCTGGTTCCTGTGACTCTGTACATTGCCCTACTTGTTTTATGTTCCCTGTCTGAACCTGTATTCTCATTGTACTCTCCCGGGTCGTACCTAAAATAGGCATATAATTTGTCTAGTGTACCTACCTGGTCAACAAAAGCTAAATAAATAAATAAGCATATACAGGTCAAACACGTCCCCGTGTTTTTGACTAACCATTCCTGCTAATTAGTTCCATAAGGTCTACCAGTGTACAAATAAGGTAAAAAATGCAAAATGTGTCTCTGGGTATTTTGTGCCCCTTTTATTGTATTTTAATGTGCGCAATTTACTGAGAATGTATTTTTCTTAGTTTTTGAATTGTGGTATTAATAATAAAGGCACCTACATTTTTGTGGTAGGTAGAGTGTTTTCTTCTTTTATATGATGGAATGTTAAAGTACACAGTACAATTCTCCATATGAAATCTGTCTTTCTGATGTTTGCAATGAACTTCAACCTGTCGGCTCTTAGAAGAGGTTGCAACTGTGTGCAATAAACTAAACTAAACCTTGTTCATTCCTTTCAAGAACATGAAGATCCCTAGCATGTCTCCCCTCTCCCTTCTGGTCTCCAGTGAGTACATGCTCAGAACCTGAAGCCAGTCCTGGTAGGATCTGCCCTGTTGGACCTAAATCATTTTGGGTACTCTATGCTGCACTTTCTCCAGCCTATATCTTTCCCTAGGTGAGACCCCAGAACTGGGGAACAGTATTCCAGAGACGCCTCACCAGTCATCTATAGAGGGGTAGTACAGTATTACCTCTTTCTTACGGCTATCAAAACCCTCTCCCAATATTCCCCAACATTCTCAACTTGTAACAGCAACTTTGCTGCATTGGCTAGATTGCCGCAAGGAGACACATATGATGATTTCCAGGTTCCTTTCCTAAGAAGTAGTGCCCCGCTTAACTTTTGCCATACAATATTCCATCCTGAGGTTCTTGTTCACTATTTGCACTTTTTGGCACTGAATTTAAATTGCCAAACCTTGGACCACCTCTCTAACCTTTGCAAGTCCTTCAGCAACTTCCTTACCCCCTCCTCACTGTCTACCCTGCCATAGAGTTTAACACCATCTACAAAGAGACATGTCTTTTCCCATATTCTTTCTCCTGTGTCACTGATGAACATACTGAAAAGGACTGGTCCCAAGACTGACCCCTGCGGCACCCCACTCGTGACCTTCTCCTCTGACCTGACTGTTTACCACCGCCCTCCGCTATTTCCCCTCAACCAACTCCCACCCATCTAACTAGGTCCTTCACCAACGCAGATCCTCTAACTTCATTAGAAACCTGTGTGGCACCAGGTTGAATGCCTTGCTGAAGATGAAGTAGAGTAAATGTACTGCTTGTTCCTTTCCACTACCATAGTTACCAAGTCAAAGAATACTATCAGGTTGGTCTGACAAGACCTCAATGCCACAAACCCATGCTGCTTACTATCCTGGAGCCTGTTTTTCTCCAGGTTGTCCACTACATCCTCCTTGACTAGTGCCTCTATCAGTTTACTCACCATGGAGGTAAAGCTGATGGGCCTGTTGCTCATTGTCCCCTTCCTTGTGAAGCAGAGCTACGTACGCTACCCTGCAATCTTTTGGAACCACCCTTGACTGTAGTGGGCTACTGAATAGCCCCGCCAGGGGTTCAAGCAGCTCTGATGCCAGTTCTCTGAGCATCCTCAAATACATCCCATTCAGCTCTTGAGCCTAACTTATTTTCAGGGTAAGCCCCTTTTAACCCTTTCTCCTGTTATTAGCACATGCCCCATTTTTGAGATCCCCTTACAACAACCTTTATGCCCCTTTCCAACAAAGGCCTGCTATACTCCACTGTGACTACTGAGCAGAAGTAATCATGCTACCTTCTGCTCGTCCTCCTCTATTAATACGCCTTCCTCCAGCCTTACAATTACCCCTTTTGTCTTTCTTTTTCCCTACTTTATCTGAACAAATTATTTCCCCTCTCATGACCTCCTCCGTAATATGCTGCTCCATGTCTGCTTTTGCATCTCTGACTGCCATCTTGGCCCCTCTCATCTTTATGGTTTATTTGCATTACTGCATGCTGCAAATGAATTACATTACGTATCCACACATGTTGTTTTACAACTAGCAGGTAAAACCTCTATGTAAAGATCTTTAGTGAGCAAACTTTACACTGCTGAGACAAGACTCCTTAATGCATCTCAGCAAGACTGAAATAAGCCCACTCAGTCTAAGAGGAAATCAGTGATGCAGGCACGCTGACTATCCATTGCCCAGCTTTTCCTGCCTTTGATTTATGTCAACCAGTATACAGCCTCTGAAGTCATGAGGGGACTCAATCTGTAGACACATTTCAGCTTCTGTTCAGATATTTTCTGTATTTAGCCTTCCCTTCTGCTTTATAACTATGCACATGAATATGAAAACATAATCTTGCCCCCCCCCCAGACACTCTCTGTTCTGGCTCCTTGTGCACACGACATTAGAATCTCCTGCTGCTGGCCCGTTAACACAGTAGCAACACTGCCATACACAATGCCGGCAACCCAGGTTTGGGAACGAGCCTGGGTTATCGGCAAGAGAAGACTTTCAACTTCAACTTTCAACTTATTTTTTTTAAAAAGCGCAAATCAAATACATAAGCGCTTGTACAAAAGATAAAAAGATGCAGCATAAAAACTTCATATTACAGTCCAGGCAATTTAAAACAAAGAACGACAAAAATCATTAGCAAACTGTCATCCATATTCAGGGAAGGTGAGCCTGAATAAGTAGGTTTTCAGAGCCAACTTAAAGACTTGAGCATTCCAGAGAATACTCATCATCTAAGGGGGAGACCTGCTGCCAAACTGTGTCACTGAACTGCTTCCTGGGTGACCACAGGGAGACATGCTGGTTGGAGCAGCTGAAAAGGAAGGATGGTGGCTGGCTCTGTGCGGCAAGGAGCCCCAGCCACTGACGTCCTGGGGAGGAAACCGGAAGAAAAGTCCTGCCCAGCAGAGCAACACCTGATACAGTAGGGCCCCACAAAGCCACCTGCACCCCTCTACTCATACTGCCCTTTCATCTGCTTCCCTTCTTAGTAGTACTGAAATGCATACTAAAATGGTGTGATCACACCCAAGCTTGTTTTGTTTCAAATCGCTGATCTACTCTAATTACGTACTCTCTGAGCATTAGAACACCCTCAAACAGTGCAGCCACTTATGATGTTATAGTCTCCTCTCCTTCCACTGTATCATGAGTGACTAGACAAGCAGTCCAAAACATGTAGGTGTTCCCTAGTGCAGCAAAGATGCAGTGCGAGTTGATTAAAGACTGTAAACAAACATGTTTTTTGTGTGTTAAGACTAGTACGGTGGGCAGTGTTTTCCATGTTAAATAAAAGGAATCGGAATCAAACTAACCAGCTACATAAACAGAATATGAGCAATCACAAATTACACTTTTTAAATTTGGGACAATTTGAGGCCTAAGGGGGGCTTGGCAGTGCACCTTTAAATATAGTCAATTCCTGATGTAGGTACATGCTTGGGACATCACATTTTTGTGCTTACATCCAAAACTACATACAATCAAAACTGTACTGAAACCAATGGAGCCACTCAGTAAAAACACACATTCTTTCGTACTACTCACTTTTACCATTATTGAATGTATCAGACTCATTTAAAGCATTCTAATTCATCAAATGTTACACAGCCTGATCTGTTTAAGCTATTTGTTTTCTTTGCTGGCTCTGACAGACTGAAACTGATTTTAACTTGCATGTATTTAACCACTGGCAGCACAGTCTGCACCTGTTTAACAGGTGTAACTGTCAATATTAATGCCTGTGGAGGCCCTGTCTGGAGAAAAAGTATGCATACAACTGAAATTTGGTGTGTACACAAACAAACTTTTTTATCATTAAGTACATAGGATTGGGACTGGGACAGGCTATTGTTGTGCATATAACCAGAATGTGCATACATCTGATATGCATACAAGTGAAATACACTATAAATATGCTGAACTGTGTCTAAAAATTACATTCTTACAAACTTTTCCCTGCACCATTACAAGCTCTTTAAACTACTCACCACTTATAGGAGAACCGTGCTAACGTAGCTAGTCCCCCCCTTCCCAAAGTTACCCTTCTGATTTTTTTTTTTTTTTAACCAAAACATCATTAAAATGTTTTCAACATTGCTCTCTTTCACTGCTCACTCCCTGGTATTGTGCCCTGCTAACTTCAGCCATTAGTCAGCGGGACACATTAGCATGTAACAAGCAGCAGAGGCATGCAGCTGCCCGTGAGATGGTGGTAGACAGCAGATAAAACTGAAATTATACGGCAGTGTTAAAAACCTTTGTATGTCTTTTTTTAATCGGTTTTAAAGACAATTTCTTTCACGTAAAAGAAACAGAGTAGCCCACCTCTTGAGGAGGGAGGGCAAAGATACAGAGAAATAAAAACACAGAAAAAACTTCCCTTAGTACATAACCATATGGTCAAGTTTGCAATCAATCTACTTAACTAAGCAGGTGCAAATTAATTTATAAATGTTCAAACTAGTTAACTAAATTCAATATATTGCTTTATCTATCAAGCTCCAAAAACATAAAATTCAGAATGCCGCCATATCTTAAAAAATTAAGTCTCAATTGTTTACCACATAAAGTACATTAATTATAAGTAAAATGTATACATTCATTATAGCAACATACAAACTGCATAGAGAAAATAAGTCTTTGTCTGAGCTTCTTTCTGTGAGAGCATATAGACCATCTGATAAGTCAGCCTTTTTTGATAGTTTGATACTTTGATAAACTTCACAAGTTAGTCTGGATAAAAAAATTTGCCTAGCTCCTTGATATATAACCATTACCTTGGCAGGTTCCACAAGAGAAAATCAAATGCCCAACTCCTGTACCACCTCTTTCATAGCCAAGGATCTCCATGTTATTATGTGGAGAAAGCAAAATCAGGATAAAGTGTTCTCAGTGTTAGTACTCTGACTTTTGCCTTTGTCTGGTGCATGTTCAGGAATCTTAGGTCCACAGTGGGTCACCCCCCCCTTTTTTTGGGGGGGGGGGTATTCCTTTCCTCATTTAGGGGACAGGGACTTTTTCCAATGCTTTCAGCCATGTCAATTTTTCCACTTTCAGCTGCAGGAGAACTGTCTGTTGCCGACTGTGAGCTGGAAAGACTCTTGGCCTGTTTATCCTTAGAAATTTTACAAATTGGAAGGATAAACTCTTGTCCGCTATCTCCAGGACCCACTGGTCTGTGGTATTTCCTTGCCACTCCTTGGGAGTTGTGTGCCAGGTGCCCTCCAACTGGCAATGAGTCTTTGGCAACCTGAAAGAAATTGTCATCGGTTTGGCTTTGCTTGTGGTTGAGAGGCTGGTGCAGGCCTCTGTCTTGACTCTCTTCTGCCTCTTCCTTTCCCAGTACCTCTCTGTACTGTACTGCACTGGGTATTCATAGTGGACATGGGCCTGCTGTAGTAGACCCTACCCCTACCTGCCCTTTCGTAAAGCTTGTAAGAGGTGAAGGTCTTTTCTATCAGATTTTTAAAAGTGGATTTTTGCTCTACCACTTTTTACAGCTGCATAGCGTCAAAGCTATACTGACATATTGCTATCAGAAGAAGAGGTCTGACCGGAATTCCTAACACAGCATAGCTGTGTTGTTACGGTGGAGTGGAGTTGAAGCACAACTTCCTGCAAATCTGCCTGCGCCCTCCCCATTCACTGAACTGTCTCGCCTTCTCCTCCCCCTTTATCAATCCCCCACAGCACTCTTCTTGCCATCCACCCCAATCACTAAAATGTGTTTCCCTCTTCTCCCCCTTCCCCTCATGTTTACCCCAGCTCTCTCTCTATGTGCATTATGCTCAAAAAGTATCCAACAATGCTGTGTGTGTGGTTTTTTTTCTGCTGCCTCTTTGGACACTGATAAAATTCAACAGTAACTGAAACGTTGCTTTCTGAGGACTATAATGAAAGCATCTGGTGCGGAGCTCGATATTAAACTAGGAGGACAAGACAGCCAGCATGGTCCAGTGCCCAACCTCTACTGATATGCCAACAGAGCTGTATTTCTGATTAATACTCACATGTGATGTGTCACTGAAATACTGCTCTTCTGCCACTCATTCTCTCCCTGACACTGAACTGAGAACACGTCATATAGGGAATGACGTATTTGGGGACACTTTTTTTCTCTTTCATTTATTTAAACACATTATCACACAGACTGACATCAAGCGCACAACTGCAAGCCACTGATGTGATGCCAAAACAACTGTGGCTGAAGCATGGTTAGACAGAAGGGGGAAAGGGGAAATTGTTTAAACAGGAAAGGCACACTAAGCCAGACCTTGTTTCCAGGTGTGACCTAGGAACACAAGGAAGTTCAGTGACTTGCTCAAGGTCACACACTGTATGCAAGTGTAGGCTGATGGGATTCAAACCCAGGTCTCCAGGTTAGCAGCTCAGTGCCCTTAACCACTACGCTATACTGCCTCCCTTAGAAAGGCCGTTTGTGGCAGATCACAAGAAAAATTGAGATTTGCACTAAACTGTGAATGAAACTGACTTTCATTGTATTTACACAGGCAAACTGCAAGATATATTTATTATAGAAACATAGACTTTGACAGCAGATAAGAACCACTTGGCCCACCCAGTCTGCCCATTTCCCTACCTACTGGATAAGCTGCAGATTCTAGTTAACCAACAGCCTACTTTCTGCCACCCCCCACTACAAATGCCTTGTGTCTGTCCCATGCATGTTTGAATTCCCCCACTGTTTTAGCTCCAACAACCTCCCCAGGAAGGCAGTTCCACGCATCCACCACTCTCTCTGTGAAAAAGATTTCTCACATTACCCCGAGCCATCCCCTCTATCTTTAAATTGTGTCCCCTTGTTCTTACACATCTCTTTTTCTGAAAGATGCTACCCTCCTGGACTTTGTTGATTCCCTTGAGGTACTTGAACGTTTCTATCATGTCCCCCCCGTGCCTCCTTTCATCAAGGGTATACATATTAAGCTCTCTCTGTCGCTCTTCATATGATTTCTGATGCAGACCCTGCACCATTTTAGCTTCCCTCCTCTGGACTGCTTCCATCTTGTCTATGTCCTTGCGTAGATGAGGTATCCAAAACTGCACACAGTACTCCATGTGGGGTCTCACCAACTGTCTGTACAGAGGGATAACCACTTCCCTTTTTCTACTTGTGATGCCCCTTCCTATGCATCCCAGTATCCCCCTGGCTCTCCTTACTGACTTCTCCATTGCTTACCCACCTTTAGATCATCTGATATGACTACCCCAAGTCCTGTTCCATTTTTGTTGTTGTTAGTACCTCCCTGCTATTGTGTACTCTTCTCCTGGGTTTTGTTTCCAGGTGCATTACTTGCACTTCTTTGCATTGAATGAGTTGCCATATGTCTGACCATTCCTCCAACCTTGCCAAGTCCCTTCTCATCCTTTCTACCCCACCTTGTGTATCAACTCTGTTACAAATCTTTGTATCATCTGCAAAGAGGCATACCTTTCCCTCTAGACCCTCTGCAATGTCACCTATAAAGATGTTAAACAGAACTGGATCCAGTACTGAGCCCTGAGGTACTCCACTAGTGACCCCCCTTTCTTTGGAATGTGTTCCACTCACTATTACTTTCTGTGTCCTGTTGTGCAGCCAGTTTGCAATCCAGGCTACCACCCTGGGACCCACTCCCAAGCTGGCTAACTTGATTATTAATCTTTTGTGCGGGACTGTGTCAAGTGCCTTGCTAAAGTCTAGGTAGGCCATATCCACAGCCCCTCCCTGGTCTATTACTTTGGTCACCCAGTCAAAGAAATCTATTAGATTCGGCTGACATGACCTTCCTGCTGTAAATCCATGCTGTTTGGGTCCTGTGCCACGCTGGCCTCTAGGTACTCAACAATTCTTTCTTTCAGAAGTGATTCCATCATTTTCCCTACCACTGAGGTCAAACTTACAGGTCTGTAGTTTCCTGATTCTGCTTTGCTTCCACTTTTGTGAAGGGGAATCACATCTGCCCTCCTCCAGTCCTCAGGTACCACCCCATCCTCCCATGATTTGTTAAAAAGTGTGGTCAGTGGTGTCACTAAGTCCTCCCTTAGTTCTTTTAGGATTCTGGGTGAATCCCATCAGGCCCCATTGCTTTGTCCACCTTGAGTTTTAGGAGTTCTTTCAGGACTCTTTCTTCTGTACATGGACTGATGTCAACCCCCCTACCCAGAGTGCTTCTATTGTCTAGTTTAGGTAACTCCTCCTCATCTTCTTTTGTGAATACTGAACAAAAGTATTCATTCAGTATCTCTGCCTTTCACTGTCTCCCTCTGCCCACCTCCCCTCTCCCTTATTAATCTTCACTATTCCTCCCTTAACCTTCTATAGCTCACTAATGTACCCATAAAAGGTTTTATCCCCTTCTTAACTGACTTGGCTATTTTTTCCTCAGTTTGGGCTTTTGCTATTCTGACTGCCTTCCCACTTCTTTCTGCTTTAATTGATACAGTTCCTGTCGTGCCCCTTCTGTGATGCCTTATACTTTTGAATGCAGCCTTTTCTCCTTAACCTTCCTGCCACGCCTTTTGAGAACCATAGTGTTTTTTACTCCGCTTTGTTTTCTTTATCTGTTTCACACAAAGGCTTGTTGCCTCTATGATGGCAGTTTTCATTTTTCTCCATTGTTCTTCCACCCCTCCTTTTTGGCCATTTGATAGTGCATTCCTCAGGTACTCACCCATTTTGCCAAAGTCAGCCCTTCTAAAGGCCAGTATGCTTGTTTTTGTATGGCTTGTCTCCATGGTTGTGCTCATTGTGAAGCACACTGTGCAGTGGTCGCTTGTTCCCAGATGTCTACAGACTTCTAAATTTGTGATCCTCTCTCCATTTGAGAGTACCAGGTCTAGTATTGCTTCCTCCCGAGTGGGTTCCAACACTAGCTGTCTAAGGCCTGCCCCCTGCAGGGCATCGAGAATGACCCTGCTCTTGGATGTGGCTGCAGTACATGTCATCCAGTTAACATCTGGCATATTCAGGTCCCCCATTAACAGTATCTCCCCTTTTTCAGCCATTTTGAGAATGTCCTCTATCATTTTCTTGTCCATTTCCTCCCCTTGAGATGGGGGTCTGTATACAACCCCTGTGCGGATTGTGATGCATCCCTGTCTCCAAGGTGACCCAGAGTGCCTCTTGTCCTCCCTTTACTTTTTAGTTCTGTAACTTTGATCCTTCCTTATGTACAGAGCTACTCCACCTTCCTCTTTTCCCCTCTCTGTCCCTTCTGTAGACTGTGTACCCTGTATGTTGACATCCCAGTCATGGTTCCCGTGTACCATGTTTCTGTGATGCTACAATATCCAAGTGTTCATCTTCCATCAAGGATACTAGCTCAGGAAGCTTGTTTCCCAGACTACAGGCATTGGTACTCATTGCCCTCCATTTAATGTTGGCTTTATCCTTTTTTCCCCCCATGCCTGCTCTTTTTGCCCTTGTCTATTTTTCCATTTACCCCTGTCCTGCCCTCTGTTGAGCACGGTACCTCAGTGTTTACCTTACTACCCGTCATGTTTTGTGAGGGGAGGCTTGAAATTTCCTGCCTCTTATTAGCACCTCCCCCCATGGCTAGTTCAAAAGCTTGCCAAGGCAGCATTTAAACCTGTCACTTAGGATCTTGGTTCCCTTCATGGACAGATGCAGACCATTGTGCCAGTATAAACCTTCATCTCTCCAGGTGTACCCCCAGTCCCCAATGAAACCAAAGCCCTGTGCTCTGCACCAGTTTTGTGTAACCCCTAGATGGCGCTATCCCAGGGGCTACTACCCCTGCCTGATTTGCCACTAACAGGTTGAGGGGCCTGGATCCAATGGCGGGTGCCTCCACCCAGAGGTCAGGGTTTGCATATAGTTAAACTAACTTGGTCACAGCCCTCTGGGACACTGCAACCTCCTTTTCTTCCCACTATGTGGCCCACACAATATATCAGAATTACCTTCACAGTATACACTACCCCCAGGTCTGGTTCCAGCACTGGGACCTCCTGTGAAATGAGATACAGTGCAACAATCACAGTACAGTACTTTAACATAGACAAATACCTCAGGCAGTATAACTTGCTGAAACAAGCAGCTCTGATTTATTTAGGGGGATATAACAAGGACAGGGGAAATCAGGTTAATTAGCTTATCACTCTAATAATTCATTTTATGGCTCGGTGGCACAGGCTCATCTCATCAGTTACTGTCCCTGGGTACCCAAGCCCTAGTGGTTAGTCCAAACTGCGGGTAGCTGGTAGGGGCCCTTTCACACAGAGAAAAGGAGAATTAAACAGTCAGCAGTACAGTAATTCCATTTGGATTTAATGTGGCAATTCAACAGGGAGCGACCCTGAATTAGTACTCACGACCTCCAAATAAGATAGGGTCCTTCAATGTCAGCAGGGCTCACTTGAGGTACACAAACCTCTTCACACATCCATATAAAAGAAAGCACTATACCAGGCAGGCTGCATCTGTATCCCGATCGCAATTACTGCACAATACCGGAGAACACACAGCAGATTCAGTTCTGACAGACCGAATGCAATTTTCAGCAATTCCTCCAGTCTTCTACAGGGTGAGCCTGGTTTCTACTCTTCAGATCCTTTGATTCTTTTCACAGGACGGATTCAGTCCCAATGTTGTTACACATGCTGCAGACCGGAACCTGGGCCTTACACACGTTTTTTGACTAAACTGCACACTGAAAAGCACAGGCTCCTTCCTTCTTCACTGCCAAAGCTCAACTGAACCTCCAACCGACAAAACCGGCACTTCCTTTGAGTTCCTCCCAGTTCTTGACTGGATTGGCTGTCACCACAATAGACTGCTGCTGTTGGTCCAAAAAGGCACTGAAGTCTAAACTACATCTCCCAGAGTCACTGCCCATACAATCCTCTTGTGGTTGGCTCAGATTATGAGTCCAAGTTCTGATTCGTCCAAGGCACCATTTTAGAGCTAGCTTACCCCACACTGATTGGTCCAGTTCAGCAGTTCAAAACTAGAATGGGGAACTAGCAGACACAGTTCTGACTGCAAAGAAAGCAGGTTAGACAAACTGTAATTTCATTATTACTCTAAATATTTCTGGCAAACAGTTACATCTTTCAGATAGGTTCCCTTTGCACTCCTAGTGACTGCAAAATGAAGTGAATTGGCAGCAGCTCGAAGCGGTACTCAGAGAAGCACACAGTCCCCCATACAAACTAATTATGTCTGCAAGCAGACAGCTCTTAAAGAGACAGTACCAGAGGCTCTAAAAACACTCACTGATAAATGGCTTAAATGCCAAACACCATTCAGGCTTGGAGCATTCAAGCAAGCTCCTGGAAGTCTTTTGGGAACCCCCATTTGCAGGGGGGTTACATTTGCAACCATTCATTAAACTGCATGGTGTATAGTACCCTAGCCTCACCCCTGCCATGGACTGGTGGCACCTCTGAGAAGGTAACTGTGCTTGCTACCTATATGAGGCCCCTCCCCAACTCCACAATTTCATTCTGCATTGCACTGATCCCATGCTTAGCTAGGTCATTTGTCCCAAGGTGGACAATGATATCTAGTTCCCTCTCCTGTGATGCTGCTTCTGCAATCCTGAGGATTCGCTTCTTGTCCCTCCAAGCCGTGGCACCAGGCAGGCACCTTACTTCCCTCTCCTCTCCCTTCCCCAGGTCTACCCCTCTAACAATTGAGTCCCCTATCAGAAGCTGTTTCCTTCCCCTGTGGTGTCCCTTGCCACCCTTCTGTGGGTCTCCCTTGTGGGTGTCCTCAGCATTCTTCTTGGTCTCCACTGAGGGTGCCATCATAGAGGAACCTTGCTCTGCCAGACTGGCATATGGTTTGTGTAGAGGTACAACTAGGGGGCTTTGCCTCTGTTCCACCACCCGAACCCTCCCAGAACCCACTGTGGTCCAACTGCTCTTCATACTTGGCAGCCTCTGTGGCAGTGGTGCTCTTTGGGTGGTGGAGGCCTCCTTAGTCCTTGCCAGTTCTG
Source organism: Neoceratodus forsteri (assembly GCA_016271365.2). Lineage (NCBI taxonomy): Eukaryota > Metazoa > Chordata > Ceratodontiformes > Ceratodontidae > Neoceratodus > Neoceratodus forsteri. Next base: position 1,192,193,129 of record CM057456.1, read on the forward strand.
CCTGGAGGTGAACTACCTCCTCCCTCAGAGCTGACAGTTGCCTGCAGATAGGACAGCAATGCAGTTTCCAGAATGTCTCCCGGAAAACTGCTGCCCCATAGCCAGTGCATTGCACCACTCCCCACATGTCCCTCTCCCTTATAATATACAATATGTAATATATATGTATTTTTTTTTCTTCCTTTGTGTGGTGTGTTCTTACCCTTTATGCACTGTGCTGGGTTATTAAGAATATGACAGTTCTGCCCAAGACCTGTTAAGGAAGTGATGTCAGAACCTTGGCTATAAGGAAACATCACACCTGGGGGGCAGGGTGTGGGGAAGGGGGAGGTTGGTAGTCCACAACCACTGGTGACTGTTAGAAACAATCAAATACACCACTGCTCCACCACCCTGGTGAGCACTGCCCTTTATAGTAATTCAGCTAACCTCCAGTAACTGATTTGTCAACTATTTAAAAGTAATTTGATGCAAACTGTTACAGAATACTAGTAGACAGTCCAGTTAGTCACAAAGGAAAATCAAATATGCAGTTATTTCAACCCTTCTGAAGTTGCTCATACGATAAGTAGTTTTGAAAACCCCCTTCCTGATTTAAAAACTGTCCATTAGTATTTTATTGTATTCAAACATGTGGTGTCTCGAGACGTGTTAATGCACTGCCATCTCTGCAAAACAAACTGACACACACAAATCAGCCGATTCCCATCTCAGGCATTATAAAACTTAGTGTATAAATTAGTGTATGCCAGAAATTGATTGCTACAAGGAAACACACATGACAATTTATGTTTTACCTATCCCCTCGTCATTCTATCTCGACTGCCCACCTGCAGCATTCCCAAGCAAAGGTGCGATTTTGTGCGGACTGTATCCTTTTAACTTTCTGTGGAATAACAACCCTCCCAAACTTTGGGCTCTCGAAGAAATCCCCTGTCTTGTAAGCCCCAATTTTCCCTGAGCAGAATCTCTGGCCAAAATCACTTAGAAGCACAACAACAAATACCGTACCCGCTCTGTGAGCAGGGATTTAGTCAGGGCAGAGTTGTGAATTCAGTGTGCTTCATCAAGTGCTTCACACAGCTTGCTAATTTAACAGGAGGGTAATAGTAATTCGGGCTGAGTGGTGATTTTACAACACTCTGCTCACAGAGCGGGTAAGGTATTTGCTGTTGTGCTTCTAAGTGATTTTTGCCAGAGATTCTGTTCAGGGAAAATCGGGGCTTACAAGGCAGGGGATTTTTGCAAGAGCTTGAAGTTTGGGAAGGGTTGTTATTCCACAGAAAATTAAAAGGATACAGTCCACACAATATCGCACCTTTGCTTGGGAATGCTGCGCATGGGCAGTCAAGATAGAGTGACGAGGGGATAGGTACAACATAAATTGTCATGTGTGTTTCCTTGTAGCAATCAATTTCTGGCATATACTAATTTATACACTAAGTTTTATAATGCCTGAGATGGAAATCTGCTGAATTGTGTGTGTGTGTGCCAGTTTGTTTTGCAGAGATGGCAGTGCATTAACACGTCTCGAGACACCACATGTTTGAATACAATAAAATACTAATGGACATAATAAATACATGTTGCAGTTTACCTGTGTGAATGAAATGAAAGCCAGTTTCATTCACGGTTTAGTGCAAATCTTTATTTTTCTTATGTGATCAGTCACTAACAGCCTTTCTATCTAACCGCACTTCACATATTCACAAGTTAAAAATTCAAATAGCAGCAATAGAGAAAACAGACTTTCCCACCATGGTTTTGGTGGGCTGGCCTTTTTTCTTTTCTATTGCTGTTCACTTCTTTTTAATTATTTATTTATTTATTGTAATATTCAGAAAGACCTTTGAGTCAGGGGCTCATTTACAAAGGTTCCACGTCATACATACATGCACATGGCGAGAACTTGACGATACAGGTTACAGAAACATTACAACATATTAAACAGTTACATAGTAGTTAAATAGATTGGCTAACAGTAGTTTCGCTTCCACCTTAAACTGTGTCTTTTCTCAAGATCCTGGAAGACTCACTGTGTTCTCCCTGGTCCTTGCTCCTGTTAGAAGCTCAAGGACCAACTGCCTAGCACTACACGCTTTCCCCACACAAATCCCGGTTGTGTACTACCTACATGCTACATGATATGTCTCTTGTTTGTTGTACGTAATCTTATTATATATTGTTGCTACCACGGACACCTTTTAAACCTATATCATAGATACATAGATACATAGACAGTGTCAGCAGATAAGGGCCTATGGCCCACCTAGTCTGCCCATTTGAGCTTGTAAGTTCAGTTTGTTTTCCTAGAAGTCTATTTCCCCTTACCCCTGACCTCTAGAATTCCTTTATGTCTATCCCATGCATTCTTAAATCCCGTGATTGTTTCAGCCCCCACCACTTCCTCTGGCAGGGTGTTCCACTTGTCCACCACCCGTTCTGTGAAGAAATTCTTTCTCATGTTTCCTCTGAATCGTCCTCCCTCCAACTTCATCCCATGCCCTCTAGTCCTGAAACATCTTTTTCAAGCTTAAAAATAGTGTTTTCCTGCACCCTGTTCCTCCCTGTAAGATACTTGTATGTCTCCATCATATCCCTCTTTCCTCCTCTCCTCCAGGGAGTACATGTTCAGTTCCTTCAACCTGTCTTCATAGGATTTGTGATGCAACCCATGCACCATCTTTGTTGCCTCCTCTGAACCTTCTCTACCCTGTCTATGTCCTTACGTAGGTATGGTCTCCAGAACTGTACACTGTACTCCAGGTGGGCCTCACTAGTGTCTTGTATAGCGGAATTATGACCTCCTTTCCTGCTGGTGATGCCCTGCCTATACATCCCAGCATCCTATTTGCTTTACCTGATGCCTTGTCACACTGTTTCCCTACCTTGAGGTCATCAGAGATGACAACCCCAAGATCCCTTTCCTGCTTGGTGCATGCTATATCCTCACCCCCAACTGATATATTGTGCCAGGGTTTGTGCCCCATATGCATTATCTGCACCTCTTTGCATTGAATTTCAACTGCCAAACCCTTGACCATTCTTCAAGTTTCTGCAGGTCCTTCTCATTCTGTCTACACCCTCTGGTGTGTCTACTCTGTTACAGAGCTTTGTGTCATCAGCGAACAGTGAAATTCTGCCTTCTATATCCTGTGCAATGTCACTGATGAAGATGTTGAATAGGACCGGTCCCAGCACTGATCCCTGTGGTACCCCACTGGTCACTCTTTCCTCTGTGGAGTGACAGCCATTTACCACCACCCTCTGTGTCCTGCCACCCAGCCAGTTACCTACCCACCACACTACTGTCCTGCCCACACCCATATTCCCCAGTTTGTGTAATAGTCTTCTATGTGGCACAGTGTCAAAGGCCTTGCTGAAGTCCAGATAGGCCATGTCCACTGCCCTCCCCTGATCCAGCTCCCTAGTCACCCAGTCAAAAAATTCAATGAGGTTGGTCTGACATGACCTCCCCCTGGTGAAACCATGCTGCCTTGGGTCCTGTAGTCCATTGACAACCAGATGTTCCACCAATCTCTCCTTCAGTAGTGCTTCCATGATCTTCCCCACTACCGAGGTGAGGCTGACTGGTCTGTAGTTCCCCGCTTCCTCTTTGTTCCCACTTTTGTATAAGGGACTACATCTGCTGTCCTCCAGTCTTTGGGTACCTCCCGCTTCCAGTGATTGGCTGAACAGGATAGCCAGAGGTTCAGCCACCACCTCTCTTAGTTCTTTAAGGACCCTGGGTGCACCCCATCTGGCCCCCATTGCTTTGTCAACTCTTATTACTTCCAGTTCCTTCCAGGACCCTTTCTCGTGTAAAGGGCACTTGTGTCCATTTCTGCACCATTCTCACCCCTTGTACCCTTCAGACCCATTACCCCTCTTCCTTAGTAAAGACTGGCAGAAATACCTGTTCAATATGTCAGCTTTACTGTTGTCATCCTCACGCTGCTCCCATCCTCCCCTTCAGTCTAACTATCCTCCTTTGTCCTTCTTTTTCACTTATGTACCTGTAAAAGGTTTTGTCCCCTTTAACCACTGATTTTGCAATGTGTTCTTCTGTCTGAGCTTTGGCTTCCCTTACTGACTTCCCTGCCTCCTTTGTTTCTCCTGGTACTTCTCCCTATCCCTTCTGCCTGTGTCTTTTGTATTGCCTGAATGCAGTCTTTTTGGCTTTCACTTTCTTGCTACCTCTTTGGAAACCATAATGGTCTCTCTCTTCTTTTCCTCTTGCTAACCTGCTTAATGCATAATTCTGTTGTTCTTATAATCCCCATTTTAAATACTGCCCACTGTTCCTCAATCCCTGATTCCTGTCCCATTCCCTTAATGCCTCTTTCAAGCATCTCCCCATTTTCCCAAAGTCTGCCCCTAAAATCCAGGATACGTGTTTTGTGTGGTTTGGTTCTGCTCTTTCTGTGATTTCAAACCACAATGACTGGTGGTCACTGTTACCCAGGTGCTCCCCAACTGTACCCCCATCACACTGTCCCTGTTTGTGAGCACAAGGTCCAGTATTGCCTTCTGCGAGTTGGTTCCATGACCAGTTGCTTGAGGAAGGCACCCTGAAGGAGTCCAGGATAAATCTGCTCCTAGTTGATGCTGCTGCTGGGATGCTCCAGTCCACATCTGGTATATTGAAGTCTCCAACCAGTACTACCTCACCCTTGTCAGCCATCCTTTGGATGGCTAGCATCAACCTCCTCATCTGTTTCTTCCTCCTGGGCTGGTGGTCTATAGCCACACCTGTGCGGATGGCTGGCCCCATTTTCCTTCCAGCTTAACCCACAGTATCTCTCCCCATTTTGTTCCTCCTGGATCTGTGTGGCCCTTATGTCATTTTTCACATACAGTGCCACTCCTCCTCCCTTCCTGCCTGCTCTGTCTCTTCTGAATATGTTGTAGCCAGGTATGGCCATCTCCCAGTCATGGTTATCATTACACCAGGTTTCAGTGATGGCCACAATGTCCAGGTCTGACTGTACCATGACACCTCCAGATCTTCCATCTTGTTGCTAAGGCTCCTGGCATTTGCACATGGCTTCCATGATTTGACCTCCCTAGACTGCTTCACTGTTCTACTCCAGCCCCTTCCTTGGTTGTCATTTATCCCTGGTTCTCCTTGCTGTCTGCCCTTCTGCTGAATTTTGCCCTTTTCTGCTTATCCACCTTTTGGACACTAATCTCCAACTTTTTGCACTGCTTTGCAAAGATAGCCCTCCTCTGGTTCACTGGTTCCATTACTAGCTGTGGGGTGAGCAAGTAGGTACCATCCTTGCTGGCCTGCCACCCTTTGCTAGTTTAAATGCTTGTCAATGTAGCATTTAAACTTATCATTGAGTGCTTGGATTCCCCTCCAGGATGGATGCAGGCCGTCAAGCTTGAACAAACCTCCATCCCTCCAGGTGGGTCCCCAGTCACCAATGAATCCAAACCCTTCCTCACAGCACCAGTTCTTCAACCATGAGTTAAAGTTCCTGGTGCATGCACTCCTATGCTCTCCCTTGCCTCTCACAGGTAGTACTTCTGAGAAAGTGACAGAAGTAGCTACTTGCTTGAGACTCCTCCCCAGTTTCCTAAACTCTTCCTGAACTTCCTTTGGCTCCCCATTTGCCAAGTCATTAGTACCTAGGTGGATAATGACATCCAGCTCACCCTCCTGTCTTGCCTTCCCAGTGATCCCCAGTATCTTCCTTCCATCCCTCCATGCCGTGGCACCTGGTAGGCACCTCACCTCCCTGTCCTCCCCTCCTGTGTTCCTAGCTGGATCCCTCTTATGATGGAGTCCCCACCAGGATTCGCTTCCTCCTCCTCTGGGGTCAACTGTTTCCCACTGAGGTCACCTCCTTGCCTAACCTCCACATCCTTTCCTTCCACTTCCTGGGTACCTCTATTTGGTTGTCCTCATTTGCCAGTGTGGCATATGAGTTCTTGAGAGGAATAGGATCTGGGATGTGCCTCTGCCTGACTGCTCTAACCCTCCCTGAGCCCACTGTCATCCAAGTGCTCTCGTTCTCGGCATCCTTTGAGGCAGCTGCATTGGACTGGGTGGTTCCTGGACAGGGGTGATGGTACTCCTGACCCAGTTTACTTCCGCTCTGAGTCTGGCTACCTCATCCCTCAGTCCAGAGAGATGCATGCAGATGGAGCAGCACCTCAGTGTCCAGAAGGTCTGTCTGAATATGGCTGCCCCACAGCCACTACATTGCACCACTCCCCACATTATACTGCAATTCCACTACTTATCTGCTACTGAAGCTCTCTTAGTTCTCTTTTTATTTATTTACAGTATTAAAAATCCTGCAACTGATCCTCAGATATATATTTTTTTAAGGAAAAAGAAACCAATAATTAAATAAATGAGTCAAAACACTTGTCGTGTTTCCATTTCATCTTTGGAAGACACTTTTCTGTCTTGTTATTTCACCATTGCTTATTATATTGTTTTTTCATTATTTCTAATTGAAACTAGAACTGTTGAGGTTGCTCTCAAATTTTGCATACTTCTATCGTATATTTTCTCCTGTTTGTTTCTTTTTCATCTGTAACTCTCCCAAGTCATGCCTGAAAATAGGCATATTTATGCCTAGTGTATCTTACCTGGTATCAAAAATAAATAAATAAAATACCTTTTACGTAATTTCTGTGCTTGTCCTCCACCTCTTGTACTGCTCATCTACTCTTGTCTGCACTCTGGCTACTGCCATTTTCCCCATACTAACTCATTCTCCCCTTTACTTCTACAGGCCTGACAGGATGCTGATGATCTGTCCATCAGAGAAGTATTGTTTCATGTATAGCATTCCCTAGGTCATATTTTCTCCCTAAAGAACTATGGATCCTTTGTGACTGCCATCACTATTCTTATTTTACAAGTACCACTACATGTCAACCTAGGACCCCCATCCCAGGTTTTTCAGGGTGCAGGTAAGGGATCCCTACTTATTAACTATGCTGGAGGTAGGTTGCGACAATAACCTCTTTTCTCAGTGGGACCTATTTTACAGAAGGGACGGAGTCACTCCCATGGCACCGTCATGGGGGCCATAAACAACTTGAATACATAACATCTCAGGGAAAACGATCCTGTTTTAATTAAAAAGCATTCAGTAATAAACAACCTCTGGTCAGAGCCAAAATGACTGGTATACATTAACCTGATATGAGGGGAAAAAAAAGCTGAACTACACCTAAAAACTTGTTTCTTTATGTTCACTGGCCTGAGGCATCCATCCCTGCAAGCTGCTGGCTCCCTCATGGACAGCACTGCAAACAAACATCTCAGCTCTTTCTTCTTTGAGAAGAAGGTTCACACTGCTGCTCCTAAGGGACCCAACAGCCTTGCAGGCATGCTTTAGGCCAGTGAACACAGAGAAACAGGCTTGTACACCCAGTCCAGCTTTTCTGTTTTTTTCTCAGATCAGGTTAATGTGAAGCAGCTGTTTTGGCTCTGACAAGAGTTTGTTTCATATATTTCTGAAAGTCACCAACAGGAATGACCCCCTCAAAAGGGAAATCCATGGCTTTCCCTTGTATATCCTGAATCAAGGTAGTCACCCTTAAGAGCTGCTGATGCCTCAGAGAAAACTTTGAAAGCCATAATATAACCTTTTTCCTCCCCCTCTCTGAACCTCCTAATGCTCTTGAACTATGTCACCTAATGAAACCATAGTACTGTCTCACTAATATGTATGTCAAATGGAGGATGTAATGAACAACAACTGACCAAACAGATATATCAAACCCATACAACAACTGCTATGTGTAAACAGCCGAATACTGTATACCCATGATAACCTGTATATGCATACGTCTTCAACTGTCTATAATATCATGTACTGTTATTCCCGGGTCGCCCCTGAAAAAGGGACCTTTGGGGCCCAGTGGGCCTACCCGGTCATCAAAATTCAATAAATAAATAAATAAATAATATTTAGATACAAGTCAGTTTGTATGTCATATCTTCAGTCGGTTTACTAATTATTTATTGCTGAGTTCATCTGCCCCTGCAACTTATTTCTCACATGAAGTCATAATCCTGTTGTGATGTCACAGTCTGTTGCCATGGGAATAACCAGGATGTCACAGAGTACTATGATATCAGTTAGGGAACAAGCAATAGAAAAAAATGAACTTTCAAGGAACAAAGATCCTGTGTTCATTCTTGTTATCTTAGTAATAAATAAGGGGAGAAGAAAAACACAACTAATGTGAAATATAAGCTGAATTGTGTCCGGTATTGTTTTTCAAAATTCTCTTGGATGTGTCGGCTGTTCTTTCACCAGGCAAGCCTTCTTAAGGCCACTAAATGTGTCAGGGCCCAAGATGTTGTATCATTAGCATCTATGGCCATTTGAAAATGGTATCTGGTGGCTTCCAATCCAGCTTTGATTGTGTTAACCAAACTGGCTTGACTCCTCTCCCATTGAGCTTTTTCTTGCTCAGGGGTGCTTGGCTGACTCTCAGCCCCTGCTCAGCTCCCTGACTGAATACCATCTACTCCCCCCAGGACTCACCTGCCACGGAATTCCCCATGGCTTGCTCCCCATGGCGAGGCTAAAAGAAGGAGACTGTCTCTCCCTGAGTCCAGATCCAGTGTTGACAGCATCAGGGTCCCGTGGCTATATCAAGGACTGGAATAGGTGGGCAGGGCTTCCTATTGCACAGCCCTCAATTTTCCGTGGTTTGCTACTTGTCCCTGAGGTTGGCATGTATTCACTGGCGTGGGCATGCGGCATGAAGTCGCCACACGTACTTTGGTGCTTGCACCCAGCCCTCTGAAAAGTGTCAATATGCTGCACCACCCAGCCTCAGCCAGGTGGCAGTCAAGCAGCAGCACCGGCTGTCCCCCCTGCCCAAAGGAGGACAGCCCTCTATGGATATTCAATCCTCCTTCTCCTGGCCAGCCACTGAATGACCCTGTTCTGTTTTCGAATCTGGGTCGCTAGCATGGCAGGAGATAAGGCATCCAGCTCCTAAGTCCTCCATGCCACCACGCCTAATTGGCTTGCTTTCCTGAGGGGAAATTTTCACACAAAGCCAGGAGTGTGTTCCACAGTGCCTGCTGTTGCTGAGTTGTGTATGCCATATAAGTTGCCTGCCTAAGCTACATGGTAGCTGTTGTATAGGCCTTCCTTGCCATATGGTCCAGCTTCCTGGAGTCTTTCTCTAGGGGAATGGACAACAGAGAGACATTAACCTTCTCACATGCAGCAGCTTGCAGTAGACCTTTGTAGTCAGGATGGGCTCACAGGTACTCTGACCCCAGCTTATCAACCTGGTACATTTTCTCCACCTTTTTAGGGCTGTGGGCGAAGCCTACAGCCATTTTGCATCAGCTCAGTAGCTCTAAAAATGGCCAATCATGGAACCCCTTCCACTGGACTTTTGGAAGTATCCTTCCAAAAGCCCAGTGGAGCTCAAGCCCCTCCACTATGATCCGCTTTATTTCAGCTGTTACTTCCGCATTCCGGTGCATGAACTGCGCATGTGCAGTTCTGCTGGTGCCGCTATGTTGCGAATGGCAAAATGCCATTCACTATTTTCTGTGCCCCTCTCCCCAAGTCATGCCCGACATCAAGGCTGGCATTCATGTCGCACACTGGGAGCCCACCCCAGTGTGCGGACATTTTTTTTTTCTTCTGTAAATTAGAAAACTGTCCCTCATTGCCATGTTTTTTTCCCCGTGGTGCCCCCCCCCAGTCATGCCCGACATCGGGGTGACCAATCTCCATGTCGGCATTCATGTGGCACATTGGGTGCCGAAATGGTTTTTTTTTTTGTAAATTAGAAAACGGTCCCTTGTTGTCAGGTTTTCCCCTTGTAAAACTAAAAATGGTCCCTTGTCGTCACTGCAGTCCCCCTCCCACACCCCCTCCCACTGAGCACCCACCTCCCCACCACCCCCACACGATACTTCCTCCAGAGGTCGGCGCTGTCATCTTCTCTGGACCAGGACACATCTGCACTCTTCAAAGCCCAACCGCAAACTGAAGAATTAAAGGTAAGCGTGCTATACAGCCATTCAACGGGGTTTTCAACTTGTGCTGATATCTCAGCCATTTTGGGGAATTGTTGCTCCAAGTTTTCAACATGGTGCTCTTGGGACCCCACCTCATGAAAACTGTCACTGCCATTTGTTATTCGGTTCCGAAAGGTGATTTTGTGTTCACTGCGTGGAATCACCTTTCAGGACAAATTCACAAAATGACAGTGCCACCGTTCATGAGGTGGGGTCCCAAAAGCCCATGTTGCAAATTTGGTAAAAATTCCCACAAATGATCATGCTATTTAGCCGTACATTGCACAGTTTCTATACACGCCCTAACGCTGCTAATTTTAATATTTTCACTCCATGTTTTAATATTGCCATTCTGCACACCTTCTTCAAAACAGTACAGCTGTCATTTTCCACAACCTGCCCAAACCATGTTTTCACACCTGTGGTGCAGAATAGCACATTTGCTCTGTGCAATCACCTTTTGGGACAACTGAACAAAATGACACTGGCACTGTTCATGAGGAGGGGTACAAAAAAGGCCATGTTGAAAATTTGGTGCAACACCTTCAAAAAATGGCCTGGGCATTGAATAATTTCTACGCACATGTGCAACTTTCATCACTTGGCAGCTCTTCATAGCCCTATCGGCTCTGGCCAGAGCTTGTTATCTATAGCCAAGGTAGAGTGAGTTCCTGCCAAAACTCTGGTTGTGACCTCTCTCAGGGACTTGAGTATGATAACTTGCATTTTTCTTGAACATATCAAGCCAATCATACTCATCAACTCTGCCTATTCTATGTCCACATCTGTTTCTGCTGTTGGGAACTTTAAAGTGTCTGACATTTGGGACACAAAGGCAAAGTAAGAGGAAAAATCTTTCCTAATCCCTGGAGGGGAACCAAAGTCCTGTTCAGGAGATACCTAAGGCCCTATCTGTTCCTCATTTTCTATCACCTACTGCACAGGCACCTGCTGTAGAACCAGGACCTGGGGAAGGGGCAGTGGCCAGATTCCCTATAGCCTGTATGGCTTGGAGGCACTGCCACATTGTCTTAATATCTTCTAAACAGGGCAAGTCCTTTGTTCCACTGGTTGCTCCGTTTGTTTATGTTTGCTTGTGCATGCAGTGCGAAGCATACAAACTGCTCACAGTTCAAAGGAGCCAACCATTCCATTCACATAGCAGCTGGCTCCTTACATTTGCATAAACCAGTCCTGTCATCTTCTCCCCCTCCCGAAAGCCGATCCTCCAATGTCTGGACCAGTTCTGTCTTCTAGCCGTTCATGATCCTATAATCCCCGACCCGGTTCTATCTATCTGATGGTCCTAGTTATCTAGCTCCCCTCCTCGTTGGTTCCGATCCTGGTTCATCCTCATCCACTCTCATATGAAACACTGTCTATAGACTGCACTAAATTTGGAAGCTCAGAAATCTGCGTTCAAGACCTATCGCACTGTTCTTTGAGGAGTGCAAAGTGCAATATTGAACAACAGGATCTTGCTGGTTGTATTGAGAAACAGCTCTGAAAGAAAGATGGTGCTTAAAGCAGCTAAGAATAAGAGGCATCTTGCTGGATGGAGTCTCTGGTATATCTCTTTCTCGATCTGTGCTATGACATGCTTCAGAGACACAAGGAATTCAACGACGTTCGGGCTCAGTTAAGGAAACTAGTGGTGCACCATATTATGCTCATGCCGGCTACTCTTAAAGTCATGCAAGGGGGGGGGGGGCGGTGTTTCAATACAGCGGACCCGTTGAGGTCAGTAAACTGATGAGGATCCAAAAAGAGTTTCCTTCTCAGTAAGAAGAGCTGAGCTCTAAGAGTGAAGAGGAGGCATGAACAACACTGGCTAAACAGCATGAGAATGTCGAGTTGGTAAGTAAGCGAACCTGAATAGTTCAGGATCATTATGCAACTGGTTTTGTTGTCCCAGGCCATTGTTTACTATGTTGTCCCTGGCCATTGTTTACTATGTGAATGTTTAAAAAGTTTATATAAGACTGTGTTCAAGCATGGAGCAATATGGCATTTTCTTCCTATGCTATTCAGAGACCTGGTTCCTCCTCTCACGTTTCAATGGTGCCATCCCTTGGAATATGTGATTTTTTTCCTGAGGCACAGACTTACAAGCAGGTCACAAGCCAGTCACCACTTGGAATACGGGGGCGTTTTGTATTTCCAGATTATTCCAACAGAGGGACACTATTTTAAAACTGGTTGATTGTCCGGGAACTCCATTGTATGAAGCAGTTTCTGAATATAAAATGGCTATTTCATGAAATTATAGCTGATAGGAGAATTCCAGTAAAGTTAGTATGACATAGTTTGTACTATGTTTCTCAGTTATGGTTGAATGGGCATAGAAGACAAATGAACCAAAATTATTATGGTTTTACTTTACACTGTAGGTTGGGAACAGTTTACCCTCTTTAAAGGGTGCACAATGATGTTACAAATATACAAGTCTGTCCCTGGCAGCGTTAGGTTCCCTGAATTCAGATATCAGAATGTTAAATCGTTAACCCCCAGAATAATAACATGAGCAGGATGCATGGTAAGATTTCTTTATTAACTACTGTATGTTGTCTGTGACAATTGGTTGTGACATTGTGAGGGCAATGCTTGTATATGTTTTGATGCAAACTCAATAAAATATAAGTTCATAAAAAAAAGGTAAGGCTGGGCAGACTAGATGGGCTGTAAGACCTTTCCTGTCATCATCATCTATGTTTAATAATAATAATAATTTTATTTCTAAGGCGCCTTTCAATTACCAAGGCGCCGTACATAAATAACAAATCAGAACAATGAAAGAAAAATCATTAAAACATACAATTAAAACAAAACAGTCATACCGGTCAATATTATAAAAATGCAGTTTCCCATAAAAAGTCTTCAGACCTCTTTTAAAGCCCTCCACAGAAGTGCACTCCCATAACCAACGGGGGTACAGAGTTCCAAAGGGTGGGGCTACATAAGCAAATGCCTGAGCACCCGAAGATTTCAAATTTACCCTTGGAACCTCTAGCAACCCCTCGTCGGCCAAGTGGAGCGATCGATTCGGGTGATAAGGAACCAGAAGTTCTTTCAGATAGCCTGGGCCCAGATCGTGTAGAGCTTTGAAAGTCAGCAAGCCGACTTTAAAGGTGATCTGCCACCGAATTGGCAGCCAATGCAGTTCGCGCAGCACCTGAGTAATATGACAGGATCTGCTTGAACCCGTCAAAAGCCGGGCTGCAGCGTTCTGCACTAGCTGCAGGCAATGGATTTCAACCTGAGAAAGCCCTAGGTAAAGGGAGTTGCAATAATCCAAGTGCGAGGACACGAAGGCATGAACTAACGTTGGCAGGTTGGCAGACGGAACAAGATGCCGGATCCTGGCGATGTTCCTAAGGTGGTAAAAGGAAGTTTTAATGACAGCCGACACCTGTGAATGCAGTGTCAGCCCATCGTCAAGAACCACCCCTAGGTTCCGCACCCGTTCAGAGGTCGGAAGAGAAACGCCTCCAAGAAACATTCCAGAAGGCGCATCAACACCAGGCCCCCTTACCCGACGACCCGGGTCGACAACCAGTACCTCAGTCTTATCAGAATTCAACCTCAGCCAGCTAGAATTCATCCACTCCTGGATTTCCGTTAGACAGCTATTAAAGACTGAGAGAGCTCCACTCTAGTCGGGGGCCAAAGAAAGATAGAGCTGGGTATCATCTGCATAACAGTGAAACCTCAGCCCATACTTCCTTACAATGTCTCAGATGGGTAGCATATACACCACAAATAACATGGGTGACAATACTGAACCCTGGGGCACCCCACAAAACAAAGCAGTTGAATCTGAGGAAAAAACCCCGGACACAAGTCTTTGATCTTCCAGAGAGGAATGATGAGAACCATTTTAAGACGGTTCCAGATATTCCACAAAACAGCCTCAGGCGTTCTATCAACACCATGTGATCTAAGGTCGAGGAGAACCAAAATGGAACGACTCTTCCAATCTCTAGCCATCAAGAGATCATTGAGCACCCGAACCAGTGCTGTCTCGGTACTATGTCTTTTACGAAAACCGGACTGGAGGGGTTCATAGACGTCATGGATGGTCAAATGGTCTTCCAGTTGTGCAGCCACTACTTTCTCTATCACCTCCCCAACAAAGGGAAGGTTAGAGATAGGTCTGTAGTTTTCCAGACAGTCAGGGTCCGAGGTAGCTTTCTTCAAGAGGGGTGTTACCACCGCCTCTTTCAGGGAGCTAGGAAACTCACCCGATTCCAGGGAGCACCTGACTATCTGAAAAAGGACTGGACCAATGATGTCAATACAACCCAAGATTAGGGAGGTTGGTCCAGGGTCCAAACTAGAGCACGTAGGGTGCATATGCTGGATGATCCTCATGACATCAATGAACTCCAGCTGACTGAAGGAACTCCAGGAAAGCCGAGGCACCATGATCTCACCCCAGTTCACGGCAACCTCCATAGAGTGTGATGGCAGCAACTCAGCCCTAATGTCAGCCACCTTATTTACGAAGAACTGAGCAAGCTCATCGCACTCCAATTGCAAAAAGACTTTCCAAACTTGAAGACAGACTAGGTTGCACAGTCTGTCCACAGTTCGAAACAGTTTGTTTCTATGTTTCTATTTATAAATCTGATATTTTGTATTACTACCATGATATGTGTATCTAGGGCTGGTAACATTGTTTGGCTGGAAATCTGCCTGCTGGTTTACATGCTTATGTTTCTGTGAAACAAAGTTTGGGGGAGCACAGCTGGACGCCCTTAGTTACATAGGACTGTTCCGTCATGCAAGTAGTTTTAAATATGGCAGATTTGTCCCGCTGTACATCTAGGACATGATTTTCAAAGCGCTGGGAGGGAATGCAGGGTGCACAACCTTTTATGGCAGCTTCTGATTTATTTTAGTTTACTGGCTGTTTATAAATAATTTGGCCCAGTTTATTTATTATTGATTTAAGTTAGTTTCTAAACTTTAATATCGTAATTATTTGTATCTTATTTTTCATGTTTTGCATGTAATATTATGGCATTTTATAATGTACAGCACCCTGAGCCTACAGGAATAAGCACTTTTTACAAATAAGTTGGCTTGCTTGCTTACAACCTGCTTAGTCAGCATAAAAACGCTTCTTACTAGCAAACTGCAGACAAACATCTGTTTTCAGCAGTTGTTCTGTAGTAGTGCAAATTTCCCTGCTCTGTGAGCATGCTTCACCCGACCATACCAGGCAGAGCACATGCGCAAAAAATTAAACAAAAGAGCTGCAAGCAGCCATAAAGAAGTGATGAGGCTGCAAAACAGCACCCTACTTAAAAATCGTGCAAATACAGTAGGAATTCTGGGAGCTGAATGGGATCTCCATCACCCGTTGCATAACTTTTCCTGCCATACAGTATGTGTGCGATTTATGGTAATTTGAAAACTGGCTACCTGAAGCGTACACACAGTAGGACGACCAATAAATATTAGGCACTCATAGTTTACCATTATCTGCTTTAACACTCAGGGCTAAATGGTTCTTTGGAAGTATTAATGCACAACTCGCAAAGCATGGCAAGACATTTCTTCCACTTCATGGCTAAAACTGTTTACAGACAGCAGACCTCATGAAATTAGGTGAATTTATAGTGTGGGCCAAAAAGAAAACCGGTTACTCACATGTAACAGCAGTTCTAGGAGTGGTATATGGTGTACATCCACACTTCTGGCAGTGTTCTTTTCCCCTTTAAGGCTTGCCAGAAAGTCTTCAAGCTGGCTCCTCCCACCCATCCGAGGGATATCTCCCTCGGCATCGCCCCGTGACGTCAGATCTTACCCGCTGGAAGCAAGAATCGATGTGCCACTTGTCAGGGGACGTTAGGTGGGTCAGTGTGGATGCACACCATATAACACTCCTAAAACTACTGTTACAGGTGAGAAACCTGTGTTTCTAGGGACGTGGATATGCTGTACTTATCCACACTTCTGGCAGACTCCTAGCAGTTCTCTGGGAGGAGGGGGTAAGGCGCACACCCTCTATTTAGGGAAGAGAGATTGGAGAACTGAGGCCCCAAAACCAGCATCCTAGTGTGACTCAAGGTCGATGACGTAGTGGGAAATGAAGGTGTGTGTGGACTTCCACGTAGCAGCCCTGCAGATTTCCTGGATAGGGAAGTCCCTAGAAGCAGTCGCCAATGCAGCAGTATGGCTGGTAGAATGGGCCCTTAGCCGTACGGGGGGCTCCCTACCCACCAATCTATAGCAGAGATCAATGAAAGATGTAATCCATCTGCTAATTGTTTGCTTTGCTGCAGGTCTGCCAGGCATGGCTTCAGCGTACGTCACAAACAGCTGGTGAACCTCTCCTCAAACTTCATCCATATGCTCTTTGTAATAAGAGCACTCATGTCCAGTCCAAAGTATGGAGCCTGTACTCTGCCTCCAAGGTGTAACTGGGGTAGTACACCAGCAGAGTCATCACCTGGCTCAGGTGAAATTCCGACACAACCTTCGGAAGGAACTTTGGGTTGGGGCACAGGACAACCTTGTCCCTGTGGAAGACCAAATAGGGAGACTCAGACAGCACCTGTAGCTCCCCAATCCTTCTGGCTGACGTGCCTGTGCATCAGTTCAAATGGCTTGCCATTGAGCTTTGCCAGTACCAACAGTAGATTCCACAGTGGTGGTGGTTCATGCACTGGAGGGGAAATATGGTCAAGGCTTTTAAAGAAATGCCAGACCACCTTCTCCTGTGCCACAGTCTGCTGACCAGCCCGCGCCCGGTAAGCAGAGATGGCTGCCAGGTGCACCTTAAGGGTCATAGACTGAAGACCCCCTTTGGAGAGAGAGACCAAAGGTAGCCGAGGATGCTAACCACTGGACAGGATGAAGGGTCCAGGCCCTTGCCTGACACCAAATGGAGAATCTCTTCCATTTGAAGGCATAGCACCTCCTGGTCAACTCTATCCTAGATGCCTCAACTACATTGAGAACATCACTGGAGAGACCTAAAGCTTGGAACTCTAGCTGCTCAGTAACCAGGCTGTCAGGTGCAGGGATTGAAGTTCTGTGTGGAATACCTTCCCCTGACTGATGTAAAGCAGGCCCAGGCATGCTGGAAGACTCCTCGGGAGCCTGATGCGAAGGAGATCTGGACACCAGAACCAGTGGGACCAGTCTGGGGCAACCAGGATCATCTGTGCCTCGTCTCTCCTGACCTTGAGGGGCACCTAACGGATTAAGGGACGTGGAGGGAAGGCATAGAACAGGCCTGGGGTTCACGGCCTCGAGAAGGCACCTCCTGCAGCCAGCCATACTGAGGAGGGTGGGCATGGAACAGCCTTAGCTTTGTGTTCTCCCTGGAGGTAAACAGGTCCACCTGAGGGGTGCCCCACTGGGAGAACAGACTGTGCACTATCTCTGGATGGAGAGACAACTCGTGGGATGCCTTGCCCACATGGCTGAAGGCGTCCGCCAACTGATTTGAGGCTCCTGCCACATGGATGGCTAGGAGATCTGCCTCCAGTCGGCTCCCAAGGGTCCAGATGTGGAGCGCTTCCCTGCACAGAGGCCGGTGGTGTATGCCACCTTGTTTG
Organism: Neoceratodus forsteri; assembly: GCA_016271365.2. NCBI lineage: Eukaryota > Metazoa > Chordata > Ceratodontiformes > Ceratodontidae > Neoceratodus > Neoceratodus forsteri. The sequence goes on from CM057456.1 coordinate 1,192,210,727, forward strand.
TTGAGATAGTACACAGTCGTGGTATTGTCTGTCTGGACTTCAACCACTTGATTCTGAAGAACGGAGCGCATGCAGTCAGCGCCACCCGAACTGCGCAGCGCTCCAGCAGGTTGATATGGCATTGGGATTCCTTGGGGTCCAGAGCCCGTGGACTATGTGGGCACCCCAGCCCATGAGAGAGGTGTTGGTCATCAGGACGATTGTCGGCTCGGGCAGACAAACGGGATCCCTCCCTGCAGATGTTCTAGGATGGTCCACCATTGGAGGCCGTCCCACATCTTCAAGGTTACTATGACCAGCTGGTCGAAATGACCTAGATACTGAGACCACTGGCTGGCCAGCTCCCATTGAAGAGGGCACATATGCCATCGGACCACGGAGGTGTAGGCCGCCATGTAACCCAGAAGTCATAGGAAGTCCCGGGCAGGGCGCAATTGCCCAACCAGAAATGATAGGGCAAAGGAGGAGAGACCCTCCACCCTGTCCACCAGAAGCCTGGCTCTGACTCGGCAAGAGGTGAGCTCTGCCCAGATGAAGCAGATCACCTGTAAAGGCATGAGTTCTGACTTGTTCTCGTTGATCAGGAGGCCAAGGTTGAGGCAAGTATGGAGGGCCAGATCCCTGGACCTCTCTACCTCCAGTCTGGAGGGACCCACTATGGGCCAATCGTCGAGACAGGGGCACACTCTGACCCTTCGATGCAGAAGATGGGACGCCACCACTGCTATACATCTGGTGAAGACTCTGGGGGCTGATGACAGGCCAAACGGCATGGCTTGGAACTCGTAGAAAGTTCCCTTCACCCTGAAGTGGAGGAATCTTCGGTGAGATGGACAGATCGGGAAGTGAAAGAACATGTCCTGCAGATCCAGGGAGCAGAACCACATGTTCTACTCGAGAGATGGCATGATCTGAGAAAGAGTTACCATCCTGAAGGTGTGCAACCTGAGAAACTGATTCAGGTAGTGTAGATCTAGAATGGGGCACCAGCCCCCGGTCTGTTTCGGGACCAGGAAGTACCCGGAAACGAACCCTGGGTTGAAGAGTTGAGCGATGTCATCTCTGAGAGCACACTGAATGTGCGCGGATACCTTCTTCTCCCGTGAGGTGCGGGCTCAGCTTGGTGGGTACTGCTTAAACACCAGAGGCAGTCCCTGGCTGTCCACTTCCAAGACTCACCTGTCCGTTGTGACAGCGGACCAGGTGGAAAGGAAGTGACACAGCTAGCCCCCCATGGGAGGACCCAGAGTGGTCGTGATGGGCATGGGGTGGCTGCTCCATCCCATCACTGTGCAGGCTTGGAGGAGGAGGGTCCAGCGGGTGGACTGCCGGAGCCCTTCCCTCCATGCTTACAGGATGCCAGAGCTCCTGACTTGGGTCGAGGTCACCAAGACTGAACCTGCTGCTGCTGCTGCCCAGATTGGTACTGGGGCTGCTTGGCTGGGGTGGACAAATGGGATCCCTCCCTGCACATGTTCCAGGACAGTCCACCATTGAACAGCGTCCCACATCTTCAGGATTACAGTGACCAGCTGGTTGAAATGACCTAGATGCTGAGACCACTGGCTGGCCAGCTCCCACTGAAGGGGGCGCATATGCCACTGGGCCCATCAGACCACGGAGGTGCAGGCCGCCATGTAACCCAGAAGTCACAGGAAGTACCAGGCAAGGTGCAACTGTCCAACCAGAAATGATTGGGCAAAGGAGGAGAGAACCTCTGCCCTGTCTGCCAGGAGCCTGGCTCTGACTCGGCAAGAGTCGAGCTCTGCCCTGGCTAGAGTCAAGCTCTGCCCCGATGAAGCAGATCATCTGCAAAGGCACGAGTTCCAACCTGGTCTCGCTGATCAGGAGGCCAAGGCTGAGGCAGGTTTGGATGGCAAGATCTCTGAACCTCTCTAACTCCAATCTGAAGGGACTCTCTATGAGCGAATCATGGAGATGGGGTAAACTCTGACCTCTCAATGCCAAAGATGAGCCAACGCTGCTATACATTTAGTGAAGACCCTGGGGGCCGGTGACAGGCCGAATGGCATGACTTGTAACTCGTAGAGGGTTCTCTTCACCCTGAAGCAGAGGAACCGTCGGTGAGATGGATGGATCGGGATGTGAAATAACGCATCCTGCAGATCGAGGAAGCAGAACCACATGTTCTGCTCGAGAGATGGTATGATCCAAGACACTTACCATACTGAAGGTGTGTGACCTGAGAAACTGACTGAGGTCACGTAGATCTAGAATGGGGGGCCAGCCCCCCATCCTTTTCGTGACCAGAAAGTACCTGGAAACGAACCCTGGGCTGACAGGGGGATCCGTGACTTGGGCCACACCTCCTTCCGGAGGAGTTGGGCGATGTCATCTCTGACAGCAGACTGTGCGCGGATACCTTCTGCTCCCATGGCGTGCAGGCTCGGCTTAGTGGGTATTGCTTGAACTCAAGAGGTAGTCCCTGACCGACCACTTCCAAGACCCACCTGTCCATTGTGACAGCGGACCAGGTGGAAAGGAAGTGGCAGAGCCGGCCCCCCACGGGAGGACCCAGAGTGGTTGTGACAGGCATGGGGGTGGTTGCCCCCATGCAGTCATTGTGCGTGCTTGGAGGAGGAGGGTCCAATGGGGGGGGACCACCGGAGCCCCTTCCCCTGTGCTTATGGGATGCTGGAGCCCCTGACTTGGACCGAGGCACCAAGACTAAGCCTGCTGCTGCTGCCCAGATTGGTATTGGGGCTGCTTCGCCACAGGGGCAGAATGCCGAAAGGGCTTCCTCTTCTGCTTTTTAGAACCCTGGGGTTCCTTCTGGGCAGAAGTAAAGGAGTCCAAGGTGGCACTGGACTTCTCGATATGCTGGAGGTGACCTTCAACTCCTGGGCCGAACAAGTCGGTACACAGGAAGGGGACATCCACCAATCTGTGCTGGGTGTCTGCCATAAAGGTCAAGACTCTCAGCCAGGCCCAGGGGTGCATGGTGACTGCGGCCGCCACCCAACGGGCACAAGAATCCCCAATGTCCAGAGCCATCTGGAGTTGCTGCTTGGCAACAGCCAGGCTTTTGTCCCGGACCTGCTTGACCGTGGTCTCCGTGTTTAGTAGGCCCTGGTGCTTAATCCGTGGTAACAGCGGACCAAGCAGAAAGGAAGTGGTGGAGTCGGCCTCCCACGGGAGGATCCAGAGGAGTCGATGGGCATGGGGGAGGCACCCTCATCCCGTCACTGGGCAGGCTTGGAGGCAGAGGAGCGACCTGCTGAGGAACCAGCGGGACCTCAACCTCCTGGTTTCTGGATGACTGAAGCAACCGACTTTGGCCATGGACGCCAAGCCTGGGCATGATGCCCAGCTGGGGGCTGGGACGGCCTGGCCGCAGGAGCAGAGAGGGGTTGAAAGAGCTTCTTCTTTTGAGCCTTAGAGCCCTTGGGATCCCCCTGGGTGAAGGTAACAGATTCCAGGGTGGCACTGGTCTTCTCAATGCGAATACGGTGTCCTTCCACACCCGGCAAAAACAAGTCAGTGCCTAGGAAGGGAACATCTGCAAACTTGTGCTTTGTATCTGCCATGAAGGTTGAGATTCTCAGCCTAGCTCTACAGTGTATGGCCACCGCGGCCGCCACAGACTGGGCGCAGGAGTCACTGATGTCCATGGCCATCTGGAGCTGCTGCTTAGCCACTGTTCAGCCCTGATCCCAGACCTGCTTGATCGTGGTCTGCAAGTCAGTCGGGAGTTGGGGAAGCACCTCATCAAAAGTGCCCAAGAGGGCAAGAGCAAAGTGTGCCATTAAAAGGCCCGAACTTGCTTGCTGAAGGCTGAGGAAAGACCTTCTTGGCCATATGATGCAATTTCCTGGATTCCTTGTTAGGAGATTTATCCACGTCTCCAGCATTGCCTTTATGCCAAAAGACCGAGTCAGCCACCAGCCCTCGGCCAAGGGATATTTGCTAAAACCCAATGGAACCAGTAGGGACCGCACACTTGTGGGCCATCCATGCCAATGACACAGGGCAAGAGGCAGGGTGCTGCCAATGCTTCAGAGCAGGGCCAAGAATAGCCTCAGTGCCACCGGGAAGGCCTCCCCAGAGGAGTCATCCTGGTCAAGAATCTCGATCGGGGGTATTTAGCTTCTGGAGGGGCTCCATCTGAAGACCCATAAATTCTGAGATTAAACAGAGCAGGCGGCGAAACAAGTGGGACCAAGCTCATTTGACAAATCCTCTCCTGACTCAACATCCAACAAACAGAAGTGTAAGGAGCAGCCCACAGACTCCGAAGATTCATCAAATAAAGGTCGACCGCAAGAGTCCACGCTGACCCTACGGGGTCTCTCAGAAGTCATGGTGGCCGACAGCCAATAAGGAAGCCCTGGAGCAGTGCGGGCATCCTTAACAGGGAGACCCTCCTTTGGCTCTTTAGGTGGCAGCTCTGCCTGAATAGGCAGAGAGGCTGTAATTGGCCAAGGCGGAACCGGTCGAGCTCGAGTAGGCTGAGGCCTTGGTGGCGAGAGCCACATGATAGCTGGGGTGGAGGCCGAAATTGGCTTAACCCCGGTGAACATGAGCTGATGCCACATCAGCTCCTTGTAGCACTGACGTATTTTGCAGCAGAACCTCTTCTCATCTGAGCAGAAAGAAGAGGAGGACTAGTGGCAACATTGCATGCCTGAACACAGAGAGTGGGAATGCCGATGCTGGCATGGGCTGCTCGACCAGTGGCTTCGGGATCGGGACCACAATCTTGACCGCCAGGGACGCCAATGGTGGGTCTTGGAGGGTGCCAGCGAGAGTCCTAGAGAGGGATGTATCGGCCTCATCTGGGAACAACGGGTTGACCGGTTCGAGAAAAGTCTTGACATGCTGGTCGACAGGTGTTTCGACCAACTGGCCCGATGTGGGGGACCATGGAGCCAGCAGCCAGGGCCAAAAGACTGACCATAGTCTAAACCTCCAGAGAAGCGTGGGAATCCGAGGCCTGAGAGCGCTTGTGAACCCACAATTGATGGTGAGACTTTAGTGCCTTTTTTCCAAGATTTAGATTTCATGCCCATACATGGGCCCTGCCCAAAGGTGGGAAGGGACTGGCACAAATCGAACACCCCTGAAAAGGTGGCACCTAAGGAAAGTGCATAAAGAACAAACCCAAAGAGGTATGCTCCGTGGCCTGAGCACCAGCCTCTTCAAAAGCCGCAAGTTGTTCAGTGGACCTTACAGCTATGCAGACCATCCGATGGGCATCTTTCAATTTAACAGGAGGTTCCCATTCATCAGGGTGCCCTAGAAGTAGCCAAGCATGCCGGTCTTCCAAAGTTGAAGGATGCAAGATGTGACAAAGGCCACACACTTGGGGATCATGTTGGTGGCCTAGGCAGTAGACGCACATGGTGTGTGGATCTGTCCGGGACATCTTCTGCCCACACACACACTGCTTGAATCCCGGTGCCAACTTTGAGTCAGCCATAACAGAGATGTTGAAGAAATCGCCTGAAGACGAAGAATTTTGCAAATCGTGAAGGTTTGAAAGCAAAGGGCCTACTCAGCGTGGAGAGCAGTAAGGAGGGAACCTTCTTCTTCCAGTGGAAAGGAAGATCTAACATCATGGGGCGTTGCAAAGGGAGTTATCACTCAGGTGAGTGGGAGGAGCCAGCTTGAAGATTTTCAGGCAAGCCTTAAAGGGAAAGGAACACTGACAGAAGTATGGATAAGTACACCATAGCCACGTCCCTAGAAAGGATATTCAATACATTGTAGACCATCCTGGCAAATGCTTCAGAAACTGGAGACGTCATAAAGGTATAAGTTTTATAAAATGACATGGATAAACATTTTAAATCTAACTGGCTAAGTAGGATCTCGTCATTGTACAGGCCAATGTGGGTTGTACAGTTCAGATCTAAATGAACAGGGTTACATGCAGCCTTAAATAAAGCAAATCAACTTTGGCTTCTGTCTTATTGGTCCTCCTAACCCCCTTCCAAAAGCTGATCCTCATCTTCCAGCCATTGATGATCCTGTTATCCCAACCCAGTTCTATCCACCAGACAGTCCTACTTATCTAGCCCCCCCCATCGGTTCTGATCCTGGTTCGTTCCCCCTCCCCATCAGTCATGGCTCTCGCTGTTCTCCTACCAGTTTTGATCCTGTGACTGACTCTTTCTGACAGTCAGTCACGGTGATTTCCTGCAGAGAGACACTGAAAACCTTTTGTGGAACACCTTGTGAAATGCAGTGAGGTCCTAGTTATCCAGCTCCCCTCCCCATCAGTTCCGATCCTGGTTCATCCCCTCTCCTCCCGATCCCATTGGTCCTGGCTCTCTCTATGCTCCTGCCAGTTTTGATCCTGCGACCATTTCTTTTTGACAGTAACTGATGGTGATTTCCTGTGGAGGGATGCAAATGACTTCATGCTACTGCAGAACCTGCAGTGAGCAGCAGTGAACTGTCCAGAAAGGAGGAGTATCAGAGACTGAGAGCAGCATTCTACTCACTGTCAAACTGCTATGGTGACTCATACAGCATCTCAGCATCAAACTGTGATATAGACAGAGCTGGACTGGATCAGGACACAGCTTGATGGCCTCAGCTTGCTGTACTCTGCAGCCCCGTGGGATGGCCCTAGGACTGCTGCGGGGGGGGGGTCTGTGACCCAGCTGGAGACCCAGGGGACTGGTGGCTTTTATTGGATTTAAACTCATCTCTCGTTGGAACTCTTTTTCCAGATTCTGGAAGACTGTGTCCAATATCATCTGTCTGTGAGGGGACCCAGGATTCGCAATGAGGACTTAAACCGACACTCTACTGCAACTCCTCACATCTGTCTGCCTCCACCTCTTCTATTCGCAGGTAAGCTAAGCAGCTCCTAGACAGCACACTGTGAACTCCGCCCAGACACAGGGGTAGTAATGGAGAGAGAGTTGAATTAAACACTGGGCCTACGTCAGTCACAGGGTGGATTGCTGTCCTGGCCAAGCAGAGAACTGAGAGATACAGCAGTCAGCCTGGATTGCCATATTTCTTTTTCAGAAAATATGTTTAATAATGAAAAAAAAAAAAAAAAAGCCATGCCTCCTAACCCTCAATGCTGGTTTGGTGGGCCGTGACAGTGTCTTGGGAAGCCATTCAGAGCCACATGGGTGTATTGTGATACAAAGAAACTGGACAAAGGCCCACAGAAAGAGCTCCTCAGCTTGCCTCAGTGCTTCGACTCACAGTGAGTCTTCCTCGGGGGATGACCTTTGTCATACTAAGAACTTAAAGGAGCTAGAGAGCCATAAGGCCCATAGTTGCTCCTATTCAAACATAGAAACATAGAATTTGACGGCAGATAAGGACCGCTTGGCCCACCCAGTCTGCCCATTTCCCTACCTAATGGATAAGCTGCAGATCCTAGTTAACCAGCAGCCTACTTCTTTCTACCCCCACCCCCTAGAATCGCCTTATGACTATCCCATGCATGCTTGAATTCAACCACTGTTTTTGACTCCACAACCTCCTCCAGAAGGCCGTTCCATGCATCCACAACCCTCTCTGTGAAAAAATACTTTGCATTACCTCTGAGCTGCCCCCCCTCTATCTTCAAATTGTGCCCCTTGTTCTTGCACACCTCTTTTTGAAAGATGCTACCCTCTTGGACTTTGCTGATTCCCTTGGGGTACTTGAAAGTTTCTATCATGTACCCCCCTCTCCCTCCTTTCCTCAAGGCTATACATATTAAGCTCCTTAGGCTCTCTCCATATGTCTTCTGGTGCAGACCCTACACCATTTTAGTTGCCCTCCTCTGGACAGCTTCCATCCTGTCTATGTCCTTGCGAAGAATGGGTCTCCAGAACTGCACACAGTACTCCAGATGGGGTCTCACCAGCTGTCTGTACAGAGGGATAACAATTTCCTATTTTCTACTGGTGATGCCTCTCCCTATGCATCCCAGTATCCCCCAGCCCTCCTTACTGCCCTCTCACATTGCTTGCCCACCTTTAAGTCATCTGATATGACTACCCCCAGGTCCCTTTCCATTTTTGTTGTTGTTAGTATCTCACCCCCCATTGTGTACTCTTCCCCTGGGTTTTTGTTTCTCAGGTGCATTACATTGCACTTCTTCGCATTGAATCTAAGCTGCCATACATTTGACCATCTCTCTAACCTTGCCAAGTCTCTTCTCATCCTTTCCACCCCACCTTGTGAATCAACTCTGTTGCAGATCTTTGTGTCATCTGCAAAGAGGCATACTTTTCCTTCCAGTCCCTCTGCAATGTTGCTTATAAAGACATTGAAGAGGACCGGTCCTAATACTGAACCCTGCGGTATCCCACTAGTAACCCCCGTTTCTTCAGAGTGGACTCCATTTACTATTACCCTCTGTGTCCTATTCTCCAGCCAATTCTTTACCCAGGCTATCATCTTGGGACCCACTCCCAGGTTGGCTAACTTGTATATTAATCTTTTGTGTGGGACTGAGTCAAATGCCTTGCTAAAGTCTAGGTAGGCCATGTCCACAGACCCTCCCTGATCTACTACTTTGGTCACCCAGTCAAAGAAATCTATTAGATTTGTCTGGCATGACCTTTCTGCTGTGAATCCATGCTGCCTTGGGTCCTGTGCCCCTCTGGCCTCTAGGTACTCAACAATTCTTTCCTTCAGAAAGTGATTCCATCATTTTCCCTATCACTGAGGTTAAACTAACAGGTCTGTAGTTTACTGCTTCTGCCCTGCTCCCACTTTTGTGAAGGGGGGAATCACATCTGCCCTCCTCCAGTCCTCAGGTACCACCCTATCCTCCCATGATTTGTTAAAGAGGGTAGTCAGTGGTGTCACTAGTTCTACCCTTAGTTCTTTTAGAATTCTGGAATGAATCCCATCAGGCCCCATTGCTTTGTCCACCTTCAGTTTTAAGAGTTCTTTCAGAACCCTTTCTTCTGTAAATGGGCTGGTATCAACTTCTGTATCCAGATTGTTTCTATTGTTTGTTTTAGGTACCTCTCCCTCTTCATTTGTAAATACTGAGCAAAAATATTTGTTTAGTATCTCTGCCTTTTCACCGTCACCCTCTGCCCACCCCTCTCCCCCCTTTATTAAACCTCACTATCCCTCCCCAAGTCTTCCTTCACTCCCTGATGTACCTAAAAAAGGTTTTATCCCCCTTCTTAACTGAGTTGGCTATCTTTTCCTCGGTTCGGGCCTTTGCTGTTCTGACTGCCTTCCCAGCTTCCTTTTGTTTTAACTGATACAATTCTCTGTCCTGCTCTTTCTGTGATTCCTTGTACTTTCTGAATGCTTTCTTTTTCTCTTGAACCTTCACTGCTACCTCCTTTGAGAGCCATAGTGGTTTCTTACATCGTTTTGTTTTGTTTATTTGCTTCACACAAAGGCTTGTTACCTCTGTGATGACAGTTTTTATTATTCCCCATTGTTCTTCCACCCCCTCCTTCCTGCCCATTTGCTAGTGCATTCCTTAGGCACTCATCCATTTTGGCAAAGTCAGCCCTCCTGAAGTCCAGTACTTTTGCCTTTGTATGGCTTGACTCTATTGCTGTGTTTATTGTGAACCATACTGTTTGATGGTCGCTAGTTCCCAGATGGCTACCCACTTCTACATCTGTGATCCTCTCTCCAGCTCCATTTGAGAAAACCAGGTCTAAGATTGCTCCCTCTCGAGTGGGTTCTAATACTAGTTGTCTAAGGCAACTATACTAACAATAACAAGGGCAAGAGCCTGAGAGGATTAAAATATCTAGCCGGGATTTAAACATTTCTTTGGAACTACTAAAAATCACCTCCAGGGGTAATGCGTTCCATGGCTTAATAATACGTAGTGTGTAAAAAAATTTATGAGGCAGACAATTAAATCTTTTAAGCTGTAACAGGAGAGGGTGACCTCTGAAATCATAAATGTTGTCCCTAAACCTAAAACCTAAACAAGTCAATAAATAAGGATCATGCATGATGTCATACAACATAAGAAGATCCCCTCTCAAGCGTTGGGTAGAAAGGCGCATTGTCCAGTTTCTTTGTATCAAAATAAAGGAATCTTTACTTTACATTTGACTGGACCTGCATTTGCTATTGAAGGTATTTTGAGTGCTTTTACAAACTCTGTTGACTGTTTGCATATGGGCTGGCCGCCCTTTCAGTATCTGCACTACCAGCTTATAGCCGATCGTAGCACCACTCCCAGGAACTAATCCCCACCAGAGACATCCCTCAGAGGGCTCTTTACCGTGAGGAACCAGAAGACCAAACTGCATAGCAGGCAAACAAGGATAGGGATGGGACTGGAAATAGAATGCATGGAACAAGGCCTTAGGAACAGCATCCGGTTTATCCCTCAGAAAAAGGGGACAGAAGAGAGGGTATGCTATAGCCCAATGGAGGAGATTCTCTCAAAGATCTACTGTCATGCCAAGTTCTTACATAACTCTTCTATTTACACTGAGGATATCTTATCCATTGGCCATACCTATGGAACAATTTCCAAGTGATATAGAGCACCCAGGGAGGATGGTACAGTCTGCTATGTGATCAGTACAGAAGGCCTTGCAGTGCCACAGGTCCAAAGCCAGCATGTGTGAGAGATGATGTCCAGACTACAGTGCTTAGTGAAAATATGCACAGTGCTCCATGTGGCTGCAGCACATATGTCAGCAGCAAGGGCATTCTGGAAGAAAGCGACAAAAGAAAAAAATACTCACCTTAGTAATGTTGTTTCTTCTAATGGAGTCTTGCTAATTATGACAATTGCAGTATGACCCAATCTTGGAACTGCCCCGGAGATGAAATAGTTAACTTTTCCATGAAGCATGGAACTCTGAGCGTGAGCTCGGTTAAGAAGCTCTGTCTGTTGTGCTTCAAACATAAACTGTCGGATCTTTATGAGCTAAAACTCACTAAGGCTCTGTGTGGAAGCTGTAAACCTACACTAGCCAACTGGCTACTAACCTAAACACACATTTCCCGGTCTCAAACAAAGACTCAAGTCAGGAGACCAGAAAATGAAAAACACAACACCAATTCACCCCGAAAAGAGGGTGTACAAACAACAAGGTGGGCATAAATGAGTGCCAACCCTGTAAGGCCCAGCCATACCCCAAAACGGAGGTTCTGAGAGGGGCAGGCAGGGAGGGAGGTCATAATATAGCAAGACTCCATTAGAAGAAACAACATTACTAAGGTGAGTAATTTTTTCTTCAAACAACATGAAGTCTTGCTATATTATGACAATTGCAGACTACACAGCAGTACCCCCATGGAGGAGGGACAGAACCTACTTAGGGAATAGGCTCTGAAGAACAGCTGTGTTCAAACCGAGCATCACTCCTAGTCTGGATGTCCAGGGAGTAATGCTTAGTAAAAGTGTGAACTGTTTTCCAGGTAGCTGCTTGACATATCTCTAGAATAGGAATGTCTCTGGCAGCAGCCAGAGAAGCAGCTGTACCTCTGGTAGAGTGAGCCCACAGGCCTGAGGGGGGAACTTTACCCAACTTTTCGTAGCAGAATTGGATACAAGAGACAATCCACCTGGCAATGGATCTTTTAGCAGCTGGCTTCCCTTTACCAACCTCACCGTGAGTGAGGAACAGTTGGAGGAGTCAAACCTGTGACCCTTGGTAAACTCCATGTAGTAACTAAGGGCTCTCTTCACATCTAAGCTGTGCAGCCTCCTCTCACCAGAGAAGGAGTGGTCAGTGAAGTACACTGGAAGAGAAATAGATTGATTAAGGTGGAAATCTGAAACCACCTTAGGAAGGAACTTCCTGTTAGTCCGGAGGACCACCTTATCTCTGTGAAAGGAGATAAAATCTGGCTCCACTGACAACGCTTGTAATTCACTTATGCGTCTGGCAGAGGTGACGGCTACCAGAAACACAGTCTTCCAAGTCAAGTACTTAAGCTCAGCTGAAGACAGGGGCTCGAAGAGGGGTTGCATAAGCTGAGCAATGCAAACATTAAGATCCCAGGCAGGGGCAGGATCCCTGAATGGAGGGTTGGTGTGAAGCAACCCCTTAAAAACCTTGGAAAATACAAGATGAGCTGAAAGAGAAGAGGATTTACCTGGTGAAATAAAAGCAGATACAGCTGCCAAATGCACCTTCAGGGTAGCTGGTCTCAGCCCCAGAGAATTCAGATGGACCATATAATCCAGGACTGTGGGTAGATCATCAGAGTCTGGGGAAATATGCTTTTCCGAGCACCATATGGAAAACCTTTTCCATTTGGAATTGTAAGTAGCCCTGGTGGAAGGCTTCCTTGAGGCCTTCAATATATCCATTACACCTTGGGAAAGGTGTAAATCAGCAACTCTAACTCTTCAAGAACCAAGCCTTGAGATTGAGAGATTTGAGATTCGGATACCAAACCCGTCCCTGGGCACAGGTTAACAGATTGTGATTCCTGGGAAGGCACAGGGGAGGATGGACTGCTAAGGACAGTAGGAGTGGATACCAGGGTTGTCTGGCCCAATCTGGAGCTATCAGAATGACTTTGCAGGATTGGGATCTGATTTTGACTAGCACTTTGAACAGGAGAGGGAAGGGAGGGAAGGCATAGAGGAACTTCCCTTCCCAACTGAGGGCTAAGGCATCCAGGGGGAGTGAGCCCAACACTGGGGGCCTGCAGCAAAAAAGGGGAAGTTGGTGATTGTCTGGGGCTGCAAAAAGATCTATCTGCGGGGTGCCCCATCTGGCAAATACTACTCCCAAAACCAGGGGATCCAGTGACCATTCGTGATGGCCATGAGAAATCCTGCTGAGAGCATCTGCCAGGACATTGTCCTTGCCTGGAAGGTGGACTGCCGTAGAGGGAGGTGTTCGAGGGAGTAAGCCAGAGACCATAGCGTCATCGCCGTGCACAAGGCGTGAGAGACGAGTGCCCCTTGCTTGCTGATGTACCACATTGTAGTGGTGTTGTCTGTTCTGACCTGTACAATCTTGTTCTGACAGATTTGGAAAAACTTGAAGTGCTAGAAAAACTGCTCTGAGCTCCAACACGTTGATGTGGAGCAGAGATTCCTGGGGAGACCACAGACCCTGGGTGGTGAGGTCGCCCATGTGAGCTCCCCAACCCAAGAGGGATGCATCTGTAGTAAGGATTAGGGAATGAGACTGAGTGACAAAAGGAACTCCTTGTCTCAGGTTGCTCTGATCCTGCCACCACTGTAGGGCTTGGATCAGGGTTCAAGTTACTGGGATCAACTTGGTAAGAGGGTCCTTTCTTTGAGACCAAAAAGCTCTCAAATGGAACTGGATGTCCCTCGTCTGAAATCTTGCTCCCTGCACAACTGCTGTGGAAGCAGCCATGTGGCCTAGGAGCTGCAGAAAATGCCTTGCTGGTCGAGAGACCTGCAGGGTGAATGAGGGGCCAGGGAGACTAGGGTCTTTGCCCTGTCCAGAGGAAGGAAGGCCCTGGCCTCCTGTGTGTTCAGTTCTGCGCCTATGAAGGTAAGAAGCTGGACAGGCTCTAGAACTGACTTCGAGAGATTCAGAAGGAAACCTAGAGAAGTAAGCAGTTGCTGCGTTATCTGAAGATGCAAACTGACCTGCTCTGGGGACTGGCCTACTATGAGCCAATCATCCAGGTAAGGAAAGATGGCAATCTTTTTGCCTTCTTAGGTAGGCAACTGCTACTGCCAGGCATTTGGTGAATACTCTTGGAGCAGAAGTGAGGCCGAAGGGCATTGCTCTGAACTGGTAATGGCCCGAGGGCAGCTCGAACCTGAGGTACTTTCGATGGGAGCTTCTGATGGGAATATGGAAGTAGGCAACCTTGAGGTCCAGGGAAGCTAGCCAGTCCCCTGGCCTTAGAGAGGGTAAGATAATTCCCAGAGTCACCATTTTGAACTTTGGTTTAAAAGGTGCTTGTTTAAGTATCTGAGATCCAGGATGGGCGCCATTCTCCTGTCTTTTGGGGTAAGAAGTACCTGGGTACAAACCTTTGCCCTGGTGTAGGGAGGAACCCTTTCCACGGCTCTGAGAGCCAGGAGGGTAGAGACCTCTGCCTCTAGGGCGAGTGCCTCTGATGGAGTTGCAGGTGGAAAAGATCTGGTTCTCAGCTTTGGAAATTTTTTGAAGCTGAGGACCAGTCCCTGGCTTACTACTTCCAGGACCCATCTGTCTGACGTTAAAGACTTCCAGTCCTGGACAAAGTAAGCCAGCCTGCCCCCTACAGGTAGAGAAGAATCGGCCCTGGCAACCCCATCAGGGTGCCTGCTTGGCAGGGGCTTTGGGCTGAGGGGTGGGAGCAGGCCTGCTTGTACCCCGTCTGCCTCTCCCTCTAAAGAACCCCCTCTGGGCATAGGCGGAAGAGGAAGCTTGGGTTTGGTAAAAAGGCCTATGAAAAGGCCTGCCCCTGCCTTTAGGAAGCTGCTTTTGAGGAGTGGCCTGCCTTTCCTTGGCCTGTGCACTCCTATAGGTGGTCCTATATTCATCCATTTTCTTCATGTAATTCTCTGTTTGCTCCCCAAACAGAGAATTGCCCACAACAGGAAAATCCATGGCCTTAGACTGGGTATCCTGAGATAGGGTAGTACATCTGAGCCAGGCCATCCTGCGAAGAGCCACAGATGTAGCCATGACTCTTGATGAAACATCATTAGAGTCCAGTGCAGCATGAAATTGCACCTTGGATGCCTCAATACCATCTGTAGCCACCTGTTCCAGTTCCCTGGCAAGCTGGTCAGGGACTTGTTTTGCTAGAGCCAGCACAGTATCCCATCTGGATTTCTGGTACCTAGCAGCATAAGCCATATAATTTGCCTGTCTGAGTCCCAAAGATGCTGCCATGTACTGTTTCTTTGCCATAGCATCAATCTTCCTGGAGTCCTTCTCAGGGGGGTGTGAAGCTAGGGGAATATTAGCCTTGTCACAGGCTGCAGCCTGCACTACCCCCACATGGCTGCATTGCTGAGTGAGGAAATCAATGTTGGAACCTGATAAGGTATACCTCTTGTCTATCCTTTTATCCACAGGAGGTATAGTGTGAGGAGTTTTTAAAACTTTTACTATCTGTTTCCGAAAAGATTTGTGTAAAGGAACAGACAGTCTCCTAGACTCTGGAATATCCATCATTTCTACATAGTCAGGCTCCTCTTGGTCATCAACAGCTTCCTCAACAGGGAGCTGCAGAGTTTCAGCAACTTTCTTATAAAAAATGAAATGAGAAGGGGACTCAGAAAGCCTTGGAGGAGAAACCCCTAGGGGTCTATCTGGAGAGATGTCCGGATCAATGGGCACATCCAGATCTTCAAAACCATATTCACTCCTCATATTCCCCTTCCCCTTGCTCCAGTTTATAAAAATCCTCACAATCATAAACTTGAACCAGTGGAACCGGCCGAACCGAACGCCTACCTGATGGTGTCGGTTCAGTCGGATGGGAAAGAGACTGAACAATTTGAATTGCTTTAGCTATTTCTTCAACAGTTGGGGAGAGAACTTTTGGCTCTACACTAGCTGACTTTCTAGTCCTTTTTGCTGGAACCGGCTCCTCAGAA
The DNA here is from genome assembly GCA_016271365.2 of Neoceratodus forsteri. Classification (NCBI taxonomy): domain Eukaryota; kingdom Metazoa; phylum Chordata; order Ceratodontiformes; family Ceratodontidae; genus Neoceratodus; species Neoceratodus forsteri. Next base: position 1,192,226,187 of record CM057456.1, read on the forward strand.
CCGGCTCTTCGTTTGCCCAAGGAAGTATCGCCCTGGTCAGAGGGCACTCCCTCCGGTTCGGTTGGAACTGAACCGGGCTGGCCATCCGGGTCAGCAGACTTTTCGGCCTCCCTTTCCCTGAGCCTACCAACTCCCTTTTCTATGGTGGCAGCAGGGAAATTCTTACAAATCTGGCAATCTGAATTGAGGTGGTCAAACCCCAGACAATAGACACATGTGGTGTGTGGGTCAGCCTTAGCAAAAGCTTCCCCACAAACACTACAGTGCTGAAACCCAGTGGGTCCGGTTTTTCCTTTGGGTTTCTCAGACATAATGCCAGCCTAACCAAACTTGCCCGTTTATGGCAATCCGCCAAGCAAGACACCCTTATCGGTTCCCAACCGTGTCACGGGTCGTGGAAAAAACCGTAATGAAATCCGTTTTTTTAGAACCGATAAGAACCGGGAACCACACTCTAAAAAAGCACTAGCAATTTTACAAACAACCTGATCGGTTCAAACCGAACTGATAAATGTGTACAAGTTCCACACAGAAAAATGTAAAACCTATCTACTACTTACGTTACCACAGACAGAGCTTGAACCTACCGGTTGCGGTTTAATTTGGGTTATTTTTCACTGAAAACCGATAAAATAACACTTTTTAAACCGACAAATGAACTGAGCAGAAGGAGAAATCTCCGGAGCGACTGTTCAGTGAGGCGGAGTAAAGAATCTGACAGTTTATGTTTGAAGCACAACAGACAGAGCTTCTTAACCGAGCTCGCGCTCAGAGTTCCATGCTTCATGGAAAAGTTAACTATTTCATCTCCGGGGCAGTTCCAAGATTGGGTCATACTGCAATTGTCATAATATAGCAAGACTTCATGTTGTTTGAAGTTACCATACCCCTCAAAGTGACCATAAACAGCACCAGAAGTTCCTTACTGTACTTCCTACAACAAAAATATTACACAGTTAGACAGCCATTTGGACACGCACTGTTTGGATACAGGTATGCCCTCTTTCCCAGGAGTGAATAAAACAAAAGCCTGAGAAGTTTTTTTGCGGCTTTTTTGAATACGATTAGCCTATTATCTTACACCCGTCTGTCCATGACAAGGCCCCCGGGCTGCTCTGCCATCCACTACACTCTGTGATCTCTCTCCCCCTCACCCTAACCCTAGTCCTACCTCTGTTTTCCTATTTCCCCCTCTCCTTTGTGCCTCATGTATTCCTTGAATTTGCATGCCATGTTAGTCAAATGTTAATGATCATTTACTGTTACTGTTTATTGATCATGTACTGCTGTACTCACTGACGTGGAACCTTTGTAAAACAGCCTCGGCTCAAAGGTATTGTTGTAATCCTAGACTTCAATAAATAAATAAAATAAATAAATCTCAGTGTTCTATGTACATCAAGAGTATGGAGCAATACCCCACCATTACCGATATGCTCAGGGTAATAAACAGAAAGGCGGATTGTTTGGTTTAGTGTAAGCTTTGATACTACCTTTGGTAAAAACTTAGGATTTGTATGTAAAGAGACTCCATTGTTGAGAAAAATCAAATAGGAGGCTTATTCATTAGAGCCTGATGCTTGTAAATTCGATAAGCAGAGGCTAAAGCATGAGGAACTTATCAAGAACCTGAAAGGTAGATTCCTAATCCTAAAGGAAGTCCTTGAAGGCAACAAGGTGACTGCAGTATTTATGCACCAAACTCGCAGAGCCCAGAATTCTTCCACTCCCTCACACAGCCCCTCGTAGAGGTGACACAAGGGACACTCTTAGAAATCACAAATTGGTAGACACACTGGAAGCCGACTGATGGGATGCCCTGAAAGCTTTTATCAGATGGAACTATATTAGCCCCCACCCCCCCCAACACACACAAACCTGCTCCCAGAGATTACTGGTACCAGATATTAACATAATGTACACCTGCATCAAAAAGCAGAGTACACCTTGTTCAGGACCTGACAAAAGTTCTAGGAGGCCAGGGAGTGACCTTACAGACTGCTGGCCTACGAGTTAAAACAATGAGAGATCCAGAATCTCACCTATCTGCAAACAAGGGGCCATGCTAGGCAAGGATAACACCAAGATCAATAGAGCCTTCCTTGAATTCTACAAAGATCTCTGTGCCACAGACATGCAAGCTTCCCTTTGACTGCTACATCTCCTGATCCACACTCAGGAACAGAGAGATTCCTTAGACATACCCTTCCACAAGTTTGAGCTACTAACAGCAAGTCGAACTGTGCCGGGAGATAAAGCTCCAGGCATGGACGGCTTCCCATCAGAGTTTTACACTGCCTTCCAACAGTAGCTTACTGACACTTTCATGCTGGTCTTTGCTGAAGCATAGGTGATAGGTAAGCTGCCCCAGTCTATGCGCACAACTATAATTAGACTTATACCCAAGCCAGGCAAAAGCCTGGCAGTCTGCAGTAGGTATCAACGCATTTCCTTGATTACAACAAATTTAAAAGTAGTATGCCAAGCTAAGGGCACAAAGGCTTAACGCATTCTATCTTGTATGGCCATTTTGGGTCGGGTTAAGCAATGGATGGTTCCAATGCCATATGGCGCTAATGGCACGAATGTCAAGCAACTCCTCCCCAATCGCATCAGGGAGGACCAAGTTGGCTTCACCCAGATAGGTGTGGCACCAACACCACTAAGAGGCCACTTAATCTCATGTGGCAAACCAAAGCGAGCAACAAGTCCTCCACCTAGGTGGTGCCACGTCTACCTGGGAGGCCTTGGATGCAGAGAAGGCCTTCAACAATGTCAAATTATATGTTTAACACTCTCAAACACCGTGGCTTTGGCATTTCCTGCCTCCAAGGGGTCAGAACCTTATATAACAGAGCAAAGGCGGTGGTGGCCACCAATAGCACCATCTCAGAAGCCTCCTTCTGCACAGAAGCACTTGGCAAGGCTGCCCCTATCCCCTCTACTATTTATCTTGGTGATGGAGCCCTTGTCACAGGCCATCAGACAAGATCGCACAATACATGGCCTGATGATTGGGGAAGAAAGTACAAGCTTATATGAATGACATTCTTCTGACCCTCAAGAAGCCAAAGGAATCTAGTCTGGTGCAGCTTGCTTTCACCAAGCAGTATGGTATACTCTCAGGCTACAAACTCAGTGTCACCAAATCCCTTCTACTAGCTTGGCACAGAGAAGTGGAAGAATTGCCTGCATATCGATGGGGAGTGACACTGGCAAACCAACATATCAAATATCTGGGTATTGATTTCACCTGGAACCTTTCCCAGTTGGGGCCCCTGAATCTTAAACCCGTCATTAAGGGCCTAGAAACTGACCTTGCTCGATGGAGTCATCTGCACCTCTCTCACTTGGAGAGGGTGCACGCATAGAAAATGATGGCAACTCCTAAAGTCCAGTATGTCTTGGATAACCTGATGACAGCCCCCCTCACATCTCTTCAAACGTCTACAGAAGCAGATCTTTTAGGCCAAGGATTCCAGACAGCTGAGTGTTTTTTTTTTTTTAAACTTCTTTATTGTTATGACCAAGGCAGGATATACAAGTGATAAAATGTCAGCAACAAAATTTCAGAAAGTAGTAAGCAAATCTCTGGCTATCAATGGATGCTACAAATGTCACCTCTAATATATTATATATAAGAAAACGCTTTCTTATATGATCTGGTCTTAAAACTGACCAGGAAACAAAAACAGAGTATAATATAGCCAGGTAAAGCCAAAATTATTTAGAGGCATAGCGTGTCCCATATTAGATTAATGTTATAACCAGCTGACCATCTTCAAGTTAATCATAAAGAAATTGTTCTAGATTGGGGTCCCTTCAATATCCTCTATCGTGTGCACGAATGGAAGCCATCTAGTGTTAAAAGCGGGCCGTCCTAAGATGTAATCTTGCAGTGATTTCTTCCATACCCTTTATGATCTTACAATTATGAATCCATTTTTCCCCAGGAAGGAGAGGTATTGTCTAGACAGCGCTGAGTAACAGTTTTCAAGGCTGCAGCAATTAAAATATTAAATAAGTACCTCTTAGCATCCCCTATAAGCAAAATAGGGTATAGGCCACAAATTAAATGAGAGCCATTAAGATCCTGTGTGATCCCTAACATTCTGCAAATCTGGGTTTCAACTTCAGTCCAAAACCCTTGTAAAGCACTGCACAATCAATATACGTGGACGGGTGCTGCATTCCCCGCATTTTCCACAACACAAATCTATGCTGCTTGTTCCAAGATGTTTAGACCTATTGGTTGTCAAAAAATAATGACTGGTAAGTTTCCACTTAAACTCTCTCCAGCTCCATGAAAAGGTTGTTTTATGGTAGATTTGCCAGACCTGTGCCCATTCTTTTGGCGTTAGAGCACCTTTCTTGGTGCAGTGCAAACACATCAGGAGACTCCCTTACCTGAATGGGAGTTCCTCCATAGTAGTTGTAAAATTTTTTCTTGAGCCCCCAAAGCAAGGGAAGGGATCGTATTTTGCCCCCAAGGGGGCTAGCCGCTCTATCCCTTCCAGTTTCTGATCATCGACGCCGTCCCCGTGATTCCTTGTTCTGTGATGTAATTATAGGACTAGCACGGGGACGTTCTCCTTTCACGCCTATGGAGTGTGGTTTTTAAAATTTATTTTTTCGATGTTAACCTGACTTGTAGTACAAACTGGAGCCAGTATTCAGGTGACAATAGCCTTGTTATTTGAATACTGGCTCCAACTTGTACAAGTCAGGTTAACATCAAAAAAATAACTTTTAAAACCACGCTCCATAGGCTTGAATGGAGCATGTCCCTGTGCTAGTCCTATAATTACGTCACAGAACAAGAAAGCAAGGGGATGGCATCAGTGATCAGAAGTGGAAGGGATCAAGTTGCTAGCCCGCTCGGGGACAAAATACGATCCCTTCCCTTCCTTTGGGGGCTCATGAAAAAAAACCTTTACAACTACTGTGTAGGAACTCACATTCAGATAAGGGAGCCTCCTGAGGTGTTTGCAGGTAATTAAAAAAAATAAATAAATAAAATCGGGGGGGAAAGGTGCTCTTTAAAGCAGTTATTAAGCTCTGCCCCCCATAGGTGTTGGATATATTCCACTGCATTACTGCCAGTAACTGAATTAAGCTTTCTGCATAAATCAGAGATGACGTGTTTGGCATTATTTTTGTGTGAAATTAAATATATTTTTTCAACTAGGGGATGCTGATCTACCCGAATCAGTTGAAGTAGTTCCGGGTTGCTAGGAAATGACCTAACCTGAAAGCATTTGTAAAGGTCTTGGTTAGGTAAATGGAATTCTACCTGTAATTGATGAAAAGTCATAAGAGTACTACCTAGATAAAGTTGTGGAATAAATTGCAGACCCAGTCTAGCCCACTACTTAAAAGCAGCATCCAACTTCGCAGGTTGCAAGTTGCTGTTTTTCGAGAGAGGGAACCACTCTGGCTGCGTGATTTTAATGTTCAACCTCTTTTTGATTTGTAACCATTGCCGGAATGTATGTTTAGTCCATCTGTTCTGATGGTCCTTTAAATCCATGGAGTAGTTTAGTTCCCAGGCCAGACACTCCAGGTGAGATTTAAGATTAGTTCCTTTATCAATCGTCTTCCACACCGTATCTTTATTATGATTCAGTAAATCTATTAGGTCAACTAACTGGGTTGCTGAGTAGTACTCTTTAAAATAGGGTAAGCCAAAACTACCTAATTTTTGTGTTTAATTATTACAGCCCATTTATTTCTGGGTTTTCGGCCTAGCCAAATAAACCATTTAAGAACATTAGTAAGTTCCTGCCATTCCTTGTAGTGGGACAGGTAAGGGTAAAGTTTGAGAAAGAAATAAAAAACGTGGGAGCATATTCATTTTAATCAAAAAGGCCTAAAAGCCCACCTACTCGAATTATCTGCAGTTGTAACCACTGAGTAACTTACTCTTCCCACCTGAACCGTACTTATAAATCTCACTGGCACTTAAAGGCTAGATCGATGAACTACCACTGTGATCATAAATGTATGTAACTTACAGCTCACCTCTGCATGTAATATACTACCTTGTGCTTCTAAATGAATTTGTGAAATAGTATCTGTTTATCCTGCTACCGTTCCCTATGTAAACCTATTGTACTCTGTAATCACCTGTATGTAATTAACCCCAGGTCAGCCCTGAAAAAGGGACTTCCTAGTCTCAGTGGGTCTACCCGGTAAACAAAATTTAAATTTAAAACTGTGACCACTCTGTTAGTAAACGTTAAGAGGGTGTAAGGTCCAATGATTAATGTCTGTGAACACCTCTAATTTTAGCTTGCCATAATTTACTCTGTATAGATTAATAAGGGTCTTTTGGGATATAAATTCCTAGATATCTGATTCGGTCCACATCCCATTTACCTGGTATTACCGGTTTTCGTTCCCTAGCAACAGTTCCGCTAATCCAAATGATCTCAGTCTTAGAAATATCATTTTAAACCAGATATCTCACCATATTTATCTAAAGGAGAGAGCATATATGCCTTTCATGGTCTCTTAAATAAATTACTGTATCATCAGCGTAAGAGATCTGGTTCTCAATCCCCCCCAACTGTAATGGCCTATAATAGGGGACTAGTTTAATCAGCTTCTGTCAATGGTTCTGAAGCTCAAACAAAAACCCCGGCTTGGGGGACTAAACCTCCCGAACTTTGGCCTCAAACATTAAGGACCACATGCTTTTTCAAATGTGGACAGCAGCACCTTCCACCCAGATGCAACACCGCCGCATGTTGGTGGACTGTGAAACCCAAGTACTGGGAGACCTCCCACACACCTTTACACTATTCAGATGGCTCCTGGCCCACCTGAAGGAGCACCCCACTACTCAATACACTAAACGGGTCTGGGTTTGAGCTGCAAAACATATGAAATGTTCACCAAAATACTCCCACCACTTCCCATTGTGGAATAATCCCCATCTCACCAATGATTCAAAACCCATACACTGGGTTTCATGGAACAACATGGGATTTAAGTACTTTGGTGACCTGGCAGATGCCTCACTGCAGGTTCTACACTCATTTGCCCAGCTGGAGATACCTGCGGCTCAGACATGCACAGAGTACCATTTTAGGCTCATCTCTTCAGAGGGGGATTCCTAATCAGCTGAATGCCCTGTTTGAAAATAAAGGGAAAGCCCTATACTGGCAAGTAAACTTTCTAAGTTCCTCATGTCCCTGATGTAGAACCCCATGGAAGCAACCCTACAAAAAGGGAAAGAACTGGGAGAGTGCTTGACAGAACAGCAGTGGCACACCTGTTGGGCACGCCTGCAGAGAGATGTAAAAGACACCACAAACAGAGTTACACAATTTAAAATATTGCATAGGGGGCATCAGACCCCACACAAACTATACAAGTGGGGCCTGACCCTGTCTAATCAATGCTGGAGGTATCAGCAGCACGTGGGCTCAATTACATGTTGTGGTCCTGCCACAAGCTACAAAATTACTAACAAGGGGCACAAGTTTGCTCAATGCTCCTAAAACAACCTATCCACCTTAATGTCACCTGGGCTCTCCTAGACATTATTACCAACAACCCAGCCACTGCACCTAGCTATCCCCAATGGCTAATGGGAGCACTCATTATTGCTATATGGATTATACTTTGCCACTGGAAACAGACAGGCACCCCAAATCTTGATGAATGGCTTTTAGGGTTAGGAAGGCAGCCCTGTTTCAAAATAGCCCTGTATAGTCAAATCAAATAAAATGGATCAATACTGGCACATACGGGGGGCATGGAATACTGTGACATCCCAGCAGGCTACCTTCCCATAAATACACAAACACCTGCTCTTCATATACAAATCACCGGTTGGGTTTAACAACCCCATAGCACATATACCAGTAAGTGGTAGAGTTCTGAAGATAGCAAACATTCCCTGTATGGGCACTTTAGGAAGCCATACCATGAATGTACACACTTGCCTACAAGTATAGTAATATACCATTAACTGAGATGTAAGTACTGTAAACTACATATAATATAGGATTAGACGCTTTTGAACTGTATTATGTAGGGCTCTAGATATCATAATATTGCTTTAGATATCCGTTTGTATCTTGGATCTGTACATTTGAATGTTCTGCACTACTGTTTTTAATGTCACCTGACCCTCCAATGCCTAGATTGTACCACCAGCTCTGCCCTGGCCAGGAATCTGTTATATCTGATGCAATGTATAATACTCTGCATTTGAAACTTTAATAAAAATATTATTTATAATAATAAAAAAAAAAAGATCATGTATGCCTGATAGTTAGCAATTCTCAGTCTGAGGGAAGTAGTAGCAAATGTTCTTTTCCCCCATTTTATCAAGTTTCCTCGACTCCTTGTCCGGAGGAAGAGAACTTGCATGTTTTGGTGCTTTTGACCAATCATGAGCAGCCATTATAACCACAGAGTCTGTCTCAGGCTGAAAGGAATAGTAAGACTTGCTAGTAGGGGCAGGATATTGTTTATCCGCCTTCCTAATAACAGCAGGCAATGCACAAGGTCTGTGCCAATCAGCAAAAGCTGCATCCTCCAGGACTGAGTGAATGGGACGTATAATGACTTTTGGGGAGGCAGACACCTCTAAGAATTCATATAAGTTTTTCTTAGAGGAATCCTCCTCCTTAGTGTTAAATCCTAATTTGGTCTGAATCATCTTGAGGAAAGCTTGAAAAGAGGCATCCTCAGGAGGGGACCTGGGAGTGTTTTTCACACTTTCATCAGTACAAGAGGACAGAGTGGAGAGGGAACCTACCACTTCCACAACCTCCAACTCTTCCTCCATACCTTTCTCTTCCCTGTATTCTGGATTATATTCCAGCTCCTTGTCATTGTCTACCATCATCGGTAGACAGTCGACAGAATGAGGAGAGATAGGAGGAGGAATCATCGATGGGTGCACTGTCGATGGAAGAACGTTATGGGCCTGCATAATAGTGGGAACAGTAAACTCTTGCATCGTTGATGATGGGGGCAGTGGCATCAGTCATTGAAAAAGCTCCAACACAGTCTGGTATAGGAGCTGTGCATTGACGGGCCCTGGGAGGTCGATGATGGTCGAGCCATTGATGTGACAGGGCCCGATGGTAATTTGGGCTGTAAATCCCCCAATGGGAAGGCTAGCCTTTGCCAGATCCTGACTCTGGTGTCTGTGAGATGGTGAGAGGTAGCAGGACTGAAGGTCTTGGCATGGGATGTGTCTTTCTCATTTGACTTGTTTCTTTTCAGAGGAGATCGTGAACGTTCCGGAGAAGCAACCTTTTCTCTATAATGCTTCTCTTTTTCAGAGTGGTGGTGTTTTTCCACCAACTTTGTGGACTTATCCTTCTTTTTTGTGGAATCAGCAGTGGACTCTGTCAACCACAGCGAGCACTGGGCTGATGGCAAACCGATAAGAGGGGCGGCTGACAACAGTGTAAGGCAGCCTGTTTCTTCTCCATTGCCTTTATCTTTAGATGTAGCTCTTTTTTTTTTTTTAAACTTTATTTTTAGATTTTTTTATATATATAATTCATACATACATATAACCTATATACAAGCATAGGAGTTGATTAATATCACTGACTGTTTGTTACATCCTTGTGACGAGGGTAATAAATTAGGATACATTACTTTCTTATACCTTCATATTACATTATACACCTGTTCAGGATTTTAACTAAGCTCTGATTACAGCAATCTATCTTTTAGCTCATTACGAGACAAAGTCTTTTCTCAGCGGAGCAATATACAATACCCATCTCCTCCATATAATCTCAAATTGAGCATATCTTTTGTTTGTTAATGCTGTCAGCCTTTCCATTTGGTATATGTCTATTACTACATCTTGCCACTGGGTTATCTGGAGTGAGTTCGGGGTCATCCAATTTTTAGTTATTGTTTTTTTTTTATGGCCAGAATTAAAATAAGTAACAACCTCTTTGTTCTCACATCTCTGGTCCCCTCAGGGAAATCTGAAAGAAAATACAAAGCTAAGTCTAACTGTATAGATGGTGCTATTATGCCTTTAATAGCTTCCTGCACCCCTATCAGAAAAGGCTGAATTATTGGGCAGTTCCAAAATAAATGCCCTTAAGTGGCTTGTTGTTCCCCACATTTCCTCCAGCAAGTTGCCTCTCTTTCTTTTTTATATTGTGCCTGAATGGCTGGTGTTCTGAAAAACCTGACAACATTCTTCCAGGCGAATTCTCTCCAGTGTGGTGAGGAGGTACTTTTATGTACATGTAATAATTAATTCCTCCATTTATCATCTGTAATTATAATATTTAGGTCTTTTTCCCATGCTCTTTTAATGGAATCTACTGTATCTCCTTCAAATTCTCGTATTGCTGCATATAGGTAAGATATTATATGAGTTAAGTCAGCACGGCCCTCCAAACTTCTCTGTAGGACTTCTATGATCTTGGGTATAGGGTATAAAGCCCAGCACTCTTTCCTTTCTTTCTTAATGAAATCCCTCACCTGGAAATAGCGGAATCTATCTCTGTGTGTTATTTCATATTTCGTTTCCAAATCTGAGAAGCTTACTATGGTTCCCTCTTTCAAAAACTGATATACTATATGTAATCCCTTTCTCTCTCCAACTTTTATACCCCAGATCCATTTTAGCTGGCAAAAACTTTTCTGTATGCGTTAGGGAGCAGAACATAGGCCTCCAAGTACTCATTCTTTTAGTACTCCACATCTGCCTCCAGCTTCGCAGGGTTGATAGTGTATATGGGTTTTCAATATCCCCCTTTTCTTTATCCCCCATCTGAAAGAAAAATCCCCTGTGGTGTTCTGAGATCTTCTTCCGCTAGTTCTAGTCCCTTCCACTTTGCTGTATAAGTAGAGTGCAGCCAGTATATTACTGTACAGATCTGGGCAGCCATATAGTAGTACTTAAAATTTGGCAAAGACAACCCCCCTTCCTCCTTTGAGAGTTGTAATATGGTTTGTCTTATTCTCGGTCTTTGCTTCCCCCAAACATACTGTACTGTTTTCCTGTTCAGTTCCCTATAGAATGTATCTGGTATTGTAATGGGAATAGTCTGTGCCAAATACAAGAAGCGGGTTAATATCACCATTCTGATTGCTTCTATTTTTTGTATGAACGGGATAGGAACCAGCTTCCATTTCTCTATGTCCTTCTGTATTTGTGCAGCAGAGGTTTATAGCTGAGCTCATACAGTTTATTATGTTCAGAACTCAGCCAAACTCCGAGGTATTTAAGTGTAGGAATATGCCACTTAAACTTAAAATGATCTTCGACCTGTGGTGATGGTTTATAATGTACCCCCAATACCTCCGTCTTGGATATATTAATCTTGTAACCTGCTATTTCTCCGAATTCTGTCAGAGTTCCCCATAATGGTCGCAATGAGTTTTCGGGGTCTGTAAGATACACCAATAAGTCATCTGCATAAAGGGCTAATTTATGATTCCCTTCTCCCAATTGTATCCCTGATATATCCCCATGTTGTCGTATGGCCTGTGCCAGGGGTTCTAGGTATATTGCGAATAAAAGTGGTGATAGTGGGCATCCCTGCCTAGTTCCTCTTTTCAGGCTTATTGGTATTGAAATTGAGCCATTCACTTTAATATATGCTTTTGGGCTGTTATATATGGAGTCTATTATCCCTCTGAATTCTGCTGGAAATCCCATCTTCTCCAGAGTGGTCCTCAAAAAGGGCCATGCCACCCTGTCGAAGGCCTTCTCTGCATCCAAACTGAGAAGCAGGAAGGGTCTCTTTGACAGGAAGGCATAGTGCAGTATATGTAATGTTCTTTTAATGTTGTCCTGTGCTTGTCTATTCATTACAAATCCTGTCTGATCTTGATCTATCAGGTTAGGTAGCAATACATCCATCCTTTTAGCTAATATAGATGTAAATAGTTTATAATCTACATTGAGAACTAAGATTGGGCGGTACGAGCTGCAGTTCGTACTGTCCTTTCCTGGCTTCAGAATGCTGGTTATGGTGGTATACCTCCATGTATCTGGACAGACTTGTTTTGTTGTGCCTCTCTAAATGCCTCTCTGAGGGTAGATATCAGCATCCCTCGAAAGCATTTATAAAACTCCCCCGTATACCCATCAGGACTAGGACTTTTATTGGTCTTAAGGTTTGTGATGGCTTTATTTAGTTCATCTTCCGATATTGGAGAGATCAATCCCTGTTGTTGTTCAAGGGTCAAGTTGGGTATTTTCAATCCATTCAGGAAAGTTTCAACTTTCTCTATGTCCACCTCCTGTTCTGGGGTATACAAGGTTTGATAATATTTCCAAAATGCCTTCTCAATTAGGGTTGGTAGTCTTACTAACCGCCCCCCCTCCGGATCTCTGATCTGTGTGATTGTCGTTTGAGCTTCTCTTCTACGGAGTCTATGTGCCAGGAGTCTAGTTGCCCTTGGTCCCCCCTCATAATATTTTTGCCTTAGGTTTTGTAACGCTTGCTCCGTCTTAATATCTAATATATGTTGTAATTTGCCTCTTATTTCTTGGATTTTTAATTTGCAGCTCAGATCTCCGGCCGCATGCCTTTCCTGTGCCTCCTTCAGTTGTTCCTCTAAATTCTCTTGCTGTAGGTTTTGTTGTTTTTTGTAATATGAGGCAAATTTGATTATATCTCCTCTTAGTACTACTTTAATCGTGTCCCACAATGTTACCCTTGCTAAGTTTGGGGTCTCGTTTTCTTTTATAATTTGGGAGATCCTTTTCTCTACCATTTCTTTGAATTTCTTATGATTTAAAAAGAAATTATTGAGTCTCCACAATGTCCTTCGCTTATCGCTTGGCCATTCTAATCGAAGGGTTAACATTGAATGGTCTGATATGGGGGTAGGTGTAATTTGGCAGTCTTGTACCATATATAAAGAATCTCTAGAAATATGATAATAATCTATGCATGTATATATTTTATGTGGGGCTGAGTAATGAGTATAGGTTCTTGTCTTAGGGTTCTTATATCTCCACACATCTACCCATTGTACATCCTGAAAGTATTTAATGGCTAGCTTTTGTGATGCCTTCCTTCTTTGAGGCTGCTTTTTGGAGGTATCTAAAGGGTCGTATATCATATTATGATCTCCTCCAATGACCAAAGTCCCTTTCTGCTTTTCTGTTATTTTCTGACACAATTTTTTCACTTCCTTTGACTCTGACCCTGGGGGGATGTATATCGAAGCCACTGTAATCATATGTCCTGCTAAATTGCCTGTGACTAGAGCTAGTCGTCCCTCTTTATCTATGTATGTATCAGTCTGCTGAAATTGAGTGCTGTGAGGAATTAACACCGCTGTCCCTCTCCATTTCCCCTTTCCATATGATGAAGCTATTACTAGTTTGAACCCATATCTGGCTAACTTATTGTGTTCCTCTTTTGTTAGGTGTGTCTCCTGTAATAATAAAAAACTTGGTTTTTGTCTCTTCATTTGAGCTATTACTTTGCTTCTCTTTACAGGATTATTGATACCATTTACCTTAAGGGAGCATACATTTACTTGAATATGTCTATTCATTTCTTATATATTCCATTCCGTCATTCCTGTTCTGCTTTCTGTATATTTCCTTCCTTTCTCCCTGTATTTTCCATTCCTCCTGTATTCTCCTTGTTCCCTCATTTGTTTTCCTCCTATGCAACCTTACATATCGAACAACACTTACAACATACTTAACAGCTCTAAACATTTTAACTCTATAACTATATACACATTTGCTTCCAAGGTTGGAGGGAGTAAAATTACCCCCTCTATAACTTCTAAGGGGTATCCCTTCACCTGTAGTCCCCTTAGTGGGGGGATCGTAGAAGTCATCTTGTACTCCTCTCCCCCAGGTCCCTCTTTTCTCGAGACCTTGTATGTTGATACAATCCGCCTCTATCTTGTCTCCCTCTCTTTCATTGTTTTCCCTCGGGAATTCTCCTCTTTTCTCTTCTTTCCGGAGACGAATGCTTCCCTCTTTCCCTAGGTCCCTCCTTATATATATATATATATATATATATATATATCTTATCCACCTGTCCCCTGTTTCCCATTTCACTTCTCTAGATTCATCTATTCCCTCTGTGGGTTTCGATCACTCCTCCCTCTAACATCTCATAGTCCCTCTTAACCTATTTCTCTCTCCTCCCCTGCTTAAAATTCCACCTTTCCTTGTTTACCTCCTGGTACTGATGGAGTTCAGCTAGTCCAAACAATCCGTATAGTTCAAAAGTTTCCCTTTTACTTCCCTCTCCTCCCTCAAGTCTTAAGTAGCCATTCATTTCAATGGTAGCTATAAATGGTGTTCCCCTTTTGTTTTCTAAGGTTGTCTTATCCCCCCTCTTTTAAAACCCCTGTCCCTTTTCGTTCTGTCCCTCACTACTCTATCCCCCCGTTTATCCTCTTTTCCCACAACTTCTCGTTATTTATCCCCCCGCACATAATAAGGTCCAAAATTGTCCTGTATAATATCCCGAACAGGAGATTATGTAATTGCCCTTCTAGGGATTTAATTTGCCCTCCCTGTGGCGCGATATTATTTATCCAAGTCCTTTCAGTCTCCGTTATGTTTCTCTACCTTTCAGGTATCGCCGGTTTTCCCCTGTCCTTCTTCTTCTTCGGATGTTCTGTCCAGTAGTCTCCGTACATGGTGAAGCGATTGTAACACTGCCTGTTGAGCTCCTCGGCCTTGTCTGTTCCTTACCATCTTCTTCCATTGCGCTCTTTCCAGTTTCAGGTGTCTCACTTCCTCTTCTTCCGTCTGGCATACCCAGCCTCTCCTCCGTAGTTCCTGTGCTGCCGTTTCTGGATTTTCATATAGTTTTGAGCCTGTATCCCACAAGATTCTCAGCTTTGATGGAAATGGCGTCTGAAATCTCACTTTATGCTCTTGAGTATTTTAAAATTGGTGAATATGCAGCTCTTTTGCTATTTCTACTGGGTAATCATGGTCAAATATTAGTCTACTTGATATTGTACTTCACAATTCTTTTCTGCCATGCAGTGGAGAATATATTCTTTATCCCTGTAGCTTGATAATTTTAGTACCACTGATCTTGGTCTGGCTTTTGGGTCTGTTGGTTTGCTCATTAAGGATCGGTGTGCTCTCTCGATCTTAAATTCAAAAGTGGCAGGCAATTCTAGTACGTCTTTTAGTAGGTTGGACATAAAGTCCTCCATCCGACCTACCTCTGAATCTTCTGGAAGGTCATAAACTCTAATATTATCTCGTCGGGATCTTGCCTCTAGGTCTAGTAATTTCTCCTGTAGTTTTTCTTGCACGTCTACTAGGTAATCTGCCGCAGTATGTATTTCCCTTATTTCTTCCTTCCTCTGCTTCTGCGATTCTTTGCTCTGACCTTTCCGTCCTTCTTTCCATATCTTGCATCTTTGTATTTAATATCTGAAATTCTGACTTAGTTTCGGCTCTAAATGCCCTCAGTTCTGTCATGATAGTTTCAAAATGAGATTGTGAGAGATGCTCCATCTCCTGGTCTGTATCCAGATCGTACGCCATGCTGCTAGCAGGGGAGGCACTTCTGCTGATGTCCTTTTCTATTGGCAATCCTCCTCCATCTTTTGTATTCATTATTTTTTTCCCGTGAGATCTGCCTGGCCTATGTCCCCCAGACATGTCTTTTCCTTTTCCCGATGTTTTTAGATGTTTTATCTGTTGGTCTGAAGGTTTTATTCTCTCGGGGAGGCTAGAACTCTATTCAAAGGTGGCCATCTAGTTGATGACGTCACCGGAAGCCCCCTAGATGTAGCTCTAAAGCTTTCTTGCAACATCTGCTGGTGGCCTGGTTAAAACCCTGGCAGATGGTGCAGGCTTTGATGTTGTGAGCGAGGCCTAAGCAATGAATGCACATGGAGTGGTCGATGTCTTTGTAAATTTTCATGTCGCTGCAATGACACTATCGGAACAATGGTTCCTTATCTTATGGTGGCAGCATAAAAGTTTTAAATTAAAATAAATTTCAATACCGGCCCATTGGCGCAGCAGTTGGATTTCCACTTGCGACACCAGCGACCCGGGTTTGGGAACAGACTCTGGTGCTGGAGCGCTGGCCAGGGACAGAAGGCTTGAGCATCGGATGATGGCTTGCTTTCTCTTGGGGGGAGGGCAGGACGTGACCCGGCGACTGCTGACTACTGGCAGAGGCTGGGGGCATGGCAATGTGTGGGGTCCCATTCACCAGTGGAGCGTGGTGAACGTCAGCATCAGCCTAATGTTAGTGGCACACCAAGCCCCCCAAGGGAGCAAATGGGAAAAGAGTCCCGAAGCCGACTGGATAACCGTCGCCAGCTCCCATTGCCGCGAGTCCTAGGACAGTGCATGCACCATCCCAGCAGCACCCGGGGCAAGTACTGCACTGGCCTCCCCACCGGTGCCTCCCCCCTCGGAGGAGAGGGACCCACCCGGTGAAGGGTTACATCTAGAGGTTACCGGGGGGGGGGGCTGCAATATGGGGTGAAGAGGTGGCTGATCAGAGGCAGTGTGCACAGAGGGCATAGGTGGCCTGAAGTAGAGGACGGCATGGAGCTGGGGGCAAAAAACTAAAACAAAAAAAAACCCATTAAATTAAATAAATTTCATCCAGCATGGTGGTGCCTGATGCCACACCGGCGACCAGAGTTCAGGAGTGAACTCAGGCTGCAGGTTGGTATGGGGAGGGTGAGGGTGGGAGATGACAGTAGCGGCTGCTAGGCTGCTCTCATCTCCCAGACTGGGAAGGCAAGTTTTCCTGCTCTCAGCTGACATCCAGTGGGGGGTTGCGTGTCAAAACAAAGGTCTGGGGAACTAACGCAATGTCGGGAGGGTGGAGAGAGCATGTAGTTACAGGACCACACGCCTCCACGTACGCGCACCTGCCGTACATGTCACTGCTTCAGAATAGGAAAAAAAACAAACAAGAAAAACGCTGATGTCTCTCTGTGGCCATATGTGACAGCCCCAATGCTCATGGACCTCAGTCCTTACAGATCCTCACCAGTAAGATGATGAGGGGAAGAGGCTAAATGGCTTGGAAGCTGAAGGGGGCCCAATGACAGGCGCTAGGCGGCCACAGAGGAGCAAAAATAGCTGTGTATAAATAAAATAAATAAATACATTTCAGGAAGTAGCAATGTTAGCAAATACTTGCAGAGTTCAACAGTGTTCTTCAGCAGAGGTGGGCCAACAAGTAGTTGGCGGTGGGAGAAATAAATAAAAATTGCACACTTACCGTAATTGTTGATCTTCCAGAATATTTTCACCACTGAGTCACACTTATGGGTCTGGAATCAGAGGCCCCAGGACCCCACAGGAGATAAAACTGTTTTGCAGAAGGGAGCTGATGTCGGCTACTGACTGTGTCTGCACACCTCATGTGGTGCCATGCACACCAGCCAATAACCGTTGCTGGCTCCCTCATGTACCTCAGTTCTGTTCACCAGGAGAGAAACAAAGTGGAGAGAAAAATTAAAGAGGACTAGAGACTTACTAACCCAAAGGGATAGGGAAAGGATACAGAAATAAAATAAACCACAAAATAAAACTGGACTGCCAACATACTGGCTAAGGGTTAGCCTACTAGGTGGAACAAGGGTGGCTGGGTTTTAAAGAGCCTGATATAACTAGCAGATAGCAGGTAGATAGTGATAAGATAAAAAGACAGGGCAACAGTCCTGATCATATGGCTCTGGCAGAAGCAAAAAAGGGAAAGTCCAAAAATGGGACCTTCTTGCAAATAAGATGGCAAAATGTGCCAAAAATGAAAAAAATGACATCAGGACTCCCAAAAATGGGTTGTCCATGCTACCAGATAAGAACTGAGTGAACTCCAAAGTAAGCTCACCTCCCTCTTTTCTTCAAGACAAGTAGAAGAAAAGGAGCATTTGGAGTTACAGGACTGGGCAGTCAGTCCCAAGGAGTCAAGATATGGTCATGTCCTCTGGCATCCCCCAAGGGTAGTGGGCTAAGGCCCAAAAGCACAGACAGATGTAACAAAGGGCACACCAACCAAAAATCTAACGTAGTTACAGAAGGCACAGAACGTGACCTGCTTCTCCTTGCAACCACAGGATGTACCCTGTGAAAAGCCAGCATAATGAACCAAAGCAAGGTGCACTGCACCATTCCACGCACAGAGCAGCTACTCAGTGGAGTTAGACTGGATAGTGCCCAGGGCACATGTTGCATTTTGCAACTAACAGGGATATACCCTTAGAGAGGGATACATCCCAGGGAGAAGGAGAACAAAAAACAAAAATGGAGGGAAGGGGCTATCTATCTGTTCAACGAAAACATTTTTTTGGGTGGTTGGCAGGACGGCCACAGAGGACCCTCACTCGTTTTTTTTAGTGAACTGGAACTGGGGTGCTCAACACTCTTTTGCTGTAACTGTATAACCAAAAAAAACAACCAACAACCCTTCAAAGGGCTATGGCAGAGGAGATGTTCACCAATTAACAGAAAAGAATGCTGCCAACACTCACAGGGTGAGCTGTCCAGAGGCCCTGGCTCCGCCTCAGTGTTGAAAGGTGGATGGGTATGTGAATCAGGGGTGAAGGTATTCTGGAAGATCAACAACTATAGTGAGTACATCATTTTCATTTCTTCCAGGCATCGGTCTTCACCAGTGATTCCCACTTATGGGTCTGAATACCAAGCTTCCCACTTATTAAGGAGCAGCTGACTCACCCTGCAATTAAGATTTACCCTCAGCTCTTTGTGTGGGGGAGAACACCAGAGCGCAGGGGCTCCTTAAGGGTTTGGTGAGACCTGACACTAGTCAGGGCCAGGCGGAGGCTCCTGTGGCACAAGAGCAGGAGGGCACCCTGATAGTTCACGCCTGACCCTGCAGGAGAAGAAATGAGCCACTTAGAATTGTGATTTAAGCATCTTATGCTGGGTCAGAGATGCCAGTCCTGAGAGGAGCAGCCATGCTGTCTACCTGATGCGGACTGCAGTTCCTACCAGCCTGAAGGTCACCTCACTGGCATCATACAATGCCCTTAACTGGTGCCTCACCAACTCCAGGCCCTTGGCAGAAAGGCAAATTGTTTACCTGACTAACTCGCTATGTGGCAAGACAGCTAGGAGTTGACATACCTGTGTCCACCAGTGCCTGCTGTAGACTGCCTTTGATGTGCCACAATACACATCATGGCATGTGTGGAGGTGCAAAACCTTTTTCCCTAGGGCATCTGCCTGAGCAGAGTCAACCTCAAGAGGTTGGTCACACGCAGGGCGTTTAAGCTCTGTTGGGGTCTGCAAGACCTCAAGCCCTGAAGTAGGGTAAGGTACTGCCCCTGCAGAACCTTAGGGTGTACAGTACCAAAACTGGACATCCTTGAGGACTGGACAGCATGAGAAGGGATGTCCCCATACTGTACTTGAAGATTCCACGAAGGCTGTAGGCCAGGGAGAGATGACTGAAAAGCCATCATTGAAATCTCCTAGGAGTCTCAGCTGCAAGGACACGAGACCATGACTAGAAAAGGAGCCCACATCCAGCACCTGCATCATGTCCACCAGGAATCTCTGGTACAGAGAGTACTCAGAGCCTGAGGATGTATGCAGGGAAGATTTGGTGACCTGAAGAGGCGCTGGCTACAGAGAGGGGGTGACGTCAGGGGAGCAGGTTGAAGTTGAATGCTGTCGGTGTGTCTATGGAACTGGTTTAGGGCACCAGCCACCCCCTCTGTACTGAGTCCAGGTGAGTGGTCCCAGAAGGCCATGATCCCTGGAAGCTCAAGCAAAGGTAGAAGAGACCTGAGATGGAAATGAGAGCTAGAGGTTCCAGGTCCGCTGCCTGGGCTGCGAGGATGTGTGGGAGACCTTGCCTGAAGGGAGGGCGTGGCAGAACCACCTGAACAAGGTCAACATACAAAAGTGAAACAACCCAGTCAGTGCCCATGGGGGGACTCCCCCAGGTGAGGAAAGCAAAGCTGTACAATCCCCTCTGGGCAGCTCCAGTCCTCACTGGTGATGGGTTCAGCACATGGATCTGGAGAGAACTCTGCTTCCTGGCCATCATTTGACTTTGAGCCGGTGCTGCCTCGGGCACAGAGCTGAAGGCCGATAACTAGCCTGGAGATGGGCTCCTCCGCATTGCCACGTCCGGTGCTGTTCTCAGTGCTGGGCCTGGTATCGGGTTGGTCATCAACTCTGGGGCCATCCCCACCCCTGGCGCTGTGAGCAGTGTTAGGAGCCGGCCTGGTGCCGTGACTAGCACTGCACCCAGGGACAACCCCAGAGGCAACACTATCACTGGCGCAGTGCCTGGTGTCGGGCCCAGGACCAATGCCATGGCCAGTGCCATGTCTGCCACTGGGGACAGTACCATCCCTTTTCTGGAGCCACTAGGAATGCCAGGGGAAACTTGGTAAGTTGACACAACATGGCCTTGGTGTTAGTCCCTCTCCCGACACCGTGAATGGTGTCAGGAGGGGACTCAGCATCATGGATGGCATGCCCCATTCAACTGCACCACACAGTTCCAGAAGCTGTGGTGGCACCAGGCCATAACATCGTGGTGTCCACTGGGGAAAATAAGCATACAGCTTTGGCCTCACCACCCCAAAGCCTACAAAACCTGACTAAATCGAGGTCAAGAAGGACCCTGTGCTTCCTCAACATCAGAGGTTCTGGGTAAGGAGCCCAGAGGAAAGGCCCAAAGACAGTACCTTGCCTCACAAGTGCGACACCTTCCTCCAAAAGTGGTATCAAATGATCCCAATTCATCATGCACATTTCAAGGGTACAGTGGTCCATGGAGAAACAGACTTTGTACTCATCCATCTCAGAAGAAGACCCACAGAAGATCCAACCACGCTGATGCCAGTCCGTTGCAGCAATAGACTTCTCACAGGAGCAATGATGCACAATGAGAAGCTGCTGCTTGGACGTCTTGGCCCCCTTCTTCTCGTTTTTGTGGTTTCATCATCATGCTAAACAAAAATAATGAAGAGAGAAGGCACTTGGAACATACAAACTAGTGGTGACGCAGAAGAAATTCTATGATAGTCGATGAACTGAGGTGCTGTAGTTCCCATGGTGTGTACTTGATGGTGGGATGAAGTGCAGGAGGGAGCTAGTGATTGTTATTGGCTGGCACATGCAGCACCTTATGAGGTGCACAGGTACAGTTAGTAGCCACTGGATCCCTCCTGCAAAAAATCTTTGCTCCATCAGGTTCCTAGTGCCTCCAGCTCCAGACCATAAATGGGAATCAATGGTGAAAATTGATTCCTGGAAGATCTGAGGCATGCTAGGGATGCCAGCATACTATAGGCATTGACAAGGCATGCTGACATGGGTGGCCCCAGCCAGCAAACATTTCCAGGTGGTCCTGACACTGACAGCTTACAGTTTCATGATGTTGCTCAATGGAGGGAGAGGTCCTCAAAGAAGATCCAGATTTGTCTGAGCCAGTACGGAGCCACCAGAATCAAAGGTGGCTGACTCGGCCACCAACTTGACCAAAACTGTTTCAGATGAAATGGAGGAAATGCATACATGAACCTCCCTTTCCAAGAGATGGAGAACGCAGCTTAATAAAAAAATCCAGGCCCTGAAGTGAGCAAGCAAAAAAGTGGCAGTTTTGCATTGTATGCAGACGCAAAGAGGTCAATTTTAGGGTGACACCACTTTACAACAAGGTCACCCACGACAGAATCCAGCAACTCCTATTCATGGCAGAGCACCTGGGACTGGTTCAGATGCTCCACTTGGGCACTGAGCATACCAGGCAAAAAAGATGGCTGCCAGGAACATGTCATGTTGCATGACCCAGTACCAGACTCTTACTGCCTATCGGCAGAGAGGATATGAGTGGACCCTGTAGGCTAAGCAGAACATCCCTAATTTCCAGTGTTGTACAGAACCGTATCCAAGGGGAGACCATTGACCCAGAGTTTGGAAGGGGCCATGATGGGCACTCCATCCCAAACCTAAGGTGTTTATCATTATCACTAGAAGAGGAGCTGGACGGAGAAAGTGGAATCCCGTTCTCTAGTTTGGAGCAGTCCAACCACCAGAGCGGGGGGGGTGGCGAAGCAGAGAAGTCACTTGTATGAGACTCCAGTTCATCTGAATGCTAAGGTTACTGTGCACAGAGGAACTTATTGTGGAATCCTCATATGCAGATGCACCAGCGGGACAATGAAAATAGCAGCAGTCATGAGGCCTATCAGTTGTATGACACATCTGACTAGGACACAGTTACTGAAAGAGACCATCTCAGTTGAGCAAACCAACACCATAACATGATCTGAGGGGAAACAAATTCCAACCCAGTCCCATGTCCAGAACTGCATCTATGTACTGGAGATACTGGCACAGAGTGAGCAATGATAAGCCGTCTGGTATGGAACAGTGTGTAGATTATCACCTCCTTCAACGAGGCCTTCAGAAGCCAACTGTTGAGGTATCGGAAAACATAATGGACCTCTTTTCTGAGGGTAGCTGCAACCACTGCAGAGCATTTGGGAAACTGCAGATGACGACCCAAAGGGCAACACATGAAACTGATAGTGAGAGCCCTGGAACATGAACCAGGTATTTTCTGTGTGACTTGCGGTTCTTGATATGGAGGTAAGTATCCTTCATATTCAGGGCACACAGACAATCCCCTTACAGCGGCAGGGGGAGCAGTAACTCTAGAGCGACCTTACAGAAACTTCTGTATTCTATAAACAGGTTGAGGCCCAGAAAGTCCAGGATGGGATGTAAATCTCCTGCTCACTTTGGTACAAGGAAGTACCAAGAATAATACCCCTAATTCATTCCTGTATTCGGGATGGGTTCTATGGCCCTTTTGCGTAGAAGGGACTGGACTTCTTCCAGCGGGAGGGTGAGATGACCTGGAAGGTAACAGTTTGGCAAGGGAGGCACAGGAGGGACAGACTGGAGTTCTAGGTGTGTCCTCGCTGGATCACCTCCAGCACCCAAGCATCTGGCATGATCTCCCTCCAGTCCACTCTGGAAGGAAGAGGGAGATGTGGCCTCCCATAAGGACACGATAATCTGGGGGGGGGGAGGGGGGCAGAAGGCTGTAGGGTGTCTGGTGCTCTGCCAAGACCTGTACCTTTGTTAACACTGGTGTAGGCATTGGGAGGCAAAGGAGTCTGAGAGAAGACCTGGTTCTACTGGGAGCCATGGCCAAGTCCTCTGGAATAGCCTCTACCAGTGCAGGCATAGGGCCTTAGAAAGGATTGCCAGTCTCAACCACAAGGCTTTGGATTAAGGGTATCAAAGGACCTAAACGTCATTTTAGATGTCTGAAGGACCTTCAAAGCAGACTCAACATCAGTACCAAAATGCTGTTTACTTCTAAAGGGAGCATTAAGGACCGACTGCTGGACATCAGTGGCAAAGCCAACCACCATCAGTAGCCATGAGTGGTGATGCAGGCATATGCCAGAAGTAACTGCATGAGCAGCACCATCAGAGGCATCATAAGCCGACCTTAAGAGGTGCTTACCAGCCTCCAGATCATGGAGAACAGTCTGTAAGACTTCAGTTTCATGTGGTCCATCAGGCAGCTTGTCGGCCATGGCAGCAATACACGTCCACAGGCTATTCTGATATTTCATCATGTAAGTGATCATGAGTTTAAACTGTGGGGAGCTAGGAGTGTGTGATTCAGTTTGCAGAGGGGGAGGAGCAGACTACACTACCAGAAGAATCTGTGAGATGATAACTGCCGCTGGTAATTCTGTTTTCTGAGTTTAAACTGTGGGGAGCTAGGAGTGTGTGATTCAGTTTGCAGAGGGGGAAGAGCAGTCTACACTACCAGAAGATTCTGTCGGATAATAGCTGCTGCTGGTAATTCTGTTTTCTGAGTTTAAACTGAGGAAAGCTGGGATTGTGTTGCTAGGGCTAATACACTCTCACGAGAGTCGGGTGTAGGCCTAATCCCACCCCTCCCCACCCCTCCTTCCCCAGAGCTTGGCTAATTTATAGGGGGACACCTGCCCTGCAATTGTAGGTAAAGGCTTCAGGTGCAGCTCATGTAGTTCTAGCCACTGGGGGTGGGGTTTAAAGGCTGGGAGAGAGGAGCTTAGGGAGTTGTACACTTCCCTTATAAGTTTACTGTGTAGTACTGCACCTAGTAACGGGGGTACACGTTTACTGTGGGACTGTATCTAGGATTTGTGGGTGACCCGATTAATGGGGAGGGGTGTATCTTGGACTCGTGGGGAACCTGGTAGCTCACCCAAGGAAACCTACTTGGATGGGGATGGGACCACACGTCATCAGGGTCGGCATCTTTGGGAGGGTGGTGGGGTGCACAGGGTGCGGGGCGGCCATGATACTGGACTGGGCTTGGAAGTTCGGTGGTTTCCCAGTGTGCTACCAGCTGGCACAGCTTAGGGAGAAGGTTGAGGGGGTTAGGAGACAGCTGGGGGGAGGGGGGGAGGTATGGTTGGGGAATATGGCAGGGGTTGCAACAAGTACTAGAGGCGGGGGCATAGGGAAAGAAGTGCAGAAGAGTACTCTGGGATCGCATAGGGATCCTGACAGAGGGGGCCCAAAAGGAAGACACTACGAAGGAAGCAGGCAGGTATCTGGGGACCCCCACAGAGGGGGGCCAAAGGGAGGACATTCTCAGAGAAGCAGGAAGATGGCTGGGGCTGGACAGAAGGAAGCAAGGTGGGGAGGTGGATCGGACCTTAAGCTCAGTAACCGCTTCAGTTCTCTTCTTCTGCTTGAGGATGAGGGGGGTAAGTGGCCATGACAGGGCGGTTAGAGATGGAAAGGGAGTGGGGGCAGGAGGAGGGGCCAGATAGCACAAAGAACAGAGGAACTTGGAATGCGGGAAAGCGGGGGAGCAGGGGAGCAGAGCAGGAGGAGGAGGGGTAGAGGAGGAAAGCACAAGGAGAGGATCAGTTGGGAGGAAGGGCAGGAGAAGGACCAGAGTACAAGAAGGATACAGTAAAGGGCTGAAGGTTTAGGCCAGGGGGCATGACAGGCAAGGAGGGCTGAGCGGAGGCAGGGAAGGTAGGGAGGGCAGGCCAGGCTGAGTTTAGCAGATGGGGGAGAACCAGTTGTGAGCAGTGGCGGGGTGTAGCAGGGTACAGAAGGATACTCGGGAGGAGGAGGCATAGGATTGGAGGGGAAGGGGTGGCCAGGCTAAATAAGGAGGGGGCGGCAGGCAGCACCCAGATAGGGAGAGGAGCAAGGAGCCGGCTGGGGAGAGTGGCCGGTAGAAGGGATGCGGGACAGGGAAGGGGGAGTAAATGGAGGAAAAGGAGTGGTCAGAGTGCTCCTGTTGGGGGATTCCACAATCAGGGGTATCAAATGGGATAGGGAGGGGGAAGCCTGTCCGGTTAGAACAAAATGCTTCCCTGGACAAACGGTGCACAGGGCCAAGCATGAGGTATATCAGCTGGCAAAGGATTATGGGGGTTCCCCGGACATACTGGTCCACCTGGGTACCAATGACATTGAGGGAAGTAAAAAATTACTCACCTTAGTAATTGTGTTTCTTCTAGTGGAGTCTTGCTGTATTCTGACAATCTGCAGTTAGCTCCAGCCTTTAAACTGCCCCGGAGAGTAGAGGGTTAATTTTCTATGCAGTGCATAGAATGTTGAGTTCGAGCTCAGTTGAGGTCTCTGTCTGCAGGACTTTGAAACCCAACCGTCAGATTCTTACGAGCAAACACTCACTGACTAACTATGTGGAAATTGTAAAATTTTTTAAAACTAACTGGCAACAGAAAGTTTTGGATTCCCAAAGGAAGACTCAAGTCAGGAAACCCCAAACCAGAACCTATCCAAAAATAAAGATTATAATACAAAGCACCCAGATAAAATGGAGGATGTGCTGAAGACACCCCGGGGGTGCAACACTGCACCTGCCCATCCACTTCCCAAAACCAAGTTCTGAGAGGGGAGGCAGGGAGGGAGGTCAGAATACAAGATTCCATTAGAACAACAGTTCTTAGACTTTGTCACAGTGAGCCTCCCCAAATCCATGGAAAAGATTTTGAGCCTCCCCCAAAAACCAAAATAATCTTGGGCCTCCCCAAAGAAAAATAACATACTGTACTTTGCGCAGTACACCATTAATAAATTGAAACCCCTTTCAGTACTTGGCTCACATTCAGTTCTTTGTCTTATACTAACATGGAACCTTTGAAAAAGAGCTTCTCTGCTCAAATGTGTTATCTGAATAACAAATAAAATAAACAAATATTATTATTACTTATTGTAACTCCCCCCACACACACACATACACACAGGCCAGCCTACGTGCTCTACTGTTTTCATTCTTGAACCATTGTTAGCCCTTGTTGCAGTACCTTCAAGGGTCAGACTACTTTCTCTGTTTCCTCTCTATATGAAATAACCTTCCTACATACTTTGCCGCTCCACCTCTTTCCCTGCTCCTAAACAACTTCTCTGGGATTACTTTGCTCCTTCCTGCTATTGCTCTTAGCACTTCTATGCTCAACTCTTGATTTGGGCTGTTCTACCATCAGTCTATAAATTTATCAATTACTACCACTCATAAGTTTACTGTTCATATTTGTTTGCACTATTGTTTACTGTGTATTTCTTGATTGTTTTGCCGTTACCTTTTGAAATGTATTCACTCCCTATCCTTCCCCGTGTACACCTGAAATGAGCCTTGGCTCATTCTCCTTCCCTTGTCACCTATTAGTAAATAGATACATACAATTTGCCTACTATTATCCTCTTTCAGTTTGCTTCCTCTCTTCACACAAAATATATAAAACTCAAAATTTAAATACAGTACTTTTTCAGACTTGTTTGAGCCTCCCCTGGAACAGGTTGGGGCCTCCCCAAGGAGGCTGGCCTCACCATTTGAGAACCCCTGCATTAGAAGAAACACAATTACTAAGGTGAGTAATTTTTTCTTCAAACAACATGAAGTCTTGTTGTATTCTGACAATCTGTAGACTACCATGCAGTACCTCCATGGAGGAGGGACAGAACCTACTTTGGGAATAGGCTCTGAAGTACTGCTTTGCCAAACCAAGCATCACTCCTAGCCTGGATATCCAGAGAGTAATGCTTGGTAAAGGTATGGACTGTTTTCCAAGTGGCTGCTTGACAAATTTCTAACAGAGGGATATCCCTGGCAGCAGCCAGGGAAGCAGCTGTACCTCTTGTGGAATGAACCCTCAGGCCTGAGGGTGAAATTTTCCCAGTTTCTCATAGCAGAATTGTATACAAGAAACAATCCACCTGGCAACAGTTCTCTTGGTGGCAGGTTTGCCCTTTCCCCCTTCCCCATAAGTGAGGAACAACTGGAGGGAATCAAACCTGTGACCCTTGGTACGCTCTAGGTAGTAGCTAAGGGCTCTTTTAACATCTAAACTGTGTAGCCTCCTCTCTCTTGAGGAAGAATGGTCAGTAAAGAAAACAGGGAGAGACACAGATTGATTCAAATGGAAGTCTGAAACCACTTTGGGCAAGAACCTCCTATTGGTTCTAAGGACCACTTTATCTCTATGGAAGGAGATAAAATCAGGTTCCACTGACAGGGCTTGCAATTCACTGATACGTCTGGCAGAGGTAATGGCTACCAAAAATACAGTTTTCCAGGTCAAGTAGTTGAGCTCTGCTGAGGACATAGGCTCAAATGGGGGTTGCAGAAGTTGAGCAATGCAAACATTTAAGTCCCAGGCAGGGGCAGGATCCCTAAAGGGAGGATTGGTATGAAGCAATCCCTTGAGAAATTTACAGAATACAGGGTGAGATGACAGCGAGGAAGGCTTTCCCACTGACAGAAAAGCAGAAACAACTGACAAGTGTACCTTGAGAGTAGCTGGTCTGAGGCCTAGACCATTAAGATGGACCATATAATCCAGAACTGCAGGCAATTCAGCAATGTCTAGAGATGTATGCTTCTTGGAACACCAAATGCTGAATCTTTTCCATTTGGAGTCATAAGTCTTTCTGGTGGCAGGCTTTTGAGAGGCTTTGAGAATATCCAGAACCCTTTGGGACAGATGCAAATCTGCATACTCTGACTCTTCAAGAACCATGCCTTGAGATTGAGGGACCAAAGATTGGGGTACCAAATCCTCTCCTGAGAGGAGGTTAACAGGTTGTAATTCCTGGGAAAAGACAGGGGAGGATGGACTGCTAGAGACAGTAAGAGGGGGTACCAGGGCTGCCTGGACCAATCTGGAGCAATCAGAATCACTTTGCAGGGTTGTGACCTCACTTTGACCAGAACCTTGACCTGTAGAGGAAAGGGAGGGAAGGCATAGAGAAATTTCCCTTTCCAGTTCAACATCAGAGCATCCAGAGGGACTGAGCCCAAGACTAGGGGTCTGCAACAAAACAGAGGAAGTTGGCGCTTGTCTGGGGCTGCAAAGAGATCTATCTCTGGAGTGCCCCACCTTGAAAAAATCACTTTTAACACCAGAGGGTCCAGGGACCATTCATGATGGCCCTGGGAGATCCTGCTCAGTGCATTTGCTAGCACACTGTCCTTCCCTGGAAGGTGGACTGCTATCAGAGAGCTCTGCAGAGAATAAGCTAGGGACCACAATTTCATGGCTTCCGTGCACAAGGCCATGGACTGAGTGCCTCCCTGCTTGCTGATGTACCACATGGTGGTGGTGTTGTCTGTTCTGATCTGAACCACCCTGTTCTGCACTTACTGAGAGAAAGCGTACAGGGCCAGAAAAACTGCCCTGAGTTCTAGGAGATTTATACGAAAAAGGGATTCCTGAGGGGACCACAGTCCCTGGGCTGTGAGAGCCCCCAGATGGGCTCCCCACCCTAAAAAGGAAGCATCCATGGTAAGGACCACCGAATGAGACTGAGTAACAAATGGGACCCTTTGCCTTAAATTGTCCTGATCCTGCCACCATTGAAGAGCTTGGATCAGTGTCCGAGTCACTGGAATCAGTTTGGTAAGAGGATCCTTCCTTTGGGACCAAAAGGCCCTCAGATGGAACTGAATGTCCCTCATCTGGAATCTTGCCCCTTGGACCACTGCTGTAGAAGCTGCCATGTGGCCCAAGAGCTGAAGGAAATGCCTTGCTGGTTGGGACACCTGAAGGCTGAAGGAAGGAGCCAGTTCTGTAAGAACTCATGCCCTTTCCAGGGGAAGAAAGGCTCTTGCTTTGACAGTATCTAGTTCTGCCCCTATAAAGGTAAGAAGCTGCACCGGTTCGAGAATCGACTTGGGGAGGTTGAGAAGAAATCCCAGGGAAGTGAGCACTTGCTGGGTCACTTGCAGGTATGACATGACTTGGTCTGGAGACTGACCCACTAGGAGCCTGTCGTCCAGATATGGAAAAATGGAAATCTTTTGCCTTCTTAAAAAGGCAACTACTACTGCCAGGCACTTTGTGAAAACCCTTGGAGCTGATGTTAGACCAAAGGGCATTGCTTTGAACTGACAATGGCCTGAGGGCAACTTGAACCTGAGGTACTTTCTGTGGGAGCACCTGATGGGGATGTGAAAGTAGGCATCTCTGAGGTCCAGGGAGGTAGCCAGTCCCTGGCCTTAGAGAGAAACATTATTCCAGAGTCACCATCTTGAACCTTGGTTTTAAAGATGTTTGTTCAGGTATCTTAGATCTAGGATGGGTCACGCTCCCTGTCTTTTTGGGGTAAGGAAGTACCTGGAGTACAGACCTTTGCCCTGGTGTGGGGTAGGAACTCTCTCTATGGCTCTTAAGGCCAGAAGAGATGAAACCTCTGCCTCTAGGGCAAGGGTTTCGGAGAGACCTGCAGGTGGAAAAGATCTGGCTCTCATCTTCGGAAATTTTTTGGAGCTGAGAACCAGTCCCTGGCTTACTACCACCAGGACCCACTTGTCTGAAGTAAGACAGCCAGTCCTGGACGAAGTAAGCCAGCCTGCTCCCTACAGGGATAGGAGAGTCGACCCGGGCAGAAACATCAGGGTGTCTGCTTGGCAGGGGCCTTAGGCTGAGGAGTGGATGTAGCCCTGCTCATCCCCCTTCTGCCTTTCCCTCTGAAGAACCCCCCTCTGTGAAAAGGGAGAAGAGGCCTGTGCTTGGTAGAAAGGCCTATGAAAAGGCCTGCCCCTGCCCCTAGATTGCTGCCTTTGAGGAGCTGCCTGCCTCTCCTTGGCATGAGCACTCCTATAAGTGGTCCTGTAGTCATCGATTTTCTTCATGTAATTCTCTGTCTGCTCCCCAAACAGAGAATTACCCACACAGGGAAATCCATGGCGTTACCCTGGGTGTCCTGTGAGAGGCTAGTACATCTGAGCCAAGCCATCCTCCGAAGAGCCACAGATGTAGCCATGACTCTTGATGACACATCACTGGAGTCCACAGCAGCATGAAACTGTACCTTTGATGCCTCAATCCCATCAGCAGCCACCTCCTCCAGCTCCTTGGCCAGCTTGGGGGGGGCGTGCTTAGCCAGTGCCAGTACAGTGTCCCACCTGGACTTCTGGTACCTGGCTGTATAGGCTATATAGTTAGCCTGCCTGAGTCCCAAGGAGGATGCCATGTACTGTTTCTTTGCCATGGCATCCATCTTCCTGGAGTCTTTGTCTGGGGGGTATAAAGCCAAGGGAATATTTGCCTTGTCACAGGCTGCAGCCTGCACTACCCCAGCATGGCTGCATTGCTGGTAGAAAAACTCAGTATCTGAGCCTGATAAAGTATACCTCTTGTCCATCCTTTTGTCAACAGGAGGTACAGAATTAGGAGATTTTAGGATTTTTTGTGTCTGCTTCCCAAAGGACTTATGAAGGGGAACAGACAGTCTCCTGGACTCTGGGATATCCATCATTTCAACAAAATCACGCTCCTCTTGATCCTCCACAGCCTCCTCCATAGGAAGCTGGAGGGTTTCAGCCACTTTTCTGTGAAACAGATAGTGGGGAAGGGACTCAGAGCCTAGGAGGGGAAACACCAGAAGGCCTGTCTGGGGAGATGTCCGGTTCCACAGGCACATCCAGACTTTCACCACCATCATCACCATCATCTTCAAAATCTCCCTCCTCTTCAAACTCCGGTTCATAAAAGTCTTCAGGGGTATAATCTTGAACCGGGGGAACTGACCGAACTGAACCCCTGCCAAAAGGCGCCGGATCGGTCGGAACCGGACGAAGCGATTCAACAATCCGAATCGCTCTGGCTATTTCATCAGCGGTTGGAACATGAACCTCTGGAACCGAACCGGTCGATTTCTCTTTGCGTTTTCTTTTTGTAGGAACTGAACCCTCAGGTTCGGCTCTCCTCTTGCCCGAAGAAGTATCACCCTGGTCAGAGGGCACTCCTGATTCGGTCGGAATCGAACCGGGCTGGCCATCCGGGTCAGCGGACTTCTCGACCTCCTTTTCCCTAAGTCTACCTAATCTTTTTTCCAGGGTAGACATAGGAAAGTTTTTACATATTTGGCAGTCTGTATCGAGGTGGTCAAACCCCAGACAATAAACACAGGTGGTGTGGGGATTGGCCTTAGCAAAGACCTCCCCACATTCACTGCAGTGTTGAAACCCAGTGGGCCCGTTTTTTTTCTTGGGTTTCTCAGACATGGCCAACTTAACCAAACTTACCCTTTTTTCGGCAACCGCCAGGCAAGACTCCCTTATCAGTTTCTAACTGTGTTACGGGTATTGGGAAAAAAAACACACAAATTACGTTTTTGTTTTTTTAAAAAACGATAAGGACCAGTAACCATACACTAAAGATAGATATAACTAATGGATCGGTTCAGCTGAACCGATCGAGAAATACAAATTTTCCAATTTCCACAATAAGAAACAGAGAACTACCTAAAGTACTTACAGTACCGTAGACAGATCCTGAACCGACAATGCGGAAAATAATTTGGAATAAAACAGACAACTTTAGCCGACTTTGAAACGAGCAGAAGGAGAAATCTCCGGAGCGACTGTTCAGTGAGGCGGAACAAAGAATCTGATGGTTAGGTTTCAAAGTGCTGCAGACAGAGACCTCAACCGAGCTCGAGCGCAACGTTCTATGCACTGCATAGAAAATTAACCCTCTACTCTCCGGTGCAGTTTAAAGCCTGGAGCTAACTGCAGATTGTCAGAATACAGCAAGACTTCATGTTGTTTGAATAGCGAGCTAGAGATACAAAAAAGGTTCAGAGAGCTTGCCAGGGTCTGTCATGACATAGGATGCAAGATTTCCTTCTCGGAAATCCTGCCGGTGCCAAGGGCTAGTGGGGAACACAAAAGGAAGATTAGGGAGAAAAACCAGTGGCTCAGGGGTGGTGCGGGGCCAGAGGGTATGGGTTGATGGGGGATTGGGGAGACCTGGGAGGATAAGGGTTGTATGCTAGAGATAGGCTCTATCTCAATTTGGAGAAATCCTTAAGTTGAAAATAGAGGGTTCATTGGTGGAAGGTGGGGTTTAAACTTGTGAAGGGGGGGGATGGGAGAAAAGGCTCCGAGGGGGGTCCGATAAAGGAGGGACTCTGTCTCCACCCCTCTGGGGAGCTGGAGGAATGCGGGAAAAGACCGACTGGTAAGGTGCAGACCAGGGGAAGACAGAATCCCTATGGGAACACGAGCAGGGGAAATGGAAGTATAGAGAAAGGGTGGAAGGTAGTCCTGCTAAATGCCAGGAGCTTGGGCAATAAAATGTCTGAGCTCCAGGTGATGCTAACTGAGGGAGAGGTGGATGTGGCAGCGGTTACTGAGACCTGGGACACCGCAGAGCATAACTGGGACCTGAACCTGGAGGGTTATACCATGTTCAGAAAGGACAGGGGAGGGAAGGGGGACGAGTGAGCAGTAATAGTCAAACTGCATTGGCATAGGAGGAGTAGAGGAGGCAGAGGGAACTGTGGAGGCGATTTGGGTCACCTTGATAACAAGGAGGGGCAAGAGAGTAAAAATAGGAGTGGTGTACAGACCCCCTGCACTGGCGGAGGAGCTGGAGGAGAGTCTGGTGTCAGATGTTGGGAGACACTGCAGATTGGGCAGGGGAAGGGTGGTGGTGTTGGGAGACTTAAACATGGCAGGAACAGAGTGGGAGACTATGACATCCTCCGTGGCCAGGGAACAGAGGTTGTCGGATGTCTTTCAGGATGCGTTCCTAACTCAGCAGGTGGGGGAACCGACCAGGGAGGTGCGGGTACTGGATGTGGTCCTGGCAGACAGTGACCAGATTGGGGGCCTGGAATTAAGGGACCCGTTGGTGGGGAGCGACCATGCCACGGTCTGGTTCTGCCTGGACCTAGGAGGGGTAGAAGGCTGCACAAAGACAGAGGTAACTAACTTCAGGAGGGAAGATTTCAAGGAAATGGGAAGGATCCCTAAGGAGCATTTGGATGGGATTGGGCCAGACATGGACGCTGACAGTAGGTGGGAAATCATCAGGAGGGGGGTACAGGAGGCTACCAGCACCTGTGCAAGAGTAAGACAAAAATGCAGTAGGGCCTGTAAACTCTGCTGGTGGACCAGGGAGGTTCAGGAGGTGGTGAGGGGAAAGAAGGCGGCCTATAGGCAATTCAAGTGCTCAAGGAGTGAAAGGGATCGAGGGGAGTATGAGCTGATGGCCAGAAGGGCCACTAGGTTGGTAAGGGTGGCTAAGGCAAGGAAGGAGCAGAACCTGGCCAGGGAAATTAGGAGAGGGAACAAGGGGTTCTTTAGATACATTGGGAAAATCGAAGGATGAAGGGGCAGATTAGCAAGATTAAAACAGGGGAGGGATGAGCACAAGACTCGGGGGAGCAGGCTTAGGTACTAAATGAGGACTTCACCTCAGTTTTCACCAAGGAAAATGGGGGGTTGGGGACTGCATCACACATGGGAGGAGACGGTGAAACTGAGGAGGGGGGGACCCTTACCGATCGACGGGTCGGGGGGGCATCACTGACAGAAGGGGGGAAGGCTAAGCAGGGGGACGAGGTAGCGGAGGTGGAAATCACGGCAGAGAGAGTGAGGGAAGCCCTCAGGTCCCTTAAGACGGAGTAAGCAACGGGGCCAGATAAATTACATCCCAGAGTGCTGAAGGAACTGGCAGATGTTCTGGCGAAACCCCTGGTGGAGCTTTTCAGCATCTCTCTGAGGACAGGGTGGGTGCCCCAAGACTGGAAAGTAGTGCATATAGTGCCTATCCACAAGGGGGGGGATCAAGGGAGGTGGCAGGGAACTACAGGCCCAACAGCCTGACATCGGTGGTGGGCAAGGTGATGGAAGGCATTGTCAAGGAGAGACTGGGGGGGACCTGGAAAAGTCGGGGTGCCTGGACGATAGACAGCATGGATTCATCCCGGGGAAATTGTGTCAGACAAACATTGTGGAGTTCTATGACTGGGTGACGAGTGCCTTGGACCTAGGTAGACCGGTGAACGTCCTCTTTCTTGACTTCAGCAAGACGTTGGACTCTGTTCCTCACAGGGGCATGTTGGATAAACTGGGCAAAATGGGGGTTGGGAACCAGATGATCAGATGGATAGACAACTGGCTCCAGGACCGGACCCAGAGGGTCGTGGTTGGCAGGATAGTCTCATCCCCAAGGAGGGTCATTAGTGGGGTCCCATAGGGATTGGTCCTTGGGCCCCTCCTGTTCAATGCCTACATCTCTGACATAAGGACGGGTATCAGGAGTGAGATGAGTCTCTTTGCGGATGACTCAAAACTGGGCACGGTGGTGGATGGGAGGAGGGGAAGGTGGCCCTATATGGGGACCTGGAGGCTCTGGAAAGTGGAAGCTGAGGTTCAATGCAGAGAAATGCAAGGTACTGCACCTGGGAGCCAGAAACCCAGGCCAAGTGTACACCCTGGAGGGGGGAAATGCTACAAGTCTCGATGGCTGAGAGGGACCTGGGGGTGGTGGTGGATGTCAAGATGAACAACTCAGAGACTTGTAGGAGGGCAGCGACCAAGGCCAACAGGATGCTGGGATGCATCATTAGGGGGATCACCTCCAGAAGGA
Source organism: Neoceratodus forsteri (assembly GCA_016271365.2). Taxonomy (NCBI): domain Eukaryota; kingdom Metazoa; phylum Chordata; order Ceratodontiformes; family Ceratodontidae; genus Neoceratodus; species Neoceratodus forsteri. Next base: position 1,192,261,035 of record CM057456.1, read on the forward strand.
GGAAAGTGATACTCCCTCTGTATAACTGCTCGGTGAGGCCACACCTCGAGTACAGCGTGCAGTTTTAGAAGCCACACTTAAAGAGGGACATTGAACTCCTGGAGAGGGTCCAGAGGAGGGCAACCAAAATGATTTTTGGCTTGGGGGACAGGACCTATGGGGAGAGGCTCGAAGAGCTAAATATGTACACATTGGAAGAGAGAAGGGACCGGGGGGAACATGATAGAGGTCTTCAGGTACATGAAGGGGGTAAACAGGGGAAGGAGCAGTCAGGGTGCTTCTGGCTGAAGGGGGGGGCAACTAGTGGGCATGGGTGGAAGCTGGAGGGGGGAGATTCAGGGGAGAAAGGAGGAGGTGCTACTTCACTGAGAGGGTGGTGGAGCCATGGAATGCGCTGCCCAGGGGGGTGGTGGAGGCAGAGACGGTGGAGGGGTTCAAGAGGGGGTGGGATAGGTACAGGGGAAGGGTTCTCGAAGCAAAATCCAGTGCAGTGAGAATATCTGGGACTGGGAAGGGAGAAGCCAGAGAGGGCAAGGGGGGCAGCAAGGTCAGCTCCCAGGGTTGGGGCTGACCAAATGAGCAGACACGAAAGACCGTTAGGCCTATTCTGTTGGCAATTTAGTATGTTAGTATGTAAACTAGGTAGTTGGCAATCCTGAGGCCAAGGGGATGCTGATGCATATGTCCTCTTGCCCATCACATCCAGCTTTCCTGATTCCCTGTCAGGAGGAGAAGGAAGAGAGATCATGGGTTTAGGAGCTTTAGATCAGTCACGTATAGCCATAATAACCACAGAATCCATCTCAGGCTGTGTGGAATAATAGGGCTCATCTGAAGGAGTAGGATATCATTTATCTGCTTTACAAGGTGAGGCAGGCAAAGCACTGGGCCTGTACCAAGCAACCATAGAGGCATCATCAAAAGCTAAATGGATGTAAGGGAACAATGACCATAGGCAGAGCAGAAACCTCTAAACAACTCAAAGAGCATCTCCCTGGAGGAATCCTCTTCCTCAGCAGTGAAGTCCAGCTTGGCCTGTAACTGCTGTAGGAATGCCTGAAAAGAGGCATCTTCAGGAAGGGACCTAGGTGTACAACGTACACTTTCCTCACTACACGAAGATAAAGTGGAGCTGGAACTCACCACATGTGGGGGGGGGAATGATGCCTTCATCCTCCTCCTCCTCTTCATATTGCTCCTCCACCAGGTCTGGATTATATTCCAGCTCTTTCTCCTCGACAGCAGTAGGCAGTGGGTCAAGTGCAGGAGGAGGCTACACTTAGGGCATCATCGACAGTGCAGGGGTCAATAAAGGAAGCTCCTGGTGAGGTGCAGTAACCTGCACAGGAAACACTGGTGGTGTCAATGAAGTCGATGGTGGCAGAACTGGCGGAAGTGACAGCTGTCGATGGTGAAGCCATGGGTAGAAGCGTTTGAAACATTTCAGATATGCTCTGAACAGCATCTGCGTGTCAATGGGCCCTAACAGGGTTGTTGATGGGACAGTGCCCAATGGCGGAATCAGCTGTGAATCCCCCTGTGGATTGCAACCAGTACCAGACCCCAACCTTGGTGTCAGAGATGGTTGGGGAAGCAGCAGAACCTGAGGACTTAACCTGGGGCCTGTCTTTTTTCAGTGGACTTAACTATCTCAAGAGGAGAGTGAAACCAGGTAGGAGAGGCATCCTTGTCACGATGCCGCTGCTTATCTTTATCAGCACGGTGGTGTTTATTTGCCGACTTAGCAGCTTTTTCCTTCTTGGTTTTCTCTGATGAATCTACAGGCAGTGCAACTGACTGCGGGGAGTGGCATGTTAACAAGTTGAGGGGCGAAGGAGCGGGTGATGATGGCAAAGCAGCCTACGACACACGTTGTTTGTCCTCCATTACCTTGAGTTTTAAATGAACTTCTAAGGCTTTCTTGCGATGACTCTGTGTAGCCTGGTTAAAATCCTGGCAAATGCTGCATGACTTCACACTGTGAGAGAAGCCTAGGCAGTGGGTGCACATGTCGTGAGCGTCGTCCTTAAATCTTGATTTGACTGTAATGACAATCATGTAACAGCGGTTCCGTATCTTTCATCGGCAGCATAAACATAAATGTTACATTATTACAAAAGAAGAACTAAGAAGTAGAGTAGTGCCAGTGATACTTGCAAAGTTTGACGGCATTCTTCAGCAACAGTGGACGATGAGCGGTTGACAGCAGGAGAAAGAACTGAGGCATTATGGTGCCCCCATATTATATAGGCAGCGACTATGCACATTGACATGGGCGGCTCCAGCTAGCAAAAGTTTCTGGGTGGTCCTGATGCTAACAGCTTAAAGATCAACGATGTGACTCAATGGAGGGAGATATCTTTAAAGAAGATCCCACATCACACACCTTGTCATGTATCACTGCTTAAGTACTAGCTGAGCCTTACAACCTTAGAGCTTCATCCCAACAGATCACAGAAGCGCAGCAGGGTTGGACCTGGTCAATAGTAAGATGGGAGACCTTCAATAAACACCAGGTGCTACAGGAAGTGATGTTGACAGCTCTGCAGAGGGTACTCTCCTCTTGGTCAACATTAACTGTATCAATGCGCCAACATGGTGCTTGGGGGACACTGTACTACTGGAGGTGTTGTCTTTCGTGTGAGATGGTAAATGGAGGTCCAGTGTGCCAGCTATGATGGTTGTTCAGGTGGATGTTAAAGACGATCCCATGACACTTCTTGAAAAGCATAGGAAATTTCCTTGTGTCCTGACCAAATTTCCTCCATTCAGTTTAAACCATCTACAGCTTAACCTAATTCAATGTCAATTGGTTTGCAATTATAACTCCGAAGAGGTCAAAACAGAAGTATTTCCTAGTCAAAGAAACTTCAATAAATAAAATGAATTATTACTATTAATTTACAGTTATACTGTCACTAAGTGCCAACAACACAGATACATCTGTCTCAACAGGGCACGCTGACTAACCTAGGCAGAGGTGTACGTGGCACACTCGTGATATGCCCCGACACACTGATGATGCAGGGTCCTCTGTTACTCGCACCTGACTGACCAGCACCTGATTGACCACCATGGGCTTGACTGGTTGGCTCCTTTCAAGCTGGCCACTTGGGAGGAGAGTCCCACCACTTGGGGGTGGTGGTTGGGGGATCTCACCCTATAGCAGAAATGCAAGGAGGAGTTATGGTGGGAGAATTTTCTAAGGTATCATGAGAAAAAATGAATCTGTGAAATAATGAAAAGACAAGGAGCTGAAAACCAACTGCTATATTTACTTAACTGCTTTGCCTTAATGTTACTTGTTGCCTTTGCTGTGATTTCTGTATTCATGCTTTTCTTGGCATGTACTATACATTGCATAATACCTCCATTTGTACCCTCCTGGGTTGTACCTGTCACTGTCTCGTGTACTTATCCAGTTAATAAAAAACAAATAAAATAAATAATAATGCCATACCAAAATTTAAGAGAAGAGGAGAGGGTTGGGGATGTCTTGAGCCAGGCAACAATGATCCATTCATTTGAACAGATCAAATTTCAAAAATTCTCTCCACTGGTTAACTAGCTATACCATTAGAATTACTGGTCCATGATTACATTTACTCCAGTCCTATGATTACCTTTTACAGGGAGTACTAAGACATTCCTTCTGTTTGTTTTTCTACTCTCAAGTCATTCTCTTAAAACAGGATTTAAACTGCAAAATTATAAAACGGACCAGCAAAGAGGAAAAAAGGTCTGTACTAGCCAGATACGCAAAACATCTGTACTGCATGTAATCTGAATCAACCAATCACATTGCCAGCAGAAACAGACCTGTGTGTATATTATAAACATATATACACACACACACACACACACACACACACCCGACCCTGGAGTATGCTGTTTTGCTCGAAAGGTAGGTAAAGAAAAAAATAACATGCGGCTTCTACAAATAGACTTTCGTAATCAATAAAAATGCAGCACAGCAGAGAATCAAAATGTGACATATGCAGAAGCGTAAACTATCTGATCTGTTTCTATTCAGAGAAGCCCAGCCACAAATGACCCCAAAAAGAGACCCACACCATGGTTAGTGAACTAAATGCCACTTAATATGGTTAGTTTAATGTTCCTACCTAATACTGGGACAATTGCATAACAAGATTCCAAAAAGTGTTCAGTTGGTATACCATTATCTTCTTCCAATTCAATATCACAAAATCTAAAAATCAAACATAATGATACTATCAAGAACCATACAAAGACACTCACAGTTAAGTGGCACAACCACTGTGTTCAGTCACTGGAGTAGCAAGGAAAACATGTGAAACGTGGCTGATCTTTACAATTGAAATGTACAGTATCTGAACATTTGCCTTCAAATAAAAATCCCTGCAGCCACAGTAAAACAAAGGTGCATTATAAACTACTGTATGATGTAGTGAAAGGATAATCAGTATACATATGTTCTTTTAAAAATACTGCACCATCATAACATATCATAGTAATTTATGGTCAGAAGGGACTCTAGGTCCATTGTGTCCAGCTCCCCCACCGATTAGACACCCTCAGTTATCTGTCTATTTTTCACACACCTTGCAACCCTTGGTTATCTGCTCACTTTTATATGCACCTAGGCACCCTTGGTCATCTCCTTATTTTTCATGCACAAAAGTTGGTGAATAGTGGAGGGGGCACATGCTTCATTATTTTAAATCTACAAACTGACACAATATGATACTTCAGCATTTATTTTGAGTTGATTGGATTTGAATAATTAAATAACATCTAGCTTAGGGAATCCTTATAAGCTGGAACATGGTTGCACAGTATACATATTATACTGAAAGGTTGGGGGGTGCATGCAGACCCGATGGACCTAGAGTTCCTTCTGACCTTAAATTACTGTTACTAGTTGGCACTGCATTGGACAGATGCTTTAAGATTTTAGAATAAATGCTGCATATAAAATTCACTATTTATTTCAAGAACACAAATAAGGCCGTGAAATCAGACAGAGATTTGGGTATAATTATCAGTGAAGACTTTAAAAACAAGACACATTATACATCAGTGAGAATAAGGGCCAATAACATACTAAATTGTATTAAAAGGTCATTTGGAACTATGAATAAAGTAAGAAGTGAAAAGTACAGTTATGTAAGAACTTACCGTAACAGTAGATCTTCGAGAGAGGCTCTTGCAGTTCACATATAGGACTGATCCGTCAGGCGTCAGGACCCCACGGAAAAGTTTCTAGCTAGCAGTCTCTGGTGGGGACTGCCCCGCCACGTGACCCGTGTCACATGATGCGAGTATAAAGGGCGGTCCCCACCCGCCTTCAGTTCTTTCCCACCAAAGGCCAAAAGAGGCAAGGCGAGAGAAGAGGACATTCCGCCCCATTGAAATGGAGCAAAAAACTTAGGGGGACAGAGGGCAGGAAGGCAATACCTACTGCAAGAGATTCTCTTGAAGATCAACTGTTACAGTAAGTTCTTGTGTAACTGTACCATCTTACTTCGAGAGGGCTCTTGCAGTAGGTATTCACATACAGGACTGAGTCCCAAGCAGTCTGGAACAAGGAAAAGCACTCGGGAAGAGGACTGTCATCCACAGCATGGAACCTCAGGGCTGAACGGGTCTCACGAAAGGAGACCTTATAAGACAGCCAACCTGAAGCCTGCTCTTTGGCGAGAGGCAATGTCCAAACTGTAGTGTTTTGTGACCGTATGGACAGAAGTTCAAGTTGCGGCTGCACAGAAGTCTGCCGTTGACACTTTCTTACAACAAGCCTCAGAGGCAGCTACTCCACTGGTGGAGTGACCTCTGATTTGACCCAGAAGGGTTTTGTTGTACTTGTCATAACAGAAAGTGATACAATGAGCCAACCATTTTGATAGGCATTGCTTAGAAACAGCATTGCCTTCTCTTTTGCGGGCAAAAGAGACAAAAAGCTGATCAGTCTTCCTGAGATCCTTAGTCCGAGAAAAAGCTGATCAGTCTTCCTGAGATCCTTAGTCCGAGAGGTGTAGTATCTCAGTATTCTGTGAACATCCAAAGTATGCAAGAGGTACTCCCCTTGATTGGAGTGTTGCATAAAGAAAGCAGGTAGCTCAATGGATTGATTCAGCCACCACCTTAGGGAGAAACCTAGGGTTGGTGCGTAGAGCAACACATTCCTTGTGAAAAATCAAGTACGGGATTTTGCACATCAAGGCCTGAAGCTCGGAAATGCACAGAGCAGAAGTAATGGCCACTAGGAAGAGTATCTTCCAAGAAAAGAACTTTAAATCAGCTGTAGCTGCTGGCTCGAAGGGAGGCCGAGTAAGCGTTTCCAGAATGAAATTCAAGTCCCAAGGAGGGGCAGAAATGCGGATGGGAGGGTTCTCAAATGGAGAACCCCTCTGAGGAAGGCTTCCAACTGGTGGAGTGACCTCTGACTTGACCCAGAAGGGTTTTGTTGTACTTGTCGTAACAGAAAATGGTAAAATGAGTCAACTGAGCAAAAGTCCTGTCTCCAAAGGGAATGTGGTAAGCTGAAATAGTGGCCATGTGGACCTTTAACGAGGAATGGCTGAGACCCAGATCAAGGAGGTGACGCCTGCAGTCCAGGACTTTATTGGCTGGGCACGAGAAAGGTTTGAAGTCTTTTGAATTGGCCCAAACAGAAAATCGCTTCCACTTCATGGTGTAGGTGGACCTGGTGGAAGGCTTCCTGGCCTCTACCAAGATGTCCGCTATGAGAGAAGAAACTCTGAAGCGGGCTTTAGCTACGTCTGCAGGAGCCACGCATGTAAATGAAGGGATTTGAGACCTGGATGAACAAGGCCCCTGATCTTGGGTTAACAACTGTTGCGACAGAGGAAGAGGAAGTGGAGGTTCCTCTGAAAACTGTTGCAGAAGAGAGAACCAAACTTGCCTGGGCCAGAAGGGAGCGATGAGAATTATTCCAGCTCCCTCCGATCTGAGTTTGTTCAGGGCCCTCGGAGTTAAAGGAATGGGAGGGAAGGCATAAACGAATCTGTCCCTCCAAGTGAGAGACAAAGCGTCTCGCCAAAAAATGTCTCGCCCTGGAGCGAGCAAGAAGGTGGGAAGTTTTGCATTTTGGGGAGAGGCGAAGAGGTCTCTCTGAAGTGTCCCCCATCGCTGAAAGATGTCATTTACGACTTGTTGATCTAACTCCCATTCATGGGGCCTGGCTGAGAACTGACTGAGTTGGTCTGCCAGTGTGTTTTTCACCCCCAGAACGTGAACCACAGTCAAGTGAAGGTGATGTTGGGTTGGCCAATGCCAGACTCTCATCGCTTCCCGGCACAGAGGGTAGGAACGTGTTCCTCCCTGTTTGTTGAGATACCAGACAACACACATGTTGTCTGATTGTATGAGGATATGACCGGGGAGGATGAAGGAGTGTAGAGCCTGAAGGGCATAAAGGACTGCTCTCAGTTCAAGCACATTTATGTGCAGATTTCGTTCTAACTTGGACCAGCTGCTCTGAGTCCTGTGAGACCCTAGATGTGCACCCCAGCCTTCTCCTGACGCATTTGTCGTCAATGTCTGGGAGGGGGGTTTGATGCAGAAGTGAACTCCCAGGCATAGGTTCTCCTGAACCATCCACCATTGCAAGTCCCTGATCATGGGATCGGAAACTAGTACCTCTTGGTCTAGATGGTCCATGGTCTAGTTCCACTGTGACCGAAGCGTCCATTGAGAGATCCTCATATGGAGCCGAGCGAGTGAGACTGTCGGAATGGCAGCCACCATTAGCCGGAGGAGGCAGAGGACTGACCTGGCTCTGACCCTCCTGCGACTGGACAGAAGTCGGGCCTCAGTCTGAAGGGTGTCTACCCTGTTTGGAGGCAAAAAGGCTTTGATGGTGGTTGTGCCCAGAATCGCCCCTATAAACTGGAGGCGTTGGCAAGGGACCAAATGGGACTTGGCTTGGTTGATGGTGATACCCAGGCTGGTGAAAACCTTCAGGGTAAGGGAAAGGGAGTGCAGGAGTTCCTCCCTGGACAGAGACCACAGGAGCCAGTCGTCCAGGTGCGGGAATACCTGAACTCCTGGAGTGCATGGTGGGCCGCTACCACCGACAGGCATTTGTAAACACTCGGTGGAGGAAAGACCAAATGGGAGGGCTCTTGAATTTGTAGTGGTCCCCTCGAAAGCAAAAAACAAGGAATTTGTGGTGGGAAGGGCATATGGGGATATGCAGGTAGGCATCCTGCATGTCCAGAGCGCATAGCCACTGACCTTGCCGAAAAAGAGGTAGAAGGCTCTGCAAAGAGAGCATTCTGAAGTGCTTGTACTCCACGAACATGTTCAGGGAGCTGAGGTCTAGGATAGGCCTCAGATCTCCTGTCTTCTTTGGAACTAGGAAGAAATGGGAATAGTAACCTGTTCCCCAAAGATGGGTGGGAACTGGCTCTATCGCCGCCTTTGAGAGAAGGGAGATGATTTCCTCTAGGACCAGAGGAAGACGTTGTGGGGAGTACGACGACTTTGGGGGGGGGTCTTCGGGGAGGTTTCTGCAGAAACTCTATTAAGTGTCCTGCTGATATCAACTGGAGCACCAAAGCATCCGACGTTATCCTCTCCCAATCCGGCAGATGGGAGGAGAATCTCCCCCCTACTGGTTCCTCTGGAACCTCCAGAGGCAGTGGGAGAGGCAGGGAGTCAGGAGGTGTGGGGCAGTGCAGCAGCTGAGGCTCCCGAGGCTTTTTTGCTGGGGGGAGTCTTGGTTGCTGGAGGGGCCCCAAGTTTGTTGGCCCGCTTGCCCTGTGTTTTTTGTCTTTGTCAGTTTTGTCTACGAGAAGGATGCCTCTGCCCTTGAGGGGGCCTGTACATCGAGTTGACAGATTTGAGTGCAGTGCCCTTCTCCTGCAGTTCGGTAATGATGTCCTTGACATCACCCCTGAACAGCACTGAACCCCTGAAGGGAGCATCCTGGATAGCAGACTGCACTTCAGGGACCAAACCTAACATGCAAAGCCAGGCATGATGCCGTAGGCCTATGGCGAAGGCCAAGCTCCTTCCAGCTGTGTCCACTGCGTCGTAAGTAGCACGAAGCATGTGCCGACTGGCCGAATGAGCAGAATGGACAAGATCTGCCACTTCCTGCTTAGTCTGTGACTCAGGAAGGGAGTCTAATTTAGATTCCACCCGACTAAGGATGGTCTTCTGAAAATCCCCCATATGTGCCACATCGTTCAGGGCCCCAATACCAAAGGTAGAAGAGGAATAGATCTTCTTCCCGTATTGGTACAGAAGCCGGGATTCCTTATCAGGTGGAAACGAGCTGAGGTGTTTTGGATTTGCGGAGCGGCCATGAGTGGTGCTGATGACTGAGTCTGCCTTGGGGTGGAGGTTAAGGAAGTCTACACCCTCAGAAGCCTGATATAGCCTGTCCGCCTTCCTCGGAAGGGGGGCTAATGCAGAAGGTTGTTTTCAAATGGTGGAAACAAGATCCGCATGAGGCTCTATCCAGGGTGGAATCAGCGTAGGAGCAATCTCGGACAGATCCAGATGAGCAGAGAGTTTCTTACACTGTGGGTCTGATTCCACTGATTGCCACTGGTGTACCGCCTGGATTTTCCTCAATAACTCCAGAAAGGAGGGATCCTCCAGAAGAGACTTCAGAGGAGTCCTCGGCCTTGGGGGTTCCGGAGTACGTGGCTCATCTTCGGGGTCAGAGCGGCCCATCTCTGAGTCCGAGTCAGAAGTATCTGATGAAGAGGAGGAAGACTCCTTCCTGCGAGGGGGAGGAACGGCCCCTCTGGGAAGTTCCCTGGGGCGCATATCCTCCCCTCCTCGGGTGCCAGAAGGCTCTCCTCTGATGCCGGGAAGGGGGGAGAGAGTCTCCCATCTCTGATGTAGGGGATCCTGTATAGGATCCGGCATTGGTAGATGACTCTCGACCTCTCGAGTGAGCTGAGCCTTGGCCTCAGCCCACCAGGAGGCCAAGGTCTCCTTCAAATCCACTGGCGGCTGGGGAGTGGGCAGCGGAGATGGAGGAGAAGGGGGATACAGATATTATCCGTAGAAGAAGTATCCATAACCCGATGGCAGGTACTGCGGCACCAGATATTGCGGTGTCGGGTACTGGGTACACCTGCCCCCCCCCACCCCAATTTTGGAGCTGATGCTGTCAAGGGGATAAACAAAGGACTGAAAGAGTTCAACAACAGGCAACAAAGATTACTCAGGGAAGACAGTCCAAATGCTATGATGACAGATTAACTTTCCTGGGCTTTTACAGTTTGGAGGCCAGCAGGAATAAGGGGGATTTGATGCTTGTTTTCAAAAAGTACAGTTACGCAAGAACTTATCGTAACAGTAGATCTTCGAGAGAGGCTGTTGCAGTAGGTAATTACAAATAGGACTGAAGCTGACAGGCGTCAGGACCCCACGGAAAAATCTCTAGTTAGCAGTCTCTGGCGGGGGACCGCCCTCACGTCAGGTGAAAGACGTCAAGAGACGTCAGTATAAAGGGGCAGTCCCCCGCACCCGCCTTCCAGTTCTTTCCCGCCAAAGGCCGAAAGGCAAGATGAGAGAGAAGCGGATATTTCCCATCCTGGAAAAGGAGCTGAAAAAGCTAAGGGGGATGGAGGGCGGGAAGGTATTACCTACTGCAAGAGCCTCTCTCGAAGATCTACTGTTACGGTAAGTTCTTACGTAACTGTACTATCTTACTTCGAGAGGGCTGTTGCAGTAGGTAATTACAAATAGGACTGAGTCCCAAGCAGTGTGGAACAAAGAGAAGCTCACGGGAGGAGGAAACTACTCATATACAGATCCTCTGGCTATGAAGGTCTTAGGAAAGAAGACCTTGCAGAACAGCCAACCCGAATCCAGCTCTACGGCGAGAGGCAATGTCCAAACTGTAATGTTTTGTAAAGGTATGGACAGAAGTCCAAGTTGCGGCTGCACAGATGTCAGCCGCCAACACATTCTTGAAACAAGCAGCAGAGGCAGCGACACCCCTAGTGGAGTGACCTCTGACTTGACCTGGCAAGGTCTTGTGATACTTGTCATAACAGAAAGTGATACAATGAGCCAACCATTTTGAAAGACATTGTTTAGAAACAGCATTGCCCTCTCTTTTGCGAGCAAAAGAGACAAACAAACAGTTGATCAGTCTTTCTGAGATCCTTTGTCCTGTTGGTGTAGTATCTCAGAATCTGGTGAACATCCAAAATATGTAAGAGGTACTCCCCTTGATTGGAATGTTGCGTAAAAAACGCAGACAGTTTCATAGATTGATTCAGCGTAGATTCTGCTACCACCTCAGAGAGAAACTTAGGGTTGGTACGCAGAGCCACACGTTCCTTGGGGAAAATCAAGTACGGGATTTTTCACATTAAGGCCTGAAGCTCGTAAATTCGTCGAGCGGAAGTAATGGCCACCAGGAAGAGGGCCTTCCAGGAAAGGAACTTCAGGTCTGCTGATGGTGCCGGCTCAAAAGGAGGCAGGGTAAGCTTCTCGAGAATGAAATTCAAGTCCCAAGGAGGGGCAGGTGCGCAAATAGGGGGTCTCAAATGAAGAACCCCTTTAAGAAAGGTCTTAGCGACTTCTAGCTGCGCAAAAGATCTGTCCCCAAAAGGAACATGGTAAGCAGAAATAGCTGCCATGTGAACCTTCAAAGAGGAGTGACTGAGACCCAGGTCGAAGAGGCAATGCATGTAATCCAGGAGCCTCCCAACAGGGCAGGAGAATGGTTTGAAAGCTCTGGAAGAGGCCCAAATGGAGAACCTTTTCCATTTCATGGCGTTAAGTGGAACGAGTGGAGGACTTTCTGGCCTCCACTAGAATCTCTGCCACCTGCGGTGAAACCCCGAACCAGGTTTGAACTATGTCTGCAGGAGACACGCATGCAGCTGAAGGGATTTGAGTCCTGGATGGACCAGGGTCCCTTGATCCTGTGTCAACAAGAGCTGCGACAGAGGAAGAGGAAATTCCTCTGAATACTGTTGCAGAAGACAGAACCAAACTTGCCTGGGCCAGAACGGAGCGATGAGGATCATACGAGCTCCTTCTGAGCACAGTTTGTGTAAGACCCTCAGAATCAATGGGACCAGAGGGAAGGCATAGACGAAGCTGCCCTTCCAGTCTAGAGACAGAGTGTCTCTCCAAAAAACTCCGCACCCTGGAGCAAGCAAGCAGAAGACGGGAAGTTTTGCGTTGAGAGGAGAGGCAAACAGGTCTACCTGAAGGGTTTCCCAGCGTAGGAAGATATCGTCTACTACCCCCTGATCCAGTTCCCATTTGTTAGCTTGGGCGGACGACCGGCTGAGATGGTCCGCCAACGTGTTTTCGACCCCCAGAACATGAACCACTGTGAGGTCAAGGTTGTGAAGTACTGCCCAATCCCAAACCCGCATGGCTTCCCTGCCAATAGGGTAGGAACAAGTTCCTCCCTGCTTGTTGATGTACCACAGTAAGCACATGTTGTCGGTCTGAACAGCCAGATGACCGGGAAGCAGATACAGATGCAGAACTTGTAAGGCATACAGCACAGCCCTTAGCTCGAGCACATTTATGTGTAGAGTCTGCTCGAGTCTGGACCAAGAGCCCTGGGTCCGTTGAGATCCCAAGTGGGTTCCCCAACCCTCGCCCGAGGCATCTGTTGTCAAGAGTTTGGGAGGGGGGAGAAAGACAGAAGGGAACTCCCCGGCAAAGGTTCTCTTGAACCATCCACCATTGCAGGTCCCCAGCCATCGGAGAGGAGACCAGGATCTTCCGATCTAGGTTGTCCACCAATTGATCCTACTGAGACCGAAGAGTCCACTGAGAGATTCTCATGTGGAGCCAAGCGCGAGGCACCGTCAGAATGGCAGCTGCCATGAGCCCGAGGAGGCAAAGGACTGACCTGGCAGAGACCCATCTGTGGCTGGACAACAGGCTGGCCTGAGCCTGTCCAAAGGCAGGAAGGCCATGCCGGAGGTCGTATCCAAGATTGCCCCGATAAACTGGAGTCTTTGGGATGGGATCAAATGGAACTTGGCCAGGTTGATGGTAATACCCAAGCTGGTGAAAACCTGCAGGGTAAGGGAGAGGGCGCGCAGGAGGTCCTACCTGGACAGGGCCGCCAGGAGCCAGTTGTCCAGGTATGGGAAAACCTGAACTCCCTGGGTATGCAGGTGGGCCACTACCACAGAAAGGCATTTGGTAAATACTCAGGGAGCCGAGGAGAGACCAAATGGGAGAGCCTTGAACTGGTAGTGGTTTCCTTGAAAAGAAAACCGAAGGTATTTGCGGAGGGACGGGCGGATAGGGATATGCAGATAGGCATCCTGCATGTCCAGAGTGCACAGTCACTGTCCCGGCCAAAGAAGGGGCAGAAGGCCCTGCAGAGAGAACATTCTGAACCTCTTATACTCCACGAACAAGTTCAGGGAGCTGAAGTCTAGAATTGGCCTCATATCGCCTGATTTCTTTGGAACCAGGAAGAAATGGGAATAGTAATCCGTCCCCCAGAGATGGGGAAGGACGGGTTCTACTGCCACCTTCAGAAGAAGGGCGGAGATTTCTTCCTGAACCAAAAGAAGGTGCTCCAGGGAGTACAACAACCTTGGAGGGGGTTTTCTGGGAGGTTTCTGAAGAAACTCTATTGAGTGTCCTTCTGCTATCAGCTGGAGCACCCAAATGTCGGAAAGTGATCCTCTCCCAACCCGGCAGATGCAGGGAGAACCTCCCTCCTACCGATTCGTCTGGGAAGCCCAGAGGCTGTGAGACAAGAAAGGAGTCAGGAGGTGAGAGGCAGCACTGTGGCTGGAGCTCCCGCTATCTGTTTGGGTGGGGTGGGGGCTTTGCAGCTGGAGGGCCAAACGTTTGTTGGCCCGCTTCCCTTGGGGTTTTGCCTTGGCCCCTGCATGTTTGCAAAAGGGATGGCGCTGAGGCTGAGGGGCTCTGTACAGGAGTCAATTTCCTTGAGAGCAGTGCCCTTTTCCCGCAGGCTGCTGATGATATCCTTGACATCCCCAACGAACCCCACCGAACCCCGGAAGGGTGCGTCCTGGATAGTGGACTGCACTTCCGGGACCAACCTGACACTCAGAGCCAGGCATGACGCCGCAAACTTACGGCGAATGCCGAGCTCCATCCAGCAGCGTCCACTGCATCGCAAGTAGCGCGTTGTATGTGCCTACTGGCCGAATGAGCAGAACGGACTAAGTCTGCCGCTTCTTGTTTGGTCTGCGACTCAGGAAGGGAGTCCAATTTAGCTTCCACCTTGCTAAGGATAGCCTTCTGGTAATCCACTATATGAGCGACGTAGTTCATGGCCCTAATACCCAGAGTGGAAGAAGAGAAAACCTTCTTCCCATACTGGTCCAGAAGGCGGGATTCCTTATTGGGTGGAGACGAGCTCAAATGCTTTGGGTTGGCTGTATGGCAGTGGGCGGCGCTCATCAAGACCGAGTCAGCCTTGGGGTGTGAAGTAAGAAAATCAACACCCTCCGGAGCCTGATACAGCCTGTCCACCTTCCTCGGAAGGGGGGCTATGGCCGATGGTTGTTTCCAGATGGTGGAAACAAGGTCTGCATGAGGCTCGATCCAGGGTGGAACCAAGCTAGGAGCAACCTCGGGCAGATCCAGATGTGCAGCCAGCTTCTGCTGCTGTGGATCTGGTTCCAAAGATTTCCACTGATGCAAAGACTGGATCTTTCATAGCAACTCCATGAAGGAAGGATCCTCCGGAGGAGATTCGGAGGAGTCCTAGGCTGAGGCTTGTCTGGGTTAGGTGGCTCGTCATCGAGTCGGAGCGTCCCTTCTGAGTCGTCCGAGGAAGTGGAGGAGAGAGGACCCCTCCGCCGGGGAGGAAATCGACAACTTGGAAGATCTGGGTAACGTGCACCCCATGTCTTGGAACTGGAGGGGACACCTCTGGTAACAGGAGGGGGGGAGGGGTCTCTCGCCCTCGACGACAGGGGTCCGGAACAGGTTCCGGCGTCGAAAGGTGGCTCTCTACTTCCTTGGTGAGCTGAGCCTTGGCCTCAGCCCACCAGGAAGCCAGAGTCTTCCTCAGGTCCACCAGCGGCTGTGGGGGCAGTGGAGGAGGAGGATACAGATATTGGGGATATCCATATGACAAGTATCCGTACCCGACAGCTGGAAGCCCGGCATCGGTACTGAGGCGCCGGATACTGAGGCGTCGGGTACTGCAGCGTCGGATACGAGACAGCAGCGTGATAAGACAGCGATACCTGGGCACCAGAGGCTCCAACGGAGTGGAAGGCCTGGAAATGGCCCCGCAGGCGGGCCAGGAATAGGAGGCTCGGCGTGGTGGGTCCAGCATAGGATGGTATCCAGGAGAGGAATGTCGCCAGCGCCGGTGTCAGCAGGGACTGATGTCAGGTCGTCCGGGCCCAGCAGGAGGGAGACCTGATGGGAGTATGCCTGCATCCTCCGTATCACCCACGGAAGGAGGATTAAAATCCCTGGGGTCTAACTGAGGAGACGCTGGGGCCTCAGAAGGCAGCGGCCAATGCTGCGGGGAGCCGGTGATGGCTAACTGAATGTCAGGGTCCGGCGTCGGCTCCAATGCCGTGCAGTCGTCAGAGGGGCCGATGGACGCCTTAGCAGCGGGGTCCAAGCAGAAATCGGAGGAGCCGTCATCCGACTTAGCGGAACCAGCGCCAGAGGAAGGCCGTGAAGGAGGGGCGGCCTTGTCTGGCGGCTTAGGGACCATGCATTGCCCCGTGGGGGTCGAGCGACTTAGCGGCCTTCTCTGGGCGGGCATCAGAGGAGCTGACGTCCAGCTTACCGGAGCCACTCGCACCGGAAGGCCACACAGCGGTGGCCTTGCCGAGGGAAGCCTCCTTTGACCCAGAGGTTCCCAAAGGGCCCGAAAAGGCAGCCAGAGGAGGGTCGACGCCTTGAAGCATCCAAAACAGCCGCCGCGGGAGTGGTCCCGGGGGAAGGGACGGCTTGAGCACGGCGATCCAGGCGAAGTCGCAGTGGCCAAGGAAGAGGAGTCCTGGTCCCGGTGCTTCCCCTTGTCCTTCTTTTTACGATGACCCTCGGGCGAAGTGGAGGCCTGACGAAGCTTCTTCAGCTCCTTCTCCATGGAGGTTATTTTCTTTTTAAGTATGTGGGCCTCCAGGGACTGCTGCCTCCGTCTGCAGGTGGCGGCGTTGAATTTCAGGCAATGCTGGCACTTCTCCACTGGGTGATGCAGGCCTAGACAGAAGAGGCACTGGGAGTGTCCGTCCTTGTGCGGGAGTTGGGCGCCGCACGAGTCGCACTTATTTTTGTGCTCGGAGGGAGTAGGGGACGACTTACACTGCACAAATCCTGACAAAAATTCAAAGAAATCGAAGAAAAAACGGCGGTAAAACTACCGACGAATGACTGATGAAGCAGTGGAACTTAACCGCAAGGCACCTTCGCAAGTTTACGGCGGGAAAGAACTGGAAGGCGGGAGTGGGGGACCGCCCCTTTATACTGATGTCTCTTGACGTTGGGCACCTGATGTGGGGGCGGTCCCCCGCAAGAGACTGCTAGCTAGAGATTTTTCCGTGGGGTCCTGCCGGCTTCAGTCCTATTTGTAATTATCTACTGCAAGAGCCCTCTCGAAGTAAGATCAATAAATTATCATCTTTTTTATGAACTCCAAAAATAGTCCATATGAGTCCAGACTCTAGGACAAAGACATCAGTTCGGGGTGAATTAGTTAAAATAAATCAGAGAAGGAACTTCTTCACACAGAGAATGGTAGGAGTATGGAATAGACTACATGCTGATACAGTTATGAGTAAAACAACAGAGTTTAGAGATGATCTGAACAAGTCCCTGACAGGAGGAGAGGGAAAATGGTTACTGTTGTGAAGCAGGGGACCGTCTTGATAGGCTCTAGCCTATGTGCATTGTCAGCACCTAGTATAGGACCTGATCTACATCCTTCTTTGTGTTAAAAATCACACACAAGTGGAAATACATTTATTTAACAATCTATGCTGACCAATACATGCTGGAGAAAACAAAAAACATTTATTCAGTATCCCTGGGGATATATAGTAGAACTTGTGCTGTCTTTGCAAAGAATCTCCACACATTTTGGGGTAAATGTACCCATCATTTTTCCGTGCACCTGGCAATGAGTTAGATACAGGTAGTGCATATGCCGTATGCTTTCAGCAGCCATTAGGCACACTGTATGGTACTAAACAGCCATAGTGTATTACAGCCTGTGTTACCAAGGGAGGGAATGTTGCCCAGGACACCGGGGTTATGCATCTCCCCATCACATTCAAAAAGTGTCACGGCCAGCCAGCTCAGTGTGGTGCAGAGGGCTGAGGTGCTATGAGCCTCGTCTACAGCCATGCCAGGGACCCAGGTTTGGGAATGGACCAGGCTTGCTCGGGGCCCAGCCAGGGGAAAGGGACTTAGCATCTGGAGATGGCTCTCCTCCTTCGGGGAGGAGAGGACAGCACGTACTGCTGCATACCCACCACCTAGAGGTGACTGGGTGGCATGGCAGGATCACCCATCTGGTTGTCTGGGTGTGGGCGCTGTGGTGTCCCTGTGTCTTTACAGAGAGCATGTGGGCCGCTGCATGCATGCTGGTCCGGGTAAAATACAGGAGGAAATCGGGAGGAAAAACTCTCCAGCGGTGAGATGATAGTGGCACCCCACTGGAAGTGCACCTTCCAAGGCACCCACCCACCCATGGTAGTGAGGAAAGTCTCAGGTGAGGGGAAGGGTGATGGAGCTGGGGGTGCCTGCCTGAAGGTGGCTGCTGGACAGAAGTGGTGTCATAAACACATGATAAAAAAAAAAGTGTCATGGGATCTTCACTGGGTTATTCCAATATCCAGCAAATATCTATAAAATACAATATTTATAGATGATTTTCATGATTCATCACCATTCTGTACAAGTTGTTCTTTGTGTAGAATCATTATGAACAACTTCTAGAAAACACGATCAACAACTTAGAATGTTCGGCGCAAGTAGCTGCTGCACAAGGACACTGATTACATAAACCTCAAACTTGTTTATTTTGTGGTTTCTGATACTAGTGTTTCTGCCTGTTTGCTGTTCTTCAAACAATTTGTTGGTGTTTTGATTAACTACTGTTAGAGCTGGTTACTGACAATCTGAGAACTGTTGCCAAGTTTTACTGATTGACTAAGGACCTATCTTCAAAAGACATATGTTTACCATTAGTTTTTCTTTTTTTTTTTTTTTTAAATCTGATTGCGGTATAATTCATGGAAATCATATATTATTAAAAAAAGAAAAAAACTGGGAAAAAAAAAAGCTGGATCACACACCTTGTGGGTAGTATGGCGTCATGTAGAGCACTCATGCCTTGTATTCCTGTCACATGATGTCACAGTAAGCACATCAGTGTCTGAAGCAGTTTGTTCTTCATAGTTGGAGTTATTTATTCCATGTATTCAGTCAGACACTATTTGACATACATTTCATTAATGTTCTGGATTGATCTTCCCTCATTCCTTATTAGCGGGGAAATGTGCATGGAAGGATTGTCTTTGTTACCCAGACTTAAACAGAAACACAGAAAAACTGTTGGCAGAAAAGTACTGCTAGGCCCACCCAGTCTGCCCAAGTGTTCCTGTCTACTGTACTTCCACAGACCTTAACTGGCCTCCGAGCACCCTCACTGTTTCTGTAATATGCCCTGTGTCTGTCCTAAGCATGCGTGAAGCCTTCCAGCATTTTTTCCTCTACAACTTCGACTGGCAGCTGGTTCCATGCTTCCACTAACCTTTCTTTAAACAGGTATTTCTTTTGGAAGATGCTCCCTCCCTGCACTCTGTTCACCCCTGTGAGGTACCTGTAGGTGGCAATCATGTTACTCCTCACTTTTCTGTCCTCCAGAGTGCACCTATTCAGATTCCTCAAAATCCTCATAGGGCTTCTCTTGCAACCCCTGCACCATCTTGGCTGTCCTTTCCTGGACCGCCTCAACTCTGTCTATGTCTTTCCTGAGGTAAAGCCTCTAGAACTGGACACAATATTCCTGAGGGGAGTGTACCAGTGAGTAGTACAGTGACAGCAACACCTCCCTCTTCCTGTTGGTGATGCCCCTCCCTATGCACCCCAGCATCCCACTAGCCCTACCCACAGCCTTGTCATAGAGCACTGCCACCTTGAGGTCTTCTGAAATAATAACCCCCCCCCCCCCGAGGTCCCTTTCCTGCCTAATGACTGCCAACACTTCTTTCCATCCTATACTCAGCACTGAGCTTCCTGTGCCCTAGGTGTGTGTTTTGCACTTCCTCACACTGAACCTGAACAGCCATGCCTTGGACCACTCCTCTAGTTTCCCTAGAGCCCTGCGCTTGTCTCCATTCCTTCCTGGGTGCCCACTCTATTGCAGATCTTGGTGTCATGTGCAAAAAGACAGACACTCCCCTCCAGTTCCTCTGCAATGTCCCCTATTAAGATATTGAAGAGGATTTGTCCTAGCACTGTGCCCTGCAGTACCTCACTGGTCACCCCTCAGTGTCTGTTTACCACCACCCTCTGCCTCCTATCCATTAGCCATTTGTGAAGCCAATTTATCATTCTGGCCTCCATCCCAAAATTGGACAGTTTCCTAATCGGCCTTCTGCACAGCACAGTGTCAAAGGCCTTGCTGAAGTCTAGATAGGCTACGTCCACTGCCCTCCACTTGTCTATTTCCCTGGTCACTCAGTCAAAGAAATCTGTAAGATTCATTTGGCATGACCTTCCCCCTTTGAACCCGTTCTGTTTGTGTTCCTGCAGCCCAGTGGCTTTTAGGTCAGGGCTTCTCAAATGGTGAGGACAGCCTCCCTGGGGAGGCACCAATCTGTTCCAGGGGAGGTTCAAGCAAGTCCGAAAACATACTGTACTTATATTTAGAGTTTTAAATATTTTGCTTAAAGAGATGAGGTAAACTGAAATTAATTGATATATTTATTTAGAAATTGATGACCAGGAAAGGCACACTGAGCCACGGCTCATTTCAGGTGTACCTGAGGAGGGTAGGGAGTAAACACTATTCATAAGGTAACTGCAAGACAGTCAAGCAATACAAAATGAACAATAGTACAAACAAGTAGGAAAAACAAATAATGAGCGGTAACAACTAAGGAATTAAGCCAGTGGCAGAACAGCTCAAATACAAGGCTTAAGCAGGGAGGTACCTGGAGTAAGAGCAGGAGGGGGCAAAAGTATCTCCCAAGTAGCTTAAGAGCAGAGGCATGGTGGGGGAGAGGAAAAGGTGGGGTAGGAAGGTTATTCTGGATAGAGGGAAACAGACAGAGAACACAGTGTGACATATGAAGGCATTGCAACAAGGGGTAACAATGGTTCGAGAGCCAAAATAACAAAACAAGTAGGCTGGCCTGGGGTGGGGTGTTATAAGGTGGGGGTTAAAATAAGTTGAATAAAATGAGAGCCAGCTAGTCTCCAAGGAGTTTCACTTTATTCCTGATGTACTGTGCAAAGTATGCCATTTTTCAATGGGGAGATTCAAGATTATTTCAATATTTTGTGGAGGCTCGCGATCTGTTCCATGGCTTGGGGAGGCTCACTATGGCAAAGTCTGAGAACTAATGTTCCAGGTAATCAACCAGTCTCTCCTTTAGTAGAGTTTCCATTAGTTTACCCACCACTGAAATTAGGCTGACTGGTCTGTAGTTGCTAGATTCCACCCTTCTGCCATTCTTATGCAGAGGAACCACATAAGCCTTTCCTCAATCCTCAGGAATCACTCCAGTTTCCAGTGAACTGTTCAACAAGGCTGTCAGTGGAGCAACTAACATTTCCCAGAGTTCCCTCAGTATCCTGGGATGTATGCCAGCCAGTTCCATAGCCTTATTCACTCTCAGGGCTGCAAGTAATTTCAGTGCTCATTCCTCCAAAATGGTCTTGTATCCACCCCCTTCCCACCTCTATTGTTATTTCTGTCTGGTGGCCTGTCCCCCCTTCCCTCCACTGTGAAGACCAAACAAAAGTACCTGTTCCAAATCACAATCTCCTGCCCCCCCCACCACTAAGTTATGATGTTCTGCTGGTAACATCACACTCTGTTACTGTGTAAGTTACTATGGTCTCACAAATGGAGGATTACCACTTCAGGAGCAGGGATAAGCAGAAGGATAAGCTGAACACAAAGGTCCTGTTCTCATGAAAATGTCCTCAATATCAAATAAGTCAAGAGGAGGGCAACAAAACTGGTGCAGGGGTTGCACCAAAAGCCCTAAGAGAAGAGACTGAGGGTTCTCAACATGTACACCTGCAAGACAGGAAAGCGAGAGGGGACATGATAGGAGACCTACAAGTACCTCGCAGGGGTGAACTGGGGGCAAGAGGGGAGCCGCTTTCAAAGGAAGAAGAGCACCAGAACCAGAGGGCTTGTGATGAAACTGGGGGGGGGAGTTAAAGAGGGATGTGAGGAAGTACTACTTCACCGAAAGAGTGGTAGACACCTGGAATAAACTGCCAGCGGAAGTGGTGGAGGCGAAAACAGTAGGGGCTTCAAGCATGCGTGGGACAGACATAAGAGAATATTAGTGAATAGGCAGGGAGAAGGGTGGGTCACCAGAGAACAGCTAGGGTTTGCAGAGGCAGACTAGGCAGCGACCATCTGGGCAGACTGGGTGGGCCGAGCAGTTCTTTTCTGTCGACAAATTCTATGCTTCTACATATCTATGAGATAAATACAGAACATTAATAAAATATAAACTGAATTGTTTTGAATATTATTTCTATGCAACAGTTCTAATACATTATCTACTGGCAGCCTCAGATAAAAAAAAAAAAAAAAAAAGTTTCTTAGCTACTAAGAAATTGCTTTAACTTCCACCTGGTCAGCCACCAGAGATGGGCAGATGGGGCATCGGTTTAATGTCTCATCCAAAGAACAGCACCTCCAACAGTGTGTAGTGCAATATTCTGTATTACCCAAATGCCCAGTGTCAGACTTGAACCCATGACAATCCTGGCCCAGTGCCAAGAGTACTACCAACTGAGACGCTGACACTGTAAATTTTATTGGGCTATTATGACCTCATTGCTTCCCCACCACCTTGCCCCATTCTTCCTCCCTTATAATTTAGCAGCCACCAAACAGGCTTTGTACTGTATATGGCACAACTACTGTGAAAGTACAAACAGCTGATTTGTGCCTTTACAGGCCCTTTATGCTACAAATGGAGGTCAGATCAGCCCCTTAGAATCCAAGATCTGGACAGGCATTTTCTTTCGATGTTGAGGTACAGTAACTTCACTCCAAATGAGCTCTGAACAAAGTACTGTATGTGTAGACAGTATGACTTAGTGGTTAAAGGAACTGAACTGCAAGCCGGGAGACTTGGAGGCATGAAGACCTGGGTGTGAATCTCATCAACTCCCATTTGTGTATGGTGTGATCCTGAGCAAGTCACTGAACTTCTGGGCTGGCAGTATAGCCTAGAGGTTAGAGTAACGAGGTGTGAACAAGCTTGGTACATCCAGCACACCAGACCTGGGTTTGATTCTCACAACCTCCACTTGCATACTGTGTGACTCTGAGCAAGTCACTTAACCGCCCAGTACTCCCAGGTCACCCCTGAAAACAGGCACTTGTGCCTAGTGGGCCTTACTCTGTTACCAAAGGCTACAAAAACCAAAACAACAAAGATTCATTACCCACAACTGTAATATATGCTTTTACAATGAAAACATGTGGAACTAACAGTGAGCCGATGATGATGAATGATGTTTATACCTGTGGCTCATTAAACTGAAGAAAGTCTCCACCTCCTCCTCCTCTTCTTCGTGCGATGCCCTGCAATTCTCCATCTGTGCTGCTAATTCTAAGGAACCTGATGAAGGATGGAGTTCTTCCTGCACGCTACTGCCCTCTGCTGGGACTGTTCTGTTTTCGGCCTCTCCAGGACACCCATCTCCTTGCATTTGAGGAAATGAAATTCATAATCCACATCATTAGCTACTGTAAATGTTTTGCTCATTAACCTTCCAGGCTGTTTCATAAATATGCTCTATAGTTCTCTTCAAAATCAGGTGCTCAAATAACATACTAAAAAAGCCAGAAGATTAGGCCCTATGGTCTATCGAGTCTGCTCGGGGATCAGTGCCTACCCAGGGCACCGTTATAACCTCCCCCTCCCTCCCTACAAGGTCCCCCACCCCCAACCCCCAGCAGGGCTCTGGGATGCACCCTCCCCTTATATCTATCCCAGCCCTTCTTGAACCCCTCCACAGTTGTAGCAGCCACCAACTCCATGGGTAGTACATTCCAGGGTTCCACCACCCTCTAAGTGAAGTAGCGTCTCCTTGTCTCCCCCCTTAGTCTCCCCCATCCTGCCTCATTTGAGTGTTCCCTGGTGGCGCCTACCTCCTTCAGCTGAAGCATCCCCTCAAGGCTTACCCTACTCATTCCCTTGAGATACTTGAAGACCTCGATCATATCCCCTCTGTCCCTTCTCCCCTCCAGTGAGTACAGCTTGAGCTCCTCCATTCTCTCCACATAGGACTTTTCCCCCTAGTCCCTGCATCATCATGGTCACCCTCCGCTGGACCCGCTCCAGAAAAGCAATATCCCTTTTCAAGTAAGGACACCAAGACTGCACACAGTACTCAAGGTGTGGTCTAACCAGACAATTATACAGCAGAAGGAGCACCACTCAGCTCATTGAAGTTATCCCCCTGGCTATGCACCCTAGCATTTTATTTGCTTGGGCCATAGCCCTTTTTTTTTTTTTTTTTAAACAGCTGCACTGACTTCCTGTCAGACCACTGTGTATTTTTTAAAGTTGAATGGCTTTTTTTACAAGATTTTTGCTTAATAATTTTGTTTCCCCCTCATTGTGGGATTGCACTCATGACCAATCTCCCAACAGCATGCTGTGCAGTCACCAAGCTCCTCGGCCAGCATCATTTACAAGGCTTTGCAATGGTTACTGCCCTAGGTACCTATCTTTTATACCAATACCTTTGTGAGTTCCAATGCTCTCTGTACTCTTCCGATCTCAGTTTATTAGTTATTCCATCGAGGGGAAAAATTTCATAAACACCTTATGAAAGTAAAAATCTTTATGCAAATTACGAAAAAAAAGCTGGAAAAAATTAATGCTTTGTTTTTAAGGCTTCAGTCATTGGCAATCTGTACATATTCATTAGATATTTTTTTTTTTTTTTTTTAAAGTACTTTTTCTCCTTGGCATCCAGTCTGGCTTACCTCTCTCACGTCCAGACATCCTCCAGGGTCTCCAGCCGTCGTCCCAAGGACTCCTCAGCTCTATTTTCAGACCCGCAGCTTACCCCTGCAGCATGGAGGTCGAGAGCCCCCTTATGCTCTGTCACCAGGACCGGATCCAGTACTGCCATGTACCCTCGGAGCCAAGTGGATCCCTCCATGGAGACAGCCATCAAGCAGCTGCGACTGGTGCCCTTTTCCCTGTTCTCCCCTTTGGCGTGTATGGCGTGCAATGACGCCAATGGGCAGGGCTACACATACGCACTCCTTCTTGGCATCGGCCCCAGCACGTCCCCCACAGACTGCCTGTGCACTGCATCGCCCCCATCGCTAGAGGCCACCAGCACACCCCCTTCCCCAGAGAAGGAGAGCAGTCCTACCGACGCTCAATCCTTCTCCTCCCCTGCCAACCCCCGATGACCCAGGCTCGTTCCCGGACCCGGGTCACCAGAGTGGTACGAGGTGTGGCGTCCAGCGCCTCAACCCTCAGCACCACCGGGCCGGATATTCATTAGATAATTTAATCTGAAAGGGCATGCTTTTGGAGATTATGTTTGCTCCCATGGAAGTCCATGCCATTCGAGATTAGAGATGACAAGACAGTTTTAAAGGGCAGAGACTCTATTCCCAGTTACAAGGGGGTATTGGTAAGTAGTTGTAACAACCACTTAGCAACACTGGAAACTTTCTGACCTTGTAGTGTTATGCATAGCAGGGGTAAGAGTCCTTCCCCCTGCAGTCCCAAAACATACTGCGACAGAGAGGGGAAGTGTGAGGGTGTCAACATACAAATGTCCCACAGGGACATACTCAAAGCATGACGAGCCTCACTACCCAGCTGGAGACTTTTGTGACATCCCCTGCTGACATTTGTGACATCCCCTGCCTATAGAACACTTCCAGGTGGCACTTTCTGCATCCCCTAGCTTCACAGTACAGCATAAGACCATTAAACGGGGGCTATGTCATGCTACATCTCTGTGGAAAGTCGTTCACCAGCATATTAATGGATGCAAACGCCATTTGTGCCCACTAGCACCTAGCTTACTCATTTGCATTATGACAGTCACATACAACTGTGCAGCACAAGAAGGCAACTGTTTACTCCACGTTTTGCACTGCCATCCTTTATGACTATGGAGTGTGGGACAAAGGTTTATGTAAAAAGATAAAAAAAATTATGTTTACAATAATTTACTTTAATTTGAAATGGGGTCTCGCTGCCAGCAAAAAATAGCAGTTTGGACTGGCAGATCATATTCACAACATTCCCCTCCCCCAAAAAATACTAAGGATATCTATTTGCAGGGATCATCACTGTTCCTTACAATTTACCAAATAGTACAGTTACGTAAGAACTTACCGTAACAGTAGATCTTCGAGAACAGCTCTTGCAGCAGGTTACACCATTAGGACTGAAGCCGGCAGGTGCCAGGACCCCACGGAAATTTTCTAGTTAGCAGTATTCAGCGGGGTCCGCCTCAGACGTCGGTCCCGGCCCCAACGTTGGGCGTAGTACATAAGGAGGCGGTCCCCCCATAATCCTCAGTTCTCCCGCCGGAGACTCCTGGCCGCTGGATGACATCAGAAGGGGAGACCGAGGATCCGCCATCAGGTGGCAAAACAAGGCATCAGTAAATGTCCTATCCTTGGAGACGGATGCTTGGCTACGACCTACCTCCAGCGGGGATGGTGGGAGCGAAAGTACCTGCTGCAAGAGCTGTTCTCGAAGATCTACTGTTACGGTAAGTTCTTATGTAACTGTACTATCTTACTTCGAGAAACAGCTCTTGCAGCAGGTGACACCATTAGGACTGATTTCCAAGCAGTAGTGGCAATCACGCACCATCGGGAGGAGGATAAGTAGAAATCCTCGAGATACCTCGAGCCTAGGACAGAAGTCCTTGAAGGACTGCTAGACCGAACCCTGCTCTTCGCCTCGATGCAATGTCCAGGCTGTAATGCCTGATAAAAGTATGCACGGAGCTCCAAGTAGCTGCAGCACAAATAGCTGAGGTGGATACGTTCTTTAAAGCCGCAAAAGAGGTAGCCACCCCTCTGGTGGAATGACCCTTAACCGCACCCGGTAAGGGTTTGTTGCGTTTCTGGTAACAGAACGTAATGCACTGGATAAGCCACCTGGACAGTGACTGCTTCGAGACAGGAGCTCCCTTCATCCTATGGGCAAAGGAGACGAAAAGTTGGTCTGACTTTCGGTGTTGTTTAGTTCTGGTCAGGTAGTATCTAAGGCACCTAAGCACATCAAGAGTGTGCAGAAGGGCTTCTCCTCGATTAGAGTATTTCAGAAAATACACTGGTAGATCGATGTCCTGATTAAGGGTGAGAGCTGACACCACCTTAGGCAGAAATTTAGGATTAGTCCTTAGGGATACCCTGTCCTGGTGGAAAACCAAATAAGGCTCTTTGCACATAAGTGCGTGCATTTCAGAAATCCTTCTGGCAGAAGTAACTGCAATTAAAAACGTTTTCCAAGAGAGAAAACGTAGCTCGCAATCTGTGGCTGGTTCAAAAGGTGGCAGCGTGAGCTGCTCCAGGACGAAGGGTAAACCCCATGGAGGGATTGGATCGTTAATCGGGGGCCTAAGGTGGAGAATACCCCTCAAAAAGGCACGTATCGTGTTCAGCTGGGCCACAGTGCGTTGGCCTACGGGGACATGGAAGGCTGAAATGGCACAAAGGTGCACTTTAATCGAGGAGTAAGCCAGGCCAGAGTGGAAAAGGGATAGCAGGTAGTCCAGTACCAGCTTCTCTGGACAGTCCAAAGGCGAAAAAATGCGCGCTTGAGCCCATAATCAGAACCTGCGCTACTTCATGGCGTAGTTTGCATGGGTAGCCGGTTTCCTAGTGGCAGTAAGCACATCTGCCACTTCTTGCGAGACCCCGTATCGCATCATGGCTATGTCTCTAGGAGCCAAGCATGCAGGTTCAGGGAACATAGGTCCGGATTGACTAAGGAACCCGCCTCCTGAGACAGTAAATGGGAGCTGATTGGCAAAGGCACTGGAGGTTCCTGGGATAGCTGATGCAAGACAGGGAACCATATCTGTCTGGGCCAGAAGGGTGCGATCAGAATGAGCGTCGCCTGCTCCCTGCGGAGTTTTAAAAGAACTCTTTGGATCAACAGGAAAGGAGGAAAGGCATAAAGGAATCTGCCCGCCCAGGAGAGGGACAACGCGGCTCGCCAGAAAACACCAGGCCCTGAATCTAGCGAGCAAAAATTGGGCAGTTTTGTGTTGTATGGGGACGCGAAGAAGTCTATCTCTGGGAGTACCCCATCTGCGAAACAGATCTTCTGCCACCTCCTGGAGTAGTTCCCATTCATGGACTCTGGCCTGAGTGCGGCTCAGGCTGTCTGCAATAATGTTGTCCACTCCCGGAACATGAAATGCAATAAGGTTTGCGCCGTGTTGCAAGACCCAATCCCACACTCTCATGGCCTCCCTGCAAAGTGGGTAGGAGTGGGTGCCTCCTTGTCTGCTGAGGTAATACATCACCGCGGAAGTGTCTGTTTGTAACAGAAGTGTACCTGGTGGAATCTCTGACTGGAAGGCCTGCAGGGCGTAAAGAACTGCCCTCATTTCCAGTATATTTACGTGGAGATGAGACTCCTGGGCTGTCCACAGGCCCTGAGACCGAACACCATCGAGGTGTGCTCCCCAGCCGAGCCCTGAGGTGTCTGTGGAGAGTGTCACAGTCGGGGACGGCACTGTGAAGGGGACTCCCACCAAGAGGTTCCCTGAATGTAGCCACCATTGCCAATCTCGAATTACGGTCTTCGTGATTCAGACTGGATGCTGCAGATGGTCTTGCCTTTGGTCCCATTGTACCAGTAACATCCACTGGGTTACCTGCATGTAAAGACAGGCTAGCGGGACTGTTGCAATGGCCGCAGCCATGTGTCCGAGCAGGCAAAGGACCAGTCTGGCTGGGACGGTCTTCGACGACAATTCCCTGATGAGGGATCTGATGTGTTCCGCTCTGTCCGTGGGAAGGAAAGCTTTCCCTTGGACGGTGTCCAGAACTGCTCCGATGAACTGCAGCGTCTGGGACGGAAGCAGGTGTGACTTCTCGTAATTGATGAGGTCTTGAACAGCGTCTGAGTGCAGTGATTGGCAGACATCAGGGCCTCCCGTGAGGGCGCCATAAGAAGCCAGTCGTCCAGGTAGGGGAACATGTAGTGGCCCTGTCTCCTCAGAGACGCAGCTATGACCGCCATGCACTTCATGAAGACCCAAGGTGCCGATGACAGCCCAAAGGGAAGAGCTCGGAACTGATAATGGCGGCCCTGAAACTCGAAGCGCAGGAATCTCCTGTGCGCCTGAGCAATAGGAATATGTAGGTAGGCGTCCTGCATGTCCAGGGACGCAAGAAATGTGTCCTGCTTCAGCATGGGAATCAGGCCCGGGAGGGTCACCATGCGGAAGCGCTTGTACACGACTGAAAGATTGAGGTCGCTGAGGTCCAGTATTAGATGGAGGTCCCCTGTTTTCTTTGGAACCAGGAAGAAGTGAGAATAATACCCTAGTCCTCTCTGGTTCCCTGGTACGTGCTCTATAGCTTATTTTTCCAGAAGTGCGAGCACCTCCTGCTGTATGAGCAGGGCATGCTGACCCGAATAACAGGAAAGCAGGGGAGGTCTTGTAGGTGGGTTGTCTATGAACTCTATGTAATGGCCTTTTTTGACCAACTGTAAAATCCACCTGTCGGTGGTGATCAACTGCCACCCTGAAAGGTGGCGTGCAATGTGACCCCCAACTTTCTTTGCCCGTTGATCCTGAGGAGGGGCAGGGGCCGGGAAGGAGTCATGCTGTGTCAGCATTTGTCCCTGCGGGCTGAGCCGACTTTGAGTAACGTTGGCCTCTGCCTGGGGATGATTTGGCCTGGGCCTTGCGCGAGAAAGTGCCCCTCTGCTACTGGCCGGAGCGTTGTTGCTGCCTTTGTAGCCGGCCACGAAAACGGCTCTGGTTCCTGTGAAAGGAACTAGGCCTAGATCTGTACATGGCTTGCACAGACCGGACTGCCTTCCCTGCGTCTTGGAGCTTGGTGAAAACCTTCTCGGATGATTCACCAAACAGCACCTCGCCGTTATATGGGACGTCTAGAATATTTTTCTGTACGTCCGGGGTAAAGCCAGAGACACAGAGCCAGGAGTGTTTCCAGAGACAGACGCCTGAAGCTGCAGCTCTGGCCGAAGAGTCCGCAGAGTCGTATGCAGCTCTAAGCACTTGGGTCCCCACATCTGACCCGGTGCAGAGGAGGTTTAGGAGCTCTGCTTTCTGGTCGCCATCGGGAAGCTTTTCAACCAGGTCCTGGCCCTATTCCCACAGGGCGTTCTGGAAGTGAACCATATGGATAAGGTAGTTCAGGGACCTGATGGCACAAGTAGTAGCCGCGTACATGTACCTCCCCAGGGCATCCAATTGCTTGGATTCCTGGTCCGGTGGCTGAGTGCTCATATGCTGGGGTCTCTGAGATTGGTCATGTGAAGCAGTGATGACCAGGGAATCTGCCAGAGGTTGGGTCGCCCAAATACTGGTCTTCCCTAGTGGCCTTGTACAGGCGGTCAGCCTTCTTCGGCACCACGGGAGTGGAGTGCGGACGTTTCCACGCAGCCTTGGCGACGTCCACAAAGGTGTCCACCAAGGGTGGCACTACTACAGGCTTCGAGTCTTTTTGCCGAAGGTAGCGGGCAAGGCGTTGTCGTTCGGGGTCAAGCTCCTCAGCATCCCACCCCATGTTGTCCTAGATGTGCCGCATGATCTCGGCGAAAGAGGGATCATCCGGTGGAGACCTGGGGAGGTCGTGTGAGTGAGGAGAGGGGATGCTGAGTGGAGAAGGCGATCTGGAGTACTCTGAAGTATCCAATCTTGAATCCTCCCCCGACGGAGTGTGCCAGCGTCGTCTGGGTCATTTGGGGCTGGGTGACCCTGAGGGGGATCTGGAGGGAGGCCTTCTCCTGTCGGTAGATCTGCCCCTAGGAGGTGGAGTTTGCTCCTTGGGGGATGGAGGTTGTCCTACTGGCCCCTTAGGTGGAGGAGGGGGCGTAGGTGGTGAAGGAGTAGGAGGAGGAGGAGTAGTAGGAGGAGGACAGGCGGGGACCACATCGTTCTTGATGGTGTCCCACCAAAAGGTAAAGAGCTCCTTTACCTCTGCAATGTTCATACCCGAAGACGAGCCTGGTGCCAGTGGCCTGTCGCCGGGGTAAGATGTCGGGTCCCCGGGGGTCTCCCGATCTGGGGAGGGATCCCGTGGGAGCCCTGGCATCCTCGGTGTCGCCCACCTGATATTCGGGCTGTGGGGTGTCCTCCTCTGTGGAATCCCTTCGACCAGCATCCGCCGGCGACGGGGGTGCGGTCTTCTGTTCCGGGGTAGCCAACGTCAGTCCCCTGGCCGACATCTTCGGACCTGGTGAACGCCTGGCCGGCGACTGATGTCTAGCTGGTGTCGTCGGCTCCTGTGAGCACCGAGCCGATTTAGAGTGTTTGGCCGATGTCGGGTGGTGGGCCGACATCGGGTCCGACGTCCGTTTGAGGGACATCAGGTCCTTAGTTTTCCTAGGCACCGGGTCAGGACCTCTGGGTGGTTGGGAGACCGACCTGGAGTCGGTGTCCCGGCAACGGGAGGATGCAGACTTGTGGCGCTCACCCGACTTCGAAGAGGCCTTGGAGGGTGTTGATGAAGCCAAGGGCCTCGAAGTCTTGAGAGCCTGGAGCGATGAAGAACCGCTGGAAGACCGGACCTTGACTGGGGGAGGTTGCGACCTAGCCCTGGAGGGAGAGCGGTCCAATCTGGAGCCGGAGCTGCGGGAGTCCAAGGCACGAGTAGGGGACCTAGACCGCACCTTCTCCCGGTGTTTGTCGGATTTAGATGAAGATTCACCCCGGGAGGAAGGTTCCTGGTCCATACTTTTAAGCTTTTCTTCCAGGAGAAATGCCTGAAGTGCCTTCTGATGGCGGATCCTGGTGCGGCTATTAAAACCCTGGCAAAAGGTGCAGGCCTTGGTGTCGTGGTCCGGGCCTAGGCAACGCACACAGGACGAATAGGGATCCTTGAAGGAGATCTCTTTGCCGCAGGTACACTTCGAAAGGTGACCCTCAAGAGATGGAGTTGGAGAGGACATCAGTTGAGCAGAGCAAAGTAGATCGAAAATTATTTGGTAGTTCAGTAGTCGTCGTACGCTAGAAAGGAGACCGAGAGGCCGATGCTGACGAGTCGACGGCAGGAAAAGAACTGAGGATTATGGGGGGACCTCCTCCTTATGTACTATGCCTGACGTCGGAGGCGGTCCCCGCTGAATACTGCTAGCTAGAAAATTTCCGTGGGGTCCTGGCGCCTGCCGGTTTCAGTCTCAATGGTGTAACCTGCTGCAAGAGCTGTTTCTCGAAGTAAGATCTTGATGCTTATTCCATATCAAAGGTCATAATCCCTGCCTGTGACACCTGACTCTATTGCTGTGGAAATCACTGTGATGTCACATCAAGTAACTAGCGTAGGAAAGAAGCACAGATGGGGAACCACATTTTAGCATCCATAAAAAGGTCATTTATTACAAGAAATGAAAATTGTATTCTTCACTTATATAAATTATTTATCAGACCACATACAAACTATGCTATCAGTTTTTGGGCCCCATATGCAAAGAAGGACCACAAAAGTAATACCGAGGGTTAAAGACTTATCATATGAGGAGAGGCTAACAGCTTTAGGTTTATATGGTTTACAGCTAAGGAGGAACTGAGGTGATTTATTATTTTTATTTAATATCTTAAAGGATATCACTTGAATGATTGTAATATTAAATATGCTGATAAGCCGAAAACTCTGAGGTGCAACAGTTAGATTTATATTCCTAGGGTGGTCACGAACAAATGTAAACACTACTTTACAATAAGGGCGACTAGGTTATGGAATGCCCTGCCCCAACATATTGTAGAAATTAATGCATTTCAGAAATTTAAAACAGAACCGGATAAACTCCTTCTGGGGGCAGAAACCTGAATTCACCCCACAAGAGTTGGGATGGTGGTCTTGATGGGCCTAGGCCTACTTGCACCCTTATAATACTGAGTAATGTCAAAAATAGAGGATAATGACCACAGCTATGGAATAAGCATCAGGGACAGATGAATGCAGTTGGCAAAGATTTGTTTCCATGAAAATGCTGTTAGAAGTACGAAATGAAAAGATTTGAAATTCAGGGCTTAGTTTTAGATGGTGTGTGTTTCAAAAACCTTATTTCATTATCTTTGGGAATGCACATACATTTTATCCATCTGGCGTAACACTCCAGACTATCTTTAACAGATTACTGGTATTTCACTTGTATGTACTGAAATTTATTTAAGCCAGGCACACAAGCAGAGATTACAATACACCATCTCGTTTCCTGTGGCAACCTGGGGCAGGAGAAGGACAGGGATACAAATGCAACAGGTGTATGAACAAGGGAAATTTACATTACATTTACAAATTTACCTGAAAAAAAGGACATTTACACAGAGCAACATCTTTACAGAGCAAGCAGAAAGTGCACAATTATAAAATGGGTAGAATATACATTATAAACTGAGCAGGAAGGTCACTTAAAGAGACAGCAGTAAATGAAGAGGGTAACAAACAGGGAAGCAATTACTGAAACAGGTGGTTGCAGTAAACATGCTGTTAAAAAAATCAAAAGCAAATAGCTTGGAAATGTCCTTTAAACATGTATTAACACAAAAGCCCCATATCTCATAGATGTGGTAGTCTTTACAGCCTGAAAATACAGGTTACTCACCTGTAACAGGAGTTCCAGGAATGGTATATGTTGTTCATCCACACTTGCTGGCAGGTTCCTTGCCACTTTAAATCTTGCCAGAAGGTCTTCAAGCTGGCTCCTCCCACCCACCCGGGTGGTAAAACTCTCGGCTCCGCCCCATGATGCCAGATCTAGCCCGCTGGAAGCCAAGTTGCGCGTCGAAGCCGGGAAGGTCGGGTGGGTCATGTGGATGAACAACATATACCATTCCTAGAACTCCAGTTACAGGTGAGTGACCTGTATTTCTAGGAACATGGATATGCTGTTCAATCCACACTCACTGGCAGACTCCTAGCAGTTCTCCGGGAGGAGGGAGGCAAGGCGTGCACCTCCTACTTAGGGAATAAGGACTGGAGAACCGAGGTCCCAAAACCAGCATCCCGACTTGACTCAAGGTCGATGTGGTAGCGGGTAATGAAGGTGTGTGCTGACTTCCACGTAGCAGCCCTGCAGATTTCCTGGATAGGGATGTCCCTGGAAGCAGCCACCAAAGCAGCAGAATGGCGGGCAGAATGAGCTCTTATCCCTTTGGGAGGCTCCATGCCCGTCAACCTATAGCAGAGATCTATGCAGGAGGTGACCCACCTGCCTATCGTCCACTTGGCTACAGGTCTGCCAGCTGCGGCTTCAGCGTAAGTGACAAACAGCTGGCGAGCCTCTCCCCGAACTTCAGCAGTCCGCTCCTTGTAATAAGCGCTCTCCTAGGGTTCAAAGTATGGAGCCTATATTCGGCCTCCGAGGTGTGACTGGGGTAGAACACCGGCAGAGTCAACACCTGGTTAAGGTGAAACTCCAACACCACCTTTGGAAGGAATTTCGGGTGGGGGCGCAGGACAACCTTGTCCCTGTGGAAGACCAGATAAGGAGACTCGATGGAAAGCGCCTGGAGCTCTCCCATCCTTCTGGCTGATGTGATAGCCACCAAGAAGGCGGTCTTCCACGACAGGTGAGAGATATCACACCTGTGCATCAGTTTGAATGGCTTGCCCATGAGCTTAGCCAGTACCAGCAGTAGATCCCACGGAGGTGGAGGTTCTCGCACCAGAGGGGATATGTGATCAAGGTCTTTGAAAAAGTGCCCGACCACCTTCTCTTGCGCCACCGACTGCTTTCTGGCCCGCGACCGGTAAGCAGAGATGGCTGTCAGGTGCACCTTAAGGGTCGTCGACCGAAGCCCTAGCTGAGAAAGGACCATATGTAGTCCAGAATGCTTGCAGGAACAGGAGGAAAGGTCCAACCCCTTATCCTGACACCAAATGGAGAATCTTTTCCATTTGAAGGCATAGCATTTTCTGGTCGACTCCTTACGGGATGCCTCAACAACGTTGAGGACCTCGTCGGAAAGACCCAAGGCCTGGAACTCTAGCCACTCAGGAACCAGGCCGTCAGGTGCAGGGATTGAAGGTCCGGGTGGAGTACCTTCCCCTGGTTGCCTGAGATCAGGTCCAGGCGGGCTGGAAGCCGCCTCGGGAGCCTGAAGCTGAGGCTGAGGAGATCTGGATAGCAGAACTGACAGAGCCAGTCTGGGGCTACCAGAATCACCTGCGCCTTGTCCCTCCTCGCCTTGAGCAGCACCTTGTGGATCAAGGGAAATGGGGGAAAGGCGTAGAAGAGGCCCGGGGTCCACGGCCTCGAGAAGGCATCCCCCTGCAGCGAGCCCTGCTGAGGGGGGCGGGCATGAAACAGCCTCAGCTTTGCATTCTCCCTGGAGGCAAACAGGTCCACCTAAGGTGTGCCCCAGTGGGAGAACAGATCGTGTACTACCTCCGGCAGGAGAGACCACTCATGAGATGCAGTACTTATCTGGCTTAGGGCATCGGCCAGTGTTGGAGGCTCCCGCTACATGAATGGCTAGGAGATCTGCCTCCAGTCTGCCCATAAGAGACCAAGTGCGGAGATCTTCCTTGCACAGAGGCAAGGACCGCGTCCCGCCCTGGCGGTTTAGGTAGCACATGATCGTGGTGTTGTCCGTCTGGATCTGGACCACTTGACCCCATACAAACGGAGCGAAGGCAGTGAGGGCTAGTCGGACCACTCGAAGCTCCAGCAGGTTGATGTGGCATCGAGACTCCTGAGGGGACCAGAGGCCATGCGCTCTGAGCTCCCCCAGATGGGCACCCCAACCCATCAGAGAGGCGTTGGTCGTTAGAGTGACCGTCGGCTCTGGGAGGACAAACGGGATACCCTCCTGCAGGTGAGCGGGAACAATCCACCACTGGAGAGCGTTCCCCATCTCCTGGGACACCATCACTGGCTGGTCCAGAGGACTGGAGTGTTGAGACCACTGGCAAGCTAGTCCCCACTGTAGCGGACGCATGTGCCAGCGGGCCCAACGGACCACGCTGGTGCAGGCCGCCATGAGGCCCAGGAGGCACAGGAAGTCCCGGGCAGGGCGCAATTGCCCAACCAGAAATGATTGGGCGAAGGAGGAAAGAACCTTGGCCCTGTCTACTGGGAGCCGTGCTCTGGCTCGAAGAGAGTCGAGCTCTGCCCTGATGAATTGAATCACCTGCGTTGGCACGAGTTCCAATTTGGCCTCGTTGAGGAGGCCAATCCGAGAGCAGACCTGGAGGGCCAGGTCCCTGGACAGCTCCACCTCCGACTTGGAGGAGGCTGCAATCAGCCAGTCGTCCAGGTAAGGGTACACCCGGACCCTTCGGCACCGCAGGAATGCTGTCACCGCTGCCATGCATTTGGTGAAGACCCTGGGAGCTGGAGAGAGGCCGAAGGGCATGGCCTGGAACTCGTAAAGGGATCCGTCCGCTCTGAAGCGGAGGAATCGCTGGTGTGACGGACGGATAGGGATGTGAAAGAACACATCCTGAAAGTCCAGAGAACAGAACCACATGCCTCATTCCAAGGATGGGATGATCTGAGCCAGAGTGACTATCCTGAAGGTCCGAGACCTTAGGAACTTGTTCAGGTTGTGGAGGTCTAGAATGGGGCGCCAGCCCCCCGTCTGTTTTGGGACCAGGAAGTACCTGGACACAAACCCTGGGTCTGAAGGAGGGTCCACCAGCTCCCTGGAGGAGCAGGGCAATGTCGGCTCGACGGGCCGACAGAGAGGCTGCGGACCCCGTAGCCCCCCGTGGGGTGACGGCTCGATAGGGACGGGGACTGCTCGAATTCCAGCGGCAGACCCTTTCCTACCACTTCCAACACCCAGCGGTCCGTGGTGATAACGGACCAGGTGGAAATGAAGTGGCGGAGCCGTCCCCCCCCCCCCCATGGGGGAAACCCGGGGAGGAGTGACGAGGTTGGGGGCGACACCCCTCAACCCGTCACTGGGCAGGCTTGGAGGAAGGACCAGCTGAGGAGCCTCCTGGACCTTTCCCTCCTGGCTTCCGGTTGGAGGAAGCAGCAGACTTGGCTTTGGGGTGCCAAGTGCGAGCCTGCTGGCCCTGATGCTGGTGTTGCTGGGCCGGACGAGCCGCAGAGGCTGAAGGACGAAAGGGTTTACGCTGTGGCTGGCAGCCTTTGTCCTTCTGGGCAGGCGTGACCGAGTCCAAGGTGGTGCTGGACTTCCCGATCCGTTGGAGGTGACCTTCTACCCCGGGTCCGAACAAGTCGGTACCCAGGAATGGGACGTCTGCCAGCTTGTGCTGGGTATCCGCCATGAAAGTGGAGATCCGCAGCCAAGCTCTGTGGCGCATGGCCACTGCAGCCGCTACTGACCGGGCACACGAATCAGCAATGTCCAGGGAGGTCTGGAGCTGCTGTTTGGCCACCGGCCTTCCCTGATCCCGCACCTGCTTGACCGTGGTTTGGAGGTCAGCCGGGAAATGAGGAATCACCTCATCCAGGGAGCCCAAAAGGGCGTGTGAAAAGTGTGCCATCCGTACGGCTGAGCTGGCCTGACAAAGGCCAAGGAAGGAAGCAGCATAAACTTTCTGCCCAGAGTAGTCCAGCTTCTTGGACTCCTTATCGGGAGGCTTGTCCACGTCCTGAGCATTCCCAGAACGCCGGAAAATGCTAACGGTTACAAGCCCCTCTCCAGAGGGGTGTTCCGAGGAGCCGGAGTGTGAACCGGTGGGGACAGCATACTTCCGAGCCATCCTGGCTGAAGGTGCTGGACAAGAAGCTGGCCACTGCCACAGCTCCAGGGCCGGGCCAACAATGGCTTCGGCCACCAGGAAGGTCTCAGTGGGGGAATCCCCTCGGTCCAGTATCTCCATGAGGGGATACTTGGCCCGCTTTGAAACGGGTTCGAGCTTCATCCCAGTGGATTCTGAGATGAGCCAAAGCATTCCCAAAAACGAGGATGGGGTCTCATCCACTGACTGACCCCCAGTGGACTCCAAGTCAAGCAGCCTGGAGAACAAGGAGGAGTCATCATCAGACTCCAAGGAGTCTGCGAACAGCTGCCGAGAGCCTGAGCCACCCTCCACCTGCCGAGTCGATCGGGAGGAGGTAACTGACAACCCGATGGGGCAAGCCTGGCCCGACCAAGAATCATGGGCCAGGACCCCAAATTAGGTTGTGGGCGGGGGTTCCACCATGATGGGTGCGCAGCCAGTTTAGCCGAACAACGGTGCGGCTTAGCTCCTCGACTGCTGCGAGGTTGTTTCAGCCGCTCAGTGACAGCCACTTAATGGCCGGGAAGATGGCGAAGTCGGCCTATTCAGTCAAAAGGAGCTGCTGCCACATTAGCTCCTCGTAGAGCCGGCGCAATTTGCGCTGGAGCCTATCCTCTGAAGAAGGGCGAAGGCGAGGATGGCCCGGCGGCACCACTTTCCCGCAGGAGCTGAGACAGAGACCGCCATGTCGGTATGGATCGACTGGACGAAGAGGTCCAAGACCGACACCTACAGTGTTTCCGAGGGTGGGTCTGAGAGGAGGCGGGGGAAACCCGCTCCCTCGATTCAGGGACCTTAACCGGGGACTGCGGCACAGGAGGCACAGGCAAGTCCTCGGTTTCCACCGGGGGAACCAGTGAAGAAGGGTTGTTGGCTTCTCCAGTCAGACCGTCCGACGGGTCGAGAAAAATCTCGACCGCATCGACGGGTGTCTCAGCCTGCTGACCTGATGGGTACACCGTGAAGCCAGCGGCCTTAGGCACAACCTCGACCGAAGTCGAGTGTCGACTCTCCAGGGAAGGGGACCTCTCCCGCTCCCATGAACGTTGACGGTAGGACTTACCCTTGGGGTCCTTCTTTTTGGACCAAGAGGACTGTCCCGAAGGGCCTTCTCCCTTGGTGGAGAGGGACTGGCAAAGCTCTCTGAAAGAAGCTGTGTAGGAGGATTCCAAGGAGAGCGGGATAAATGCCACAACCAAGGAAGATGAAGATGCGGCCTGGGCCACCTCCTCCTCGAGGGCGATCATCTGCTCTAGCTGTTCCGACGAGCCCGCCGCTGGACACCTCCCAATGGGCCTCCTTCGACTTGACCAGAGGGTAACGTTTCTCAGGTCGCCCCAACAGCAATCGTGCAGCGCAGTCCTCCAAGACTGAAGCTGAAAAGGACTTGCATAACTCACAAGCCTGTGAGTCATGGCAGAGTCCAAGGCAATAAATGCATGTGGTGTGCGGATCGGTCCAGGACATCTTCTCCCCACAGGTGCACCGACGAAATCCAGGAGTCAATTTGTCCATCGCAGCCGCGAGGGAAGATACAGACCGAAGTCTTGTAAAACGTAAAATTAGTTTCAGGTTAACCGAAGAGAGTGAATCCAGCCTAAAACGCAGAACGCTAAGGAGGGAACCTGAGCTTCCAAGCGGTAAGGAAGATCTGGCATCATGGGGCGGATCCGAGAGTTTTACCACCCGGGTGGGTGGGGGGAGCCAGCTTGAAGACCTTCCGACAAGATTTAAAGCGGCAAGGAACCTGCCAGTAAGTGTGGATTGAACAACATATCCATGTCCCTAGAAATTAATTTTTATTCTCAGTTACTTTATGAAGGAAGGGATCAATAATTGAGCCGAGCAGCCAGCCAGCCTTTTCCCTTCCCTTCCCTGTCTGCCAGCCCCGCTGCCACGATCAGACAAACCAAGGCCCCTGTTAGTTGATGGGTGGCTTTTATTTAGGTCAAAGATTACTTAAATATATACAAAACTGCTTTGAAAATAACCCCCATAGACTTCTATAGGGTGTGCACCCAACCCTCTCCCTGGTTAGATGTCACAAAACGCCTGAGCGCGACGCTATTACAATAAAAAAGCAAATATCTTGGAAATTTACTTTAGTTTACCTCTTGCAGGAGCAGAAAACCGCTTTACTTCAGCTTTTAGTGTCTGGATTCTAAAAGAACAGGTGAGACTGGGGAAGGGTGTGTTGCAAGTGTGAGGTAACCTATAGGAGAAGACTGCCAAGCCAGCCTTCAGTTTGCAGAGGAGGATATGGAGCTTACATACCTGCTGAGACACAAGCAGGCAGTTGGGCTGGAAGAGGTGGTTATTAGGCTGCTCAGGTACAGAGGTTTACCAAACCAAAATTTACAGTTGAGAGCGGTGTGTTGGTGCTGTCTGCACTTGAGAAATAGCTACCCACCTGAAAGTACATGGTGCTATGGTGGGTGTGGAGGGGCCAACTGGGGATGAAACAAGAGAAGGAGTTGCACAGGGTATCCAGCTTATCAAGCTGAACTTTGTGTGCCCCACCATATACTACAT
Organism: Neoceratodus forsteri; assembly: GCA_016271365.2. NCBI lineage: Eukaryota > Metazoa > Chordata > Ceratodontiformes > Ceratodontidae > Neoceratodus > Neoceratodus forsteri. The sequence goes on from CM057456.1 coordinate 1,192,300,645, forward strand.
TCCTTTAGTCAGTTGCAGGCAAAAGCATCTGCTTCACAATGTGTCTCCTCACTCCTTGCAAGAGACAACCCTTTGCACAGTTAAAGAGCTGCTGACACCTTAAAAAAAATATTGAAAAACATAATGATTAGGCACAATTCAACTTCCATTCCATATATATTCTAAAGATTCCTCCTCCTCCTCCCCTGTATTTATTACTAAGAATATATGATCTTTATTCCTCAGGGTTCATCTGCCTCTGTAGCCGACTCCCCTACTTCAAGTCATAATCCTCTGTTGTGACATCACAGTCTGTTGCCATGAGAGTAACTGATGTCACAAGCAGTGCATTATGACCTCGGGTAGGGAGACAGCAACAGGAATAGATGGACTCTTCAGGAGCAAAGACCCTGTTCTTATGCAGAGGACCTCAGTAATAAATACTGGGGAGGTGGAATACAGAACTTAATGTGAAATACAAGCTGGACTGTGTCTAAATATGTTTTGGTAGAGTTCTCCTGAAGGCATCAGTTGCTCTTTAAGGGAGCCCAGCTTAGAGCAGAAGGTTGCTTGTTAGGTTTTGGACATGGGCTGAGAAGTCTAGATTAGTATCTAAGGTCAGGCACAGGTATTTCAACTGGACACACTATCAAGGGTGTTGTCCTCAACTGTGGATGTCTGGGGAGGGGTGCATTATGCAGCACATTTACAGAACTCAAAAGCCATGTCACCATCTTCTTTTGGTTAACGGCCAGCTTGCTCCTGTACAGTAAAACCAGGTTTGGAGAGCTCGGAAGGCCAGCAATGATGAAGAGGACAGCATCAACACACATGTGTATGCTGCTATTGCTAACTTGTGAGCAAAGGTCATTGACAAAGATGATAAAGAGCTGTGGACCCAGGACAGAGGCCTGATGGGAACTCAACTGTTACTGGGAGAGGATCTGCCTGACATACTGGAAAATCTATCAAATATGCATGTCCCCTCCTAGAGTTATAAATGCATGATGGTAGTCATTTCTACCGTAGGGAAGAAATTCTTAGATTTTAAAACATAGGAAAGATAATTTTGAATCCACTTTAAGTGACAGCAATTAAACATTGTATAGTAATATAGTAATATAAGGGTGGAAAGGACACTAGATCCATCATGCCCCCTCCTCCCCCGTACATACATGGATGTAATAAGTATGCTATACAAATAAGTATCAATTTATAGGGATTCTGACACACTGTACTACCCAAGGTTCCCCATGATTCCCTTGGTAAGCAGAAATTTGTCCAGGCTTACCTTAACAGTCTATACTGTCTTTATTCCCTTTTTCTACACTGGTAGGCTGATCAACAGGTTCACAGCCCTCTTGGAGAACAAGTGGCTCCTAATGTTACCCCACAATTTACCACCACTGAACTTCAGGGCATGTCCCAGGACACCAGATCAAATGTCTCAGACTGTTTGATCTTGGTGATAACCCTGAAGTATGCAAACTGTGATCATGTCCCCTCGCTACCTTCTTTACTCCAAGGCAAACGTGTGAAGAGCTTCCAGCATCTCCTCATAGCTTCTGTCCCCATACTGCTCATCTGGTGGCCCTGTATTGCATCCTCTTGACTGCCTCAATGTCCCTTTCATATCAAGGAGACCAAAACTGCATGCAGCACTCCAGGTGGGACCTTGTCAGGTTGTTGTTAAAGAGCTGCGGACGCCTCTAAGAAAACTCTGAAAAACATAATAATTAGGTACAATTCAGCTTGCCTTTCATATACTGTATATATTCTATAGATTTTTCCTCCCCGATATTTATTACTGAGGAAATTTGCATGAAAACATGATCTTTATCCTGTAGAGTTCATCTGTCTCTATAGCCTACTCCCTACTGCAAGTCATAATCCTCTGTTGTGACATCATAATCTGTTGCCATGGGAGTAAGTGTGATGTCACAAGCAGTGCATTAAATCTCAGGTAGTGAGAAAGCAACAAGAATAGATGAACTCTTCAGGAGCAAAGATACTGTTTTCATGCAAATACCTTCATTAATAAGTAATAGGGAGGAGGAATACAGAACTAATAGGAAGTACAAACTGAACTGCATCTAAATACTGTGTTTTGTAAAATTTCTCCTAATGGCACCAGCTGCTCTTTAAGTGGCAGGACTGCTTTCCTTGGTCACCTCTCCATCCCCCCTTCTGATGCATAGCAACATTCTGCTGGCCCTCTTGATAGCAGCCATGCACTGCTTGCCCTGCTTCAGCCCTTTTTTCTATCACGACCTGTAAGCCCTTTTCCTCCTCAACTGTAGTAAGAGGAGCCTCACAGTGTTCCAATTGTTCCCTTGGTTCCACTGTGATCCTGGGATATATCCCTTTGTTAGGCTGCCCTACATTAGAATCTTCATAATTCTACCCATCATGCTTTGTACTGGGCTTAAGGCTTTAGCATGTGTATATGTAGTTGTGAGAGAGACACTGGAACCAAACAATTTGGGAATGTTTTGTCTCTGTGCATCTTTTTATGGATTCCACACACTTCTCTTCTCACTAACAGCATCTCCTGTAGTCTACCTCTAAGTGTACTAAATGCCTGTTGGCTTTCCTAGGTTTACTCAAGAAATAAGGCCAGAACACATTGTGATGACATACCAGTTGTGTTTTCCACCCTCGTCTGTGGCAGCTCAGTATCTTCCGCTCTTACAGAGGTCTGTTCTTGGCACTTCACTGCTTCTACCCCTGGACCATCTTCATGGTTATTGTTCAGTTCTAAATGCCTGAAAAAAAGTAAGTAATTTTTAAAGACAGTGCAGGGCTGCAAAAATCTGAGAGGCCACCGTGTTTAAACAAGATACAGTACGTGCAAGTGTAAACTGGTAGAAAACTATTTATCCCCTTGTTTTAAGAAAATTACTTTGTCAACATTGGAATAAAGAAAAGTTGATCATTAGCTTCTATTCTTCCAGTTGAAATTTAATTTCTGTCGCTAGCCATTTAGATATGTAAGATGGTCAGTAGCTGACAACATTTAGTGCTCTGTCATCAGATGTTAACTCCATTCTGCTTCAGTTCAATCCTCTCACATTATTTAAATTTCTGCAACACAATATAGCAGCTTAGTTGTGCCTTCCCAACAGTCATGGTTTTTTAAAGTATCTTGTCAGCCAGATTTTATTTTTCAAATACAGTATAACCTCATTTATCCGAATGTGCCAGAGGACAATGGAATTGTTTGGATAAATGGGGTTTTGGATGACTGAGGGCATTTTACAATGAAGTCTATTAAGCTGGGAGACATACCACAGTTTTGGGTAACAGAGTTTTGGTTAACTGAGGTTTGGATAACTGGAGTTTTACTTATATACTATGTACATTTACCATAAAAACCAGTAGATTGATCTTACAATTGTGCAGTAAGAAAGTGTAGGGATGCTATTTGCAAGGAAAAAAATACAGCCTAATTTTCAAAGCCTTCCTGGCCAAGGGTACAAGACACCCCCCAAGGTGTGCATGTGTGCGTAGACACACGGTTCTATTCAGTTATTAGCAGGCACTTACAAGCGAGAATTCCCTCTCCAGCTACAGGTATGCATGCATGAAGATTTTACTGAAGTTCACTTAACATGCCCGTTCTGAATAACTACAGAAGGTAAGAGTGGCAGGTTACCCTGCTGATGGCCCAGCAGGTTCACAAACTGATCCTGTCCTGGGTTGTCACACTTTGGGTGCAGAGGCAGTGCTGGCAGTCTGTGTCAGACACCTCCTGTTTCAGGGAGAGATGGGTAGGTGGTTCCTGCCATTATACAAATGCCCTCCGGTGAACCGATGGGGGGGGGTGGGGATGGAGAAGTGTAGGCATGAAAACACAGCTGGGGGAAAGGGGTGTGTACAATCCAGCCACCAGTGTAGGACATGGTATGCTGGCTCAGAATACTGTGGCATCATACATCCAGTTCTGTGCCAGTGAGTCAGAGTGTGGTAAGTGAGCCTGGTCCTAGTCAACTTCAGATTGGCCAGAAAGGGCTTCCAGGTATTTGGACTTAGTTTTAATAAATTTTGACCAGTGCTTTTCAAAATTTAGCATAACAAGTTGAAATATTTGGTGACTCAGTAGTTGAGCAGCCTGACAGCTGGTGGTTTGTTTCTGTGCCGAGATCCTTTGATAGTACCCCACAAAAGTGTAAACAAAACAATAGGTACCAGGCCTGTATTGCAAGGTTAAGGATATGTGCATTACACAACAGGCAAGTACATGAGCACATATGAATTTGGTATTTTAAGTGTGCAGGGTATACACTGATAATTAGCACAAAAAACACAAATTCCTAATATGCTTTGAAAAGTGTGCTCATAAGACAAGTTGTCATTTATCTCATGGTACTATACAGAATTATAGGACTCCTCACCACCTGCTTATAATTACTATATTGGGTTTAATCCTAATCCATTTTCCATCATTTTATTGTTTACTCATTAAACCAGTGATGGGTGAGCAGTGCAGTATTTCCTGGTTCCAGGAATCCCTCATATTTGTTTGGCAACTCATGTTTACTATGTTTGCTGTAGAAACAAAGATCACAGGACACTTTTTCAAAACAGTTGCACAAGCAAGCGGATTGCGCCAGTAAATTTTAACATATGTTCTTTTGGCTGGAAATTGCCTGCCCAGAATATTTAGTGTTCTCCCCAGCACTTTAACATCAGTGGTTACTGCTGATGCCCCTATAAATGCTGGGCAGGCCGTTTTTGGCCAACAAAGGCATTATAAAATTTAATGGAGCAACCAACATGCATGTGCAAATGTTTTGAAAATCTGGTGCCACAATTCCATTGGCAGGTGGTAAACTGAATTCTTGGCACATAAGAATTTACAACACTCTTTAGTAAAAATGCAAGCAATTTTATGTACATGAGCAAGAAAACCAAATCTTACCTTTCTGTTCTACTGTGACTGGAGGAACCATGATGTCGGACCTTACCAAAATTAAAAATAAAAGGTTACTGAAGATGACAGACATGCAAAAACAGTATTATTTAAAGAGCATACAGGAGTGACCTACAGACCTCCAGCACAGGGGGAGAGGTGGATAAGGATATGTTGGAAGCAATCCAAAGGATGGTAAGCAAGGGGAGGTATTGCTGGTGGGGTACTTTAATCTATCAGACGTGGATTTGAGCCTCCCAGCTGTGGCAACAATTAGAGGGAGGGACATTCTGAACTTCCTGCAGGGGACATTCTTCAGGCAACTAGGTAAGGAACCCACTTGTGGGGGGTGGGAGGGACAATATGGGACCTGGTACTGACAAATGGGGACAGTGTTGCTGATGACATGGTGGGTAGCCACCTGGGGACCAGTGATCATCGTACGGTGTGGTTCAGTATAAGAACTGGGCGAGAATCAAACCACACTAAAACGAGGGTCCTGGACTTCAGGAGGGCTGATTTTAAGACAATGGGAGGTTGCCTCAGGGACGCCCTAGCAGGAACAGGGAAAGTGGGAGGGGTTGAGTAACAGTGGCTAAAACTAAGGGAGGGCATTAAGAAGGCAACAAACCTCTATGTCAGGCAGGTTAACAAGGGCAAGAGAAAAAAAAAAAAAAAAAAAAAGAGTCCACTATGGTTCTCTAAAGAAGTAGTGGAGAAAGTAAGGGCAAAGAAGCTAGCATTGAGAAGATACAAGATAACACAGAAGGAGGAGGATAGGGGAAAGATTTCAAGAGAAACAAAGGGAGGCAGGAAAAGCAGTTAGGAATGCAAAGGCACAAACGGAGGAGAATATTACCAAGTCAGTAGAAAAAGGGGGATAAAACATTCTTTCGGTATGTAAGTGGATAGAGGAAGACCAAAGGAGGGATAGTCAGGCTAAAAGGGGAATAAGGGGGTTGTGTGGAAGAGGACTACCCCCAAAAAAGCAGACATATTGAACAAATACTGTATTTTGTTTAGCATTTATGGAGGAAGGGGTAGGTGACGGGCCACAGATAAGGGACAAGGGCATTAAAGGAAGGGAAGTGGACACTAGTCCTTTTAGAGAGGAGAGAGTCCTCAAGGAACCAGCACAACTAAAAGTGGACAAGGCAATGGGCAATGGGGCTTGGCAAGGTACACCCTAGGATACTGAGGGAGCTCAAGGAGGTGCTAGCTGCATTGCTGATAGCCCTGTTCAACTTATCACTAGATACAGGGGAAGTTCCAGGTGACTGGAGGAGGGCAGATGTGGTCCCACTTCACTAAAGTGGTTAACAGGGAGGAGGCAAGAAATTACAGACTTGCCAACCTGACTTCAGTGGTGGGTAAAGTAATGGAACCACTACTGAAGGAAAGGATTGTGGAATACCTTGTGATCAGTGGTTTACAGGATCCGAGGCAGCATGGTTTCACGGGGGTGGGGGCAGATGTTCTTTTACTGGGTGACCAGGGAAGTGGATCAGGGTGGAACGGTCTACCTGGATTTCAGTAAGGCCTTCAACACTATTCCATGCAGAAGACTGGTGAGCAAGCTGGGCAGCCTGTGAGTGGGTCCAAAAGTAGTAAAATAGGTAAGAAGTTGGCTAAGCAACAGGAGTCAGAGGGTGGTGGTAAGTGGGGTTAACTCTGAAGGCAGCAAGGTGACCAGCAAGGTGCCACATGGGTCAGTACTAGGCACAGTCCTATTCAATGTTTTTACTAACAACACAGTAGAAGGGCTGAAAGGGAGAGAGTATGCCTGTTAGCAGATGACACAAAATCTACAACAGAGTGGACACATTTTTTGGGGGGATGAGGACAATCTGAAAAGCTGGAAGAAGAATAGTCAAGGGTTTGGCAACTGTGTTTCAATGCAAAAAAAGAGCAAAATCATGCTGCATCATCATCATCACTTGGAGCACAGAAACCCAAGGGCAACGTATCAATTGGGTGGGGAGGTACTGGCAACCACAAAACAGGAAACTGACTGGGGGAATAATCATTTCTGATGACCTAAAAGTAGCAAAGCAGTGTGATAAGGCAGTGGAGAAAGCTAGTAGGATGTTCGGGTGCATAGGGACGGGTATCACCAGCAGAAAGAGGGAGATGGTGTTACCCCTGTATAGATCGATGGTGAGGCATCACCTGGAGTACTGTGTCCAGTTCTGGAGGTCCCATCTCTGGAAGAACATAGATCGGCTGGAGGAGTACAGAGGAGAGCAACCAAAATGGTGCAGGGCCTGCATCAAAAGCCCTACGAGGACAGACTCAAGGAATTAAATATGTACTCTGTAGAGGAAAGGAGGGACATGATAGAAACGTTCAAATACCTCACAGGTATTAATAAGGTACCTGAAGGTAGCATTTTAAACAGAAAAAGTTGCTAGAGGACAAGGGTCCAAGCTAGGAGCTTGAGGGGGGACTCAGAGAGATGTGAGAAAATACTTCTTCATGGAAAGGGTGGTGGATGCCTGGAACAGCCTCCCAACTGGGGTAGTGGGTGCTAAAATGGTAACAGGATTCAAGCATACATGGGATAGACACAAGGGGACCTTAGAAATAATGCAAGGGGGGAGGGGGGAGAGACCAGAGATTGAATAGGGTCTGAGGTGGCACAGTAAGTAGGGAAAAAGGGCAGACTGGGTGGGTGAAGCAGTCCTCATTTCATTTATTTAGTACGGCAGGTAAATACTCTGGAATTTGCATTTCTTTTTCGGGTACGACCTGAAGTCAAGTCAAAGTACAGACAGACATATAATAACATTAAAAATAATACAGAGATAACAAATGCATCGATACACATTCATTCAAACTTTTAAAATGATTAAAAGCTGCCATAAAGAAAGTATTAGCAGAGGTAGATTGCTTAACAATAATAGGCAAGGTGTTATCTTCCCACAACTTCCATGTTTCTATGTATGTTACAGATACAGTAAATGATTCAAAACATTAAAAAATGTAAAAACTTTGGAAATCAAAATATTCAGATACAGTTCGATTTTTATTTCATATATTGTCTGTTGTTCATTTTCATTCATTCCTTATTACTTATGTCATCTGCCTAAAAGAAGACACTTAGTCACTTCGGCATGACCACAGATAATGCTTTACTGCCCTCCCTAGTTTTGATGCAGACGGTCCCTCCCCTCACCACACCTCCCGACATCCCCATCCCATCCTTCCCTGATTCTCCACCGGTCTCCAGGCTGGATGTCCTCTGAGCTCTTAACATGATGTCTCCCCATGGCAGTGCAGGCCCTGATGGACTGGAAATACAGGTTACTCACCTGTAACAGGAGTTCTAGGAATGGTATATGTTGTTCATCCACACTCATTGGCAGTATCCTTGCCGCTTTAAATCTTGCCGGAAGGTCTTCAAGCTTGCTCCTCCCACCCACCCGGGTGGTATAACTCTCGGCTCCGCCCCATGACGCCAGATCTGGCCCGCTGGAAGCTCAGGCTATGCGTCGAAGCCGGGAGGTCGGGTGTCGGTGTGGATGAACAACATATACCATTCCTAGAACTCCTGTTACAGGTGAGTAACCTGTATTCTAGGGACATGGATATGTTGTCTCATCCACACTCATTGGCAGACTCTAGCAGTTCTCGGGAGGAGGGAGGCAAGACGACACCCCACATACTTACTTGGGAAAGAGAGACTGAGAACCGAGGCCCCAAAACCAGCATCCCGTGACTCAAGGTCGATGTGGTGGTGGGTAATGAAGGTGTTTGCTGACTTCCAGGTAGCAGCCTGCAGATTTCCTGGATAGGGACGTCCCTGGAAGCAGCCACCGTTGCAGCAGTATGGCGGGTAGAATGAGCTCTTATCCCTCTGGGGCTCCATGCCCGCCAACTTATAGCAGAGATCTATGCAGGAGGTTACCCACCTGCTTATCGTCCGCTTGGCTGCAGGTCTGCCAGATGCGGCTTCAGCGTGGGTGACAAACAGCTGGCGAACCTCTCCCGAATTTCAGCCGCAGCCCTTATAATAGCGAGCGCCTTCTAGGGTCCAGAGTATGGAGCCTATATTGAGCCTCCGAGGTGTGATTGGGGTAGAACACCGGCAGAGTCAACACCTGGTTAAGGTGGAAACTCCGACACCACCTTCGGAAGGAATTTCGGGTGGGCGCAGGACAACCTGTCCCTGTGGAAGACCAGGTAAGGAGACTCGATGGAAGCGCTGGAGCTCTCCCATCCTTCTGGCTGACGTGATAGCCACCAAGGCGGTCTTCCACGACAGGTGAGAGAGAGCACACCTGTGCATAGGTTGAATGGCTTGCCCATGAGCTTTGCCAGTACCAGCAGTAGATCCACGGAGGTGGGGGTTCCCGCACTGGAGGGAAATGTGATCAAGGCCTTTGAAAAGCCAGACCACCTTCTCCTGCGCCACCGACTGCTTCCCGGCCACGGCGGTAAGCAGAGATGGCTGCCAGGTGCACCCTTAGGGTCACGACCTAAGCCCTTGACTAGAAAGGGACCATAAATAGTCCAAGATGCTTGCCAAGGAACAGGAGGAAGGGTCCAAGCCCTTGCCCTGACACCAAATGGAAAACCTTTTCCATTTGAAGGCATAACATTTCTGGTCGACTCACTACGGGGCGCCTCAACTACATTGAGGACCTCGTCGGAAAGACCCAAAGCCTGGAACTCCTAGCAGCTCAGGAACCAGGCCGTCAGGTGCAGGGACTGAAGGTCCGGATGGAACACCTTCCCTGATTGACCGAGAGCAGGTCCGGGCGAGCTGGAAGCTCCGCGGAGTCCTGGAGCTGAGACTGAGGAGATCTGGGTACCAGAACTGGCGAGAGCCAGTCTGGGGCTATCAGAATCACCTCGCCTTGTCCTCCTCGCCTTGAGAAGCACCTTGTGGATCAAGGGAAATGGGGAAGGCGTAAAAGAGCCGGGTCCATTGCCTCGAGAGGCATCCCTGCAGCGAGCCCTGCTGAGGCGGGCATGAAACAGACTCAGCCTGCGTTCTCCATGGAGGCAAACAGGTCCACCTGAGGTGTGCCCCAAAGGGAGAACAGATGCTGTACTACCTCCGGCAGGAGAGACCACTCGTGGGATGCAGCCCCTATCCGGCTCAGGGCATCGGCCAGGGTGTTGGAGGCTCCTGCCCGTGAATGGCTGGAGATCCGCCTCCAGGCTGCGCCACGAGTGACCAAATGCGGAGAGCTTCCTTGCATAGAAGCATGGGCGCGTCCGCCCTGGCGGTTTAGATAGTACCATGGTCGTGGTATTGTCCGTCTGGACTCGGACCACTTGACCCCGGAGGAGCGGAGCAAGGCGGTGAGAGCTGGCGGACCGCTCGGAGCTCCAGCAGGTTGATGTGGCATGCGGGACTCGCGGGGACCAGAGGCCATGAGCCAGTGTTCCCCAGATGGGCACCCCAACCCATCAGAGAGGCATCGGTCGACAGAGGACCGTCGGCTCAGAGGCGGACGAGCAGGATGCCCTCCTGCAAATGATCTGGAGCAGGTCCACCACTGGAGCGTTCCACATCCCCTGTCACACCGACACAAGCTGGTCAAGGGATGCATGGCGTTGTGACCACTGGCTGGCCAGTCCCACTGAAGGGGACGCATGTTCCAGCGGTTAGCGGACCACGCTGGTACAGGCCGCCATGAGACCCAGGGCGCAGGAAGTCCGGGCAGGCGCAAGTGCCCAACCAGAAATGATCGGGCAAGGAGAAAGAACCTCGGCCCTGTCCCGGGAGCAGCGCTCTGGCTCGAAGAGTCGAGCTGCGCCCGATGAATAAAATCACCTGCTTCGCTCGAGTTCCGACTTGGCCTCGTTGATAAGGAGGCCCAGTTGAGAGCAGACCTGGAGGCCAGATCTCTGGACCACTCCGCCTCCTTCCTGGAGGAGCTGCTATCAGCCAGTCGTCCAGGTAAGGTACACGGACCCCTCGGCGCCGGAGGAATGCTGTCACCACTGCCATGCATTTGGTGAAGACCCTGGGAGCTGGAGACAAGCGAAGGGCATGGCTTGGAACTCGAAGAGATCCTTCCGCTCGGAGCGAAGGAATCTCTGGTGGAGGCAGAGACGGATAGGGACGTGAAAAGCGCGTCCTGCAAGTCCGAGAGCAGAACCACCGCGCGTTCAAGGATGGTATTATCTGAGCCAGAGTGACCATCCTGAAGGTTCGAGACCTTAGGAACTTGTTTAGGTCGTGTAGGTGGGGAATGGGCGCCAGCCCGTCCGTTCGGAACCAGGAAGTACCTGGACACAAACCCTGGGTCTGAAGGAGGTCCACCACCTCTCTTACCACCTCCTTCTGGAGGAGGAGAGTGATGTCGGCTCGACGAGCCGCCAGTGAGGCTGGGGATCCCGAAGCCCCCCGAGGGGCGACGGCTCTGAAGGGGGGTGCCTGCTCGAATTCCAGAGGCAGGCCTCTTCCCACCACCTCCAGGACCCACCTGTCCGTGGTAACAGCGGACCAGGTGGAGCGGAAGTGCGGAGCCGTCCCCAGGGGGACCAGGAGTAGGTGGCGGGGATGGGGCGACACCCCTCAGCCCGTCACTGGGCAGGCTTGGAGGAGGGACGGCCGAGGGACCTCCTGGGCCCTTCCTCTGCCTCCTGTTAGAGGAAGGCGGCTTGGGTTTGGGATGCCAAGGCCAGCCTGCTGGCCCTGGCGTTGCTGGGCCGGGCGCGCCGGGGCACAGAAGGCCGAAAGGCTTAGGCTGTGGTTTGCGGCCTTTGTCCTTCTGAGCGGAAGAGACGCGGTCAAGGTGGCATTGGACTTCTCGATCCTCTGCAGGTGACCTTCCACCCAGGGCCGAAGGGTCAGTCCCAAAAAGGAACATCCGCCAACTTGTGCTGGGTATCCAGTAAGGTGGATATCCTCAGCCAAGCCAGCCGACGCATAGCCACTGCGGCCGCCACCGATCTGGCACATGAGTCCCCATATCAAAAGCAGTCTGGGCTGCTGTTTGGCCACTGCCCTGCCTGGTCCGCACCTGCTTAACCGTAGTCTGCAGATCGGGCGGGAAGATGAGGATGACCTCATCCAGGAGCCCAACAGGGCATGAGAAAAATGTGCCATGAGGAGCGGCAACTGGCCTGGCGAGAGGCGAGAGAAGGGCATAGCGTAGACTTTTAGCCCGGCTGAGTCAATTTCTTGGACTCCTTGTCAGGAGGTTTGTCCACATCCTGGCGTTGCCCGGCGCGGCAGCTGTCGTAACTCAACCCCTCAGCAGAGGGTGTTCAAACCGGACAAGGAACCGGTAGGGACCGCATACTTCCTGGCCATCCTGGCCGGGCGCAGGGCAGGAAGCAGGGCGCTGCCAAAGTTCCAGTGCCGGACCCACTGTAGCCTCGGCCACGGAAGAGCCTCCGTCGGAGAATCCCTCGGGTCCAGAATCTCCGTGAGGGGATACCTAACCCGTTTGGAAGCGGGTTGAGCTCCATCCCGGTAGACTCCGAGATGAGCGGAAGCAGTCCTAGGAAGCGACGGGCTATCGTCCATTGGCTGACCTCCTGAAGACTCCAAGTCCAGTCGCTTGGAGAAGGAGGAATCATCTTCGGACTCAGAAGAGTCCTCGAAGAGCTGCCTCTGGCCTGAGCCACCCTTCACCTGCGAGGTCGGTCGGAGTGAGGGTAACTGACAGCCGATGGGGTAAACCCTTAGTCGAGCCGAGAATCCTTGGTCGGAGCCCCAATTGGTGGCTGTGGGCGGAGGTTCCACGAATCGGTGGAGCAGCTGGTTTGGCCGAACAACGGCCTGGGTATAGAGCTCCTCGGACAAGTCGAGGGTTGTGCCGCCGTTCGGTGACAGCGCCTAATGGCGGGGAGGCGCGGGTGGCTTATTCCCGGCCAGGAGAGGCTGTTGCAACTCAGGTCCTCGTGCAACGTCGGCGTAATTCAGCGACCTCCCTCATCCGAGGAGGAGGGCGAGGGCCAAGACGCCAGCTACGGATCCGAGACGAGACCGCCTATGGCGGTGGGAGCAGCTGGACACCGAAGAGGTCGAGACCGAGACGAGAGTCCCGGAATTTCGGGGTCGGTGCAGGAGGTGTCGGCGGAACCGACACTCCGCCCATCTCGGAAGGTCCATCCGAGGGCTCCGGAACCGGAGGCACAAGGCAGCCACAGGATCCTCAACTCCTCCCGGGGGAACGGGGAGGGAATCTCGGCTGCTAAAGCGACAGCCCGTCCAATGGGTGAGAAAATCGACTTCATCAGTGGAGTCTCGGTCAACTGACCTGGCGGGGACACCGTGAGGCCAGTGGCGGCAGGATGCGACGAAGCCGACGGGACGGCCCCCGGGAAGGGACCTTTCCCGCTCCCAAGAGCGTCGACGGAGGACTTACCCTGTCCCTCTTTTTGGACCGAAAAGAGGTCCAGCAGGCATGAGCCCTTCTCCTTTAGTGGAGAGGGACAGACAAAAGCTCCTTAAAGAAGCCGTGTAGGAAGAACCCAGAAGGCCGGGATAAATACGACGGCCGAGAAAGATCACGGCCAGCGCCGCCTCCTCTTCGAGGGCGACCATCCGCTTCGAGCTGATCGCTGCTCCCGCCGCCCCCTGATTTACCGTAACCAGACCTCCTTGGACTTCACGGAGAAGCGCTTCTCGGGGCGGCCCAGTTGCAATCGGGCAGCACGGTCTTCGAGGACGTGGGCCGAGAAAGATGAAACACAGGTCGCAAGCCTGCGGGTCGTGCTCAAGGCCTAGCAGTGAACACGCAGTGAAGTGTGGATCCGTCGAGACATCTTCTGCCGCATGGGCATCTCCGAAATCCGGGAGTCGATTTATCCATCGCGGCGCGAGGGATCGAAGACTGAAGTCTTTTGCAAATATTTATTTTAAATCCATGAAGCGGAGAAATAGGAACCAGTCAAAGCGCGGAGCGTTAAGGAGGAACCTGAGCTTCCAGCGGTAAGGAAGATCTGGCGTCATGGGCGGAGCCGAGAGTTATACCACCCGGGTGGGTGGGAGGAGCAAGCTTGAAGACCTTCCGGCAAGATTTAAAGCGGCAAGGATACTGCCAATGAGTGTGGATGAACAACATATCCATGTCCCTAGAACCCAGAATTCTCAAATTGCGAGCGTCTCTTCTTGCAACCCCCATCATGCGATTGTTCAACCTCTCCATTAGCTTGGGTACTGTGCCCCTCTCCTGGAAAAATTCCAGAGTTATCCCAGTCTTCAAAAAACCTAACAAACTACCATCCTATTGCGCTCCTGCTGACCCTCAGTAAACTCCTGGAGAAGCCTATCCATTGCCAGGTATCTGACTTCATTGCCAACTTTAACTTGCAATCTCCTGCTCAGCATGGTTTTAGGCCAAACCACAGCACCACTACGGCCCTAGTGCAATTCACCAGTGACATCAAATCTGCTATGGACCAAGGCCAGCTTACTGGGGCTGTTTTTATTGACATGTCAAAGGCATTTGACTCAGTTAACCACAATCTGCTCCTGCATCAACTAGGCTCTATTGGCACCTCCCAATCCACACTTGCCTGGTTTGCCAGCTGTCTGTGGAGTCACTCCCAGTCGGTCTCCTGTCGTAAAGTTCTCTCTGCTCCTGCTCTGCTTCATTCGGGCATCCCACAAGGTTCCATACTTGGGCCCCTGCTCTTTTCTTTGTTCGTCAATAACCTACCTTCAGTGCCTTCCCACAGTCTCTCCTTACTCTATGCCGATGACTTGGTTCTCTCTGTCTTCTCCAGCTCTATCCATGAAATTAACTCCCACCTCTCCTCTGATCTTCATCGTATCCAAACTTGGCTTATGTCCCACCGCCTGGAGCTAAATGCTGCCAAGACCTAGGCTATGCTCTTTGGGTCACAAAGGAAATCTGTCACTTCAACTCCGTCTCTCTAGGTTTCTTGTCTTGATGGCTCCCTTGTGGAAGTAACTCAGTCTTTCAAATATCTAGGGGTCACGCCGGATCCATCTCTTAACTTCTCTCTGCATGTCAAAGCTGTCTGTAAATCAGTCAATGCTAAAACTGGACAGGCTTACCGAGTCAGTCAGTTTCTGACCCCAGCCGCCAGGATCTCTGTTGTCCATGGTCTTCTCCTCCCTGGACTTTGCTATGTTCTGCCTGTCTTCGCTATGGCACAGGCAAGCATCTTGCAAATGTGGGACATTGCCTACAACAATGTCTGTAGATTTGCGCTATCTGCTCCTCGTCTTAAGCATCACTATACTCTCTACTCTGACCTCCACTGGTTGTCTCCTTCCTCGCGTTGGGCTTTTTTTTTTTTTTTTGAAACTTCATATTTTATTAGGCGTTTTCCTGTGCAATTATCATACAGTCAATAGTCTACTCAGTTTAGACATAGGTTATCACTTTCCATTTTAGAATACAATCATTATTTTACTTTATTACATCCAGTTCATGACTCTCTTTTTTTCAGATGTGTTCCTTCCTTGAAAATCCTATGGATCTTCCCAAAAGTCACAAGAATAAGTCACTGCTGAGTTCAATGATGTGTAGGTCCCTCCATCTGCAAGCAACCAATGTCCCATTCTTCTGAGCAGCACAGATTAACACAATCCATAAGCTCATTACAAATAAGACTTTTTACAACATAACATTTAAACTCCATGTGTGACTGGTCTATACCAAAACTTATAGGTGTATAAACTTTTAATTTATATACTGTATTGTATGGGTTCAATTACAAATAATATTTTATTTTAGGCCACGTACTCCCCTCCCCCATCATTCCATTGCCATCTGTTTAAGTACTGTGATCCCAGTCTGCCCCTCCATCAATTTCATGAAGGGAAGCCAGACCAGATCATGTTTATCTTTATGTAAATGTAGATTTGCTATAATTCTTTCCATCCTGGCTATTTCCCTAACTATGGTTATCCAATTCCCAACTGTCGGTGACACCGGGGTGAGCCAACATCTTTTGATGGCCTTGCATGCTGCAGCCAGTAGAATCCCAATAAATGACTTCTGTCTGTTAGACCTATGACCTTTCGGCAATACACCCAAAATTAAAATCTGAAATTCTGGGGTTTCCTTCCAATCAAACATACTTTTCATGTGGGAGCTTATTTCCCTCCAAAAGGGTTTAATAACAGGACAATCCCAGAAAATATGGGAGTGAGTTCCTTTACCCTGACAATTTCTCCAACAACAGTCAGACCCTCCCAGTGTATAGTGTTTTGTCCTCTTAGGGGTATGGAAGTACCGAGTGACAATCTTCCATCTAAACTCTTTCCAATTGTTTGATGAAGATGTATGTTTAACTCCTTCCCAAACCCTGCGCCAGGTTTCATCATCTAGAGATATATTTTGTTCTTTTTCCCATTTTCTTTGACAAAGAAGTGGAGGTGGGACCCTAGTGTCTCTGTATGCCATAATGAGTCTTGATATTAATTTCCGCTCCCCCTGGCTGCTAACTGAATCCAGAATAACCTGAATTAGTGGGGAGGGGGGTGTTGAACAATTTCTAAGTTATTCCCTGTATTAATAAAAGATCTAACTTGGAGATATCTATAAAAATGGGAATGTGGAAGTTGAAATTCCTTCTGAAGATTCTGAAAGGATTTAACATGTCCATCCAAGACTAACTGACTAAAATACCTGAGACCAAGACGCTTCCAATTAGCAAAAACCTTATCCATTCTGGGTGGGATGAATTCTGGACAACTAATTATCTCCGACTTATTATTTAGTGTTTCCTTTATATTTAACTCTCTCTTAATTTCCCCCCATATTCTATAAGTATGTTTGGTCCATGGGTTACCTATATCTTTACTCAACAAGTAACATGTAGAACCCCCAAAATCCACCTGGGGATTTACCTCTGGCTCTCCCTGTATCTCCTGGGAGACCCATTTGTTAAGGGTGTCTGTGGCCAGGTAATTAACCCAAGTCCCTAGGTTCGCCATCTGGTAATATGATCTCATATTAGGGAGTCCCAGGCCTCCGCCCTCCCTCACTCTCTCTGAAGGGTTTCCCACGCAATTCTGGGTCTCTTACCCCCCCCCCCAATACAAAATCATGTAAAGCTTTATTTATTTTTTTCCAATCTAATTTTGAAATCTGCAAGGGGAGAGTGTTGAACAAAAACAGAAATCGGTGCAGGATATTCATCTTAATCGACTCAATCATCCCAAGAAGTGTTAATGAGAGGAGACTCCACCGTTTTAAAATCAGTAAAAACCTCTTGGAATAATTTATTGTAATTTGCATGGTAAAGTTGTGATAAATCATTTGGAATATAAATGCCTAAATATCTCATTTGGGTAGAAACCCATCTGTATGGAATCATCCGATCTAGTTCTTTAGCTCGATGACCACTGACCAACATTACTTCTGTTTTATTCTCATTTATTTTAAATCCTGAGACTTGACTGTATTGTTCTAATATTTCCCTTAACACTGGGAAGGTTTGTATTGGGTCCCTCAAGTACAGCATGGTGTCATCCGCATAAAGTGAGATTTTGTTTTCTTCTCCACCAGTTATAATCCCTTTTAATCCCCGATGATCCCTGATTACCTGAGCTAGTGGTTCTATGCTAAGAGCAAAGAGGGAGGGGGACAAGGGACACCCCTGACGTGTTTCCCTGTTAATGCTCAATGTTTGGGAGATTGTACTATTTACTTTTACTTTGGCAGAAGGTTGATTATAAATTCCTGTTATCCATTCTATAAATTGGGCCCCAAATCCAAATTTAACCAAAACTTCCCTTAAGAAATTCAATGTAAGCAATCAAGCGCTTTTCGCATCAATAGCTATTGCTATTTGAGTATCTACCCAGATGTAGTATATTTAAACACCGTCTTACATTATCCTGAGAATCTACTAGGAACAAACCCAGCCTGGTCGGATGGATCAAGTCCGGCAGAACAGCATTTACTCTATTTGCCAAAATTTTAGTGAAAATCTTTGAATCGACATTAAGGAGCGAAATTGGTCTATATGAACTGCATAACTCGGGCTGCTTCCCTTCCTTGGGGATCACCGTAATATAGGCTTCACCCCATGTACATGGGAAACCCCCCTCCTCCCTTCCCCTATTAAAAACCTGAATCAGAACTGGGATCAAAGTCTTTTTGAACTTTTGGTAAAATTCTGAGTTAAATCCATCAGGACCAGATGATTTACCCCCTTAAGATCCTTAATAACCTGGGCAATTTCCTGTGCTGTAATTGGTGAGTCCAACTGTGCCTTAAGTCTCTCCTCTAGCCTTGGAAGGGAAACTCCATCTAGAAATGTTTTAATAAAAGCCTCTGTTTGTTCTGTGTGAGGTGGTGAATCATACAATTCCCTATAATACTCTTTAAAAGCATTTGCAATATCATTTGGTGTATATACTTGGGTGGTGGGGGGGGCGACTGTCTCCCTATAGTTAGCATTTTAACATATCTGTCTGCCTGCCTACATCTAAGGCAGAAAGCTAACAAATGATCTGCTTTATTACCTGATTCATAATACCTTTGATTCAAGTATTGAAGATTCCCTTCCACCTTGTGGTCAAAAAGGTCATTTAGTAGTTTCCTTGTCTCTTGAAGCTCCTTACTAAGACCTGTGTTCTCCACTCCTTCGATCTGGGCCCTCCCCTCTAGATATTTTAGCTTGTTCTCTAGATTTTTTTGTTGCTCCTCTTTAGATTTTTTTATATTGTGATGCATATGAAATTATTGCCTCTCACAGAACTGCTTTATATCCATCCCAAAAGCTTCGGGAGTCTGGGCCTACCGGAGAGTTGTGGGACAAATAGTCTCCAGCACCCCTGTATGTGGGCGTGGAAGTCCTCCCTGTCTAGCAGGAGGAATTCATCCTCCATTGTGTAATTCTACTCCAGTCCCCAACTTCAGCGTTAACTCCACTGCTGAGTGATCTGATACCACCCGGGGAAGAATTTCACATGTTAATACCCTGTGAGAGTCTGTTATACTACATAAAAAGTAATCAATTCTGGAATAAACTTTGTTGGGTGAGGAGTAGAAAGAGTATGCCCTCTCTGTTTTGTGTTGGTTTTTCCAGATGTCTACTAATGCTAATTCTACCATTCCCCCTCTAACTGCCCAGTTCATTCCCTTATTTGTTATTGTGTTCTGTGAGGACCGATCAAGTTGTGGATTAGTAACACAGTTGAAGTCCCCTCCCACCAACAACATTCCCTCCTTTAAATCTGCCAGACCTCTGAACATCTTAGTGAAGAAAGAAGGTTCGTCCCTGTTAGGGGCATAAACATTAGTAATATGTATCACTTGATTAAAAATCTTTCCAGTGATAGTTAATCCCCTCCCCTTTTCTATTACTGTCTGTGAGCCAATTTCTAAAAGAATATTTTTCTTAGACAATATAGCCACTCCTGCTCTTTTCCCTGAGGGGTGGGAAGAAAAATATACCTTGTCCAACCAACCCCTCCTCAGTTTTTCATGTTCTGAATCTGAAAGTCTAGTTTCTTGGATTAACCCAATATCTGCCTTCATTTTTTGCAAGTAATGAAGTATCTTGGCCCTTTTAACTGGTGAGTTAACCCCTTGTACATTTAAGGATATCACCCTCAGAGACACCATTTTTTTAATTAACCAGCCCCATAAACTTTGACCCTCTTTCTTCATTACACTTGTTCTTACTCATTTGTGTTCCAGTGTTCCTTGTTTTAATCATAGTTCATTTTTCCTTTAAACCCTGGCCTTTAAATAATACCCTCGTCACACATTTAACATTATAACCATAATAACTCAACTTGCACCTTAAACCATTCTAGTGCTTCAATTTGTTGTGCATAAAGAAGATGGAAAATATATCTTCCAAAATTATTAAACTTTGACTTCCAAGGTGTTTAGATGTAATCAGTATCGACCTCCCAACAATGGGAGGGAATGAGTCGAAGCTCCTTTGCCTACTAATCGTAGGCCTGATTCAAAGAGTCAGTGGTCGAAATGGACATCGCCCACGGTAAAGTTTCACCAAGGGTTTCACTAAACCAACGGTTGCCCAGTGCTCCCATCCGGGCCGCCCTGTACCTTAACCAGTGCGGAAGAAAGAGGGGAACTCAGCCCAACCAGACACCGGATCCTCCCCCCCAGCCCCCCTCCTTGGAGGAGAGATCAAAAGGAGAAGTGAAGCGAGGAGTCCCCATGCCCTGCCAAACCGCCCCCCCCAATTTTTTCCTCCTCTCAACCGGCAGCTTAATGCCCTGCACATGTTATCTACATCTTTCCTCCCCCATGTGGGGGTAACTCATCCGTTTTACATTCTTGTCGTTACATTATTAACAGATCTATATTTTAAGTCCTTAAGCCTTCGATAAAGACCTTAATCAGTAGTCCATCATTATTTCTGTCTTTCAACTCGCATATTAATCCATCCACCGGTTCTCCTCAAGTCCCATGAAAAACATACATGAGCCCAAAACCACCTGCTTTAAGTGAAGGCAGTACCTTTAATGAGGTTCAGGTTGCCCCCCTCAAAATAGAAGCCCCATTGGGGAAGGATTCCGAATGCAAGATCTTATTCTCTCGCTTCACAATAGCTTTCATGTCTTGGCCTAAATGGGATGAGGGATGTGCTCTTCTAGGTTTACCAGCCCTTTTCCAGGATGAACGTGCCATTTCCTTCTCCAAGATGTCGGCTTAGCATTCGGGGCACTGGAGACCAAGTTGATTTAACATTGGGGCAGCTTCATATACCGTATCATAAATTATAGGTCCTTTCTCTGTGTGTATGCGTAATTTTGCTGGGTAATACAGTTGGATCCTGATCTTCTTCTTAGCCTGTCTTATTATGCCTCGGGCTATCTTTCTCTTTTCATTTAATAGATCCGAGAAGCCCTGGTCGAAATACAGCCTTTGATTATCTAGCTTAACTTCTCTCATTTTCCAGGCCGTTTGTAGTATTAACTGTCGATCTTGATAATTCGTATGATTATCGATCGGGGGCTGGATGCTTGATCTTTTGGTTTTGCAGCTAGTGAGCAGTGTGCTCTTTCGATCGGGAGAGGGATCTCCTCTGTGAGCTTCAGTACGTCCCTCAAAATGTGTAAAACAAACGCTTCCATAGATTTGAACGATTTCTCCATATCTTCTGGAACACCGTAGACTCTTAGATTATTTCAACGAGCTCTGTTCTCTTGATCATCTAATTTTGTTTGTAATTCCTTCTCTCTTGTAAATAAGTAAAGTAGTGCACGATCGTGTTAACTCGAAGAATCTGCCAAATTACCTACACAGTCCTCCACTGCTGAGGTACGCTTGTCCATTGCCCTTAAATCTGCCTTTAGATCTGCCACTGATGATTCTACCCTGTGCAGTACTTTTATGATCCCATCCAGTTTCAACAAAATAACTTCTTGGTCACCCCTTTCTAAACCATCTTCTGAGTCCGCTATACTACTAACTGGTGAGGCCGAGCATGTGTCCCTGGTTAGGCCTTATGTCCTTTCCGAATCCATCAGACTTTTTATTTTGGCTGCCTGTGAGGATCTATGTCTCGTTCCGCTTGATGCCATTCGCCTATACTTTGATAAGTATTATTTTGTGAGCTCTAATGAGAATTATCCCACTTTTCTGCCGGTTAAGTCTATTATTATTGAGAGCAGCTCCGGAGCGCAAACACTAGGCTGCATTCCTTGTGGTGATGTCACCAGAAGTCCAGGCTTATTTATTAGGTTGTCTGACTGACAACATTATTCGTTCTTCTATCCCCTCCACACTCGCTGCTATGCTCACCCCCATGGACTGCCCTCGTTCCCTCCGTTCCATGTCTTTAGCTCTATCTGTCCCAAATTGCTCTACCAGGACGGGTGAACTTACCTTCTTCTATGCCCCCAAATTTTGGAACTCTCTCCCACTTGATCTTAGGCACTCCAAATCCCACCCCACTTTCAAGAAAGGCCTCTCCAATTACCTCGCCTCCCTTGACATTTGTAAATGTCCCTAGCTTCATGAGTCATGCAAATCTACCATTGTCCTACACTTACATTTCCCTGTGGCCTCTTGATTCCTCCCATCCCCACTTTTCCTCAGCTGCAGCTACGCACTGTTTCGTCTCTGCCTGGGAATTGTCTCCTTGCTGACTTACCAACAGCACTGTCATGTTTTGTACATTATTAACAGTAAATTGTGCCTTGTCGTCTGTTTTGTTCCTATCATACTGTGTGATATGTACCTCCTCCATGTACTATGTAACTTGCAACTCTGTATAACTGTTTGGAATCTCCTATTGTACAACACTGTATATGTATTAGTTTTTACCTGTTCCTTCATTTGTACTCTCCCACGTCGTTCCTGAATATAGGCAGTTCTGTCTAGTACACTTACCCGGTTACCAAAAGCAAATAAATAAATACTGGTTGTCTACATATGATGCCATAATTCTCAATGATAGCTTAGGTTGTCATGGAAGAGATTATGATGTCACAAGAAGAGGATTAGGGTTTCACAGGCAGACGGGCAGCAGAAGCAGTTGAAGTTCAAGTTACAAAGACTTTGTTTTCATGCAAATGTCCTTAGTAATACAGTATGAACAGAGGCTAGGAAATTATACAAAATACAAATGGAAAGGCATCTAAATTCAGAAGCATTCTGTGGGAAGCTCATTAATACATATCAGTGAAGTTCTTCATCAAGCAAATTCATTGACAGAATATCATCCCATGAAAGATGCATTTTTCTTACCCAAGTTCATTTTGTCAAGGAGCACATTTCTTCTAATGGAAAACTGCTGAACAGGAGTCTGCAAGTGCTTTCATTAAATGAAGAATTTTAGCAATAAGAATCACTTACTAAGTCTGCCTCGACAAGAAAAGCATAACCTAAGTAAGTGGCCTTAGTTGGCTATTCTGAAAATCAATCAGCAACTATGGTACATTTTGAGCTCCCCTCCCTTCCCTACACAAAAAGCTCCATCTCTATAACTGTTTTTTGCCAACTAATAATGTTTCAAATGAAAATAACATGGACATTGGCCTGCCAGCGCTGCAGTAGCACTACCGCTCATGACACAAGCCAGGTTCGGAAACCCAAGTCATCAGAAGGCCAGCGGGGTGGAGCCCCCAGTGGATGCTCTCCTCCTCCTATTGTGTCCTGTTGCTATACCACCACCTGGGTGACCACACATGGAGGTGCTGGGAAATGATTAAGTACAATGAGTTGAAGCATAGCTGTTAGTAAGTCGTCAGGTGTGTCAGCACCCGCTGACATCATCATGCTTCTAGGGGCAGGGAGGGTTAAAGGAGGGGAAAAAGGCACTGACAACAGAGGATGATGCCCAGTAGCTGTTTGCCGTCTGGATTATTTGCAGCCAGCCCTTGAAGGATACCCCCGGCCACACCTCCACCGTAGGTGGCCAAATAGCATAAGAATAGCAAGCCCAACAAGCTGAAGGGTGTCCCCATCCTCAGGGGGTAAGCAGGGAGAGCAGCACAGCTGTGTGTGTCAGAGGTGGGCTGGTAGGAGCTCCTGGGTGACTGGCTGGCACGATCTTAGGGGACGGAATCAGGGCACTGGTGGTATGCTGAAGAAGGTCTGTGTCACAGAAGGTCAGAGGAAAATAAAACTGACATTGTTTTATATTTCATTACAATACAATACAATATTTATCATAACAAGGTGCCAAAAGTTATCACCTATTCCTCCACTACCAGGAAAATCATGATAATGCTATTTGCAGAATTACTTTATCCAATTGTTTGTCTTCTTTAGTCTCTCTGACTAGACCCCTCTGGGCCAGCACCCCCAGCCCGGTCACTCAACCTCTCTGGGGCTTACCTGTCTCTGAGGTGTCCTCTACCACAGGACTTACCAGAGGAGCCCAGTCATCAGTGTGGAGCCTGCAAAGAACCAGGATGACCCGACCTGCAGTTGGAGTTTTTTCCCTCAATTTTCACCTTTGTGATGCACATTTATGCAAGGATGCTACATGTATGCTCCACCTCCATGGAGGCACCACCCATCTGGTCAACCTGGCCAAGTCAGAACTGATCCCCTCGCAGGTGATCAAGTTCACTGGGGCAGAACTAGATTCCCTGCGAGCCAAGGCCTCCTGGCAGACCAGACTTCAGATCTTGCCTTCTTTGCCTGATCACTGCACAGCTGTTATTTATGATGCTTATTTAACTATTACTGTATTATTGTTCTCAGTGTTCCTCATTGTCTTCCCTTTCTGCTCCCCCAGGATATGTCTGGAAACAAGCTGTTACTAGCGCAATATATATTTCTTGGTGAAACTTTTGAAATAAATAAATCATTTCAAGTTGGGAGCTCGTTGTCGGGGCTGATGGTGGCTTCTACTAGTATGGTCCGACAGGCACACCGGAGAATGCACCCCCAACCGTAGGAGTTGGGCTGGCAGTGCTCCTAACACCTAGGTCACAATTTCTCCAGGAAGTGGCTCCTAGACTAGGAAGAAACTTTGCTGTAATTTGGGGTGTTCAAAAATAATGAAGGGATCAGTTCTGACTTGGCCGGGTTGACCAGAAGTCCCAGGTCCTGGCAGGCCTGGAGGGCTACATCCCTGGACCACTCATAAGCCTCCCTGGAGGGCTCAGCTATCAGCCAGTCGTCCAGACAGGGATATGTCCTGATGCTCTTGGGCCGAAGAAAGACCACCACCACCACCGTCATGCACTTGGTGAAGACCCTAGACATGGACAAGAGGCCAAAAGGATGACCTTGAACTGGTGCAGTATACCCTCTGCATGGAACAGAAGGCACCGGCAACAGGATGGACAGACTGGGATGTGGAAGAACACATCCTGTTGTTCCAGTGAGCAGAATCATATTTTCTGCTCCACTGATGGTATTATCTGATTTAGAGTGACTATTCGGAACTTGTACTTCTGCATAAACTTGTTCAGATCATGCAAATCAAGTACGGCGTGCCAGTCCCCCCTCCACTTTGGAACCAGGAAGTACATGAACAGATATCCCTTAGTGGCCAAGACATCTGGGACATAAGCGATCACCCTACACTCTAGAAGTTGAGCTATGCTGACTTGCAGCATGGACAACATGTCCTTCAGCACCCTGGACTCCGGAGAAGCTCAGAGACTGTATGGCTGGAGAGCCTCACAGTTCAGAAACCAATCCTTGACCACCACTTACAGAATCCACCTGTCCAAGATAACAACAGACCATTATGGAAAGAAATGTTGCAACTGACCCCCGACCAGGAGCTTGGACTTGGAGTAGATGAGAGGGCAACAGCACCTCACAACCTATCACCCATTGCTGAGGATATTGTGGCTGAGAGAACTGAAATTGAAAAGCCTTTTTTCTTAGGTTTGAGGGCTTTCGAGTCTTTCTGGGATGAAGCCATAAAATCCAGGGTGGATTTCTCAATTCGAGTGAGATGCCTTTTCATCCCAGGGCCAAAGAAGTCAGTGCCCAGGAACGGGACACTGACCAGCTAATGCCGAGTGTCCACAGCCATGGCACAGACTCAACAATCGCCAGTGTCCAGTGCCATCTGAAGCTGGTGTTTAGCCAGTGACTGACCCTGTTCTCTGATCATCTGAAAACGCCAACTGCTCCTGAATATGGCCTAATAGTTCAGAATTGCTTTCTTCAGTACTATATATGGTCATGGCAGAATACCCAGATATCCTCTGGCCTCTAAATTAACATTGTCTGTTTTACACCGATAGGCTACCAACCTCCAAAACTGTCTGGTGTCCTTATTTTCAAAAGCTTTAATCATTTCTTCACATATCACAAATGCTCTTTCTGACTATGACTGAGAAATTTATATTCTTTCCTAAGGCTTCTCAATGACTTCAAATTTGTATCGCAGCGGTTTTTATGTACCATTGCAGGCAATTTACCTAAACGTTCTTTTTGCACAGACACTCCTGATCAAAGCATATTTTATTTGAGGCTTTCATATTACTTCTAGTGCTGGGTGAGTGAGCGGTAGTGCTGCAGCTACACTGCCAGGCTGTCTGCTTTCTGGTATTTTTAAGACTTTCTTGGAGTCCTTTCTATCTTAGCAATCTTCAGCTGAAGATGTATGCACTTTAGTACACTTCCTGACAGACTCTGCTTTAGACTGGTCTTCAGAGGAAGCTGATTCTGCTGACGTTATCACAGAGATGTTCTCACCCTTTCTTCTGGAAACACAGAAACATAGAACTTGTTGGCAGAAAAGGACTGGTAGGCCCATCCAGTTGGCCCTTTTTCCCTGCCTTTTCCAACACCATGGACCGTGGTTGGTCACCAGAATCCCTCTCACCTCCCTTTCCTCTGCTTATTATGCCGATGTGCCTATCCCATGCATGTGTGAACTCCCCACAGTTTTTGTCCCCACCACCTCTTCTGGCAGGCTGTTCCAGGTGTCCACCACCCTTTTTGTGACATATTTCCTCGCATCCCTCACAACACCCCTACCCTTCACTGCATGCTCCTGTGTTCTGGTGCTTTTCATTCCCTGAAAAGATACTCTCCCACCTGAATCACGTTCACCACTGTGAGGTACTTATACGCCTAAATCATGTCCCTTCTTGCTCACCTCTCCTCCAGGGAGTACATGTTGAGATCCCTCAGCCTCTCTTCTTATGACTTACCATGCAACCCCCATACCATTTTGGTAGCCCTCCCCTGGACTGCTTCCACTGTGTCAGTGTCCTTGCGGAGATGCAGCCTCCAGAACTGGACACAGTATGCAAGGTGGGGTCTCACAGTGAGGTGATACAGGGGCAACAGCACCTTCCTAGGGAACACTCTTTGGAGTGAAGCAGAGAGGCTAGAGCTTATTAAGGCTGATTTTTTGCTTGTCTCTTTTTAGTGTCTTAAGACAAAACTTTGCAAAGATCACAGTTCACCCAATCGTGATCTGTGCCAAAACACATGAAGTACTCTGTATGCCTTTCTGTGATAGGCAAACAATGACCACATTTTTGCCACTTTTGGAAACCTATGGGCTCAGTTTTCTTTTTAGGCTCTTGTTTAAGTTCCTTTTTTTTATACTATATAGTTATTATTATATTTTCATTTGCAAAATCATAGGACAGTTTTTACAGTGTATAAATTAGGATAGTACATAATTACATCAGATACGTAGCAATACATTAGTCAAGGGTCTCAGGACTACTTACATATTTTACAAAGCAATTCATATCATAAGCACTAAGACATTTACGTAAACCATCAGAGTCGATATGTTTCTAAGGTACGAAAGTAAGATCTAAAGATGAAATATATAGAATCCATTTCCTCCATTTAAGCTCAAATACAGACCATTTATCTGTGCTTTTAGCTATTAATCTCTCTAGTACATAAATTTCTCCCATTATTCCCCACCAATTCTGTATGTTTGGAGACATCTTCTTCCCCAAGTTTCTAGTAATTGCTTTTTTAGCTGCCAGCATATAAGTGATTAACAGTGATCCTCTGGGTATTGGGAGTCCCTCTGGCAGAACTTGAGAGTAGAACTAGCTCAGGGGTCAATACTGCTTCCACATCTACCAATTCTTTTAATGCCTCTACAATATCTCTCCAGTAACCTGCTAACTGCGGGCAGGCCCAAAAAACATGGAACTGACCCGCAGTTATTTCTCCATAATCTCTCCAGCAATTTCTTAATATCCCTGAAGAGAACCTGGCCAGTCTTGCCGGAGTATAGAAAAATCTATTTCTAACTTTCCAGGCAAATTCTCACCAGTAGGGGGCTCCCAAAAGTCCCACTGAGAATTTAGTATATTTTTCCCAATCTTCCTTTGATACCTGGAGTGGAAGCTCTTTATTCCAGGCATTTAGAATTCCCTGAGTTGAATTTTTTGATAATTCCCTCAAACCCCTATATATTAGTCCCACAAAGTGGGGCCACAACTGTCCTCTCCCCGTGGTCATGGCTAAAGTAAGCAATAAAGGGTGTGGTTCTGAGAGTCTACTAAAGGCTGGTCCTTTACTTTCAATGCCCTCTATTAAGCTTGTATAAGCTGAAAAATCTTCTTGTGGAAGACTGTATGTTCCTTGAAGTTTAGCAAATGAGAGGACCCCCCTTGCATCCACCAACTGGAACATAAACTTTTAAAACCTTTTTGTCTCCATTGAGCCAAGGTACCCTCTTGTTCCAAAGTAAGAGTTTGGATTCCGAAATTTAATAAATTCAAATAGGGACCCACTGGTTCCAGCTCTCTTAGATGGATGATTCTCTTCCAAGTCTCCATAGTAGAATTTGTACTATAAATAAGTCTAGGTCTTTTATTTACTTGGGCATATAGCATTTGTAAAAGTTTACTCCCCTCCCTTACCCCTTTAAGGGTGAATTCTAAGTTCTTCCATGATATGTTATATTTTGGGTTATTCCAATTGAAAACTCAAGATATCACTGTAGCATCTGCATACATCTGAAGATCAGGCAAATTTAAACCTCCTTTATTTTTTGGTAACATTAATGTGGACCAATTGATTCGGGTTTTTTTCTGGCCCAGACAAATCTCGCTAAAGACTTATTCCAGGAGGGAAAGTACATTCCATTTGGCATCATTGGTATGGTCTGAAAAAGATATAGCAGCCTTGGAAGAATATTCATCCTAATAAGATCCACCTTAGAACACAGTGATAAATGAAGTTGGGACCATTAATGTAGATCAGACTCTATTTTTTTGTGTTAAAGGTTCATAGTTTACCATAGTGAGATGCATTAACTGGTTGGGTAACTGTATGCCTAGATATTTTATCTTGATGCTATTCCAGCGCAGAGGCAAACTGCCCTTCAGTGTCTGAGAGGGGGAGAAATGAAAGGGAAGAACTTCTGTCTTAGAAGAATTTATTTTATATCCAGGGAATTGAGTAAATTGCTCAAGTATCTCCCATATTGCTGGAATAGAGGACTCTGGATCCGCTACCGACAATAAAATGTCATCTGCATATAAAGCCAACTTCCACGATTGATTGCCCAGCTGAATGCCCTTAATTTTTTCTGATTTTCAAAGCATCATAGCCACGGGCTCAATATAGATGGCAAATAACAAAGGCGATAGGGGGCATCCCTGTCTAGTGCCTCGCTGTAACTTGATATAGGGTGTAATACCGCCATTAAGTTTTATATATGCCCTTGGTTCAGAGTATATTTGCCCAACCAATTCACAAATTCCTTCAGGAACCCAAATTACATTAATGTTACCCATAAAAATATCCAGGACACTCTGTCGAAAGCCTTACAGGCATCTAAAGCCGAGGGGGTAGCTGAGTTAGCCATATAATCCATCAGGTGGATTGTTCTTTGTACATTATCTGCAGTCTGACGCATGCGTAAGAATCCTGCCTGATCCGGGTGCATCAGGGTAGGCAGTATATTCTCTAACCTATGGGCCCATATTGCCATGTATATCTTATAGTCATTATTTAAAACCGAAATGGGTCTATATGACTCTAAATTTAATGGATCTTTACCTGGTTTCTAAATATAGCTGAGATGGCCGCATATGACCATGAGGGTGGGGGGGGGCACCTCCATCCTGCATCTCTAAAAAAGGTTTTTTGCATCGGCTGAATTAATTTTGAAAGAAAAGTCTTATACCATTCGGCTCCAAAGCTGTCTGGGCCTGGGCTTTTTAATGTTTTAGAAATTTTAACTGCTTTCTGGATCTCTATAGTGGAGATGGGACGTAAATGTGAAGCCTGCTGAAATTCAGACAAGTGTAGGAAGTTAAGGGGTGTCAAGAAATTTTTTATATCCTCAGGGAGGGGTGTAGGATCAGAGTACAAATCTGCATAATATTGTTGGAATGCTTTCAAAACTGCAGGGGTTTTACTAAGAATATCGCCTGCTATGGGGTCTCTAATCCTTGTAATAGTGACAGTCTGCTTAAATCCTCTAGTATGTCTAGCCAAATTTCTGGCACCTTTAGGACCTCCCTCATAATAGTATCTTTTAAGATATAGTAAGGACATTTGCGTCTTTTGATCTAAAATGGATTGTAATTCTGACTGAATTTGTCTAAGCTCTAATTCTGGAACTTGTTATCCTCTATCTCTCTTCTGCTGTAGTTCTTGTAACTTATCTTGTAATATTTTGTATCTGGATTCTCTTTGTTTATTTAATCTAGAGGAATAAGAAATAATCTCTCCTCTAATCACAACCTTCAGAGTATCCCAGAAGATAGTAGCTGAATCAGAAGGATCTGCGTTCCCCTCTAAGATTTGTGTTATACTGTCTGCCATTCTGGTCTTAAACACTGGATCCTTCAAGAGAGAAAGATTCAGTCTCCATAAAGTTGTTTTATGAGTTTTGTTTAACCCAACCTTAATTAAAAGAGGTATATGGTCTGAGAGGAGGCGAGCTTCCTGTGATATATCTTGAATCATATCTAGGTGCTCTGTAGATGTGAAAAAAATAATCTATTCTAACTGAGGTGTGATATCTAGGGGAGACAAAAGTATGTCCCTCCACGGAGGGGTAGAAATGGCACCATATATCTGTAAGACCCATCTTAGGTATCTGGGCTTTTAAAAGTTTGAGTGGGAGTAAACCTATGTTGTTTAGGGAAAGTGAAATCTTTCTACGAAGACATTATTAGGTTGAAGTCGTCTCCTATCAGCACAACCCCCTTTTGCTTTTCTAGCAATCTATTAAAGAACTGTCTCAGTAGAGAGGGAGATGGTCCTGGTGGCAGATAAACACTCGCCATTGTCACGTCAGTCTCATGCAACCTCCCTTGTACTATGACAAAATGCCCATTATTATCTGAATAGACCTCCCCTTTAGTGAATGGAATATTAGCTGGAATCAAAATTGCCACTCCTCGCCTCTTCCCCGACTTACTAGATGAAGAAAAGACAGTATAACTGCCACCTGCAGCAAGCTTAGCATGTTCCCCTTGCGACAAATGTGTCTCCTGTAAATAAATGCATTCTGCGTTCTGCTTCCTCAGATACTGTTGTAATCTAACTCTTTTTATGGGATGATTAATGCCATTAATATTTAATGACAATATCTTAGCTGTTTCTAATGCCATATTTTGTTTTCATTTGATAAATCATTACTGATTATTGCACTTTCTCCCCTCCACCACTCCCCTTCCAATTTCCACAAGGATCCACAAAGTCTCCAGAATGTAGCAACAAGAAATATCCTTTCTCGTCTTAAATGTCCTGTCCTCTGACCAGTGCTACATAATCTAACTAAAGTTTTCCTACTGTACCTTATCAACCAAAAATAACTTATTATCACATATATGGCTGTGATTAGCCACTGTAAACTGCTAATGTAAATGATGTATCCAGTAATCTGAAAAGATAGCTGTGCATCAATGATTGACAGTAACTCAAAAACGTATATACACATAACTATTGCTTTTGATATTATTCTGTACTGTAAAAGCTTTAGGACTTCCAAATGTAGGGAGAAAAATAAAAAAAACTCCAAATTTCCAGTAGAAACTGCTCCCAGAGCATTTGAATTCTCCCTAGAACTGAAGGGAATCCCTTAACATTGTTGTTAGGGGCCTTCAAGGAGCCAGTAAACTGTTCCCCTTTAAATAAGGCAAAAATAATATAGGAGAGGAGTATAAAACTCCAACGAAAATCTTTAGGGACATCCCCCAAAAGCAGCATAGAGCTCAAAAACTGCTCCCTCCCCCCTTTCCCTGCACCCCAAGCTTTCTGAAAATATTTTCCTCCTTATGTTACTTCGATTATCGATGGAACAGAAAAAAAAAAAAAGAAACTGCAATTAGCATAGTCAAATAATTATATCTGTAACTTCTAGTCCACCATTAGAAGGCACTTGGATTATATGAGGTAGAATCTGTTTATCGTGCAGTCGCCTAATTCAGGCTCAGAGCAGCTCATTATTATAGAGAGCACACTTCAGGCCCAAGAAATCGATGGCGCAGCACTTTTTTTTTTTTTTTAATCCCTCTCTCCTGCTCACTTCAGCCGAACGAGCATCTCAGTTAGTTTCAAGTATTGTCACTTTTTGCTTCTCTCCTGTAGACTGGTAGGGTAGACCTGATTGTTCCCATTTCTTGTTGTTTTCCTTGTCTTCTGTTAAGAGTTAGACTGCCAGCCGACTTGGTGTTTTTCTGGATTGTTGCCACCTAAACTTCGTTCGGGACATTGTAGGCCCATTTTTGTAAGTTCTTCTTTCGCTTCATGAGCCTTAGAAAACTCCCTCTTTCCAGTAGGCAGATGTACAATTAGCCACGCTGGATAAGGGGTTGTAAATTTGTACACTGCTGCATTCAGTACTGGAAGTAACGGTAAATAAGCACGTCTCAAACGAGTGTTTTTTGGTGCATAGTCATGATCAAGATATATGCGAGTTGAGCCATAGAAAACTTTCTGGCGCCGCCATGCTGTAAGCAGAATATGTTCTTTTGTTGCATAGCCGTTGAAATGAAGAATTACTGACCTAGGTGGAATATTTGCAGAGTTAGTTTAGGTGCCAATGCCCTATGCACTCTTTCGAGATGAAGATTGAAATCTTTTGGCAGTTCTAAGGCTGTGTGTAGCAAAGCTTCAACAAATTCCTTAATGTTAGTTCCCTCAGAATCCTCAGGTAAACAGTCAATTTTGATGTTTTTGCGGCGTGTTCTATTCTTGAAATCTTCTTAGCGATCAATTATTTGTTCTTGCATCTCTTTCATCTGCTGTACCATTTGTTCCAAATAGTCTATTCTATTCTCAGTTACTGTTGCAGTTCTCTCTTGTTCGTCTACTCTCTGCTCTAATTGTATCACATCTCTTCATAACTCACTGTACATTTCTTTGATTTCTGCACGAAAAGTAAGTATCTCTTGGTTAATTAGGTCAAGTTTTGCCTTCTTCACTTTGTTTTTTGGTTGTTTCCGCTGAGATTTGAACAAGCCCCGTTTAAGATCTGCAGAGTCACGGTTATCTGATGCGACTGTTATCTGACGGTTATCTGATGAGACCTCCGATTCGGTTCCATCAGCTATCTCCTCCATCGTGCTGTGTTTCATTATTAAATTCAATCTCTCCAATTCTCTACACGTTCCTCTGGTTTTGTAATGCAAAATCTGTTTCAGAAATATGCAGGATTACAGCCGAAGAATAGTTTTTTTAGCTCTGGGTAGACGCAGTTCTCTTTCTAGGCTGCCATTACTCGGGGGGGCGGAATCGGAAGTCGTCTCTGTTTAAGTTCTGATGCAGACAAGAGACCAGAACTTGGCACCACAATAAAACACCAGCCTTGGCCATTGAGAGCTAGTTTTTAATGTCAATCACAGTCATCATGAGTCGATCAGTATTTCAGCTCAATCAACCAGTCATTGTGAGCCAAAACAGTCTTAAGTGCTGAAAAAAAGTAGGCAGATGCACGTTATCACTTTTCTGTACAATGGAACTGTTAAAACAGAACCACTAGGCTGTAAACTTAAACTGCAGATTTTACCATGGTCATAGTGAGCAGAGTAAAACTTGTGGTTTAGGTCATGGTTCCCAGAACTGTTTGGGAACGATGAAAGAGATAACTTTTTGTGCTAAAATACTGTTCACAATCAAGAACAACTGTAATTTAACCAATATAACATAATACTTTGCAAAACAACAACAGCTTTAGGATGTAGCCATTGAATTAGCTGGAGTACTGTCCTGGACGACTGCTCTTCAGTGGAAACTGAAGATTTTAAAAATAGATTGCATAGGTATTTGGATGATAAGAGACTCGAGGACCACTATCGTTGAATGAGGGGACAATGTATATGGGCATTGCTGTCTTCCGATGTCACTAAAATTTCAAGTGAAATCTACCGTTGGACTGCTGTGAGGCTCCAGAACAGCACAGTGAGAGAGCATCTTTGAAAAAACATTCTACATGCATGTTCTGGGGCACCATGCACTTTGCTTAAATGATGAACAAATTTCAATAGGCTGTTCTAGTTCATATGGTTAGAAACAATCAATATTTCAGGAGAAGTAATTTAAAAACAGATGTAATGTTTTATAGATAAACACATTGGTATAAAGTTTTTGACTTGGCCTCATGCTGGTAGGTACTGTATTAAGACACTCTTCAACTACACTTGGAAAGACAGGGCAATAGCAATGCTTTTTCTCCTCTCTTTAAACATTAACTCTAAAAAATAAAAGTAGTAATGCAAGCTACCTTCATCGATTTTACAGCTGCCATGTGGGGAGATCCTGAGGGCGAAGACTGTAACAATTCAGAGGTTAAGGTTGCATTTGCAATCTGCATACATTCTTCAAGGGTCTTCAGGAAAGCTTTGCAGGTTGATTTAAGAAGAGTTCCTGCATCAATCTTCTCCTACAAATAAACGCAAAAACAGTGTGAGCAACATGCTAATCAACCATAAGCAGAGGCACAGAGTCAAAGTACACTAAGGGACACAGATACATAGAAACACAGAAACATAGACTTTGATGGAAGATACAGACCACTTGGCCCAAATAGTCTGCCCATTTTCCTATCTGTTGGATAAGCTGCAGATCCTAGTTAACCAACAGCCTACTTACTCCTAGCCCCCACTAGGACTGCCTTATGTCTGTCCCATGCATTCTTGAATTCCCCCACTGTTCTTGACTCCACGACCTCCTTGGAAAGGCTGTTCCATGCATCCACAACCCTCTCTGTGAAAAAATACTTCCTCACATTACCTCTGAGCTGTCCCCCCTCTATCTTCAAATTGTGCCCCCTTGTTCTTGCACATCTCTTTTTTTGAAAGATACTACCCTCTTGGACTTTGTTGATTCCCTTGAGGTACTTGAAAGTTTCTATCATATCCCCACTCTCCCTTCTTTCCTCAAGGGGATACATATTAAGCTCCTTTAGTCTCTCTCTTCAGTATGTCTTGGTGCAGATTCTGCACCATTTTGGTTGCCATCCTCTGGACAGCCTCCATTCTGTCTATGTCTTTGCGGAGATGGGGTCTCCAGAACTGCATACAGTACTCCAGATGGGGTCTCACCAACTGTCTGTACAGAGGGATAACAACTTCTTGTTTTCTATTGTTGATGCCTCTCCCTATGCATCCCAGTATCCCCCCAGCCTTCCTTACTGCCTTCTCACATTGCTTGCCCACCTTTAGCTCATCTGATAAAATTACCCCAGGTCCCTTTCCAATTTTATTGTTGTCAGTGTCTCACCCTCCATTGTGTACTCTTCCCCTGGGTTTTTGTTTCCCATGTGCATTACCTTGCACTTCTTTGCATTGAATCTGAGCTGCCATACATTTAACCATTCCTCCAACCTTGCCAAGTCCCTTCTCATCCTTTCCACTTCATCTTGTGCATCAACTCTGTTGCAGATCTTTGTGTCATCTGCAAAGAGACATTCTCCCCCCCCCCCAGAATTATCTTATGTCTGTCCCATGCATTCTTGAATTCCTCCACAGTTTTTGATCCCATGACCCCCCCAGGAAGGCAGTTCCATGCATTCACCAACCTCTCCATGAAAAAATACTTTCTCATGCTACCCCTAAGCTGTCCCCCCTCTATCTTCAAACTGTGCTCCCTTGTTCTTGCACATCTCTTTTTCTGAAAGATGCTACCCTCTTGGACTTTGTTGATTCCCTTGAGGTACTTGAACGTTTCTATCATGTCACCCCTCTCCCTCCTTTCCTCGAGGGTATACATATTAAGCTCCTTTAGTCTCTCTTCATTTGGCTTCTGGTGCAGACCCTATACCATTTTAGTTGCCCTCCTCTGGACTGCCTCCATCCTGTCCAAGTCCTTGTGGAGATGGATCCCCAGAACCACACGCAGTACTCCAGATTGGGTCTTACCAGCTGTTTGTACAGAGGGATAACAACTTCCTGTTTTCTACTGGTGATGCCTCTCTCTGTGCATCCCAGTATCCCCCCCAGCTCTCCTTACTGCCTTCTCACATTGCATACACCTACCTTTAGGTCATCTGATATGACTACCCCCAGGGCCCTTTCCACTTTTGTTGTTGTCTGTACCCCGGCCCTGTGTACTCTTCCCCTGAGTTTTTGTTTCCCAGATGCATTACTTTGCACTGAATCTAAGCTGCCATACTTTTGACCATTCCTCCAACCTTGCCAACTCCCTTCTCATCTTTCCACCCCTCCCCCATGTGTATCAACCCTGTTGCAGATCTTTGTATCTTCTGCAAAAAGGCATACTTTTCCTTCCAGTCCCTCTGTAATGTCACCTATAAAGACATTAAAGAGGACTGGTCCCAGTACCGAACCCTGCGGTACCCAGCTGGTAACCCCGCTTTCTTTGGAGTGGACTCTTTTTACTATTACCCTCTGAGTCCTGTTGTGCAGCCAACTTTTCACCCAGGTTACCACACTAGGACCCACTCCCAGGCTAGCGAACTTGTTTATTAATCCTTTGTGTGGGACTGTGTCAAATGCCTTGCTAAAGTCTAGGTAGGCCACGTCCACAGCCCCTCCCTGGTCTACTACTTTGGATACTCAGTCAAAGAAATAGTAGTTATGTAGGAACTTACCATAACAGTAGATCTTTGAGAGAGGTTCCTTCAGTAGATCATCATATATTGGACTAGCGCCACCTGGTGTCTGGCCTCACGGCAGACTTTTTCTAGAAATACCTGATGGGGGACCGCCCACCCGATGTTACGTGACCGATGTCAGCATGACGCAATATAGTGGACAGTCCCCACACCTGCCCTCCAGTTCTTCCGCTGGAGCCTGGAATAGGCCTGATAGCAGGAAGAAACAGAATCTGGAGTCGCTAAATAAAAAGGGGGAAGGAGGGAGGGAAAAATATGACCTACTGAAGGAACCTCTCTCAAATACCTACTGTTACGGTAAGTTCCTACGTAACTGTACTATCTTACTTCAAGAGGGTTCCTTCAGTAGGTCATCACATACAGGACTGAATCCCAAGCAGTCCCTCCTAAGAGAGACCGAGAGAAGCCAGGGAGAAGGAAAAAAACTCCAACGACCAAGGAAAACACAGAGTGGAACCAGCCTAGGACAAAAGGCCCTGCAGAACAGCTAGGCCAAAACCTGCCCTCCGCCTAGAAGCACTGTCCAGACTGTAGTGTTTGGTAAAGGTATGGACAGAACTCCACGTTGCTGCTGCACAGATATTAGCTGCTGACACGTTACGCAAAAAAGCTAAGGAAGCAGCCACGCCCGTAGTAGGATGACCTCTCATGGGCCCCAGCAGAGGCTTGTCATACTTCTGGTGGCAAAAGCGAATACAACTGCCCAACCAATTAGACAGGCATTGCTTAGAAATAGCTTTGCCCAAAGATCTGGGGGAAAAGGAGACAAACAATTGGTCATCCTTACGTAACTCTTTTGTACGGTGGGTATAGCTTCAGAGAGCACGATGTACGTCCATAGCATGCAGGAATGCCTCACCTCTATTAGCAGGGGATGGAAAATATACATGGAGCTCCACTGATTGATTCAGTGTGACCTCCGACACCAACTTAGGCAAAAGCTTAGGATTTGTCCTGAGGACCGCCCAGTCCCTATGGAAAATTAAATAAGGCTCCTTACAAACCAGAGACTGAAGCTCCAAAATTCTTTGAGCTGAGGTAACCATAACTAAAAACAACATCTTCCAGGACAGGAAGCATAAATCACAGCTCATCGCTGGTTCAAAAAGGCGGGAGAGTGAGTTTCTTCAACACAAAGTTTAAATCCCAAGGTGGTGTGGGGCTGCGGATGGGGAGTTTCAGATGGAGAATCCCTTTCAGAAATGTTTTTGAGACTTCCAACTGAGCCACAGGTTTACCATCCACCAGCTTGTGGTACGCTGAAATAGCCGAAAGATGGACCTTAAAGGAGGAATAGGATAAGCCTGAATCTGAAAGATGAAGGAGGTATTCCATGACTTGTGGGGCAGAACAAGAGAAAGGGTTCCAGTCTTTGGAAGTCACCCACATATAAAAACATTTCCACTTCATAGCATAGGTGGAAAGGGTAGATGGCTTTCTAGCCTCAACCAGCATCTGGGCGACTCGAGAGGAGACCTCGAAGAGAGAAACTGCTATGTCTGCAGGAGCCACGCATGAAGGTGCAGGGTCCTGAGCCCCAGATGGACGAGCTGGCCTTGATTCTGTGTCAAGAGGTTGTGAGTCATAGGACGTGGAACCGGTGGTTCCTCCACTAACTGTTGCAGAAGTGGGAAATAAATCTGTCTTGGCCAGAGGGGGGCAATGAGGATTATCCACACCTTCTCTGCCTGAAGCTAGAGGAGAACCATCTGGAGGATGGGAAACGGAGGGAAGGCGTACAAAAATTTCCCTGTCCAAGAGAGAGACAATGCGTCATGCCAGAAAGCACCATGTCCTGGAATGAGCAAGCAAAAACTGAAGTTTTGCGTTGAATGCTGAGGCGAAAGGGTAGAGTTCCGGATGCCACCACCTTAGGAAGAGAGACTCAGTCATGAATAGGTACTAAGTCAGGAAGTGGCAGAGGGTTCGAGATCTGCTGATACTTTCCGCCAGGATGTTTTGGATGCCTAGAACATGCACGGCCACTCAGGACAGATCGTGCTGGACTGCCCAGTTCCACACTCTCATCGCTTCTCTGAAGAGAGAGTACGAGCAAGTTCCTCCTTGTTTGTTGAGAAACCAGACTAATGACATGTTGCCCATCTGGATGAGCAGTGATCCCTTGGAGAGAAGGGTCTGGAATGCCTGAAACGCATACAAGACCACTCTCATCTCCAGAAAGGTTGATGTGCAACAATGCCTCCGAGCTGGACCAAAGTCCCTGGGCTTGGTACTCCCCTAAATGTGCCCCCCAGCCCATATTTGATGCATCTGTAGTCAGAGATGCTGAGGGGACAGGACTCCTGAATGGGAGACCCAAGGAAAGGTTGCAGGGATCCCACCACCAAAGCAAGTCTTTATGGACCACTGACGATATCAGGACCGGATGGTCCAGGTCGTCCAGGAGTTGATCCCATTGCATCCGCAAGGACCACTGAGTGATTCTCATATGGAGCCTCGCCAGGGGAACGGTAGTGATGGAGGCCACCATCAGGCCGAGAAGGAAAAGGACCTCCCTTGCTGGAATGGTCCTGGAAGAGGCCACCACTGAAGCCTGACAGACCAGAGTTTCCAACCTGTCCAGAGGAAGGAAGACCCTGCTCTGGACCGTGTCCAAGACTGCCCTGATAAACTGAAGTCTCTGAGTTGGGGAAAGAGATGACTTGGGTAAAATGACAGTAATCCCCAACTTAGAGAACTGATCCAGAATGAAATGCAGAGCTTTCAAAAGAGAATCCCTGGAAGGGGCTGAAATCAGCTAGTCGTCCAGGTAAGGGAAAACTGCTGTGCCCTGACGAAGCAGAAAGGCCACCACCACCGCCAGGCACTTGGTAAAGACCCAAGGTGCTAAGGACAGACCAAAGGGGAGGGCCAGAACTGGAAATGCTCCCCCGGAAACAAAACCACAGGAACCGATGGTGGCTGGGGAAGATTGGAATGTGCAGGCAAGCATCCTGCATACCCAGAGCACAAAGCCACTGATTCTTCAGCAGGAGAGGGAGAAGGCTTTGGAGAGTCAGCATTCTGAATTTCTTGTATTCAATGAACAGGTTGAGACTGCTCAGGTCGAGAATGGGTCTCATGTCGCCTGACTTTTTTGGAACCAGGAAGAAGTGGGAGTAGAACCCCCTTCCCCTTTGTCAGAGGGGAACATTCTCTATTGCTTCTTGAGTAAGAGAATACTGATTTCTTCTCTGATGAGAAGAGCCTGGTCTCGAGAGTAGGACAACCGGATTGGTGGAGAGTCTGGTGGAATCTCCAGAAACTCTATGGTGTGTTCGGCGGACACCAACTGCAAGACCCATGCATTGGAGGTAATGCCCTGCCATTCCTGCGTGTGGCTGGCGAACCTCTCCCCCACCAGCTCCTCACACTGGGGCTGAGGAGGGGGTGGAGCGAGGGAGTCAGGAGATGGCAGGATGGTCAGGGGGAGGGCCCCCTGAATGCCTCTGATTCTTGGAGGCGGGAGGGATGGCGGAACCCGTGGACTTGCGCTTGCCCTGGCGACAAACCGGGGCCTGCCTCCTCTGCCTCCAGGTCCTTTTCCAAAAGGACTGCTGCTGCTACTGTTGTTGGGCACCCAATCGGTACATGGACCGCACTGATCTCAGGGCCTGACCTTTATCCCGGAGATCGGTGATGATGTCTTTGGTGTCGCCGCCAAAGAGCGCCGAGCCCCGAAAGGGGGCATCCTGAATCATAGACTGGACCTCATTTGCGAGGCCAGAGATGCGAAGCCAGGCCTGTCGTCTCAGAGCAACGGCAGTCCCGAGGTGTGAGCTACTGAATCGACAGGGTCGTAAGTAGCCCACAATGCATGCCTGCAAGAAAAGCGAGACAGGCAGAGTTCCTTGGCGAGATCCTTCTCGAGATCTGAAGGTTCCATAGATTGGACTCGGGTCTCAAGCCTGGCCAAGGTAGCTTTTTGGTGCAACACCATATGGGCCACATAATTAAGGGACTGAAGCACACATGTGGCCGGAGAATAGACCTTCTTATCGAACTGGTCCATCTGCCTCAACTCCTTGTCTGGAGGAGAGGTGTGCATGTGCTGATAAGCAGTCATGAGCAGCTGAAATCATGAAGCAGTCCACCTTCAGATGGCTGCTGAGGAACAGAGCATCCTTGGGCACCCAGTAAACCCTGTCCGCCCTCTTGGGGACAGCCGAGATGGAATGAGGCATCTGCCAGACCGTAGAGGTGAGGTCCTGGTGAGGTCCTATCTATGGGAGAATAGGGATCGGGGACAAGACTCCAGGTCCAGGTGTTCGGCCAGTATCTGCCGCATCGGATCCTGCTCCTCCAACTCCCAATCGAAATAGTTCTGCATGGACCTCAGGAGGTCTGAAAAGACAGGGTCTTCCAGTGAGGATTTGGAGGAAACCTTGCCCTTAGGGACCGTAGACTGGTGATCCGAGGGCTCCTCCAGCGACTCGTCGCCATCATCATCATCACCATCATCGTCATCGTCATCTCCCACATCTGGATGGCCTCCAAGATCCGGAAGAGTAATATCCTTGCGAGCGGTCCCCAGGACGTGAACCATAGAGCAGCATGAACTCCTCGGGGATGGAGACCAAGGAGAGCGCGGTGGTGGGAGTCTGCTCTCCAGGTCAGATACCGGCTCCGGGCGCGCCCCCTACCACCAAGACTGAATAAGAGCCTTAAAGTCCGGTAGAACCAGAGCTTGTGGGGGAGGTGGAGAAGGAGGTGGAGGGATTACCAGGGGAGAAGGGTAGTGATACCCCTGGTAACCCGAATAGCCATATCCCGGGTACTGAGCATATCCCGGGAAATAATGCCCCGTGCCACTCCAGTCTGGAGGAGGACCAGTCGGGAGATGGTCCCCAGGATACCCCGAGGCGTAATGCGGGACAGTCCGGGGACTTGAGTAAAGGCCCAACATCAGAAGATCTGATTGAGGGGGAACCCACACAGGGCCCACTGTTGTGTAAATCAGCAGCAGGTCCGGCGTCGAGGCCACCATCGCCAGGACCGGCACCACCCGATCCGATGCCAGAACGGGGTCCATAGTCGGAGGGGCCAGCGTCAGAGCCAGGTGAAGAGTCCCGATGGAGGGACCTCATCTGGCACCAGAGCTGAAGGCTGGGGCAGACGACTGGGCCCAGGCTCGGAGACTGTCGTCAGGGGGTCCGGCATTGGAGGAACTATTGCTGGATCCGGTGGAGGGATCTCAACCGGGACAGGTGCCGGGTTGGGAGTGATCCCATCAGAAGGGATAGGAGGGGCCTCCGGAGTAGGGCCAGAGGGCTAGGGAGGAGCCTCCTTCCCTGCAACCCCTTCAGGAGAGTGTGGAACTGACTCAGAGGTGTGGTCGACGTCCAGGGGTTCCGCACTGTTGTCGCCAGAGGAAGTAGTCTGAACAGGAGAAGCTACCGGCGGTGGCGGGGGCAGTCTCTCCTGGGCTCTTCCAGACGTAAGGTTGAGCGCCGCTAGGCCCCGACCCAATGGGAGAGCCGTGTCTGAGCGCCCGCCAGAGGCAGTCATCTTATCAGACAAAGCTGGGTGGGAAGGGGAGGAGCCCTCTGCCGACAATGGCTGAGGCCGTGCGGGTCCCCGACGCATGGGGAGCTGACTTATCGGTGGCCGTGTGGTCCCCGGAGGAGCCAGGGGCCGACTCAGCGGTTGACACGGTGCGGCCATCGGAGGAGCCGGCAGCTGACTTACCTGTGGAGGAGGGTTTGCCAGACTTACCTGGATCCCCGGGAGCCAATTTCTCTTTAGATGGCAGCTGGGAAGAGGCCTTACTGGTTGAGGGCCTGGGAGCCCTCCATGGAGCGCTCCCACTCCTTGTGCTTCTCTTTCTGGTGTTCTTTTTTGGAAGAGGAAGAAGATGAAGATTCACAAATCCTCGCCATCGGTTTTTCCAAAGACGCAAGTCAGGTCTTCAAGAGGTGGGCCTCCACAGCCTGCTGCCTCCTTTTGCGTGTGGCCCAATTACAAGGCTGGCAATCTGGGCAGGATGACATTGGATGGCCTGGGCCCAAGCAGATCACGCACTTCACGTGTCCATCTTTATGTGGAATTTGAGTGCCACAAGACTGACACTTCTTCTTCGAAGACTTAGAAGGATTTCAAAAAGTGGAAGAAAAAAGCACGGTGGAAACTGATGAAAAAAAAACACTGAACTTTCAACGAAGATTGCTGAGGGAAGGCTGCCATGTGACTAACACGAGGTGACGGCAGGAAAGAACTGGAGGGCTGGCGTAGGGACCATCCACTATATTCATGCTGATGGTCACGTAACGTCGGATGGGCGGTCCCCTGTCAGGTATTGCTAGAAAAATTCTGCCGTGTGGCCAGACGCCAGGTGCCGCTAGTCCAATATGTAGTGGTAGTAAAGATATTTTTATTTATGCAGGCAAAAAACAATTTGACAATGCAAAATGTTTACACCATAGGTCTTATAGAAGGCCTGTTTTCATGGTGATCCTGTTATTGATGTTTATATACAAATTACAAAAGGTTCCAAACATTTTCAATATTGCACATATTACAGAAGATAAAAATATTATATCATACTAAAAAGGAAAATGTTATAGCAACAACACAACAAACTAGTACACATCACACGTGATAACATGTTTTTGTAAAAGCAATATGATCTGCTATCCTATGTCTTATACTACTCTAGTAACCCCTCATTTATCTATTAGGAACTACCAACAACAAGGTGTTTACTCCAAACATATACATACATATTCAAGGTCCTGTTTAATTCTTTGTCCGAATTCCTTTATTAAGTTAATTTCTCTCAAATCCTTCGATAATCTATTCCAAGAACTAGCAGCTCTATATTTAAATTGAAATGTGCTCAGACCACGTGATGCAGGCAGCCTGGTGCTAGGTCAGACTTCTCACTCCAGCCACCCAATCTTTTTTTTTGTTTATTTTCTGAGTTTAAAAATAAGTAAACGCCTTACAACTTGCTCAGAAGACTTCTGCATTGTTTCTCTATGGCCGGCTTGAGAGATTTCCTACATGGAGGTCGAAATGCGGAGAGCATTACCAAAAACGTACTCCACTGGCAACTCCGGAAAAAGGCCCGAAGAAGCCCAGGGCCTCTAGCACTGCTGACACACAAAGGACTTCCAGTTCACCCTTGGACTTAGAGCCGCTCACCCTGGCTGGCTTCCTGGCCAAATTTAGACCTTTTAAGGATGAGCTCAGTTTGCTTACCTCAGAGATTAAATCTATCTCCCAAGCTCTAGAGGACATTTCTCAACGAACCTCAGATTC
Source organism: Neoceratodus forsteri (assembly GCA_016271365.2). Classification (NCBI taxonomy): domain Eukaryota; kingdom Metazoa; phylum Chordata; order Ceratodontiformes; family Ceratodontidae; genus Neoceratodus; species Neoceratodus forsteri. The sequence goes on from CM057456.1 coordinate 1,192,344,170, forward strand.
TGAGGTCCGGATCAGCTCGCTGGAAAAATGCTGCAATAAGACTGACCCTGAATTAGTGGCAACGAGGCAAAAGTTTACAAAAATTGAGCTAAAAATAGAAGATCTTGAGGGCTGTAGTCGTAGGAACAACGCAGTCCTCATTGGGCTCCCGGAGGCTGAAGAAGGGCAGCATGCCATCCTCTTCATGCAAGAATTCATTGAGAAAATTGCCAGGCCCTCTCCATTTGGCCCCAAATATGTGATAGAGCGGGCACATAGGGCACTCAGACCGATTCACGTCGACTTTGAGACCACTGATCTTAGATTCTTAAATTATCTAGAGCGTCAGCATTTCCTATCAAAAGCGAAGGAATTACAAGAGGTTCGATGGGAAGGAACCAGCATTCGGGTAGCACAAGATCTTCCTGCCACCATTCGTCAATGAAGGACGGCTTTTCATACTATTGTATACAAACTCATCACTGCGGGGGTCAGATTTTGTATGAACTATCCTGCGAGGCTCCAGGTCTTAACTGCGGGTACTTGGCAAAGTTACGAAGATCCTGATGCAGCCCGTATAGGGCTCAAGGCCACATTACCTGATCTCTTTCGAGACACGAACTTACCTGATGAAGGTTTGTCAGCTTCACTAATAAGTAATAGAAGGGCATTACACTTTGCTATAAATACAGCTGAAAGAGTGCAAACATGGTGTAAAGATGGCCCTATGTGCTGGAACTTTTGGTCTCATTATCCCTCCTGTTCGGTTAAGGTTATAGCCCAATTTTGTCCAGTGAAACATTGACTGCTCTCGATTATTGTTTCCTGTCTTTCCAGTTTTCTGCTGGGCATAATTATGTTAATAACTATCGAGAAGCATGTTGTTTGCACCTGTATATATCTTATTATTTGGACCCATTTATGTTTGTGCACACTTTTGTTTTTTCACCTCTCCATCTGGGCAGAGATTATGCCTCACAGCAACCGCCAGAGGGAGCTCGTCGCTTGTCTCTTAAGGAGTGAATGGTATCTAGTTTCATTAGGTAGAAATGGTGTTACAAGTTAATCTACCCCTTAGATTCTCGGCTCTTAGTAACCCCGTGTTTAAGGTTTGCTTTTAACTCAAGTCACTGTTCAGATAAAGGTCAGATCGCAATCTGCTCGTTATTATAAACCAAATCTGTGACTTGTGAGCTAATTCATAGAGAGGGTTACTGTTCTTGTTGTCATTATATTGAGCAACAGACAATATTTTATTCAGCTTGTTAGTTTTTATACACATTTGGTATAAATTACCCGGGTTAGTTTTTTAAGAAACACACTGGGTACATGTCAAACTATACCCTCCCTGTATGGCTCAGGGGAGTTCCTTCTTTTCAAAGTGCTTTGCGTTTTTTTTCCCCCCGCTTCCCTGTCATAAGGGGGGAACTGGGAACAATTAAAGGTGGCTGGAGGGAGGGAGCTATAATGAAGGGGATCTGCAGAACACAGTCCGCAACAGTTTGGGGGATTTGGGGGGGTTGGGTTAATTCAAATATACAGACTTGATTCTCTTTTTGTTTGGTTTTGGGGTTTACATGGGGAGCTTGGGAATGGGGGAAGGAAGGGAGGGAAGAGGTACAGCATAGATTCTTGGTGGATAAAGATACTGGCAATCCTGATGATACTTCTGAATTTCTTGTTCAACTTCATGTCCAGCATAGCTTATGGCTAATAATCTTAGAATTGCTACTTGGAATGTCAAAGGGGTCAGACAGAAATTGAAACAATGCAGGGTATTAAAGCATTTGTCCCTATTGTTAACATATTCATACAGGGGTCTCACCTGCTGGACTCCGAAGCCATTCAGATGAGGAGACAACAAGTGGGTCACATATTTTCCGCAGGTAGTACAACCCAAAGCTGTGGCATCATGATCTTGATAACCAGGAAAATTCTGTTCTCACTTATGCAAATGGTCAAGGATCCACAGGGTAGATTTATTTTAGTACATGGTACTATATATACACAACAGAGATTTTATTGGGAAGCGTTTATGGGCCCAATGTGGACTCACCAGGATTTTTCATGCAGCTGGTTAATTTTCTCACCCCCTTCCTCTCGATCCCAATAATACTAGGAGGTGATATGAACCTCATATTTGACCCCACAGCACTAAAGGAACTAAAGATGTATAGACTCGAGGAAAGGAGGGAGAGGGAGGACATGACAGAAACTTTCAAATACCTCAAGGGAATCAACAAAGTCCAAGAGGGTAGCATCTTTCAGAAAAAGATGTGCAAAAACAAAGGCACAATTTGAAGATGGGGGATGCTCAGAGGTAATGTAAGGAAGTATTTCTTCACAGAGAGTGTTGTGGATACATGGAACAGCTTCCTGAGGAGGTCGTAGAGTCACAAACAGTGGGGGAATTCAAGAATGCATGGGACAGACATAAGGCAATTCTAGTGGGGGGTAGGAGGAAGTAGGCTGTTGGTTAACTAGGATCTGCAGCTTGTCCGTTAGGTAGGGAAATGGGCAGACTAGGTGGGCCAAGTGGTCCTTATCTGCCGTCAAATTGTATGTTTCTTAGATCGCTCTGGAGGTTCCCGAAAACAGCTTTCACCAGCTCAACGGACCTTCCGTGAACTTATCGACCAAAGTGGCCTATGTGATGTATGGTGGGTACTTAACCTCACGGAGAGGGGCTACACTTTTACTTCCCCAGTTCATAATACAGCCTCCTGCAATGACTATTTCTCTCTCAAACTTTACTGTCTGGGGTCTTGGATTCCTCCATTCAACCGGGTCCCCCCTCAGACCACTCCCCGGTAGTCTGTCATCTCTCCCTTTCACCTCTTCCCAAAAGAACAACACGTTGCAAGATCAATAACCAGTTGCTGAAGGACCCTGAATTGATCACAGTTCTCTCTGAACACACTGAACAGTTTATTGATGTTAATCAGAATTCCACCTCCAGACCAGACTTGGAATGGTGTGCTTTTAAGGCCTATATTAGAGGGATATTAGTCAGTCTGTGTTCTCAAAGAAAGAAGAAAAGGGAGCAAAAGTTATCCAGCCTTCTTTCTCAAATCCGAACAATTAATGCTACTTTGACTTCCCATTCTTCGGACACTCTCAGACAAGATTTAGCTAAATTAAGAGATGCATACTTAGAAATTTTTAGAGAAAAGGCAGAATTCACAATTCTGAGGTCAAGGGCATCTTACTCAGATCAGGGTGAGAAAGCTGGGTGCCTATTAGAACTCAGGATTAAACAACAAGAGTCATCCAAGTATATTGCATCCATCCGCTCTCAAGAAGATGGATCTGTGAAAACATCTCCTTTGGACATAGTATCAGAATTTAGTAAATACTATAGAAACTTGTACAGTTCTATGTCCGATCCACGCTCAGCTCAGCTATAGATGATTATCTGACCACATCAATTTTACCTTCTCTCTCTGAAGAATAACAAACTGCACTTATAACTCCTATTTCTGCTGCTGAATTGGCCAGGATAATTCAAAGCCTTCCCTCGGACAAAACTCCGGGTCCAGACGGATTCTCTGCCAACTTTTACAATAAATTCCAAAAGCAGCTAATTCCTTTATTACTGCCCTTATTTCAAGTCATTTTTTCAGCAGCAGCTGTGAACCCTACTTTGTTTGAAGCCCTAATTGTTCTGTTACCCAGACCTGATAGGAACCCGGAGTTGGTTTCTAGTTACCGACCCATATCCCTACTGAAATCAGGATATTAAAATTTTAACCAAATCAGTGGCTGACTGCATTAATATTATTTTGCCTGAGCTCATTGGCCCAGAGCAGGTTGGCTTCATGAAGGGTCGCTCAGCGGTCTACTATCTCCGAACCTTGTCACATATCTTCTCGGCGTCCAGAGATGCTCATTTTCCTGCAGTCTTGGTATCTCTGGATGCCGAGAAGGCCTTTGATAGAGTGGATTGGAATTTCTTGTTTCGAGCTCTTAACGCTTAGTTTCCCTCAAGAATTCCGACTTTGGATACAAAGCGTGTGATACCATTCCCCACAGCGAGGAGTTACGGCCAATAGAGACAGTATCAAATCTTTCCCATCATCATCAGGTACCAGGCAGGGTTGCCCCATCCCCACTGCTTTTTAATTTATATTTGCAACCCCTTTATCCATAGACTGACGGCTTGTGACAGGATCCAAGGAATAACTATTTTGGATCAAGAAATCAAGGTCTCTGCCTATGCGGATGACCTCCTTTTACAATTATCCCACTCAACTGCATCAATCCCCCCTATGTTATTACTCATTAAAAAATACAGCCAACTGTCTAACTACAAGCTAAATATAGATAAAACTGTAGTATTCCCCCTCAGCCATAAGGTACTTAAAGGCTCAATTACAGATCTGGGACTTTCTTGGAAACAAGACTCCTTAAGGTACTTGGGAATCAAACTATCAAGGAATACTGTACTTACCCAGAAATTGAATTTGGACTCTCTGGTGAAAATCACTAGTTTGGACTTAGACAGATGGACCAAGCTTCCGATTTCCCTCAGGGGTAAAGTCAATTTAATCAAGATGAATGTTTTCCTTAGACTTTTCTATCCTCTCCATTTACTTAACCTTTGGTTACCTCCTTCCTGGTGCTGCAAAATTCATGGTCTCATTACAAAATTCATTTGGTCCAATAAATAACCCAGACTAGCTTATTATAAGCTAGCTGCCCCCAAGGTTAAAGGGGGTTTATGCCTCCCCCATTTAACCTTTTATTATTGGGCTAGTCACTCCACCAAATACCTTCAATGGTTGTCTCTACTTAATGAAGTATCCTCCTCTCCCTCCTCACCCCACTTGTTTAAAATTGAGTTGGCTCTTATGCGAGCCAGTGGTATAACTCCCAACTACTCTCTTACATATTAAAACTAGTTCTCTTCCTTTCAGATTAAAAATAACCCCCATAGAAATTTCTGTCAAAATCCACGCACAGCTGTGTACTTTCCTCAAATATAATCATATTCAGGATTTAGCACAACCCATATGGGGCAACCCTAATCTTAGGATAGATAACAAATTGCTGAACTTCCATTAGTTGCCTCCCCTGGGAGATGGGCACCTTTCCCTCTTTGTGACTGAAGAGGGCTCTTGGCTTTCCACTACTGATATATTAAACAAATTTACTATCTCCACCCATAATGTTTTCAAAATGTTTCAATTGAGACATCTAATTCTGAAAGTGTTTGGTTTAGTTTCTTCACAACCGGGCCACACTATCCTTCTTAAATGAATTGGGCCCATTGGCAGGTTCTCAACAAGCAGTGTCCAAGACCTACGGGATCATGTATAATTGGGCCTATCCGGACTGCTTTGCTCCCTCAGCCTATTGGACTCTATCTTTCCCCACTCTTGATTTAGACTGGCCAACTCTATGGCGCAACTGCCATAGATACATTACCCAGGATAGGCTGTGTATTACCCAATTTCCTATATTACACAATTTATATTATTCTTCACAGAAATTGTTTAAATTTGGTTTTCTTTTGTCACTTACTTGTGTTCATCGTCATCAAGAAGAGGGCTCCCTGTATCATATTTTTTGGACCTGTTCCAGGGTATCCGTACTCTGGACCAACATTCAACAAAGAGTGGACCCTTTAGTGGGTCTGAATGCCTGGTTTACCCCAGAAATTTGTGTACTGGGTGACTATTCTGAGGTTTCGGTGCTCAATCGCAGATACTGTATGGCCCTTATTTCTATGTCCGTTAAAAAAGTGGTACTGCACCACTGGAAGGACAGTGAAGACATACCCTACTCCGAATGGCTTAATGAGCTTCATGCAAATCTCAGGTCAGAAAAGGCGATAGCAAGTCTCAATAATAGGTTAAAGAAGTATATGAAAATCTGGGACCCCTTGCATACACTTTAGCCTCTTTAACTTTATTATGCCAGGATCTATTTTAGTCCTTAGAATTATCCGATTTCCAATATCTGTGTTGTGTAGGGAGGGGTGGGATTAGAGAAGGGGAGGGATGGGAGGGTGGGGAGGGGACAGTTACAATATATTGTCCAATACATGGTAATTGTATATTGTTTTTCCTGGATCTGTTCTTTGTATTGTTAAAACACAATAAACTTTTAATTGAAAAAAAAAAAAAAAATTAAATGTGATGTATTTATTTTGTATCCTAGGTAATTTTAGTGTACTATCCATATTTCTCAAACAATAATTATAATTTTACCCATTCCAATTGTTTCACGAGTCTTTCAGGTGTTTCCAATTTCATAATTTTGTACAATAAGGTACTCCATACTATTTCTCTTTTATAATACAATGGAATCCAGGACAAAGCATCATACAGGGAGCAGTGATGGACTGTGGGACTACATCGTAATACATATCTAGCTAGTTTATGATATAATACATCCAGTTTATGTAGAGATTTTTTTGTAGAAAAACAATAAACAGGTGATCCATACTCCAAAGTAGGAATGATCAACTGATTTGCTACCAACTTACTATCATTTTTAGTCATACAGAAAGTAACCCTTTTTAAGGCCCCCAATTTCATTTTAGTTTTCTTTATTATACTATCCATATATTGATTAAAGGTAAGGCCAGAATCAATTTCAACTCCCAGATATTTACACATATATCTATCTATCTGCCTGTGCCAATATCTGCCCATCTATAGTCAAGATCTGCATAGCTCTATCCAATCTTTTATTTTTAGATTTAGAAGTTTTAAACAACATTGTTTGTGTTTTTTTGTTATTCATCAATAAATGTTTAATTTTAAACCAAATTTGCATGGCTTCAAAAATCAGACTGGAGCTTTCCTTCTACTTCCTGCCTGTTTATCCCATCTGTGATTAACACTGTATCATCAACATATAATATGATGTTTGAATGTTTTATACAATTTGGAAGGGCATTCATATAAACAAGAAACATCAAGGGGCCCAGAATTGAGTCTTGTGGAACACCACGTTTCACAGGGGACAACTCTGAGCTAACACCGGCAATGGAAACCAGCTGAGTATGATCTTTTAAATATGATGTAAACCTTTTCAATGACTGGTTGGTGACCCCTATATTTTCAAGGGATTCCAACATCAAAGGGTGGTCCACCAAATCAAAGGCCTTTGACAAGTCCATGAAGACCGTGCCCACGGACCTCCCATCCCCTAAAGGAGAATCTATTAAATCCAGGAAGTCTGTGAGCGCAGTCTCTGCGGACTGCCCTTTCTGAACCCATACTGAACGGGAGTATGTTTTTATATTTTTACAAAGTATAATATTAATTGAGAATGAACCAAACGCTCCATTAACTTGGAAATAACTGACAGAAGAGCTATCAGCCTATAATTTGTTGGAAATTAAGCATCCCCACCCTTGAATATTGGAATCACCTTGGCTCTTTTCCAGATGCTTGGAAATTTACCCTGACTTAAACTCAAATTAAACAACTAGGCCAAAGGCCATCCCACAATCCTAATACTATCCTTTAAACAACGTATTTCTATATTATCTAAGCCCCTAGCTTTATTACGTTTTAATTTCTTTATTTCTTCCATTACCTCTCCTGTGGTTACCTTTCTAAATCTAAAACCAGGCAAATTAGCCACTTGAGATTTTGCCCTATCTTTAGGGCCTTTCTGATCACAGAGCTTATTTTTCAAGTTCAAATCTGGTAAATTAACAAAATAATTATTTAAAACTTCCACTGCTCTTGCTTGGGTTATATTTATACCATTTTCAGTCATTGCCAAATTTCCACTATTCTTTACTGGATTTACCAAACTTTTAATTAAATTCCAATAGTGTTTTGGATCATTGGTATTTTGAATTTTTTGCCTATAGTATTTCCCTTTTAGTTTTCTAGTTTCACTCTTTATTTTATTTCTTATGAGTTTAAATTGCTCCCAAATTGTTTTATCCAAAGTTTTATTTGCTTTTTTCCACAGTCTATCTTTTTCTTTAATTAATTTTTTTATGGTCCCCGTTATCCAAGGCAAACAGTGTGATCAACCGGTTTGTTCTTTCAATGGGGCACACTTGTCACAGGCTTTTAAAAAAATTTCTGTCAACTCATTTGCTGCCAGGTCTATATCTGGAATTAATGTTACTCTTTGTAAGTTTTGCCTAATTCCTCCATAAGGGCTTCTGGGCTGTAGTTAACTAAAGGTCTCTCTAAGACCTTTAAGGGGATTATTTTAGCTTTCTTTTTACATGCCAGATTGATCTCACATGAAATAACAGTATGATCCCTTAAATTAGGCGGGTGGACTTTCTTCATTTTTACTTCCATACCAGGGGTTACAAATATTAAATCCAATATATTTCTAGGGCCTATCAATCTACTTTTCCGAGTGGGGGTGTCAATTATCTGTTTTAGGTGCTTGTGCCCCAAGCAGTATACGTACATGGAGTGTGGATCTGTTCGGGACATCTTCTGCCCACAAGGGCACCGATGGAACCTGGGAGCGGACTTGTCCATTGTGGTTGCGATCACTGATCGAGTTGAAGACAAATTTAAACATTTTAGGAAGTAAATCCAAAGATTTAAGTCACAACAGCCTACTTAGCACAAGAGAGGTAAAGAGGGAACCAGTTTCTTCCAGCGGAAAGGAAGATCTGGTGTCAGGGGATTGAGCCGAGGGAGTTACCACCCAGGTGGGTGGGAGGAGCCAGCTTGAAGACGTTTCCGGCCAGTCTTAAAGGGAAAAGCAACTGCCAGAAAGTGTGGATAGAACATCATATCTACGTCCCTAGAAATGTAGGTTTTAGTCAAGCCAGATCCCTAGATATTTGTAAACAGGGACCTCATTTAGTGCAGTGTGGTCTAAGGTGACTAAAGGTGGAGAAGTTAATTTAGCTAGTTTTTGTGATGTGCCAAATAGCATAGTAACTGTCTTTGAAGTGTTAATTTTAAGTTTGTTAGCAAGAAACCACAATTGAACTTTATTTAGGTCCTGTTGGAGGGGGGAGTGGATATCCAAGATGGATGGGTCAGAGGAGAAAAGGATGGTATCATCTGCATACATATGTATCTGGGAGAGAGCATATACAGGGGAGGTCATTAATAAAGACTAAGAACAAAATGGGACCTAGGATGGATCCTTGGGGTACACCTGTGGAAACTGGAAGGAGTAGGAGGTAGAGCCTTCAACCTGGACTGATTGCTGTCTGTCACCCAGATACAAACTGAACCGGCTGACGGCACATGGCTCCAGGCTAGCCACACCTAGCTTCGTGAGGATAAGGTGCGACAGGGTTGAATAAGGCTCTTATCCATTTGTTTTGCAGAAAAAGTTAAACACGAGGATCTGTTCTATCCTCTCCTTTTCTGTCTCTTGTCTGTCTTGTTGTGCAACCAAATGTTCTTGTGAGACCCAGGAACTGATCACTCTGTCTCACGATTCTCCACCTGGCACTAACTCGCTGCCTTCACTTGCTGTTAATGTCTGTCTGTGTAAACTGCAGAGGATCCTGTCATCATAGCTACTTTCTCAGGGCTGCCACCCTGAATGGACTGCTCTCAGATTCATCAGCCAAAGCCTGTTTTCTCAGTCTGGATGTTTGCGTTTATCATTTTCCTGTGTAGGTATGCCAGAGCTGGATGAGCTCATCATGGAGAGGGTGATCGAGGAAATTAGAGAGGGAGTGCTATAAGAACATGAACCTTGCCATTGAGAAGAAGTAGGGACTTAGCATTGAGTATAATGAAAACGTACGCAATGTCTGCCGATCCCCGAAAGGAGAAGATGGAAATGAAATGGTATTCTGTGACAAGTGCAATGTCTGTGTCCATCAGGCTTGTTACAAGATCCTGAAAGTGCCAACAGGCAACTGACTGTGTCAAACTTGTGCTCTCAGAGTCCAGCCAAAATGTTTGCTTTGTCCTAAAGTGGAGGAGCTTTGAAACCTACACAAAGTGATACAAAATGGGTCCATGTTAGCTGTGTCATATGGATACCCGAGGTTAGCACTGGTTGCCCTCAGAAGACGGAGCCCATTATGAAGATTTCCCATTTCCCAGCAAGCAGGTGGGCCTTGTCCTGCAGCCGGTGCAGAGTGTACTGATACTTATATTCAGTGCTCCATACCCTCCTGTATCACAGAATTCCATGTCATTTGCACTTTTGACAACCTTGAGATGACGAATGCTAGCAGAGAATGACAAAGTAATATTTAAGTCCTACTGCCTTGAACATAGCAGCAATACTTTTGCTAGAAGGAGAGACATAGACTGAGATTTGGAATTGAAAAGAAACCCTCAGATGAAGGACTGTTTTCTCTCTTTGTACTGCCTTTGTAAATAGTTCTACTGAACAATTTTTAATTTTTATTTTACTGTTATTGATAATAATAAAATGCTACTTGCAAATTTTTCAACTGCCCCTGGTCTTCCTATGCTTCCTGACCTGTGTCTCAATGACAGAAGGTGGTGGGAGACTGAGTCAAAGGCTTTTGTCAGGTCCACGAAAATAGCAGCTGTCAGATGGCTGTGGTCCATGGCAGAGTGAATATGGTCTGTGTCCTTATTATGATTTAGAAACTATAGATGTTTTATGTAAATTATGATTCTAAAGTGAACAGGTTTGTGCAACATAGATTGGGATATACAGGGAGACTTTAGTTCACTCTGGCACGGTTTTAAATTTGTATCAGTGACATCAAACAGGTATTTTCAAATACAGGATCTGTTGTGCTCACTGCTAAACTAACTGCCTGCTGGATGTACCCCTCACATTGACAGGGAATAAAAGGATACCTATCCAGAAATGTTAGTCACCTGCAGACAAACAGCTTACCAGAAGCACTCCTGTAGGCTACATAATTAATTCACATTAAGTCTTAAATTCATTGCATTACTTGCACATGTTGGTCTCTATATTTAAAGACATAATTTTGGTATCAGCCACACCCCCTGATGAAGAGGTTTTTGTAGCCTCGAAATGCAGGGACTTTTTTTTTTTTTTTTGGGAACCATGGCCCCTTATCCTCCCTTGAGTCTGTCTATGCCCGTCCATGTCCTCCCTTGCCAAGGGCTTACCCCATGTGTGGGGCCACGGGGAGGTTCTCCCCAATGGTTACTGTGGGCTAGCCGGATTGCCCTGGGTCGGGGCCACAGGAAGGGACCACCGGGCGGACACGTATGGCAGTGGAGGACGACAGTAGGCATGGGTATCATTTCAGGGCCGCAATTTGTCATTTGCTGCTGCCCGGGCGGGAGATGCAATGATGACCAGTGTCCATCCCGCCCCCAATGTGCTGCCGCTGCCACACAGCACCCCCCCTGCCTCCAGGGGCAACGGCACTGGACACTGCCCTCAAGAAGGAGAGCAGTCCCATGGATGCTCAATCCTTCTCCCCCCGGCCAGCCCTCCAACTCCCGGATCCATTCCAAAACTCAGGTCGTCGGTATCACAAGTGGAAATCGGGTGTGGTTAAGTAACTGGTTCACTTTTCTGGCATCAAATTACCACTAAACAGGTTTGTTTGTGAAGTTTCACATAAAAAAAATGTGATACTCATCGATGCTTTTGAGTGCAGGTACTTTTGTGTTTTGCTGTACCGCTTTTTTCCAGCAACAAGTCCTAGCCGAGAACGCAGCCATTCCAGATTTTGTGTACCACCTTTGGATCCACTCCTAAAGTACCCAGTTTACTTACTAGTCTCCCATGTGGAAAGGTGTTGAATGCCTTACTGTAATCTAGGTAGGCCATGTCCACCGCTCCACCCTGATCTAGTTCCTTGGTCACCCAGTCAAAGAAATCTATCAGATTTTTTTGACGTGACCTCCCCCTCTCAAACCATGCTGCCTTGGGTCTTGTAACCCACTGGATTCAAGATATTCCACTATCCTTTCCTTCATCACGATTTTATTACCTTTTCCATCACCAATGTCAGGCACTGGCCAATAATTGTCAGCCTCCTCCCTGCAACCACTTTTGTGTAGTGGAACTATATCTGCCCTCCTGCAGTCCTCTGGAACCACTCCTGTTTCCAATGAACTGTTAAATAGAACCATCAGAGGTTCAGCCTCTACTTCTCTGAGCTCCCTCAATATCCTTGGATCCACCCCATCTGGCACCACTGCTCTGTCCACCATCAGATTAGCAAGTTCCTTCAAGGCTCTCGTCTCCAGAAAAGGACTAGTGTCAACCTCCCTCCAAAGCTTTTGTTATTTTTTTGTTGCCCCTTTCCTTCTCCTTCCTCTGTGAACACTGAACAAAAGTATTTGTTCAGAACGTCTGCCTTTTCCTAGTCCCCTTTGCACAGTCCCTCCCTTCCCTTTTTAACCTTACAATCCCACCCCGGTCTTCTTCTTTTCACTTACATATCTAAAAAATGCCTTGTCCCCTTTCGTTACTTCCTGGGCTATTCTCTCTTCAGTTTGCACCTTTGCACTCCTTACTGCTTTCCCTGCTTACCTCTGTTTCCACCAATACACCTCCCTATCCTCCTCCCTCTGCATCTCCTTATACCTTCTGAATGCTACCCTGTTAACTTTTACATTTTCAGCCACCTCTTTAGAGAACCTTAGCAGTCTTTTTCCTCTTGCTTTTGCCCACTTATCTGATGCAGAGGTTTGCTGCCTTTATTATGCTCCCTTTTATCTTTGCCCACTGTTCCTTCACCCCACCCAGGTCATCCACCCATGCTAGATCATCCCTAGGAATTCACCCATCTTTTTAAAATCTGGCCTCCTGAAATCCAGGACCCTAGCCCTTGTGCGGTTCAGTTCTGCAGCCGTCCACATACTGAACCATGTCATACGTGATCATCGGTCCCCAAGTGGCCTCCCACCTTGATGTCTGCAACACTGTCCCTGTTAGTGAGTACTAGGTCCAGTATTGCCCCATCACAAGTGGGTTCACTAATTCCCTGAGGAATTCCCCCTGCAGAGAGTCCAGGATGTCCCTCCTTCTTAGCTGAAGCCACTGCTGGGAGGCTCCAATCTACATCCAGCAGGTTGAACTCCCCAAAAGCAGCACCTCCCCACTTTTCTGCCATATTGCCAATGGCTTCCACCAGTACCTTATCTAATTCCTCCTTCTGTGCTGGAGATTTGTAGCTCACTTCAGTGTGAATAGTGACTCCATTCCTCATCTCCAGGATGACCCATGGTACCTCTCCCTCCCCCTGTATTCCCTGTATCTCCGTGGTTTTTATGCTTTCCCCTCACACAAAGCACCACACCTCCTCCTTTCCAGAACAGAGTATAGCCTGGCAATGGCCATGTCCCAGTCATGGTTTTCAGTGCACCATAACTCAGTAATGGCCACAATATCCAGGTCAGCCTCTAGGTCCAAAACCTTATTTCCTAGACCTTTAGCATTTGCACACGTGTCCTTCCAGATTTTGTTTCCACTCTGCTTGTTGCCCCCCTTTTTTTCCTTTTGCCTTCCCTCCTTCCCACCTGTCTTTTTAATGCACCCGTTCCTTTCCCCCTTTATCTCTACTACCCTGCTTCCTTTATTAATTTGCACCCTGAGTTCTCTCCCTTGGGTTCTCCATACTACCTACTTCAGCCTGGGGCAGTTTCGACTTCCGATTCCTTCTGCCACCCCTCTTGGCTAGTTTGAATGTTCACTGAAGTAACATTTAAACCGTCCACTGAGAACTGTGGTTTCCCCTCCCGGATGGATGCCAACCATCACCCCTGTATAGGCCCTTATCCTCCCAGGTAGGTCCCCAGTCCCCAATGTAGCCGAACCTTTCCTCTCTGCACCATTTCTTCAGCCATGAGTTGAAGCTTCTGGTACAGAGTTCCCTCTCCTGTCCCCAATTCGTAGACAGGCAGCATCTCGGCAAAAGCCACTGAGTGAGCTACGTGTCTAAGGCTCCTCCACACCTCCTCCTGCACTATCACAGCACCGTCCTTAGCCAGGTCATTAGTCCCTAGATGGACAATGACATCCAGCTCTCACTCCTGTCCTGCTGCCCTAGCAATCCTCAGGATTCGCTTCTCATCCCTCCCAAAGTATAAATTAGTTTTGGAAGCCTGATTAGCAGTCTTTGCCAGTCAACATCATTTTGACTAGCAACCAGCCAGGTTTGAGGAGCAATTTCACTAAATGTTTATTTTTATCTATAAGATATAGCCCAGAAGATTATAACTGCATGGAAGTGTCAAATTCTAAGAACAATTTCTGCAGTTCTGCACTTTTTACCACAACTGTAGAACAATATTACCGCTATTTGGAAATTTTTACTCAATGCGACAAATCAGTGGATTAGTAACTTTTGCTAATAAAGGCAGCATTTGAGTAGCAAATAGCATTTATTGGGTAGTAAATTGCTATGCAAACCTGCTTATTTTATGCCTTACCTCCAGGCCATGGCACCAAGTAGGCACCTAACCTGCCTCTCCCACCCTTTCCTATTCCTACATCTATCCCCCTCACAACTGAGTCCACCAGTAGAAGTTGCTTCCTCCTCCTCCTCTGGGGTCTTCTATCACCCTCACTGGGGTCTCCACTATGGAGGGCCCCCCACATTCCCCTTGGTCACCTCAGCGATAGGGCCTTGTTAGTCGATCAGTGACCCTTATTAATCTCCAAGTCGCTATCACAATGCATTAAAACAACGAAAAATCAGTCTCATTCATTTCAATGGGACTCAGGTCAGTCCCATTCATTTCAATTGGGCTCGCCCCTGCATTCAGGCACATAGTGATGTCGAGCAAGGGAGGGCATGGGGGCATGTAGTTGGATCAGCAAGTGGAAGGGACTGACTAGCCACCTTGTTGGGGCCAAAATACGCTCCCTTACCACTTTAAAAAAAGCTACACATTAAAAATTACACAGAGGAACTATCGCGGACCTAAGGTACCACATCCTGAAAGTGGTACCTTATGTAAAAAAGTATACTAAATCACTTTAATATGGAAGAGAATTTGAAGACTAAAGAGAGGAATGACGATCCCTATACCTTCAAGGAGGCACTCACATTTATCCCTTGTGCAGGGAAGCGATGAGAGTGTAGTACTGGGTGATGTTTCATGGCCTGCAGCTATCGGCTAAGGTTCTTCCAGGTGTCCAAAGTGTCTTGGCAAACATGCTAAGCTGGTCCTAGTCCCTGGTGCATGAATGGGAACTGCTGACTTCTGTGGTAAATGACCTCTTCGCAAGATGGGGTCATCCAGAGTTCGACCTTTTTGCATCCCCACATAATGCAAAATTGCCACATTTCTGCTCACCCACTCCAAGGCCTGGAGTTTTTTGGCGAGGCATGTTGTCCCTCTCCTGGAAAGGGAGGCTCCTTTATGCATTTCCTCTGATCCCGCTCATTCAGAGGGTTCTGCTCAAGCTGATGGCAGAGCATGTCACCGATACTGGTGGCCCGGGCCCCCTTCTGGCCTTGTCAGATCTTGCTTTTACTTCTGCAGCATTTGTCAGTGCATTCCCCTGTTCAGCTACCATTTTGTAAAGGGCTACTGTCACAAGACAGGGGATCCCTGGTCCATCCAGACCTGCGGTCACTATATGTGTAAGCATGGCTCCTGAAAACGTAGTCACTGCTTGTCTCGTTGATTCCCTCCAGGTGGCTGATCTCTTGCTTGTGGCTAGAAAGCCTTCTACAAGACACACATATTCTTTAAAATGGAAGTGCTTCTCCATATGGTGTGCTTCCTGTTCAGATGACTCATTTACATGTCCTGTCAATACTGTACTGACCTACCTCTTGTCTCTGACTCTGGTCTTCAGTACTCTTCCATTTGAGTGCACTTGGCTGCCACTTTGGCTTTCTATGCCCCTGATGATGAGCGCATGGTGGCACAGCTGAGTGTCCTGTATATTTCTGAAGGGTATTTTGCATATGGGTCTCATGATTCTTAAACCAGTTCCACCGTGGGACCTCAATGTTTTACTTGTAAAGTTGATTCTGGCTCCATTTGAGCCTGCCGCAACATGAAAGATGCGCTCCCTCTCATGGAAGATGCTGGTTTTGGTCACCATAACTTCAGATCACAGAATTTCCGAGACTGAGTCTCTGATGAATGAGCCACCTCCCCTGATTTTCCACAAGGACAGGGTGTCCTTCTGAACCAATTCTCACTTTCTACCAAAAGTGATCTCTGATTTCACTTTGAATCAGACTATAAGCCTGTGTATTATCCTGAGCAGGCTGTCATCCTCCATGGGTACTTTGTAGACTGCTTGGAAATCTCTCCAAAGGAGTGAATAATGGAGGAGATGTCCTCAATGAAGAACAGTTATGTATTGTAACAGTAGAGTTTTAAGAGAATCTCCTCCATTGGGCAACACCTCACCCACCCTCCTTCCCCCTTTTTTTGCTGCTGTGGTATTTGCTGGCAGTTTGTCCAATGCCTTATCTGGAGATGTCCATAAGTGCCTTATGTCTGCTACAGCCCAATCCCATGCCTCGCTTACTGTGCCTGGTACTGGTCTGGTTTCCTGGTTCCTCACAATAAGAGGCTCCCCAAGCTCATCTCCGGCAGGGAACTGAGGAGCAATGGGGCCGCTCACGTTTTATAGGTGCCAACACTGCATTTCATCATGGGGAACCCTTGGCCATCAAAGGTTTCCTAGTGGTCCTGATGTGGCTTACACTTCCAAAGGGTGTGGCCCAGTGGAGTGGATTCTCTCGAAGATCTACTGTTATAGTAAGTTACTGTTCTTTCCTTACTTGAAGTAACTGATAAATTGGACAGATACAGAGAAATTAGTTGATTAGATTAAAATGGGTTGCTGATGAGGACAGAAGTTTCACTGCTAGATATCATGCCTTCCATAGCACTTGGTAGTTGCATTGGTTCATTTCTTGCAGTGGAGGACTATGCTCTCCCCTTGTTTTTCTCAACTTTAGATAGGATGTGGCTCATGTTCTTGCAATCTGTTGTGAATGTTGCCCAGTTACAGCCACTGGCTTGTTTTACTCCAGTGCCGTCACAGCCATGATTCGTCATGCTTCCTGACCAGCTGCTGTGAATAACTAGACCACAGTGGCTCTCAGTGAATGGTTTGTATATCTTCATGGCAGACCAGCTTGTTTCATCAAGTGAGGCATTAGTGAGTATAGGTAGTTTAGACCCTGAGGTTCCCAGGTACACCAGGTATAACGCGAGTCCCCGAAGGTGCTGTGGTTGCTCCCTAAGATGCAGATACAGGGCTGGGTCATCTTTTGGCTGCTTAGACAGGCAGAGTTTAAATGACCACATAGGATCATCGGGAACAACATAAATATATCCTCTATCATGTTCTTGACTGATGCCAGTGTGATTAATTTTTTTTTGTAACTTCATTGAAAACCATTGTAATGTACTTTTCCCTGTTCTTGTCAGTTTGCACAACAAAGGAATCTGCTTTTAAATTTTGCAGTCCCTCGCTCCCATGCCTGGCTATATTTTACTGTAAGCCCAGCCAGAATTTTCTAAGTAGGCGAGGTACAGTAAGTGGAGAAATAACTTTAGGTGTTTTAAGATTTAAGAAAAAAAAAAATGTTGAGTATTTCAATAAACAATAAATCTGTTCATACTTTTCAAGTACCTACAAACCAAAACCTGAATAACAAATGGTAGGAATAAATACAGCTATACAATAATGTATTAACATCTTGCAGAAAACAAAATTATAATAAATTCTTAAAGTAAATACAACCTTTTGTTATAGACAATCTATAAAGATTAACAAAAGCAGTATCTGCAAATATCGAGAAATAATATTTCTACTGAAGGATTATATATCTTCTTCTATTAGATACAGACAGAAGGAGACTTACCAAAGAATAAAGAAGAAGAGAAAATAGAAACCATTGGAGGAGATAGGATTTGACTAAAGGCTTAACTAGCTTCAATTTCTCAACTGCATTTTAATTCCTTGAGTAACTAATCAGGGCCTTAACATCATCAGTTATCGCTAGATTTCGTTTGCAACCATATAACCTGTAAATGGGACTTCGAGTCACTGTGGATTTGCTGATCCAGAGAAGAACTTATATAAGGTCCCCCATTTATCATCAAATGTGCCAACCTTCCAGTTTTTAAAATCTCCACTCACTCACTTTTCCATTCATTTATGGAGGGGGGCCCTATTCTCAAGCCATAATTTGAGAGTGTAATTGTTAACGGCAGCTGCTATAAGCCTTATTGTATACTACTGCTCTTTAGTCCAGTGTTCTGTGTCCTTGAAGTACCTTGTATGGCAGTTCTCTAAAGCTATCTTACCTCATCACCAAGGTATGTTGTTCAATACTTGTGTAACCTCCCCGGTTCCCTGGGGTTACTAGAATCCCAACAGTGTCAGTGTTAGGTAGGGAAGGCAGCTGGTGATTATCTAGTTAAATGGATTTTCACCTTGTCCCTCTCTGCTGTTTGGTTTCAGCTGAGAGCTAAGAGATGATGTTATTTAGAACTCTCGCAGCAACACAAGTCACACAGCTTGTGCGAGAAGGGGAATAATTTAGAATTCTGAGGTCAGTTCGAGCTGGTGTGAGTTCCAGCAGCAGCTCTGAGATTGAGCTGCAGTGTGTGGAGTGTCTGTTTTTCTCACCCTAGTGGAGGACATCCTTTCCTGACTTGTGAAGTGGTGGAAACCGTCTTCAGCTGTTCCTGTGCCTTTATCCCATGTGGGATGAAGGGGACTGCAAAGGATTTTAGGGGCAATCCCCTGATCCAACCCAGAACTTCTGTGAAGCTACCTTTGGTGCACGAACTGTGAGTATATTCTGATGGAGTTAACCAGGATATGTACCTGCCTTTTTTCTGTGGGGTGACTCTCTGATAAAGGGACCCTTTCACCAAACTTCTGTGAGGATTTTCTCAAGAAGATTTGTGTTTTAAAGTTTGCTGACAATAGTGGATGTCCCATACGTGACTTGCCATTTATTCAGGACTTTAACCTTACACCCTAGTGGTGTTCCTGATGTTAAACGTGATAAACATTTCAAGATAGCATCATTTTCTACAGTTTCAGTATTTTGGTGAGGTGCAACTCTGAAAGAATGGCTGGGTATGGACATGGAAGCAAAAGGTGGGAGACCCCCCCCATCTGGAGTGACCAGTTCAGCACTTCAGGTTCTGTAAGGGCGCCAGTCTTCTTCTAGTGCGTGTGGCCAATGCCTGAAGAAGTTTACCCCTTGTATGTGGGTGTTTTTCTTGTTTTGAGCCTTGAGTGCTCAGTCGTGGCCAGTGTACCACATTCCTATCCTATGTCATATGGGAGATGTTCTAGGTACTGGCCTAGTGCCTTTTCCAGAAGAGTTTGTGTGTCTTCACAGTGGCTAGTTCAACATTCCAGATTTCTAATCGTGCGTCAAATAGGAACTGTTCTAAGTACTGGCCTAGTGCCATTTCATGGACAGATTCTGTGTGTTCACCGTGGCTAGTTCCACAATTCCAGATGTGTAACCCTATGCAATATGGGAGGTTCAAGTTTCTGTTTCTACAGATGTGCTCTGCATTGGCTTGTGCCATGAAGTGAAAACCCTTGGGGGTCCATCTTTGCTTTTATGTTCCAACTTTGTTTCGGAATAAAGCCGCACTCTAGAATCCTAACCTGGTATGGACAATCTAGTTACTGCCTCCTGTGTGGATTTACTGGGCACCCCTTTCCAGAAGTGCAAACCTAGCATAGTCCTTAGCAAATGTTCTCTCCTCAGGACCTGGGTTTTGATATAGGTCTGGTTGTGTCTAGTGTACACACACATTCAGTGTTTTTCTTCTGCTTTTGCAAAATTGTTTTGTACCCCCACCCCTCTCTTTTCCCCTATACTACGAGAGGTGTGCCTACTAGTTAAATAAGGGGCTGGTGGGGGGTTACACTTGTTCTATATTATTCCATGGAAATTTCATATTGATGAACTCCTAGCACATATGAACCTAATTACAGTTAACTGTCCCACATCTGTTACAGTTAGAAGATGCCGATTCCCATTTTGTGTAGATTGGAAGGTGTGTAACACAGACTGTGCAAGGATTTAAACTGTACCATCTTTATGTTAACTGCTTTGAATGCTTTGAGTGAATTCTGCCAAATGTCAGTCCTCTGCATTATTTCCTATTATACAATGGCAAGAAAGAATCCTGGCTTCTGACTGGTCAGTTGGCCATCACAGCAGGGATGTTATCCTGGCATAACATCCTGCTGATTCTTTGCCTTTGCTTTGTTTCCATCTTCTCTTAAGAAACAAAAATATTTTTCCAGACTAACAGAAACATTCTTTAAAATAATCATATTCTGTATAAAAACAACAAGCCATTGTATAACAGGAATAATGCCCTCCAGAGTGGGTGTTATGCTGGGATAACATCCCTTCTCGGGTGTTGGACACCCTCGACCAGTGGCCTCGGGCCCAACCACCCGAGGCGGGATGTTATCCCAGCATAACACCTGCCCTGTCAGGCATTACTCCTTTAATGAATAAGAGCACCCTCTCATATTGTCATTCTCTGACCCTTTTGTATATTTCCAACAATACAGAATTTGGATAGGTGTTTTAAGATTTTTAAAATTGCATTGAAGAGCACATGGTGATGCACCATTCAATTCTTCTGTTGCCATCCATATGTTTTTATCTCAGAAATGTAGACACTGTTTGCGGACTTGAAGACAGTGTCTGCTCCAAGATTTACTTTTAGGCTGGCTGGGAGGGACTTGAGATGCCGGCTGATGCCAGATGGGAGCCTAGTGCAGTTGGATACATGACCGTATTGCTCTCCACTAGTTCTTCTCACCTCAGATTGCCCAAGGATTTGACAGAGGTCACTGTCAGGGATCGTTTTTAAATGGGCATTAACATTTGAGGCAGACATCCAGACACTAAACACTGAAACAGTCCATGCTAGGGTTTTTTATTGTTTGTTTTTAATATGCATATTTAGCTCAACATTTTTCTCTATGATGTCTATTGCTGTTGAAGTCAATGCAGCATGTCTCTTTATATTTAATGTTGGTTTCATTTATTTTCCTGGAGGTTGTGCCACATCAGTGGGGTTCTCTTCATTGTCAGAAACTCATTTAAAGTGAAGTTGATCCGCAGGTCAAACTGGGATATAGTGTAGGTAAAATCAGACAATTGTGCAACTGTTTGGTGGTGAGTAAAGAAAACAAGAAATTCTATTAGACTTACCATTAATTTCTTTTTCCGTTGGCTCCAACGCTGTCAATAAGCAATCTTTACACATTTGGAATGCACATATAATATTGAGTAAAATTACCCACTGACAATGTGGAGTTACACAGGAAAGTACAGTTACGCAAGAACTTACCGTAACAGTAGATCTTCAAGAGAGGCTCTTGCAGTAGGTAATTACATATAGGACTGACCCAGCAGGCATCAGGACCCCATGGAAATATTTCTAGCTAGCAGTCTCTGGTGGGGGACCTCCCCCACGTCAGGTGACTGACGTCAGTATAAAGGAGCAGTCCCACACGCCCGCCTTCCAGTTCTTTCCCGCCAAAGGCCAAAAAAGGCAAGACAAGAGAGAAGCAGATGATTCCCTTCCTGGAACAAGAGCTGAAAAAGCTAAGGGGGATGGAGGGCGGGAAGGCATTATCTACTGCAAGAGCCTCTCTCGAAGATTTACTGTTACGGTAAGTTCTTACGTAACTGTACTATCTTACTTCGAGAGGGCTCTTGCAGTAGGCAATTACATATAGGACTGAATCCCAAGCAGGCTGGAAAAAGGAAAAGCACTCGGGAGGAGGAAAACTAACCAACCAATGGAACCTCCAGCTGCACAGGTCTTAAGAAAGAAGACCTTGCAGTACAGCCAACCTGAAGCCTGCTCTATGGTGAGAGGCAATATCCAAACTGTAGTGTTTCGTAAAGGCATGGACAGAAGTCCAAGTCGTGGCTGCACAGATGTCCGCCGCTGACACATTCTTGAAACAAGCCGCAGAGGTGGCTACTCCTCTGGTGGAGTGGACCCTTACTTGACCTGGCAGGGTCTTGTGGCACCTGTCGTAACAGAAGGTGATACAATGAGCCAACCACTTCGAAAGGCATTGCTTGGAAACTACATTGTCCTCTCTTTTGTGAGCAAAAGAGACAAAAGCTGATCTCACTTCCTGAGATCCTTAGTTCTGGTGGTATAGTATCTCAGTATCCTATGAACATCCAAAGTATGCAAGGGGTACTTCCCTTGATTGGAATGTTGCGTAAAGAAAGCGGGTAGCTCAATGGATTGATTCTGCGTAGATTCCGCTACCACCTTGGGGAGAAACTTAGGGCTGGTGCGCAGAGCCACACATTCCTTGTAAAAAATCAAATAAGGAATTTTGCACATCAGGGCTTGAAGCTCAGAAACGCCTGAGCTGAAGTAATGACCACTAGGAAGAGAGTCTTCCAAGAGAGGAACTCTCAAGTCTGCTGAAGCTGCTGGCCTAAAGGAGGCAGAGTAAGCTTCTCGAGAACAAAGTTCAGATCCTAAGGAGGAGCAGGAATGTGGATGGGGGGGGGGGTTCTCAATTGGAGAACCCCCTCTGAGGAAAGTCTTAGAGACTTCCAACTGCGTGAAAGTCCTGTCTCCGAAAGGGACATGGTAGGCCGAAATAGTCGCCATTTGGACCTTCAAAGAGGAATGGCTGAGACCCAGGTCAAAGAGATGACGCATGTAGTCCAGGACTCTCGACAGAGTAACAAAAAGGCTCAAAGTCCTTTGATGAGGCCCAGATCAAAAATCGTTTCCACTTCATGACGTAGGTGGACCTGGTGGAAGGCTTCCTGTTCTCCACCAGAATGTATTCTATGAGCAGAGAAACCCCCGAACCGGGCTTGAGCTATGTCTGCAGGAGCCACACATGCAACTAAAGGGATTTGAGACCTGGATGAACAAGGGTCCCCTGATCCTGGGTCAGCAAGTGCTGCTACTGAGGAAGAGGAAGTGGAGGTTCCTCTGAAAATTGTTGCAGAAGAGAGAACCAAACTTGCCCGGGCCAAAATGGAGCGATGAGGATCATCCGGGCTCCTTCTGTTCTGAGTTTGTGTAAGACCCTCGGAATTAAGGGAATTGGAGGGAAGGCATAGATGAATCTGTCCCTCCAGACAAGAGACAGAGCGCCCCACCAGAAAATGCCTCGCCCTGGAGCAAGCGAGCAGAAGGCGGGAAGTTTTGCATTTTGAGGAGATGCAAACAAGTCTACCTGAGGGGTTCCCCAGCATAGGAATATGTCGTCTACTACCTCTTGATACAATTCCCACTCGTGGGCTTTGACTGAAGACAGACTGAGGTGGTCTGCCAGTGTATTTTCTACTCCTGGAACATGAACTGCTGTCAGGTGAAGACTGTGCTGCACAGTCCAACTCCAAACTCTCATTGCTTCCCTGCACAGAGGGTAGGAACAAGTTCCTCCCTGCTTGCTGATGTACCAGACTACGTACATGTTGTCTGTCTGGATGGTTAGATGACTAGGAAGAATGTACGAGTGCAGAGCCTGGAGAGCATACAGAACAGCACTGAGGTTGAGACATTTATGTTTAAAGTCTGTTCGAGTCTGGACCAGGAGCCCAGAGTCCTGTGAAACCCTAGACGGGCTCCCCACCTTCTCCTGAGGCATCTGTTGTCAATGTTTGGGAGGGGGTGTTCAATATTGAAGGGAACTCCCCAGTAAAGGTTCTCTCACACCATCCACCATTGCAAGTCCCTGACCATGGAATCAGAGACTAGAACCTCCTGGTCTAGGTCATCCAGTGTCTGGTCTGATTGAGACCGGAGTATCCACTGAGAGATCCTCATATGGAGCCGAGCGTGAGGTACTGTCGGGATAGCAGCCGCCATGAGCCAAAGGAGGCGAAGAACTGACCTGGAACCGACCCTTCTGCGACTGGACAACAGACTTGTTTGAGCCTGGAGGGTGTCCACCCTGTCCAGAGGCACAAAGGCCTTGCCGGTGGTCATGTCCAGGATTGCCTCCATGAACTGGAGTCTTTGGCAAGGGACCAGATGGGACTTGGCCTGGTTGATGGTGATACGCAGGCTGGTGAAAACCTGTAGGGTAAAGGAAAGAGAGCGTAGAAGTTCCTCCCTGGACAGGGCCGCCAGAAGCCAGTTGTCCAGGTACAGGAATACCTGCACTCCCAGAGTAGGCAGGTGGGCCGCTACAACAGACAGGCATTTGGTGAATTCCTGGGGACCTGAGGAAAGACCAAATGGGAGGGCCTTGAATTGGTAATCTTCCCCCGAAATGAAAACCGAAGGAATTTTCGGTTGGAAGGGTGGATGGGGATGTGCAGGTAGGCATCCTGCATATCCAAAGCGCACAGCCACTGTCCCTGCCAAAGAAGCGGCAGAAGGTTCTGCAGGGAGAGCATTCTGAAACGCTTGTACTCCATTAACATGTTCAGGGAGCTGAGGTCTAAAATAGGCCTCATGTCTCCTGTCTTCTTTGGAGCTAGGAAGAAATGGGAATAGTAACCTGTCCCCCAAAGATGAGTGAGGACTGGCTCTATCGCCGCCTTCGAGAGAAGGGAGAAAATTTCTTCCAGGACCAGAGGAAGATGTTCCGGGGAGTAAGATGACTTGGGGGGGTGGTCTTTGGGGCGGTTTCTGAAGAAACTCAATTGAGTGTCCTGCTGCTATCAGTTGGAGCACCCAAGCATCTGATGTAATCCTCTCCCAACCCGGTAGATGGAAGGAGAACCTCCCTCCTACTGGTTCCTCTGGAGTGGCCAGAGGCTGTGGGAGAGGGAAGGAGTCAGGAGGTGTGGGGCAGCGCAGCGGCCGAGGCTCCCGCAGCTTTTTTGGGTGGGGGAGTCTTGGTTGCTGGAGGGGCCTGACATTTGTTGGCCCGCTTGCCCTGTGGTTTTGCTTTTGGTCAAGAATGTCAATGAAAAGGGCAACGCTGTCCCTGAGGGGACCTGTACAGAGAGTCCACGGACTTGAGTGCAGTGCCCTTCTCCTGCAGGTCAGTGATGATGTCCTTGACATCGCCGCCGCCGAACAGCACCAAACCCCTGAAGGGCACATCCTGAATAGCAGATTGCACTTCAGGGACCAATCCTGACACCTGGAGCCAGGCATGATGCTGAAGACCTACGGCGAAAGCCGAACTCCGTCCAGCTGCATCCACTGCATCATAGGTGGCACGAAGCATGTGCCGACTGGCCGAATGAGCAGAGCAGACAAGGTCAGCCACTCCCTGTTTGGTCTGGGACTCAGGAAGGGAGTCCAATTTAGATTCCACGTGACTCAGGATCGTCTTCTGGTAGTACCCCATATGTGTGACATAGTTCAGAGCCCTAATACCCAGGGTAGAAAAAGCGTACACCTTCTTTCCATACTGGTCCAGAAGTCGGGAATCCTTGTCAGGTGGAGACGAGCTGAGATGCTTGGGGTTGGCAGAACAGCCCTGAGCGGCGCTAATCACGACCGAATCCGCCTTGGGGTGTACATTCAGAGAATCTACTCCCTCAGGAGCCTGATATAGCCGATCCGCCTTCCTCGGAAGGGGGGGGGTCAATGCTGACGGTTGCTTCCAATTAGTGGAAACAAGGTCAGCATGAGGCTCAATCCAGGGTGGAATCAATGTCGGAGCGGTCTTGGGCAGATCCAAGTGGGCAGCGAGCTTCTTACGCTGCTGATCTGGCTCCAGAGATTGCCACTGATGAACTTCCTGGATCTTTCTCAGCAACTCCAAAAAGGAAGGATCCTCTGGAGGGAACTTCGGAGGAGTCCTTGGCCTGCGACAATCTGCAGTACGTGGCTCATCATCAGGATCGGAGCATCCCCCTGAGTCCGAGTCAGAGGTCTCCGATGTAGAAGAGGAAGATTCCTCCCGATGCGGGGGGAGGAACGGACCCTTTGGGAAGCTCTCTGGGAAGCATGTCTTCCCCACCCCTGGCACCTGAGGGTTCACCTCTGGTGTCGGGTAAAGGGGAAGGAGTCTCTCGTTTCCGGCGTAGGGGATCCTGTGCAGGGTCCAGCACCGGAAGATGGCTCTCAGCCCACCAGGCAGCCAGAGTCTCCTTTAAGTCCACCGGCAGCTGTGGTGAGGGTGGTAGAGGAGGAGGAGGGGGATATCCATAAGAAAAGTATCCATAACCAGACGGTGGAAAGCCTGGCGTTGGGTACTGAGGTGCCGGGTACTGCGGCGTTGGATAAAGTGGCGCTGGGTACTGTGGCATCAGATACAGTGGTACTGGGTAAGGCGGCACCGGATTAAGCGGTGTCGGATACCCGGGTGCCAGGGGCTCTGACATATCAGAAGGCCCTGGGAGAGGCCCAGCAGGCAGGCCAGGTAAAGGTGGCCCCGCAGGCGTCGGGCCCGGCGTAGGAGCGGCGTCCGGCAGGGGGATATCATCTGGCATCGGGCAGGCCGGCGTCAGAGCCGGCGTCCAATGATCTGGCATCAGTGAGTCCAGCCCTGTAGGAGGGAGCCCTGACAGCAGCGTGCCCAAGTCCTCCATGTCACCTGGGGAAGGAGGGATGAAAAACCCGGGGTCCAGCAGAGGAGACGCGGGAGCCTCGGTAAGCAACAGCCGATGTTGCGGAGAGCCTGGGACATCGGACTAGTCCAAGGGGTCCGACATAGGCTCTTTCGCTGGGCAGGCATCGGAGGGGCCGATGTCCGACTTATCAGCAGGATCCGGGCGGACGGAGGAGCCGGCGTCTGACTTATCGGAACCCTGGCCCGAGGGTCGCATTGGGGAAGCGACCTTGGCGGGCATGTGAGGGACCGTGCGCCTCCCCGAAGGAGCTGGCGTCTTATCGACCCTGTACAGGCGGACGTCGGTGACACTGGCATCTGGCTTAGTGGACCCGCTCGACCCAAAGAGCCGCGTGGTAGCCTCCTTTGCCCCGGAGGCACCTGAGGGGCCTGAGCGCGAGCTCAACAGGAGGGGAGATGCCGTCTTGGACAACGCCAAGACGGCCATCAAGGAACAGTCCCCCGGAGGAGACGCTACTTTGAGAACCGCAACTCCAGCCGGAGTCGCGGAAGCCGTGGAGGATGAGTCCCGGTGCTTCTCCTTCTTATGGCCTTCGGGTGGAAGTAGAAGCCTGCCTTAATTTCTTCAGCTCCTTCTCTATGGAAGCCATTTTTTCCTTCAGAACGCGGGCCTCCAGGGACTGCTGCCTCTGTTTTCAGGTGGCTGAGTTTAACTGCTGGCACTTCTTCACGGAGTGGTCTGGGCCTAAGCAGAAGAGGCACAGGGCGTGTCTGTCCTTATGAGGCAATTGGGAACCGCACGAGTCGCACTTGTTCTTATGCGATTTGGAGGGCGTCAGGGAAAACATATATAGCCGTTAGGAGTGAAAAACGAGTAAAAAACGGTTGGGGAAAAAAAAAAAAAAAAAATCGGTAATCTAGACGAAGAAAGATTGATGAGCGAAGGAACTCTACCATGAGGAACTTTCACAATTCAACGGCAGGAAAGAACTGGAAGGTGGGCATGTGGGACCGCCCCTTTATACTGACGTCGGTCACCTGACGTGGGGGCAGTCCCCCGCCAGAGACTGCTAGCTAGAAATGTTTCCGTGAGGTCCTGACGCCTGCCGGGTCAGTCCTATATGTAATTACCTACTGCAAGAGCCCTCTCGAAGTAAGATCTGCTGCAACTGCAAACTTCAAAGTTCCAAAGGTGGCTCATTACTATTCCTTACGCTCCACATCCTGACTGGTGAGACTTGTTTTATCTGTGTGTTGTGCTCTTCCACTACACAGGCCCTAGCCAGTTAGGATGCAGTATTCTCCCTATCCATGTTATAAATTCAGATGTAGCATACCAAAGAAGCAACATACCAGAGAGGTAGTTTTGAAGAAGAGCAGACTAGCATGCAGAAATGTTGCAAGAAGACCAATCACTACCAACGTGTTAGTTTTTGAACTTCTCTGCCAGCCACACACCTGCATTCTAAAACCTAAAACTGAGCAAAGCACCACTGTTAGGAAAATCCTTGAGTGAGGGGAACTCAGTAAGATATGTCTCGAGTGGTCCAACATTCTGCTAACCATGTATCATCATCATCATCATCATCATCATCATCATCATCATCATCATCATCATCATCATCATCATCATCATCATCATCATCATCATCATCAAATATGTTTACAGAAAAATCAAGGAAAGATGTCACAATCACTGAGCTGAGGCTCATTTTCAATGGTGCCCTCCTACTCAGACCCCACCACAGCCGCCTCAAGCCCACTAAATGTAACAATAATCTAGACAATCTGCACAAGACAGTCCTCATGACAGCAACAGAGACTCAAGCTACAGTACTGTTTGCAACCTAATCAAGCTATTGCTTGCCACCTAACAAGTTATTATTTACCTCCTAAAAATGTTACTTTTTGTGTGGCCCCATTTTTGATTTGTGCTAGACTTTTCCATTCCAGTCTAATAAAATTCTAATCTATACTCTATGCACAGCACCCTTTTCCAGAAAGTGAATTTTATAATGTTCAGGTTTACTTCTGTAGAAGCTGGACAAAATAGGGAACAATCATACCTCAGCAAATGATACCCCAACAGTCGTACTCTCCGACACCTTGTTCACATGCTGAACGAGAAGGTCACAGTACAATCGTAGCTCAGACATCTTGGTCTTCAAAGTCTCTGTATTTTCACAATATTCTGGAAAACAATGCAGAAACCTGTATCAGATTGTACACATGATATGCAAGATTCAGTTCCTTGCCTGTGTATCAGTTTTCAGGCCACTTGGAAGACTGCTCGGTATCTTGCCATTAAATGTGCACCATTCTATAAAGCAGAATGAGGGCAAAATAGGCCCAAGTACCAGAAAACATGTAAAGTGCTTGTATATCCTGTCCAATGCATCCACCGGCCCCACTTCCAAACTTTTTGTGAATTGCGACAATTGATAAAATGGTTTGATAATGTCAGATGAATCCAGACAGTGGAATGTGAAACACAGCCAACGGATTGATGGTTTTGGTCTTTGTCTGCCATGGTTAACCTATTCACAAATGATTTCTGCCACAGGCACAAAGTGAGAGAAACTCACTTGAGAGCAGAGCCCCAAAGGACTGAGAGTGGTGGTCTTCAGTCACCATCAAATTAAAAAACAAACAAAAAGGTGATGGGGAAAGCTCATCAAACAATGAACTAACAAGCAACTAAGAGAGACAAAAAGTATACTCTGCTGCTTTTTAAAATGTGTAAGCAATAACACATGGCAAGGGTGTGCATTTTGCTAGATCGCCACACACCCTGGATGTGTTATGAGGCATGAGACTGCAGGCTTAGCATCTTGAACCACCGGAGAAGTGCAGCAATCTAACATAATGCATGCTCAGGAGTCTCAATGTGCTTATAAAATGACTATTTTTTTTTTATACTTGCTTTATTAAAGGATTTAGTTTCATGCATCCATTTTTCACATATAAACATTCCTTTGAATGTTACCTTAAATGGGCAGACTGGGTGGGCCATAGGCCCTTATCTGCCGACACTGTCTATGTATCTATGTACCTTACATATGTTCCTTTCCCTTTTTTTTTTTGTCAAGTTAAAACTGTTACAGCTTGCTGTTATCTTTAAAAAAGAAATATCTTAACATTTTAAAAGTTGATTTCCAAATGTAATACAACTTTCAGCAGGATATTAACAAAACTTGGAACATAAGGTACCAATATTCAACATTTACATTTCATTCTTTGTCTTTAGGGTGGAATTATTGACATCAACCAAAGCAGAGACTCTATGGGAGAAAAGAGAATGAGAAAAATAATTTATGTGATAAAGTTATGCTTTCTTTCCCTCGAACAATAGGCTATATCCTCCGCTCACCAGACCCTGTGTTTCTTCCTTTACAATTTTTGAGGACAAATATGAGTTTTACATCCTCTCTACCTTTA
The DNA here is from genome assembly GCA_016271365.2 of Neoceratodus forsteri. Lineage (NCBI taxonomy): Eukaryota > Metazoa > Chordata > Ceratodontiformes > Ceratodontidae > Neoceratodus > Neoceratodus forsteri. The sequence continues at coordinate 1,192,373,918 of CM057456.1, forward strand.
AAGCTGCTCCTGATACAGTTCCCACCTTGACCAACGTGTTATATAGTTTTCCATCTTGTCCTGGAGTTTAAATGAGATCTGTTCATTGTGTTGGATATTTAGTCTATTTGCTTTCCAATCAGAAATTACTGGGGGGGGGGGGCTTGAGAAGCCATTTTTGAGTTATAGCTTTATAGGCTGAAATATGGCCCATAGGTATAAGATAGCATCATCTCTGGTCACCTCTGGTGGGATCCGCAGGATTAGATTAGCACCCCTAAATTCACTCTGTATGTTCAGGATTGATTTTATGTGCGTTTTTACCTGGAGCCAGAAGGCTGATAGTCCCAGACAATCCAGGAAAATATGTTTATGTGAGGCCCTTGCCTCTCCACATTCCCTCCAACATCTGGAGGCAGACCCCGGGTTTCTAAGAGCTACCACAGAGGGAACCAGAAAAAACCTTGCCCGAACTTTCCATGTGAATTCCCTCCAGATAAGGGAGGAGGTAGTTTTCCATGTATTTCCCCAAATCTTAAGCCACTGTTTACTGGATATGGGATGTGCTAATTCCTGTTCCCATTTAGGTTGAACCGCCAACATGGTATGTGTGGGTTGTTGCATAAGAAATTTATATATTATAGATATTGCCTTTTCCCCTAGGTGAGAGGTCCAAACCTGACGAAAAGGGGTATTATCCTCTCCCAAGTGAGGGTTCCTCCCAGACTTCCTAATTTGTGTTTGGACATAGTCTCTAATTTGGTAGTAGTATAACCTATCCTTTTCTGTCCAGGAATATAGCCTCACAGCTCCAAGAAATCTACAAACTCATTACCCTTTAATGACTGCCATGGAGCTTCCAATCCCTTAGAGTACTGGTCCCTGTACCATTTGTTATGCATTGGTGTATCAAAAGGGGGGGGGGGCAGTATAAAGCACTTATATTTCAATGAATGTTGTTGGAAGATTTTGTGTTTCATAACCAATTGCCAGCCCTTTAGTATAGTGGCAGTTGTCCATGGTGTTTCTTGACTAACTTTGTTAAGGTGAGATGGGGAGAAGAGGCAGGCTGGAAGTGGGATTGAAACAGGTCTGGATAGGTCAATCTGCTTCCAAACTGCTTGGTATGCCCTAGTGCCCTACAGTAGTGCCAATCTCATCTGGGCCGAGATCCAATAGTTTAAGAGGGAGGGAAGGGCTACTCCTCCTAGATCTCTGGGCAAATACAGCTTAGATAGACTTATTCTTGGCTTCCTCTGGTTCCACAGATATGCATTTAGAGTTTTTTGCCAAGAAAGAAGTTCTTTTGTGGATATTATACACGGTACGCATTGGAATAAATACAGAAATCTTGGTAAGGCGTTGATCTTTAGCGATAATGTTCTTGTATAAATGGAGGATGGTAACAAATCCATCTTCTCAAGTCCTGTTTAATTGTATTCACTAGAGGGTGGTAATTTAAGTTGAAAAGCTGGTTCAAGTCTTTTGGTATCTGTACTCCCAGGTATTTTATGGACGTTTTGTCCCATTTGATTAGGTATTGTTTTTTTAAGGCTTGCTGGAGGGTTATAATCAAAAGTTAAGGCCTCAGATGTATTTATATTTAGGGTGAAACCAGATATACTGGAAAATTCACCGATATGTTTAAAGAGAGCCTGCAAGGAGGTGTCTGAATTAGACACGTACAGAAGAATATCAGCAAAGCGAGCCAGTCTCTGTTCTAAGCCTGCTATTTCAACACCTTTTATATCCTGAGCTTGACGCAGATACTGTGCCAAAGGTTCAATATAATAAGCAAATAGAAGTGGGGATAGAGGACATCCTTGTCTGGTTCCTCTAAATAGGGGGAATTTCTCTGATATAAGACCATTTGCTCTAATGTATCCTGTAGGGTTTGTATAAAATTTAAAGATGGTATCTACAAACTGGCGTGGGAAGTCAAACCTAGCCAGTACCCCTCTCAAGAAGTCCCATGACACCATATCGAATGCTTTTTCTGCGTCTAGTCCCAGTATAACTGCAGGGATTTTTTGAGCACATATATGTTCAATGATATAGACTGTGTGCCTAAGATTATCCTGGGCTTGACGCCCAGGGATAAAACCACATTGGTCTGTGTGTATTGAGGGTGGTGCTAGTTGTTTGAGTCTCAATGCATATATGGATGCAAAGATTTTGTAATCTGTGTTCAGTATGGATATAGGTCTGAAAGATGAGCAATCTGTGAGGTCTTTACCCTGTTTCGGTATTACTGAGACTATAGCCTCATTCCAAGATGGAGGGATTATTCCTCCTTCTGTATTCACATAGGAAAATAGCCTGCTCATTAAATCGGGGTGAGAGCCTTGGAGAAAGTTTTATAAAACTCCCCCGGGAGTCCGTCAGAGCCCGGACATTTACCAGTTTTTAGGTGTCCGATTGTTGTCATGATTTCCTTCAAGGATATAGGAGCCACCAAGCTGAGGGATTGTTGCCGGTTTATAACGGGAAGATCCAGGGATGACAGAAACTCACTTATGCTTTCCTTTGGAGGAGACAATTTTTTTAAGAGTATAATTTTGAATAAAATTGGCAAAAAGCCTCAGTGATGTCATGCGTGTTATTTTTAAGGTCACCACTAATCGGGTGTTTAATTTTTAGTATTGAGGATTTAACTCTCATGGACCGTAGTTGGCTTGCAACTAATCTCACGGACCTGGGTCCCCCATCGTAAAACTTATGTCTTAAGAACAGGAGTTTCTGTTCAATAGCATAATCCAGGATATCATTTTAATCCTTTTTAAGGGAGGTGAGCTCACGGGATCTTGCCTTACAGTGTTTCACACTTTGGAGGCACTCTAGTACCTCTATTTGGGTTTCTAGGGCAAGTCTACGAGATTCCCTTTGTTTTTTTGATGGGATGAAATCCCTATTAGTTTCCCCCTCACAACTGCCTTAATGGTGTCCCAAATCATAGCCATTGAGGTGTCCTGGGTATCATTATCTTGTAAGGTCTGGGTTATCGTTTCTGTAATCGATTCCCGCACCTCTGGGTTTCTTAGGAGGGATAGGTTTAATCTCCAAATGGTCTTTCGGGTGGCCTGCGTTTGGAGTTTGCAGAAAATGGGAGAATGATCTGAAAGATTAAAGGTCCCCTGCCATACGCTTTGTACTGTATTCAATTTCTCTTTTGGAGCTAGGAGAAAATCTAAACACGAATAGGAATCGAGAGCCTGCGAATAAAAGGGGCGCCTCCTAAAGGATCCATTTATGTATTGCCATATATCTATCATAGCCTATTTCCTGTAACAGCTTTCTAACACTTCTGGTTGTTTTATTTATTCATCCCTGGGCAATTTGATCTCTGCCTTCCCCGTTAATATTCATATTTAGGTCTCCTCTATAAATCACTCTACCCTCTGCCCATTCCGATAGTTTACTAAAAAAGATTCTGTAGAATGAAAGGTCCGATGCTGGAGGTATACAAATTGAGGCCAGTGTTACCATCTGACCATCTAGCAGGCCTTTCAACAAAATGAAACGCCCCTCCTTATCTATAATTTGGTCCTTCAATTCAAAATATACCCCATGCTTTATCATGATGGCGGTCCCTCGCCTTCTCCCACCTCGATATGAGGAGGCCACCACCTGGGTAAATCCCAGACGCTCACATTTTTTGTGCTCACTGTGGGAAAGGTGCGTTTCTTGTAATAATAAAATGTTAGCTCCCTCCCTTCTCATATACTGTAGTATTTTACTCCCTTTAACTGGCTTTGTGATACCATGCACACTATAGGTGCATATTACATAAGGTTGTGCCATATTAAATAAAATCAATTACTCCCATTTGGTACAAGGGCATAAATCGTGCGTCTGGTCTCCCCGAAGATAGCCTCCTCCATTTTACATTATTTTGTACCACTGATAGTGTTCCTTATTTAAAAGTTCCAATTGTCCTGCTAAAATTAACAAAAACTATATAGCCAACATGGCGGTTTGTAAATTTATATACAAGTACAATGTGTGCTTCCAAGGTTGGGGGCTAGTTACCTTCCTAGCCCCTGTGTTCTCCCATATAAGGAAGACAAGGAGGAATGCGTATGCCTCAGTTACCGGAGGACCTCCTCTAGAGCCTCGATATCAGTGGGCTCCCTATTTGTTATGTGAGGGTTACGGGCTAACACATCTCCAGTACACCCTGTACCCAGCCAACTACGAAAAGAAAAACTAGGCTTGGTATGGAGACAACAGAAGCATATGTCCTGAAAAATGTCGGACTAAATGAGCTTTAGCTTAGTGCTAGTCCCCTTTGCAACTCGTTTAATCTACCCTCAGTTACTTGAGAGGGAGAGAGAGGATTGCTTATATAATATTTAAACAATCAGGCATATCGTATAATAACGTCACTCCTGGGGTGGGTTGCAGCACGAGGCAAAGCAGAGTGCTTCCACCACCCCAAGAGTGACGTTATTACACGATAACACACACCTTGGAGTGCCTTATTGCAATTATACAATGGCTCGATGTTCTACAAAACAAAAATAAAAATGTTTTTAGCAGATTTTTAGTGAGGCAGTATATCTTTGTTTCTGAAAAAAAAAAAAAAAGGTTCAGGCTCCATAAAATCAGCACAGTGATGTTATTGTGTAATATCATCACTGTCAGGCACACACTGACCAATCAGAGTCCAGGAAATTTTCTTGCCATTGTATAATTAGGATCGACAGAACCTCAAATGGATCCTCGTTTTGGGCAGTATTTTCTAAGGGTAAAAGAAAAATAACCTAATTAACTAACATTTTGTTTCAGCTTATAAGATCTTAGTGATTATACAGAGTATCTTGCAGTTAGTTACACAAAAGTTATGCAAATGTGTTAGAACAAAGTCCCCTTTTGTTCTTCTTTCATTCGTTCAGCAGGTTCATTTATATGCCTTCTTGGTGCTGCCTCCATGTATCTCCCAAGCACTTCATAGAGGTACTCTGAGTTTGAATAAGTAATCAGTACTTATCCGAAGGGAAGCGTTACCACCCGGGTGTTCTTCGGTAGTTGCTCAAATGTCCTTTAAGTTGATTCAGCGAAATAAATTGCTTAAGTTCACTTTTCCTTTCAGGTATCAGGTTGATTCTGTTCTGCACTTTTACTCAGGATGTTTTGGATTCAGTGTATTGCTTCCATGTGTGCCATAGGTTTGTTTCTCCCTGCCTTCCTGTACATGGTGCGCTGTCTGAACGGTCCTCTCTTCTCTGTCTCTTGGTTCCTATTTTGCTCTATGGATATTACCCCCTCCTTTAGTGCCTCCTGTGCCTTCTCGTATGTTAAATAAAGTTTCACTCCATCTTCCCAAAATACTCTGTCGGGAGGGATAGGGGGTATGAAAGTGAATGGTCTTCTCTCGAAGTGCTCTTAGAATGGGGAGATATTTAATTCTCTGGGATTGCACTTCTTGTGGGTAATCGTGGTCAAGAAACAGCCGATTTGTAAGGTATTTCACGTCTTTTTTACCCCAAGCTCGCCTTAATATTTCTTCTTTTGCACTAAATGAGCTCAACTTAAATACTATGGATCGTGATCGAGCCGCAGGGTCCGTGGCTTTTTTTTGCAATGATCTGTGCGCTCTCTCCAAGTGGAAATTAAGGGTAGGTGGAAGCTCTAACACATCTCGTAACAAGTTCTCAATAAACGGTGCCATTGGGGTTGTCTCCATATTCTCTGTGAGGCCATATAGTTGGAGGTTTTCACGCCGAGATCGACCCTCCAGATCTAAGCATTTTGCCTGTAGGGCTTCAGTTTGGTATAGTAGGGTTTGAATGATCTCCGTAAGTTGCGCTGTCGTATCCTCCGTTACCAAGATCCATTCCTCAGCTGCTAAAATTCTGTTTTCAAAGGTAGATAATTGAGTTTGCATTGCTCGAAATTCTTGTTTGTTCTATTTCCTAGACTCTTATTTCTTGCAGTAAAGTTTCGAATCTGGAGCACGACAACTGCTCACATTCTCCATCCGTATTATAGTCATTTGCCTGGGAGTTAGTTGGCGAGGAAGGTCTATCAGGTAGGCCCATTTTTAGTCTGATGGCATCCTTCTCTTTATTTTTATGATCTGGACGATTTTTGCCTCCGTTACTAACGAGAGATATTCCTCCAGTATTTGTAGATATTTTAAATGCACAATAAGTAGATTTTCCAGGTTTCTGGAGGTTTTGCTAGTCGGCTGGGATGGGAGCTCTGTGGGTTAAGCTTGCTTCAGCTCCGCGACGTCACCGGAAGTCAAAAATGACTTTATTTTAATGTGTTTAGGGATTAAAATAATCATATAATACAGTGCAGTGTATTAATACAAGAGCTAGTGGACTGCCTAAAACTAATATTAGTTTTTAAAAGCAGTCACTAATTACCTTTTATGTCTCAGGTACTTTTTCTTTTCCCTTTGGTTAATTTGCAGATTTGTTACCTGATGTCAGAAGGTGTGACGTGCACAACAGCACTCTGCCTGGCAGCTGGCATCCATTACATCAGCATTGTGAACTCATGACTGTGACATCACACAGCTGCTCAGGAAGAGCCACTCAGTAGCCGCCAGGTTAGTCACCTGCGATGTCACTGTCAGTGAGGTCACAGTGCTGCTGATGTAGTGGGACAAACAGACAGATATGTCAGCTGCTAGGCAGGGTGCTATTCTACACATCACGCATGGCACTCTCACATAGACAACTTTCTAATGAACAAAAGAAAAAAGGAAAAATATTTCAGAAATAAAAAAAGAGCTAGCAGAACCAAAACTAGCAGACAGGAAAATGAAACAAATTTTAAGAAATAGTCAGCTATAACATACGACTATATAAAGATTAACTATTATATATATTATATTATACAATGGCAAGGAAAAATGTAAGAAGCTGATTGGCTGCTGACCCATTGAAACAGTGATGTTATTACATAATAACATCACTGTAGCTTTGGATTTGGAGGATTCCTTGCATTTTCTCTTATAAAATATTTTTCCACACTAACAAAAACATTCTTTAAAATTTATTTTTTATTCTGTATATAACAAGCCATTAGAGACTGCAGTAATGACAGTTGAGTTATGTAATAGAGCCACCCTGGGTAGGGAAGCACTGCTTTGCCTCGTGCTTCAACCCACCCCAGGAGTGACGTTATTACATGATAACACACACCCTGTTGTGCCTTATTGCTTAATTATATAATTATATAGGGATTGTTAGGCTTAAGAAAGGGGTGGAGGATAATGGGGGAAAAGCAAAGATACTAAATGAATACTTGTGTTCCGTCTTTACCAGGGAGAAGGATGGACCAGTGCCTTCAGAAGAGAAAAGAGAAGCAGGGAGGGAAGGGAACACAGATGTCGTGATAGAGAAGGATAGAGTGAGGGAGGGGCTGCTGGCATTGAAGGTGGACAAATCACCAGGCCCGGACAGAGTACATTCAAGGGTATTAAAGGAACTGGCTGAGGAGCTGGCAGGGCCACTGGCAGACCTATTTAATAGTTCACTAGTCAGGCATGGTACCGCAGGAATGGAGAACAGCACATGTAGTGCCCCTCCACAAAAGCGGTCCTAAGGATGACCATGAAATTACAGACCAGTCAGTCTGACCTCCATTGTGGGCAAGCTCATGGAGACCATACTAAAGGAAAGTTTGGAGTGGTCTCTAGAGGAGCATCGTCTCCAGGATGCGAGGCAACATGGGTTCATGAGGGAGACCATGTCAAACAAATCTAACCGACTTTCTTTGACTTTGTCACTAAGACAGTAAACGGGACCAAGCGGCAGACATCCTCTATCTTGAGTTCAGCAAGGCCTTTGACGCTGTGCCCCACAACAGGTTGATCAGGAAGTTGGTGGATCTTGGGGTTGGGGAAAAGATGGCCAGGTGGGTGGAAAATTGGCTGAGGGACAGAACCCAGAGGGAGGTTGTGGGGGGAAGAGTGATCTGGTACCAGAGAGGCAACCAGTAAGGTCCCACAGGGCTCTGTTCTGGGGCCAGTGTTGTTCAATGTCTTCATCAATGACACTGGGGATAGCATTAAGGGCAAAATGTGCCTATTCGCGGATGACACAAAGCTCTGCAGGAGAGTGGACTTAGCTGAAGGGATACAGGCCCTACAGGAAGATCTGGAAAAGCTGGGAAGGTGGTCCAGTATCTGGCAGCTTGGCTTCAATGCCAAGAAATGCAAAGTTATGCATACTGGAGCCAAGAATCCCAGGACAGAGTACTACCTGGGTGGAGTCCAAGTATCTGCATCAGAGAAGGAGAAGGACCTGGGAGTGATGATCACTAGTGAACTGAAGTACTCCACGGAGTGCAAGAAAGCAGCAGCAAAGGCAAATAAGATGCTGGGATGCATATCTAGGGGGGTCAGTAGTAGCAGAGAGGTTATAATGCCCTTGTATAGGTCACTGGTAAAGCCGCATCTAGAGTATGGAGTTCGGTACTGGTGCCCACACCTCAAAAAGGACATTAACCTGCTGTAGAAGGTCCAGAGGAGGGCTACAAAGATGATAGTGGGTCAGCAGGGTAAGGCATATGAGGAGAGGTTGAGGGCGCTGAACATGTACTCCCTGGAAGACAGACGAGAAAGAGGAGATATGTTTGGGACCTTCAAGTACTTGAAAGGGATAAATAAGGTTGATAAGGAGAGTCTCTTTAAGCTGAGTGGCAACATAACACTAGGAGGCACAGTCTTAAGCTGGAGGGTGGGAGGTTTAGGAGGAGGTCAAGCAGCGCCTCTTCACAGAGAGGGTGGTGGACACTTGGAATGCACTGCTGGAAGAGGTCACCTCGTTGAAGACAGTGGGCAACTTTAAGAGAGGCTGGGATAGGCATAGGGGAAAGTAAGGATCATAGGTAGGAAGGATGGGAGGAGTAGGGAGGGAAGGCAGGGACATTAGCTCAAGCTGTAGACCCTGCAATACGAGCAGACTTGATAGACCAAATGGCCTTCTTCTGCTGGCTTCTTCGTATGTATAACCTTTTTTTTTTTTTTTTTTTTTAAAGTATTTTTCTTTTTCCTTTTGGTCTCTAAAAGTTTTCTATGTAATAGTATTACACAGGATATGTAGACTAGCACTCTGCCTGGCAGCTGAAATATCTAATTCTATTCTTCCCACCATATAATCATTTCCGTGACCTCACTGACAATGATATCACAGGTGACTGACCTGTCACCTACCGAATGGCTCTTCCTGAGCAGCTGTGATGTCAGTCAGTAAGGTCACAATACTGATGATGTAACTGGGGGAACAAAGCTAGATACGTCAGCTGCCAGGCAAAGTGCTGTTCTACACATCACACCTACTAACATCAGGTAATGATATCACAGGTGACTGACCTGGCAGCTACTGAGTGGCTCTTCCTGAGCAGCTGTGATGTTACAGTCGGTGAGGAAATGGTGCTGATGATGTAACTGGGGGAACAGAGCTAGAAATATCAGCTGCCAGGCAAAGTGCTGTTCCACACGTCACACCTACTAACATCAGGTAAAAAAAATCTAACTAACCAAGCAGAAAAGAAAAAGTACATTAGAGAAAAAAAGGTAATAGTTGACTGCTTTTGAAAACAAATTAGTTTTAGGCAGTACACAGCTCTTTAAGTAATCCTGCCACCTGCTTAAACTAAATTGGTTTTCTGACTTTGCTTTAGGTAGGACATTTGTCCTACTGTGACTTCTATAGTTGTAGCTTCTGCACTGCTATACCCACCCTAGAGCCAGAAAAGAAACAGGAACTACATGACTTGTTGACTGAATATTCCCACACTTTTACTAGGAAATCAGGCCTAACTAAAGGTGTGGAACATGAAATCAGAACAATCTCTCCCCCTATTTGTAAGAAACCCTACAGACACCCAGAGCAGCTGAGGCAAGAGGTACAAGTAGAGATAGAAAAACTGTTGTGTCTCAACATCATAGAACCCTCTACCAGTGCTTGGGGATCTCCCATTGTTGTAGTCCCGGAAGAGGAAGGCGGCATATGACTATGTCTTGATTTTAGAGGGCTGAATGCGGTTTCACAATTTGATGCCTACCCAATGCCTAGGGTTGATGGTATTTTAGACAAGGTTGGCCAGGCCAAGTACATTTCTACCTTAGACCTCACTAACAGTTATTGGTGAAAGAAAACATCCTTTAGTGTACTAATAGGTTTATTTCAATTCCGGACCATGCCCTTTGGACTCCATGGAGCCCCGGCTACCTTCCAAAGGTATATGAATCACGTACTGGTGCCCCACCATCAATACTATACGGCGTACCTAGATGACGTCATAGTGTTCGAGGTAGAGCAGAGTATTTTTTGTACTTTATTGTTTTATTATTTTTTTCTTTCCCAGTCTGAAGTGAAAAGACTTATTTTTGTTTTGAGTTCTGACTTGCTGTTGACTTGCAATACTGCCAACAGAATCCAGTGTTGGATAATAAAATTCACACTAGACACACTGTGTTTCTCACTATCTTGGAGTGTGATGTGTCTCTAATTTACCCTACCCATTAACCCGATCACAGAGTGAAAGTGAAGACCAAAAGGAGACAAATAAAATGCTGTTATTTTGCTTCACAGCAGAAAAACACAAGTATTTTCTGGAAGGTAGCGTTTTTTTGGGGTGAGAGGGGAGAATGCCCTTTGAACACTACTTACAGTGTTAAGTGCGCAGTGTGGTTAGCAAGGGGGAAAACATGGCTACCACATTGTTTTTAGCAAAGTTAAGTAGTGTGGGGATATGTGAAGAGGCTAAATACCAGGATGACTGTGCAGTGAGCAAAACCATCACCATGGTCATGTGACTGGCTTCAGTCAATATACAGTTTCTGGATTTTCTTTTGTCAACTGTAATGTGCAGTATACAGTGTTCTCATTCATACAGAGGTGTATGAGAATCACATGTGCGATGGTAGTGGACAGGGGGTAACATTTATGCCCAGGATTTCAGTGGACAGCATGAGTAACTGTATAGCGGCAAAAGCAGGAGTGGCTATAAACAGCTGGCATCCAATCTGACCCACTGTAGCGTAACTCTCGATCACTGCACTATTAACTTGGCAACTTTTTTTTTTTTTATTTTAACAAGTTTTCTGCTACCTCAATCTGCTGATCCTCCTTTATCTGGCCACTCTGGTCTTGCCTGATGTCCATGAGAGCACCCTACTAATGTCCACCAACTACTCAGTCACAGTGCTACACTCACACTGACCCCCACACACACACACACACACACACACACACACCCACCCACTGCCCATGACAGAGCCTGGGCCACTGCAACTTTACAGCCAGGAAGCATTTATGTTCAGCAGTTGGGTGGGGAGGCAGGGGAGTCAGAGGTTGTACCGGGCTCTGGTAACATGGACGGCAGGGGTCCATAGTCATTTGGCAGTCAGGATGATTTTTTCAACACAAGAAGACAGAATGTACACTAGAAGGGCTGGTGCACTGACCCAAAATGATAAACTCTAAACAGCACAGAATGCAGAGTACTGTGAAAAAAAGCATATGCAAGCACAGCTGTGCTGCAAAAAAACAAAACAAAAAACTTTTTTTTTTTTTTTTTAAATTGTCCCTAGTGAGAGGTGCTCTGCACAACATTGGGGTGTTTCACATGTGCTCTCCTTCTCTACAGTCTGTCTGTCTTTGTGACTATTAAAAGGTCTTTTTTCCAAAGCATACCCTTGCTTGCCATGGACTTTCACTGAAGTGATCTGCAGTTTGTGCTGTTCAGGGTAATTTTCTCCATTTTAAGACCCCACTCTCCTCCCCTGATGTAATCACGTGAGCCTGCCTACTACTATGGTGTGTAGGCCAGTCTTATGGTCACCCACAATGTCAAACCCTCCCTCTCTCTACAGGAGGTACTCAAGGAGCAGGCGGGCTCATCCCCCACTCCCTCAGCCCGAACACTGCCCCCACCACTTTGGGAGTTGGGTGTGACGCAAATTCAGGTCTAACACATTATTTTTACGTAAAGGGTTTCTTTTTACATAAAGAAAGCCAGACAGTAACAAAAATTTAAGATAGCAAAATTGGGTTACACATACCCAACACCTGAATGGTTCAGCTACAGAAGTGATAATATGAAAATGTTACCAAAGAGCCACTTGGTGGGCTGGCCAGTGGCACGGACAGTGCTTGTACTGTCACCTGGGAGACCAGAATTCACATTAATCCAGGAATACCACATTAGGGGCAGCAGGGGGCAGAGCACGTCATAGAGATAAGGGACACAGATCCCTGGGTGGGAAGGTGTAGGCCGTCGTGTCTGCGCACCCCCACTGGCACACCTAGAAGTAGCATCCACATCTGTTGTGAAGGGAGATGCTCACCTACCCTCCAGGCCAGAGAAAGGTGCAGCCAGTTCCATGACAAACACAAACTGTTGGGGATAGCAGGGAACAATTAGGAAAAAAAAAAAAAAAACAAGTGGAAGTTACATCACACAATAAAGTTAAGAAATGGATAAAAAGGCATTGCTCTACAACTGCTGCAGTTTATTTATTATACAGAAATCAAGAAACGTGGGCACAGTGCTATACAAGAAGTTTTTTTCCCACTAGCCACTTGATCACCAAAACCAAAATCGAGGTATCCAAAACTTATATTTTATTATAAAATAAATAATTGCAGATCTTTTAAAACTTTATAGCATGACTTTCTGGCTGACTACTTATTGAAATAAAGCAGCAGTATTTATTAGACAAAAAAATTAATCATAGTTTGTTTTGTTTTTTCTAAGCAAAAATGTACTTCTGACATCCTCACACTCATCTTCAGTGCATTTTTGGTTTTATCAGATAATTTTAAAACAGCTCTTATAGCAAATTTTGTAATTTATTTATTGAATTTTGATGATCGGGTAGGCCCACTGAGCCCCGAAGGTCCCTTTTTCAGGGGCGACCCGGGAGACAGAAACAGTACAATACAGTCAGGTAGTACAGGGTGCAGAGAAAGTAGCAGACATGAAATTCAAGGTTATAATAAAGGCAATATTTCAATATATTGAACATAAGTGCAACAATTGAGGGAGTTGAGGCATGCTTTTGGAGTCATTTTGGGTGAGAAAAAGGAGAGGGATTGGTGTAGGATGTGGGACCGGGGGTGACTATCCAATACCCTGACAATGGCACGAGCTTGCCCCAAGCAAGTGGGACTTGAGCCTTGTGCGAAAGTTTAATGGTGATGGGGCTTCCTGTACTAAAGGTGGGACAGTGTTCCACAGCTTAGGGGCAGTGTGAGCGAAGGATTTGCCTCCCATGTTAGTCTTGACTCTGGGGATTGTTAGTAGGGACCGACTGGTGGTCCTGAGTATAAGAGGGTTAGATTTAGGAATGGATCATTCTTTTAAGGCTAGGTGGGGCAGCTGGGTGCTGCAGTTTGTAACCAAGCCAGAGCAGGGGGTACTGAAGACGAGCCTCAAAGGAAGGCCATTGAAGCTGGTCCAGCGAGACGCAGGGGTGGCTTCTTGGGTGACTCAGTGTCAGAAACCTCGCCACCTTGTTGTACAGGACCTGAAGCCTGTCGACCTCATGCTCTGACATACCCCAAGTTACAGGGGCAGCATACAATAATGTAGGAAGGAGGACACTGGAGGCAATTGTTCGCCTTGCCTCTGGGATAAGTTGGTTTTTTAGCCGGTACAAGGTGCCAAGTTTGCCATGGGTAGACCCAGTACCTGGTCTACATGTGACTTAAAGGTCAGACCTTGGTCGATAGTTAGCCCAAGGTCTTTTATGTTGTCTACAATGTCTATACTCTTTCCAGCAAGGGAAGTTAGTTGTAAGGAATTTGTCCTGTCCTGGCCGAGGGATCTAGGGCCAAACAGCAAGGCTTTTGTTTTTTACTGCGTTGAGGACCATTCTGTTAGATGTAAGCCAGGCCTCAAGTGTGTTTAGGTCCCATTAGAAGAGAGGGCCCAGGTCCTGGAGGGTAGACATGGACCAGTAGATGACTGTATCATCAGCGTATTGAACAACTGAGCTATCCCCGCAGTGACAGCTGAGGTCGTTTTTGAAGAGAGAGAACAGGAGGGGGCCAAGAATTGAGCCCCGAGGCACCCCCTCCTTGATTGGAAGAGGGTCAGATAGCTCTCCCTTCCAAATGACCCTCTGGAAGCAGCCTGATAGGTAGCTCTTGAACCAGTTTAGGGCCTGGGCATCAAGACATATGCCGTGAAGCTTAGTTAGAAGAAGGTTGTGGTCCACAAGGTCAAACGCCTTGGACAGATCTATAAAGATTGCACCCGTCAACATGTCTACGTCCAATGCCCTGAATATGTTCACTGTGAGATTGATGAGTGCCGTATCTGTTCCATGGTTTGTGCAAAAGCCATTCTGTGAGGGGGCTAGGAGTAGGTGGAGCTCAAGGTAGTCTCTCAGTTGCCCGTACACTAGCCTTTCTTGCAGTTTAGCAAGGGTACATAGCAGGGAGATGGGCCTATAATTGCCAATTTGTTCGTGCGAGCCACCCTTGTGAATGGAAACCACATTGGCTACCTTCCACTGGTGCGGAATGTAACCTTCAAGTAGAGATCTGTTGATGATCCAGGTCAGAGTTTTGGCAAGGGACTGGGCACTTTCCTTGAGTAACCTTGGGCTAATTCCATCAGGGCCTCCAGAGCCTTTGTTTTTGAGGGCTTTAAGTAGCTTAAGGACCTCACTCACCTTGACTAATCTTAGGTGAAATTGGGGTCTTTTCCAGACTAGAAGTCGTCAGAGATCTGTAAAAGGCAAAGATGGGGGTAGCCCTAACTTATAATCATCAAGGTTGGTGAAGTGGTGGTTGATTGCTGAGGCTATTTGGTGGCAGTCGCTGACACGCTGTCCTTGTACCTCTATTAGAACTAGTGCCTCCTTGGAATTGCCCTTAAGCAGTTCATTGATGTGTGACCAGAAAAGCTTGGGGTTCCCCAGATTGGACCGTTGGAGGTGGGATACATATTCTTTTTTCACAAGTTTGACGGCTAGCTTACATTTATTTCTCAGGGTTTTGTGAGTAACCAGATCTGCAGGGAGAAAGGAGAGCCGGAACTTCTTCCAGGCCTTGTCCCTGCTTTTCACCTGAGATTTCACTGACTCACATCATTACAGATGGCCACTTGCAATTTTCAAATATCTATTCCATTGAGGTTACCTGCTGAATGTATGTAAGGAATAATATCCAACAGTGTGGGCAGTACTGGGCAATACCAGATCACCCAGGGGCGTAATGAGGCCTGATGCAAAAGGTGGAGGGCCTTATAGCCCCTGGAAGGTATTGCCCAATATCACCCATCCTGAAGGGTATTACTGTGTTTAGAAAATGGTCCACAAGTAACATTTTTAATAAAAATAGAACTTAAATTAAGAACAAGTTTAATAAATGGTAAAAATAGAACAAAAAAAATATTTTTTTTTTTTGTAAAGCAGTCCCTGTACTGTGCGATGTTGTCCATTAGAGGGTACTGCTGTTAAGGGGACCCTGTTTGACGGATCTAGATTTTTGCCCCGCGGTTTCATAGGACTTGTAGTCCTATCTTACAGGGATAGGCAAGGCATCCAAGGTCGCAGTAGTTAGTGAGAGGAGAATAATCAGGTCCAGTTAACAAAAAAAAAAAAAAAAGAAATTTGAATCAGAACATTACAACAAATGAAGAGAGGATGCATGTACTGTATATGTACCTGAACGGGAAAAAGAGTGAGACCTTCGACGGCGGGTAAGTAGTCAAAGCTAGAAAGTGTCTGCTGGTGTTGGTGTGTCCCATGCTTAGTTTCCATTTCTAGTAACAGAGAAAGTAGTGTTGGAGCTGGGTCGCGGGCACAGTACACGTAAACCGGAGTTTGAGCTGGTGGTATTCAAGTTGGCAAACAAAGCGAGGTGGCAGCCGGCCTTGTGGCACGGAGGGTTGAGGTGCTGGATTCCACACCTCACACCACACCGGCGACCCGGGCTTGAGAGGATCAAGCTTCAGAGGACAGCTCTCCTCTCCTGGGGAGGGTGGGTTGATGACTCCCAGCAGCAGCAGCTCCCAGTGGACACTGGGGGTGCAACAGCCAGGGGGTCACGTTACGCAGGGGTGGATGTGTCGGCAGACATTTGCGAGAGGTGTGGGAGCACGCCCAGATCACGCTGGACAACACTGCATGTCCGCGCCTCCAGGGTCTCTCTCATAATCCTGCAAAAGGAAAAACCCTGGCGCCTGAGGAGATGGAGCATCTGCCCCACGCCCACTGCCGGACTCCGCCTTCGCCTGATCCCGATATCCCTTGGCCTGCACCTGAGGTCTACCACCGGACTAAATTGAAAGGAGCACCTAAGGTACGTGTGGGCAGCCCCACACTGAGGGGCGCAAGTGAGAGGGTCTACTGGTGGGGGACTCGGGGTGCTAGATCGAGGTTCTGGGGGGATCCGGACCAAGGGAGGTCTCAGACAGAGTGGGACAAGCAGGTGTCTCCCGAGGGATGCCTCATGATCCGGCGACCGGAGGGTAAAATGAGGGGGGGGGACAAAGTGAGGTGGGCGGAGTGCACACAGATCTAACTACAGGATCGAGGGCACAGTGTACATGAAACGGAGTTAAGTGCTACTATGTGTTTGCCGAGAGTTTGGGGGAGAAGCGCAGTCAGGAAACACAGGAGCGGGAGTTGTTTGAAGTGGCTCCCAGAGATAAAGTCCAGTTTTCAGGGGGAAAAAAATAAGAGGGGCTCTTTCATGTTTTTGAGGCTGGAACTGTTTCAATTTGTTTGTGTAGGGACTGCTCCAAGAAGTGAAGGGGAGTGGGGCCTCTCGCTCCCTCTCTTGCTTACCGAGGGAAAAAAATGATGGCAATGCATTTTAAAATTTGGACTGGCACTATGAGACCAGTTTTATATCTTGAGCAGAGCTGGCACCTGTTTTTCAGAAGGTTCTATCGAAAAACAGATGCCAGAACCACTGGTAAAGAAACTGACATCCAAAACTATAAACGTGCACGGAATGACTGTACCAAATCTATCCGGCAAAAGAAATCTACCTACTTCAAGAACGCTCTCACGGATACCTGGGGTAACGGTAAGGCATTTTGGAACAATATTAAAGAGGTCACTGGGAAGCAGCCAAAAACCTCCTCTACCTTGCTCAACATAAATGGGTCTACTACGCTTGACCATAAAATCATAGCAAATACCTTCAACACTGCATTCACTGATCTCAGCAGTGTTCTCCCTTCTGACTTTTTCAAGGACTATGACTCTCCCTCTCCTCCTCCCAGTGCCTCCTCCTCCTCTAGCCACCCGCCTTTTTATTTCAAAGCAGACAAGATGCATGACGCCCGAAAATACATTACCAAAGCCAACACCAAATCCAGATCCAGCAGTGATGCACTTGACCTTAAACTGCTGTCCCTCACCCTTGAGGTGTTACAGCCACTGACGTATTTTCAACCTCTCACTTAGGGAACAGGCTGAGTCTGACAAATGGAAATCTGCCACTGTTACCCCTGTCCATAAAAGTGGTGACAGGGCCACTCATGGAAACTACCGTCCGATCTCTACATTGCCACCCCTCTCCAAGGTCCTTGAACGTATTGCAGCAGATCAGCTCACAGATTTCCTGGACAAATACAATATCCTGTGCTCACAACAACATGGCTTCAGGAAAGGACATATCACCTCATCTGCCCTACTGGAATTCTCTGGCATTCTTCACAGCTCACTGGACAATGGTCAGTTAATTGGGTCCATCTTTATCGATCTGACTAAGGCATTCGACACTGTCCATCACCGCCTACTGCTTGTGCAACTTCTGAAAGCTGGGCTCTCTCCCGACTCCACTGCCTGGTTCAAAAGCTACTTGGAGAACCAGTCTCAAAGAGTGAAAACTGCAGATGTCCGCTCTGATACCAGGCCTGTTCGCTCAGGTGTCCCCCAGGGATCCATTCTGGGACTCCTACTATTCAGCTTGTTCCTGAACTCCCTTCCAAATTCTTGCTCCGAAACAGTCATCCTCTATGCAGATGATGCTGTAATTCTTGCCTCCCACAAGGATCCTAAGCCTCTACAAGACAGCCTTCAGCTTGGCTTCACATCTGTTGAAAATTGGTTCTCAAATCACAATCTGATCCTCAATAATAAGAAAACAAAGTCTATGATGTTCAGCAGCTCTCATAACAAGCATAAGCTGCGCCCCCTATCCATCAAAACCAGTCATGGAGTCACCCTGGAACAGGTTCAAGCCTTTAAGTACCTTGGGATCACTCTAGACCCTCATCTAACTTACAGTGCCCACATTGACTCTGTAGCCAAAGCAGCAAATACTCGCCTTGGCCTTCTCTTCCGGCACAGGCAACATCTTACCCCAGAAGCCCTGACTGTCGCCATTCAGAGCTCTGTTGTCTCCATTATTGACTATGGGCTTATCATCTATGGCTCTGCCCCCGCTACCGCTCTTAGACGCTTATCCACCTCCTTCAATAAGGCCTTCTAACTTCCTACTGGATCCCACCACCTCACACATACGTGTGACCTCTATGCATAAACTGGATGGCTGCAACTAACCAATCAGATAAAGTACCTAATCTGCTCCATGGCGAATAAAATAACTATGAGCCTTGCACCCCCTGGAGTGTGTGCACTCCTGCACCCTAGCAATAACCCCCGCTCAACCAGGGGGTCTGAATCACAGCTCCTGCAGGTTAAAAGCTGTCGTACCTCACAAGGTCAAAGATCTTTTCCCTACAGGGCGCCCAGCTGGCTAAATGGTCTAAACAGTTACATCTCCACTCCTACCCTTGGTGCATTTAAATCAAGGCTACGCCTCTCTCTCACTGCCTCCAGCCCCTGTGACTGCCTCCACTAGCTGACCCCATGAATATTTCCCTAACTATATGCAGTTCTCTCTCCTATTAGCACTTGGTTACCCCTTAGCACGCATTTCCCCATGTTATGTCTACGACAATGTCTCTGGCTGCACTCCTCCTCTATAACCCTCCACCCCCTCTACTCTTCCTCTCTCTTGTCCTCTATTCTCTCTGCACCTCATTCGCTATCTCCTTGTAACCTAGCCTCCAAAACTTGTTTTGTTTCTCAGATGCTTTGTAACTCTGTTTAGCTTACACTTTTGTAACCTTGTCCTATGCATTGAATTTGTAATCTGACTTACATGTCTTGTGTTTTGAATTGTAACCTGACGTGAAACCTTTGTAAAAGAGCTCTGGCTCAAAGGTATTGTAATCCTAGACCTAATAAATAAATAAATAAATAAATAAATAAATAAAAAATAAAACACCTCCGGAAGCTTGCCAGCGAATCAGGATACAAGGATTTTCTTTGCCATTTTCTAAATGCTAGATTCATAATGTGTTTATTAGGCTTATGTTACCACATGTTTGTGATGGTAAACAGCACAGCACTGTATCACGATATTTCGTTTTTTCATGGCGGGCATGGCACAGGAGCGGGAATGTTTAAAAACTTTAAAATCTTGTATTTTGATTCAGGAATGAAAGAAAACAAAAATATGTATCTTTAAACACTACTGCTGAAAATAAACTATATGGTGACTAACAACTATTACTGCTTTAAGTTAGCCGGAGTTTCTCTACTATTTTGGTGGCAGTGTAGAGCACTACTTGGGTAGCAAATGTAATTTATCTGTCACAGATTCATGTGTTGATAAATTGTTGGGCCAGTCAGATGTCTTAATATTTGTAAAATGCAATTCACCAGGATTTTGTTTAAACAAAACTAGTTTGTTTAGTCTCCATAAGTGCATACTCAAATTCTACATCAGCACTCAAAACTTCAAGAAAGACTACGGTAAACCACAAGTGTTAGGTCTGTAATGGAAACACTGGTGCCCCATCTCTTTTACAAAATATACTGCAGTGAGAAAGACTGCACTGTGGGCCATCCTCAAAAGGATGCGGCAGCGGAGACACTCTCAAAAGGATGCAGCAGCGGAGACACTCTCAAAAGTATGCAACAGCGGAGACACTCAAAAGGATGCAACAGCGGAGACACTCAAAAGGATGCAACAGCGGAGACACTCTGAAAGGGATGCAGCAGCGGAGACACTCAAAAGGACGTGGCAGCGAGGCCACTCTCACAAGGGTGCTGCAGCGGGGCTACTCTCACAAGGATGCGGCAGCAGGTCAGTCTCAAAATGATACAAAAGTAGGAGCAGTCTCAAAAAGGTACATCATTAGGGCCAGTCTCAAAAGGGTGTGGCATTGGGCCACTTTCAAAAAAACGCGTAGCATCAGGGCCACTCTCCAATGGGTGTGGTATGGGGAATCACTCTCAAAATGATGTTACAGTTTTGTTCACTCTCAAAAGGATACAGCAGTATGCCACTCAAAGGGTTTGGGGCAGCAACAGCACTCTCAAACGGGTATAGCAACAGGGCCACGCTCAAAGGGAAATGGCATCCTGGCCACTCTCAAAGGGGTAAAACAGGGCCACTCTAAAAAGGGTAGAACATTGGGGTCACTTTCAAAGGGGCATGGCAATGGGGCCACTCTCAAAGGGGTACTACAGTGGCCTACTCTCAAAGATGGACAGTAGCGGAGCTACTCTCAAAGAGGGACGGCACTGGGACACACTCGCGAGGATACAGCAGCAGGCCCCCTCTCAAAAAGGTACAGCAGAGGGGCCATTCTCAAAGGAGTGTGACAGCAGGACCACTCTCAAGGGGATGCAGCAGCAGGCCATTCTCAATGGCCGTGCAGCAGCTGGAGCCACTCTTAAGGGAGTGTGGCAGTGAGGACACATTCAGTGGAGTATGGCAGCAGGACCCCTCTTAGAGGGATACTTCAGCAGGACCCAATTCAAAGAGGTACAATAGCGGGACCTCGCTCAAAGGGGTACAGCAGTGGGACCCCGCTCAAAGGGGTATGACAGTGGGACCCCACTCAAGAGGTACAGCAGTTGGGCCACTCTCAAAGGGGTGTGGCAGCGGGTCTATGTTCAAAAGGGTACAGCTGCAGAGCCACTCTCAAAGGGGTACAGCTGCGAGACCACCCTCAAAGTGGTGGGGAAGCAGGGCCATTCTCATAGGGGTATGGCAGTGGGCCACTCTCAAAGGGGTACAGCAGCGGGGCCACTCTCAAAGGGAGTATGGCAACGAGGCCACTCTCAAACAGATACAACAGTGGGGCCACTCTCAAAGAGGTATGACAGTGGGGCAACTCTCAATGGGGTACTGTAGGCGGGCCACTCTCACTGGGGTGTGGCAGCGGAGCCATTCTCAATGAGGTATGGCAGCAGCACCACTCTCAAAGGGGTATAGCGGTAGGGACACTCTCAAAAGGGTACCACTAAAGAGCCATTCATAAAAGGGTACAGCAGAGGGCCACTCTTAAGGGGTATGGCAGGGGGTCACTCTCAAAAGGGTACAGCCTGGGAGCCAGTCTCAAGTAATACCCTCCAGGATGGGTGGTATTGGGCAATACCTTTCAGGGGCTATAAGGTCCTCCGCCTGTGGCATCAGGCCTCATTACACCCCTTGGCGGTCTGGTATTGCCCAATAGCGCCCACCCTGTTGGATATTATTGCTTACGTACATTCAGCAGGTAACCTCAATGGAAGAGATATTTGTCTCAAACAGCTGATTAGTAATGCCAATCCCAAAACGGTAAATCAATAGGGCCAATCTCAAAAGGATAGTCCCTGCAGCTGTGTAAGAAGTAAAAGGATCTGGTGGTTGTAACAGACAAGGGGCTGAAGCATGAAAAGCAGGGTGGTCTAGTGGGTGAAGCACTGGCTTTGGAACCAGGAAATTGGAAGCTCAAACCTGGCTAGCACCAAATTGTCACTGTGTGACCTTGGGCAAGTCACTCAATCTTCCGGTTCTCAGTCCACCCAGCTGCAGAAACAGGTAGAAGCAGAACACCACTGGGAATGATATGTTCTATCTCAGCGCAGCTATCCTGGGTAAGTAAAATGTAAAATATAATAAAGTGTGTGGCTGCTGTCAAGAGGACCAGCAGAGTGCTGGGGTGCATCAAAAACATTGTGAGTAGCAGAGCAGGGACAGTAATCTTGACACTCTGCAAACACTAGCCAGGTCCTGCTTAGAGTACTGTATGCAGTACAAAGCTGTCCAGTCCCCAAAAAAAAAAATAAATAAAAATACTGAGGCAGTCACGAGGTTGCAATTCAGTGTCATGAAAATTATCAGAGGCACAGGGGACAAAAGAAAAAGTGACCAACATTGCCACTCTAGTTCTAATTGATGTGTTCATCTAATTACTACTTTCAGCAGACAGCCTGCACATGCTCTCTGCCAAGTATTGTTCAGAGTAGTTTAAACCAATCCAAGCACTAATCACACGATCTCTGAGCCCTAATTGCAAGATCATTTAGCAGTGAAGAACCAAAAGGCCCCAAATAAACCAATAAAATATTTGTAAATTTATATACTGTTTCTAATGATAAAAATGTAAAACTACAATAAATTTTTCCAAAATTGTAACATAAGAGAATATTTTAACCAAATGTTATGCTATTCACTTAACAGCAACTGTATAACAAAGCAGTAACTAACGTAGAACCTTATACCTATCCTATGAGGGGAGGCAAGGAGGATAGTGGTAATCAGATGAAAACAATGATTAGAAGAAAAAAACAGTCGCTCACTGTAACAGCAGATCTTCAAGAGACTCCCTGCCATTGGGCCACCACCTTTGGAACTGTAAGCTGTCAGCATTAGGGCCACTCGGAAACTTTTGCCAGCTGAGCACCGTCCAAGATGACATACAACGTCAGCACCAATAAAACGTGGTTGGCCCCCTTGCTCCTTAGTTCCCACCACAGGCAAGCTCGGAAGGCCTTTTACCATGAGGAACCTGGAGATCAAAGCAGTACCACGCATACAAGGAGTATCATGAGATTGTAATCACAGTATTCTTGAGGCACTTATTGGACACCTCCAGAGAGGGCAATGGACAAACATTCCAGCTGACACCTCAGACAGGGGCAAGGAGGGTGGGTGCACTGTGGCCCAATGGAGAAGATTCTATTGAAGATCTACCATTATGGTGAGCAACTGTTCTTTCTATAATGAGAACGTCCCCTCCATAGGCCACACCTTTGGAACGATTTCCAAGCAGCAAGAAGTACTCAGAGAGGATGGCAAAGTCCAATATGAAATCAAGACAGAAGGCTTTGCAGAACAGCAGCACACAGAAACATAGAATTTGTCTGCAGAAAAGGACCAGAAGGCTCATCTAATCTGGCAAGACCAAAGCCATAACATCTGCGTGAATCAATGTCTAGACTATAGTGCTGTGTGAAAGTATGTACAGTGCTCCATGTTCTGGGGCAGAGAGCACATGCAGGCCATCTGCTAAAAGTGGCAAGCAGATGAAAACATTGATGTTTTCAGAACCTGTGAGAGACTGGTGACCCATGACATTCACTTTTGAGAAAAGGAGGCTGAGAGAGAACATGTGCTTAGTCTTCTGCACACTCAAGGCATTCAACAAGATCAAGCAAACAAGAGATGTCTGACCTAGTGTCCTCCAGCAGGACCCAGGTATATGCCTAATGTTCAAAGGTGGTAAATTCAAGAGTAACATTAAGAGGACTTTCTTTTCCCAGGGAACTTTTAGAACTGTCTACCAACAGCAGACATGAAGACAGAACAGGCATTCAAGGTAAGCCTGGACAAACCACTACTAGCCAAGGGACTCGCCTGATACCCAGGATGGTAAAGCGGGTAGGGAACCCATATTAAATTAGCGCATGTTTACACAGCATACTTATTGTCTCTTCTTATGAAGCATAGTGGTGTGGATAACTGACCCAGAATCCCATCCGACATTATTTGATGTGGCAGTGGAATCAATCTCAAAAAGGTGTGTACAGCAGCATGGTCTATCCCAAAAGGGGTACAGCAGCATGGGCAAACCCAAACAGTACAGCAGCAGGGCCAATCCCCAAAGGGTACAAAAGCATAGCCAGTCCCAAAAAGGTACTGTAGCAAAGTTACAGTAGATGGGCCAATCCCAAAAGGGTAAAGGAACAGGGCCAGTTCCAAAAAGGCATTGAACAAGGGCTATTCAAAAACAGGGAACAGCAGCAGTGCTAATCCCAAAAGGGTAAAGCACGGACAACCCCCAAATGGAACAGCAGCACCAATCCCAAATGGATACATGTATAAGAACTAAAAGTTGGGAACTGACCACCTAGTAATACAAGCACACCAAACTCCAGTTGCGTAGTTCCGGTGTCTTTACTGCAGTGACAGTTCAGTAAAAACACAGGACTAACAGACACCCATCTAGGATATGCCCGCCTGACATGATTTGGACTGGCTAGTCCTTTATCAAAGGCGGGCATGTCCTAAATGGATGTCTGTTAGTCTTGTATTTTTACCGGACTGTCACAGCAGTAAAGACAACAGTGCTATACAACTGGAGTTTGGTGTCCTTATATTACTAGGTGGTGAATGCCAGACTTTTAGTTCTTGAAAGTGTTTATTTTTGTCGAGAGGCACCACTGTCGCAGTACAAACTTTTTGTATATACCCAAAAGGATACAGCAGCTGCGCTAATCCCAAAAAAGAAAAGAAACAGAAACACAGAATTTGACGGCAGATAAGGACTGCTTGACCGACCCAGTCTTCCCATTTTCCCTACCTACATTATTACAGCAGACCATACTTGATGTACCGCAATTTCTCACTCCCACTCTTCCTTTCCACTATGATTCCCTTGTGCTTATCCCATGCATTCTTAAATCCCCCCCCAGTTTCCTCCCCCCCCCCACCGGAAGGCTGTTCCAGGAATCCACCACTCTTTCCGTGAAGAAGTACATCCTCACATCTCTCCTGAATCTATCCCCCTCCAGCTTCACTGCATGTGCCCTTGTTCTCGGGCACCTTTTTTTTTTCTGAAGAATATATCCCTCCTAAAGCACAGCCACTCACTAAATGGTACAGAAGCGCCAGTCCCAAAAGGACAGATAAGTGCCAGTCCCAAAAGGGGAAAGCAGCAGGGTTGATCCCAAAAGGGTAAAGCAGAAACAAACCCAAAAGGGCAAAGCAGCAGTCCCAATCCCAAAAGGGTAAAGAAGCAGGGCCATTTCCAGAAGGGTATAGCAGCAGTCCCAATCCCAAAAGTGTAATGCAGGAGGGCCACAGAGATCCTATATATAAACTAGAGGGGACATCACGAGGGGTATTATGGGCTTTCATGGTGTTGTATGCAAGTGGCCTATTATATGTCTATGGATACAATATGAAAATGAGTGGAGGGGTCATGTGATGCCCTCTCATTTTTATACAATCTCTATGCAGGGCAAGTCCCTAAAGGGTTGAGCAGCAATCCCAATCCCAAAAAGGCAAAGCAGCAATGCCAGTCCCCAAAGGGCAAAAGCAGTAGGTAAATTCCCTGCCAGATGCTACCCACACATTTAGGTCTTCCAAGAGACCATGCAAAACCAGCCCTCTTGGTGGATTTAGAGGTTCATTCAAGACTTACTTGTGTAACCCCCAGGTGGCGCTATCCCAAGGGTTACTACCCCTGCCTGCTTGGCTAGTAGCAGGTTAAGGGGCCTGAGCTCTGAAACGGGTGCCTCCACCCAGAGGTCAGGGTTGGTAGTGGTCAAGCTAACCTGGGCACAGCCCTCCGGAACACTGTAAGCCCCCTCTTTCTCCTCTAGTGGCCTGAACACTGTACAATAATCACTTTCATAATACCCCTGGTACACCACACAAGTACCCACACTGTTTGCATTTACCACCGGGGCTGGTTCCTCTGGCTCGACCCTGTGAACCCCCTATAAAACAAGGTTAAGCACAGCAAATAGCAACAGTACAGTACTTTGAGCACAAACTGGAACCACAGTCAGATTATATGCAGAAAAAGTTAGATCTGATTTATTCAGGGGACTTGAAAAAGGGAGGGGCAAAATCAGGTTAATTAGCTTAAAGGTTATATCAGTCAAGCAGTTATGCATGCGCTTTGAGTCCCCCCACACAGTCCACCTCTGAGTACCCAGGTAGAGAAGAGATGGGCTAGCCAGGACAGTTGCCCAGAGTTGCAGCTGGTTGGGGCCCTGTGATGGAAAACACAACATGCACAGTACACAATATTTGTAATCCGGAGCCAAAGGGCTCAGTTCGAAAAGGAAACGAAACAACAAGACAATCAGATGACACACTCAGATTAAGCTGTTGTTGTAGGGAGCTACCCTGGTATTTACTCACAGTACCCAAGACTGGACACAGGCTGGATGAAAATCGAGACTGCAGGTGGTTGATCTGGAATGCCAGGAGAAGCAGGGCCCACACAAGTCGCAGAGGCGTGGTTCCTGTTCAAGCGTGGAGCAGGGTGCTGATCCCCAGGCAGGTCTCTCGTCGATGGCTTCTCTGTGCAGTGTGTAGTCTGGCTGGGCCAGTCTGGCAAAACCCAGACCGCATGGAAACAAGTCCGGAAGCAGTCCATTTTGGGCTGGATACAGCTTCCAGCAAGCAGAACACAGTTCACACAGTGGGGAACTAACTCACAACCCACTAGCAGCTCATAGCACATTTACATGTACAGGAATTCTACTGTACCAGGCAAAGCGCTCCCCGGGCACAATTGCAAAGTCTCTGCACACACCGGGAGCTTAGGGGGAGCTGGAACTCCTGACAGGCCGATCGCATTCAGCAAAAATATTGGGTCTTCTTCAGGTTGAGCCTGGCCCACTTCAGTAGCTTACTTTAGTCACACAAACTTGGATTTAGTCCAAAATAATTCTCTTCTCTCCCTCTTAGGAGCAGCAGGCAGACTTGGGAGGTCAAACTCTCAGCCTTTCCATAGTTCTCCCATGCGAATCCACTCAGGATTGCTCTCAGAATCACTTCAGCTCCTTCTTGCTCAGCTTCCAGCTTAGTTCTAACAGAAAACTGCAAGCAGCCCGGGACTTCCCCAAGATCCAAAAGCTTTGGTTGGCTGATTTGGCTGTCAGTCAAAGCACGAGCCCCCCCCTTCAGTTGCAAAAAAGGCGCAAAAACTCAAACCACAGTTCCTAAGATTTTGAATTCAGACAGCTCCTGTAGTCCAGCTACATTTTAGGACCCACCAGAACTGATTGGTCCAATTTGCAGTCCAGGACCAAAATAGCGGAGACAAACAAAACAGTCCTTGCTACAAAGAAAGCAGGTTAGACAAACTACATTGTCATTCTAAATGGTTTTCAGCAAATAGTTACATCTTTCAGAGCTCCATCTCATTTTACTTATGCTGCAATCAAGCAGCTCTTAAAGAGACAGTACACAGAGGCTATACAACCTCTGGTAATCACATTTAAACTGCTAAAATGCAGGACACCAGCCTGGCAGTGAGCATTTAGGCAAGCTCAAGGAAGAGTTTCCGGGAACCCCCATTTGTTGGGGGGGTTACACCCTTCCCTGCCTGGGAAAACTTGGCGTCCGCGTCAAATCTGTACCATCATAACATTGAAAATGCAACATATACAAGATATTTATACCATTAGCATGCTGTACAAGTACTAACCGATTCATCAATTGGCATAACTTGTCATTTTACTATACATTTCAATGTACTCCACTATACAATTTCCATTCTGACAATACATTATGCATATTTCACACAGGTAAATTGAACGTTACTATACAGAATCATGTAATAACTTCTTGTACTCTAAACAATGCAAGAGGGGGCCCTTCCCTATCAGCTAACTTGGGGCTGGATGGAGCAGGGGCACCATGGTGAGAGGGCAAGACAAATAACCTGGAATGGGCCGTCAAGCTCTATTTGGGCAGTGAGCTCTGAGAGACATAAACACCTTAGTGGACTACACTGAGAGGCAAATCCACTGGCCTCCCGGGGGAATCTTAACTGAAGTGCACCACTGGCTTGAAAGCTCGGCCAGTCTTTCTGGGGTGAACAACCACAGTCTCTGTACTTTCAGTAATGGTCTTGGAGCTTTTATCACTTGTGAGGGGTGCCTCTGCATGAAGGGGAATGTCCAAGCTGGGAGCATTATCAGCCCCTTGCTCTGTAGTCTCTGTCTCTACAACACTTGGCTCATTTTGAAGACACGCTGGCACTGAAGGGGGGTTGTCACCACTCTCATAGTGTTCCTCTAGTTCTGGCATGTCACCAGAAAGACTCATACCATCAGCCTCTCCTTCAGGCAAATCATACAGTTCCATGATACACAAAGACTCAGCATCCTCAGACGTGATACTTTGCACTTCACCTTCAGGGAGCATTGGCTCCAAGGATGATGCGGGGCATTAGGCAGTCCAGAAGGCCCAGCTTCATCCCTATAATTCAACATAGGATTTCCATGAAACAACTGACTCAGTTCATATGAGGAGTAATAGGCATCATCACACTCACTGTTATCCGAGTTAGACTGGCAGTCACTATCATTCTGGGCCTGCTGCGGGGGAGGTCTTAAATTGACAGCCACGGGGGCAGGCTGACTGTTTCTTTCTTGCAGCATCATGAGTCACTGGTCCAGGGGAATCAATCTCGGCTGGTTCAGCCTCAATTATAACTTGACCAATAGGTAGCAAGTGGTTACGGTGCATGGTCTTGACAGTTTTGGAATTATTCTCTGGGCGCGCTTTGTACACTGGCAAATCATCCAACTTTCCAACTATGACATGGGGAAGATGGTGCCATCGATCAGCAATTTTGTGTTTACCATGCAATCCTAAATTTCGCAACAACACATGGTCTTCAGGCCTAAGCTCTTGAGCCTTTACTTTTCTATCATGTCTGTCTCTGTTGGCTAGATTTCTTTTCACGGCCATTGTCTGGGCCAGTTGATAGGCATGGTTCAATTGAGCTTTCAGTTTTTGTACATATTGCAGGTAATCTTTGGCTCGGACCCCATCGGGAGAAACCCCAAAACAGACATCAACAGGCAGCCGGGCCTCTCTCCCGAACATGAGGCGGTAGGAAGAGAACCCGTAGCATCATTCTTCTGCAATTGTATGCGGTACCAAGGTGCTAATCTGCTGGCTCCATTTATGCTTATCTTTTGGGTGGAGGGTGCCTAGCATGTCTAGCAGGGTGTGATTAAAGTGATCTGGTTGAGGATCCCCCTGCGGGTGATAAGGGGTGGTTCTTGACTTTCACACCCCCCATAGAGACAGCATTTCTTTGATTAGCCGACTCTCAAAGTCCTGGCCCTGATCAGAGTGAATTCACTGGGGGGCACCATAGTGGACGATGACATTTTCCGCTAGCACCTTGGCCACGGTAGTTGCTTTTTTTATCTTTGGTGGGAAAAGCTTGTGCATACCGTGTGAAATGGTCTGTAACAACCAACACACTGCCAATGTTTCGCTGATCAGGCTCTAAACTCAAGAAGTCTATGCAGACTAGTTCCATTGGTGTGCTGGTAGTAATGTTGACAAGTGGGGCAGCCCTCTGAGGCAGGGCTTTTCTCTGCAAGCAGCGACTAGAAGTCCTTACATTGTGCTCAACATCGGCCCCCATCTTGGGCCAGTAGAATCGAGATCGCACTAGGTCAAGGGTCCGGTCGATGCCAAGGTGGCCCATATGATTATGGAGGGACCTCAGTACCAAATCTTTGAAGGCTGTGGACAGGACCAATTGTTGCCTGTCTGTCTATTTGGCCACCTCAATCTACAGTCTCTCTATACAACAACTGATTAAGCATCTTCAACCTGGGGCCTTCTTTAAATAACAAAGCGTTTCGCAGATCAGAGGAACGCAATTTGGACACATCCTTTCCTGCACTAAGGGCATCAAGTGCTGGCTGAATCATAGGATCTCGGGATTGAGCCCATTGAATGCTGTCATTGTCAAACTGAGGTAGTGCACTAATATCTAGACCAGAAAAGTGGCAATACGCAGCCGGTATGCAGGTGTCAGAGGGGCCCAAGCAATCTGCTAAGCAGTCCACTCTGTCCGTAGATATCTGCTCATTTCTATCAAACTTTTGGCACATTGCTTGGATGTCAGGTTCAGACAGCCTAACCCAGTCGCTCTTGGAAATAGGCCTCCGGGATAGGGAGTCAGCATCAATATGATTCAGGCCCGGTCTGTTTTAGACAGCATAATCATATGTTGACAATGCAGACAGCCACTGGTGCCCTGTGGCGTGTAACTTAGCTGAAGTCTGTACATAGGTCAACGGGTTATTGTCAGTCCTCACCAATATTTTTGCCCCATAAAGGTAATCATGAAACTGGTCGACAATGGCCCATTTTAAACGCAAGGAACTCCAACATGTGCACAGGGTAGTTTCGCTCTGACGGGGTCAAGCTTAAAGATAGAAGGAGGGCGGTTCAGGGGCAATGTGAGGAAGTATTATTTCACAGAGAGGGTAGTGGATGCATGGAACAGCCTTCCTGAGGAAGTTGTGGGGTCTAAAACTGTGGGAGAATTCAAGAATGCATGGGACAGACATAAGGCAATTCTTGTGGGGGGCAGGAAGATAAAGGCTGTTGGTTAACTAGGATCTGCGGCCTATCCTGTAGGTAGGGAAATGGGCAGACTAGATGGGCCTAGCGGTCCTTATCTGCCGTCAAAGTCTATGTTTCTATGTTTCTATGTTTCTACTGGCGAATGCCACTGATCTCAAACCATCCTCACGGTCTTGATACAGTACAGCTCCTAGACCCTGCAGACTGGCATCAGTATGCAGCACATAGGATTTGGTGGGATCAGCATAAGCGAGGATGGGGGCGTGGGTGAGCTAGTATATGACTTCGTGGAAAGCTGCTTCACAGTCAGGCGTCCAATGGGACCCGAAAAGTTCACCTGGGTGGAAATATGCTTTGTCTGGTTCTTTGACGGCCCCTTTCTTGTATTTTCGAGTGGTAGGAGGGTAACCCTGGGTAAGATTCAAGAGTGGCCGACTCACTTTAGAATAGTCCTTTATGAACCGGCGGTAGTAGCCACAGAATCCCAGGAAACGTTGTAGTTCTTTCAAATTGTGGGGCTGGGGCCAAGTAGTCAAGGCTTCAACTTTACTAGGATCAGTCTCTATCCCCTCTGTAGACACTATGTGCCCCACATACCTCACAGAGGTTTGGAAAAACTGGCACTTGTCAATGTACAGCTTGAGGCCGAAATATTCCAGTCTGTCTAGTACCTTGAACAGTCGATGCTCATGTTCCTCTAGGGAGCTCCCAAAACACAATGACATCGTTCAAGTACACTAGGCATTCCAGCAAATTCATGTCTCCCACCGCTCATTCCATCAGTCGCTGGAAGGTGGCTGGGGCACCCGATATCCCCTGTGGCATTCTCAGGAATTCGTAGAACCCCAAAGGACAGATGAAGGCCATCTTCTCACGGTCCTCCAGAGCCATCGGAATCTGGTAATATCCACTGTGAAGATCCAACACAGAGAACCATTTGCTGCCACTCAAAACAATCCAGAGCATCTTGTATACGGGGCATGGTGTATTGATCAGGGATGGATCGCCTGTTGAGGGTCTGATAATCTACACACATTTGTACTGTTCCATTCTTCTTATGCACAACCACAATGGGAGAAGCATATGGGCTCCTGGATTCTTGTATCACACCAGCAGCGAGCATTTCCTGCAAGTGTCTTCTCACGTCGTCTATGTCTGCAGGGGCTAGGCGTCGAGACCTCTCTCGAAATAGCCATTCATCGGGCAGGCGTATGTGATGCTCTGCACTCTGGACACATCCCACGTCCCATACCTTCAACGAAAACGCTTGATCTCTCTGGGCAAGTTTCTGGCTAATTCTAGTCTTCCATTCAGCTGGCAATGAGGAGTCACCAAAATCAAACAAGTCAGGAGTCACTCCATCTGTCTTGCCAGGGTGCTTGTTGCGGGGCAACACTGCAGTGTCTGCGCAGTGTACTGTAGCTAGGCTGCATCCTCTGTTCACCCGGATCTCCCGATCTGACACATTATGAATCTGGACCATAACTCGTCGTGCATAGGCATGAGCATGAGCTGGCAAGATGCTGGGCTTAACCAATAATCCTTCCAGCAATTTTCCATCGCCTGGTGCGTCCAACATCAGTATTTTGTTCTTGACATCTTTGCGGAGGCGGACTCCCTTGAATGGTACACTGTTAGGGGCCAGTACAATTGAATCGATCCTTCTTCCACACCCACCCCTACCGGTTCATCCTGGTCCACTCCTTGGGGTTCTGTTGCAAATCATAGGCCTCTTGATCAGAGCGGGAATTCTTAGGGCCTCCCAGTCCATCGCCTTGTTTCTCGCAACAGAGTTGTGCCAGTCTCCCAAACATATGGGCGTTGGTCCCAATTAACAGGGGAACCCCATCATACAGTCCTGTAGGGCACACACATTAGCCAGTGTCTCGACTTGCTCTCTACACCAGTTACAGCTGCAGGAAATGACAACCAGAGGCGGACATATCCTAGGTAGGGATAAGACTTGTCGCTCAGCCCCCACACATGTAGGCCTTCCAGGGATTGTAAGGGCACAGCAGATAAGTGTTTGTCATACCAGTCCTTAAATACAATGGTCACTTGCGACCCACTGTCCAGCACAGCCCGAGTAGGAATACCATTCACAGCCATGGTAGTCTTCACTGAAGGGCCCACTATTTTGGACCAGTCTGGAGGGACAGCAGCAGGGGCCTGGACAGATGATTTAGCCACATAGGGATTTGAGTTACTACTTCTTGAACCCTCACTGTGGTCATTTTGGGCACTCCTCGACCGCTGATTCGTTCTCCAAAGCTCGCCTTGAAGTCTATATACAACTTTATCTAGGTCTTTGTGGACCTTCATTCTCTCTTCATGTGCCCATCTTTCCCACAATTATGGCAAAATATGTCTTCTGAGATTTGGGGTGGCCGAGGCATCACACTGGGAGCTGGGGCGGTGGTAATACCAACCGAGAACCTTGGTGCCATCTCTGTCTGCTATGTGGTGAGCATTTGGAGACATCTCTTCAATTCTCTTACTTTCATAGTCAAGATATCGAGTTTCGAGCTGCTGTCAGCAGGAGATGCCTGGGTGGACATCCCCACCCCCATAGCAGATGCAGCTGGATAAGGGTCGGTGCCTGTACTTGCAGGAGCGGCCTTCATAAAGCGACTGTTTTTTGTTTCCCTGAACTCCCTCAGCAGTTCCTCCCATGGCGGCACACCCTCAATGGTCCCCACTTCCGAAGGGCCTTCCGATGCCATGATCACTTGGGCTGTGCTCACCATAGAATTACAATCCCCCTCTTCATCTTCAACCTCCCAGAGTTCTTTTATCAAGTCACAATAGTCCGGTGGGTTACCCCTTCTATCTGGGAGCCTTAATTGAAGGAGCTGCAATTTAGAATGCTTTGCATGTTGCAGTATGTGCCCCAACCTCACATGGTTTAAGTCACTGGCAGCTACTGCACCTTTTCGTGTAATCTCTGCAGCTTCTTCCAGACGAGTAACATATGCAGACAAACTTTCCTGGCCATTGTTTTGTACCTTGAAATTTCCACATCAAGTTCTCCCCTGACTCAGTGCTCCCAAAATTGCCTTTGAGTGCAGATAGGTACTTCTGGGCAGATGCATCAGGGTTTGTGGACCTCAGAAATGCAATGGCCTCTAGGGCGGGACACCTCAAACTTTCTATGATCCTTTTCCGTTTCTCATCCTCCACACACTGCCATTCAGGTACCAAAGGGGCAACACAATCTATCCAGGTCTCCCAATCATCCTCCCCATGGGGGGTGGGGAGGGTGCCGGAGAAGATTCTCAACCTTCAGTAAGAGTTGTGACTAATGGCAGGTAAAGACATAGGAGACAGCATTGGCACTGGCACAGGAGGGGCAATAATGAGTGCTGGAGTGGGAGGGGGTGTTGGGGGAGGAACACCCCCAGGTGGCAGGAATAGTTTCTTTAAGTCCTCTACAGTTTTCCCTTCCTCCAACAACAACTTAGCAAATTTCTCCTCAAAAGTCTCAGATAGGTGTGGGGGCTCATTCTCCCTGGGGTCTTTACTGTCTTTAGTGATCACTCTCCAGGCAGTGAGGGCTCCTTCGGGGGTGATAGTCCGTGGCACTTTGGAACGGTCTACTGGGTCCTTACACTCTACTAACGCCATGAAACTTTGGGCGAGCAGATTAGCCTATCGAGCCACCACTACAGGGTTTTGTAAACATTCAGCCTTGGAAAGTACTCCCTCTACAGTGTCCTTATTGGTACCCAGAGGAATATCCAGGATAAGTATAGCATTTTGGGGGTCAATCTCCTGCCCAGTACACCACCCCAACTGGTGTACAGCCACTTCTGTTGGGGTAGCCATTGATTTGTAACATCAATTCGCAAATTTGGCCACTAGAAGACACAAAATCCCAACAGTGAGCCTCCAAAATATAACCCCTAGGTGGCGCTATCCCAAGGGTTACTACCCCTGGCTGCTTGGCTAGTAGCAGGTTAAGGGGCCTGAGCTCTGAAACAGGTGCCTCCACCCAGAGGTCAGGGATGGTAGTGGTCAAGCTAACCTGGGCACAGCCCTCCGGGACACTGTAACCCCCCCCTTCTTTCCCCTCTAGTGGCCTGAACACTGTACAATAATCACTTTCACAATACCCCTTGAACACCAAACAAGTACCCACACTGTTTGCACTTACCACCAGGGCTGCTTCCTCTGGCTCAACCCTGGGGACCCCCTGTAAAACAAGGTTAAGCACAGCAAATAGCAACAGTACAGTACTTTGAGAACAAACTGGAACCACAGTCAGATTACATGCAGAAAAAGTTACATCTGATTTATTCAGGGGACTTGAAAAAGGGAGGGGCAAAATCAGGTTAATTAGCTTAAAGGTTATATCAATCAAGCAGCTATGCATGCGCTTTGAGTGCCCCCACACAGTCCACCTCTGGGTACCCAGGTACAGAAGAGATGGGCAAGCCAAGACAGCTGCCCGGGGTTGCAGCTGGTTGGGGCCCTGTGATGGAAAACACAACATGCACAGTACACAATAATTGTAATCCGGAGCCAGAGGGCTCAGTTCATAAAGGAAACAGAACAACAAGACAATCAGATGACACACTCAGATTAAACTGCTGTTGTAGGGAGCTACCCTGGTATTTACTCACGATATCCAAGACTGGACACAGGCTGGACGAAAATCGAGACTGCAGGTGGTTGATCTGGAATGCCAGGGGAAGCAGGGCCCACACAAGTCACAGAGGTGTCATTCCTGTTCAAGCGTGGAGCAGGGTGCTGATCCCCAGGCGGGTCTCTCATCGATGGCTTCTCTGTGCAGTGGGTAGTCTGGCTGGGCCAGTCTGGCAAAACCCAGACCGCATGGAGACAAATTTGGGTGCAGTCCGTTTTGGGCTGGATATAGCTTCCAGCAAGCAGAACACAGTTCACACAGTGGGGAAATAACTCACAACCCACTAGTAACTCATAGCACGTTTACATGTACGGGAATTCTACTGTACCAGGCAAGCGCCCCCGGCACAATCGCAAAGTCTCTGCACACACCGAGCTTAGGGGAGCTGAACCCTGACAGGCCGATCGCATTCAGCAAAATATTGGGTCTTCTTCAGTTGGAGCCTGGCCCACTTCAGTAGCTTACTTTAGTCACACAAACTTGGATTTAGTCCAAAATAATTCTCTTCTCTCCCTTTCAGGAGCAGCAGGCAGACATGGAGGTCAAACTCTCAGCCTTTTCATAGTTCTCCCATGCGAATCCACTCAGGATTGCTCTCAGAATCGCTTCAGCTCCTTCTTGCTTATCTTCCAGCTTAGTTCTAACAGAAAACTGCAAGCAGCCTGGGATTTCCCCAAGATCCAAAAGCTTTGGTTGGCTGATTTGGCTGTCAGTCAAAGCAAGAGCTCCCCCTTCAGTTGCAAAAAAGGTGCAAAAACTCAAACCACAGTTCCTAAGATTTTGAATTCAGACAGCTCCTGTAGTCCGGCTACATTTTAGGTCCCACCAGAACCGATTGGTCCAATTTGCAGTCCAGAACCAAAATAGTGGAGACAAACAAAACAGTCCTTGCTACAAAGAAAGCAGGTTAGACAAACTACATTATCATTATCATTGAGCTATGCTCCACTCCTACGTATGACGACCTGTATATATCTGTCAGTTGAACTAGCTAGTCAAGAGTGTATAATCTGAAATGTGCTTACTACTATATGTTTCCCCAGCGTCAAATTATGTATTTCCCACAAGTTTGTTTACTGTGACAAAAAACTGTACTCTCTTTGCCATGTCTCCTTGACTGTTGTTCCTCATGTTGTATTCTCCCGGGTCGTTCCTGAAAATAGGCATAATACTTGTCTAGTGTACTTACCCAGTAAACAAAAGCTAAATAAATAAATTCTAAATGGTTTTCAGCAAATAGTTACATCTTTCAACAGAGCTCCATCTCAGATTATTTATGCTGCAATCAAGCAGCTCTTCAAGAGACACAGAGGCTATACAAGCTCTGGTAATCAAATTTAAATTGCTAAAACGCAGGACGCTAGCCTGGCAGTGAGCATTTAGGCAAGCTCAAGGCAGACTTTTTGGGAACCCCCATTTGTAGGGGGGTTACACTTGCTTTTAACAGAAGCTGTACCAACTTGATTTTAGTAGGTTATTTTAAGAACTTATGGCACTGGTGTTTGCACGGATTGTTTTGAAAAGAGCAAATACAAAAAAGAACCAGTAAACAAGAAGCAGCCTTATAATGGCCTCACTGTTACGGGGTATAAAGGAAGTCCCTATTATCCCCAGAGGCCAAGGATTAGAAACCAAGAGATATCTACAGGCAAACAAATGCTTCCAGTGGTGTGCCATTTCTGTGGAGTGCCAGACTAGAAGGCTTACCTTTTTCTTTCTTCGTCCTTCTGTCCATCAGACATGCTTTGGCTGATCCTAGAGCAACCAGCCACCTTTGTCTCTCCGCTGCATTTACGGCCTTCAGGTAGAAGTGCTGCTGCCTAGGAATAGTTAGATCCATTCGCGTGTTATCTGTGGAGTGAACTGAAAGCAATATAAACTCAGAGTCATAGGAAGTTCAAAATACAAAAGAAAGTAAGCTTTGATTACAACTTACAGTACGTGACCTGGGCAGCCATACCCAGTACAAAGTTGAGAGGACAATAAAAATGATATTTTTATTGACTGCAAGAAAAACATCAGAATCATATGACGTTATATATACACACACACACACACACGATGTTCCCCACAGAGCAGTTTCCTTACATAAAGTTAGACAAGTTTCCCAACTGTGCTCTACGTGGCTACTAAAATGGTAGCCAAACTTCAATTAAATTTCTCATGGTAAGCTTAAAGGAGAAATAAACAACCGATTTTGACCAAAACATTTTTTAAAAACATGCTTCATGGAAACCTAAAGGAAAGGCTGCTGTTTACTTTGATGCTAAATCTGCATTTATATAATTAACATAAATGCAGTTTTGTTGCATCTGAAAAAAATGTAAACAATAGCCTTCCCATTTGAAAAATCCACCCTGTCAGCTCTACAAAATGAGCAGAAGACATCAAACAGAATGCTATCTTAGGAGTGAGAGGCAGAGCTACAGAGCACTATACAGTGTTAACTGGTGCCTTTCACTTCCATTACATTCTACTGTGAAGAGCATCTGCAGAACCCTAACATGTACACCTTGGAGCAGTGGATAGAAAGGGGAGTCATGACTCAAGCCTACAGGTTCCTAAATGGAATAAACAAGGTGCAGGTTCAGGAACTGTTCCAAGTCAGAAAGCACATAAGAACTAGGGGGCACAACATGAAGCTGGAAGGGGGCAAATTCAGAGGTAACACAGGCTAGTTTTTCTTTACCGAGAGAGTGGTGGATGCATGGAACAGCCTTCCTCAGGTAGTGGTGGGGGCAAAAACAGTGGTAGGTTTCAAGAACGCTTGGGACAGGTACAAAGGTACCACCACACTGACTAGCAGTTAAAGGATGGGGGTAGGCCTATGGGCTGACTAGATGGACCATATGGTCTTCTGGCGTCACTTTCTATGTTTCTATGTATTCTTTACTTCTTTCAGCAAAATAATTAAAATCAAGACTTAAAATGTGTATTACTTTTTATAAATATGCATGTTAGGCATTGATTTTGATTATATTGTCAAAATAAATCTGCCAAAATCATGCTCTATATTGCCACATATACCAAACGCAGCCCTGAACATCAAAACTGGTCAAATACCTGGTGGTCTAGTGAACATGTCCCGATCTGGGTGTCCAAGCAATGGTCCAGTTCACAGCACTGTCCCCCAACAACCCCAACAGTCACAGCACTGAACTCCACCCTCGACAGTCGCAGCACTGCCCCCAACCTCCAACAGTCACAGGACTGAATTCCACCTCAAAAGTCACAGCACTGACCACCCACCCAGCAGTCACAGCACTGATCATCATTCCCCATCTGTCACAGCACTGACCCATTACTCCCAACAGTCACAGGACTACACCCTACTCCCATCACTGCACTGCTCACCTCCAAACAGTTACAGCACTGATCACCCACCACACAGTCACATCACTGACCACCCACC
Organism: Neoceratodus forsteri; assembly: GCA_016271365.2. Lineage (NCBI taxonomy): Eukaryota > Metazoa > Chordata > Ceratodontiformes > Ceratodontidae > Neoceratodus > Neoceratodus forsteri. Next base: position 1,192,412,313 of record CM057456.1, read on the forward strand.
CCCAGCAGTCACAGCACTGATCATCATTCCCCATCTGTCACAGCACTGACCCACTACTCCCAATGGTCACAGGACTACACCCCACTCCCATCACAGCACTGCTCACCTCCCAACAGTTACAGCACTGATCACTCACCACACAGTCACACCACTGACTCCCAAACTTGACTCCAGTACAGTGGTCCCTGACTTCAGTAACATAGATTACAATAAAATTATGGTACTCACAGGTGAACCGCTAAGGGCCTGCACAAAACAGAAGGGGTAGAAAACAAGTGGGTAGTGATTAAAGGGGCAGTACTGGGAGCTACCAGTGCTTGTATAAAACTTGTGAATAAGACCAAGAAGCAGAAGAAGCCACTTTGTCTCAACAAGCAAATGAGTTGGTATAGGACAAAAGAAAGACTTAAGTTGTACAAGAGGGACCAGAGGGACTCCAACAGAGCTAAATATTAGCAAAAGATACATTAGCAAAAAGTAAGGACAACATAAGGAGGGCAGTGAGCACAGAACTAAGGATAGCTGGGAAGTAAAAAAAAAATGACAAAACTTTCTATAGGACAACACAGGAAAATTAACAGAAAAAGGATATCAGAGGAGAAAAAAATAAGAGGCAAACATACTGAATAAGTTTTTAGTTCTGTGTTCACAACAGAAAGTACTGGGCTGAGCTGTGGGGCGGTTATTGAGAGGCATTTTCCAGCCTGGATGCCTTTCACATGGGCTCTGGACTAAGACACATTTCAGTGGCAGAATTTACATTTTTCACTGTTTTTTCCCCCTCCTTTCAGCTTCTACATTTTGGCATTCCTGATGCCCAGAGTTTGGACATATCCAATCTGAGAATGGTGTGTCCAAAACAGACAGCAGAAGGAGGCTCAAAACCTCAGCAGTAACTGCAATCACAGGCTCGTGAGGCCATGGAAAGCTGCACCACTGGAGCTGGCAAATTCTGATAAAGTGGGATAGAAGCCCTCTTTGCAAGTCATACTAGAATCCATGAAGGCAATGGATGCAAAGGTCGTGCACACTTTGTCACATTTACAAACTCAGGATACGCAAATTAAGGTTTTTTCTGTGGTGGTCAGAGTTGGGACAAATGATCCGTGTTGGCCATAGCATCATTCTCAATGTTAACACAGGAAAATTCACAGCATGGGAATGGCAGAAAGCAAATGGCATCGGCTCACCAAACAAGAAACCAGTGGACGTTCCGAGGGGATGGAAGGACAAGATATTTTGGCTTACTTCAGAAAGTGGAGGATCTCCATCTGCCTGAAGACTTTGACTATACAGCGTTTTGACAGACATATCAGATAAATCCATGCTGCAGTGGCCGGCCCAGTGGTGCCAAGGGTTGAGGCGCTGGACGCCACACCTCGCCCCACGCCGGCGACCCAAGTTTGGGAACGAGCCCGGTCCGCCGGGGGTCGGCAGGGGAGAGAGGATCGGGCGTCCTGAGGACTGCTCTCCTCTCTCGGGGAGGGACCCAGGGGTAGCCCGGTGTAGCAGCAGCTCCCGGAGGAGACTGGTGGCACTGCGACGCACAGGGGCTCGCAAAAAGCAGGGGAAGACATCAGGTGGCTGCTATCTGGACGTGGGTGGCAGCATCCATGTCACGGGCTGGGCAGCACTGCATGTCCACGTCTGGGGCTCAACTCAAGAAATACCCACCAGCCCGGATAGGCGATGGCTTGCAGTGTCTGCCGCCACATGCCCAACACCGGATCTCCACCCCAGCACTTTCAATCTCCTCGTGGACCCTAGCTGGAGAGGGTCCATAGAGGAAAAAGTAATGCCCTTAAGGGGGTGGGATTATGGTGGGTGGTAGAAGAAGCGGCAGAACACTGTGCAGCCTGAGAGAGTTCCAGTGCCTGGAGAGCACAAAAAGAACTGACAAAAAATTAAAAATCCATGCTGCAGTGCTCTCCAGTAACTAGCCTCGTACTGTTTTTTTGTTTGTTTACTGCCAACAGCAGGAGTGGATATCCAGGATGCGGTGCTTGCAGCAGCACATTCCTCCTGTCTCCTCAGCATAGATGGTGGGGATCTGAGAAGGTTTTCCTGGACCTCCTTCCAGCCTTGTAATGGGAAGACACAATTAGACTCTGCGTGCCAGATTGTGAATTTGTTTCTCCTCCCCACCCACTCACGTCTTGTTTATAGCGGTAAGGTGTTTCAATAAAAATGATCCAAAGGATGTGGGAAAGTGACTGGAGAATGCCGAGAAAGAATTTATGGCTTGAGAGGTGAGCGCATCAGAATCTAATCAAGATTGACCAATTGGGACTTCACTTGTTTTTGGGCAGTTAGATAGCAGCAACAATTGAGCAACAATCAAGTGGGATAGAAGTCCTCTTTGCAAGTCATGCTAGAATCCATCAATGCAATGGATGCAAAGCTTGTGCACACTTTGTTACATTTACTTTCTTTTATTTCTTTATTTACTTACATTTATTTCTTTGGGAACTGATTGATTTCTGGGATGAACTGTTTCACATGGACACCACTAAAAACTGTACTAGGTTGGATCGGTTACCAGAGGTCTCAGCACAATGATCCAAATGTTTGGGGTCTAGTTATTCATTTGAAGTTTAATATGGAGCCACTCATAGTGTGGTGTAGCATATGTGCATTTTGGGTTCCCATGCTTCTGGACTTCGACACTGTAGGGATTTACTGATTTAGGCTTTCGTCTTACATTGTATGTATACTGCTGCTTCTAATTTGTTAGAATGTTTTCAACTGTCTCATGTACTATATTTCTAAGACCGCAGTCTTCTAAGTTCTTTTGTCTACAATGTATAGCATCTGCTGTTTTTATTCATATATATTTTTCATGTTAGGGGCATATATCAATCAATCAATCAATCAATCAATCAATCAATCAACATCTTTATTTAAACCAGGAAATCACCGTTGAGCATAACTCATTTTTGAGGTGAACCGTGGGTATACAGGATAAGACAGATCAGAAAGATACAATGAACAATATACAGGCAGAAATAAAATATAATATAAATAAAAATATATACTGTGATAACAAGGGCATATATAGTAATGAAAGACAGTTGAAATCTGGGTCAGGGAACTAAACTGGTAGCACATCATACAAGTATATATGAAAATATACATGAATAGATACAACAGTAGATGGGTACAGCAGATTAAAAGGGCGCCCAGTATACACTATAAGTAAAAGTCCACGGTAGGGGTGAGGGTTAAAGGGCTAATCTATATGGTATTTGTGAGGAGATAACAACAGAATAAGGATACCGTCCAGGACAGGAACATAGGGGAGCTGAATAAAGAAAAGAAAAAAATACATTGTTGATATGTGAACCACTGCAGTAGCAGGGAATCTAGGTTCAGCCAACAAAAGGATTCTGGGGGAGGAGGAGAGAGACAGGGGTTTAGGAGGATGGCAGTTAACTAAAGAGGCAAGAGCAGGGGCAGTGGATAGGGGAAGGCAAAGGGGGGAGCCCCAAAATATAAATGTCAGACACAGTATAACTGTGGAGGCAGGACTCATCTGGCTAGAGTTAAAGGATTATCGGCATCAAGTAGAGCAGGTGCATGGCTCCTTGTTATGACTTAGGTAAAGAGATTTGAAGGTAGAAAGGGAGATAGGATAGGTTAGTTTCAGAGTCCTTTGCAACTTATTCCACATTTGAGGTAGTACATAGCTTGGCTGCTCTGCTTAAGCAATTTTGCCTTGTATACATACAGAGCAATGAAGGAAGCGCTTCTCAGGGCATACTTGCCGAGTACATATCGAGGCAGATGAAGTACTGAGGCAGCATTCCCATAACGCTTTTAAGTCCAGAATGCAGCATTCCTCTTTCGCTCACAGCTAATGGATGTTCATCCTACTGCCGTGTACAGGGAGCAGTGATGGGTAGAATACAGTAAACCTGTAATGAATCTTAAGGCACGGAGACAGAGTGGGTCTAGTTTTGCAAAAGCACCAGAATACCCTGGCCATATAAGAAGTCTGCATAGTCAAGTAAAGAAAGAAAGGTGGTTTGGACAAACATCAGCTTGACATCTCTAGTGAGTAGGTTGTTTATTTATTTATTTATTTGGTTCTAGGAATTAATACCTTTGAGTCAAAGGCTCTTTTTACAAAGGTTCCACGTCAAATGAGTACAATACAAGCATAGTTACAAAGTAAGGTAAATAAATTGGGTAATGTCACAGGCAAGGAGAAATAACACATTACCATAAAATATACAAACAAGTAAGACCAGGAAGAGAAAAGAAAAAAAGAAAAAATATATATATATATATTTTTTTTCTTAAACAAAACAAAAATAGTTAAGGGAAACGAAGTCTCAAAATGGAAGATATACTATTTGAGATAGTAAGGAGAGAAAATGGGGAGCAGTACAATAGTGAGAAAGGGCCACACATATGCCTTTGTCAAGAATAATGTAATGAGAAAAGAGAAGGAGAGAAAAATAAAAGAGAAGGGTGTAATTTAATCAAGTAATTCAATCAAGGCAGTCACAGGAGCTGGAGGCTGCGAGGTGGGAGTGGAGCTGAGATTTGAAAACTCCCAAGGATGTAGAGTTATCCTTAAGAAGAGACCAAGACTCTGCCTGAGTTTCTTTAACAACTCATCAACATGATCAGTGAATGAGAGTTTGTCTAACCAAACTCCAAAGTATTTGAATTTTGTTACGTAGTCCAACTGCTCCCCACGGATGGTGGTGATAAGTGGAAGTGTTCCATCAGTCGCAGGATTAGATGCATGCGAAAGAGGCGAGAGGAGCAATGCTTTAGTTTTTCTGGCATGAAGAAGTAACTTCTGGTTTAGTAGCTGTAGCTACTATATTCCCTGTACTGACTTCCAGTGCTATAGTTTATACTACCTAATGAGTCTCCTTTTTTGGATAATCACCATTACCGCTGATACTGCTTACATTAACTGTTATTTAATTTCTGTATGTTTTTGTTAACTGAGTAAGTGCACTAGGCTGTCATGGACTATTTTCGGGCCTGACCCATGCACATTACAATGTACAATAACAGTGTGGTAAATATGCAGGTTTTGCTGTAATTAAGCAATTATACAGCAGTACAGCACAGTATACAATAGCAGTGAGTCAATTAGTTTATAAAGCAACACAGTTCCATTATACATCCATGCAGCCACAGCTCCAGATAGGGCAAGTACTGGCCTATTTTACTCACCAAAGTTTAAGAAATGCTCTTTAATATTTATTTTTTTGGGTTATGAGTACCGATACTCATCCCAACCCCTGGAAATGCTCTACAGATACTTCAAAAGGTGCTGTTTTTCAAAGTCTAAAGCACTTTTACTCATCTAAGGCTTACAGGGAAAGAATTTATTTTAGTGGTTGTAGATTTTGCAACTGACTACCCTAAGGCAGTCACAAACTCTTCTGTGGAAGTAGAAAAGGTAACAGATGAGCTTCTGGTGATTTTCTGCCAAGTGGGTTCCCCGAGGAAATTTTATCAGACTGGTACACAACCTTCTTGACTGCCAATTACCATCTTATCCCTGTGGGAGATGTGCACAAGGAGGAAGCTCAAAACTTCACCATACCATCCAGAGAGGAATAGCTTGCTGGAACATTTCCATAGCACTACAAAACACATGCTACACATTCTGTCAGACAACCCCAGCGACCGGGACAAAGTTTTGCCCCACTTACAGTTTGCATACAGGGAGGTGCCATAGGATTCCCACCCTGTGAGCTACTCGTTGCATGCAGAGTGAGGGATTTGGTCAAAGACCAATGGGCTTGCTTTGAAATCCCACCCTCCCTCCCCGCCCAGAGGAAAACACTGTGGAGTATGTACAAAACATCCACAGGAAGTTAAGAGAGTACAGGAACATTGCACAGAACAATCTCTTGCAAGGTTAGAAGCAGCAGAAAACATGGTATGTTCGTGGCACAAGGGCTCGAGTATATCAGCTTGATCAGAGAGTGATGGCTCTCATTGCAGCGAGACAACAAACTGCAGGCTACCTAGAATGGTGCTTTTGTCGTGACAGAGATACTAAACAATGTGAATTAAATGCTCAAACTGCCAGGCTGATTCCACAAGCACAGGACATACATTAATATGTTCAAGCCATACTGTGTCTGACAGGAGCTCATTTTGGCAGTCTAATGTTCTCCAGCAGAGAACTGGGAGGGTCTTATAACTGATAAGCAGGCAGGAATGAAACTTCACTGACTGCAATCAAGTTTTCCACTTAGGTGAACCCAGATCAGGGGCTAAACAGTCCAGTGGTGCTGCAAATCTTTGAAGCTCTGTTCACTTCCAAACCAGGGTACACAAAATTGGCAGTGCTCGAGGTCAAAACAGTATCAGACAAACCTGTCGGACAAAGTGTTCACAGGATCCCTGCTAGTATCAGAGACCAGATGCACAAAAAAAAGAAAAAAAAAATAAACATAGCAAAGATGAGACAGCTGGGGGTGATCCAGGTGTCTAAAAGCCCTTGGGCTTCCCCAGTATTCCTTATACCTAGAAGGAATGGGTCTGTACCTACTATTTTTCATAGCATGGGTCAGTAAACGCACTCCACTGCCTCTGAGCAATACCATATGTGCATTTACTGTGCCCAGGGCAGTTGACATTCTTGCTGTCTCTGGGGTAGTAGACACAGTTGCTGTCCATGTGCCAGTAGATGCCCTTGCTGTCCCCATGGCAGTAGGCACGCATGCCAACACTGGGACAGTAGATGCTCTTGCCGTCCTTAGGGCAGTAGGTGCTTTTGCCGTCCCGAACCAGTAGACGCTGTTGCTGTCCCTGAGGCACTTTATATACTTGCTGTCCCCTGGACAGTGCCTCTTATGAAGATTCACCCTGAAGCTAAGCCACTCAGCAGCTGCAGTTGCATAATGGTTGGGACACTACATTAGAAACAAGATCAGTGGTTGAATCCTGAAACTTGTTAACATGTTGCATGCCCTCAAATTTGGCATGTCATGATCCGTGGAGGTGTGTGGAACTTGTGGAATGTTATTGTCAAGTTAAATCAAGGCAGCAGACATTTCCTGGAACCTTGCAACAGAAATAGATGGCACAGTTGGGTTGGCTGTTTGTCATTAAGCTCTGCTTCCCAAACCATAATTCACTTTCTGTCTCAAGGATCTATATTTACATGTTTAGATTTAATGACTGCTGCCATGACAATTGAACATTGATTTCGCTGGATTTCTGACACGTACAGTTGGGTCAGTACCTCGTTTTCAAATAGATCTGAATGAGCTTTCAAACCTAGAGGGACCCTGTGTTCCCCTATAAAGCAGCAGTGTTTGTTAGTCAACCAAAAATGTAATTATATAGATCTTACTTCGAGAGGGCTCTTGCGGTAGGTACTAGCAGATGGGACTGAGCCGCCGGGCGCTGGGACCGCACGGAAAACTTCTGGCTGGCGGTGTCTGGCGGGGGACTGCCCACCTGATGTCACGTGACCGACGTCAGCATGATGCTATATGGTGAGCGGTCCCCGCCCTCCAGTTCTTTCCTGCCGTCAACATGCGCACGTCTGACCTCGCAAAGAACGTTGCTTCTGTCAATGCCATTTTGGATCAGTATTCTACTTATTTATTTCTTGTTTACTTCCTTTTTTTCCAAAGTATTAGTGTATTTTGTATCATGCATGTCATCTCCGACGCCTTCCGATTCACATAAAAATAAGAGCAACTCCTGTGGGACTCTGCTCCCTCACAGAGACGGCCATTCCCTCTGCCTCTAGGCCTCCCCAGACCACAAGACTGAGGACTGTGAGACCTGCCAAGGATTTAACCAGGCCACACGGAAGCGCTGTCAGCAGACCTTGGAAGCTCATTTTTTAAAATTAAAAATGGCATCCATGGAGAAGGAGCTGAAAAAAACTCAGGAGCTCGTCCTCTTCCCCAGAGGGCCATTGCAACAAGCAGGACAAGGAGAGACATCGGGACTGGGAACGGTCTCAGTCTCGTCCATGGCCCCCTCCTGGAGCCGTGGAGATGGCGGAGACCCCCCCCCTGAGGGGTGTCCCTCCAGCCAAAGCCACCTGTGCGGGTGCAGAGCAGCCGTTGGCCCGTGCCGGAATCGGTTTTGGTTCCGACAGGAGTCTTCTGAGTAAAGGAGACACCCACTACCCTTTGAGCCCTCAAGATTAAGGAGTCTAGGGCTGACCCGGTGGCACTGAGGGTTGAGGCGCTGGACATTACACCTCGCACCACGCCGGTGACCCAGGTTCAGGAACGAGCTTGGGGCATTGGAGGTCGGCAGGGGAGGAGAGGATTGAGCATCCGGAGGACTGCTCTTCTCTCCTCTGCTGGGGTGGGTTCCTGGGGGAGCATCGCTCTGTAGTGGCCTCTGGTGGCAACACAGGAGTGGTGCCACAGAAAAGGGAGGGACACGGCGGAGATTATCGGCATGGTGTGTTGACATTGCATGATAGCTTCTGCCAGAGAACAGACAAAACACCAGGAGGAAGGAGCTACTGGTATAACTAAAACTTCTCTACTGGGACTAAGAACTAGAAATCTTGTACTGGGACCTTCAATTTAGGGTAAAAAAAAAAAAAAGGTAGTGTTTTTTGTTTTTTTTTCCAATTGTTTAACCAGGTGAGACACACTAGGCTGAAGGCTTTTTTACAGGTGCAACCTTGGAGCACAGGGAAGTTAAGTGACTTGCTCAGGGTCACACAATATATGCAGGTGGGGGCTGTGGGATTTGGACCCAGGTCTCCAGGTCTGCAGCTCAGAGCCTTGAACCACTGCACTATACTGCCTCCCTAGTGTGTTTGTCAGAGGTAGTTGAAGTAAATTGTTATCTGTTATCTGTGTTATCTGTATACTTATCTAGGTGCTTGTCACAGGTGTCAGAAGGGAATTGTTATCTGTGAAATTAACTAAGCGTAGAAAGATTTGCGAAGTAGGAGGAGTGGCTTAGCTAGAAGGAGCCAGGTTAAAACCAGATTTAAGCACTGCCCTAGATAGCTTCTGCCAGAGAACAGGCAGAATACCAGGAGGAAGGAGCTACTGGTATAACTAAAACTTCTCTACTGGGACTAAGAACTAGAAATATTGTGCTGGGACCTTAAATTTAGGGTAAAAAAAGAGTTAGTGTGTTTGTCAGAGGTAGCTGAAGTAAATAGTTATCTATTATCTGTGTTATCCATGTACTTATCTAGGTGCTTGTCACAGGTGTCAGAAGGGAACTGTTATCTGTGAAATTAACTAAGTGTAGAAAGATTTGCAAAGTAGGGGGAGTGGCTTAACTAGAAGGAGCCAGGTTAAAACCAGATTTAAGCACTGCCCTAGATAGCTTCTGCCAGAGAACAGGCAGAACACCAGGAGGAAGGAGCTACTGGTATAACTAAAACTTCTCTACTGGGACTATATTGCCCTCCTTCCCTCCCCTCCCTAAACCAGTTCTACTTTTATAGGCACAGGATTTAACTGACAACAGGAACTTCCTGTTTGGGAGCAGGAAGTGAGTGATCACAGAGCCACCAAAGACTCACCATCCTAGAAGGGCAAGAGTAGCTCTCCGCCCCCCCACCTGCTGGAGGTCTGACTTTGAGCAAGTAAGGAGACTACTGAGAAATATAGGAACTTCTTGTCTTAGAACAGGAAGATCAGGAGCTAAAAGGGCACAGAGGCAGTAAGTAAGTAGGGGAAGAAAAAAAGAAAATAAGCAAACAGAGGAAAGAGTAAGTATTCCAAATGACAGTTAGGGGGCCAGAAAAAAGACATGATGGGAGTGGTGCAGTGCAGTGGCTGTGGAGCAGCAGTCTTCCGGAAGACGTTCTGGAGGATGCAGTGTTGGCCCATCTGCAGGCACCTCCCTGGGCTGAGGGAGGAGATTGCTCATCTCCAGGCTGAGTTGGCCAGGATTTGTGGGACCTCCTCTCACCCAGGGACCACCAGAGTCACTGCCGCTGCCCCTCGGAGGTTGCCAAGAAAGAGGAGGGTTGGACCACAGTGGGCTCAGGGAGGGTGAGGGTGGTGGAACAGAGGTGCATCCTTCCAGTTGTACCGCTCCACAATTTCTATGCCATTCTGGAAAAGTGTGGTTCCTCTATGGAAGCACCCACAGTGGAGATCAAGGAGGCTGCTGGGAACCTCCACAAAGGAGACCCACAGGAGGGTGGCATGGGACCCCATAGGGAAAGGAAACAACTCCTGGTGGGGGACTCCATTGTTAGGAAGGTAGAACTGGGGGAGGAAAGGAGAGGGAGGCAAGGTGCCTGCCTGGCGCCATGGCTTGGTGGGACAGGGAGCGAATCCTCAGGATCACAGGAGCAGCTGCACAGGGGAGGGAGCTGGATGTCATTGTCCACCTAGGGACAAATGACCTGGCTAAGAAAGGGATCAGAGCAGAGCAAGAAGTATTTGTGGAGATGGGGAGGGGCCTTAGACAAATAGCACACATGGTAACCTTCTTGGAGGTGCTACCTGTCTATGGCACGGATGAGGCTAGGGTGCTCCACACCATGGGATTCAATCAGTGGTTGAAAAACTGGTGCAGAGCTCAGGGATTTGGCTTCATTGGGGACTGGGGGTCCACCTGAATGGATGCAGGCCTATACTGGCGTGATGGTCTGCATCTGTCCAGGAGAGGAACCAGGATCCTAGGTGATAGGTTTAAATACTTCATTGGCAATCATTTAAACTAGCCAAGTGGGGAGGCACTGGAAAGGAGCAGGGAAATCATAGCCCCCTCCCCAAAAAAAAAAAAAACAGGGTACTAAGTGAGGTAGATACCAACATAGAGATTCAATAGGGAGAAGTGCAGGGGTAAATGGAGAAAGTGACAAATGCAATAAGGAAAGAGATGGGGCAAAAAGGGGTAAGGCCATCAAGAAATGGAGGATAATGAGTACCAACACCCGTAGTCTGGGCAACAAGCTCCCTGAACTGGTGGCCTTGATGGAAGAGGGATGCCTGGATGTCGTAGCAGTCACAGAAACATGGTACACAGAGAACCATGACTGGGATGTTAACATACCAGGGTACACAACCTACAGAAGAGACAGGGAGAGCAGAAGTGGGGGGGGGGGAAGAGTAGCTGTCTATGTAAGGGAAGGGATAAAAGCAACTGAACAAAAGAGTAAACAGGGAGGAGAGGGGGCACTGGGGTCACCTTAGAGACTGGAAGTGGCACCACAATCCGCACAGGGTTGTATACAGACCCCATGTCAGGGGAGGAATGGACATGGATATGATAGAAGGCATACTTAGGATGGCAGAGAAAGGGGATACTGTTGATGGGGGACCTTATCACGCTAGGATGTTAACTGCGACCTTGCTGCAGCCACATCCAAAAGCAGGGTCATTCTTGATGCCCTTCAGGTGGCATGCCTCAGACAGCTAGTTTTGGAACCTACTCATGAGGGAGCAGTCTTAGACCTCATACTCTCAAATGGGGACAGTGAGAGGATCTCAGATCTAGAAGTGGGTAGCCATTTGGGAACAAGTGACCACCAAACAGTGTGGTTCATGATAAACTCGGCAGCAGAGTCCATACAAAAGTGAGGGTTCTGGACTTCAGAGGGCTGACTTTGGCAAGATGGGAGAGTGCCTTAGAAAAGCACTAGCAAACAGGCTAGAAGAAGGGGTTGAGCAACAATGGGCAAATATCAAAATTGCCATCACAGAGGCAACAAGCCTTTGTGTGAAGCAAATAAATCAAAATGAAAGAAAAAGCCACTATGGTTCTCCGAAGAAGTGGTGGTGAAGGTTAGGGAGAAAAAGATAGCATTTAGGAAGTATAAGGAAACACAGAAGGAGCAGGACAGAGAACTGTACCAGTTAAGGCAGAAGGAAGCGGGGAGGGTAGTCAGAATAGCAAAGGCACAAACTGAGGAAAAGATAGCCAACTCGGTTAAGAAGGGGGATAAAACCTTTTATAGATATATCAGGGAGCGTAGAAAGACAAAGGGAGGGATAGTGAGGCTGAATAGAATGGATGGTGGGTGGGCAGTGAGTGACAGTGAAAAAAGCAGGGATACTGAATAAATACTTGTGTTCAGTATTCACAAAAGAGGAAGTGGGGGAGGTGCCTAATCCAATTAACAGAAGCACTCTGGAGAGGGGGGTCGATCCCAGTCCTTTCACAGAAGAAAGGGTGCTGAAAGAACTCCTAAAACTGAAGGTGGACAAAGCAAAGGGGCCAGATGGAATTCACCCCAGAATTCTAAAAGAATTAAACAGAGAACTAGTGACACCACTGACTACCCTTTATAACATATCATGGGAGGATGGTGTGGTACCCGAGGACTGGAAGAAGGCTGATGTGATTCCCCTTCACAAAAGTGGGAGCAAGACAGAGGCAGGAAACTACAGACCTGTCAGTTTGACCTCTGGGACAGGGAAAGTGATGGAATCACTTCTGAAGGAAAGAACTGTTGAGTACCTAGAGGCCAGTGGGGCACAGGACCAAAGGCAGCATGGGTTCACAGCGGGAAGGTCATGTCAGACGAATCTAATTGATTTCTTTGACTGGGTGACCAAAGTAGTAGACCAGGGAGGGCTGTAGACATGGCCTACCTAGACTTTAGCAAGGCATTTGACACAGTCCCACACAAAAGATTAGTAGTCAAATTAATCAGCCTTGGAGTGGGTCCCAGGTGGTAGCCTGGGTAAAACATTGGCTGAACAACAGGACACAGAAGGTAATTGTAAATGGAGTCCACTCTGAAGAAAGAGGGGTTATTAATGGGGTACCGCAGGGTTCAGTACTGGGTCCAGTCCTTTTTAATGTCTTTGTAAGTGACATTGCAGAGGGACTAGTAGGAAAAGTATGCCTCTTTGCAGATGACACAAAGATCTGCAACAGGGTTGATATACAAGGAGGCGTGGAGAGGATGAGAAGGGACTTGGCAAGGTTCGAGGAATGGTCAGAAGTATGGCAGCTTGGATTCAATGCAAAGAAGTGCAAAGTAATGCACCTGGGAAACAAAAACCCAGGGGAAGATTACACAATGGGGGGAGGTAGTAACAACAACAAAAATGGAAAGGCACCTGGGAGTAATCATATCAGATGACCTTAAGGTTGACAAGCAATGTGAGAAGGTGGTAGGGAGGGCTGGGAGGATACTGGGATGTATAGGGAGAGGCATCACCAGAAAACAGGAAGTTGTTATCCCCCTGTACAGACAGTTGGTGAGACCCCATCTGGAGTACTGCATCCAGTTCTGGAGACCCCATCTCCACAAGGACATAGACAGGATGGAGGAAGTTCAGAGGAGGGCAACTAAAATGGTGCAGGGTCTGCAAGAGAAGCCATACGAGGAGAGGCTAAAGGAGCTTAATATGTATACCCTTGAGGAAAGGAGGGAGAAGGGGACATGATAGAAACGCTTAAATACCTCAGTGGAATCAACAAAGTCCAAGAGGGTAGCATCTTTCAGAAAGAGATATGCAAGAACAAGGGGCACAATTTGAAGATAAGATGGGCCACGGCTCAGGGGCAATGGAGAAGTTTTTTCCACAGAGAGGGTGGTGGATCTATGGAACAGCCTTCCTGAGGAGGCTGTGGGGTCTAAAACTGTGGGAGAATTCAAGAATGCATGGGACAGACATAAGGCAATTTTTGTGGGGGGTAGGAAGAAACAGGCTGTTGGTTAAATAGGATCTGCAGCTTATCCTCTAGGTAGGGAAATGGGCAGACTAGGTGGGCCAAGCGGTCCTTGTCTGCCATCAAAGTCTACGTTCCTATAATGTGCTGACGGAAAGGATAAAGGGTCTATCTTGTGCACCCCTTCTCTACATCTACTTGCACTCACCAGCTTAAACATCAGTGTATATTCCACCCTGTTGATCCCCTTTAGCATTCACAAAACCATAATTATGTCCCCGCTCAGCCTTCTCTTTTCTAGGCTAAATAGCTGTATGTCTGTCCTATCACTCCTCATGGCTCTTACCTCCCAAGTCAATACTTATCTTCTGTACTAAACCCTCTTGATATCTTCAATGTCCTTTCTGTACTGCGTTGACCAGAACTGGACACAGTACTCCACATGTGGTCGAACAGAAGGAGGATCACCTACCTTGACCTGCTCCTTACCCACCTACACTGCCATCCAAGCACTGCATGTGGTTTCTTGACTGCAGCAGCACTCTGCCTGTCTAGCTTCAGCCATGGTCCTCTGTTACCCCTAGATCCTTTGCATCTGTTGTGCTGTCCATCGCTGAACCACACAGGGTTTATGTACAACCCAGATTCCTCGACCCTAGATGTACAGTAGTACCTCGCACTTCCCAATGTTAAATCGGAGCTCCCATTTTTCTGTACATGCCCTTATCTTGTGCAGCATTTCAAATGGAGTCCATAACTTACCTAATTGTACCTCTAGATCTAAATACCATTGGTAATTCATAAACTAACATGATTGTGATTTGTTATGGAAAAAGAAAGCAATGTCCTTTTTCATCTCATCCCACCAGTGCCTCCTCAGTCCCATATACAGTGCACATTTTACTGACTTTCTTCCTGTATATGTCTACAATCTGACATCAGAAGCCCGATACAAAGTCCCAGTGAGTGGTGGGACAAAACCAGCTGTAACAGGCTCTCTGAAGTCAATGTGTTGTCTGCAGCAGTGCAGCCCTCCCCCCGCCAGTGTCACTCAGCACTGAAACGCAAATGCTCTCCTCCAAAAGTCAGTGTGTGTAAATGGGGTTCATGCCCACTAACAGACCGGAGTGCAACAGCCACAGGGGCTGGCCCATGGCATAGCTCTATGCCACGAGCTTAGCCACTGGCAAATGGTGCCATTGGTAGAGTCGCCCCTTACCCTCCCTCGCCCGGTACCTTATGCTCACTTCTGTGCTTATGGTACCAAGGTTTCCACATAAGTCCCTGATGCTTCAGAGCCCCCGACCACGATCTCGTTTTGTTGTCAGTCTTTTTCTCTCTGGTGGCCAGTGGAACTCCCACTTCCTATCCCAGTCCCTCCACTAATAAGTGATCATTTTCCCCACCCTAGTCGGAACTTTCATTCCTGATTACAAGCCTGAATCCCACCCCAATTTAGCACTACAGGTTCCAGGAAGTCGATGAGCACAGCTCAGTGTTTCATTTGCATGCCAGTGCCCACATTATCCTGGCTGCCCCTTCCCCTTTCATGGCACTGTCATGTTGAGCCACATATTTGTAACAGTGTATCAGGCCCCAGATTCTGGTCCTGTAAAAGCATGTCTTATCTCCACTGATCTTTTTCCATTTGAATAAAACAAACATTCTAATAAGTGCAAGGTATATGCTATTAAGACACGGTCAGAAAAGTCAACTGGTAGAACATTTCCCTGATGAGGTTTAATTCCCTGTGTCACAAATATACAATCAATTCTACTCCATGACTGACCTCTGAAATAAACCCCCCTCCTTGTGGGTAGTGACTTTGTGTTTAGGGATCCCCCTCCATTGTCCTGGATAACATTCCCCCTATTGATAAAGTACGTTGTAATATAATTTGACCATACAGTATCCCCCATCTTCTCTCAGCCATCCTCTAATAATCTTGCAAGACTGAATACTGTGTACAATAATGTCAGTAAATTTGCATTAATGGACCCTTTCAGTACCCATCACTGCTCCTTATACCGATCCCTTGGTTGGCTTGTCCCACAAGCCCACTGCGAGTATCTTTCAGGCCATCTTGCACAACTATGAGGGAAAAGGAGCACTGCCCTCTTGCTGACCTTCGTAGTCCAAAGATGCGCCACTGTTGCCTCCGCATCCCTTCTGCTTCTGGGGACACTTCCAGTCACTACCTGTATGGGTCAAAAAGCCTTCTATGTTGCTGCACCTATCCAGCGGAGGGGCCTCCTTAGCTCTCTACACTCTTTGGCTTCAAACTCTTCAACTCAAATCACGTTACAGAGCTGCTCTACTGGAAAACTCTGCCTGCAAATGCTTCCCCTGACCCACGGCATCTGGCACTGGATCTTGCATGTAGCAATGCCAACTGAAGTTATTTACCTAATACGAACATACGAAAATTGCCAGCAGCAAAAGGCCATCATGGACTATCTAGGCTGCTCATAAATGCAGCTAGCTCCCTATTCAGCAGCTGCCCCTCCCCTCCCTTTACCCTCCCCTTTGTCCTGTCCCACCCCTTCTTGAAGCATTCCACTGTGGTACATGCCACCACTTCAGCTGGTAGTACATTCCACTTTGCCACCACCCACTCCATAAAGAAATGCCTCCTCACTTCCCTCCTGAATCTCCCCCCTCCAATCTCATGTCATGGCCCCTAGTGTCTCTCCCCACCCTCCTCCTGAATAGACCCTCTGTGTCCATTTTGATTATCCTTTTCACATGTTTGAAGGTCTCAATCACATCCCCGTCCCTCCTCTCCTCCAATGTGTACATGTTTAACTCTCAGTCTGACCTCATATGGCAATTCCCCCAGGCCCTGAATCATCTTCGTTGCCCTACGCTGCACCCCCTTCAGCAGCCTAATGTCCCTTTGTAGGTATGGGCGGCAGTACTGCATGCAGTATTCCAGGTGGGGTCTAACCAATGATCTGTACAACAGTAGAATAACCTCCCTTCTTCTCGAGGCAATTCCCCTTGCAATGCACCCCACCATGTTGTTGCCCATTGCTCCCATGATGTGCACCTCCAGATCCTTCTCCTCTTCTGTTACCTCCAGCTGCACTCCCACCACATAGTAGCTTCTCCTTGGATTTTTTTGTTCCGAAGTGCATCACCTTGCATTTATTTGCGCTGAACTCCAGCTGCCATCTGACAGACCATGCCTCTATCCTTGCAGATCCTCCTGTAGCCCCATGCACCCCGATTGGTCAACACTGCTCCCATCTTGGCGTTATCCACAAATAGGATTATTTTGTGCTGATGCCCTCCAAGCTGTCTGCAATAAATATGTCAAACAGCACTGGCCCAAAACCGAACTCTGTGGAACGCCACCTGTCACAGGCTTTGGGGAGGAGTATTCCCCACCTACCACCACCCTCTGCTGCCCATCTTTTAGCCAGTTCTCCACCCACCCCACCAGTTCTGCTCCTGCTCCTGTGCCCTGTAGCTTGATTCCAAGTCTCTAGTGTGGAACTGAATCAAAGGCCTTACTGAAGTCTAGGTACAGGACAACCACCGCATGGCCCGTGTCAATTTGGCTAGTCACCCAGTTATAATATTCCCAAAAGGTTGGTCTGGCATGACCTGCCCTTGACAAAGCCATGCTGGCTCCCATCCCGCACCCTGTTCTCCTCCAGTAGTGCCACTAGCCTATCCTTTAGAATGGTCTCCATTAGCTTCCCCACTATGGACATTAGACTTACTAGCCAATAGTTCCCTGGTTCGTCCCTGGGTCCACTCCTGTGAAGGGGAACAACGTGAGCCAGTCTCCAGTCCTGCAGCATGCATCCTGTGTCTAGAGATTAATTAAATAAGTCTGCCAAGTGTCCTGCCAGGACCTCTGCCAGCTCCTTCAGCACTCTCATATGTACTCCATCCAGTCCCAGAGCCTTGTCTACCCTCAATGCCCTTAACACCTCCAGCACTCTCCCCACCGTGATTTCACCATCTGTCAGCCCCCCCCCCATCTGTTTCTATCCTCCCTCCTACTATGGGTAGTGCCCCTTCCTTTTCTTTCGTAATGACTGAACAGAACTAGTCGTTGAGCACTTCTGCCTTTTCACCCCCTTCTTCCACCTATCCCCCCTTCTTAATTCTTACAATTTGGTCCTCACAGCTTCCTTTGTCCCTGATGTCTCTAAAGAAGTCTTTCTCCCCTTTTTTTATGCCCTGCGCCAGCCTGAGTTCCCTTGCTGCCTTGGCTGCCCTTACCCCCCGGTCACTTCCTTCGCTTCTTTCAGGTATTCCTCCCTATCGTCCTCCCTCCCCGATTTTCTATATCTCCTGTAAGCTGACTTTTTCTTCCTCAGCCTGTCTAGCACCCTTTTACTTATCCAGCTGGGTTTCCTCCCCTAGCCTTCTTAGTCTGGGCCCTGCTACAAGTTTCTGTTGCCTCTACTATCCCTTGTCTTATCAGTTCCCACCTTTGCTGTGTGTCCATACCCGGTTGAATTTTGCACAGGAACCCCTGTACCACTTCCTTCATCGTCTTAAAGTTGGCATTCCTGAAATCCAGCACCCTTGTGCCAGATGCCATCCTCTCTTTAGCCATCTGTAACTGGAACTATACTGTCCAGTGGTCACTCCCCACAGTGGGTCCTCCACCCTCACATCCTTCACCCACTCCCCGTTCATCAGTATGAGGTCAAGGAACTTGTAACTTCCAAATGTTGACTATGTATTCATATTGTCCTGTATGTTTTTTTCTCTTTTCCTTTCCTGTTAGCAATTAGAAATATAGAATTTGATGGCAGATAAGGACCGCTTGGCCCACCTAGTCTGCCCATTTCCCTGCCTGATGGATAAGCTGCAGATTCTAGTTAATCAACAGCTTACTTCCTACTACCCCCCCCCACTAAAATTGCCTTATGCCTGTACCATGCATTTTTGAATTCTCCCACTGTTCCTGACTCCACAACCTCCTCAGAAAGGCTGTTCCATGCATCCACACCCTCTCTGTGAAAAAATACTTCCTCACATTACCTCTGAGCCGTCCCTCCTCCATCTTCAAATTGTGCCCTCTTGTTCTTGCACATCTCTTCTTCTGAAAGATACTACCCTCTTGTACTTTGTTAATTCCCTTGAGATAAGTGAAAGTTTCTATCATGTCACCCCCTCCTTCCTTTCCTCAAAGGTATACATATTAAGCTGCTTTAGTCTCTCCTCGTATGTCTTCTGGTGTAGACCCTGCACCATTGTGGTTGCCCTCCTCTGAACAGCCTCCACTCTGTCTATGTCTTTGTGGAGATGGGGTCTCCAGAATTGCACGCAGTACTCCAGATGTGGTCTCACTAACTGTCTGTACAGAGGGATAACAACTTCCTGTTTCCTACTGTTGATGCCTCTCCCTATGCATCCCAGTATCCCCCCAACCCCTCCTTACTGCCTTCTCACATTGCTTGCCCACCTTTAGGTCATCTGCTACAATTACTCCTAGGTCTTTCAATTTCTGTTATTAACTCACCCCGCATTGTGTACTCTTCTCCTGGGTTTTGTTTCCCAGATACATTACCTTGCATTTCTTTCCACTGAATCTGAGCTGCATATATTTGATCATTCCTCCAACCTTGCCAAGTCCCTTTTCATTCTTTCCACCCCACCTTGTGTATCAACCCTGTTGCAAATCTTTGAGTCATCTGTAAAGAAACATACCTCTCTTTCCAGGTGCTCTCCAATGTCACTTATAAAAGACATTAAAGAGGACTGGTCCCAGTACCAAACCCTGTGGTACCCCACTAGTTACCCTCCTTTCTTCACTGTGGATTCCGTTTACTATTACCCTTTGCGTCCTGTTGTCCAGCCGTGTTTTTATCCAGGATACCACCTTGGGACCCACTCCAAGGCTGGCTAACTTGCATATTAATGTTTTGTGTGAGACTGTGTCAAATGCCTTTCTAAGGTCTAGGTAGGCCATATCCACAGCCCCTCCTTGATCTATTAGGTTCGTCTGACATGACCTTCCTGCTGTGAAACCATGCTGCCTTGGGTCCTGTGCCCCACTGGCCTCTAGGTACTCAACAATTCTTTCCTTCAGAAGTGATTCCATCATTTTCCCTACCACTGAAGTCAAACTAACTGGTCTGTAGTTTCCTGCCTCTGCCCTGCTCCCACTTTTGTGAAGTGGGATCACATTTGCCCTCCTCCAGTCCTAAGGTACAACCCCATCCTCCCATGATTTGTTAAAGAGAGTAGTCAGTGGTGTTACTAGTTCTACCCTTAGTTCTTTCGGAATTCTTGGGTGAATCCCATCAGGCCTCATTGCTTTGTCCACCCTCAGTTTCAAGAGTTCTTTCAAAACCCTTTCTTCTGTGAATGGACGGGTATCGACCCCCTATTCAGAGTTTCTCCCTTGTTTGGTTTAGGTACCTCCCCCATCTCTTCCGTTGTGAATACTGGAGCAGAAATATTTATTCAGTATCCCTGCTTTTTCACTGTCACCCTCTGTCCACATTCCCTCCCCTTTATTAAGTCTCTGCATCCCTCCCTTGGTCTTTCTTCGCTCCCTAATGTACCTATAAAAGGTTTTATCCCCCTTCTTAACAGAGTTGGCTATCTTTTCCTCAGTTTGTGCCTTTGCTATTCTGACTGCCTTCCCTGCCTCCTTCTGCTTTAACTGATAAAGTTCTCGGTCCTGCTCCTTCTGTGTTTCCTTACATTTCCTGAATGCTATCCTTTTTTCCTTAACCATCCCTGCCACCTCTTTTGAGAACCATAGTGTTTTTTCCCTTCGTTTTGTTGATTTGCTTCACACAAAGGCTTGTTGCCACTGCGATGGCTGTTTTGATTATTCCTCATCGTTCCCCCACCCCTCCTCCTTGTCCGTTTGCTAGTGCTTTTCTGAGGCACTCTCTCATTTTCCCAAAGTCAGCCTTCCTAAAGTACAATACTCTTTTTTTGTATGGCTTGACTCTATGGCTGTGTTTATTGTCAACCACACTGTTTGGTGGTCACTTGTTCCCAGATGGCTACCCACTTCTAAATCTGAGATCCTTTCTCCTTCCCCATTTGAGAGCACCAGGTCTAAGATTGCTACCTCCCGAGTGGGTTCCAACACTAGCTTTCTGAGGCATGTCCCCTGTAGGGCATCAAGAATGACCCTGCTCATGGATGTACCTGCAGCAAAGGTACTCCAGTTAACATTTGGCATGTTCAGGTCCCCCATTAACAATATCTCCCCTTTTTCTGCCATTTTAAGGATGCCTTCTA
Organism: Neoceratodus forsteri; assembly: GCA_016271365.2. Lineage (NCBI taxonomy): Eukaryota > Metazoa > Chordata > Ceratodontiformes > Ceratodontidae > Neoceratodus > Neoceratodus forsteri. The sequence continues at coordinate 1,192,433,103 of CM057456.1, forward strand.
TCATTTCCTTGTCCATTTCCTCCTCGAGATGGGGGTCTGTACACAACCCCCATGCGGACTGTGATGCCATTTCCTGTCTCCAGGGTGACCCATAGTGACTCATCAACTTTCCGTTTACTCTTTAGTTCTGTTGCTTTAATCCCTTCCCTTATATAGAGAGCTACTCCTCCTCCTCCTCCGCCTCCTCTTTTACCCACCCTGTCCTTCCTGTAGACTGTGTGTCCTGGTATGTTGACATCCCAGTCATGGTTCTCTGTGTACCATGTTTCAGTGACCGCCACAATATCCAGGCATCCCTCTTCCATCTAGGCCACTAGTTCAGGGAGCTTGTTGCACAGACTGTGGGCATTGGTACTCATCACCTTCCATTTATTTTTTATGGCCTTACCCCTTTTAGCCCCATCCCTGTCCTTACCGCGTTTTTCTGCATTTATCCATGTCCTGCTCCCCACTGACTTCTCTACCTTGGTGTTTACCTCTCTAACTACTGTGTTTTGTAGGGGGAGGCTGGGATTTCCCTGCTCCTTTTCAGTGCCTCTCCCCTTGGCTAGTTTAAATGCTTGCCAATGAAGCATTTAAATCTGTCACCTAGGATCCTGGTTTCCCCCTGGACAGATGCAGACCATCGCACCAGTATAAGCTTGTATCCCTCCAGGTGGCTCCCTAGTTCCCAATGAAGCCAAATCCCTGAGCTCCACAGCAGTTTTTCAACCATTCATTGAATCCCATGGTGCAGAATACCCTAGCATCATCCTTGCCATAGACAGGCAGCACCTCCGAGAAGGTTACCGTACATGCTACTTGTCTAAGGCCTCTCCCCAACTCCACAAACTCCTCTTGCACTGCTCTGATCCCATTCACAGCCAGGTCATTTGTCCCTAGGTGGACAATGACATCCAGCTCCCTCCCTCGTGCAGCTGCTCCCGTGATCCTGAGGATTCACTTCCTGTCCCTCCAAGCCGTGGCGCCAGGCAGGCACCTTACCTCCCCCACTTCTACCCCCCAATGATCAAGTCCCCCACCAGGAGTTGTTTCCTTCCCCTGTGGGGTCTCGTGCCACCCTTCTGTGGGTCTCCTTTTGGAGGTTCCCAGCATCCTCCCTGGTCTCCACTGTAGGTGCTTCCATAGAGGAACCACTCTTTGCCAGAAGAGCATAAGAATTGTGGAGAGGTACAATTGGAGGGATGTACCTTTGTTCCACCACCCTCTCCCTCCCTGAGCCCACCTTGGTCCAACTGCTCCTCTTTCTTGGCAACCTCTGAGGTAATGGTGGTGGCCCTGGTGGTCCCTGGGTGGGGGAAGAGGTTTCACAAATCCTAGCCAGGTCAGCCTGGAGACAGGCAACCTCCTCCCTCAGACCAGAGAGGTGCCTGCAAACAGGGCAGCATCGCAGCCTCCAGAATGTCTCCCGGAACACCGCTGCCCCACAGCTACTGCACTGCACCACTCCCATCTTGACTTATTTTGTGTCCCCTCTCCTGTTGCTTTGTATGCTTACTGTCTCCCCCCTCTATGTATTTTTACACTTAGTTTCCTACTGCCTATGTGCCCTCACAACTCTCGCCCTTCCTGTTCTGGGACAGGAACTTCCTGTAGTCTTCAGTAGTCTCCTCCTTCTTCCATGCTTGGATTCAGACCTCCAGCAGCCGGGGGGGCTAGTTATTTTTCAGGTTCCTTCAAGGTTGATGAAACTAATGTGTCTCAGTGATCCTTCACTTCCTACTGCCAAACAGGAAGTTCCTGTTGTCAGTCAAATCCAGTGGCTGTAAAAGTAGAACTGGCTTTGAGTGGGAGGGTGGAGGGGATGGGAAGGAGAGCAATTAGTTACTTAAATGAGACCCCCTTCTTCTAATAAAGTATCTGTTTGCTTAACCCAAACAGGTGCTAACTCCTGCTGAGATAGAAGTGATTAATTAGTAAAAAAACTGTAGTTCTAGACTTCTGTTTCTTGCTCTGAAACCAAAGTTCTCTTCTGTCAGAAACAGCAGGAAGCTGTAATTGGAGTTAGCTGCTTTTGTACAGCTAAGCTGCTAAGCCACACCCCCAGTTAGATTCACCCTCTGCTCTGACTCAGTAAATTAAGCTGATATAGACCCCTTCCTCAGAGAAACACACAGTGACTTTCTTCTTTTATGTTTACACCTTGTCCTAATATACTGCATTCCTACTGTACTTTTGTGTGCCATCTTCGTTACTTAAGTTGTACCTGAAAACAGCCCATGTGAACAGCGTACCTACCCAGTAAACAAATAAATATATTTGTGTGGATGTCAAGTGTTGCCATTAATGAATGCATACAATCCCCGATCTACCAATGTCTGGCTCGTTTCTTTGAAAAGCACTCTGAGATACAGTTTGTAAACTGCTTTATTAAACAGCCTTGCCTGCCTTATTATGGTAGTTAAAATGCAACTTACCTTGTATTTCACATACCCCTATCTTGATGCTGCCTTTACAGCCTTTCCAGGAGTCCTCCTGTGAGTCATAGTAAGACAACGTACCTCCATCGAGAACAAACCAGCGAGGCTGCCAGCCTGGAAAAATACATTTTGAACTGATGAAAAAGCAATGCAGGAACTGATATTTAAACCATTATCAAAATCAAGAGGAAGACATTACATTTTCCCTCGATCTAATAGACAATAACATGATTTACCCACTTTATTCATCTATGGTGTGAGAAATATTATACAAGCATGATAATGCTTATGTTAGAGCCAAGTAAGAACTTTAATGTTAACCCTCAATTTCTGCACCATAATAACTCTGCCCCATTGAACCGATTTGACTGAAAGTTGGCAGGCGAAGAGTTCAATCAAACTTTATTTAACCAGACAATTACATCATTGAGCAAGCTCATTTTCAAGATGGTCCTGGACACATAGGACAAAAAAAATTTCAGTGCTATGACATAACATAGTACATCAGAGATCATTGCAGCATGTAGAAGAATATAATGTTGGTAGGAGCCAGAGCAAACTTACAAAGTCAATTACAAACCTACATAGTCATTTCAGCGTGTACTGGTAGAGATCTGTATAGCACATAGGAAGGATAGGATGAAGACATAATGGAGGGTAGGGGAACTGGGAAGATAAAACATAAGGGGAGACAGAGAAGAGAGCAGCCTACTGTGTGGGAGGTTCCCCAGTAAAAATTAATTTGGGGAAGGAGAGAGGAAGCTCAGGAAGGGGGTAGTTACTTTAGTTAGGAAGCCAGCCAACAGGGAGTATAAGAAGGCTAGGGTACATCCGGGGGCTGGGGGTTTAACATTTTGGGAGAGTAGGGCTTACCTGAAGCAGTCACACGCCGTTTTCAGCTATCTATATAGCAGCTGTCTAAATATGTAGGGGCTAGGCTGCAGGGAGAGTTTAAGAGCTTTTTGCATGTTATTTCAGAGCAGTGGTAGATAGGAGCTAATAGCCATTGAGCCAAGACATGTCCTGGACCTTGGTATGTTAAGTAGGACAAGGGAGGAGTTCCTTAGGCACCTTTAGAATGCCAAACAAGTCGCAGATATAGGGTGGTAGTTTGTTAGTTATAGTTCTGAAGAGCCACATGAGGGCGTTTCTTTGCCTCCGCAAGGAGAGGGACGGCCAGCCTAGTGCTTGGTACAACAAGCAGTGCTTAGTCTGCACAGGCAGGCCAAGTACAAATCTCAAGGCACAGTGATAGAGTGCATCTAGCTTACGTAGCACATGCTGAGAGGAGTGACTATGTAAGAGGTCTGCATAGTCAATCAGGGGAAGAAAGGTTGTTTGAACCAGCCTCTTTCTAGCGTCCAGAGTGAGTAGGTGTCTTATGCGGTAGAATACTCCGAGGTGCTGTCTTAGCTTTTTTGTAAGCTCACTTAGATGTGCAATAAAACTGAGTTTACTATCCATCCAGACTCCCAGATATTCAAATTTGTCCACAATTTCTAACGGTTCACCAAGGAGGGTAATAATCTGGGGGGAGCCAGGTGTCCCCATGTTGTGGGAGGAGGGTGGGGAGATAATCATGGGTTTAGTTTTTTTTGACATTTAGCAAAAGCTTCAGATTCAGCAGGTTATGTTGGAGGATGGTAAAGTCCTGCTATAGCTCCTTGTGAGCAAGATCCAGGGAAGGGTTGGTTGTGTAGAGGACTGTGTCATCCACATAGAGATGGACATTTCCCGCCTGTCGGCCAAAGTCAATGCTGTTTATATAAACTGTGAAGAGGACTGGCCCCAGGATAGAGCCTTGCGGGATGCCTTGGGGCAGCATTTTTAAGGGGAAAGTTCACCTTGGGCTTTTATTTACTGACTGTGGTTTGTAAGGTGGCAGTGGAACCACTTTAATGCAGAGGGGTCTAGACCAAGGCTACCCAGTAAATCAAGTAGTATGGAGTGATCAACCATGTCAAAGGCTTTACTGAGGTCAAGGAAACATAGAAACATAGAATTTGACGGCAGATAAGGGCCGCTTGGCCCACCTAGTCTGCCCATTTTCCTACCTAACAGATAAGCTGCAGATCCTAGTTAACCAACAGCTTACTTCCTCCTATCCCCCCCCCCCCCAAGGACTGCCTTATGTCTGTCCCATGCATTCTTGAATTCCCCCACTGTTCTTGACTCCACAACCTCCTCAGGGAGGCTGTTCCACGCATCCACAACCCTCTCTGTGAAAAAATACTTCCTCACATTACCTCTGAGCCGTCCCCCCTCTATCTTCAAATTGTGCCCCCTTGTTCTTGCACATCTCTTTTTCTGAAAGATGCTACCCTCTTGGACTTTGTTGATTCCCTTGAGGTACTTGAAAGTTTCTATCATGTCCCCTCTCTCCCTCCTTTCCTCAAGGGTATACATATTAAGCTCCTTTAGTCTTTCTTCGTATGTTTTCTGGTGCAGACCCTGCACCATTTTGGTTGCCCTCCTCTGGACAGCCTCCACTCTGTCTATGTCTTTGCGGAGATGGGGTCTCCAGAACTGCACACAGTACTCCAGATGGGGTCTCACCAACTGTCTGTACAGAGGGATAACAACTTCCTGTTTTCTACTATTGATGCCTCTTCCTATGCATCCCAGTATCCCCCCAGCCTTACTTACTGCCTTCTCACATTGCTTGCCCACCTTTAGGTCATCTGATATAATTACCCCCAGGTCCCTTTCCATTTTTACTGTTGTCAGTATCTCATCCCCATTGTGTACTCTTCCCTGGGTTTTGTTTCCCATGTGCATTACCTTGCACTTCTTTGCATTGAATCTGAGCTGCCATACATTTGACCATTCCTCTAACCTTGCCAAGTCCCTTCCTCATCCTTTCCACTCCATCTTGTGTATCAACCCTGTTGCAGATCTTTGTGTCGTCTGCAAAGAGACATACTTTTCCTTCCAGTTCCTCTGCAATGTCACTTATAAAGACATTAAAAGGACCGGTCCCAGTACTGAACCCTCGTTACCCGCTAGTAACCCTCCTTTCTTCACTGTGTACTCCATTTACTACTACCCTTGCGTCCTGTTGTCTAGCCAATTTTTATCCAGGCTACCACCTTGGGGCCACTCCAAGGCTGGCTAACTTTGTATTAATCTTTTTGTGGGACTGTATCAAATGCCTTGCTAAAATCTAGGTAGGCCATGTCCACAGCCCCTCCCTGGTCTACTACTTTGCACCAGTCAAAGAAATCTATTAGATTCGTCTGACACGACCTTCCCATCGTGAATCCATGCTGCCTTGGGTCCTGTGCCCCACTGGCCTCTAGGTACTCAGTTCTTTCCTTCAGAAGTGATTCCATCATTTTCCCTACCACTGAGTTCAAACTAACTGGTCTGTAGTTTCCTGCCTCTGTCCTGCTCCCACTTTTGTGAAGAGGAATCATATCTGCCCTCCTCCAGTCCTCAGGTACCACCCCATCCTCCCATGATTTGTTAAAGAGAGTAGTCAGCGGTGTCACTAGTTCTACCCTTAGTTCTTTTAGAATTCTTGGGTGAATTCCATCAGGCCCCATTGCTTTGTCCACCTTCAATTTTATTAGTTCTTTCAGAATCCTTTCTTCTGTAAATGGACTGGTATCGACTCCCATCTTCAGAGTGTTTCTCTTGTTTGGTTTAGGTACCTCCCCCCTCCTCTTCCTTTGTGAATACTGAGCAGAAATATTCGTTCAGTATCCCTGCTTTTTCACTGTCCCCCTCTACCCATATTCCCTCCCCTTTATTAAGCCTCAGGATCCCTCCTTTGGTCTTTCTTCGCTCCCTAATGTACCTATAAAAAGGTCTTATCCCCCTTCTTAACAGAATTGGCTATCCTTTCCTCCGTTTGGGCCTTTGCTATTCTGACTGCCTTCCCAGCCTCTTTCTGCTTTAACTGATAAAGTTCTCTGTCCAGCTCCTTCTGTGTTTCCTTATATTTCCTGAATGCTATCCTTTTCTCCTTAACCTTCCCTGCCACCTCTTTTGAGAACCACAGTGGTTTTTGGTTTGGAAGAGAGCATAGATGTAATGTTTACTGTCCAGGGCTTTTAGCCAGTCATTCGACACTTTGGCTAGAGCAAACATGGTGCTATGTTTGGGTCTAAAAACCCGACTGGACTGGGTTAAGGATATTTTCATGGTCCAAGTACTCCATTAGCTGCAGGTTGACAACTTTTTCAAGTAGCTTGGATAAAACAGGAAGCAGCAAGATTAGCCTATAATTATTCAAGTCCGTGGGGTCACCTGATTTGAACAAAGGGATGATTTGCGCGGTTTTCCAGCTAGGCGATAGATCCCCTTGGATTAGAGAGCTATTAAATAGGTGGGTGATTGGTACTGTCAGGTAGTAATAACCAGCTTTAAGGAAGAAGGGTTCTAGTGAATCGGCAACGGCACTTTTTTTGGCATCTAACGTGAGGAGAAGATCCTCCGCCTGTTTGTATGATACCGGCTGGAACTTGAAGAGGGGGCGGCCGGTACCATAGGCGGAAGTTTTGCTTGATATTATGCTAGCGGCACCTGTTGTACACAGTTTATTAACAGGCGAAACATCGAATGTGAGGCTTGCCTTCGTGAAGTGGTTATTAAGCTGATCAAGAATCTCGGATATGTCTGTAACAGAGGTGGTGTTTGCCACAATTTTGGCCAGGAGTGGGGTGGCAGGAGAGTGTCCTTCGACCTCTCTCAAGATCTGCCAAAATTTAGCTGAGTTTTTGTTTGCCTCAAGGGCGGACTGGAAGAACTGCGATTTTTCCATCCTAACCAGTTTAGTACAGGCATTCCTGGCAACCCTGAAGGAGAGCCAGACTGAGCCAGATTGAGATTTCCTTGCCCTTTTCCAAAGAGTGGCCCTATTCCACAGGGTCCTCTTTAGTTCTGGGCTGAACCAGTCAGGAGCATGTTTCCTAGATTTGAGTTTTCTTAAGGGAGCATGCTTGTTAATACAGTAACCCTTATTAACATACAGTAACCCTTACTAACAGCTCCTGGAAGATACTGAATGCTTCAGACACAGAGGACGCAATGTAGAAGTTCTGCCACTTAATGTTCCCAAGATCGGACAGAAAGGCAGGTAGCGAGAAGTGTTTCAGGCTGCATTTAATCTTGAAGGAGGAAGTGGAAGGAAAGTGTGGGGAGCATCTAATATAGGCGATTGCACAGTGGTCACTCAGATCGTTGTGGAAGACCCCTGCATGGGATATATTATGTGGTTTGCTGACCAGCATGAGATCCAACAGGGAGCTTCAGCCAGGGTTCTTTTTGTCAAGGTCGGGTAGCCTCAGGGGTAATCTGCATTAGCCCATGTTCGTCGCTGAAATCCTTTAGTCTGTTAGCACCAGCATCATTCCAATTAAGGTTAAGATCCCCCATTATAATGCATTCTGTGTTCGCCTTTTCCAAAAGAGAATGAAGGTGTGGTATTATGCACAGGCCAGCTGCCGGAGGCCTACAACAAGCAGCTACCAGTAGGACTACTCCAGGCAAGATGGTGATTTTTAAGGCAAGACATTCAAATTCTTTGGGCATCGATGTTTGGTCAATAGCGGCGGTTAGGAATTTATCTTTAATATATATGGTGACACAGACACCTCTGGATAGCCTGTCACATCTGAACAGGTTGTAGCCAAGGATGTTTACCATATTGTCAGTCATGTTACTTTTCAGCCAGGTTTCTGAGAGCACTGCAACACCAGGTGTGGAATGCAGCAGCCAGGCTTGTACTTGGTCAAATTTGTTTGCAAGGCTGCATATGTTCATATCCAGAAAGCTCAGATCCTTTAGCTGCAGGAGCTCCCCAGGAGCAGCTAGCAGCTGAGGGGGGCACGGGTTTAATTACACGTTGCCTGCACAAAGTAATAGCAGTTTTAATAGTTTCCTGAGGAATCGTACCAGGAATCTCAGGAAAGCTTTGTTGGGTTGTTTTAGCTGGTCCCTGCCTAGGGCAGTAGTACCAATGTTAATGTGGCGGCGAGATGCGAGAGCAAATAATACTACCCTAATGAAGAGGGTAAAGGGGGTATGCTTTGTGTGAGTTGGGCAATGAGGGGTGTTGGACAATGTGGTTGAGTAAGGGTTAGTACCTCTGGAGGGGGTAATCTTATTAGCAGACACCATCAGTCTTGGTTCCATGGCTAACGTGGTGTTCGGGCAAGGTGCATTTTTCATGGGGGTCCCTGTTTGTCTCCACTGCCATAAGGAAGATGCAGCCAAAGAGCAAAAAGCAGGCAAAGGACGCCATCACTGGAGTGCGTTGAGTGAGCAGCCTATGACACCTAAAAAAATATTCTGGTAAGGCTGACAGTAGTACTGGGGTCACCCAAGCTTTAAAAGTCAAGGGCTGCAACAACTTAGTTGACAGGACTAGATGGAGAAGTACACTGGCTAGTAATATACAGGTTAAAGTTAATGAAGATGCACAATGGGGAGAAATAGGAGGATGGCTTTAGGGAGCGGATGGAGAGAGAGTGGCTTGAAGAAGAGTGTCTTATAGATAAGATGCCTTTAAGGGGCGGACTGGAGTAGAGCGTGCAGGGGGAGGGGCTTAGCTATGTAGCACTGTTGTGGGGGAGGAGGGCTATTTAATAGCGGTCAGGGTTGGGGTGGGAAAAAATTACCCATGAAAGAGCTTGCAGAGCGAGGCTGAATTGCGGCAGCTAGTATATTTTGAACAAGTGCCAAGGACAGAGTTCTGAGCATGGCCAATCCACGGGGCACAGCAAGGAGACTTGGCCAATGGGAGTGACTTCCTCAGGCCAAAAATTACCAAGGAGTGGCGAGCAATTTAAGTTCCTAGTCTGCGTACCTGGCTTGCTGAAGCAGGGTGAGGGCACCTCAGGTGGCTTGCTGAAGCAGGGCGAGGGCACCTCAGGCAGCTTCCTGGGCGCCTCTGGAGATCTTCCCCGCTGGTTGAGCAGAAATGCAAGAGTGGGAGCGCCCGCAGAGAGCTCGTGCCAGTGTAACCCCCTTGTTACCCGGGGTTACTAGAATCCCAGTAAGACCTAGTGGTAGGCAGGGAAGGCAGCTTGTGAAACTCCAGTTAAATGGATTTCACACTGTCTCACTCTCTTCTCAGTCTCAGCTGAGACTGAGGGATGACATCACCATAGAACTATCGCAGCTGCATGAGCCACAATGGAATCTGCAGAAGGGAGTTAGAGTAGAATATTGGGAGTTTTGAACAGTCAGTTGGAAGCAGTCTGTAGTTGGAGATTGTTGTGAGAGGAGCACAGCAGCTCTGTGCTCAGGCTCTTGGAGCCTCAGCACTGAAATAGGGCTACATTAAGGGAAAGGTGTGTGTTTCCACCTAAAGAGAGACAAAGTAAGCTGTTTTTTTAAAGTGGTGGAGACTGCTGATTCGGGTCTCTGTGCCCCATCCCTCAGGGGATGGGGCAGGAAGGTTTGCCTGCTTTTCCAGGGGCAACCCCCTGGCTACTGCTAGAAAGAAGCTGCCTTATTTTGTCCACGAGTGTGGGGTACAAGAAGATTTCGTGATTCGCCTGTGGGGCATCTGCAACTGAAGGGCGAGTTCTGCTCTTGCTAAAGGGCCCATGTTTCATCCTGAACTGCGTTAAAGTGGGGATTGGACTACTGAAGTAGTGGGAGGCCTAGAGTAATACGCTTAGCCAAAAGTAAAAGCATGTTCAAGTCCAGCACATAGGGGACGTCAAGACATGTAGAGGAGATGTGATATACGTCTACCCAGTAATCTACATTGCCAAGCTTTCAAAAGAGTTGTTTCCAGAGAAATGGCCGGGTATGGAATGTGGGAGCTGGAGGTGGGAGACCCACCATCTTTAGTATCCAGGTCCACCTCTACAGATTTGCTCTGTGGATTTCTTTTTTTTTTTCCATTTTATTCTTTCTCCTCCTACCCTAGCTGCTGGTCGCTTCTACTTTCTGTACGCCCGTCACGACTACTGACTTCCACTTCATATCGGCCTCGCCCGATACCTATGGCTTACCCCCACGGTGGGCTGGCGGCACTCTGCCTGCATGCCGCAGTCATTGACCAGGTCAGAGGACTGTCCTGGGGGCTAACTCAGCCGTGAGCAGCTTCATTTAGGGCGGCCGCAGCTTTGTCCATTTTCGCTTTTTTCGGAGGGAGGCGGGTCGCGTAATGACGCGAGCCCCGCCCCGCCTCCAGTACGTGCTCGTGCTGGCAGCTGCGTGACTCCTGGCCTCCACCAGGGTCATCCAAGCTCGGACACCTCCCTCCCTCCCCGGAGAAGGAGAGCAGTCCCTAGGATGCTCCATCCTTCTCCCCCTGGCCCCCTCCAGAGACCGAGTCCATTCCCGACCTGGTCATTGCTGCATGTGGGAATCCAACGCCAGCGGCGGCTGGCCTGCTCTGTGGATTTCTACTTTGCCTCATGCACTTGGCTAGTGATGAGGGAAGTACCCAGACGTGGGATGGAAGGAAAATTCCCTCTAGGAGTCAAGGCTCTAAAGTGGTTTGGGGAGCCACCAACAGGAAAACTGGTTCATTCCCATAAGGACCGCGGATCAAGTGGCCGCGGGGGAGCCGGGCCATGGGGAAAACCCAAGTAGTGTACAAGTCGGGCTGTGTACCCAAAGCTGCGTGCAAGTCCGGGCTGTGTGCCTGCTGGGTTCAGAGCCTGAGGGCTGAAATGTGAAGAAGTGTTCTGTTGTCTCTAATCTGCATTACCAGGAATGTAGCCCCGTGGGGGTTCATCTATGCTTTGTTTGTTCAGTTTGGATGTGAATAAAAGCCACGCTGTAGAATCCCATTCCTGGTTTTGGACATTACAGTTACTGCTTCCTGTGTTTGGATTTACTTGGGTGCCCCTGTGCAGAGTAGCCAAACCTAGGCCCTCTGTGCCGAGTATCCTAGTCCTCCACGAACCCAGTCCCCACCAGGTACTGCTGTCAGCTTCAACAGCATGCCACCTGTCGTTTTGCAAAAGGCAGGGGTCGGGGGTTACACTAGGATCTCTAGATCTTGTAAATTTTGCAGTGATTAGTTCAACAGGGACAATGTTACAGAAGTGCAAAATTAAGAAGGGGTTTTGCTCACCTGTAACTGCAAAAGAAAAAGAATGGTTTTGATTTTAAACTTCCAGGTTTGACAGAGTCTGGCACAAGGTACACACTTTCCTGTTTTTAACTTCTATACTTTTTGAAATATTAAAAAATGTTGGCACATGCTCAGTTAAAAACTGAACGTTGTAAAGATAGCTGTATTTTTTTCCAACGCAGTTTGATCAAAAGCGATTGCCTTCACACTGCTTTCGTCAGTTGTGAATACCATTCTGAGAGGGCGCATGGCCGGCCCCATCAGCACGGCATTCACAGATGATGAAAGCAGTGTGAAGGAAATCTCTTTTGATCACACTGCTTTTCAATCAGAACAGCTATGTTTAGAAGTTAACAATGGCAGCGGATCCTTTCCCATGACCGATATATACCCACTCCCTCTCCACATTTTATATAAAAAAAATAAATAAATAAAATAAAAAAAACACACACACACACACACACACACACACACACACACACAGGGTACCCAATCCCACTACTGGTGTCCCCCGCCCTACCAAACCGTGTTTTATGAAAAGGAAAAAAAAAAAAAAGGTGGTAGGTGCCCAATTCTGCAGTCAGTATACTCCCTCCTTTCGACCCATCTTTTAGCGAGAAAAAAAAATGCTAGTGGTTACCCAATCCCACCACCTGAATCCACTCCCACCCAACCCACGTTTTATTTCAGATCCGGAAAACCAGTTGCATTCATGGAAGCGTGTACAATTGTGCTCACAGGTACAGCTGTTGAATAAATTTATTGTCCTCTGGCATCCTATTACAAACAAGCTACTTTACAAAACCAGATAAATTCCAGGGCAAAATAGTGTACACATGCCAACCACACTGAGGATGAATACCCCAGCGCTTCACCACAAGGCTACATCGGGGGCAGGGAAAAGGGGTACAGGTGAACTGTATATAGTCTGATTGATGTCACCATAGTGCACGCCCACAAATTACCCTTGGTACAACAAAAACAAAATTACAGTGACAGTGTTATTTAACACACTTTGTCATATAAATGACATTTCATAATATAAACTGCACCATGTTGCAATATAAGACAGTTGATCAAGTAGCATTTTACAGTAAGATGCCCACTTAATTGCAAATATGGCTTAAATAATACCTTGATAGAATCCTGCTGTTAAAGACAGAAAAAGGACCACTGCCTTTCTTGCAATCCAACCCTTGATCATCCTGATTCTCAGCAACCACAGCACATCACCTATTTTATTAATCCAGCCGTTTCTACACTTTGAGTAGTCTCTCCTAAGTCAGTCCAACAGTGAAACATGAATGCAGATGAAGCAGACATCTACAAGCAGAGGTGAAGCAAGCTTCAGTTTGGGAACGGCACCATCTTTGAAAGCAAGATGGCTGCAGGCAATGGAGAGATTGAGAGGAGCTGACAGTGAACCCAACAACACCACATTAGGACACCCAGTGGAAGGTGACAGCATGATTACACTTGAAACTTATTTAGGGAAGGGTCAAGTCCCAAGAGGCCTCCCAGTAACAAAGGCCCCATCCCGTGGTATCGGTAACTTTAAAAGCAAAGAATCTTGGCAAAGGCTGGCTGAGAACTGTCCGATGAATTACGAAACTGGTAAAAAGGACAGTGATAAATTCGAGGGTCTTGGTATACAGACTGAAAAGCTAAGGAAGACATCAGCAAATCTGTGAACCATAATGATTTTGCAAAATATGACATCTTTCCAAAACAAAATTGCTGAACAGCAAAAAGAATTAGTGACCAGCAAACATCAAAATTACAACGGGATCAAGAAGACTCAACAACGATCGGGTCTTTAATTGGAATACTGACAAAAATTCACATTCCAAAAGCAAAGGACACTCTAAATTAAGGTATATGCAAGGCAATTGGAACAAGAAGAAACATTAAAAAAGCAAAAACAGGCAATTCAAGGAGGTCACATCAGGATCAAAACTCTGATGGTGAGGAGACCAATACCAATAAGTAGTTTTTTTAGTGACAAGAAACAGAGGAACAAAAGAGGGACAAGGAAAAAAAACCAAAAGATTAAAATTAGACAGAAGGAGCTACTGCCACTTCTAGAAGAAGAGGTGACAACTGGAGCAATTACATAAAATATATTCAAGTTTCTATGGCATCAATACCCCTTTATTTTCTCACTTACTACATTCTGCCAAAGTCGATACACAAAAAATCTTAGGAAACTCCCACGGAGGCCTACTATTTCGGGGGTGTGGTCCCTAACAAATAATCTGAGCAACTGTTTTGATTATTTCTTCTAAAAAAGTGTGCAGCAGTTGCCATCTTATTTAAAAGACACAGGCTCCCTTCATAAGTTCCAGGACTTTGTCTGGAATGAGGGGTTTGTTTGGCTTATTGTGGATGTTGAAGCATATATCCATACGCCATCAAGGTGGGGTGGAGGCATGTAGACATTTTCTACACACTAGTAAAATTAGACACTATTCCTATTGAATTTATCAACCAAGCATTAGAACGTGTCCTTAAATCACAAGGTGTTTTGAATATGACCAGAGTCACTACCTCCAGATCTGCGGTACTGCCATGGGTGCCTCTATGGCTCCCAGCCTACACAAATCTCTTTCTTGGTCTTTGAGAAGAAACAAAGATTTACAACAGTAATGCTAACCCTTCTCTAAAAAACTGGAAGTGTTTGTTCCAATATATTGATGACTGTATGTGTTTGGGAGGGGTCTTATTAGGAGGTACCAGCCTTTGTAGAATGACTGAACATCAACCAGTACAATCTCAGGCTCACAGTAACCACACACCCCCGGATTATCAATTTCTTGGACCTTACACTTACAGGGCAGGGTAGTTATAAAAGGATACAAAAAATTAACTTCTACAAATGCTTTACTTAAATATGCAAGTTCACACCCAGGAGTCTTTATAAAAGTCTATCCCAAACATTTCCTGGTGCTGTTCGTGGTCATTCATTCAACCACAGGTATGGCCACTTCAGTTGCTTGTTTCAGGACTGTTTCAGCAGCAGAGATCTGTGCTGCTACAACCTGGAGTACTGTCCACACTTTCACCAAACACTGCAGTCTGGACTCTGCCTCTAGGAGAAGGGCAGGCTTCAGCTTAGCTGTGCTTCAAGGTCTCCTGTCTTAAGCCTATAGCCTCCAGCCACCCAGACTGTTTCTGTCTGTAAGTGCTTGGGACTCGTTCCATAGGTGTGACCTAATGCAAGAGATACCCTCGACTTAGATTGCACAGTTACATAAGAACTTACCATAACAGGAAATCTTCAAGAGGATCTCTTGCATCAAGCCATGCTGTCCCCCTTGGCCTTAGGGCTTTTCTGTGTCTGTCTCTCTTTCTCCAGGATGATTCACCTTCTGTTTCACCTTTCTTTATGAAGAAACCTCTGGCTTCCCTCTGTTCTCCAGCAGGAGATCATCTGTTTATGGTCCTTGGCAGGAGAACTGAGGAGGGCACGTGCCTTTTAGACCGCTACCTAGAGAAGTTTCTGTGTGGTCCTAGTACCTGGTAACTATAATTCCACAGGTATGACTTGATGCAAAAGATCCTCTTGAAGATCTACTGTTTCGGGTAAGTTCTTATATAATTGTACTTCACATTGGGAGAACAATACATATGCTTAAAGAGCAGTTACAGGAACACATGAGATACAATCAGATTGATACTCCAATAGGGAGAAAAACTTTACTGAGTGCCACAGTGCAGATCCAAGTTTTTTTGAGTTACACGGGCTTGGAGTATGTCAAATCGCCCTGTACAAGTGGTTACAGACTGAATCTGCTATTAAAAAAAGAAAGTTGAGCTGGCCCGGTGGTGCTGAGGTTTGAGGCACTGGATGCCACACCTTGCGCCATGCAGGTGACCCGAGTTAGAGAACGAGAATGGGTCGTCGGGGGGTAGGCAGGGAGAGGAAGGATTGAGCGTTCAGAGGACAGTTCTCCTCCCTCGGGAGGGGGAGGTTCCAGGGGTCTGCCCGGCACTGCAGTGACTTCTGGTGGTGACCGGCGGTACTGAAACACTTAGGACACACACAGAGGGATGCAGAGCCACGACGGACGTCCACCAGGCATCACAGCATGCTTGGGCTCCGCCTGGGAGGTGGGGGCAAGGGCGTAACTAAGGGAAAATCCCCGCCCTGGGGATAGGTGATGGCACCGTCTGACTCTGCCACATTCCACTGGCCGGACTCTCTCCACTCCTAGGCTGAGCCCAGCCCAGCCCAAATTCTAGCTAGAGCGCCCTGGGAGGATAGGGCGGCCCTACCTTTGGGGGCTCAGAGCCGGGGGGATAGCCAGGCTGGTGCTAGGAGTCACGGAGAAGTTTCAGGCCCGGAGGTAGAGCCGAGATCGTGGTGGATGCCTGAGAGACTTCCTTGGGAGTCAGAGCAGAAAAGAATTGTTTAAAAAAAAAAAAAAAAAAATAAGTTATTGGACTTTCCAGCTGAGGACTGTAAAACCAGTGGTGTTGAATGAGTATCTAGATATGAAGCCCTACTTACATGATGAATGAATTTTAAATCATGTCTTAGTTTTTAAAGCAATAATTATTTTTCAGAGTGTAAGGTTTGAAGGGATCCACAAGTAATACTATAATTTGGAGTTCATTTTTTGTTTAAAATATCCCCCCAACCCCCTCCCCCATAATGTAAAACCAATTAAACTATTTCTTTTGAGCCAATTAACTTTGGGTTATATTCTGTTTACATTATTGTTAACAGTGAATGCACTGTGTTCTGCAAACTGTGTATATAAAATACTGAATACGTTTGTTTTCACTCATTTTCTCTCTCTCTCTCTCTCTCTATAGATTTTCTGCCTACTCTAACATGGGATGTCTCTCTTTCATCTTTCTATACACCAATGACATAGATATACCTGCACCTGTAGAGCCCCATTAAATACTGCCATGCTTGCTGAGAATGAGGGTGATCACGGGTCAGAATGCAAGAAAGGCAGTGGTGTTTTTCTGTCTTTAACAGTGGGACTCTATCAAAGTAGCATTTAAACCATATTTGCAATTAGATGGATGTCTTGCCTACTTTAAAATACTAACATACTAAAATGCCAGCAGAATAGGCCCAACGGTCTTTCATGGCTGCTCGTTTGGTCAGCCCCCACCCTGGGAGCTGACCTTGCTGCCACCCTCACCTTCTCTGGCTTCTCCCTTCCCAGTTCCGGATATTCTCGCTGCACTGGATTTTGCTACTAGAACCCTTCCCCTGTACCTGTTCCACCCACTCTTGAACCCCTCCACCGTCTCTGCCTCCACCAGCCCCCTGGGCAGCGCATTCCATGGCTCCACCACCCTCTCAGTGAAGTAGCTTTGCTTGATGAACTGTCATTTTGCAATGTGTTACAGTTTTTATTATGAAATTGCATTTTTATGACAAAGTGTGTTAAATAACACTATCGTTGTAATTTGTTTTTGTTGTGGGCAGTCACTATGGTGACATTATGGCACAGGGACTATATAAAGTTTACCTGTACCCTTTTTCCACACCCCCTGACAGCCTTGCAGCGAATAGCTGGGGTATTCCTCCCCAAGGTGACTGGCGTGTGCAAACCGTTTTGCACTGAAATTTATCTGCTACTGTAAAGTAGCTTTTTTGTAATAAGCTGCCAGTGGGCAATAAATTTATTCAATAAAGTGATACCAGTGTGCGCATTTGATTGTGCGCACCCCCATGTGAGTACAACTGATTTTCTGGATCTGCTTTGTGACTTAGCCTGTGGTTAGCTAGCCCCTCCAGCAGCACCGACAGACTTGGAGCTTTTACTGCAGTGCAACTGATTTTGGACTTCTACGTTTTATTTCAAATGGCTGACAGGTGCTGAATCCCGCTGGCCGGTATGATTACTTTTCCTCCAGCTAACACGCCTGTGAATAGTAAGCAACATTCTGCTGCAGATACCTGACTCCCCTGCCACAGCTGATCTCTTCCAGGTTCCCACCCCATCAATAACTAGCAACACTGGGATTCCCAATCCCAGTGTTGCCAAACAGTCCACTGACACTGGAATACTGAATCCTTAGTGTCTAACCTGAAAAAAAACAATCTGTCCTTCATAGATCTTTTTTCTCCTCGTCACCTGTGAAGAAGAGAACAGTCCCTTGGCAAAGTCTTTCCATACTCCCTGCCTCTCTCACTCCAAACTCCCTCCCCAGCACCCACCACCCCACACACCCTAAACCCCTTACTCACCACAAACCGTTCAATGCTATAATCCACACTCTACGATGAGACCATCCTGCTGCTTCAACACCAACTGAGAACTGACTGAAACAAAGTAAGTGCAGCCAATGGCTTTTCAATACGTTTTAAAAACTTCTACTCACAACTTGGTCTTTTTTTTTTTTTTTTTTTAAATCAAATTTTCAACATGGCCTCTTTTGGGATCCCATTTCGTCAACAAGTGAGGTTACATTTTTCAAACACGGCCCGAAAGATGGTTTAGCTGTTGCTCCATGAAATCCCCTGTCGGAACAGATTTTTAAAAATTTCACCTATCTGGTTCATGAGGTGGGGTCATAAAAAGACTATGTTGAAAATCTGGGATGAAAATCTCAAAAAAAAAAAAAAAACACAGGAGGCTGGTGAGCAAGTTGGGAAGTCTAGGGGTAAGGGAGAAGGTAATAAATTGGATGGAAAACTGTCTTGGTAACAGGAGTCAAAGGGTGGTTGTAAATGGGGTTCATTCCAGGGAGGAAAGAGTGACACATAGGGTACCACAGGAGTCAGTACTGGGGACGATACTCTCTAACATTTACACTGGGGATATTGCAGAGGGTCTGAATGGAAAGGTGTGTCTGTCTGCAGATGATACAAAGATCTGCAATAGAGTGCACACACCAGGAATAGTGGATAGCAAGAAAGGACCTGCTAAAGCTGGAGGGGTGGTCAGAGAGTTGGCAACTGAGATTTAATGCCAGAAAGTGTAAATGAATGCATATAGGGCATAAGAACCCAAGGGCCGCATACTCATTAGGGGGAGAGGATGTTGTGGTAACGGAGCAGGAGCGGGATCTAGGAATTATTATTTTGGACAACCTTAAGGTGGCAAACCAGTGCAACAGAGCAGTTAGAAAGGCAAGTGGTATGCTGGCATGCATAGGGAGGGGTATCACAAGCAGGGGAAGGGAGATGATAATGCCCCTATACAAGTCAATGGTCCATCCCCATTTAGAACATGAAGTACAAGTTCTGCAGACCTCACCTACAGAGGGATATTGATAGGGTGGAGAGAGTCCAAGGGAGGGAGACAAAAATGATACATGGTACACATCAGAGGACATATGAGGAGAGGATGGAGGAGCTTGAACTATATACACTGGAAACCAGGAGAGAGAGAGGGGGGTGATATGATTAAAAACTTTTAAATATCTGAAGGGAATTAACAAGGTGAGGGAAGGGGTATATTCAAAATCAAAAACAATCCAAAAACTAGGGGGCACAGCTTGAAACGGAAGGGTTTTCAATTCAGAGGTAATAAGAGAGGGCACTACTTCACTGAGAGGGTGGTGGGCCCCTGGAATGGGCTACTGGAGAGGTGGCTGAGGCATAAACAGTGGGGGGATTAAAGAGTGCATGGGATAACTACATTGGTTTAAACAAGGGAGAGATAGATACCCTGACAGGAAAAAGGGGTTAATAATCGACGGGGGGGGGGAGACATGTAAGTGGTGTGTAGGGTGGTAGCGTCATGGCTACCTATGGGAAAGGAATAAGAGCAGACTAGATGGGCCAATGGGGTCCTTTTCCGCTGACAAACTTCTACAATTCTATGAATGAAAGTTAACATTTTTCAGTATTCACTCAAAGGAAGAAATGATGAAAGGGTTGATACCTTTTATTGGACCAACAAGCGTCTTTACAAAGATGGAATAGTACACAAGCTTTCCGGGCCACACAGGTCCCTTCTTCAGGTGAATAGCAAAACTGAGCAACATAAGCAGTACATATATCCACTGTGGAGCAATTAAAAAAAAAAAAAAGCAGGAAGTGGAGTGGGAAAGTTATAAAAGGGGACTACAAATAAAAAGGTCTATATAAGATGCAAAGTAAAAAAATGATGAGTGAGAAGAAAAGGGAAGGGGCTGGTCAGAAGGAGAAGAAAGGAGGCTGGAGAGGGGAAGAAACAAAAGAACAGATAAAGATCTGAGATCAGAGGTAGGCATAATGGTAGAATAGACAGGAGATATCAAGAAATGCATGAAAATCAAGACATAAAAGAACAAAGGTCCAGACAGACAGAGTGTGAGGTAGTAAACAGTAGGCGTGAAAACAGAGAGCTGAGCAGAAGAGTTTGTAGGAGAGGCAAGGGGATGTAAAGTAGGAAAAAAAGGTTAGGCAGGAACTCAGAAAAAACAATAACAGGAGAAATACAGAACCAAAGTATGATAAATAATGTCAAGATTTAGTCCACAATAAAAAGAGAGTTAGTGTACCATAATGTGTCATGAATCCAATGTCCCGATTCAATCCAGAAATGTTAGATTTAAATTGTTTAATATATTTCAATTCCCATGTCCTTCTGTCCTGTGTGTTTTTGAAGTTGCCTCTTAGTATCAAGACAGATAAATCCAAGACAGAGTGATCTGTTTGGGAAAAATGGTTTCCTACTGGAGTGCTGATAATCAGGTTTACTATTGTGTGACGGTGGTGATTCATCCTGGTTTTCAGTGGTTTACTCGTTTCCCCAATATAGCATCCTCTTGTGCACTTCTTGCACTGAATTAGGTAAACAACATTGCTGGATTGACATGTGTAGGATCCATTAATTTGTATTATGTTGTTCTGACTTGTCGTGATGGTGGACTGTGTGCATATGTGGGTGCAGGTCTTACATCTTGCCATGTTGCATGGTGTTGTCCCTCTCGTTTCTCAGTTTTTATGGTCTGCTGGGAGTTTGTTATGAATTATTATATTTGAGAGGCTGGGGGGTTGCTTATAGGAAATGGCAGGTGGTTCAGGGAAGCTGTCCTTCAGTATTTCATCTTCTCTAAGCATGGGTTGCAGTTCTTTAATAATGTGCTGAAGGGAGTTTAGCATGGGGCTGTAAGTGACCACTAGGGGTGTGCTGTCAGTTTGATGTTTTTGCCCGTATTCCAGCAGATTGTCTTGTAGTATTTGTATGGCCCGTTCAAATTCCCTATCAATTTGTCTTGGAGAATGGCCCTGCTGAATTAGGGAATTCTGAAGTGTGGAGAGCTGTCTGTCTCTTGTTCTGCCATCAGAGCAGATTCAACGGTATCGAATCGCTTGACTGTAGATTACAGATTTTTTTTGTAGGTTTTGGGTGGAAGCTGGAATTATGCAGGCAGCAGTATCTGTCAGTGGATTTTCTGTAAAAAGCAGTTTGTATATGCCCATTTTTTAGTGATAATGACTGTGGTGTCAAGAAAGTGTATGCTGGTGGTGGAGTATTCAATGGTGAGACTTATAGAGTGATGAAAGTTGTTAAAATCATGATGGAATTTTTTGAGAGAGACTTTACCTTCTGTCTAAACCAGTAATAGGTCATCAATATATCAGAGGTAGACAAATGGTTTATAGGGATGTTAAAAAAAAAAAAAATCATCCTCTAAACAAGCCATAAAGACATTGGCATATTGTGGTGCCATTTTAGTGCCCATGGCTGTCACCATGATCTGTAAAAAGTGCTTGCCATTAAAGGTGAAGTTGTTGTGTGTCAAAATGAATTTTATTAGGGTGCTGTTGGTGGTTTCTGGAATGTCTTCTGTGGATGTGTTTTCCTTCAAAAAATTCTGACATGCTGCTATGCCATCTTCATGTGGGATACTAGTATATAGGGCATTGACATCCATTGTGGCTAGGATAGTGTTCAGTGGCAGCTGTCCAATTTGTTTCAGATTCCTGAGGAAATCTGTGGTGTCCAGAGTAAAACTGCTAGTAGCTCTTACTAGTGGTTTTAAAGTGGAATCAATGAGTCCTGAAATGTTTTCAGTGACTGTGCCAATGCCAGAGATGATGGATCATCCTGGATTCCCTGGTTTGTGCATCTTGGGCAACATATAGAATGTCCCTGGAGTAGGTTTGCTTGGAATTAGTATTTTTTTTGGAATTAGTATTTTTAACAGTTCTTGGACGTCATTTGGTAGAGACATGATGATTTGTTTGAGTTCTTCTGTATACTGTATAGTAGGGTCTTCGGCGAGTTCTCTATAGTAAGCTGTATCTGACAGATGTCTGTGTGCCTCTTTAAATGTAATCTTCTGTGTTCATCACAACCACAGCTCCACCCTTGTCAGCTTGTTTTATTACAATGTTATAGTTGTTTTCCAGAGTTTGTACTGCCCTCTTTTCCAGTGGTGTGATACTGTACAGGAGATTCTGCTGTTTGCTAAGGACTGGGGAGTTTATTCTTCCACGGAAGCAGTCTATATAGGCATCCAGCTTGGGGTTGCGTCTGCTCTGAGGGGTCCAGTCAGATATTTTCTTTGTGCTGTCGTAATGTGGTACTTGTGTGTTGTTTTTAATCAAAGAAAAATTATTTTAGATGAAGCCACCTAAAAAAAATTCTATCTCAAAGACTCTAATGTTATCCAATTTCTGTGTGGGGCAGAAAGTTAAGCCCCTGGATAATACAGATGTTTCAGCCTGTGTAAGTGCTTTATTAGATAGGTTGATTACTGGAAGTTGTTGCAGTGTATTATCTTGTTCCACTATGTTAGTGATGTGGTTTACTTCCCCTGGATGAGTCAAGATGCTATTGTGGCTGCTGTGTTGTAGTTCTCCGAGTTCCCTCCACTTCTGTGATAGGGCTGCCTGGACAGCCTTTTGGTAATGTGTTTGGAGATCACAGCTAAATCCTGGTACTCCATTGTTTCCTTGAAGGGTGTGTGAAAGTTCACAAAATGTATTTTTAAGGTGAGATTTTCTAGCGTATATCTGCTGAATAAGGAGATTCCTGAGTTTCTCAGATGTCCTATGACATAGTTGTTCTGCATACCTTGAACTGTATGTAGTTTGCAATGGGTTGTACATTTGAAGTCCTTTAGGTATAATGTTCTGTTTTTTGCATGCAGTTAGGAAGTAGATGTCGCTGTCAAGTTTGGCTTCCTTTTTCTTCATGTTGCAGAGTTGCTATTTCAGATGGCGAAATCCTCCATTATTTTGTAAAAAGAAGTTTCAGCCATATTGGTTCTTGCAAAACAGGAAATGACGGAAGGGTTGATACCTTTTATTGGACCAACAAGTGTCTTTACAAAGATGAAATAGTACACAAGCTTTCGGGGCCACACAGGTCCCTTCTTCAGGTGAATAGCAAAACTGAGCAACATAAGCAGTACATGTATCCACCGTGGAGCAATTAAAAAAAAAAAGGCAGGAAGTGAAGTGGGAAAGTGAAAAAAGGAGACTAGAGATAAAAGATCTATATAAGATGCAAAGCAAAAAAAATGATGAGTGAAAAGAAAAGGTGTGGGGGCTGGTCAGGAGGAGATGAAAGAAAGCTGGAGAGGGGAAAACAAAGGAACAGATAAGAAAGATCTGAGATCAGAGGTAGGCATAAGGGCAGAATAGACAGGAAATGTCAAGAAATGCATGAAAATCAAGACACTCATAACTTTACTGTGTTTCAATATTTCGACCCCAAATTTTCAACATAGCCCATCTTTTATTTCATTACCATGACAGGTAGCGTTTTTCAAATCCTGCTGTAAAATAATATTTCAGATTTTTTTTTTTTTTTTTTTTTTTAATAAATGACACTTGTCATGTTCAGAAAAGGAATCATAAAAAGACTATGATGAAAATATGGGGTCAAAATCTCCAAAAACAATGAGTTATGAAGAAAAGTTGTATTCAGGGTCATCACTGGCCCAGTGGGTAGCATGCTGTGTTCCTGTGCCAGCGACTCGAGTTCAGTAAAGAGCTCAACAAGCTGACTGGGCAGAACGAGGATGAGGGCCGGTGCTGTTGTGCATCACTGTATCCCAGCCTGGGAAGGGATGGCACAGTCTTCTGTTGCACAGGTGACACCTTGTGGGAGTCCAGGAAGCCTTCCCTCACAAGGGACTGAAATGCATGTCGAGGCCTGATGGGGCCATGCACTACGTCGGGAGAATTGGGTTGGCATGTAAAATAAGGAAAACAGCAGTTGGCAGGATGAAGGTTCAATCTCTGCAGGACCCACACCACCAACAGGCCCCCTTCTTTCGCCACCCACTATCCCAGGGACATATCTTATACCTTTGGTACCCCCAACAGATTTCCCCCCATAGTGGGGCCAGAATGGGAGGGCTGCCTGCTCTCCATGACTTTCAGCCAATCTGGCAGTCTAGCGCCCTATTGGCGTTGCAGGGCAAGAGACAGTTGGTGGTTTCATCCTACCCTGCTGGCGGATGATGAGAGGATCAACAAGCACCTTCTCCGGAGAGAAGAATGGTCCCAGGGACACAGATTCCTGTCCTCCTCCCCTCCCCCACGCTGGCCTCAATAAGGAACCAGAGTCCGTTCCCAGACCTTGGTCACTGCCATGGTAGTGGTATATCCACTCCCAACCTACCCACAAAACAAAAAACACACACACACACACACACACCTCTGCACGTCCTCTTCACCCAACCCAGCCGATAGGTATGGTATTTTTATAACTTACACTAACCCATTTTCCCTCTTTATGTGTAGAGGTCCAATGGAACAATAACCATGGTGTGGCAAGGCACTTACCACATGTGTTAGATAAGTACCATTTTATGATCATACTGCTTTGTTTGTCCTGGTTGATTACTAAAGAGCTGCAGTTCTTTTGTGACCCCATTGCTATTCTTATTTTACAGGTATGATTGGATGTTACCTTGAGACCCCCCCCCCAAAGATCCCCCAGACCCAGGTAAGAAATGTCTTATTATCTATGCTAGGATGGTAAGATGTGATGGTGAAACTCCAAGTATTAAGACAATGTTGGATTTCTCTCGTTAGGTGGCTGGTGACACAGGGCTTGAAATATTGCCACTATTCTATTTATTGCATTTTGCACAGGTCCAGAGTGAGAATATGACTCCATCAGAAAAGGAAAAAGTAATTGCAAAAAAAAAAAAAAAAAAAGACATTAATGCAGACATTGGGGTTGAAGAACACACAGCACACCAAGTACGGAAATGAGAACATCAAGGTTTAGAGTCTCAGGAGTCTTGGCAAGTCAATGTTGTGTTGTTCCTCAGAGTTTTCAACCGTAATCCCCCCGGGGCAAACTTATAAATGATCTGATGCTTTGTACAGGGCCTGCAGGGCTCTGTGCATAAAATAACTTTCTATGATCCTCCTCTCGGGCGTCATTATACAGGATCTCTTGATTCACACAGCATCCTGCGTGAAGAATGTTGCGACTCATTCAGTTGACCACATATGGTGAGATGTACTACACTACGACACACTATATACCTGTAAAAGCACTGTGCTTCAGGCTGGTGGGTAGGGGCAAGTATTTGGGTTTAGAGCCACAAAAAACACCATACCACTGATATGCCAAGACTCCCTGAGATTCCAAACTCTAATGTTTTCATTTCCTTACTTTGTGAGCTATGCGTTCTTCAACCTAATGACTGCATTAGTGTGTTTTTTTTTTGTTTGTTTTTTGCAATGACTATACATCTCTATTTATTTATGACATACGTGTGAGGACAGAAAAGGACATATAAAAGTGATATTTGTTGCCATTTAAATAGGCCTAGAGTATAAATATTATGACATTCTCACTCTAGGTCTAATATTCTCTCTGTAGATCTATAGTGGCAATGTAGTTATTACAGTGACTGGATGGGTTAGCTCCCATTCTCAGTTTCACAGTGAGGTTGTGCAAGAACAACATCACTGTTGAATGTGGCCACTAATCAATCAGGACCCAGAATTTTTTCTTGCCATAGTTAAAATAAAAAAACGCACGGCATAAATCGGGTATGCCACAGCCCTAATGAAAATATCACCGATGTGTTTCTCCCGAGTGCGGTTTTACTTTGTCATTACAAGTGGCTTCACCACTCATGATGTCTTAGGCCCTGTCCACACTATGCCTCTGTAACGTTACAGAGGGCTTAAACCGTTACTGTAACGGTTTGCGTTTACACCTGTAACGTTACAGAAGGCGTTTTCAAAACCGTTATAGAAACCTGTTTGTATGTATTACTTACTTGGTATTACTTGGTATGAAAAAAACAGAAGAAGGCCAGAGCCCATCGAGACTGTTCCCCACACTATGTGGGACATTATTTATCTATTATCCCTCAACCAAACATCTAATTTGTTTTTAAAGACAGTGGCACTAGTTGCTTCTACCAATTCTTGTGGCAAGGTGTTCCATACAATGGATGCACTTACTGGAAAAAAGTTTCCCCTTTTGCTGGTTTTATAAGTTTTTACTTCAAGCTGTTTATTATGCAGTCTCGAACATGTCTCCTTTTGGAGAGTGTTAGACCACATTTTTCCATTAGATCTGGTGAATTTATTAAATTAAAAACCATAAGCATATCACCTCTTAATCTTCTAGTTTGAAGAGAGAAGAGACCAGTAGCTTTTAATCTGTTCTGATAATCCAAGTTTGTTAATCTTGGAATCATTCTAGTTACTCTCCTTTGAACCTGTTCAAGAATTGCTATGTCTTTTTTTTTTTTGGTTTGGATTCCAGAAATGGGAGCCATAGTCTAGATACGGTCTAATGTATGCCCTATACAATGGAATAAGGCACTGTTCAATGCGATTAACAAGTGTATTTTATTTGCCTCAAAAGTCTGTTGGTCATGCAAGCAGTTCTAACACAGTGATCATCTGATGTAAGTTTATTATTAACATATATCCTCAAATCTTTTTCACAATTTGATGAGTAAAGTGGTAGTCCGTTTATATGATATATCATTTTTGGATTATTTACACCGAAATGCACTACTAAACATTTGTCTTGATTAAACTGCATATGATTTTCATTTGCCCAAAGTGTTAATTTTTCCAAATCCTTCTTTAATGCAGAAATATTTTCTTGATTATTAACCTTGCCCCCCAATTTAGTATCGTCTGCAAATTTAACTATGAAGTTATTTGGCCCTGTTTGTAAATCACTGATAAAGAGATTAAACAATGTTGGTCCCAAGACCGACCCCTGTGGTACACCACTTGTCACACTACCCGAATCAGACAAGATATCATTAATTCTGACTCTCTGAGAACAATTTGTCAACCAGTTTAAAGTCCAGTTGACAATATCAGGTGACAAACCTAGATTGTGCATTTTAGTAATGAGTTTTTCATGTGAGACTTTATTGAAAGCTCTACTAAAGTCCAAAAGAATTACATCAATAGGGATACCCACATCTAGTAGAGTACTTATATTACTATAAAAAGATATCAGATTGGTGGTGCAGGAATACTTGGGAGTAAACCCATGCTGATTTGAATCATAAATTCCTAATTTTTTACAATCTTGATCTATTAGAGACTTCATTACTCGTTCCATTAATTTACCAGCCACTGAGGTCATGCTAATTGGACGATAATTTTGCACAGAACCTCTATTGCCTTTTTTAAATATGGGAGTAACTATTGCTGAACGCCAATCATTTGGTACAATGCTTTCTTGTAAGGATTTATTGAAAATAATTGACAAAGGTATAGAAATATTTATAGAGGTTTCGATCAGAAACCATGGATGAATACCATCTGGGCCCGGACTAGTATTTTTTTTTAGTTTTTTGATACCCTGTTTAATGTCAGTTGGATAGAACCTATGATAATCTATGTGGTGAACTTTAAATGTACTAATAGGTGATTTTTGAGAGAAGACAGAACAAAAGTACTTATTAAAGAGATTCGAGGTTTCTATATCAGATAGAGAAGAGCCATTGGTTATAATGGGACCAATGGTCCTTGATACTTTTTTTTTTTTTTTTTACTATTTATATAGGAGAAAAAAGATTTGTGACAGTCTTTTGTATGCGCTAGTTTAAATTCTAGCTTATTTTTTGCCAATTTAATAGAATTTTTTAAGTTTTTAACAGATAGTCTGTATTTATGTAACAGAATAGTTTTAAATGGAACAGAACTATTCTTAAGTTTCCTAAAAAGTTTAATTTTTATTTTAATCCGATTTTTAATTGTCTTGTTGAACCAAGGGGGAATTTTTCCTTTATTATTAAATTTCCTCTTAGACGGAATAAAGATATTTTCCAAATAATGTACAATGTTTTTAAAAAAGTCCCAAGCTTGTTGTGTTGTACAATTAAGAAGATTAGATTCTCAGTTTGTTTTGTAAGTATTCATTGATTTTAGAAAAGTTTGCTTTGTTACAATTTTTTGTATAGTATAACTTCCTTTGTGTAGTTTTAAACTGTTGAATTTCACAAAGAATAGATGAATGATCACTGGTCCCAAGTGGATCCCAAATTTGTAAATTGCTAATTTGTTGCTCTATGTTAGTAAATAATAGATCCAAAATATTAGGACCTCGAGTGGGTTCAGTAACAAGTTGTTGTAATCCAGTACTAACTACCACATCTATTAGTCCTTTCTCGGCATAGGACTGTCCTGAGAATGAGTCCCAGTTAATATGAGGAGGTTAAAGTCACCAAATATTACAGTATCTTGAGATTCTGAAAAATGTGTAATTTCTTTAAACATATCAGTTGTGTAATCTGAATTTGCAGATGGAAGTCGATAGATGTTACCAATAGTTATATAGGACTGCTCCTTCAATAAGATTTTAACCCATATGCTTTCCAAAGGAAAGGGAGAACACACTTCAAAAGAAGGAATATCATTTCGTATGTACATACAAACTCCACCGCCTTGCTTATCTAATCTGTTTTTATGATACAACTTATAACCTGGAATTTCTCTGGACCAAATTGAGGATGCGTCCCACTAAGTTTCAGTTACTCCCACCACACCTATATTTAAAGTTTTACATTTGGCTTCGAGTTCTGCTAATTTGAGTTGGTTTAAAGATCTTGCATTCAAAGCTAGGAATTTACATTTAGTTGTAATAATATTTTGGTAAGTATTCAGAGTCTTGGGAATAGACCCATTCTCCCCCATTGTTTTTAGTTTAAACAATGATTTATGATTTTAGTGATACTTTTCCCCATAAGTGTACTACCCCTACGATTGAGATGTAAACCGTCCCAGCAAAAGAAGGAAGAACGATCTGAAAATGATTCCCAGTGGGTAATACAGGGTATAACCTGCTTAAAACACCACTTTCTCAGCCATTCATTTACGGCTTTGATTTTCTGCGTCATGGTAGATGTTGCTCTCGGAACAGGTAGAATTTCAGATATACATACACAGCATCCCCTATCAAGTAACAGGTTACATAATGCCACATAGTCCTGTTGTAACTGATTAAATGGGGTGTTGTTTATATCATTAACACTGGCATGTATGATAACCAGTGGATTTTCTCCCACATTTTGTAATATTTTAGGCATCATGGAGGTAATGTCAGATACCCTGGCCACACGGAAGCTAGAACAAGTGCAGTTGCTCTTGTCACTATTGCATACCGCCCAGTCAATGTGCTTAATGATTGAATCTCCCAGGACTACCACTTGTTTTGAGACAGTAGGGGTACAAGAATCAGAAACAGGTGATTGTTTAACACACTCTGGAGCGATTAACTTAATAGGTATTGATTTGGTAGCTTGAGACTTACTAGGACAAGTATTCATGGGCATTAACCCCTGATTGAAAAGTGTTTTTGAACCATTATTATCAACAGAGGGTGATGCACAGGATAAATCATGTAGCACTTCATTATTTGATAGTCAATTGCTCAAACCTATTACGAGTTTCAATAGGGGCACTATTGTGTATTTGACCACCCCTCCTTTTTTTAAGAGGCTTTGTGACAATGGTCCAGTCATCATTATCATGAGAAGAAGGCGGATAATCATCCACCTTATAAGAGGGGGCAGAGGAAACAGGTATACTAGTACTAGTCGTTACAATTGTCTCCTCATCAGGAGGCATAGAAATGTTACCCAAATGTGAAGGAAATTGTTCATTAGAATGAAGTTGTTCATCCATAAGATCAATGTAACTTTCCAATTCCCTAATGTCAATAGAAACTGGTTTAATATTAAGCAGAAACGCCACCTCTGCTTCAAGAGTAGCAATCAGATGGCAATTAGCACATATATACTCGCTCCCATACTTTCCCTCACTATACATCAAACACTGCATACACTTACTAATTTTTTTTCCATTACTAAAGGTGTATATTTACTAAATAGAGGCTATGCTAAAATTATCTTAACCAAGTTTGTCCAATGCCAGCAGTTTCAGCGTGCCCAGCAGACAAAGCAGACACACGTAAACGCAAATGTAGCTTCTTTTAGTTAGCTGCTTTCTGATCTACAAGCAAGGCAAGCAACAGGAAGTTGTAATTTGAGTCACCTGCTTTTATAGTGTCTAAGCCACACACCCAATTTAGCTCTCTCTCTCCTCCTACTGGTTTAGCAAAGTAAGTTGATACAGTACCCTTCACAGCACAGAACACACACTGACTTTCTTTCTTTTCTTTCTTTTTTTTAAACCCTAAATAAGACCCCTTCTACTTCTAATAAAGTATCTGTCTTGCTTAATCTCAACAGACACTGACTCCTGCTGAGGTATAAGTGTTAAATTAATAAGAAAACGTAGTTTATTTTAGTTAGCTGCTTTCTGCTCTACAGGCAAGGCTAGCAACAACGGGAACGTTACAACCTGCAGTGTGGATGCGTGACTGTGTACCCTCCAGTCCCCTAGTATACCTCAATGCATTGCGGCAGTGCACTGGTGCAGTCTGGGAGGTAAACAAGGGCAAGAACCAGGAAGTTACACAGCGCTGATCGCGAGTTTAGTGAACCTGTTCTGGCAGGTGTGGGGATGCCAATTAATGCCACCAGCTGGTGTAGCAGCAAAAAACTAGCAGTAGTAAGCAGCAAAGCTTGTGTTTTAGCAGTCTGTGCAACAGGCTATAGGCTGACACATTGAACTGAGGATCAGCAGAGTGGTTGGTCTGAGCGTGGCCAGTAAAGCCACCTGTGAGTCACCTGTGCCTCAAAACCTGCACAGACAGTAGGCAGCATTATAGGTAGTGGAGGTGTAAGCATGTCTGACCGTGGTGCCACATGGCCTGATGAGGCCACGAAATTACTTGTTGACTACTGGACACAGGAATGGGTATGGTCAGATTTGGCCAGTGCACGTCGCAACACCAAGGTGTATCAGAAAGTGTCAGAATACCTATTTGAACATGGAATTGAAAGGAGTGCCAAACAATGCAGAGACAAAATAAAACAACTCAAAGTGCGCTATCACAAGACTTGTGACAGCAACAGGCGCTTGGGTGGTGGGCGTGTGGTGTGTCCCTTCTACAACGAATTGGACAAAATACTTGGAACAAGGCCAACAACTGAACCCCACTTTGTCCTGGAGAGTTCTGCTGTGGAATCCGATGATGACGGTGATGGTGCGGGGGACGATGGAGTCATGCCAGCCCAGCGCAGTTGATGCTGATGTAGAGGCAGGTGGAGAGTCAGGTATGCGCAATGTCAGTCACTCTGTGGGGTGCTGGGGGGTGAGAGGTGGGTAGGACATACAGGATGGCATGATGCGGCTGAGAGGCATCTGGAGTGCAGTATGGCACCGCATGCCAATGACTACATTAATGTAGTTGGGGAAGTAGGGGGTATACTACCATGTCCAGCATTCTGCAGTGCAGTTGTATACTGCTGACTGCATGGGAACTGGTTATGACAACAAAATATGGATGGGTGTGGTTGGGGTGCTTGGTGGGGTTGAGAGGGTGCTTGGTGGGGTTTGCTGGGGCATGCTGCCAAGACCTGGCAGTTCTGTTGTACACTGTGTACGAACAAGCTGCTTTGATGGAGGTGGGTGGTTGCAGTGTTGTCAGTCAGCAGATGTTACCAATAGGTACTATGCAACTTGCCTGTTGCAGTCTGTGAGTAACCATGTGTGGCATGCTCATACACAATGTTTGTTATTCTGCAGATGATGAGAACGATGATCAGACATCCTTGGATAATGACCTGCTGGAGGCATCATCAGTGTCATCTGCTGCATCATGTGCTGTGAATGATGAATGCCCTGGAACATCAAGCGATACATCGGGTGGTGGCAGAGGAAGAGCTGCCAAGCACTCGTTTGAACGTCAACCACTTTTCAACCTGAGAAAGAAGAAAGAATCAAGACTGCCCGACCTGATTGGAGCAGTGCTTGAGCCCACACGGCAGATGTTGCAGCGGCAGCAGCATCGAGAGCTGCTTGAATTGGAACAGGAGAGGGCTAGGGAGGAGAGGGAGATGGAGATGAAGGAGAGATTACGGAAGCAGGAGGCAGAACAAAATGCACAATTCTTTAGTAACATGTTGAAACTCTTAACTATGCAGTTCTAACAGGCAGCCACAAATGTCATTGTCCAGCCACAGGGTAGTGTGCCACCTGCAGACCCTGGTAACGCAACAAGTATGTATGCAGGCATCACCCGTACTGCAGCAAGTTCCACCCAGGTCAGCAGTACTCAAGGCACTATGTCCACCGCTTGTACCCCTGTCATGTCCCACAATGCTTCTCTCACAGTCACTCATGGCAACATCCAGCATGCCAATGATGTCCCAAGTGGCTCTCTGTCCTCCCATACCATGTACCAGACACCGATGCTTGGCAACCCTAGGATAGGAATGAGGGCGACAGGTGGTGATGGTACAGGAGTGCCACCTGTCTCGTGTCAGGCACATTTGGATTCAAACCCACAGCAAGACAACATCCCCTCAAGTGCCTCATCCACTTTGCCTTCTGCTACCAATACTCACACACATGGTGCCAGGAATGCTGCCCCGTTGGATCCTGAACCCACATTGGCTGTTCCAAGCTTCACACAGGATCTGTACAGTGAAGATTTCCAGTGGACAATAGTGTGAGCTCAAGGGCTGTACTCCCCATGTTATTTTTGAATGCCACTTGTTCTGTGGTGGCTTTATTTGTCAGAATGGTACCTGTTGTTACCAAGTGTTACCCCCAACAATACTGTTACTCAGGGAACCCAGTACAGATGGTAAGCTACACTGTATGAGAACTGGTTCATTGTGAATCAGTGGATCTCAAAGCACACTACTGGTAGTTGCTTTACAACTGCTCAAAATGTTTGTCAAAAAGCACAGCAGCGTATAAGCTCAGAGATGTCTTTATTGTACAATTGCAACCATGGACAGCACTGAATGTAAAGTGCTGGTATCATATGCTACTATTAACAAATGAGACACTGTACTGGCGACATTATGGAGTTGCATCATTGTCTGTTGCACAGCTGTGTATTTCTGACTTGTTTATTGTTGTTGCGCATTATCTACTGTTGCTGACATTTGGTGTCTGCCATGCGACCTTGTGACGGTACCATCCAGTACTATCTTCTGTATACCAGGTGGTGGAAAGAAACACACATCCAGAATGTATGACATAATGTGCAATGCTGTACGAGTCCCTAAGGGTCACGGTTTTCTTAGCTGTGAAATACATGTCACTGCAAATGAGTGACAATATCACTCACTATACTGCTGTTTCTTTGTTTATGTTTACTTTTGTCTGTGCACGTAACAGGCGTAGTACTCAGGGACTTTTCCATATGATGCAGTCACATATGTTGTTGGTCTGTTGTGCCTAATGTTTGCTCATTACTGTGCCAAGGTTTTGGACATCTGCATCACAGATATGAGTGCAGTGTAGTACTTCATACATGGAGTACACTGTGTATGGCAAGGCACCTCGACAGATTACATGTGTCACTGATGTGTACCAATAAAGCTACAATTCTGTCTGGCTCATGATGCAATGATGGACATGGTTTGTTGTACCACCAGACATCTAACGACATAGTTACCATGCATACATTAATAAACAAAGCACTACTGAACTAACTGACTTGCGTATCATTCTTTATGCATGTTGGAACAGTGAGTACATGGGTCACTGGTGGGATGGGATGCTGTGAGATGATTTGTGGTATTTTGGACAGGTATCTGTGGGTGTGTGGAACAGTGGATGGCTACACGGTTGTTGTACAGTCAGCAATGCAGGTAACAAGCGTATACCTGTGTGTCACAGGTTTGTGCTGGTTTTGCACTGCTGCCTGCTGACACCATTCGTTACCACTTGGTGCAATGTGCACATATTTTCAGGAACACAACTTACCAAACCTATGCGTCCATGAGGTAGTCAGCTAGGGTATCCCTGATCACTGATGCATATCGACTCTGGGCTGTGACAGTCATTTCCTCAATGGGTACACTGTCATGCTCAGTAGATTGTGGGTATATATCTATTGCACTGTCCAGAGCCCAGCTGTTCATGAATATCTCTGCCCTTCTCGCACAGATTGTGCAGCGCACAGCATGCCCCTATGACGTAGGTAGCATTGTTGATGCTGAATTCGCTTCTCTTCAACAGGCAACGCCACCTGCCTTTGAGGCGCCCAAAGGCGCATTCGACCACCATGTGTGCCCTACTGAGTCTGTAATTGAAGTTACGCTTCGTGGGGTCACCATAGTCATTGTACGGCTTCATGAGCCAGGGCAGTAGGGGATAGGCAGGGTCCCCCAAAACAACAACAGGTACAGTAATTCCAGCTATGTGTCTTGGTGGTTCCACGAACAGTGTACCATTCTGCCCAAGGGTGAACAGCTTGCTGTTTCAGAACACCCTTGCATCATGGACCTTGCCTGGCCATCCCACATTAATGTCCATGAAACAATACCTGTGGTCTACAAGAGCCTGCATGATGATAGAACAGTATGACTTCCTATTGAAGTACTCTGTGGCATTTCCTGGGGGGCATATGATTGGGAAATGGGTGCCATCCACTGCACCGCCACAGCCTGGAAATCCCCAGTCCTTCTCAAATCCAAGCACTATGTCATGCACATTCTGCACCCGTACAACCTTTGGCAGCAGTACTTGCACTATGGCATAGCACACTTCTATAACTATTTCCCCCACGGTGGACCGACCAACACCAAATGGGACACTGTTCCGTTCTCTACATTTGTTGACAGCCGCCACAGTGCTATCGCAACTCTTTTGTCCACTGGTATTGCTGGACATAGGTGTGTATCCCTCCGGGAGATGTACGGAGCCAACTCACCACAGAGACAGTTGAAGGTCTGCCCGCACATCCGAAAATTTGATAGCCACTGCTCATCTGTCCAGGATCGTACAATGTCGTCCCACCACACAGTGCTTTTTCTGTGAGCCTACACAGCCCTGGGTACTGTGCCACTTTCAGGGACACACATCAATATGTCCTGTAATACGGACACTGTGTCAAGCACACCTTGGCAAATGCTGGCAAGCCTGCATGAGGTACGACACTGTGCAGCCCTCCTCTGTCTCCTACACCTGGCAGTCTGCAGGTTCACTGCATAATAGTGCATTATACAGGCCAACGAACACACTGCTTTGGAAAACGCTGCCATGTTTCACACACCCTACTGTGTTCTGTGTGCATGGCAACCCTTGGCATTCTGGGATTTCGATATTAAGCACCTACTGCATCTTGGGATAGGCACTGCTTCCAAGGGGTTACACCACTCCCAGTATTATTCATAGTGTGGACAGGCTGTAATGTTATCGTAACGGTTTCGACACTATTCATTTTATAGTGTGGACACACTGTAACGTTATAGGGCGCTTTTAGTGGTGTAGTGTGGACAGGGCCATTAGGTCAAACTGCACTTGAGGTAAAATATTAGTGATATTTTCATTAGGACCATGGCATATCCTTTAAATATATAGATACGTATACAATAGGCAGACTCAAAATATTTCTAAAGTTTTACCTGGAAAGACCTACTGCATTGGTAACAGCTCCTTTCTAGATGCGTCCTGGGGAAGGGATGGTGCAGTACAGTAGAACTTGAAATAAAAAGCAAAAATAAATAAATAAATAAATGATGTTGGCCCACCGGCACAGCAGTAGCACTACCGCTCCTGATGCTGGTAACCCAAGTTCAGGAACAAGCTCGAGTCAATGGAGGCTGGCTGGAGGGAGGAGGATCAAGCTTCCCAGCGGATGCTCTCCTCCTCTGGGGTGTGAAGGTGCCGCCCACCAACTCAATACTGACACCTGGGTGATCACAGGTGGCACTGTGACTGGTGGGGCTGAGGGATGATAGAGATGCAGTTGGATCACTGACAGGCGGATGCTTGCACAGCGTCAGCAGGCCTGCAATGGCGTCCTTATATGCCGCCCCTTCAGGGGATGGGAGAAACTTAGAAAATTGAGCCCCAGCCCCTCCACAATAAAGGACAAGGCAGCTCCAGGGCCTCTTCCTCCCAAGCACAGCACAGCCTGACGGAATGCGTGAGTTCGGGGGAAGTCCCTCCCCTGACCCCACTGAGGGGGCACAAGACAGAGGTCCATGGAGGTAAGCGACTGTGGCTGGGGAATGCTCAGGAGGTGGCTAGAGGACCTGAGGGCTAGAAGGTGGCTGGAGACAGCAGGCATAAAAAGAAATTTAAAAATAAATAAATAATATAATTAGCAAGTTACAGTTATTGAGCATGGAGACAAATATAAATATAGAATAACATACTGTAGTTATGACCAAAGGACATATGCACTGAAAAACAGATTCACAACTAGACGATGTGCGGATTTATGAAATGATATAACTGACCTTTATGTATGAGAGGGTAGGACAACTCCTCATGAGTGGTGGAGCTATAAGGTAAGAAGGCCTTACTCTGTCACAAGTGATGATGCATATTTTCAGTTAGACCATTGTATATTCAATGTATACATCAGTTTGCTGGTTCTGACCTTCAGATTTGCTGTTTGTATGAATATGTAACTGTTTCTCTTTGATTTCAACTGCTGGCTACAGTGCTCCACATGGGCTACTGCAATGTCATCAGTACTGTGAACATACGAACATGCCAACAAAAGGCCATTTGATCCATCTAGTCTGCTTGTATTGCAGGGTACACAGCTAGAGCTAATGTCCCTCCCTCCCCCACACCGCCCATCCTCTCTTCCCATGATCCTGATCTTCCCTCTATGCCTATCCCAGCCTCTCTTAAAGCTGCCCACTGTCTTCAACAAGATCACCGCTTCCAGCAGCACATTCCAAGTGTCCACCACCCTCTCTGAAGACCTGCTTCCTGATCTCCCTCCTAAACCTCCCACCCTCCAGCTTAAGACTGTGCCCCTCGTGTTATAGCTGCCACTCAGCTTAAAGAGACTCTCCTTATCCCCTTATCTATCCCTTTCAAGTACTTGAAGGTCCCAATCAGCCATGTCCCCTCTCTCTCCCATCTTTCAGAGAGTACATGTTCAGTGCCCTCATTCTCTCCTCATATGCCCTACCCTGCTGACCTGCTACCATCTTTGTAGCCCTCCTCTGGACCTTCTCCAGCAGGTTAATGTCATTTTTGAGGTGTGGGCACCAATACTGAACCCCATACTCTAGATGAGGCCTTACCAGGGACCTGTACAAGGGCATTATAACTTCCTCTCTCCTACTACTGCTCCCCCTAGATATGCATTCCAGCATCTTGTTTGCCTTTGCTGCTGCTTTCTTGCACTGTGTGGAGTGCTTCAGGTCACTAGTGATCACTCCCAGGCCCTTCTCCTCCTCTGATGCAGATATTCGGACTCCACCCAGGTAGTACCCTATTCTGGGATTCTTTGCTCCAAACTCCAATATGCATAACTTTGCATTTCTTGGCAATGAAGCCAAGCTGCCAGATCCTGGACCACTTCCCCAGCTTTTCTAGATCATCCTGTAGGTCTTCTATCCATCCCTTCAGCTGTGTCCACTCTCCCACAGA
The DNA here is from genome assembly GCA_016271365.2 of Neoceratodus forsteri. NCBI lineage: Eukaryota > Metazoa > Chordata > Ceratodontiformes > Ceratodontidae > Neoceratodus > Neoceratodus forsteri. The sequence continues at coordinate 1,192,470,412 of CM057456.1, forward strand.
GCTTAGTGTCATCTGCGAATAGCAACATTTTGCCGTTAATGCCATCCCCAATATCACTGATGAAGACACTGAACAACACCGGCCCCAGCACAGAGCCCTGCGGGACCCCACTGGTTACCTCTCTGGTGCCAGATAACTCTCCCCCCATAACCACCCTCTGTGTTCTGTCCCACAGCCAGTTTTCTACCCATCTGGGCATCTTTTTCCCCAACCCTGAGATCCACTAACTTCCTGATCAACCTTTTATGGGGCACAGAATCAAAGACCTTGCCGAAATCAAGACAGAAGATGTCAACCACTTGGCCCCTGTCTACAGTCTTAGTGACAAAGTCAAAGAAGTCAATCAGATTTGTTTGACACGTTCCAACCCCCCCCAAGAACCCATGCTGCCTCGCATCCTGGAGACCATGCTCCTCTAGATATTCCATCAACCTTTTCTTCGGTATAGTCTCCATGAGCTTGCCCACAATGGAGGTCAGACTGACTGGTTTGTAATTCCCTGGGTCATCCTTTGGACCACTTTTGTGGAGGGACACTACATGTGCTGTTCTCCAGTCCTGAGGTACCATGCCTGACTCTAGTTAACTATTAAATAGGTCTGCCAGTGGCTCTGCCACCTCCTCAGCCAGTTCCTTTAGTACCCTTGGATGTACTCTGTTCGGGCCTGGTGATTTATCCACCTTCAATGCCAGTAGCTCCTCCCTCACTCTATCCTCCTCTATCACTACATCTGTGTTCCCCTCCCCCCCACTCCTCTTTTCTCTCCTAAAGGCACTGGTCCGTCCTTCTCCCTGTTGAAGACAGAAGTATTCATTTAGTATCTCTGCTCCCCCCCATTATCCTCCACCCACTCCTCCCCTTTCTTAAGCCTAACAATCCCTTCATTCTTGTCCCTTTTCTCACTTATATAGCAAAAGAAAGCCTTCTCCCCTTCTCAGTTCCTTCAGCTATCTGCAGCTCCTTCTGTGTCTTTGCTCGCCGGACTTCCTTACTTGCCTCACTAGCCAACCTTAGGTAATTTTCCTTATCCACCTCTCTCTTGGTCTTCCTGAACTTTCTATAGGCCAACCTCTTTTCCCTTACTGCCTGGGCAACCCTAGAAGTGAACCAGCTGGTCGCTTTGGCCCTTGTATTCTTCCCCCTGAGCCTAACGCAGTCATCTGTGGCGACTAGTATTCCTTCTTTAATTTATTTATTTATTGAATTTTGATGACCGGGTAGGCCCACTGGGCCCCGGAGGTCCCTTTTTCAGGGGCGACCCGGGAGTAACAATTACTTACAGGTAACAGATCAGTGCACTCAGTTAATTATAATGTTATTTGTCCAAAAAGGCTTCATAGGATTACAAGCGGTAAGTAGTGGAAGACATGCAGGCAGTTAGGACATAGAAGTTACACATAAAGAAAACATTTTACATATCAAGTACATTTTGAGATTGAGTGTGCTCGCGGTAAAGGCAAAGCAGTTGCTGAGGACATATGGTACCTTCCTTATGGGCATAGAGGAAGGGGGATATGTTGATACATAAGTGCTCCCCATCCTTTGAGGGAGGTGCGTTGACCTACCGGGATGGCTTTAAATGGTCAGGTCCTGTAACATAGGCATATGCTCCTATCGAGCAAGTGTGCCTTAAACTTTGACCGGAAGCTGGTGATAGACTCTGCCTCCCGTACCTCCAGGGGGAGGATGTTCCAGTTGGAAGGGGCGGTATACGCGAAGGACATGGACCCGGCTTAAGTCCTAGCTTGGGAACCACAAGGAGGGTTTGGCCTGAGGTACGTAGATTCCGTGGGCTAATTTTAACGCTAACGAGACCATTAAGGCTTGGGGGAGGTGTGGGACCCATTAACTTAAAAGAAAGGCAGAGGGTTGGGTAGATGAGGCGAGCTTCCAGAGACGGCCACCTGAGCCTTGTTTGGGCCTCACAGTGGTGAATCCTCGGGTGTGACAGAGTGGCAAAGCGGACTACCTTGTTGCACAAGGTCTGCAGCTTGCCTAGCTCCGTCTTGGCCATGCCCTGGAGAACCAGGGCTGCGTAGATGAGCTTTGGGAGAAGTACGCTAGCCGCAATGGCTGCCCTAGCTTCGGGGATAAGCTGGTCCTTTAGTCTGTAGAGGATTCCGAGTTTCCCATGGATGGCTTTGGTGATTTGGTCTACATGATTTTTTTAATGTGAAGCCTTGGTCCAGGGTAAGTCCAAGGTATTTGGTGGAGGATACCACCTCAAGTTTTTCACCCCCCCCGGACTGAAGGTGTAAGAGCAGTGACCTCTCAGGACCCAGGGATCTTGGCCCAAACAGCATCACCTTCATTTTGTTGGTGTTTAAAACCATTTTGTTCAGAGTGAGCCAGTCCTCCATCTGAAGGATGTCCTCTTGGAGGGCTGTCTCCAGCTCTGTTAAGTTACGGGAGGCTCTGTAAATGACCGCATCATCCGCATACTGGATAACGCTGCTGCTCCCACAGTGTGTGTGCAGCTCATTTATGAACAGCGTGAAAAGAAGGGGGCCGAATATTGAGCCTTGTGGTACCCCTTCTTTGAGTGGTGCTAGGTTGGAGACATTATCCTTCCACTTGACCCTCTGGGTACATCCAGAGAGATAACTCTCGAACCATCCCAGTGCATGGGTGTCAAGGCCAAGTGAGCACATTTTTTGTAGTAGGACTTTGTGGTTTACCAAGTCGAATGCTTTGGAGAGGTCTATAAAGACCGCACCTGTACTGACCCCTGAGTAGCTACTGCTCAGTACTTCAGCCGAGAATTTGGTTAGCGCTGTATCTGTCCCATGCTTGGCTCTGAAGCCGTGCTGTGACGGAGAGATTACCTGGTGGGTTTCCAGGTATTCTCGGAGCTGGGAGTAGACTAGCTTCTCCTGTACTTTCGCAATAGCACACAGCAAGGAGATAGGCCTGTAGTTCCCTATGGGCTCTGCTGACCCTCCCTTGTGTATGGGAATCATTAGAGCCTGCTTCCAAAGCTCAGGTACAGACCCCTCCATAATGATGGCCCACCCCCATATCTGCTCTGATGCCTGCCAGGTGGCTCCTTAGCACTTCGCGCATTTTCCTGAAAGCTGATCTCCGAGATCAGTTCAGTAGGATTGTGATGTACCCAACAGGACAAGATATCATCTGTGTCACAACCAGATCGAAAGATTACTTGATATCATGTGAGATGGGTACAAGAGACCACTTTTTAGCCTGACATTTTTTTATTATCATTGTCATTTATTATTTTTTTATTCACATTTAAAGATATTTAAAACCAATCAAATTTATTTCGTTTTAATAAAGGATACGTACATCTAAGAGATTAGTCTATTTATAGAATCATCCTTTTTTTGGTACAGTAAGCTTTCAACTGACTTTTTTCTTGTTACATGTTTTATTTCAATAATTTTATTGACATCTACAATAGTGTCAGTTTTGTTCTGTATTCTTCCTTCTTATGGTGTAGTTTTCTTTCCTATGTTCATCAATTATAATAGTTTTTGATCACTATTTGATTATATATATTTTTTTTTTTTTACATACTAAAACATTTTCACTGAAAAAAATTATTTTTTCAATACTGAGCTTCCTTGTAATTTATGTTACTCATAATGGTGGTCAAGATTGTTTGTAGGAGTTTCAGACAACTGACAAACACTTAAATAGTTTAGTAAGTATTTTTCTTAAATATTAAAATATCTTACGCAACCGATTCCAGGAAATCCCACATGAAATCTCGGCTGCCATATTTGTCCAGCATAAACTGCAGCCATTCCCTAAATTATCATCAACAACCAGTGCTTGATTTGAAAAGAAAGAGGTGCTGGGGCCAAAGGCCAGGGATCTGGGAGCTAGGCCCCCAGCAGTTTCTGAGGGTTCAGAAACATAGACTTTGACGGCAGATAAGGACCGCTTGACCCACCTAGTCTGCCCATTTCCCTACCTATTGGATAAGCTGCAGATCCTAGTTAACCAACAGCCTACTTTTTCCTATCCCCCCACCAGAACTGCCTTATGTCTGTCCCATACATTCTTGAATTCCCCCACTGTTTTTGACCTCACGACCTCTTCTGGAAGGCCATTCCATGTGTCCACCACTCTCTCTATAAAAAAATTCTTCCTCACATTGCACCTGAGCCGTCCCCCCACTCTATCTTCAAATTGTGTTCCCTTGTTCTTGCACATCTCTTTTTCTGAAAGATGCTACCCCTTGGACTAGGCTGATTCCCTTGAGGTACTTGAAAGTTTCTATCATGTCCCCCCCCTTCCTCAAAAGTATACGTATTAAGCTCCCTTAGTCTTTCTTCGTATGGCTTCTGTTGCAGACCCTGCACCATTTTAGTGCCTCCATCCTGTCTATGTCCTTGTGGAGATGGGGTCTCCAGAACTGCACACAGTACTCCAGATGGGGTCTCACCAACTGTCTGTACAGAGGGATAACAACTTCCTGTTTTCTACTTGATGCCTCTCCCTATACATCCCAGTATCCCTCCCTTTAGATGCTCTGTGGGAGTTTCGGGGCTTTTATTGAAGATAAAACACACTTTTGTTACATCTTCCCTACCCCTGATTCCAGGGGGGGAAAAAATATGTATTTTTGGCCCTGGAGTCAGGGACGTTCGAGACTCCGGCTGGCCTTATTAAGCAACAAAAGGTACCACAGAGCATCTAATACCACAGGGTTCTGGGGGCTTAGCGTTACCCTATTGTAACCCCCACCCCTGGCTGAGGCAGGACCAAAGAAGCAACCTCAAAGCAGAAAGCCTGCAAGTCGCTAGAGAATGGGAGGCAGGACTACTACTAGGGCAGTCAGTATAGCAAGCAGCCAGATATGCAACGCAGTAACAGAAGTACGACTTTCAGTCGGTGCAGTGGCAAAACCCATTAAAACTTCAGCATGCACATTTTTCTACGTGTAAAGAATAGTGGGCATATAGAATGCACTGCCAAAACATATACCTGAAACTGGCTTATAAGAGGCTTTCAAAAACAATTTTGATGCATACATGAACATGGGGTTCATTGATCGCCATTACTACTGAGAAGTGAGAAATGGACATGATGGGAAGCAATGCTTCTTCTGTCTTAGACTTTGACTTTGAGGACAGATAAGGACCACTTGGCCCACCGAGTCTGCCCATTTCTCTTCCTATTGAATAAGCTGCAGATTCTAGTTAACCAACAGCCTACTTCCTGCAACCCCCCACTACAATTGCCTTATGTCTGTCCCACGCATGTTTGAATTCCCCCACTGTTTTAGTCCCAATGCATCCACCACTCTCTCCGTGAAAAAAAAATCCTCACATTACCCCTGAGCCGTCCCCCCTCTATCTTTAAATTGTGCCCCCTTGTTCTTACACATCTCTTTTTCTGAAAGATGCTACTACTCTCCTGGACTTTGTCGATTCCCTTGAAGTACTTGAAAGTTTCTATCATGTCCCCCCGTCCCTCCTTTCATCAAGGGTATACATATTAAGCTCTCTCAGTCTCTCTTCATATGGCTTCTGATGCAGACCCTGCACCATTTTAGTTGCCCTCCTCTGGACTGCTTCCATCCGGTCTATGTCGTTGCGTAGATGGGGTCTCCTAAACTGCACACAGTATTCCAGATGGGGTCTCACCAACTGTCTGTACAGAGAGATAACCATTTCCCTTTTTCTACTTGTGATGCCCCTTCCTATGCATCCCAGTATCCCCCTGGCTCTCCTTATCGACTTCTCACACTGCTTACCCACCTTTAGGTCATCTGATATGTCTACCCCCCAAGTCCCTTTCCATTTTTTTTGTTGTTAGTACCTCCCCTGCTATTGTGTACTCTTCTCCTGGGTTTTTGTTTCCCAAGTGCATCACTTTGCACTTCTTTGCATTGAATCCAAGTTGCCATATGTCTGACCATTCCTCCAACCTTGCCAAGTCTCTTCTCATCTTTTCTACCCCCTCTTGTGTATCAACTCTGTTACAGATCTTTGTGTCATCTACAAAGAGGCATACCTTTCCCTCCAGACCCTGTGCAATGTCACCTATAAAGATGTTAAAGAGGACTGGACCAAGTACTGAGCCCTGAGGTACTCCACTAGTAACCCCCTTTTCTTCGGAATGTGTTCCATTCACTATTACCTTCTGTGTCCTGTTGTGCAGCAAGTTTGCTACCCAGGCTACCACACTGGAACCCACTCTCAGGCTGGCTAACTTAATTATTAGTCTTTTGTGCGGGACTGTGTCAAATGCCTTCCTAAAGTCTAGGTAGGCCATATCCACAGCCCCTCCCTGGTCTGATTTCTTTGACTGGGTGACCAAAGTAATAATTAGATTTGTCTGACATGACCTTTCTGCTATAAATCCATGTTGCTTTGGGTCCTGTGCCCCGCTGGCCTCTAGGTACTCAACAATACTTTCTTTCAGAAGTGATTCCATCATTTTCCCTACCACTGAGGTCAAACTTACAGGTCTGTAGTTTCCTGCTTCTGCCTTGCTCCCACTTTTGTGAAGGGGAACCACATCTGCCCTCCTCCAGTCCTCAGGTACCACCCCATCCTCCCATGATTTGTTAAAAGTGTCGTAGTGGTGTCACTAGGTCCTCCCTTAGTTCTTTAAGGATTCTGGGGTGAATCCCGTCAGGCCCCATTGCTTTGTCCACCCTGAGTTTTAGGAGTTCTTTTAGGACTCTTTCTTCTGTAAATGGACTGGTGTCCACCCCCCCACCCAGAGTGCTTCTAACGTCTGGTTTAGATAACTCCTCCTCATCTTCTTTTGTGAATACTGAGCAAAAGTATTCATTCAGTATCTCTGCCTTTTCACTGTCTCCCTCTGCCCACCTCTCCTCTCCTCTCCTTTATTAATCTTCACTATTCCTCCCTAATGTACCTATAAAAGGTTTTATCCCTCTTCTTAACCGAGTTGGCTATTTTTTCCTCGGTATGGGCCTTTGCTATTCTGACTGCCTTCCCCACTTCTTTCTGCTTCAATTGATACAGTTCCCTGTCGTGCTTCTTCTGTGATTCCTTGTACTTTTTGAATGCAGCCTTTTTCTCCTTAATCTTCCCTGCCACCTCTTTTGAAAACCATAGTGGTTTTTCACTCTGCTTTGTTTTCTTTATTTGTTTCACACAAAGGCTTATTGCCTCTATGATAGCAGTTCTGATTTTTCTCCATTGTTCTTCCACCCCTCCTTTTTGGCCATTTGCTAGTGCATTCCTCAGGTATTCACCCATTTTGCCAAAGTCAGCCCTTCTAAAGTCCAGTATCCTTGCTCTTGTATAGCTTGTCTCCATGGTTGTGCTTATTGTGAAGCACACTGTGCAGTCGTCACTTGTTCCCAGATGTCTACTGACTTCTAAATTTGTGATCCTCTCTCCATTTGAGAGTACCAGGTCTAGTATTGCTCCCTCCCAAGTGGGCTCCAACACTAGCTGTCTAAGGCCTGCCCCCTGCAGGGCATCGAGAATGACCCTGCTCTTGGATGTGGCTGCAGTACATGTCATCCAGTTACCATCTGGCATATTCAGGTTCCCCATCAACAGTATCTCCCCTTTTTCAGCCATTTTGAGAATGTCCTCTATCATTTTCTTGTCCATTTCCTCCCTTTGAGACCGGGGTTTGTATACAACCCCTGTGCGGACTGTGATGCAATTCCCTGTCTCCAAGGTGACCCAGAGTGCCTCTTGTCCTCCCCCTTTACTTTTTAGTTCTGCAGCTTTGATTCCTTCCCTTATGTATAGAGCTACTCCACCTCCTCTTTTACGCTCCCTGTCCCTTCTGTAGACTGTGTACCCCGGTATGTTGACATCCCAGGCATGGTTCTCCGTGCACTTAGTGAAGAGCCAAGTATAGGATGCACATGTCCTGTTATAGATGTCAACTACAGATACTTATTTACTTTATGACTCAGAAGTCCTTTTTCGCATTAGGAGGTGCTTCTGACCTACATTCCACATGAAGATTTAAAGGGACCATAAACCTTACTTAACCTTTCTCCAATGACATTGGAAATTAGGGATAGTGAGAAGTTTCCATAATTTCTTTGCTGTGTTTTTCACTAATTTGCTTTGAATTTTTTTTTTTTTTTTTTTTTTTTTTTTTCGGTTTTCTTGCTATGGCTAACCTTACTTCTTTTTTGTTATTTTAATGCAGAATGCTCATTTATTTATTTTTATTTTGTTTTACTCTTTAACCGAGTAAAGCCCACTACGCACAGGTGCCTGTTTTCAGGGGCGACCAGGGAGCACTTGGGAGGTTAAGTGACTTGCTCAGAGACAGTCACAAAGTATGCAGGTGGAGGTTGTGGGAATCAAACCCAGGTCTGTGAGTGGATGTATCAAGCTCCTTCACAGCTCGTTACTGAACCTCTGCTTTCTTATTTTATTTTACAGCCCATTCCTTTGCCTTCCGGGTCCCTCCCTCCCCTCCCCCAGCCAGAGATCTCCCTCCTGTTCTTTTCTGCTATTTCCTTGGCGTGCACTTGGCTTGCCCACTCTGCCTTTTTACTTTTTTCTCCTGCGGTTTGTTTACTCCAGCCACTAAACAGTTTTTTTTTTTATTCAATACTGTAAATGCCACCCAAGAGATGATGTAGACAGCAACAACAATTTCTTATCGGCCCAGCACTCAGTCTGCAGTAGTGTGCAGCACGGACGTCTGTGTCTCAGTAACAGTGAAGTCCGACCATCCACAATGACCACAAAGCAGCTAGTCAGGTGACTCACTGTGGCGTAAGCGCAGAAGCGCACACGGGCTCACCGGCTGCCCCCCTTCCCCAAACAACTTGAGCTGCAAGGGACCTTGCTCAGAAAGCAGCAGCAGGCAGAAGTAGCCAGAAGGAGGAGCTATCAAGGGGGGGGCCGGGGAGAGAGAGAGAGAGAGAGAGAGACAGCCAAGTTGGGTTACCAAGGAAACTGAACTGACAGGTGCATATGAGCTGCTGAGCACACAACCCGCAGTGTGCCACTGCCAGCCCAGACTAAGTGCACAATTATTTAAAGGGCAAGGGCAGAAACTAATTAAAATAATTTCTGCAAAGAGGTGCCGGGGCAATTAAGCATTGCTAACAACCATTTTTTTTTTTTTTTTTTTTTTATATAATCAAACTTACTGTATTTCCCGATCATATATTTGACCTGTGACAGGGCATTTCTTGTATTTATGCAATTGGCAGAACTCGTTTAGTAATGTTTGCAAAGTGTACTGTGCTTCTTGTATGGATCCTGATACCTAAATATTTTAAATGATTTAAACTGTTATATAGTTAACACTGCTACTTTCATTTAACTGGAACTGTACTTGTAGTGTAATTTTTTTTTTCATAGGAAACCACTGTAAATAACTGTAGCTCAGCTGGTGTATCTTCACCAGTTTCAAATAAAATCTAAATACATAAATCAGCATTTTTTTATTATTTGCCCCCAATCAACAGCATTTTCATGTTTTCAGTATGTTTTTAGTAACAATTTTTATCTTAAATATTAAAAATGGTACTTTATCAAATAAACATTTTGATATCACTTGACATTTTGGCACATTTTGTTTTTTATTTAGTATGCTTTAAAGGGCAAACCGCCATAGGCTCAGCCCCCTCCTTGCCACCGTTGTTTAACAGGTTTAATAAAGAACGGTCATCATGATATATTATGATAAGCAGTTTTTTTACTTTCCTAGGTCAACTTAGGAGAGCGCCTTTTACTACATGCACTTCTGACATTTAGGATTTTGTCATTCACAGTGCAGCCTCACGACACAACTTCTGACAAAATTCAGAAGAATTTCCACATGCCTGTACAGTTGAACTTGCATTGCAGCAGATGAGACTGTCACTTACAAAATGCAATTATAACCCTTGTATCTATGGGTTCTACGCCAAAGACAACATAATATAGGTGCAACACATAGTTTACAAGAGGTCCCAGGGACAGACAGCAGTAACTTTCATGAAGCACTGTACATCACATCAGTTATTTCAGATCAAGACAGGCAGTAAACTACAACTCAGGTGAATATACAGTAGAACAATAAATAATTCGCCATAAAAAAGAAAACAAGACAGCCAGCCCAATAGTTAATGTCAACAGATGGTAAGTAGGCAGAGGAAGCAGCTACATGGCTTGTGTACTCTAACAATGATATGGAATATGCCATTCATAGGGCAATCGTCCCATAGCCCCTACTGACCAGACCCAATCAGGTCAGTGCTTCAATTCATCATCCGGAAGAGAACAAGTACATTTTCTTGCACAATTGTGGCCTTTCACTTGACGATCTTCTCCTTTGCTTAACCTAAACTTACAATTCAGGCCTTAGTACTTACCCTGGTTTATTGCTCTAATCGCCCTTAAATCCCAGCAGGAAGGATTCGCTTTGCTTAGTACTGTAGAAGCCCAGATTGAGCTGTCAACATAACGTCTCCAGACTACTTTACCCACATGGCACTTTGTTTATACTTACAGACACTTCCAAAAGTCTATTTTGTACACACTCACCATTTAAATAATTGGTCCATTTGTACAGCATTCCCTCCATGGCTTAACTTAGTACATCATAAGGAAACGCTCTTCCGATCACCCCCGCTGGACTACTCCATTCGCACAAACTGCCCACTGCGCAGCTTTCGCAGCGTTAACGCTACCCATTCTCAGAAAAAAACGTTTCATGCAGTTACGTAAGCACGTCGTAAATACCAATCCACACGTTCACCATCCTCTCTCTGCTGCGGAAAAGGGGAGCACGATTGATTGGCACATAAAAGAACGAATGGAAAAAAGACTTCCCCGGCTTCACGTACCCAATCGGCACTGCGCAGAGGTGGGTTTTCATTCCCAATAGCACGCCCAAGGCTGTGATCTCTCTGGTGATAGAGGCGCTGCTGGAATGCTGGCTTCTTCAAATGTGGGCGTGAACCAGGTAAAAACAGTGATTGACGCGAAGTTCACTCAATTGTAAACCGAGGTTTTCTTGTAGTCTAGGAGAAGGATTCTCTAATTTTCCACCAATCAGCGGGAACATGTGGAGTGTTAGCATTAAGGCTAGAAGAAGCACAGTTTGAAAAGAAGAGTATTTTAGATGCCACGTCTGCTTACAGAACAGCTGAAAGGAAGAAGCGTGCTTCAAAGCAGTTTTCCGAGCTATCTGGGCAATTAAAAAATAATCAGAAAAATCTAGCAAAAATGTCAACGGTGCTTCTGAATGCGTTGTTCTGTGCACTGCTGAGCTGGGCAAGTGGAGCTCTAATTCCAGAGCCAGAAGTGAAAATTGAAGTGTTGCACAAACCGTTCATTTGCAACAGGAAAACCAAATATGGGGATATGTTGTTAGTACATTATGATGGTGTTTTGGAAAAAGATGGCACTCTGTTTCATTCCACGTAAGTAATGCATATTACTGTCTGCCATTGTTTTCCAGTTGAACTTTGAATGTCTAACTTTATCCCATTCCCGTCATAGACAACCTAGCCGGCATCACACACTACAGTCGAAATTTTCACTGGCCACCTTACATGTGTATATATTCAACATTTCCTCCAAGAGGAATGCAGTTCTTCAATTAAACGATCATAACAATGAGATAGATGTGCAGTCTCTGGCTTAAGCTGCTTATACAAAGTGTATTGATCAGGTTTTTTGTTTTAGAATTGTATTGGTGGCCTTTGAAAGTGCAGGGTACAGTGTTTTCCACGTTTCACAAGAAAGCAGTTTAGCCTCCTATTTTGTTGGTTTCATATAATTTTAGGAACATGTTGTAGTTTTTTGGCATAAGGAACCTGTAGACAAAGGTTCAAATCCCACCCGAAGTGCCACTTTACCTAATTACTCAAGGTTGGCCAATGTGGCAAGCAGGATACTCCAGTGGGCTGAGACACAAAAAGAACTGCGGATAGCCGAGGGAATTAAAAAGAAGGAGAAGGCCTTATTTTCGCTATATAAGCAAGAAAAGGGACAAGGACAGGCTTGTCAGGATCGCCATCCCTCGCTGGTCTTTTTGTTTTGTAACCTATGAAAAAGAAAATGGTCCGACTATCTGACCTACCTCAGCACCCCACCCACCTCCCTACACACACCAGAATGTGCCCCACAGCGTAGATCCACTCTCCAATCACATACACACCTTGATACTGGAACCAGAAACTGTGATATGAGAAAATAAGGGAAATCTGGTTTAATGTATTTCGGTGAGGTTTGAACTTTTATTCATAACACACTTATTTTCTCATATCGTAGTCGTCTGTTCCAGCAGCAAGATGTGTCTTCTAGCAGAAAGTGGCTCTGTGTTGTGGAACATGTTCAAGTGAGTGAGGGTGTGAGGGGTTGTGGTGTGGTGGGTGCTGAGAGGGGTTGGGAGGGCAGATCACTGCTGGACTGCTTTTCTTTTTTTTTTTTTTTTTCTCTTCAGCTTGTAGGGGAAAAAAAGATCAACGAGGGACTGTTCCCTTTATTGTAGGGGGGCCATAGCAGACACTCGTGCTTATGCCGTTGCCTGTCCCGTGCACAACCTGTTTAACAAATCTTTCTGCTCAAGCACTGTGCCTTGTAAGTGGAAAGCCGCAAGAGTAGTCTCTATCCACAAGAGCGGCCCAATCTCTGTGTTTGAGAATTATCGGCCCATCTCCATCCTTTGCCCCCTAGCTAAAATCCAGGAAAAAAAATCATACATGCTCAACTCCAGTCTCATCTAGAACTTAATAGCTCCCTCTCCATGCACCAGCATGGATTCCATAAATCCCACAGCACTCACATTGCTCTCATTAAGGTGACATCTGACATTCTCAGTTCTATGGACAAAGGCCTAATCACCAGTGCAATATTTGTTGACCTTACCAACTCTGACCTTGTTAATCATAATCTCCTGCTTCACACGCTTCTCTCTATTGATCTCAACTCACTTTCCTTTAACTGGTTTTCAAGCTACCTCACTGGCCACACTCAATGTGTGAAATGGGCCAGCCACACTTCCCCCTTTAGTGCCATAATGGGGTCCTTTAGGGGTCTGTTCTTGGCCCTCTCCTGTTCTCATTAATAACAAGCTCCCACAGTACTGTGGTGGTGCGTCAGTCCAAATGTACGCTGACGACACCATCCTGTACAGGTCCTCCTCCTACCCGGCATTACTAAACTCCCAACTGCAACAGGATTTCCAAAATCTCGAGTCATGGTTCCTTAACAGTCACCTTGTCCTCAATGCTAAGAAGACTAAATTGATGCTCTTTTATCACTGGACCCCTAAACTAACATCTCCGCCCCTCTGGTGATCATCTTCTCATGTGGTGACCCTCTTGAATTGGTGCAATCCTTTAAATATCTGGGTATCACCTTAGATTCCCACCTCACTTTTGACACTCACGTCACAACTGTGGTCAGGACTCTTCGTCAGAAACTAGGACTGCTGTGTAGCACCTTCTGCCCTACCTAACTTTCTCCTCCCCCCTTGCCATAGCCTCCTCCTCCCTTCTCCCTCTTATCTCCTGTGGTGCTCCCATACTCCACTCCTCCCAGGTCTCCTCTCACGCTAGGCTCAAAGAAACGTACCATAGGATAGCTCATTTCACCCTTGGCGTTAATGCCAGGGTGCACCACTGCTCGGTCCTTGACTCACTTGGATGGCCTTCCCTTGAAGCTAGATTGTAATACTCCACCCTTTGCCTGACCTTCAAACGAGTTGACACTTTCACTCGTCCCTGCCTCAAGCCTGTTGTCCTACAAAAAACTGTGACAAGGTCCTTAAGGTCAGCTGACCTGCCACTGCTCACAATCCCTAAACCCCGCCTTGCGATGGGTCAGCATGTCTTCGCCTTCTCTGGGCCCTCTCTCTGGAACTCCCTTCCACCTGCTGTCTTGTCCTGCCCCTCTTCATATATATGTTCAAACGGTCTCTTAAATCCCACCATGCTACCTCCCAGCTTTGCACCTGTTTCTGAGTCCTCCCATCCTAGCCTCTGGTGCTAGCCTCTAGCTCACTCCCCTCCTTTCCCACCCTCTCTCATGGGCTACTCATGCTCACCTCTCGTGCTATAAAATCTTTGCCTCCCTCTATCATGGGCTACTCATGCTGCACTTTCATGTTCTGCACAATCTGTGCTGTACTTATATGCTAAACAGGTCTTGTTGTCATTTATTTGTACTTCATTCAATTATACCTACTACCGCTGTGCCTGTGTACGCTGTATATGTACCTCGTGTATGTTCCCATGTTGTCTCATGTTCCGCACAACCTGTGTTGTACTAATATGCTACACAGGTCTTGTTATCATTTATTTGTGCTTCATTCAATTGTACCTGCTACCACTGTGCCTGTGTACTCTGCATCATTTGTTCCTGCTGCATATATACCTTGTGTATATCCCATTTGTTGCTGTTCTCTCCTATGCTTTTTTTGAGTTAAGTGATTTTGTAACTTTATATATGATCTATTTTATTTTCATGGTATGTACTACTGCAAAAGTGTGTTGCACACTTAAATTATGTTGTATTTATTGTATTTCTGTACCTCCCTTTGTACCCTCCCCCATGTCACCTCTGGAAAAAAAGGACATTCTGTCTCAGCGGGCTTGCCCGGTTACCAAAATTAAAATAAATAAATAACACTGGGGATTGAGTATCCCAGTGACAGAATGATCTTTGGTGGTGTTGGGGATGGGCACCCTAATGCCACCACATATTAAAAATTAAGGGAGAGTCCTGGAGGGGGCAAGAGAATTAGTAGTGGGGTGGCACTCAGTCCGCTTACTAGTTCAAAAAAAAAAATTAGAGGGGGGAGGTGACCTGGGGGGGAAGAAGGAAGCAGTACTGGGGGTGGGCACCCTGGTCCTCTTAAGAAAAATATACGGACAGATTTATTTCTGTGTGTCTCTCTCTCTCTCTCTCATCTGTCTACTTTTTTTATCTTTTTCTTTAGCGGATCAGGGTGCCCACCTCCAGTACCACTTCTTTCTCCCCCTCCGCCAAAAAAAAAATGTAAACCTAGTAAGCAGACTGGGGTGCCCACTCCCCGATACCACTTCTCTTGCCCACCTCCTCTCCAGGTTGTCCACTTTTTCACAGAATATAATAAAATAATAGCAGACTGGGGTGCCTGCCCCCGGTGCTGCTTTTTTCAACCCCTCCCCTCCACATCGTCACCCCAAAAAAGGTAGCAGCACCAAGGTGCCCATCCCCGGTGCTCCAAAGAACATCCCAACATTGGGGTGCCCAATCCCCAGTGCTGGCTTCTGTCTACCCTACAATAAAGAAAATTGGTTGAATATATTTAAATAGAGTTTGAACTTTTATACCTAACTTTGTCATTTTTGAACAGTTTTACGCCAAATTTTCAACATTGCCTTTTTGGGACCTCCCCTCATGAACAAAGGTGGTGAAATTATGCAAATCCGACACCAAAGGTGATTTTGTGGTCATTGTGTGAAATCACCTCTCAGGCAGGATTTGAAACTTTTCTTGGCCCTTGTTCATGAGGTGGGATCGTAATAGGCTGTGTGTGAATCTAAATTAAAATTTAAAATGATGAGGTACGATGAAACTTTTGAGCACTACCTCATAACTTTGATAATTTTCGATATTTGACCCCAAATTTTCAACATAGCCATTTTTTCGCACCTTCTCATGAACGTGACAGCGGTCGTTTTTCTAATCCTGTCCAAAATGTGTTTTCGCATTTTTATTGGTGCAACCTGACATTTCATTCGGGATTTGAGAATTTTTACCTACTGGGTTTATGAGGTGGGGTCATGGAAATAGAATTTAATGGCAGATAAGGACCACTTGGCCCATCCAGTCTACCCATTTCTCCCTACGTACACTATTACAACTGACCATGCCTGATCTACAGCTCTTTCTTCCTTTCCACTATGATTCTCTTGTGCTTATCCCATGTATACTTGAACCCCACCACTATTTTCACCAACCACATCTGCTGGAAGTCTGTTCAAAGAATCTGCCACTCCTTCTGTGAAGAAGTACTTCCTCACATCTCTCCTGAATTTTCTCCCTCCAGCTTCATAGCATGTCCCCTTGTTCTTGAGTACTTTTTCTTCAGAAAAATACTTACCTCCTGTACCTTATTTACCCCATGAGATATTTATAGGTCTCTGTCATATTCCCTAGCCTTCCTCTGTTCCTGGGTGAGCATGCTGAGGTCTTTTAATCTGTCCTCATAGGGCTTTTGATGCAGACCCTGCACCAGTTTAGTTGCCCTCCTCTGGATTGCCTCTACTCTGTCCTTCCAGAGATGTGGTCTCCAGAAATGGACACAGTACTCTAGGTGGGGTCTTACCAACGAGCTATACAGATGCAACACTACCTCCCTCTTTCTGCTGATGTTACCCCTTCCTATGCACCCTAGCATCCCACTAGCCCTCCTGACTGCCTTGTTGCACTGTCTGTCCACCTTTTAGGTCATCGGATACAATTATCTCCAGGTCTTTTTCCTGCTTGGTGGTCACCTATACGACGCCACCCATTTTGTATTCTGCCCCTGGGTTTCTGTGCCTTAAGTGCACTAGCACGGATATGTTGAAAACTTGGGGTCAGAATATTAAAAAACAAAGTTATGAGCAATCATTGAAATTTTTCTACACCCACTCATGAGTCTGCATTTTTTGGCTGCATGGATGCACAGAAACCCTTTCACAGACAGACTCTTCACTTGGTGCAGGGCCTGGATAGCTCTGCATGTCTGCATCTGTAGCCATACGGATGTGCAGAGCCTGGAAGGTCCTGTGCTTCTGCAACTAGATGAACTCCTCACTTGGTGTGAAAGTGCAGAGCCCTTCACTTCCATGCCTATACAGACTTCTTATTTAGCTGCATATATAGCTGTAGCCACTTGGAAATGCAGGGCCCAGAAAGTCCTGCACTTCCGTGGCCTGATGGATTCAACATCTGGTACAGGTCCCTTTGGGCCCTTCACATCTGCTTCTATAGACGTATGGAAACACAAGGCCCAGAGGGCCTTGTGCTTCCACAGCCAGCCTAATCTCTTTGCCCAGATCCCAAAGGGATGTGCGTGAAGGAGGATAAGATTCCACTATCTCAAAAAGAAAGGAAATTCATTGCAAAAACTATATCAATACACCAGTAAAGGTTCAACTTACAGCAAGAAAAGTAGGGAAATGTGGCATTAGGGTTTCCAATCCTAACTCCCCACCTCCCAAGCAGCAAATGGACAAGCCCACACAACCAACCAGACAGCCATCGGTAGATAAGACAAACTTAACTGTTTCCGGATTACACAAATGCAGTAGCACTGATGCGCTCCCTTCTTGGATTTCTATCTGCAACAGAATAAGAACCCGCCCCACAGAGGCATGTACTTATGCAGTCACACCTATGTGTGTGTGTGTGTGTGTGTGTGTGTGTGTGTGTTGTACAGCATGTTCTGCAGACAGAAGGCCTCATATGGCCTGTGCCTCTGCAGAAAGAGGTACTCATGCACACTGTATGAGGCACCTTCCTCAGTAGCATTATCCGCTACTGCATAATTTTCTGTATGCAGTAGCATAACTGAAAACCTGCTGCCACCTTGGACAGCTTTATTTATTTATTTATTTATTTGTTTGTTTGTTTGTTTACCGGGTGGGTGCACTGATCCCAGGGACAATTTTCAGGCACAACCCGGGCCATTTAGATGGCACATCTAATAAAAAGGAACTAGTTAGTTGGAACTACAGTAGAGAGAGAAAACGCAAATACAACAATCACAAGTTTACAATACAAAGTGGGAGAGAGAATCCAGTGACAATTTGGCAGACATACATAAGACAAACCGTCACTTTTTTCATAGACATTAGCTGTTTTTGTATCAGACATCAGCAATTAAGTGCGTTTAAGTGACATAACTAGTTGATTGCTAGGTAAGGAGCATCCAGCAGTCACTAATTACTTGGAGTAACAGTCACATGATGATCTACCAAGCATAGCTTTCTGGAACTTCAGTTTGAACATATGAGGAGAAAGTGGTGCTTGGAGGTTCCCTAGGAAGGGAGGGAGTTACAAAGTTTAGGGGCTGCATAGGAAAAGGCCCTCCTACCTGTCTCAGTGTTGCATCTGAGACATTCAAGAAGCCTGCAAGTAGAGGACCTAAGTTCGCGACTGTTTCTTTTTAGCTGTAGCAGCCCGAACAGAGGTGACTTTGTCCCGTCTTGCAGTGTTTTTTGATATGAATGTTCCAAGCCTGAGGTCTTTCCGGTTGGAGCGGGAGAGGCAACCTGGAGATTGATAGAGATGGCAGTGATGGGTACGGTATGGGGCTAGGGTGATAAATAAACATATGTTGTTATAGGCGGTACTCATGCGACTTTTGTAGTGAGGAGGGTGCGAGGGCTATTACCGGGGAGCAGTAATCAAGTTTGGGGAGGAGGAGACCCCTCCCAACCCCTAGTCTTGCCTCAGAAGAGAGGAGGTGCCTAAGTCTATGGCACATACCAATTCGTTGGTTCACTTTCTTTATTGCCGAGCCTATATGAAACTCAAAGGTGAGAGTTGGGTCAAGCTTAACACCCAGGTATTTAAAGTCTCTTACTTCCTCAGTGGTAGCACTGTCTGTGGTTGAGATATTTAGGGCATTGATGATGTTGAGGGAGCACTTCACGAGCTTCTGTTTGGAGCCAAATAGCATACATTTAGTTTTTTGGGTGTTTACAAGAAGCCTATGCTTTGTGAACTAATGTATCGTAGCAGTAAAGTCCGCATTTAGGTCGAGGTTTAACCCAGGAAAGTTTTTCCCCACTTTTGAAGATAATAAGGTTATCCGCGTACATTAATCGGTTACTGTTTGAGGGTACTGAGAGCAAGGGGTTGACGAAAACAGTGTATAGAAGGGGACCTAGTATGGAGCCTTAGGGGCACCAGACTGCACTTTGAGAGGGGTTGATAGGACAGTTTCTAGATCCGCTGCTGAAACCATCATACCCATATTGCAACAGTGCTTCCATCTGCATAGTGGCAGGACCCACAGAGGCCTGCAGTTTTGCAGACAGAAGTACTGTTGCAATTTTGGTATCATACATTTTGTGGCTCCCACATTTCTGCAGCCAGAGGTCGATGTGTATGTTTTATACCTGTGGCTGCAGAAGCACAGGGTCGACAAGTGTATGTATGTCTTACAGTGTGCATGAGTTCCTGAGACTACAATAGCACTGGCCCCTTACACGCCTGCACTTCTTCAGATGATGGAACTCCTGTAATTTGGGTATTATGTCTTTATATCTGTGGCTGCAGGGGCCTGTGCTTAGCACACAGAAGCACTGTTGTAACTTGAGTATCTTGCATTTCTGTCTGCAGCGACAAGTGAGTGTATATGTCTTTGCGGTGTGCGTGCTGCAGATAGAAATCCACAAAGGTAGCACGTCAGTGCTACTGCATTTGTGTCATCTGAAAACAGTTAAGTTTGTCTTACCTGCTGATGGCTGTCCTGTGGTTGGTTGTGTAGGCTTGTCCTGTTGCTGTTTGAGGGAGGTGTGTGTGTGTGTGTGTGTGAGACACTAGATATTTGGTAGCATTATAGGGGAAAAAAACACAACACACATTTGTATTTTAGCTTTATTATTTAACATTTAATAATTTGTGCTGGGCTAGTGAAAAACCTGTGGGGCTGATGTTTTTTTTTCCCAAGTCACTAGCCCTACCAGCTAGTGGCTGAAAAAGGTAAGTTTCAACCCCTGTAGTAGCCGGAATATGATCCAGCATTTTTTATGGACAGTTTTGAAAGATTTTGCCTCTCTGATTTAGGTAAATAATAGATGGTACAAGAATGTTTTGCTTTGGAAGCGTTACATTGATGGTTGTGAATGTGTTTGGACAGGCTCTGAGGGAGAACTATAAGGCTTTTTGGTTATCTGAATAAATGCACACAATTTTTGAAATTTGTTACCAGTTGTAGTAAATAGTGAATTTTGGAGATTTATGTGTATACAAAGAAGGGACCGAGTTACACATGAAATTGTACCATAAGGAACAGACTGCAATGTACTTTTACATGCTAGACGCCTATGTCAAAGACAATATACCACATGGCTGGGACTTCCGGTTCTGGTAATGCCTGGGTGAAGACGTGCCGTGCGAGGCTCCCGCCTGAAATAAATTAAGAGTGCAAACTTAGTTTTAATCTAAAAAATAGGGGGCTCGGTCCTACTACTATCAAACTGCTGTGCTCCGATAACTTAAAACACGGCCAAACAACATCGCAACAGATTTCAGCCCATTGCAGAATATACAGAAGCGGGGGATCCTGTATCAGATGAGGGGAAGGCCCAGTCTAAGCCTACTCCAAACTCTGATAAAAAAGCATCCTCTATTAAATCAAAGGGACAAAGGAAACCCACAGAGCCGACCTCGAAACTATCTTGCAAGTGATCACGGACTTCTGTGGAGAGGTCCATGAATCGCTAAAAGACATTCGCAATGAAATAAATAGCCTGCAAAATAAAGCTTCTGAGGCAGACCACCAGATTTCTTTGAATGCCTCCAGATTAGATGTCCTCGAGGACTCTGTTCGTTCTCTTGCCACTGAACAGGTAGCAATTTTCATCAGGCAGGAAGATGCAGAGAACAGGGGCAGAAGAAGAAATATGTGAATTTTTGGACTTCCAGAGGGGAAGGAGGGAAATGATTCTAGGGAATTTTCAGACTACTTCCTTCGCTTTTTGCTTGAACTGGGCCCAGATTTTCAACTTGACGTGGAGCGGGCCCATCGTGCATTGGGTCCAAAGCCCACCCGCCCTGAAGCCAGACCCCGTTCTTTTGTAGTCTGCTTCTTAAGCTACCAGATCAAAGAAACTCTAAGTAAAACCTGGCAGAAGGGCAAAGTAATGTGGGGCCAACAAATAATTCTTTTTTGATAATGATTATGCTCCATGCACCCAGCATTAATGCAGAGAATACAGCCCTTTATTTCCCATCCTCTGATCTCAGAAAATTTGATTTCAGACCTCTTACCCTGCCAAATAGGTGGTTACCTTGTCTACAGGTCAGCAAACATACACTTCAGCTACAGAGGCCACATCCGATCTCCTTCTCAGAGGAATCATCATGGAGAAGGCAGCTGAGGGAGTGAGACTAAATCAGAAACAGTTAAGTTTACAGGAGCATTCTAATTTGCCCCAAGCCACAGATACACTGATTGCAGAGATCCTTAAACGTCTACAGCAATACTACAACCCTACAATGCCTCCCTGAAGAACACTGAGGTACTGTTTACCCTGCTGTTATGAGCTTGGTGTGGATGCTGCCTAGTGGTGCTGGGAGGGGGACGCTAGGGGGCTGAGGGAGGGCTGCGTCCTCACCTGGTTCAGGCAGCTAAATAAATTACTTTTTACACAAATTTGGTATTGGGTTGCCATTTGGACCGCTGTGAGCTCCCAGATGGTGGGGATATTCCCAAACCGGGGTGTGTCACAACTCGAGGACTGTGGCCTCCTGTCTCTTGTGCCCTCGAGGTTTATTTGTCTCTGGGGCTCCCACTCTCCTATCTGCGCCCTGGGGCGGACTCCCCGAGCTCTTCTTGCCGCAGGGAGAGGTATTTCCAACAGGATAGCTTTATGGACACCGGATACTGGATGCCACTCGAACTTTTATCCCTCAGGCCTGAGTGTTTTGCATACTGACTTCAACAACGTTTCTACTTTGATCTTCGCTGAAACGTGGACAATGTTATCTGTATATATATATATATATATATATATATATATATATATATATATATATATATATATATATTAATTGGGGACAAAAATGAAAGAACAACCTATGGGGGAGGTGGCTTGGAGGGAAGGGGTTAACTTTCCTAATTAGTGTAAGTCATAAGTTAACAGCCTTGACACTATACTGGTCTCTGTGTGGTTTATTCTGAGGCTGTATTCTAGACTTGTGTCTGCTCTAAAGGGTTCGTAAATTCCCCTTAATTAGAGCAGCCTGAGAAAAAATGAAATCCCACTCCCTCATTTACTGCGAGGGTTGGACTTTCCCTCCTCTGATGCCCCCTAGGTCCTGACCCCGCTACGGACACTAGAGGGGTGCTTCCCCTTTGGTCTTTGGGAGGTGGGGACTGGGGGGATGGATTTCTCCTTGTTGGGCAGAGGATTTGGGACTTTGGGTCCATTACTGGCTTTGGCGGACTCTAACGTTATCCAGCAGGTCCCTGATTGGTTATTACCACAGGCCATTTCTGTGGGCTCATGGGTTGCCATTATGAGCTCTGCCACAATCTGTTCTTTATTGGGATAGCATTAAGTCTCTGAATCATTTGATCCTCCCCCAATGTACCTAGCTTTTGACTTAAAATGTGTAGACTCGAACTTCTGGCCTGTGGGGGAAATTGGGATTACTCCAGTTTTATTCTGGGATTGGATCACGGAGAGGTCCCACTAACGGTTGTACACTTAACACTCTAATAATATGGCTCCCAAGTTGTGTAAAGGGGCTATTTTCCTAACCAGGATGGGTGGGGCCTTTCTCCCAATTCTAACCCTATTCTTTAATACTGTTTACCAATTCTTGAGCTACACTTCACACATTTCATTATGTTGGCCTAAAGGTTTCATTAACAGGTGGTATGCCTCCGAGGTGAAGTGGGTTTTACAATAGGCTCAGCTCCACCGGTTCCATCACGGAGTGGTTTTCTACTCGCTCCTCTTGGGGCTTTGTTCCTAATCCTAGGAATATTTTTTCCTCGGTCCGGTTTAAAAGCTCCACATTCCTCTCCTATCCCAAGTGGATTCCAGGACAGGATGTTTCAGGGGGAGCTCTACACGAGCACCTTCCGTATGGGAGTCAGACGGTGCATAGTTTTATCATGTTTGAAAATAGTTTATAAATGTTCTTCCCTTAAGGGTTTTGTTTTATATGGTTTAATACTTATTCTTATTATCATTACCATTCTAAGGCATAAAATGCCCAATGACCTGGTTTTTGGTCATAAAGTTATTTTTAGACTATTCCACGAAAGGGTTATTCGTGTGAGTTTATTAGATGGTGAACCTAAAAGTTTGGGGGTAAAAACCACGTAAACAGAGAAAATATATTATTTAAACATGTTTTATTGAACAGTTTGCAATATCCAGGTCCGTTGAAGTCCTGTTCTCAGGGGATTGGTCTGGCTGCATCGAGGAGCTTGGTCCGGACAGAATCTTATATGTCCACCCTGGGGGGAAGGGAGAGAGAAGGGAAGGATGTTAGTTCTCCAAGAACCAAAACATGACGTCGGTAAATCCAGTTAAAATTATATCACACAATATTAATGGTCTTTATGACCCTAATTAAAAGAGCACGTTTAATGCAGTTCCTAGTAAAAAATCCCTCAGATCTTGTTTTTCTCCAAGAGACTCGCCTTATGGAATCTGAACATCTTAAACTAAACTGGGGTAAGAAATACCAGCTGGTGGCCTCGTCGCATCCTAGAGGTAGAAAGAGAGAGATGGCAATTCTGATTCCTCAGAATACACCTATGGAGATACAAGAAACCCATATAGATGCCCAGGGTCACTTTGCAATTGTCAGTGGATTATTATACGTCAAACAGGTCACACTGGCCAACATGTACTTCCCTCCGCAAACAAAGTTCCCCATGTTCAGGGGCTTCATATCCACCCTACTTGATCTCCTCCAAGGTCGGCTGATTATGGGTGAGAATTTGAATTTAACATTATCTCCTCATGTGGACTGCTCTAACCCACAAAAACATAGGAATACTTCCACAACCAAACAATTCAGAAACACCATGGAGCATTTGGGTCTGGTAGACGTGTGGAGACGTATATTTCCCTCTACTCCTGGCATTACTTACTACTCCCCAAGATTTAAATCTTACTCCAGACTAGATTATTTCATGACAACGTGTGAGCATTTATATATGGTTCAGGACATTATCATTGGTCCTAAGCTCTTATCTGACCACCATCCTCTGATTTTAAAACTAAAGATGGGTAGGGAGAAGAGGAAATCCCTCTGGAGATTGAACACATCCATTTTAGGGGACAGGGAATTCCAGGAGAATATTTCATCCAGACTATCCCCTTTTTTTCCAGGAGAATGCGGATCCAAGTGTTCCAGAGTCAATGCAATGGGATGCGATAAAGGGTAGCATCCGAGGGGAAATTATAGCCTATTCTTCTAAAAAGTATAGAGAAAGAGAGGCTGAGTATCAAAGGTTGTCAGGTCTCCTCCTAGACTACCAGATGTTATACCGAGACAGAGACGCTGATCTCCAGAAACAAATTAGAGATACCAAGGCGGCCCTACAACGGATTATAGATAATATAAAGATTGCTGTATTTTGTTATCTCCACCAATCAGTCCATGAAGGCGGCCCCCGAGGTACTAAGAAACGGGCACGCAAATTAAGAGTGCGGAAAAGTTCTTCTACTATTCTCAAACTAAGAAATCTCTCTACAGGAAAAATACACCACTCGGATGGTCATATCCAACAGGCCTTTTCCGACTTCTGTTCTAAATTATATTTCCCCGAGCCCGCCCTATAGTCAAACTATAGCCAAATAATTCCTGGAAAAGGCTGGCCTCCCTACTTTGTCTCCCTTCAAATTAAAACACTGACATCTCCTATCTCAACCTTAGAGATAGAGGATACGATTGAAAATCTACATTCGGGACAGTGTCCAGGGCCAGATGGCTACATCTCAGAGTGGTACAAGAAATTTCTTAAAGAGCTTACCCCAAAACTGCACTCATTATTTAATGATATTTCCCAAGGTCGCCTATCTCCTCCATCTTGGGATTTTGCTACAATTGCCCCCATTCGCAAGCCAAATAAAGATCCCTCAGATCGGGGATCCTATCTCCCCATATCTATTCTTAATGTAGACTATAAAATTTATATGGCCATACTGGCTTCTAGACTAGAGCTCATCATCCCTCAGATTATACACCCGATTAATCAGGCTTTATTAAAAATAGAAATACATCTGATAACATTCAACAAGCCTTGGTCCTACAAGAAAAGATACGTACTCGACAAATCCCTTCTGTCTTTATTAGTCTAGATGCAGAAAAGGCCTTAGATCGTATTTCGTGGCCTTTTCTCTGGGATACTTT
The DNA here is from genome assembly GCA_016271365.2 of Neoceratodus forsteri. Lineage (NCBI taxonomy): Eukaryota > Metazoa > Chordata > Ceratodontiformes > Ceratodontidae > Neoceratodus > Neoceratodus forsteri. The sequence continues at coordinate 1,192,495,422 of CM057456.1, forward strand.
GAGGGCTTTCCATTTCCCCCCTTTATTTATAACAAGTCTAGTTAACTTATATAAATCTCTGCGAGCTTATGTCCACACCACTGGGTCGTTATTCCCCCCCCTTGCTCACTGGGCAGAGGGACATGTCAGGGATGCCCCTTGTCTCCGTACCTCTTCGCTTTATTCCTTGAACCCCTGGCATCTGTCCTCTGTAATACTCCCCAGGTCAAGGGGATACCAATTGGCCAACAGGAATACAAAATAAGCATGTTTGCCGACGATATGTTGTTGACCTTAGTGGCTCCATCTCTGTCCATCCCTGTTGCGTGGAGAATTTTGTCCCTCTTTGAAAGTATATCTGGCTTTAAATTAAACGTAGCCAAAACTGAAATCTTGACATTTAATTTTGTACCGACTCAGCAATTGAAGAAAGTCAATCCATTCAGGTGGTTGGCTACTAAAATAAAATACTTAGGTCTCCAAATTCCACTTAATGTAGGTGTATTGGAGATAATTAATTATGAACCCCTGACGCTACAGATCCAGTCTGGTTTGGATAGATGGGCAACAGGGTTCTTTCCGTTTCATAAAAAAAATCAAGATTGTCCAAACCAATATTCTCTCTCGGATATTATGTTTATTGCAGACTATCCCTATCTTCCCTTCGAAATATTACTTTAAATCCTGGGATAGACTGATCTCTGGCTTCCTGTGGAACAAAAATTGCCCAAGAATCAGGCTTTCAATTTTAAAGCTATCTTTATCTCAAGGGGGCCTCAATCTTCCGGATTTTGGCCTATATGCCCAAGCAGTCTTTTTACAAACACTTATACTGGGGTTGACTGAGTCATACTGCTCCCCCTGGAAAACTATAGAATTTCATCTAAACGAGCTCTTCGATATCAAGAGAATATTGTTCTCTTCAGAGAAGAGATCAGTTTTGGCCTCAGACCTAACAAATATTACATCTCAAACTTACAAGCTTTGGAAATGGATGAGAAGAGCAGGCCCTATTCTTGAGGTTTATGAATATTGTAAATTTATATCCCAAGACGAAACATTTGTTCCTATCTTCATGGACCAGGCTTTTACCTGATGGAGGGACTTGGCCTCTCCTGTGTTTTTCAATTCCTCTCACCTCAGAGCATTATTCCCTTTGAAAAGCTACAGTCCCAATTCTCACTCAGAAATTCTGAATTGTTTCGATACTTTCAAATTCACAACCATATTCTTCATAACAGAATTATCCAGCCTAGTATTCCTTTTCCCACCCCCAATCTACTAAAGCTATTTTTTGAGGGAACCAAGGGTAATTTGGGGACACATATAATTGATTTAATCTATAGAGAGCTGAGAAATGAAAAGCTGGAATCTTCTTCATCCATCCTCTGTGAATGGAATAAGGACCTTAATCTAGAAATTTCCATGGAAACATGGTCGTTCTTTGCATTGACCGAGGTTAAGTCAACGGTGTCCCCTCATTAGAGGGAGTTTGCGTGGAGATGCCGTTCCCGACTTTTTTCGCGCCCCGGTGGTGCTTCTGAAATTCCTCCCTGTGGAGTATGGGTATTGCTGGAGACTCTATGGATGTCGGGTCACCACCCTGGGTCACGTTTTTTGGCTCTGCCCTTACCTTATGCCCTATTTGCGCCTCTCTCTCTCTCTCTCTCTCCAAATTGGGCTTTCAAGCTTGTTTAGTGAACCCATTGAACTTACAGTTGAACAATTTCTACTGGAGAGAGATTCCCGGACCACGCTCCTTCTTAGGAGGTTCTTTTTAGCAACCAAAAAGGCAATTACTCGACGTTGGATGTCACCACTGATTCCAATAATACAGGAATGGAGAAAAATTATTTATTTATTTAAGTCTAGGATTACGTAATACCTTTGAGCCGAGGCTCTTTTACAAAGGTTTCACTTCACAAGTGCAGAATAATACAGTTTTTGAAATTACAGAGTTAGACCGTCATGATGCCAAGTGATTATAACAACTTGGTTACAAGTGTAAATTACACTACATATTACAATAACAATAGAAGGTGTATTAAAACATAAATGGGGGGAAGAGGGAGAAAGGGGTGGTACAGAGTATAGCAGCCTAGAGGACTTTGTTAGGTCAGAGTATTTGAGTGTAAAGTTGAACAAGGGAAAAAATAGGCAATAAAGAAGAGCTAGGAGCGGGTCAGCATGGGCAGCGGAGGGTAGGAGAGCTGCAGAAATGATGGGTGATTATGTCAGAGATTTATATATCTGAGCGCTTTAACTTAGAATTGCGGGGTAATGGTTCATCTTTCATGCAGAAATGGCAGGGCTGGGTCCATTACTATTCCCTGGTTGAACCCACCTTCTGCCCTTGAAGATAACCAAGGGATGGAGCTCTAGTAGTTACTTTGTACAACTTAATCTTTTTTCGCTTGTCTAATGGGTTACGAAGGGGAGGGGGGCCTTTTACCTACTTGGGGATCACTATTTTGAGAAAGGGTAATATAGAGATGGACCTTTCCCTGTGATATAATTAAACATTTTTAACCAACTGACATATAGTTCCCTCTGTCTTTAAAGATTTAATGCCTGTACTGACCAACTTGTACTGTTTTTTTAGATCGCAAAATTTAACAAATATGTATTTTATTTTTTCTATTATTGTGTGGAGAAAACCTGAAATAAAAAGAAATTTAAAAAAAAATATACACCACACGGCCGACTAGTGAGAGCAAAAATGAACTGTACAGGAGTTTAGGACTATCAACAAGCAGTGGACAAACTGGAAGAGTGATTTAAAGAAAGAGGTTACAACCAACATGTGCTGGATGCAGCTAGGAACAGATGTGATGCACGGCAGAGGAATGAACTTTTGAGCTACAGAGAATCGAGTGATAAGGGCAGAATAACAGTCCCAATAGACTGTTCATCCCAATTTGGGACAGTAAACTCTATCATAGTAAAACATTGGGAGGTATTAAAGGGAAATATGATGGGACAATGGACGTTTAATGGAACTCTAGTGGTTATTGCGAAAAAAGCGAGGACTGTAGGGGACAGGCTATGTCACTCTTTCCAAATACAGAAGAAAGACAGGGCTTGAATTTAGCGGTATTCCAGTACATTTTGAGTACCAAATTTCATAAAGGAATACCAGAATTCAAGCTTTGGTGCTCCATATGAAATACCAGATTTTTATTATGTCACTTGCATGCATTACTGACTCCCGACTGTGGTGGCACTTTTCGCAATGCAAAATTAGTAAATTGTAGCGCTTCTGGCTCTCTGAATACAGCTATGTGAGCTGCATTCAGTGTAAATTTTAGACTGCGGGATTTTGCTTGGTTTTTTTTTGGTTTGTTTTTGTTTTTTTAAGCTTAGCAGTGTTTTAATTGGTCACCCCCATATAGAACATCTTCGCTGACAGGCACATTGTTTTCGGCAGCAGTTCTTTGAGTGCTGGTGAAAGTCGGACTGAGAATAAGATCTGACCACATCTAAGAGGAAAAATTAGGTATTTTTTTACAGGGAGATTTCCTTCTGACAGCATCATTCGGTACAGCTGCCCTTGGAGTGTCTGTTTCTTCCTATTCGCCTGCAGTCAGCCACAAAGAGAAGTGTGTTGTATGGGCGCAAAAATACAGCAGCTGCTGAATAGATGTCTGTTAGTCTATTTTGTTTTTTTCTTCAACTTTTAGTGTTGAACCCTCACTTGCACAGCACCCAAATTTTTTTTTTCCAGTTTCCATGGTGTTTACCCCCTAACACACCCCAAACGTGCTGGCAAATAACCACTTAGTTTTGTAGTTTTTGTATTTGGGTATTTAATGTTGTAGTTTTAGTGCTGGTGGGTTTTTTTTTTGGGGGCAATGTTGCCATTCAAGTGTGTGGACGTGTATGCCTATACTGAGCCTCACGAGTGGTGGAGGTTTTGTAGCCGACGACTGTGCTCCCACGGCCCTAACCGTCTGTTCCCGTCTCCCAGACTGCAGCTGAGAGCCCCAATAGTGTGGCTGACCATTACAGCCACCTATTGTGCCTCCCATCCTTTGCCTTGCCACACCACCAGTACGCCTAGGCCCAGCTCCTTTTTCTACCACTGCCTGGTCACCGCTTGTTTTTATAGTACTACCGTAACCACAATAGTAACTGGCAAGCTATGGTCTGCCGTGGTTCCGGACAGCTGTACCCAAGCCCAAGAAATTCGGTCGAATGGCTGGCTGCAGTCAGTGCTTGCGCCCCCTTCCCCATGCATTTTGTGCTTGAAGGTTCAAGATCATAGTTACTGACTTTGCTCAGTGGACTGTGTTGTAAAGCTAGCTGTCTTCCCGGTCCTCTTGACTTGGTGGGTGATGGCAATATGGCACGTTTCCTGGCAGCTATCAGCAACTATGCAACTACTGTAGTCTATTGCACCCAGCGACTGTAGTTTGATTGCTGGAGCTGTGCTGTTATTTCAGGCCCTGTTTCTCCAGACTCTGCTGCCTTAGTTATTCCGTGGCAGCCACGTGTTGTTTCTCTGCTCTCCCCCGCCCCCATTCCGGACATGTCCCGGTGATCCTGCTGTTCCATCCCCGGAGACTCCCAACCCCCAGGCTGCACTGAGAGGGAGAAAGTGAGACAGCCCTGTCATGCTGCATGCCATTGTTCAGTGTAACACTGCTGTTATTTGAATAATGAATGTAAAACGTTTCCTGGTTAATTTAGTGCCCCGATTACATGAGTCTGTGGGAAAGATGTCTGAGCCTGCTTGCTTGGGTGTTATTAGAAATCCCCCTTGCTGCCTTGTTTCTGAAATAAATTAATTTGTAGTGCTTCGCTACAATGTAGGAAGAATACGATCTCACTGTTTCTGTCTTTCTGCTAAATATGCTGGTGTCAATGACATATTGTTCACAAAGTACCTTCCCTCAGTGCCGTGAGTCTGTGTGAGCCTGCCCTGCTCTGTGTTATAAAGTCCTCCTTGCTGGTGCTTTGATTGTGAGTGCTGCAGCATCAAATTCATGTGTGCCTCCTGTGTAAAGTCTTGGGGACCCATCTCCACTGCCTTGTTACCAGAATGATTAAATTTCATTCCCTGGCATCTAGACTGAGTAAATAAACAAGTCTGTGAGGATAGGAGACTTGACTCAAATCTAGCTGCAGTATGTGTTATGTTATGGGGCCCAGTATTCAAATCTGTGGGCAGAAGAAGGCAATCCCTAGTAGCCCTGGTGTCCTGGCAAAACTGGTATGGTGAGGAATATAGGCTTAGCACTGGTGCTGATGACTAAATAGGGTAATATGACTGCTAGTAGACAACATAGCTTCTGGCAGACTTGGTCATCATAATAGGGGTGGCACAATGGCTTGCCCCCCTGCTTGCACTGACTGCAGATAAGCCCACCGAATGTGTTAGGGGCATAGCATGCCGGTCTGTGGGCTGTTTGCTTGAAGCATCATTGGATGAGCCTGCGCAGCACTGTCTCTTTTTGCCCGACATGTTCCATGATTATGATAGCAGCTATGTTGACGGTGAAGAGTGGTCAGTGCGTAGTCTCCCACCCACAAGGTGGTGAACTGGTTTAGGAACTGGTAAACAGACAGGAGACAGAGGGTGGTGGTAAATGAGGTACAATCTGGGGAGAAGGGAGTGACCAGTAGGGTACCACAGGGATCAGTACTAGGTTCAATGTCTTCATTAGTGACATTGCAGAGGGGCTGGAAGAAAAGGTCTGCCTGTTTGCAGATGACACCATGATCTGCAACAGGGTGGATACTCCAGAAGGGGTGCAGAAAATGAAGAGGGACCTGGAGAAGCTTGAAAGATGATCGGAGATGTGGCAACTGAGGTTCAATGCAAGGAAGTGCACAATAATGCACCTGGGTAGAGGGAACCCTGGGGAGAGCTACAGGTTGGGGGGGGGAAGCTGACTGTCACCAAAGAGGAAAGAGACCTAGGGTTTTATCATCTCTGATGACCTTAAAGTATCAAAGCAGTGCACAAAGGTGGCAGGGAGGGCCATTTGGCATGCTGGCATTCGTAGGCAGGGGTATCACTAGCATGAGGTAGGAGATGGTGAGGCCATTGTATAAACATTGGTAAGACCTCACCTGGAGTACTACGTACAGTTCTGGAGGCCACACCTGCGCAAGGACATAGATAAGGTGGAGACTATCCAGAGAAGGGCAACAAAGATGGTGCACGGCTTGCACCACAAAACATATGAGGAGATGCTAAGGGACCTCAATATGTACTCACTGGAGGAGAGGAGACAGTGGGGAGACATGATTGAAACCTCAAGGGCATAAACAAGGTGCAGGTGGGGGACCTTTTCCAATGTAGGAAAACGTACTAGAACAAGGGGGCACAATACAAAATTGGAAGGGGGTAGATTAAGAGGTAATGTGAGGAAGCTTTTCTACGCAGAAAGGGTAGTCGACATTTGGAATAGTCTGCCATAGGAGGTAGTGGGGGAAAGCACAGTGGAGGGGTTTAAGCATGCTTGGGACAGGCACAAGGGAAGCTTGAGAGGGGAGGGAGTGATGAAAAGCCATTGATCACATAGGGTCAGTGGCCACGTACAATGTAGAGGGCCTACGGGCAGACTGGATGGGCCTAGCTGTCCTTATCTGCTGACAATTTCTATGTTTCTATATGAGGTCCTTACATAACAGGTAAATCTATGCTGATTAGTTGAAACATCTTTTATAAAATATTTATACTTTTTTTTTTTGTATCTGAAATGTCTTGAAAGTAAGCAAATAAATTTGAACACAGCTATGATTAATAATTTGTTATCTTTCAGTTACAAGCACAACAATGGGCAGCCAGTTTGGTTTACACTTGGTATAAAAGAAGTCATCAAAGGCTGGGACAAAGGTTTGAAGGATATGTGTGCCGGAGAGAAACGGAAACTAACTGTTCCCCCACACCTTGCTTATGGAAAAGAAGGAAAAGGTAATTTATAACAAGATTTTCATGACCCACACAGAGCAGTCAAGACAAGATGATGCTCAGATTAAGGATTGGTTAATCTTTTTAAACTGAAGTCAGCACCTGTGTTTTTTTCGGACAGCAATGACCGCACAGGATTACAAAGCTCTTACTAGAAGCAAGAAGGGCACATCCTATTTAATAAAGTGGTCACAGCTTGATTATTCACGTGGGGAATATTTGTGTTATCCACTGAAGTAATAAGGCCTCCGCTACACAACGAAGCACTTGGAGTGTTCTAGTGTTCCTTGCAGCAGCAGGAACCAGTCTGCTATTATTGGATTCATACAGCATGTGACCACAGTGAAAGCAATACTAAAACACTCGGAATGGTTTATTGGCTGCATAGGGTACTTTCAGGTCCAATCAGGGCTAATCAATGGGAGATCCAGTGGTTAACTATTAACTGTCAGCTGTCACTGGGAATCTCCCCCAGTACCTAAGTGGGCTTCTATATCCAAGTGAAAATGAGCTTTAACAGTGTCTACTTTGAAAATCAATTAGAAACTTAGAAAATTATGACAAAAGAGATCAGAAATCCATCCAGTCTGCCCTGAGTTTCAACCTGTTACCTCACTGGCCTGCTGCAATACAGGGTCTGCCTACTTGATCAATCCCACCACTGTCCTAGCTTTCTCGTCCTCATCTGTATTCTTCCTCCCACTCTCCCCTTTCAGAATCACCAAACTCCCTGTATCTGTCCCACCAGACTTAAATTGAGACACAGTCCCCATCTCCACCACCCCCTTCATTAGTCTGTTGCACTGATCGATCACTCTTTCCTTGAAGAACTTCTTAGCATCCTTTGTAAACCTCCAGCCCACCAGTCTCCACTCATGTCCTCTTGTCACTGCTTTTCCATTCCTAGTGAACAAGTCCTTATTGTACACTTTGCTTATACCCCTTAGCAATGTGTGTGTGTCTGTTTTTCCTCTCACTTCTAGCCTCCAGCGAGTACATGTTGAGGTCGGCTAGCCTTTTCTTAGCCTTTCCTTGTATGCCCTATCTAGAGATGCATGGAATTCATACTTTGCCGACAAAGTAGGTGCAAATTCAGTGACTTCACGCTATGCATAGTATATTGAAGTTCCAGACTTTGACACCAACTTCACTATACAAAGTTTTTTTTAAACCCTTTTATTATTTCTAGACCAGCCCTCTACCCACTCTGCAAGTATCATCTGCTCCACACACCTCCCAGATAAGTTTCCCACATCTTCCCCCCCCCCACAAACACAGCCGCCTGCCAGCACCCCACCCCCACAGTCTCAGTGAAATAATAGGTATATAAATATATGGCAGCTACCAAGCTCGGGGGAAGGGGGAGTCCCCTACCCACTTCAATTAAGTAACTACCCCTTCATCCACACACTGACCCCCATAATTCAAGTAACCACTCCCCACCTACCCCCTCAGCCCTGACGTTAAAGGATACATGCTGGAGAGGAACAGAAGTAGTAGTAGAATTTTATTTATAACGTATGGACTAAACCTGCAGCAAAAAGTTCAGATATGGGCTCCCTCCTAGATAGGGCAGTTTTCTTTACTGTTTCATGGATGGAATGATGTCCTGAGTAATGACACCTGATTGGCCAACAATTGGATATTACTACTCAGGATGTAATTACAGGTATGGGTACAATATTTTTAATTAATGCTTTGTAATATATGGATAATCACTTTTTTCCCGGAGCACCAAGTTATTTCGTTGGCAAGAATGCCAACTCTCTCTTGCCAGCGACGTGTAACAGTACTGACGCAGGTATTGTGCCGCTTCTTGCATCGCTGTTTTCTGTGGGGCTCTGCCACCTGCACCTCCGGACTTCTAGGATTCCAACTCCAGGTTGAGCTGGTCTGGGAGGGTCAGAACACTGGGAGAAGGCGAAAAACAGAAAAAGGACCATTACCGTGAATGTCGCCGTAATGGTCTTTTTCTGTGTTTTGCCGTCGGGGTGTCGACCACAAGGGGTGATACGCTTTTTCCCACAGGGAAACGGTGACATCCAAACCCTGTAATACCATGGCTATGATGTCATTATATCGTAATACCATTAATGTGATGCCACAGTGACTCCACATGCAGTTCCCTGTTTATTTTATTTTATTTATTAACTGATTTATTTACTGAAAACTTCAAAGAATACCTTTGAGCATAGATACTCATTTAAAAGGGTTCTACAACAAATACAGAATCACAAAAAACATGGCAAGTACGATAAGCAGTTCCAGAGGAAATGTTGAGTCGGGCGCAAAGCACTTAAGGCAGATCAATTACATACAGTTTTGAAAAAATCCATGCAGATCGTTGTATGAAAAGTCAGTACATGAACAGAGAGAAACCGAATAACATTTTATATTTTATTACATTTAATTTTATATTGCATGGTTGACCCCTAATAACCACTGATTTCAGTGAAATGAAAAACCTTGTTTCCCATCCCAGTGTGTCGCCTCATAGAATAATGGATGATTGACAGCCTGATTAACATGGCTATTTCCTAAAGTGATGTCACATCTGTGAATAATAAATTGTTGACAGCCCAGTTAGTACTCTGTTATTCGAAATGATGCTACACACTGTTGCGTGCCTGCTAAACCAAAGTACAAGTAAACTACCTGAAACACAGTCAAAGTAACATGGTCGCATCCCCCCCAAAAATAAAACTTAACACCGTCAAACTAACTGAGACAGTCCTGAAAAACAACAGTACAAAAATTCAGCTAACAACCAAACATTGCAGCATACCAGACCCTAACCAGCTGCTCTGCGAAGACCCAAATTGTAGTCTTCAAATAATCAGCCATACTAACTTGAAATGTTTGTAGAAGTAAGTACTACAGTGTACATTAGTTTCCATGAGGCAATGCCCTCAGCTTTGGATGATGAAATTACTACTTTATTCGTCACAGACACCCATGCATAATCCTCTAAAAGGTTCATTGTAACCTATTAATCAGACATATATATTTTCTTTGCAAAAAACTGTCTTAATGCACCAGTTAGGGTACAGCTTAACCCTCACAAAAGTAGGAAAATGTGGCACTAGGGTTTCCAACCCCAACTCCTCACCCCCTCAAGCAGCAAAAGGATGAGACCACATAAGCAACCACAAATAGGCATCATAAGGTAAGACAAACATACAACTGTTTCTAGATTACACAAATGCAGTAGCACTGATATGATACCTTCCTGGATTTGTATCTGTGGCATGCACACCACAAGACATACACACTCACTTGTCGCTGCAGATAGAAATCTATGATACTCAAACCACTACACTGCTTCTGTGTACAAAAGCACATGCCCCTGCAGCCAGATATAAATCCACGATATCCAAAGTGCAAGAGCTCTTTTGTCAGTGGGCATGTATTTCTGTAGCCTCAGGTACTCAAGACATATGCACACTTGGCAGGTCTGCACTTCTGCAGCTGCAGAGATATGCACACTGACTTCTGGCTGCAGAAGCACATGCTCCACAAAATCCATGATACCAGAGTTGCAACAGTACTTATGTTTACAGAAGCGCAGGCTCCTCAGGGGCCTGCGCCCCTTCAGCTAGAGCTGTAAGACTTAACACACAGGCTTCTGACTGCAGAAGGGCAGGCACCTGTGGATCCTGCAGTTAACAAACAGAAAGACTGTTGCAATGTGGGTATCATGGTTTCAGCAGCAGGTGTAGACATTTTTCAGGGGTATAGCGGTTTGTCTGTTATGCAGCTGCATATAGAAAGCCATGCAGCAGCTGGTCATGTTATCTAGCGAGGTAATTCATGCAGCATGCATGAGTACTGACTGTAGCAACGCAGGCCCCATGGGGCCTTCTGTTTGCAGAAGTGCAGGCCTCCATGCATGCTGTACATGATATACACATACACAGGTGTGGTTGCATAAGCGTACCCCCCCCCCAATGAAGGTATCACATCAGTGCTACTGTATTCATGTCATCTGGAAATAGTTGTATGTTGTTTATTTTACCTGATAATAGCTGTCTGGTTGCTTGTGTGGACTTGGCCTTTTGCTGCTTGGGAGGTGGGGAGTTAGGGTTGGAAACCCTAATGCCACATTTCCCTACTTTTGAGGGGTTAAGCTGAACCATAACTGGTGCATTAATGCAGTTTTTTGCAAAGAATTTCCTTGCTTTTTGAGACAGTGAAATTGTATCCTCATTCACTCAGGTCCCCAAAGGGACATGCATGAACAGATACAGATTCACAAGACCCTGGGCCAAGGGAAGACTCCATCCACCTACGGAAGTGCAGCACCTGATGTCAAAAATTCATGGGGCTTTCTTGTGGACCACGGAAGTACAGGGCCCTCTGAGTCCTGTGCTTCCATATGACTGCAGGCACAGATGCACGGGGCAAAAAGTCTATATCTCAGCCGAAGCACAGTGCCCTCTAGCACTTACAGAAGCAGAGGTACAGGTGGCAAGGGAAGAGTTCTCTTCACTGTATGGTACTTGAGGACTGTGCAGGCAACCCTGCATCTACCCTTCCCAGGCTAGGGGGTGGTGTCGCATGACATTGTGGGCCCCGCCTCAGCCCATCCAGCTAGGTCACTGAGCTCGCCCTCGAACTCAGTTCACCGGCACAGGATCACAAAGCACTATACACTGGGGTAAAAGCTGTTACTGCATACTACATTTGTTGATAATTTATAAATAAATATATATATATATTCATTGCAAAAAACTCCGTTAATGCATCAGTTAGGGTTTCTGTTACAGCGACAAAAGATTGGAAATTTGATGTTAGGGTTACCAATCCTACCACCCCAACCACACTCTCCACACACCAACAGGCATCAGGTTATGCTTGGGGTCATCAGCCCTAACTCTCACCCCATTCCATTTCTAAGGAAGCTGAAAGGGTTGTATAGGAGAATGGGGTGAGAGGCCCGATGACCGCAAGGCACACCCTGACGCCTGTTGGTGTGTCGGAGGTGGGGGTGGTAGGGTTGGTAACCCTAACATCAAATTTCCAATCTTTTGTTGCTGTAATAGAAACCCTAACTGATGTATTAACGGAGTTTTTTGCAATGAATTTCCCTTTTTGAGAAAGTGTAATGTTATCCATATGTGGTTATGGGAGCATAACTGTAGATACATTGGGCCCTGCGCTCCCAGTACTGCGTAATGGAGGGCTCTGCGGTACCATTATTGCATAATGGTATCTATATGTGGGAGCGCAAGGCCCTATGGGCCCTGCACTCCCATCTACCCATAAATATAGAGACATAGGGTAGACCTACAGTCATTCCAAGTACCCCTTGTGCTGCAAATGTAGCAATATCTAGGAACTTTGGAAAAAATTCCACTGCAGTTGTAATCATGACCTGGCAACCTGCACGCATGCTTAGTACACTTAAAGGTGTACTAAGCTGCGCTTAGTGAAAAATCCATATATTGAACCGTTTTCGAGATATAGGCACCGAAAGGTAGTGCGGCTGCCACAGTGTTATCCTATGGGAGACTTTGAAACCTCGGAATGCTATAACTTTGGAACTGATGTGCCTTTTGCTGGCTTGGTGAAAACATTTACATCTGTGGGGCAAGCCCTTAGTATCCTGCAAATTTCAACCCAGAAGTCCTAACCGTTTATTTGCTGTGAAGTGGCAAAGAGCAAGCTATTTTTCTAAAATTACTTTAGCAAATTTGTGAAAGTTTTGCAAAGTTTGTAAAAGTTCTTTCGCGAAACTTGTCTGCTTTCTCAAATTTCTGAAAATTCCGACAGCAAAACTGAAAAACATTTCCACGCATAATTTTTTAAAGCGAATGCCAGAATTGTGTTCCTCGGGCCACGATTAGATAAACACAACTGTTGGTGTTTACCAAGGGGCAGTATTTCTTGAATTACAAAATTTTTTTAGCCATTGCTAACTGAAAACAAGATGGCAGATTTGCAAAAGTAAAAAAAAAAAATTTGCGAAAGTAAAACGTCCTTTCGTGCCGTACATATATTTTTTCCTACAGGCTATAATGGGAAACTTCAAACTTTAATAACTTTTGAACGGATTAATATTTTTTTGCCAAATCTTCAAAAGGCACATCAGTAATGCAGACCCCACATATCCTGACAATTCCAGACCAGACCCAAGTAAAAAATTTGCCAAAAAGTGATATTTTTCACACATTTTGGCACTCCACAGCTCTGCAACCGCACATCCAACCATAATGAAACATGCCAGATCCAGAGAGCTGTGATACCAGACCGCACATGCAAAATTTTAGGCAAATTGCTTGAATGGTTGCAAAGTTATTAATGTGCAAAATTGTGGGTATAACATAGAAGTGACCGTGCAACCCTGACTATAGTGGCACTACTGTGCCACTAATATATATTTCTTTTTTTTTTTTTTTTTTTTTTTTTTACCCCAAATTTTCAGCATAGTGATTTTATGACTGTACATGACATGTGGCATTTATAGAATAACACCAAAAGGAAGATGTTTTCCACTTTGAGTCATAGGTTTTCCTTGTTGCTGGTTTCCTGGAAACCTGAAGTACTTCCATAATCTCTTAAGAAAGATTTAGTCCCGAGAACTCTAGCTCTTCAAGTACCATACTCTGAGATGCAGAGTTCTTGGATTTGGAAATGTTATCCCGCCCTGAGACAGTGTCAGCAGATTGTATTTCAGGGGCAGGTTCATAAGATGTCTGCTGGAGAGGGGCAGTAGTAGGGAGTACCAAATCTTCCAGGCCCAGTCTGGAGCTATGAAAATCCATTGTTGCTGACACCCTTCTCAGTTTTAGAACTACTGTACTTACAGCAAAAATGGTAAGGGTAGGAAGATATACAGAAACTTCCCCGACTATTTGAGGGCTAGAGCATTCTCTGGGATTGTACCCACCAGTGGGGGTCTGCTGCAAAACAGTGGGAACTGGTTGTTTTCCCAAGATGCAGACAGGTCTATCTCTGGTGCACCCCGCCTTCTGAACAGTCACTAGCACTTGCTGGTTCAGTGTCCATTTATGACTTTCATGACTGATCCTGTTCAGGGAATCTGCCAGCACATTGTCCTTCCCTGGCAGGTGTACTGCCGAAAGCTGGACCTCCAGGGAGTATGCCAAGTTCCACATCTTCACCACCCCGGTGCACAGTTTTGAAGATCTTGTTCCTCCCTGTTTGTTTATGTAATTACATAGCTGTAGTATTGTCTGTCCTGATATATAGACAGACTGACCTCTGATTTGGGAGGAAAAGGCCTGCATTGCAGGTATAGTACCTTGAGCTCCAGGAGGTTTGTGTGTTCCTGAGTCCCCTGTGTGCTGCACATGCCACTTACAGTGAGATCCTCCAGATGGATGCCCCAGCCCAGGAGGAAGGCATCTGTTGTGAGTATGACCATAGGTGATTGCTGAAGGAAGGGAACCTCTTCTCTGTGGTTGCATTTCTCCTTCCACCATACCAGTGCATGTAGTAGGGATTTTGTGACTGGAACTATTTTTTTTTTTTTTTAAACATTCTTTTATCAATCCCCTGTCCATTAGCTTCCCCGTTTTGACTGACCACTGGCCCCAGCCACCTCACCCACCTTCCCTGGGACTTACCCTAGCTCCACTTTTCACCCTCGTGGCTTACCCCCATGGTGGGGCTCTTTCATTGGGGACCTTTGGGGAGGATCCAGTCCCCTTGAAGCAACTCAAGCCAGCGTTGGTGGAGTGGTGCCATAGTCAATTGTGTGAAGTCTGCAAGTCGGGGCATCATCCTGCCAGGCTAGAGTGTGTTTTGTTTTTTTTTGTTTGTTTTTTCCTAGTTTTCTCCCTAGCCCGAGATGCATGCGTACAAGGGAGGCCAAGGGAATGTGCATGTTGAACATGTGTGATGATCCAGCCGCTGGTTTGTGTCTTCCCTCCCCTCCCCAGCGCCCTTAGCTGCACTGCCACCTGTAGTCACCCAGCAAGTGCGGGAAATCCCATGCAGGTCTGGGCTGACCTGCCTTAAAGGCTTTTGCAGTTGTAATCAGATTTGTTACTTTTGCTTGGGGAAGGAATGCTTTACCATGCAGAGTATCCAGTTCTGCGTCTATCAAGTCCAGAATCTGTACATGGTTTGATTGTGACTTTTGTACATTTATGAGGAAGGCCAGATCCTCTAGGGTGCCTTATGTCAGAAGAAGAGAGGACTTGGCCTCCTGGCAAGATTTTCCTGAAACCAGCCAGTCATCCTGGTAGGCAATAACTGCCACTCCTTGCCTCAGTAAATGTGCTGCCACTGCAGCTAGGCACGTTGAGAACACCTTTGGTGCTGAGGATAGGCCAAAGGGAAGGTCTGTGAATTGGTAATGGCAGTTCCCTAACCTTAATCTGAGGTACTTTCTGTGACTTGACCCGACTTGATGTGAAAGTAGGCATCTTTCAGATCCAGTGACTCCTGCCAGTCTCCTTTTTGCAATGGTGCAATCACTGAACCCAGTATTTCTGTCTTGATCTTTCCCTATTTTAAATGTTTGTTCAGATATCTCAAGTCTATAATGAGTCTCCACTTGTATCCTTAGTAAAGTCTTTTCCTCATTGGGAGGGAGATACCTTTTGCACTGCATTTGCTTACAGCAATTGTGTATCTCCATCTACAGTATCTTTCTGCTGGAGTGTGAGGGTGAAGACCTTTGTGATTCTGCAGTCTTGGGAATTTTCTGAGCGCAGGGACAAACCATGATCCAGTATTTCCAGAACTCATTTTTCTGTGGTAATTTTTGACCAGTTCTGAAAATAGTGAGTCAGTCTTCCCCCCCACACAGGCAATGTATGGCAACCTGTGCATACTTGTTAGGGGTTTTGCTTAGCCTGAGCCTTGGGGGCCAATCATGTAACCGCATGCCCAGGGGCCCTTCTACCCCTACCTCTGAAGAAACCCCTCTGTGAAGGGAAGTCATAGGTAATGTAGGCAAGGGGGAAAGTATCCCCTATCTCCCCTTCCAGAAGGCATGTAGGAAGTGGAGGCCTTTTCCTTCTCAGTGCTGCTCTTGTAGGTGGTTTTGTATTCATCCACCTTCTTTTTAATGTAACTTGTGTTTTGTCGCTAAACAGTGAATTTCCCACACAGGGGAATCTATTGCTTTTGTTTGAGTGTCCTGGGATAGGTTAGTAGTTCTAAGCCAGACAAACCTTCTTAATGACACTGCATGGGCCATGATCCTTGATGCAGTTTCAAAATTTGTGTCAGCTGCCATATGGAACTAATATTCTGTGGCATCAATATGTGATTTTGCTGTGTTAGTCAAATCTTGTGTTAAGTCACCAGTAGACTTCTCGGTCATAGCCAATATTGAGCTCCAGGGAGCTTTTTGTATTGAGCTGTGTAGGCCAAGTATGATGCCTGCCTTAATAGTAAGGAAGCTGGGATAAACTTTTTGTCCATACTATCCAGCTTCCTGTAATCTTTCTTCAGGAGACTAAGAGGAAAGGGACATCTTTGCCTTGTCACAGGCAGCAGCCTGGACCACTCCCTTATGATCAGGGTGAGAATAGTGGTAATCAGAACCTGGTTAACCACTTGATAAGGAGTTATGCCCATTATATCCAAAAATTTCACCTTATTCACATTTTCTTCAGTTTCCTGTGAGGTGATGTTGAGGATACTTAACCATTTGCCTCACAAAAATTATAGTGCGAGGTATAGTCCTCTGACGGTTTAGGAGGGGAGCCAAACTCTTGTTCTGGAGAACAGTTCGGTTCTATGAGTTCTCCTTCATCCTCCTCCTCCCCAAAATACAATTCAGCCTCCTCCTCCATAAGCATTGGGAATCAAACAGGTGGCTGGTGAGGGAGGGCAAGGCATATTCTTAAAATTTCCAATAGCCTGGAATGCCTGGAGGAATTGCCATGAATTAGCCATGTCCTGTATTGATGCCATTTTATTTATGTCTGCTGGCGGCTTCTTTTTTCTTCCAGAGAGGGACAGAGACTTGTTTTTCTTTTTTTCCTGGCAGGCAGGCACTGTCTCCTGTATCTGCTTAGAGGATGTTTTATTTCTACTGGGTTCAAGGTTCCCCTGTTCAGATACACTGACTTCGGAACTATCTTCTTCAGCCTTTTGTCTCTTATCTGTCCCCTTTGACAGGGGCTGCTGCTTACTTTGAGGGGCCGGACCCTTATCTGAGCCTTTAGGTGACATGGAGGCAGACCAAGAAGTCATAAGTTCTTAAAATTTTTTAGCCCTTTTCCTTTCCATTTTTAAGGCAAAACTTAATGCAAAGCTCACAGTTGACAAAATTGTGATTTGGACCCACACACCTCAAACACAACTCCTGGCAGGCTGCCTTAGTCAAGAGTTGAAAACAGATGTGTTACAGTTTTTAAAGCCTATGGATCCCATTTCCTTTTGAACCTGTCAGTCATGCCAAACACTGACAACCATTTAAAAAACATTCTGGTTCCCCAAAACAGTACATTTTATCACAGAAGAAGACCCCTATTTAAGAGAAGGGGTTTAAATTAACAAATGCAGTTTGGTTCCTTTTTAAGTAGAACTGCCACATCTAAAATGAACTCCCAATGGCACTCAAATGGTAATAAAGCCAATTTATCATCTTGGTTCCTGGAAAAAGTGGAACCGAGAATATCCACAACAAATTGCCGCTTTAAACAGCAAGAACATTTTGTTTCAGTGACAAATAATATGATTCCCTAGAAGTAGGAACTGCACTGCAAAACTGCCTTCTCCGGTTCCTGGGAGCCGATGCAGGACTGGAGAATGATAAACATTAAACCAAAAACACCTTAACTAACATAAAGTAATCGTGAGATAACTAACGAGAAATGCTTTTAAATAATAAAACAGTAAGTCATAATCAGTTAGAATGTGAGGGTGAGTGTGACCACACAGCAGAGTTTTGAATTTTATTCTAAGATTCTCTAGTTAGCATAAAATTCTGAGCTCTGGAGTGGCTCATTCCAGGGAATGATTGCAGTTTTTAAACGTAAGTGTGGGATTTACAATATAGCTTTATGCCACTGTGGTGGCATAAACAAAGGCTAATAAATTCCATTATCTAGACCAGCAGGTAGACATGCATGAAAATAAACTTTTATTTTCACATGGGTCCATAAAAAAGAAATTGTCATTTCCATGTATGTATATCATCAAACATTTAGACAAGTGGTGTAAGGGGATAAATAGTTCCCTGACTTTTTTGGAAGTGCTGCTGGTACACTGTGCAAGTTTGGCCAGGCAGCTAAGAATCAAGGACTTTAACCACTCATTAAGGCAGTGGTGCAGAAGGGAGGGATACACATGCATAGGAGAATGGGGGGACACATGGGTAGATGAACACCTGTATGCAAGGGACAGATTGCACATAAATGACCAGAGAGCTAGACTACTAAGGGGGAAGCTGCAGGGGTATATAGACAAAATCCTGGGGAATTATTTAAACTAAGGGGGGGGTACGAATCTAGGGGAGGACTGGAGAAAGTAGCTAGGGGGACTTGCCTAACTCGCACTTCCTCGCAGAAGGGGGCAGGGGACACTAGAAGGAAGGAGAACAGAAGAGGAGGGGATAGATGGAAGGGTTTGCTGGCAAACACTTGGAGTCTGGGGGGAATAAGATGGGGGACCCGGAGGCAGTGGTGGGGATGAATGACCTAGACCTGATGGTGGTAACTGAGACGTAGTGGACTGAAAACCACAGTTGGGAAGTGGAAATACCAGGGTATGGTCTCTCTAGGAGGGACAGCAGGGGGGGGGAAGGGGGTAGGGTAGCCCTATACATAAGGGATGGGATAAAAGCAATGACGTATAGGGGAGGACAGGGCTCAGCCGAAATGCTCTGGTGTCACATTAACAAAGTGAACAAAAGAGGCAGTAAGGATAGGGGTGGTGTACAGGTCACCAAATCAAGGGGAGGAGGTGGATAGGGAGATGGCTAGGGAAATACAAAGGATGGCTGGCAAAGGAAAAATTCTAGTAGTGGGTGATTGAAATCTCCCCGATGTGAACTGGAGGATCCCAGCAGCATTAAAAAGGAGTAGGGAGCTGTTGAAGTCCACGTAGGAGGCACTTATTGAACAGCTGGTCAGGAAACCTACTAGAGGAGAAGCCATACTGGACCTTGGTAATGTCATGGGGACAGTATTGAGGATGTTGAGGTCGGGGAAAATCTGGGAGATAGCAACCACAGAATGGTCAGGTTCAGTCTTCGGACTGGGATGGAAAAGAAACAACAGGACCACTACTAGGGTACTGGACTTCCGGAAAGTGGATTTTAAGAAGATGAAAGACATTTTAAAAAGAAACTAGAAGGGAAAGAGAATCTAGAGGGCGTTGAGGAGCTATGGATGACAATAAAGAGGGGAATTCTGCTGACAACAGATCAATGCATTAGGAGGGAGAGAAAGCGCAAATGAGGGAGGAAACCAGTTTGGGGGGGGTAGCATTTAGGACCTACAAAGCTGCACAGGGGATGGCAGAAAAGGAAGCTTACAAGGAGAAGCTAAGGGACACGGAGAACGGAGAAATAGTCAGGAGGGCTAAGGCAGATACGGAGGAGAAAATGGCGATGGAGGCCAAAAGAGGGGACAAGAAATTTTTCTGGTATTTAAGGGAGAGAAGGAAAGGCAGGCAGGGGATTATGAGGCTCAGAGGGGAGGGGAGCCCTGATAGAACGGGATGAGGATAAAGCTAATCTACTAAATGAATACTTTACCTCGGTGTTCAAGGTTGAGGAAGAAGGGAAGGGGCCGGAGCTAAGAAGCAGAGGAAGAGTGGGCAGGGAGATGGACACAAGCACCTTTTCAGAGGACAGGGTGTTAGAGGAATTAGAAAAGTTGAGGATGGTTAGGGGAATGGGCCCAGGTGCCATACACCCCAGGGTGCTCAAGGAGTTGAGGGAGGAACTTGCAGCACCACTCATAAGGATATTTAATCTGTCCTTAGACAAGGGGAGAGTCCTGGGGGATTGGAAAAGGGCCAATGTGGTGCTATTACACAAAGGGGGAAGAAAGGACATACAGGCAACTATCGTCCATACAGCGTTACCTCTGTGGTGGGTAAGCCGATGGAGGCACTTATAAAGGAAAGACTAGTACAATATCTGGAGGAGGGAGGGCTCATAGATGACAACCAGCAAGGGTTCATGGGTGGAAGGTCATACCAGACCAACCTGATTGAATTATTTGATGGAAGATGTGGAATCAGGGAGGGGTGGTGGATGTGGGCTATCTGGACTTCAGGAAGGCCTTCGACACTGTCCCCCACAGGAGACTAATAAGCAAGTTAGGCAGCTTAGGGGTAGGGGGAAACTAACAAACTGGGTGGAGAATTGGCTGTCAGATAGAACTCAGAGGGTGGTGGTAAATGGGGTGCACCCCAAGGAAGGGGGGTGACTAGTGGGGTTCCCCAAGGTTCCGTGTTGGGCCCCATACTGTTTAACTTACACATCGGGGACATTTCTGAGGGCCTGAATGGGAAGGTGTGTGTATTTGCAGACGACACAAAGATCTGTAACAGGGTGGACACACCGGGAGGGGTGGAAAGTATGAGGGAGGATCTGTCCCGGCTGGAGGAGTGGTCAGAGAAGTGGCAACTGCAATACAATGCAAAAAATAATTATGCACATAGAGCATAGGAACCCACGGGCAAAATACTGGCTGGGAGGGGCGAGCTTGAGACAGCAGAGCAGGAAAGGGACCTGGGGATCATCATTTCAGATAACCTGAAGGTTGGGAACCAGTGCATCAGGGCGATGGGGAAGGCAAGCGGGATGTTGGCATGCATAGGGAGGGGCATTACAAGTAGGAGAAAGGAGGTGATCATTCCGCTATACAAAACTATGGTCAGACCACATCTTGAATATGGGGTTCATTTCTGGAGGTCACACTTACAGGATGACTGAGACAGGGCCCAGAGAAGGGCAACCAAGATGGTTCAGGGACGACTGGAGGAGCTAAACTTGTACACACTGGAAATGAGGAGGGAAAGGGGGAATACAGTAGAAACCTTCAGATATCTGAAGGGAATAAACAAGGAGAGGGAAGGAAGCATATTCAGAATGAGTGAAAACAAATCAACTAGGAGACATGCATTCAAACTGGAGGGAGGCAGATTTAGGGGAAATGTGAGGGGGCAGTTCTTCACTGAAAGAGTGGTGGGTCCATGGAATAGGCTGCCAGAATGGGTGGTGGGGGTAGATTCGGTGACCAATTTCAAGAGGGCCTGGGACAACTACATGGGGTTAAATAAAGATATAAATGGCCTGGAATAAAGGGAGTAGGATAAACCAGACAGGGCGAGGGTATGGGGCAGACTAGATGGGCCAAAGGGTCATTTTCTGCCACCAAATTTCTATGTTTCTGTGTTTTAACCAAACCAATCATTATACTTGACTTAATTGTATAATCAAATGAATTTTCCCTTGTGCTTCCATCATACTTCCAAGCCTAATTACACACTCATGGCTATGACACTCGTGAATAAAGAGGCTTGCAAGTAATTATGAAAATAAATCTGATTATATAATTGGGGCATGTGTAATACTCCCTATACACTGTAAATAGTTCAACAGTGTATAATAGTGTTAAACCTATGTCAACAGTCAAAATTATTAAAGCTAATCCAAAATTAAATAAACCAAGTCAACAAAGATGTTTTCATCTTGTATTTAAGACTATGTGACAGTGTTTCGAAACACAAAGCACTTCAGACTTTAACTGTACTGTACCACTGTCCTGCAAATTTACCCATGCTGTAAATGCAGTCTTACTAACAAACAATCTGCAGAACAATCCATGGTCGCCAATGTTCTGCAAGTAAAGCAGTTGCCTGCAGCATATGTATGATCTCCAGCTTCAGGTAAATTATTGATGTTGCAAAATGCTGGCATCCATACCACAGACCTCAAAAACGGTGTGTACTAAATCTGTGTTCAGAACAGAAGGTTTAAATAGCCAAGTACTAGAATGGTGTCCCTGTAAGAGCTGGCCATGCGAATCGAACCTATAAAGTATTACTAGTAAGACTTTTTTTTTTTTGTGTTGTTGATAGTCTTTCAATGCTTCCGTGTGCTGCATGTGTACAAGCAAGAAATACTGTACATGGCTTTATTTCAAAGGATGCAGCATAGAAACTTCTGAGTACAGTTCAATTAACAAGGAGAATTAAACTATTTAATAAGGTCAGAAGAAAAAGGGTGACTAGCCAAGAGGCTCATTAATGAGGAAAATCATAGACTGAGCCATTGAAAATTCTCTACTTGCTATTGTTTGTCAGCTGGTGTACCTAAAATCATTACATTATTTAAAACTGAAAACATTTTTGAAATAGCGCAGTCTAACTTCTCCAGACTGTGGGAATCTTCAGTAGAGTTAGTTTCTGTTCAGCTATGGTGGTGTGACATCACAGTGGTTGGGGGTTGTGCATTCACAGGGCATTATTTGTTTTTAACTGTCTTTACTCACTGTAAAGCAAGATGC
Source organism: Neoceratodus forsteri (assembly GCA_016271365.2). Classification (NCBI taxonomy): domain Eukaryota; kingdom Metazoa; phylum Chordata; order Ceratodontiformes; family Ceratodontidae; genus Neoceratodus; species Neoceratodus forsteri. Next base: position 1,192,517,769 of record CM057456.1, read on the forward strand.
TTATTCAGGAATGCACTGGTGGATGGGTAAGCCCAGCATGCTGTTTCTGTTTTTAAAATTATTTATTAAAACATACCAGCTTTGGAATGGGTCATGGATTACACAATATAAATACCCTATTCCACTGTTCAGCCCCTACTGTAAGGGCCTTGAAAGCTGTAAAAGCGAATTAGTGCATTTTCACTTCTATGACAAGTTAAATGTCTTGTACCCAAGTATGGGAACATACAGCAACCTTTTCTGTTCACTTTGGGGGGGGGCATTTGTAGCAGAAATCTGCAGACACATGCATGAACGCTGTAAGGGGTCTTACTCTGCTGCAGGGAGATGGCCTTTAAGAGTAAATTGCTGCACACACACACACACACCTGCACGGTCCCCGAACCATTTTGTCATCTAGGACTCTTGGGTGGGTGGGTGGCTGTATGTGTGTGACACCCTACAGGCAAGGTTATATCCTTCATGGTAATGTTGTTTCTATCCACATGGATTCATCCACAGCTACACATTTGATTCTGTACCAGTGCACTCACCTCACGCCCAACTACCCCCAACTGTAAAATCTTTTTCTTCCACTTGAGGACACTCCTGTCGTTCCTTCCAGTACTGAATCACACTTTCTCTTACAGATTTAAGGGGGTTCTCTGTCTTTATCCTTACTCATGTCAGTGCCATTACCTCATAGTCACTTTGTCCTATTGTCGCTGGAGAAAGACAAAGTAGGTGGGTTAAAGCCTTGTGCTTTGTGCCAGAAATCTGTATCTGTGGCAGGCACTAAGAGGGTCTTGATTGTTGATTGTTTGGGTCAGATGCTGACAATTGTGGAATACAGTACTCTGGGTTTTCCCCAACCAGCTCCTCAAGTTTCTTCTCCTTCATCAGGAAAGTGGTCCAGACACTGGCAGTTTCTGTCTCCTCCTCAAAGACTTAGGATTACTTTGCTTTCCTAGATATCCTAGATATTGCCAGCAAAGCCCACATGCCCTTACCTGTAAACTGGGTGTTTTTCCTCCTTGGTAAAACACCTGTGGTTCATACTAACTTCCTGTTCTCCCATAAACAAAAAGGCAGTTCTTGCCCTCCAGCATAGTTCCTGGTCACAGCCTCAGCAGCTGATAAAGTCCATCAGCTCACCTACAGATAGGAAATGAAAAAACTGGATTCTCTGTGAGATTTTCTCTCTGACTGCTCTGTTCATGAGGCAAGCCGCTATATGGAATATGTCTGGTTACAATATGACCTGTGGAGCCAGGTCTCCTCCTTGTCCTCTCTGACAAGTAGGAGTTGCTAGTAAACTGGGTCAGATGCATCTAAACAGAAGTTGTAGATGGCCATGGATGTGAATGTGAATGGCAGAGGCATGGCTTCAGGCATCTGTGTCTGTAAACACATCTGGCTACAGTGCATCTCATTCTCCCAAGACCTTCAATCAAAGGAGGTCAATTAGCCTTTTGAGGGGAATGCCATTTGGATCACAGACTGAGTCCTTCCTTACAAAGGTTAGTGAGACAAAGACTGTCATGTTTTATTGAGACCCCTAACAGGCCATAACAAGGCTTTGCTTACTGCCCATTTTAAAAGCCAACAGTCATTTTGTGGCTTTCACAAGCTATTTTATGGGAGCAGTGGTTAAGGCAAGGGGGAGTCTGGTTCACTTGCCTCCCTGGTAGGCTGAGGCCAGCCTCCTAAAGAGAACCCATAACAGTGGAAATCCGTCACCACAAGGTACTGAAAAAGGAAGTAAGCTTTGAGTTTATCTCCCATCCACATTACCCCTTTGAGTACCGCCCACCCTAGCAGACCTGACATTATTCCAGGTGGAGGTTCATCAGCTCTTTATCCTAGAGGCCATGGATCATGTTGTACAAAGATAGAAGTTTTTTTTGTTTTTTTTTCTCCTAGTATTTCCTAACCACAAAAAAGCGGTGTGACTAGATATCAGTATCATACTTGAGGGCAACCAATATTAGACCTGACAACTTTGCACAAATCAAATCAAACTTTATTTCTGTAGCGCCTTTCAAAAACCAAGGCGCTGTACATAAAACCAAATACAGATATAACATTAAAACAAGAAGCTAAAATATATTAATCATTAGGGAAGGCTAAATTAAATAAGTATATTTTTAACTCGTTCTTAAATCTGTCAACAGTCAGGCATTCTCTTAGCCGGCGAAGTAGAGAATTCTACAGGGTTCTTCCAACAAACGAACCGTGCACAAGGATTTAGCGGTGCATCTAGCCAAATGAACAAACTTGTTTAAAACAAGCTAAAGCACACGCTTACCCACTAAAATTCAGACACGGAGCAACTTTTAAAATCCATTTATTGAACACCAAGATGCGCTTGAAGCGTTTGGACAAATCCTTTCTCAAAAGCTGCATCCTAGAAAACACACAGAACTTAGATACAAAAGCCAAATGACATCACAATTACTAAAACAATTCCATTGGTGAACCAATAAAATAGAAAAATAGAAAAATTAACCCTTTTTAAACATGCAGTGCTACAAAACACATAAAAACTTTCATTATAAATATCACATTATTATTGCACTACAAAATTTTATCTATATTCCAAATAAGGTTTTAATTCCAAATGAGCATTTAAACCTGGTTTCTGATATGCTTTTAACCTTAAAATCCATTCATTTTCCTTTTTAAAATTTTATTCGAAAATTTCCACCTCTGGGTCCATTATATATTTTCTCTATGCCCAAAAACTTAAACTCATGGTTCTCCTCATCATTTCTATTTTCATTAATATGTACCGAAGTTGCATATGTTAAATCATTTTATTTATTGCTCTTATGTGTTCTAACACCCTTATCTTAAAAGCTCTCTCCGTTTTACCTATAGAAAGCCCACAGTTACATATAGCTAAGTATATCACACCTTGCGTGTTGCAAGTGATAAGATGTCTAATTTCAAACTTCTTATCACATCTATTAACAACTCAAATTCTTTACTTTTCTTTATATGTTGACAAGCATTACAATTTTGCATTGGTTACAGCCAACAGGTTCTCCTAGCCAATTGTTGGTGTGTCTCACTGGAGTAGTAAAATGGCTGTGAACAAGCGAATCCTTTAAAGTTGGGGCATGTCTATAGGTCATAATAGGTGGTTTTTTCATTACATCCTGCAGGCCTATCTCACATGATAATACATGCCAATGTTTCTTAATAATTCTGCTAACTTCATAACTTTGGGCACTGTAAGTAGTAACGAAATAAAAACCATTCTCTTTATTATTGACCTCATTTTTATCAACCATTAAATCACCTCTGTCCATATTGGCAGCAAATTGATAACCTTCCTCTATTACTTTTTCAGAGTAACCCCTATTTTCTAAACGATTTTTTAATGCCATAGCCCCTTTTTTAAATTCTTCTACTTTACTGCAGTTACGTTTAATTCTGCAAAATTGACCCTTGGGGATATTGGCTATTATATGTGGGGGATGACAGCTCTGGGCTAATAAATATATTCCATCAGTATCTTTTCTAAATAAATTAGTAGCTGATCTCACCCCAGTTGACCTGTAAGTCTAAATAATTCACAGACTCACGGTTAGCATTAAATGTAAATCTAAGATTTTGATTTGTCCCATGTAACCATTTAACAATTCTTGCAGCATGACATTATCTCCTTCAAATTAATAACACATCGTCAATAAATCTTTTCACAATAAAATATTATGAAAAGCGGGTTCCTGTCCATATTAAATACTGTTTCATTTCCCATTGTCCAACATACAAACTAGCCACTGTAGGTGCGCATGTAAGCCCCATAGCAATCCCTACCTTCTGTCTATAAATGTCACCATCAAAAGGAATATATTTTCCCCAGAACATGCTCCAATAACTTTAAAATTACAGCAGTCTCTTCATCATTTCTTTTCCCATTACTATTCAAAATTCAGCAGCTGCATCAGCGCTCCTTCATGGGGAACATTGGTATAGAGACTCAATATCTAATGTCACTAACAAACAATTTTCTCCTACTGTTAAACCATCCAAAATTCTCAGAACATCCTTTGTGTCACGAATATATGATTTCAATTTCTTGACATAGTTACACAAAGGTAGAATCTACAAAGCAGAGACAAAGGTTCTATTAAACTACCCAACCCACTTACTATTGGGCGTCCAGGTGGATTTTCCAAATTCTTATGTACTTTTGGTAACATATAAAATGTTGGTTTTACTGGGTACTCTGTTTTAAAATTTTTTGTTTGTCCTGAAATAACTCCATTCTCAAATGCTAAATCTATAGTATAGTCAATGCATGACTTAAAGTCCCAAGTGGGGTCCATATTTAATTTTCATAATATAAATCATCATTTAACTGTCCATCACTTCTGTTTTATATTTAGTACGTCCCATAAACAACATAGCCACCCTTGTCAGCAGATTTTATCACAAATTCAGGGTTAGACTGTAAACTTCTCAAAGCCTGTCTTTCATGGCTGCTTAAATTATTATAATGTGGGCGTGGCAAATTATCAAACAACTTTTCCAAATCCCTTTCACACAAATCCACGGAATACACTGACAGTAGCGACATAATGGAGGTTAAATATAGAATTAGGTTTCAATACATTATCAACATGAATACTATACCCATATAATTTAGCTTTTAATAAAAGAATATGGCGTAATAATGTAATAGGTATGGTATTCATCAATGATCTTTCACACAAATCACGGAATACACTGACAGCGCGACATAATGGAGGGTTAAATATAGAATTAGGTTTCAATACATTATCAACATGAATACCTATACCCATATAATTTGAAAGCTTTTTTTAATAAAAAGAATGAATATGAGCGTGAAAATAATGTAATGGGTATAGGTATTCATGTTGATAATGTATTGAAACCTAATTCTATATTTAACCCTCCATTATGTCGCGCTGTCAGTGTATTCCGTGATTTGTGTGAAAGGGATTTGGAAAAGTTGTTTGATAATTTGCCACGTCCACATTATAATAATTTAAGCAGCCATGAAAGACAGGCTTTGAGAAGTTTACAGTCTAACCCTGAATTTGTGATAAAATCTGCTGACAAGGGTGGCTGCGTTGTTTTATGGGACGGGCTAAATATAAACAGAAGTGATGCGACAGTTAAATGATGATTTATATTATGAAAATTAAATATGGACCCCACTTGGGACTTTAAGTCATGCATTGACTATACTATAGATTTAGCATTTGAGAATGGAGTTATTTCAGGACAAACAAAAAATTTTAAAACAGAGTACCCAGTAAACCAACATTTTATATGTTACCAAAAGTACATAAGAATTGGAAAATCCACCTGGACGCCCAATAGTAAGTGGGTTGGGTAGTTTAATAGAACCTTTGTCTCGCTTTTGTAGATTCCACCTTGTGTAACTATGTCAAGAAATTGAAATCATATATTCGTGATACAAAGGATGTTCTGAGAATTTTGATGGTTTAACAGTAGGAGAAAATTGTTTGTTAGTGACATTAGATATTGAGTCTCTATACCAATGTTCCTATGAAGGAGCGCAGATGCAGCTGCTGAATTTTGAATAGTAATGGGGAAAGAAATGATGAAGAGACTGCTGTAATTTTAAAGTTATTGGAGCATGTTCTGGGAAAATATATTCTTTTGATGGTGACATTTATAGACAGAAGGTAGGGATTACATGGGGGCTACATGCACTTCCACAGTGGCTAGTTTGTATGTTGGACAATGGAAAATGAAACAGTATTTAATATGGACAGGAACCCGTTTTTCTATAATATTTTATTGTGGAAAAAGATTTATTGATATGTGTTATTAATTTGGAAGGGAGATAATGTCATGCTGCAAGAATTCGTTAAATGGTTACATGGGACAAATCAAAATCTTAGATTTACATTTAATGCTAACCGTGAGTCTGTGAATTATTTAGACTTACAGGTCAACTGGGGTGAGATCAGCACTAATTTATTTAGAAAAGATACTGATGGCAATACATTGTTATTAGCCCAGAGCTGTCATCCTACATATAATAGCTAATATCCCTAAGGGTCAATTTTGCAGAATTAAACGTAACTGCAGTAAAGTAGAAGAATTTAAAAAGGGCTATGGCATTAAAAAATCGCTTAGAAAATAGGGTTACTCTGAAAAGTAATAGAGGAAGGTTATCAATTTGCTGCCAATATGGACAGAGGTGATTTAATGGTTGATAAAATGAGGTCAATAATAAAGAGAATGGTTTTATTTCACATTACTACAGTGCCCAAAGTTATGAAGTTAGTAGAATTATTAAGAAACATTGGCATGTATTATCATGTGAGATAGGCCTGCAGGATGTAATGAAAAACCACCTATTATGACCTATAGACATGCCCCAACTTTTAAAGGATTCGTTGGTTCACAGCCATTTTACTACTCCAGTGAGACACACCAACAATTGGCTAGGAGAACCTGTTGGCTGTAACCAATGCAAAAATTGTAATGCTTGTCAACATATAAAGAAAAGTAAAGAATTTAGTGTTAACAGATGTGATAAGAAGTTTGAAATTAGACATCTTATCACTTGCAATACGCAAGGTGTGATATACTTAGCTATATGTAACTGTGGGGCTTTCTATATAGGTAAAACGGAGAGAGCTTTTAAGATAAGGGTGTTAGAACACATAAGAGCAATAAATAAAATGATTTAACATATGCAACTTCGTACATATTAATGAAAATAGAAATGATGAGGAGAACCATGAGTTTAAGTTTTGGGCATAGAGAAAATATATAATGGACCCAGAGGTGGAAATTTTTGAATAAAATTTTAAAAAGGAAATGAATGGATTTTAGGTTAAAAGATATCAGAAACCAGGTTTAAATGCTCATTTGGAATTAAAACCTTATTTGGAATATAGATAAAATTTTGTAGTGCAATAATAATGTGATATTTATAATGAAAGTTTTTATGTGTTTTGTAGCACTGCATGTTTAAAAAGGGTTAATTTTTCTATTTTTCTATTTTATTGGTTCACCAATGGAATTGTTTTAGTAATTGTGATGTCATTTGGCTTTTGTATCTAAGTTCTGTGTGTTTTCTAGGATGCAGCTTTTGAGAAAGGATTTTGTCCGAAACGCGTCAAGCGCATCTTGGTGTTCAATAAATGGAATTTAAAAGTTGCTCCGTGTCTGAATTTTAGTGGGTAAGCGTGTGCTTTAGCTTGTTTTAAACAAATTCTACAGGGTTGGAGCCGAAAAAGCAAAGGCACGGGCACCTGATGTTTTTAATCGTACCCTGGGAATCTCTAGCAATCCCTCATCGGTGGATCGGAGAGGATGGGAGGGGCAGTAGGGTATCAAGAGGTCTTGCAGGTAACCGGGTCCCTGATCATGTAGGGCTTTGAAGGTTAGCAAACCAACCTTAAAGGTGATCCGCCACTGAATAGGCAGCCAGTGCAGTTCGCGGAGCACAAGAGTAATATAACTGGACCTAGAAGTCCCAGTTAAAAGCCTGGCTGCCGCATTCTGCACTAGCTGCAAGCGGCAGATATCAACCCCTGGAAGCCCTAGGTAGAGAGAATTGCAGTAATCAAGGCGGGTAGTGATGAAGGCGTGGACCAATGTTGGAAGAACCAAGTGTTTCACCCGGGCGATATTTCTCGGATGATAAAAAGAGGATTTGACAACAGCCAACACCTGAGACTGTAGTGTCAGGCCGTCATCAAAACTAACACTGAGGTTACGCACTTGGTCTGAAGCAGTGAGCTGTATGCCATCAAGCAAAACACCTGATGCCTGACCAGCTTGCACACTCACCCCCGGACAACCAGGGTCCACAACCAACACTTCAGTCTTATCCGGATTCAGTCTCAGCCACAAGTTCATAAAAAAAACAGAGATTTGGAATGGCATCCCTCCAGTTCATCATCTCAACTGTAGATGAGAGATGGGTTCTGTTATTTGAACTTCAGAGATGCTTGCTTTTATATTCTAGTCAGAACACTGTGTCAGTAATATTATGTTTTCCATGGAGACATGGTGTCCCCGTACAAAGTTCTGTCCTTTGGGGCTCTTTTCGGCCCCCAGCCTCTTCACAAAATGCTTGGCGGTAGTGGTTAGCTACCTTGGAAGGCAAGGAGTCTTGGTGTACCCATATTTGTATGACTGTCTCATAAAATCCAGATCCAGTTTTGAGGTAGGCTGGTCTCTGATCCCAGCAGCTCACACCCTCGCCAAATCTGCAGGCCCAAATCCTGGTTTCGTTCATAGAACATTTCAGGTAGGGCAAATTTATCTGGAAAGAAAGTTTCTCAGATTTCTGGGCCTCATAGCTATGAACACTGCCGATGTGCCATGGCCCAGGTGCCACAAGATCAGTTTAATGGAGTCTTGAGAAGATGCAGTTCCCAAAGGAAGTCTCTGTCCCAAACTGTTCTGGTGTTATTGAACCTGACACATGTCCTCCTCTCATGGCAACATAAGTCTTAGGAAGGGGATCCCTTGCCCTCCTTTAAAAATTACAGTACTTTTTAAGGTGAAGTGAGACAAAAGGCTTAAGTGATCCTTGTCACCCTGTATTGGCACAGACACATATGGTACCAGAATCTGCAGAGCTTCTGTGTCCAGGTCCAGTCTGCTTGCGTGTGTGTGTGTTTGTTTGTTTTCTGTAATGCTGCAGTCTGATTTATTACCAGTCACTCAGGATGTGTTGGGAATAGTCACAGGCACTCTACCAAATGTCAGGGGTCTCTTTCTGGTGCCAAACTAAATCCCTTTCCCTTGACACACATCCAGGTGGAGACTGTGCCCTGTGCCTTTTTTCCTGAAAAATCCACCTTTCAGCCATGCACCCTTAAGGCTGACCCAGGCTTCAAGCTCATCTTTAAAGGGATTGTCCACCCGTTTCCACCTGTCAAGGCCCTTGGCCATTCTGGGACTCATGCTTTGTCCTGTAAAAGTTACTAGGCCTTCCTTTTGAGCCTCTGAATACCTCTCAACTGTACCACATTACGAGGAACGTGCCTCATTTTACTCACAAAAGCTCCCTGTTCCACATTGTGAGGACCTGTCCCACATTCAGTAGTAACATTTTAAAGCAAAAATCTATAATAAATGATGCAAAATATATATTATTCAATTAATAACAGACTCTCCGAACATAACTGCAAACATTTTAAGTGTTCTGAGCTTCCTAGGTAAAGATTTGATTAAGTGTTCCACATTTTGCTCATTTGTTCCACATTTTGAAAGGCAATGTTCCACATTTGGGGGACAGAAGGTTGAGAGGTATGATCTGCAGTAGCCATCCTGGAAGAGTACCTACCTCATGATCATTTCTTCAGCCAGACAAGTCAAGCAAGCTTCAGGCTCTTTGCGTTGACTCAGACTACCTAGTCTTCCACAAGTACAAGGTGGCCCTCAGGATGAACATCTGGTTCATCCCAAAGGTAGCCTTAGAGTTCCACATTACTATGACTGCTTCAGTCCTGATCTTCTTTCACAAAACTCATTCCAGCTGGGTGAGGCATCTCTTCATCACCTGGATATCAAGAGAGCTTTAGGTTTGTACATCCTGAGGACATATTTTAGAAGTTTGTTACCTATGGTCAGGTCCCTTGCTTCTCTGTAGCATTTCATCCTTGCGTTCTGCAGCAGGGCTCCTAAACTTCCACAGCAAATTTGTTTACCGTCTGTAGTGAGAATTATTTACTTGTGTGCCTGATTTCTGTCCATGCATTGGCTAATATAGAATGTGATGTCATTGCCATCAGATTTTGAGTGAGGGAGAGGAACTTCAGGACAAAGAAAGAGGACAGCAGAGCCTGCATTTGTGGAACACAAATGGGGACTTCTGTAGCAGAAGACCAGTTCTGTGGCTACAGAACTACAGAATTGCGAGGACCTTCCTTACTGCTTACCTGCTCAATGTATATCTGCTGTGGCCAGATTTGTTATGCATGTTCAAACAGATCTGAAAGCCAAATCTATCAGAGGGAAGGCAATGATGGTTGCAGTCTCTAGGGACTTTCCTCTGCTAGATGGCTGGACTTACTATACCTTATATCTCATACACATTCTAGTACTCTGGTGATTCTTACCAACGGGCTATTCTCAGTCCATTCTTTAGGTTGATACACAAAGCATGTGAACCTGCAGTATCTGTTTGTATCCGGAAGATTCCAGCTTTGAGGCAGTGCAAAAAGTCTATTTCACAAGTGAGCTGTAAGTCCCTCTTCCTGTTGAACACTGCTCCTAGTCGACAAGTGTGTGGTTGTTGATGAATCTATGTTAATTTTAAGAGTCACTTACTGGTAACAGTAGCTAAGCTTATCAACCTATCTCTCACTACAGGCCTAGTGCCTGATGCTTGGAAAACTTTGTGTTGTCCAGTCATTAAGAAGGGAGTTCACAGAATTCTAAATAACTATAGACCCATTGCTATTATATCTGTTCTGAACAAAATGCTGGAGAAAATCTGTGGCCTCGCAGCATACTAGTTACCTCTCTGCCTATGACCTGCTATCCCATACATAGCACAGATTTCATAGAGGGCATAGCACCACCACTGCCCTCCTCACCCTTATCAACAGTATCTCCTCAGCAGTGGACAGTGGCAGCCTCACAGGTGCTGTCTTTATGGGTCTGACAAAAGCCTTTGATCTGGTTGAGCTCCCCTTGCTCACCAACAAACTAGCCAACCTGGGTAACTCCCAAACTGCTCTACCCTGGTTTTGTAATTACTTGTTGAACAAAACCCAAAAGGTCATGTCTGAGTCCTCCCTCTCGGACTCTACTCCAACTCTAATGGGGTTTCCCCAAGGCTCCATACTTGGCACGCTGCTGTTTGCCTTACACATCAACTCCATTACCCAAAGCTTGACCCACTGCTCAGCCATACTCTATGCTGACAATATGATTCTCTATACCTGCTCCAACAGCATTGTTCAAATCAACCAGTATTTGACAGATGACCTACAGTCAGTGTACACCTGGCTATCTGAAAACAAATTAATCCTCAACATCACTAAAACACAATCCATACTCTTTGGCACATCCCCCAAGCTCAGGGCATGCTTATCCCCTCTATCCGTATCATACCAAGATGGTACTTTGGTCCCCGCAACCTCCTCATTTACGTACCTCAGAGTCACCCTTGACCCCACACTTGATGATGTATCCCATATCATGAGTGTCTGCAAAACTGTGAGCTCCATGCTGGGTGTCTCATATAAAGTGGCCTGAGACCTGACACCACAGGCACGCCTTGCCATTACTAGGGTGATGCTCCTCCCCAAGCTTCTCTATGGAGCCCCAGTGTACTTTGCAGCCTCTAAAGCCACTCTTCTCAATTGAGATGTTGCCTACAATAATATTTGCCATTTTACCTCAATGTCTCCCAGACTTCTTCAGCACTGCTCCCTCTGTGATAAGCTGGGTTGGCTTCCCCTGTGTGATCATAGCTATGGAGGTATGATCTGTAACATAATACTGAATGGTTAGCCTCGACCCCTTGCTTCTTCTCTCCAGGCAGTAAGAAATGTCTACCCCTTGAGGTCTACTGAAAACACCCTGCTTGCTGTCCCAAGGGTTAAAACTCATGCTGGTGTAGCGTCCTTCACTTACACTGCCCCCAAGTTAGGGAACTCCATTCCTCCAGACATTTGATGCTGCCCCTCTGCACATGCTTTCTGCTTAAATTACCAAGAACATCTCCTTGGCCAAGCACACTGCTCTTATCGTGGTACTTGAGCAATTTTTCCCTTCTTGGCACTCATTATTCCTTGCAAAAAATTTGCTGAATTGGTAGCATTGTCCCATAGCATCCTATTGATGTAATCTCTGTGCTTATGAATACTACTTAAATTGTTGTTCCCTTACTTCTGTGGGCTCAATTTACAAAGCCCCGAGAATGCCACAAGCCCCTGATGCAGTGATCGTATGGTATACATGGCTTGCGGCATTCTCCCGGCCGGTGAATGAAATTTTCAATCCTGAGTGCCAAATGCCATAAGTTACACCAACCTTTCCCTGATTTAACTTGTGCCATTTGGGGAACCCTTTTTACAGGGCTTGCACCAAATATTTGGCACAAGCTGCCATAAATTGAGTAAACTGTCACAACTGCGCCCGTTGTACTAAAATTGGGTGCAGTTGCATCCAGGAAGTTTGGCACAACTGCGCTAAAAAAAAACAGGTTTGATGCAGGTCTTGATGCGAGCTCTGCATCACCCTTTGAAAATCAAGCCCTATGTGTCTAGTTTAAATTACTTACTCGTTCTCCTCAGCGTACATGTCCCTCATCATACTGATTGCACTTCATATCATGGTTTTGTCTTTTTTTTTTTTTTTTTCACTACAGACACATTGCCATGTTTCAAGATTTTTCTTTTCCCCACAGCAAGTTGAATGCACAACAATATTATGTATTTCCCTATAGATGCCTTACTTTATTCTAGATTTGTTACTGTGACTGCTGCAAATGATGTAGTTTCTTTATAGATGCTTTTGTTTTGTTTGATGTTTCTCTCCTCTGTATTTTGTAATCCCAATGTGTTTCTGGTGTCTGTATTTTGGTTGTAACCTCCCCGGTTGCACCTGAAAATAGGCATTCAGTTGCCTAGGGTGCTAACCTGGTAAATAAAAACTAAATAAAATACAGTAATTGTGTTTCTTCTAATGGTAGTTATCCACAGCTGCACACCTCCTGCCCATCCTCCCCTGTCAGTACAGGGAGGACTCCATTGTCTTAACCATATTGTATGAGCAGACTCGGTTCTAGCAATTGGTGGCAGTTAGGTGTGAGGTGATGGCGAGTGACCGCAAGGATAATTTGAATTCCAAAATGTTCTGGGTGCCTGGCACATGCACTAGTTCTGAAGCAAGTGTTTGACATTGGATGAATAGCATTAGAAGAAACAGTTACTGGGATCTGCCTTTCTTGGGGTGGTCTTCAGATCCCCATTTGAATGTAGAGGTGGGACATTTTTGAATAGTTATTTTAAAACAAATTGAGAAGCTATGCAAAGAAGATTTTACTTTTAAATGCAATGCTTTGATATTGGAACAGCTTTTATAAATGTTTGAATTGTACTGAGGAAAAAGTTTCCTGTAATCAGTCGTCCATAAATGAATCAAAATGTGGACAGCAGTTGTGTGCTCTCAGTACAGAGCTGAAAGGGAGCATCTTGGTACTCTAAATGGCAACTATTTCCTTTTCCATATTTTTGCTTTAGGGATAGTTAAGAATGTTCTTTCAGGATGTTTTGGAATGTAGCCTCAATCCTTCCCTTGCATGGGCACGCCTCATTCCGGGAACTCCAGCAAAATAGCAGGTTAGGATTGCATCTCAGTCCAAAATGCTCTTCTAGAAATTTGCAAATAAATCTGAAGGCAAAGGCTATAGAAACTGAAATAAAAATGCATACACACACAGGGTTTGAAATTGGTACTGGCCAAATGCCAGTAGATTTTATATCAGATTAGTACATTTTCTATTAACTAGTCATGCTGCCACAAATTGAAGGAGGACATGCTGTAGTACAAAATGTACACCAGTTGGGCAAGTGGAATGCACGTGAGAAATCCGTGGATTTTTCAATCCACTCGATGCAAAACCTTAATCTTGCCCTCAACACATGCCAAGCTAATGTAATGGCTGTCTTCACTGTTGTTCAGGTTTTACCATATGGGAACTGACCTTCTGTTCCCATCATCACCTGCTCTGCCTGCTTCACCTATACACTGCCTTACCAATGGTTTAGGGCCAATGAGGGAAACCAATATAAGAATAATGTTTCACAAACACTTTTTATCCAGTTTAGCCAAAGCACTGTGTTAGCGCAGTGAAACAAAATCTTCTACTGTTTGCCAGATCCTGCTTTGGTGACGTTATTAACACAGTTTTCCTGTTAACATTCTTTCGTCGTATAGTATCCTGTGTGCATGGAAAAGTACCCCGCTGTGTCCTGGAATATGCATGCTGCCTTTTCATAGTCTCTATAGCTCATCTTCACTTCTGGTAAGCTAATATCTAACCATTTCTTTATTGCCTAGACTAACTGACACCAAAGTTTTGGTCATTTACCAAATAAAAAATAAAGGCAGGAGCCCCCCCCCCAAGAAAATTGTGAAATTTTTATGTTCAGTACATTGATGCATTTTACATTCATGACTGTGATTATAGTGTTTCAAATCAAAGTACAAAATGAGGGAAAGCTTTCTATTGTAATTGTGTTTCAAATGAAAACTAACAATTTCTAGTGCTGTGTGAGGGCCAGAGGGTGACGCATTGCGGTACCATGCTGGCGACCAAGGAGCGGGGTGAACCAAGTCATCAGCGCATGAGTGGCCTGGGCAGGGAAAAGCAGTACAGACAACAGCGGGTTGTAGCCTGGTGTGGATGGGTGGCTGGCAGCATTGACCCCTGAGGTGGGCAAGGGAGCTTGCTGTACCCCAGGGAAAGCACAGTGCATGTGTGCGAGGCCTTCAAAGCTTACATGACTTTAGCTTGGCGGCAAGAAAGACAAAGACTGAAGGAAAGAAAGTTGCTGGAGGAAAAACTGGTTGTGCCAGGATGAAAGCACTGGTACTTTCTATCCTACACACACAACACCCCCCTATACCTGGATTCCCAGGGCTATGGGTAAAGGTAAATATGGCACTACTGTAAATATGCCAGGAATATGCATGCTGCCTTTTCATAGTTTCTATAGCTCATCTTCAGTTCTGGTAAGCTAGTACCTAACCATTTCTTTATCACCTAGACTAACTGGCTCCAAGGTTTTGGTCACTTACCAAATTAAAAAAATAAAGGCAGGAGCCTCCCCCCGCCCCAAGTAAAGTGTGTTTCATGAGCATTTATATTGAGCAGATTGCTGTATTTTACATTTGTGACTGTGGTGGTAGTGTTTCAAACCAAAGCACAAAATGAAGGAAAGGTTTCAGTCCCTGGTGCTGTATGATGGCTCGAGAGTAACACATTGTGGTACCCTGCTGGTGACCCAGGTTCAGGAATGAGCTAGAGTTGTCAACACTTTGGTAGCCAGGGCTGGGGAAGCACTACTGAGAACAGCAGATTCCAGCCTGATATGAGTGGGTCGGGTGCCCGACATTATTGGCTGCCACTGAAGCAACCCCTGTGGTGAGCCAGGGAGCTTGCTCTACTCGAGGGCGGAGTGGCACACTGTATCTGCTCGAGGCCTTCATTGCATGGCAATGAGAAACCCAAGGCCTGAAGTGAAGAACAATACTGAAGGAAAAAACAGATGCTTTTTGGCAGACATGCAAGTGCACGCACAGCACACACACACACACACACACACACACACACACACACACACAGCCACACACCTCCAGGGCCATTGGAAAAGGTAAATGATGCTGTCTGGGCTAGAGGTGACTGGGTATAACAGACACATATTTATATTTATATTTATATATCGCATAGAAAGTTGACGGCAGAAAAAGACCATCGGTTTTGTCCCACTGCAGGCAGGGCTCAGTGGCAGTGTACCGACCATCTGAAACTCTTTCCCCCCCTTGTGGGGATCACTTGGCACGACAGGGGTACAGTTTTTTCATAGTTACATTTGTAGCTATGGATCCCAAGTCCCCGACCCTGAGGATATATATATATATAATCCCAGCTGGCCTGGTGGCGCTGAGGGTTGAGGCGCTGGATGCCACACCTCATGCACCAGTGACCCAGGTGTGCGAATGGGCCTGGATTGTCAGGGGGAGGGCTGTAGCTGGACTGAACCGCCTAACGACAGCTCTCCTCTCCTGGGGGTGGGTTCCAGGTGCCGCTTCACTAGGAAGCGGCGTGGGAAGGGGAGGATGCTGTTAGGCACTTGGCTGGAGCCGTGTTCTCAGCACAGCTCCATGCCTGGGCTACTGCCCTTCGCACTGGCATCCTCAGGGTCGGGGACTTGGGATCCATAGCTACAAATGTAACTATGAAAAAACTGTACCCCTGCCGTTCCAAGTGATCCCCGCAAGCGGGGAGAGTTTCAGATGGTCGGTACACTGCCACTGAGCCCTGCCTGCAGTGGGACAAAACCGACTATATGGGGGGGGGGGGGGAATATACATATATGAATTATCCCAATAACACACAGTGAATAAAGCATTTTAGTGGAGGGGACAAAATGTCAAGACATGAACCTGATTCTGTTTGTCTTGGAATGCATCAGGACATAATTGTACTAGACATTGTATTATTTATCTGAATATTATTTATCTTAAAAGTTTTATGACACAGGAATTCCCTCAATGCAGAATGTTCCTAGGCATCACCCACTTGTAGTAATTTTTACCTTATTGTCCTGGTAACATGTTTTCGCTCCTGTACCGTGCAGAAACAGTTGGGGTAGCCATGGCTGCAGTCTTCATTCAGCCAAGACGGCGAACAAGCAACTGCCTTCACAGCCAACACCAGGCCTGCCCTAGCACAGTTGGCAGGGGGTACGCAACAACCAGGCAACCCACACCATCCCTCTTTAGGAGCAGAGCACCTCACTTCCACAAGGTACCAGCCAGAGGGAAATTATAAGCATCACCAGCAGACCCCGATCTCCCACAATTACCTGAGCTTGCTCCCTTATTGGGTGTTTTGCAGAAATTTTCCTAAGTGTGGACAATTCCAATTGATCAAAGACTACAGAAATCTAATTTGTAAAATGATGGTCACACCTCACCCTCTTGTCACCGCTAGCCAGCTACTGATGCCTTACAGAGACATTTGAGAGAGGAAAAAAAGTGTTTAAACACACTTGTTGATGCGCACACATTCATATTTTCTTTATTCACAAGAGCATATATTGTGCACAGTGCATGAACATTGGTTCTATTCCCTTAAGAATTCAATTTTATTCTGATTCCACCTGAAGTCCTAATTCGGTGCTTCTGACATCATAACTATTTCTATGGCATCATAGAAAACCATCGAGAATGACAGTAGGAAAAGGCCTGGTGGCCTATCCTGTCTGCCCAAACTGCGATGTCACAAGACAAGGGTTATGGCTTCCGATGTAGACAAGCAACAGTTACATATGAACTGTAAGGGATAGAGACCCAGAGACAGATATCCCATAATGTTTGCTTACAGATGCATGTATGCATGCTGTTGCTCCAGCAAATTTAAAAACACTTTAATTGCCATGAAAATAACATCATACATTGTGGTGCTATCCCAGGATTCTCCAGATTGACATTTTCTTCGGAAAATAAAGTCTTAAAATTTGCTATAGCAACCAGTTTTCATGTCCAAATGTTTTAAATCCTGTGGCCTGATCTCGGTAATAATTATTATTTGGGAGATAAATATAACTTAAAGCAGCAGTGTATGATACCAAGAAAAATTTGACCTATACATTTTTAGATTGCCCCTTACCTTGTTGAATTAAATATTGGAAATGTCTGACAGTGATATCATTCTGGTGGGGGATTTGAATTTACCAAATGTTGACTGGACAAAGGCCAAAGCCAGCAGTGCCCAGGACCAGAAAATTATGGAAGTGTTGGAATCCCTCGTGTTACGTCAATTGGTAACAGAGCCAACAAGAGGTGATAATATACTAGATGTAATATTAACCAATATACCGATAGACATTTCCAATATCAGAATAAATGCCCCCCTGTCAAACAGTGACCATAATATCATCTGCTTTTCGATTGATAAGAGGAAAAAATTCACTAAGGGTATGACCACTTTTAAAAAAATTACAACAAAGCTGATTTTACAGCAGTAAAAAAAGAATTGGACAGGTGTGATTTACCCAAAAAAACTGTCAGGGTTGGATACGGATTCAGCTTGAGCTTGGACCCTGATGACCAGCACTATTAAAATGTTAAAGAACAAATTTGTCCCAGACAGGAAGATGTATAACAAGAGGGACAAGAAACTGGTATGGTTTAATCACAAAATGCAGAGATTAATAAAAACGAAACACAGTTGTTCTGTTATGAAAAAGAAACAAACTGTCAGGAAATATAAACTGGCATTGAAACTGTTAAAGATAGCCATAAATAAAGCACGTATGGAAACAGAATTTTGACTGGCCCATTCCAAATACAATATGAAGGGGTTTTATTCATATATAAATGGCAAAAGAGGTTCAGCAAGAGTCATTGGTCCTCTTATCCATGATGGAGCACAGTATAATAAACCTGAGGATATGGCAAGAATATTTAACAACTACTTTTGTTCTGTGTATGTACAGGATGGTAATACCTTGAAAGATATCAGGTTTAATGCATCTAGATGCTTCCAAGGTAATATTCCTATTTGTAAGCAGGAACATATTCAGGATTAGCTAGCGTCGCTGGACTGTAATAAATCACTAAGTCCGGATGGACTTCATCCATATGCTCAAGGAACTGTCTCCATCTGTTGCCATCATTGGGAATAAGTCCATTAATGAAGGACATGTACTGTTAGATTGGGGGAGGGCTGTTATAGTCCCGGTATATAAAAAGGGTAGAAAATCGCACCATCGAATTACAGACAAGCAAGTCTTACATCGATTGTTGGGGAAACAATTGAAGGGATCATTAAGGATGAAATATCCAGAACCTAACACATCAAGGCATGATGGATGAGACACAACACGGCTTCACAAAAGGAGGAGTTGTAACATGAATCTGTTAAGTTTTTATGAGATGGTTACTAAGAATCTAGACCATAATGAGGCAGTTGATGTCATATTTTTGGATTTCCAAAAAGCTTTTGATACACAAGCTATTAAACTTAAGAATAAACAAAAAGCTTGTAAGGTGGATATCAGAATATCTTACTGAAAGGTTCGAATAAATGGGATATTATCACCTGATGGCAACGTGTTCAGTGGGGTTCCTCAGGGATCAGTACTCGGACCACTTTTATTTAATTTGTTTGTCTGTGATCTTCAAGTACCAGGAACAAATAAATTGATTAAGTTTGCAGACAATTTAAAGTTAGGAGGAAGGGTAAACTGTGTAGAAGGTAGAACCAATATGATCAGTGACTTGAATTATATTGTAGATCGGGCAGATAAGAACATGATGCAGTTCAGTCTAAGTAAATGTGTCGTAATGCATTGTGGCAGGAATAATCCTAAACAAGAGTACCTGATTCATGGCAAGAAGCTCTTGGCAGTAGACAATTGTAAAGACTTTGGGGTGACAGTAAGCAGTACTATGAAAAGTAGGAATAATTGTGGACAAGTGGTCAGGAAAGTAAATCATTTAATAATAATAATAATAAAAATTTTCTTTTTATTTATTTAGTTTTTGTTTACCCGGTGGGTGCCATAGCCACAAAGAAACTATTTTCAGGTGCAATGTCTAAAATCAAAGCATTCTACAATCCATAAAACAGTTAAAACCACTGAACATAAACATCAGATACTGTCGAAGTCAAGTAATACGAAAATACAAACATTCAAGTAGGAGCATACATCATAACTGATCGCCAAATGCCTGGCAGAACAAGAAGGTCTTTAGGGCTATTTTAAAGCTCTCCACAGTCTGGTACTCTTGAATCTGGTGAGGTAGAGAATTCCACAGGGTCGGAGCTGCAAACATAAAAGCACGTGAACCAGAGGTTTTCATCCGTACCTTGGGAATCTCTAACAACCCCTCGTCAGCTGAGCGGAGTGGGTGGGTGGGGCAGTAGGGATTCAGGAGCTCTTGCATGTAGCCCGGGCCCTGTCTGTGTAGGGCTTTAAAGGTCAGAAGACTGACGTTGAAGGTGATCCACCACTGAATAGGCAGCCAGTGCAGTTCGTGCAGCACAGGCGTGATGTGGCTCAAACGAGGAGCCCCCATCAACAACCATGCTGCAGCGCTTTGCACCATTTGCAAGTGGTGGATATCAACCCCCAGAAGCCGTAGATAAAGGGAGTTGCAGTAGTCCAGGTGCGAGATCACAAAGGCGTGGATCAGTGTCAAAAGGTCACCGGACGGAACAAGGTGCTTAACCGAGCAATGTTCCTAAGGTGGTAAAAAGAGGACTTGACAACTGCAGACACCTGTAAATGCAGTGTCAGCCTATTGTCAAGGAGCACCCCTAGGTTTCGCACCTGTTCAGAGGAAGGCAGCTGACTATTCCCGAGTCAAAGCCCAGAGAGATGCCCTGCTACCAACCCCTCTGTCCGGAGACCTGGATCAACAACCAACACCTCAGTCTTATTAGAATTCAATTTCAACCAACTGGATTTCATCCAGTCCTGGATTTTTCTGCAAGGCAGCTGTTAAAGACCGAGAGTGCACCATCCTGGTCGGGTGCAAAAGACAGGTAGAGCTGGGTGTCGTCTTCGTAGCAGTGAAACCTCAGCCCATACTGTCTTACAATATCTCCTAGAGGCAGCATATACACCGCGAACAACATTGGGGAGAGCACTGAGCCCTGAGGGACCCCGCAAGACAGGGAGACTGAGTCCGAGGAGAACAACCCAGACACCACCCTCTGAAACCTGCCAGAGAAGAAAGATTGAAACCACCTGAGGACTGGACCAGCCAGGCCACAGATGACCCTCAGATGCTCGAGCAACACCCCATGGTCCACAGTGTCTAAAGCTGATGAGAGAGAGATCAGGAAGCACCAAGATGGAGCAACGCTTCTGATCTCTAGCCATCAGGAGATCATTGAGCACCCAAACCAGAGCTGTCTCAATGCTATGCCTCTTCCGAAAACTGGACTGGAGGGAATCGTAGATATCATGGATGGTAAGGTGGTTTTCCAACTGCAGCGCAGCTACTTTCTCAATCGCCTTCCCTAAAAAGGGAAGGTTAGAGATAGGTCTGTAGTTAGTCAAGCAGTTCTGGTCCAGAGAAGCTTTCTTAAGGAGTGGTGTCACCACCGCCTCCTTCAGTGAGTTAGGGAACTCACCCGTCTCTAAGGAGCACCACACAGTCTTAGCCAGGACGGGGCCGATAGAATCAATACACCCCAAAATGAGGCATGTTGGGCCTGGGTCCAAACTACAGTACATCGGCCGCATATTCTGCATAATCCGCGCAATATCGACGATCTCTGGCTGGTCGAAAGAAGACCAAGAAAACCAGGGTGCAGTGGCCAGGCACTGACCACCGTCAGCCCCCACAGAGTGAGCTGGTTGGCTCTCCACCCTGATGTTGGCCACCTTATCAGCAAAGAATTGAACAAACTCGTCACACTTAGATTGCGAAAATGCACCTTGGACCTGTAGACAGGTTGGGTTGCACAACTTGTCTACAGCCCGAAAGAGCTGAGCTAGTCGATTCTGAGCTGCAGCAATCTGCCTGGACAGGAACTCTGCCTTCTAATGGGTGATTGCTGAATGATGGAGCTGATAATGCTCCATCAATCTAAGGTGGTCAGCATCCAGGGAGGATTTCCAGCAGCGCTGCTCTAACCTTCGTCCAACTCGTCTCATCTCCCTCAAGATGCCATCAAACCAAGGGGACCGAGGGCGAAGAGAGAGATGATGAACACGGACAGGAGCGATAGACTCCAGGGCATCTGTCATGGCCTTGTTATAGGCCAGGACTAAGTCCTCTGGACTTCTGTTTGCACCCGGCAGCCTCGATAGGTCCAATACCGCCAGCAGGATATCGGGAGTCACATCCCACAAGGGGCGGTATCTGACCATCTCCACAGGGGCAGGCCTAGAGAGGGGAACCAGGAAGTTGAATCTTATGGTGTGGTGGTCCGACTATCCGACTGATTCCACTACCAAATCAGTGGCCTCCATCCCAAAAGAAAGACCAGATCGAGTGAGTGACCATGATCATGAGTTGCAGAGATGACTACCTGTGTTTGGCCCAGCGAACGCATGAATTGGAAGAAATCCTGACCAAACTGTGAGAGTTCGTCGTCGACCCAGGCATTGAAGTCACCCAGTACCATCAGCCTGGGAGACTCTAACGCCGTGTCGACAATGAAGTCCACAAATTCCTGCAGGAACAGTTTCTCATCCCCGGGTGGACGGTAGAGGAGAACGATCCTGCACCCCACATCTGCAAAAATGGTAGACTCCAGTGATCTGGATTCCTCAACTGGCACTCCCACAAGGCCCAATTCCGATCTAAAACAGATGGCGACACCCCTGCCCTTGCGGTCCAGTCTCAAGCGGTGTATCACCGGGAACTCAGCTGGGATGGCAGCCTCAAAAATGGGGCCAGGATTATCATCCAGTCAGGTCTCGGTGATGCAAGTCAGATTAGCTGTCCCAACAAGATCAGCAATAATTGCTGTCTTGTTCCTAATAGATCTGGCATTGCACAACACCGCTCGAGTC